>CM077153.1:208792019-210107116 GCA_039583875.1 Platanthera guangdongensis
TTCTCCCTCCGATTGGGGAGTCAACCTTGTCGAAGGACGCCTCGACATTCTAATGGAACAACAAAACACTAATCAGACATCTAGCCCATCCACTAGAACCAAACAACATAGTACAAACAATACATACTTAAGTACTTGGTCATGCTGCTAACTTGCTCTGGGATTTTCAATAATGATGATATGCTTATCCTACGATGATTCACTATCATCACACTAACTCTTGTTCCTAGATCGGGAATGCATGAATTTATATTCTTTTTGACTCAAAAAATATGTGTGTACACATGTCATCCTGCAAATCTTTAGCTTGGCACGTTGTGCTTATGCAATGTTATGTTATGCATGATTGTGCTATGCATTCTAAAAAGGCCCTAATGCATGTTATGAGCGGCGTACACATGAAAATGTTATGCATCCCATACTACATAACATTTCCATGCAACAAAAAAGAAAATGTGCTAGTCGCATTCATGTGGTGAGGTTATGCATCTCATACTACATAACCCTCACATGTTGCCTCCTATGGTGGATCCATATACAAACACATAGTATGCATCCCATACTACATAATATGCCTCGTATACTTCATGTCATGCTATGAGTGTAGTGTTCATGCTTCAGCCAAGACGTGCTGATGACATATCGGTGTGTGTATGATATGACTCTAAACACTTAATACTTACAGGGACAGGTTGCCCGACAATTTGTCAAGCAACCTCCCTCTGATACCAACTGTCACAACCCGCATTTTTCTCATTAATAAATAAATCAGAGCACGAGATAACTACGAGCTGTGATGCCACGTCAAGCAGGGGATAACTGCTGACGCTCAGGCAACACTCTAAACCTTCAAATCATAAGTTAAAATGAATAGAAAACTGATTTTTTTAAATTAATTGGCTGTATCTCTTGGCTCAGTGGATCAGATAGTCCACGGTTTGAAACTATTTTTATATGTAGCGGAAAAATACTTCATTTATGCTTAACATCCTAAAAGAGCGCATAAGTATCCTAAGAGGACAACTTACACTATGCAAGACCCTAGATTTCAATTTATAATATTTATAAAGAAAACCATCTTTTTACGCATTTGGAAAATAATGATTGAGCTTTTATAAAACATGCTGATCATGCAATACATATAGTAGTTCTTTTTTATAGGTTTTAAAGTAACTAGCAACCTAGCATAAAACATTCCCAGAGAGCAAGTGAAACTACCACAAAACAGGTAAACTAGCAGCTAAGCAAAGACTTAGTATCACCAAGGAAAATCACCAACGAGCGTCAACAACCTGACATGAACTCGCTGGCGAGCATGTATGTTTGTACTACTACAAAGCTAAAGAACTACCTCAACAGGTAAGGAAAACACTGCCACAACGCAGTCCACAAGGGAACTCCTGAAATTAGCCGTTCAGCCGGCTACAGACCTGAACCTGAGGCATTCAAAAGAAGAACACCTCAGCAAGAAATAATAAAACAGGAGGCAAAGAAACATCAGATAATAATCGAATGAAAAGAGCAGAAAGAAAAAAGGGCTACCAACCCTGCAAGAGAAATGCTGAAAATCTCAGCTAAAGAATCCAAAAAGGGACAAAAAAAATGCAAGTATAACAATCAGTAAAGTGAGAGAAATGCATCAAGTACTAAAACGTACCAAACTCCGCTCAAGCCTGCAGAGACAAAAAGGAAACCAATATGCATCAAATGAACAGTATGAAAGGAACTAACAGTCCTAAACTTGCAAATCGTTAGCACTGGCACAAATCCCAAACCTGTGTCGGAGACTAAGAACAGTCACAACCGAACAACCAGGTCCAGGTGTCTCAAGAGTACTAAAGGGGCCGCCACAGGGTCCACACACATAGAGTATAGAGTTCCAACCTCTTACAGGAACCCAAAATATCCAAAGGAGGGAATGGTGGTGGCCACGGCTCGAACTCCCCCGGTACCATACTCCCTCAGAAACCCAGCTACCACATGCTAAGGATCCACGATTCGGCGCCAAAACTAGCCGACAACACCACTTAGAAACTACCAAGTTCTACAACCAAAACCCGTCGAATTATTTCCCCCTACCCGCCGAATTATTTCCCCCTACCTGCCGAATTCAACTTAAAATAAATTCCGAAACTTCCTAGTTTAGGCCGACTACAAGCCCTAACCTAGGATAATTTCTAATCCCACCTATACTATTCCGGTATTCTACGACAAGGAGAATTAATAAAGCAAAATACAACCCATGGAGGCACGCAAGAGGGGAGAAATCCACTTGCCTCAAATCGATCTTGAAAACGTCACCCAAAAAATACTCCACCACGTAGATCCGTCCAAAACGGGGCACGCGGAGACGAGATCTACGAAAAAACGGACAACCGGGGTTAGGGCCGAAAAAATCTAAGGCGAAACGGTCACCGAAACGGGAAAAGCTTAAGCGATCTCGAAGCTCTCGCCGAGAGCTTTCCAACGCCGTGATCGGATCGAAATTCCGTCCACCGGATCGGCGGTGACGGCCGCCGGAAGATTTGCGAACGAGAGGATCCGCACTCGCCTAAAATTTCGCACAGGGGGGGCTGCTGGTTCGGAGGAAGGAGAAGGGTTTTCTCTTGTTTTTTATATAAATATATACTTAATTTATTTATTTATTTTTTTATATATAATATAATAAAAAAAAGGGCTGTTCGGTGAGAATGATTCTCACCGAACACATGATTCGGTGAGAATCATTCTCACCGAATACATGATTCGGTGAGAATCATTCTCACCGAATTTTTTTATTTCTTTTTCTTTTTTTTAAATTTCTTTATATATATATATATATAAAATAATATTTATAATTATTATAAAATGATATAACCTTATATCGTTACGGAGGGCCAAACGCACGCCGAATCGAACGAAATTCGCACCGTAGGCGAATGACGACGCTACGAATCCAACGGCGTAGTCGAAATCGAATTCCGACGCACCGTTTTCGAGATAATAATTTCTAAAGTTAACGGCGTACGCGAACACATACAAACTTCAATCGCGCGCCGAGGCTCCGAAAATGCTCGGAACGCGACGAAACTTGACGAGCAAGTCTAAAATTAGCCGACCTAATTTCCTAATGTAAAATTTTTCACTCCCGACGCAAATCCCAAAATTTGGCCGGTCAAACCTAACGAACGCAAAACGCGCTAACGACAAAGTCGGTAACAAAATCCGACGAACAAAACTCGGGCAAATTCTCCCGAAGCCAAAACACAAGCATTCCCCAAGAGGCTCCACCGAGTCACCAAACAGACTCCGGCTTGCTAGGGAATCTTGCTACCAGGCATCACCAAGGCACGCAGGGAACCTAAAGAGCTAAAAGCACGCTCTGACAACGTCACATGACCAACACGCGCTAACATAACGCTCTGACGTCATAATACGTCAAATAAGAACTAAAATAAATCACTGGAAAAATCGGGGGCGTTACAGTCTACCCAGTCATTGGAACTATATGGGTCTTCAGGAACAAGTTGGATGTACAAGGATCAATTATAAGGAACAAAGCAAGATTGGTAGCCCAAGATTATTCATACGAAGAAGGCATTGACTATGATCAAACCTTTTCTCATGTTGCAAGACTTGAATCCATCAGAATATTTCTTGCATATGCTGCCTATCAGAAGTTCAAGGTCTATCAAATGGATGTTAAGAGTGCATTCCTCAATAGAAAATTAAAAGAGGAATTTTATGTTGAATAACCTCCAGGTTTTATCTCCTCAACTCATCCATCTTATGTTTTTAAGTTGCATAAAGCTCTTTATGGTTTAAAGCAAACTCCAAGAGCTTGATATGAAACCTTAACTAGCTTTCTTTTAGAGCATAAGTGTAAGACCCCCTCCCGAAACACAAAACACTGCACGAGTGGAGTCTTATGCCCAGAACAGCCGCCTTGTGGTAGCATTAGCACTCTAGCTAACCTGTATCACAAGACGCCTATCCTGCCGGCTATAACCAATATCATCCAATGCTAACCAAACCAGGAATATAAAACAAATAGAAGTCAAATCCACACATAAGTAAAATAGTCCAAAAGTATAACAAGAAAAGGATGCTACAACAAGCCTCCATAATATCAGAGTACGAGTAAATCTTGCCCAAAGGGCTACATCATGAGTCTCTCAAAACTCACATCAATCACTAACGGTAGCGACGACACCATCCCTTCAGGCCCTATCGTCCTGGCCTGGCTGACCTGCTGCATAACCTGTTTCTGCTCACTCCGCTGGATTCCCTCCTAAAAATGGAAGGTATATCAACATTAGTCATAAAGACTAAGTGGCTATCTCATTCTTTACCCCGACGGCTCCTCGGCACCGGGCAGGAAAAAGGACAAGTTACAATATATATGAATATAAAGACAGTATCACAAGCCGGTGGAGTAAGTTTTCATGTCATGAGTAGCAATAGAAGTAATGTATAGCAATATTATCAGCATTTTATTCTAGTAATTCTAATCACGCTATATCAATCCATCTAACCGTATAGATCTACAACAAAAAAGTAACTTAACTTATAAGAATGCACATATAAACTTATAAGTTAATGATCGTCTTAACAGCAAAGTAACTCATCGTATAGGAGTGCCCATACAAACTTATACGATGAGGATCTTGTAAATGAAATGTATGTAATGATATGAATGCTATGCAAAGACTCACCCATGATCAAGAACTTGCAACTGCTATGTCGACACAGACTTGTAGTTCGCACTTTTCGAGCATGTAGCTAACATCTCAGGTGTCACTCGTCATGGCCAGACAGTGATAGTGGAGCAGGCTTCTCCACTACCAGGCAGGCATCCACACTACTAAGCCTAGGCCTCAGTACACCTCAATACTAAGAACACAATAGTGGAGCTCACATGCGTACTACGACTCAATAGGAGTCTCGGGTAGATGTGCATCAGGAACCAAGCCCGAACTGGCCTATGTTGTGGAAGGAGCCTCAGAAGAAGCACAGGGACCAAGCCCAACCGTCCACTTAGCACGGAAGGAGCCTCGGGAATGAGCACCGAGGACCAAGCCCAACCATGTATAATCTAGGGCCATAAGTTAGTTCCAGGGTTAAGGTCTTTCACATTAGGTTAGATTATTGAAACCTACCTTCAGATGACTTAAGAGACAATGCAGTTTGAAGATTGCAGAAAAGTCGTTCGACGATAGTTGATCTCAGCTCGACGATCGTCGATCGCAGATCGACAAACTCAGAGTTCCTTCTCTGAGTTGAGCTTGACGAAAGTCTACCTGAGCTCGACGAACTGTGAGTTTATATCAGAATCTCAGCTCGACAAAGTTCCTTCTCAGCTCGATGAACTTGGAGCTCAAATTGGCAAGTAAATTTTTTGTTCAACGATCTTGGAGCTCAGCTCGACGAAGGAGAATTATCAGCTCGATGAACTTGGAGCTCGGGTTGACGAAAACTTTACTGAGTTCGACTAACTCCATCCAGGTTCTATTCGACTAAACTTGTCTGCAGATTCTCAGCTCGACTAAAGCAGTTTAATTTCAAGTATTAAGACAATAATACTCTAATAATTAATGCTCAATATTCTTATGAATATAGTCATTCCTGGCAGTATTAATTATGGATTTCATAGAGTTATTACTCTACCATATTTACTGGGATAGTTGGGGAAATACATTGAAGAAAAAAATAGCAGTTCCAATTCCCAGAAAATATGCAGAAGACTTCAAGGAATTCGAATTTCAAATCAGCAATAAATATATAAAAGAAATTTTCAGAAGATTGTCCAGTCTGATAGTCCAGAATAAGAATAACAGTTTGTCCGGAGAAGAAGATAGAGAATATCTGCAAACAAAGAACAAGAGACAGAAACTGAGAACATCTTGTTCATCTTCATTCTTCTTCTTCAAATTTTCTTCCAGCAAAACAATATTTAATCTGAGACCAAAAGCTCAATATCTCAAAGACATTTACTGGAAGAATAAGTGTTCATCTTTGAAGGCCTCCACTCTGAAGCAAAGTCTCCTCTCCTGATAAGATTTTTATAACTCAGGGGGAGAGTCTTATTAGAGGATCGTGACAGAGATGACAACATATTTTATTTTCTCTCACTGTGTATAGGGTTATAACTCCATTCAAAAGTTAAACTTTTTGGTTGTAAAGTCTCCTGATCAAAAGAATTGGTTTGTGTTGGATCCCTAGTTGGATTTGGGCTAGGTTCACTAAACTAGGATAATTGACCCAACATGTATAGTCAGGGTCATTTTTGTGTCCTAGAGTTTAGGTCATGTCCTTAGAGTCAACATTGCCTGGACCAGCCAACAACAAACTGCAGAAGACTCTAAACTTAGAGAAATTTCAAAGATTCAGGAAATGAGTTCGACGTTCCTCGAACTCAGCTCGACGAAAGTCGTGCTCAGCTCGACGAACTCAGAGATAATTCTATGAGTTGAGCTCGATGAACTTGGTTCTTAGGTCGACGATTTTTGGATGTTCTACTTCAACATTCTAAGTCCAGAAACATTTCTCTGAACTCTAGTCAACGGAGTTAGATTATCAGCTCGACGATCTTAGTACACAGAATTAGCAAGTTTTAATAAGAAAGCAGTTAGTTGTTCTCAGGTCGAAGATCTTGGATCTCAGGTCGACAAATAATAATTATCTGGTCGTCGAACATAATTTCTCAGCTCGACGAACTCTAGACTCAGGTCGACGAATTCTGTTCTTTGCTCGACGAATTCTGTGTAGATCCAGACTTGAATTTTTCCCTTCTCCTGTCCTTATTTTATTGTAGTAATTCCTGAATAATCAATGCTTAATATTCTCTGAATATTACCATTAGAAGCAGCATTGATTATGGCATTCATCAGGATTATTATTTGCCACTTTTCAATAGGACAGTTAGGGAAATCAATTAATGCAGATATTATCTCATACCGCATTACATTCTGCAGGTTGTCAGCAATCAATGCAGGAAGAAATTCAAAAATTCAAAGGAGAAATTCCAGTAATAATATAAAAGTGATTTTCTTCCTTCTTCTCGACAGTACAAAAAGATACAAAAGCAAGCAAGACACAGCACACAGTGATTGAAAAAGCAAAAAGATAGTCAATACCAGAGGAACAATACAAGGCCTACAGAGAAGATTAACAACAACATCATTCTAATCCTTCTCTGTATTGAAAAGAATCTTGTTTTCACCTTGACACTGCTGAAGAAGAAGAATAAGAACATCCATCCAAATCAAGAGTCTTCTTCATTCTTCACTCTAGGATTCTTCAAGGACAACAAATCTTTATCAGTCAAGAAGTTACGGGATCTCTACTGGTCAAGGCTAAAGATTGAAGACCTACTCACCCTGAAGCAAAGCTCCAATCTTCCTGAATAACTCAATAACTCAGAGGGAGCTTTGTTAACATCAGAGATCCACTAGTCTTCTCAATTGTATTTGAAAAAGAGAAGACACCATAACTCTCTCACCACCTCACTGTACAAATGGTTCTTTAACTCCCTTCAAAAGTTATTTCTTTGTTGCAAATCACCTGATCAAAAGACTTGGGTTGGTTTTTGAGCACCTGATCAAAAGCTCATTGGTGGCAGTCACCTGATCAAGACCTGTGAGTGGATTCCTACTAGTGTAGTAGAAGAGTGGATGTACCCAGGTTGGGGAACCACTATAAAAATTCTTGTATTGTTTGGTTTCCCTTTTTCTTTTGTTCTTGTTGTGCCTGTGTTAGTTAGTTTAATTTTTTTGTGGCTGTGGTAGATTAGTTTACCTTATGATTGCTCTTTTACTTACAACAAAATTTGGTATCAAATAGCTACCCTACTCTGTAGATTTTATTAACAGTAAAAAGTTTTAAAGATACTCTATTCACCCCCCCTCTAGAGTATATCAGGTCTAACCCTCACTTTTAGTTTGGTTTTTGGGAACCTGATCAAAAGATCAAAGGGTTGTTAGATCTCCCTTAAAAAATAAATCTTGTGGTGACAGGGCACCTGATCAAAACCTATGATGACGTGGCACCTGGACAAAAACCTGTGGTGGCAGGGCACCTGATCAAAAACCTGTAGTTGATTCCTACCAGGTTGGTAGAAGAGTGGATGTACCCAGGTTTATTGGGGAACCACTATAAACTTCATTGTGTCGTCTGGTTGTGCTCTACTTTTTATTTTTTATGCTGTGATATTTTATTTTCTTATATATATAAGTATCACTTATTTTAATCCGTTGTAAAAATAACTTAAGGTGTTTAAAATATTCTATTCACCCACTTCTAGAGTTAGTTAGATCAATCCTTCACTTTCATTAGTATCTAAGTCATCACTTTCACGGTGTTCTAGAGAAAGTGTCTGCCCAAAAGGAGCTAGATAAGGCAGAGGCCAAAGAGCAGGAAGAAGAAACTATGGTGGAAGAAGCCCGACTACGGATGCTGCGGTTGTAGGAGGTTGTGCTCATTCTTGCTGAAAATGGAAAATCAGAATGTGTACTTGAGAGGAAACCACCACCGTAGCTAGTGAGGCAAGCAGAACCTTCCTGTAATGCGGGTGTCGGTGGATTTTAGCTAGAACCTCATAATGATTGTCCCAAATCTGGGTGTTACGGAGGCACTAGACCAAATGGGAAACTTCATTACAGACTTGGTTGGTGGCTACGAAGGCTTGTTCGCACGTCCGCATCGACCTCTAATGTTGCTTGTCACACCAGCCCAGCGTGAGTAGATTATCATCCCCACCATCGCGGGGCGAAGCACGGGGAGAGACAACAAACACTTGCGCAGTTGCAAGAATTGCGTAAGCGGGGAGAGGCGTTGCAAAGGGCCTAACTCAAGCGAGTGGATCCCGAGCTGTCCCGATGCCCCATATTTGGGTCGGTGCAGGAGCCCGTCACCCTGCAGATTGACTTTGACGTGTTCGGATCCATTAAGGGCCAGACTTTTGTGGTCGGCGAGGTTGATTTGGTGACCACTTTGTCTGATGTGTAATTCGATGAGGAGCCGAGATCCGAAGAAGCACCGTCTTCTATGGCGCAAGGTAGACTCCTTTCCTGCAGAATCTATTGTATGGGCTTAACAAAGGACTTACCTTTTGTTAGGAGGAGGTGTAACACCCCCTATCCGTCGCATAGTATATAGCAGTAGGTCCGGCCGGGGCCCGACGCCATATACCACAGACAGACCGGGTGGTTACGTATGGAAACCATCCAACCAATCTCAACGTCCTACACAGAGCATTCTAGCGGAAGCAGTTTATAAAAGTTGTAAACAAGAACCCAGCATTAGAGCACGAATGTCCACTATTACAAAATTAGGAATGTATACAAAATACCCAAAAATCGGCCTTAAGGCCTTATAGAATGTTTCACTTGAATAATACATGATTTACAAACCTCGGCACGCAGGCCGGTCATACATGAATAAAACAGAAAACATTTCCACTTGGGCCTTCGAGGGCCAGCTTCGCAAAAAGGGCTTTAGCCCGCTATTGACCGCTTGGTCCAGCTGCACCTGCAAGCAACACACCACCGCACGGTGGCAAACAAGGCAACGGTCAGCAATGCTGACCAAATTATAACGATCCCGCCCCCAACTCGGGGTGGCGATGCTCCTTCCCTGCATTTCATTAGCATAAGCGAGCAAAGCATATAACCATAGCCATTTCATCACAGACGTTGGCTCGTACGGCCACACGTCCCGTGCACTCAGGGCACATTCTCGGTGAACCGGTCGATGTCACGTCAATTAAAGCCATTAACATTCCGGACTCACCACCGCCACTTAGACGGCCATTCCTATGAGCAATTCGTCTTCCTGGCATTGGTCACGTCAATTTAAGCCATTGACCGCCGAAGACTCACATCTATGCCAACGGCGAGTGCCACGTAACCTTAGGTCTCTCTAACCGAACGTCATAAAGCGGGTACGGTTCCATCTAACCCGTGCTCACATCGCAACGACAATTTAAGCCATTTGCGCGGGTCAAACTTCCTCCGAGTCCCATTCTACCGCAAATCATATAACCCCGTTATGTTCAAGTTGGCGCTCAGGCCACCAAGTTGGCAAGATCTCGTATCCGCCCAGTTTTCCAGGTGCACCTTTGGGTTAGTCCCCAAGGCTCCCTGCTGCAATCTACCGCGTAGAAAACCCGAAAAACACCCAATAACACGGAGTCTTCTCCGGCCTTATGCAATGCAACATCACCGATCCGGACTAACATGTCCGGGTAGGCTTCAACCAAAATGCCTATGTCCGTTCTCGCATACGGACTCTAAATAACGGGGACTTCACATATCTACCCGAAGGAACGCCTCCAACTCTCCGCAAACTCGCGAGAGCGGGCTTCCTATGCTAAGAAAGAGAGCTATTCATGCTCAAGATGAGGATCGTTACCCTTGAGTTCCTCTTTGGCGCCATCGAAAAGTAATCGGATAGAAATCACCGCACTCGCGTTGCCTCCGTGGATCCGGAGTCGGCTTGCGATTCGGAGCTCCGAAGCTCCTCCAATGGCGGATCTAGCTCCTCTTCCACTCTTGGCTCTTCTCTTTCTCTAAGGGGTTGGAGAGATGAAAAGGTATGAAAAGTGATGGATTTTCTAAGTCAAACCCGGTTATAACCTCTCAGGAACCATCCCCAACCGTTGGATCTCAACCTAAGAAAACGAACGGCTTTGATTCGGGGCTGAAATGCCCAATCTGGACCGAACACGACCTGGCACACGCCCGTGTCCAGGGCCGTGTGCCGCATTCGCCGTCAAAATCGAATCTCCTGGACCCTCACACGGGTATCGAACATGCCCGTGTTTGAGCTGACACGCCCGTGTTCCAGCTGACACGGCCGTGTAGCCGGCCGTGTACCCCATGATTTTCCCCCGTTTTCAACCCGAGCACTGCACGGGTTCTAGGACACGCCCGTGCCCTTGCCCGTGTCACATTGACACGCCTGGGCCCCAGGCCGTGTACAAGGTCTCGACATTTCGTCGCGTGCAGTTCGACGACTGGATGACACGGCCTTGGACACGCCCGTGTCCTAGGCCGTGTGCCTTGTCTCGACGATCGTCGAGCGAATCTCGATGACTTCCCCGGGACGATCGTCGACACGGGTCAACACGCCCGGCGACACGCCCGTGTCGCGGGCCGTGTGCCCATTCTCGACGAATCGTCGAGTATAGCTCGACGACTCCGCGGCCAAGTGTCGACACGGGTCGACACGCCCTGCGACATGCTCGTGTCGCAGGCCGTGTGCCCATCCTCAGCGAATCGTCGAGAAAATCTCGACGACTTCGCGGCTAAGTGTCGACACACGCTTGACACGCCCTGGGACACGCCCGTGTCCCAGGCCGTGTGCCTGCAGCCAGAACCCAAACTGGCCTAAAACGTCCCCCTTCGCTCCTTTGAGTTTCGGGGCGTTACAACTCTACCCCTCTTAAAAGAATTTCGCCCACGAAATTACATGAGGGAAAGACATACAAAACAAAATTTGTACCTGAGCGGAACAACTCCGGGTACTCGTCAAGCATAGTCTGCTCCCGCTCCCAAGAGAGCTCCTCACGACCGCAATTGTCCCACCGGACCTTGACCATCCTGATCTCTTTATTGCGTAGCCGCTTGACCTCCGAGTCCTCAATCCGCACGGGCTTGACCTTTGTCGTTAGCTCACTATCCACCGACACTTGATCGACCGCGATCACTTGCGTAGGCTCTTGCACCGCCTTCCGAAGCACCGAAATGTGGAATACATCGTGTAAACCACTTAGCTCCACTGAAAGCTTGAACCTATAGGCCGCTTCTCCAACTCGTTCCAGAACCTCGAACGGTCCAAGGTACCTCGGGCTTAGCTTTTTCAATCGTCGCACCCGCGAGACACCCTTGAACGGCTTGATCTTTAAGTATACATAATCGCCCACAGCGAACTCCACGTTCCTGTGCTTGGCATTATAGTACTTTGCTTGCCGGTCCTGAGCGATAAGCAACCTCTCCCGAATGGTTCTCACCAAAGAAGTAGCATCCTCCACTTCCGATCGCTTATACAACTTTGACTCGCCCGTTTCTAACCAAGACAACGGCGTGCGACATCTTCTACCATATAGGGCCTCGAAAGGCGCCATCTGAATACTTGCTTGGTAGCTGTTGTTGTATGCGAACTCCACCAAATAAAGGTGGTCTTCTCATTGCTTTCCAAAGTCCAAGACACACATGCGAAGCATGTCTTCTATGGTTCTATTGACCCTCTCGGTCTGCCCATCCGTTTGCGGATGGAAGGCTGTGCTAAACTTCAGCTTTGTTCCCAACATTTGCTGCACCAGCCTCCAATCATTGGATGTGAACCGCCCATCTCGGTCACTCACGATGCTGCGGGGCACACCATGAAGCCGTACTATGTTATCCACATATAGCTTTGCCAGCTTCTCCACCGGATCATCCTTCCTATGCGGAATAAAATGCGACACCTTCGTTAATCGATCCACGATCACCCAAATGGCGTCGTTTCCCTTTTGCGACCTTGGCAAACCGTGCACAAAGTCCATAGAGATGTCGTCAAATTTCCACTCCGGAATAGGCAAGGACTTAAGAAATCCTCCTGGCTTTTGGCACTCTGCCTTTACCAAGGCGCAGGTTTGGCACTTCGCTACGTATAGCGCCACATCCTTTTTCAAACCCGGCCACCAAAATAGCTTCTTGACATCGCGGTACATCTTTGTGCTCCCCGGGTGAATCGAGTACTTGGTATGGTGTGCCTCGTACAACAACTCCACCCGTAAATTGCCCGCACAAGGGACGCACAGACGACCGTCTTTCCACAGTAATCCGTCCTCCACAACGAATTGGGAATTTGACCCATCCAGAGCCTCTATCATGAACTGCTTCATATGAGCATCCATATCCAAAGCCTGCCGAATCCGATCAGCCAGGTCATATTGGACTTCAGTCCAATTCAGCACTGCTTCAGCACTAGATTGTCTATCCACACAAACAATCTCCAATGCCTCCAGCTCCTGCACCAACCGCTCATCATGCACTGATAGCCAATTCGCTTGAGCTGGGGCTCGGCGACTCAACACATCCGCAACCGCATTCCCTTTGCCAGGCACGTAGTGGATCTTGAATGTATAGTCCCCCAGGAACTCCATCCATCTACGCTGCCGCATATTCAGATCCTTCTGATCAATCAGGTATTTCAGGCTCTTATGATCGGTGTAGATATCAATCTTCACACCGTACAAATAGTGTCTCCATAGCTTCAAGGCAAAAATCACGGCCGCTAACTCCAAGTCATGGACCGGATAATTCCTCTCGTGCACTTTTAGCTGTCTCGAGCCATAAGCTATCACGCTTCCGTGTTGCAGTAGCACGCAACCCAAACCGCTGCCCGAAGCATCGCTATATATCTCATAGCCTTCGGTCCCAACTGGCGAACTCAGCACAGGCGCCGTGGTCAACCGACACTTCAATTCCTCAAAAGCTCGCGCGCACTCCGGCGTCCAAACGAACTTATGATCCTTCCTCGTCAAAGTAGTGAGAGGTAATGCTAACCGCGAGAAGTTCTCTACGAAGCGCCTATAATAGCCGGCAAGCCCCAAAAAGCTCCGGACTTCTGCTACCGTAGCAAGCTCAGGCCACTCCCGTATCGCAACAATCTTCGCCGGATCCACAGCAATACCCTCTCCACTCACTATATGCCCGAGGAACGCCACTGAGGATAGCCAAAACTCGCACTTCGAGAACTTGGCATACAACTGGTTTCTCCTTAGCGTCTCCAACACCAAATGAAGATGCTTGAAGTGATCCTCCTCACTTTGCGAGTACACCAAAATATCGTCGATGAAGACGATCATGAAATGGTCCAAGTACTCCCTGAATGTCCTGTTCATCAAATCCATGAATACTGACGGCGCATTAGTCAGCCCAAACGGCATGACAGTAAACTCATAATGCCCGTATCTCGTACTAAACGCTGTCTTCGGGATATCACTCTCCCTTATCCGCAGCTGATAGTACCCAGACTTGAGATCTAACTTCGAGTACACCGTCGACCCGACTAACTGATCAAAGAGATCATCAATCCGGGGGATCGGGTACTTGTTCTTCTCAGTCAGCTTGTTTAGCTCCCGATAATCAATACATAGCCTCAAGCTTCCGTCCTTCTTCTTAACAAAGAGGACCGGTGCGCTCCAAGGCGAAGAACTCGGGCGCACATACCCTTGCTCCAACAACTCTTGTAGTTGAACTTTCAGCTCCGCCATTTCCTTAGGCGCTAGTCGATACGGAGATCGTGATACAGGATTTGCACCTGGCATTAGCTCGATCGTAAAATCTATCTCCCGTTGAGGCGGGGCTCCAGGAAGATCTGCGGGGAACACATCAGGGTATTCCGATACCACTGAAATACAGTCCAAAGCGGGCTTCGGCTTTGCAACCTCCACTAGTGTAAAGAACAGTTCTGCTCCGGCACGAACTGCCTTCACCACCTGAAGAGCAGACATCAACGTCTTGCTCGACCCCTTTAAGCCCGTAAAAGTCATCTCACGACTTGCTCCCAGCTTGACTTCCTTGCTACCGCAATCTATATGGGCCTGCTGCTCCGAGAGCCAGTCCATGCCAAATATGACGTCAAACTCCACCAACGGAAGTAAAGACGCCCGCAGGTCGAACTCCTGCTCCCCAATACGAATCTTAACAACGCAGATCCTAACCGCTCGCATCGAACACCCATTGGGCAACAACACATCCAACTTATCCTTCGCCATCGAAGAAGGGACTCCGATGCGTGATATAAATCCTTCGGACAAGAAGGAGTGTGAAGCTCCCGTATCGAAGAGTGCTCGTGCCGGATTTTCACAAATCAACACAAATCCTAAACAAGTAGTGGTAAGGTAACATGTGCATAACAAGCATATAAAGGAATTGACTTGCTATAAATTAAACCGTACCTGTCACCACATCAGCTTGTTTAATGGCCTCCTGTTGGACCAGATTGTAGACCCTTGGTTGGGCCGGAGCATAATGGGATGCGGTCGATTCCACCGCCTTTCCCTTCTCTTCATAGGTAGCTCCCGGCTTCCTCTCGGACTTAGGACGTCCGCTGCAACAATGACGGGCGAAATGCCCCGTCTTTCCACACGTAAAGCACGCACCCGGGGTCCGACTCGTAGTTGCCCCAGAAGCACCAGAAGGAGCTGGACCCAAAGTCCTATGTTTCTTGAAAGCCCTCCGATAGCCGGACTTTGAAGTAGTCGGCACTCTGAACTCAGACTTTCAATCAACCAAGCCTTTCTTCGCTTGCACATTCTTCATGTCCTTTTCCAAGGACCGGACAGTATTGACCAAGGTTAAGAAACCCTGCGTCATCGGCCCCGAGAGTAGTAATCTCAACTCATCCCTCAGACCTTCGTAGAAGCGATTAGTCTTGCGCTCCTCATCCATGATGGTAGAGCTAGCATAACGACTCAAACGCGTAAACTCGTGGAGATATTCATCCACGCTCCTCTCACCCTGTACCAACCTCAGGAACTCATACTCCATTGAAATCCTCTGAGTAGAAGGGAGGTATCTTGCTAAGAACAATCCCGATAACTCTTCCATCGGAACGTCTATCAGTTGTCTGCCTCTCAGATGATGCAACTCCAATCCTTCCCACCACATCCTCGCTTCACCGTCCAGCAGGAACGTAGCGATGGTGGTCATTTGCCACTCCTCCGTCTCCGTCGCTGTCATGACTCTCTTCACCCTGGAGAGCCAGTCTTCAGCCTGAGATGGGGTTCCCAACCCCGAGAATAACGGAGGGTTAAAGCTCATTACATGCTTCAACTGCCTCTCAGTTGCCCTCCTTGGCACTATCGGTTCTACAACCACTTGCTCCACCCTCCTCGGCTCAGCCTCTTGCAGAGGTTCTTGCTCCATCACAGGAGCGGGCTGCTGCGCTTGCCTTCCAGGCTGCGCATTGATCACGGCCAACACCGCTTCAGCCACCAATCGAATATTCTCAGCCGACAGAGGTGTTGCGGGAGCAACATTCGGTGCACTGCTAGCCTCAGAAACTCGGCGTTCTGACGGCCCAACACCACTTCTGGTCACCTATAGTGGTACAAAACACCGTTAAGCGACCAAATAAATTGCAAACAGTAATTATAGGAACACGCAGGTTCCACAAACACGAGTATTTTCATTCCTAAGTGGACATTCATGGGTTCTTTTTACTGTTATTACGATGACGCACATGATGTGCTCACCACCCCTTAAAAAGAATTCGCCCACGAATTCAGTTTAAGCCCGAACAAAACCAGGGCTCTGATACCAAATTGTAACACCCCCTATCCGTCGCATAGTATATAGCAGTAGGTCCGGCCGGGGCCCGACGCCATATACCACAGACAGACCGGGTGGTTACGTATGGAAACCATCCAACCAATCTCAACGTCCTACACAGAGCATTCTAGCGGAAGCAGTTTATAAAAGTTGTAAACAAGAACCCAGCATTAGAGCACGAATGTCCACTATTACAAAATTAGGAATGTATACAAAATACCCTAAAATCGGCCTTAAGGCCTTACAGAATGTTTCACTTGAATAATACATGATTTATAAACCTCGGCACGCTGGCCGGTCATACATGAATAAAACAAAAAACATTTCCACTTGGGCCTTCGAGGGCCAGCTTCGCAAAAAGGGCTTTAGCCCGCTATTGACCGCTTGGTCCAGCTGCACCTGCAAGCAACACACCACCGCACGGTGGCAAACAAGGCAACGGTCAGCAATGCTGACCAAATTATAACGATCCCGCCCCCAACTCGGGGCGGCGATGCTCCTTCCCTGCATTTCATTAGCATAAGCGAGCAAAGTATATAACCATAGCCATTTCATCACAGACGTTGGCTCGTACGGCCACACGTCCCGTGCACTCAGGGCACATTCTCGGTGAATCGGTCGATGTCACGTTAATTAAAGCCATTAACATTCCGGACTCACCACCGCCACTTAGACGGCCATTCCTATAAGCAATTCGTCTTCCTGGCATTGGTCACGTCAATTTAAGCCATTGACCGCCGAAGACTCACATCTATGCCAACGGCGAGTGCCACGTAAACTTAGGTCTCTCTAACCGAACGACATAAAGCGGGTACGGTTCCATCTAACCCGTGCTCACATCACAACGACAATTTAAGCCATTTGCGCGGGTCAAACTTCCTCCGAGTCCCATTCTACCGCAAATCACATAACCCCGTTATGTTCAAGTTGGCGCTCAGGCCACCAAGTTGGCAAGATCTCGTATCCGCCCAGTTTTTCGGGTGCACCTTTGGGTTAGTCCCCAAGGCTCCCTGCTGCAATCTACCGCGTAGAAAACCCGAAAAACACCCAATAGCACGGAGTCTTCTCCGGCCTTATGCAATGCAACATCACCGATCCAGACTAACATGTCCGGGTAGGCTTCAACCAAAATGCCTATGTCCGTTCTCGCATACGGACTCTAAACAACGGGGACTTTACATATCTACCCGAAGGAACGCCTCCAACTCTCCGCAAACTCGCGAGAGCGGGCTTCCTATGCTAAGAAAGAGAGCTATTCATGCTCAAGATGAGGATTGTTACCCTTGAGTTCCTCTTTGGCGCCATCGAAAAGTAATCGGATAGAAATCACCGCACTCGCGTTACCTCCGTGGATCCGGAGTCGGCTTGCGATTCGGAGCTCCGAAGCTCCTCCAATGGCGGATCTAGCTCCTCTTCCACTCTTGGCTCTTCTCTTTCTCTAAGGGCTTGGAGAGATGAAAAGGTGTGAAAAGTGATGGATTTTCTAAGTCAAACCCGGTTATAACCTCTCAGGAACCATCCCCAGCCGTTGGATCTCAACCTAAGAAAACGAACGGCTTTGATTCGGGGCTGAAATGCCCAATCTGGACCGAACACGACCTGGCACACGCCCGTGTCCAGGGCCGTGTGCCGCATTCGCCGTCAAAATCGAATCTCCTGGACCCTCACACGGGTATCGAACACGCCCGTGTTTGAGCTGACACGCCCGTGTTCCAGCTGACACGGCCGTGTAGCCGGTCGTGTACCCCATGATTTTCCCCCATTTTCAACCCGAGCACTGCACGGGTTCTAGGACACGCCCGTGTCCTTGCCCGTGTCACATTGACACGCCTGGGCCCCAGGCCGTGTACAAGGTCTCGACATTTCGTCGCGTGCAGTTCGACGACTGGATGACACGGCCTTGGACACGCCCGTGTCCTAGGCCGTGTGTCTTGTCTCGACGATCGTCGAGCGAATCTCGACGACTTCCCCGGGACGATCGTCGACACGGGTCAACACGCCCGGCGACACGACCGTGTCGCGGGCCGTGTGCCCATTCTCGACGAATCGTCGAGTATAGCTCGACGACTCCGCGGCCAAGTGTCGACAAGGGTCGACACGCCCTGCGACACGCCCGTGTCGCAGGCCGTGTGCCCATTCTCAGCGAATCGTCGAGAAAATCTCGACGACTTCGCGGCTAAGTGTCGACACACGCTTGACACGCCCTGGGACACGCCCGTGTCCCAGGCCGTGTGCCTGCAGCCAGAACCCAAACTGGCCTAAAACGTCCCCCTTCGCTCCTTTGAGTTTCGGGGCGTTACAGGAGGTCAGAGAGTTGAAGAAACTATCCGGGCAGTGTCATAGGTAGTCATGACAATGTGCTTCGTTATGCGTCGGGTCGTTAATTCATTCTGTTGTAACTTTTAACAACCAACCGTACAATTATTGATATCTTTGAATATTTGTTATCTTATCTGTATTCATGTGCTTGATTTTTTGTACTTGCGAATCCTTATTTTTGCGGGTTATTTTTTGAAAGTGCGTGGTTTGCATGATGGCAGGAGGTCACATTGACACCGTAATCACGAGTGGACGGATGTAGGGGATGGCGCGCGACAGTGTAATTTCAGTTCCCAAGGCGGCACTATAAATATAGGGGGTCAACCTTCTTAAGGTGAGCGAAGAGCTGACCGAGGGAATGGCGCGAGCTCCTTCCTCACTACGCTTTGAGTACACGATTCCTTTCCTGAGTGACGATCCTTCCTTTCCCGCACTTATCGACGGGGAACTGGTCAACCTCGTGTTGAGTCACCCACTTAGAGATCACTTTTCTGCGCGGGGGCCACAAGTGGAGGAGAGAGTAAACACGGTGTTCACGGACGAGCTCGTGGTGCCCTTCGACCAATTTATAGCGGGATGGATGTTCCCGATATTTCCCAAGGTGGTGGAGATACTTAACTTTTACGAGGTGCTGCCAGCCCAGCTATCACTGGATCCCATGGCTACCATGATGTCTTATATCACTTACCCACGAACATAACAGATTTGATTTTCCTTGGAGGTGTTTTGTTTAGTGTTCCAAACTCGGATTCATAAGCGCGGATTATTAAATTTTGGCTTGAACATGATGCACATTCTAAACATGGCGGGCAAGGATGCAGACTGGCGGATGCGCTTTGCTTTTTTCAAAGATGATGTCGGCAGGTTCAGTACCGTCCCTGACCTTCTAGACAAAAAGGGTTTTCTACCTCCCGACTTGCCCATGATTGGATCGCAGATAGTGTGCTTCTTAGATAACAAATGCTTGGATACCCAAAATTACGCCCTCCGCGTGAGGGAGGTGCAGAGTGCGCCTATCATAGAATATAAGTATACCAATTTATACATTGCATTTGTGTATACCTAGACTAACTTCCTTTTCGTTTGTAGTCATTCTGATGGTGTCCGCTTCAAAATCAAACACGCTGACTGGGAACACTTTGACAATAACTGAGAAGCGATATGCCCGACGTCGACGAAAAGAAGATGCTAACATGTCTGCCCGACTTGCCCTGAAAGATCTTCTTGACGAAATGGGAAACCAGCTGATCCTTTAGAGACTCGAGTCCGTGTCGCTTAGAATCGTGATTACATCCGGGAGGGAATCCGAGTGGGTTCTTACCATATGCGTTGGTGGTTTCGGTCATCATTGGTGGCCTGAAGGATCGTTAGAAGATAGAGGCGGTACCCACAGTGGAATTTATCGCGATGGATACTACGATGACCTTGAGGGCACTTACTTTCAACATCACGACATGGGGCATCCTTAATGTCGCTATGGAGGCAAACTCTCATCAGCAAGAGAAATTGAAGGTATGAATTGATTTCATGGAACATTATTTTCCATACCCGCAGTGAGTCATGACTTTGTGGGCATTCTTGACATAAGTGAGACTGACAGTGGACAATCCAAGTTTTCAACGGGAGATATTTATGCTCGGCTGACATTTAGCGAAGATGATGCTTGATCTTCTGAATGAAAAGGGTGCTTTGAGACCAGAGTATCCATATATCAACTATGTGATGTTGGTAGCGGGCCATGAAGACGTCGTAGTCTCTGGTTCAAAAGAGGACTCCACCGAAGTTTGATCACCAACCGCACGTCCGTTCAAGTTTGAGGTCTCGCACCCACGCTATGGTGGCCTAAATGTCGCCGTATTTTTCCTGTTTTTTTAATGCTTCCTCTAAAATTCTTGTAACAAATGTTGGAGAGAATAAGAATATATATATATATATATATATATATATATATATATATATATATATATATATATATATATATATATATATATATATATACACGAGTGCTCGACATGGGGCTCCGCCCCTACGGTCAGGCGCGACAGTACCCGGCCGGCGACGGCTGGCTTCGCCCTCCGCGGCTTGATTCTCTCGGGCGGCCTTCGGCCGCATCTAGGAAATGAATGGGGGCGAAACCCGACCGACGACGGCGGGTTTCGCTCGCCCAATCAAGGCGGGTTTCGCCCGCAACATATACATATGAGTACTCAAAATGACCATAAAAAAATATACATAAATATTACAATTTTTATTTTGTAAAATAATATATGTTTTGACATAAAAATTTTAATTTTGACATTAATAAAGTTGATTGATTTAATGTCATCACCTCGAAAATACCACTGATATGCCTAATGACAACCTCCCTTGAATACACCGCTGACATGACTAATGACAACCTAGCATAGTAGGTGTAAGAGCTCTACTAAAAGACTTTTTGAATATAAATGAATTTTTATCATTACTTCTAATTTTTTGATAGTGTAATTATTTGAATGGATATTGTATTTTAATTTCTTTGAAATAGATTATAATATATGTCAAGTCATTAAAATATAAAAATGATAACATAATTGGTATTTTTGAATGTTTCACCAACTGACCAAAGACAACTTTTCTCTTATAATAGTTAAAGATATATATATATATATATATATATATATATATATATATATATATATATATATATATATATATATATATATATATATATATATATATATCTATACTACTATATTAAGGGAACTGGTGTAGGTAACATGTGAACTGCCTCTTATACCCCCAGCACTTCCTCTTATTACTTCACCTGCCATCACTCCACCGCTTTCTAAATAATAAATATATATTAGGAGAGTTTAATACTATCCACTTTAATAAATAGCACTTCCTATTATCCCTTCACCTGCCATCACTCCACCGCTTTCTAAATAATAAATATATATTATGAGATTTTACTACTATCCACTTTAATAAATATATATATATTTGTTTGGCAGTTTATATTAATAGCAATACTATCCACTTTAATGTCCACCGCTTTAAAGTTAATATATATTAGGAGAGTGTGGGGAGAAGAGAGGGGCGAGGAGAGAGAGAGAGAGCTGGGGAGGGGGAGAACCCGAAACCACCGCTGCCGCCCTCAGTGAACTCCACCACCTTGGTCGCCGGCGACCCTAGAGGCGGTAGGCCGGACGCAGTCCCTTCGCCGCCGCAACGCCCAACCGGAAATCTGACGCCAACTCTGCTCGCAGCTGAGTAGAATTCCGCCTTCGTCCACGAGGCGGGAAGCTCGCTTGACGAGGTGGAGGGAGTGAACCACCGCTGTAGCCCTCAGTGAACTCGGCCTCCTTGGTCGCCGACGACCCTAGAGGCGGTAGGCCGGACGCAGTCCCTTCTCCGCCGCAATACCCAAACGGAAATCTGTCGCCGACTCTGCTCGCCGCTGAGTAGTGTTCCGCCTTCGTCCAGGAGGCGGGAAGCTCGCTTGACGAGGTGGAGTGATAGCGCGAGGTTAGGGAGCAGCGGAGACCGGCCCAGCGAAGAAGCTCGACAACGCCGTTTGAGCCGAGGCGGCGGAGGAGACCGGCGACAAGATCTTGGGCTAACAGTTTCAGGTGTTTGTTGGAGAAATCCCAAGATAAACATGACATAATAATAACAATATTTGGATCATTACGATTCATTTGTGTGCAAGGTTTAACTTTTATTATGTTATTGATATTTTTCTCCTCATTAATCAATTTGTTCTTTTAAACACTGCAATCCACTCTTCATCCTCCTCCTCTCCCTTGAAATGTGTATGAGTAATTTGGAGTATGCTTTATGTCTGTTTGGAACAGTGGTGGCATTTATGAACAGGAGGTTAAATTGTCATTAGTAATGAACATGGGTTAAACGTATAATAGGGTGTGCACGGGAATTTGTTAGGTACTACGCAAAAGCTCGATGCTCTTCGCATCAACAGTACCTCAACTGTGAAGATAACTCCGGTCAATGGAGGGTTAAAAGCTCGGACGGCTAAGATTGCAATAAGACAGATAAAGGTTCTGTTTAAGATGGTTTATTTTCACCGCTCAAGCGGTTACGAACACATGAACCGGATCATAATGAAGACCCGATTCATGCGGTCGTAACCGCTTGACCGGTGAAAATAAGTCCCCCAAACGGACTCAAAAGCTGGGCAAAACCGCAAACGAAAAATTTAATTGTGCTTAAATTGTAAATAATAAATGATTTATTTTTTAAATGTCAGGATGAACATGATGTCATGAACCGGTGAGTTTTGGATAGATCTACAAAACAATGGAGAGTGACAATTCAAAATTAGAAAAACAATTCAAAATTAGAAAAACAATTCAAAATTAGAAAAATAATTCTGGGCAAAACTGCAAACGTATAATTTAATTGTGCTTAAATTGTAAATAATAAATGATTTATTTATTTAATGTTAGGATGAACATGATGTCATGAACCGGTGAGTTTTGGATAGATCTACGGAACAATGGAGAGAGACAATTCAAAATTAGAAAAACAATTCAAAATTAGAAAAAACAATTCAAAATTATAAATTGATATAAATACGAGCATCTTCGCACGGGTTATGCCCGTGCTCGATGCTCTCGCGCGCGAATCCCTCTTCTATGTGGCTGAAGACCACTCGAAACATTGAGTACCGGTGAGGCCCGTGCGCAGGCGCCGAGCCGGTGAAATGCGTGGAAGGGAGGTCAGCTTCTATACGACGAAAGGCAGCCCGAAGCATCGAGCACGGGCGAAGCCTGTGTGCAGCGGGCGAAGCCCGGCTGATGCGGCCGAAGGCCGCCCGAGAGCATCGAGCACGGGCGTAGCCCGTGCGAAGATGCTCGTATATATATATATAAAGGAATATGCATATGTTGAGGCACATCAATATATGCATACTAGCCTTAGTCAACAGTTGGATCATGAGAGAGAGTGTGGGGGTGGAGGGATATCAGAGAGAGAAAGAAAAGGAGAGGGAGAATGTGGGGAGCAGGAGGGAGACAGAGGGAGAACGTGGGGGGCAGTAGGGAGAGTGAGGGAGAGAGAAAGGGGGAGAGACAAATGGAATGGAAGAGGGAGAGAAAGAGAGAGAGAAAGATTGGGGAAGGGAGAGGGAGAGAGAGGGAGAGGAAGAGGGGGAGAGAGGGAGGGATAGGGAGAGAGAGAGAGGTAGAGAAATTAGTCTTTTTATGTCAAAGTGTACATTTTTAAAAATATATAAATTGTAATATTGATTTATATTTTTTATAGTCGTTTTGAGTACTCATATGTACACGTTGTGGGCACAGCCCGGCTTGATGCACGCGCAGCACGTATCGACGTATCGAGCACGTGCAAAGACCGTGCGAAGGTGTGCGAAGCCCTCCTGGATGCGGCCAAAGCCCGAAGTATGTAAATATATATATATATATATATATATATATATATATATATATATATATATATAGATATCTCAAATGCGGGCAATCTTATGTGCGGGCTTACGGCCAGGCCATTTTAGGGGTTAAGATTGCTTCAAAGTGAAAAGTAATCAACATGAAAGCTGCAGATATCGGCGGGACAAACAACTTTCATGTTGATCACCTTTTGATTTGGAGCAATTTTGACCTTCGATTGGGGCCCCCAAAACAGGAAAAACGCACGCTTTACTATAGCAGTCACGCCGCCCAAGATTTTGAGGCCCAAATTGAAGGTTAAAATGACTCCAAATCAAAAAAGTGATTCACATGAAATTATTCGTCTCGCCGAGATCTACAACTTTCATGTTGATCACTTTTCGATTTGAAGAATCCTTGACTCTTTCCCGTACGCCCGCACTAAAGTAGCCTCCCTATATATATTTATATAAATATATATATATATATATATACACTAGGTTAAAAAGTGTATCAAATATTTCTACAAGCCAAGGTAAATAAGACACCAACTCAAGCATAGCCGTCCGATCAAAACAAAACCGTGGAAATGATTTGCAGTGTAAATCTGCGGAAAAGTTTTGGCGAAATATATTTTGCTGCTCGGTTTCAACCCACTCCCCCGCTCTGCCCATCTTGCCATTTCAATGTCGGAAGACCTTCCCTCCGTCGAAAAACCTACTCCATGAGGACCATGACACAGAACTCATTTCACTGGAGCTGCTCTTCGAACTCTACCCTTTCGGTAGATCTAGGAAATTTCTCTATTTTATTCCCATTCTCTACTTCCGACGTCTCTGAATCTCCATCACTCTGTCCCTCTCGCACTGTACAACGCTAAAAGACCTTCTCTCCGCCGATAAACCTCTGCCATGACAAATAACTCTTTTCAGTGGAGCTACTCTTCGTCTGCTCTTCGAAATGAACCTCCCCGGTAGACCTAGGTAATTTCTCCATATATTTCCAATTCTAACTTTCCGATTTTGATATCTGAATCTCGATCGCCAATTCAGCACCGGAAGTCCTCCAACAGATCTAGGTAATCTCTCTATTTGTTTTAAATTTTTACTTGTTGATTTCCAAATCAAACACCATTTTGTGAGGATGAATTTCTGGGAGAAAGAATTTTGGGGAGAATGAATTTCTGAGAGAATGAAGATCAGATATCTGAACACTGATTTTGTGAGAACGAATTTCTGGCAGATCTAAATAATATCGGAACTCTGATTTTGTGAGGAAGAATTTCTGGCAGATCTAAATAATTTCATATTTAGCCTTTGAAACAATTCCATTCTATTGTTCGGTTATTGTTCTGGCAGACTCACTGCTCTTGATTTTCCGATGCTTGAAATATTCTTTAGATTAAGGCTCCGTTTGGGGGGACTTATTTTCACCGGTCAAGCGGTCACGACCGCATGAATCGGACCTTAATTAAGTCCTGGTTCATGCGGTCGTGACCGCTTGACCGGTGAAAATAAGTCCTCCCAAACGAAGCCTAAGAGACTACACTTCATTTACTTTAAAAGTGATGAATATTTAAGAGTTTATATTGTTATGACATCATCATAGCTTTATTCAATTTAGAAACTTTATCGTCAATGTAATTTTCTATATAACCAAATATGGTGATACCAATTTATAATTGAAAGTCATTCTTAGATGGTTATCATTGTCCACGACAAATGTCGCCGCCCTCAAAATGTCACCGCATACGACAAGTGTCGCCCCCACGACAAGTGCCGCCCCACGACAAGTGTCGCGACCACGACAAGTGTCACCCCCATGGCAAGTGCCGCCCCCACGACATGTGCAGCCCCCACGACAAGTGCCGCACCCATGACAAGTGTCGCCCTCACGGCAAGTGTTGCCCCCACGACAGTCGCCCCCATGACAAGTGTCGCCCTCACGACAAGTGTCACACTCACGCCAAATGTCGCACCAACGACATATGTTACACCCATGACAAATGCCCCCCGGGCCGAAGGCCCGTGCCTGTCACTCGTGTCTGTGTGTGTGTGTGTGCGCGCGCGCGCGTGTGTGTGTGTGCGTGTGTGTGTGCGTGTGTGTGTGCGTGTGTGTGCGCGTGTGTATGCGCGTGTGTGTGCGCGCGTGTGTGTGCGCGCGCGCGCGTGTGTGTGTGTGTGTGTGTGTGTTGTGTATATATATATACATATGCATATATATATATGGATATATATATATATCTTTATTATATAAGTAAGCCCAAAAGAAGGGATGGTGTAACATTTTAATTCCATTTTGCCTCTCATTTTTTCTAACTCTTCTCATTAATTCTATGGTATTGGGGTCATTTGATATAATCTTTATTATATTTATATATATTATTTCTCTGCTTCTCCCCATGCCTAGCCCCGCCTCAAATCAGCACGCCTCGGATCTCACTTCTCCCCATGCGCCAAAAGCAAATCCCGCAAGCACGACGAATGTTGCCCCCATGACATATATCGCGGGCACGACATATGTCGCGCCCATGACATATGTCGCGCCCTTGACGAATGTTGCTCCCATGGGGTCCCCCGTGCACGACTGCTTCTCTCTCTCTCTTTATATATATATATATATATATATATATATATATATATATATATATATATATATATATATATATATATATATATATATCTTATTATATAATGCAATATAGGTATTTGGAGGCACACCATAGATCAAATAAGAGTCATTGGATCATGAGAGAGATCATGAGATGGGGAGAGAGAGAGATAGAGAGAGGGGAGGAGAGAGAGGGGGAGAGAAAGGGAGAGAGATTGAGAAAGATTGTGTGAAATTAATGTTTTTACGACAAAACGTAATTTTTTTTATAAAATAAAAATTGTAATATTGATTATATTTTTTTACGGTCATTTTGAGTACTCATATGTATATATTGCGGGCACTGCCCGTCTTGAAGTGTATGTGTGTATCCCGCTTTGATGCGGGCGCAGCCCGCAACGACGCATCGAGCACGGGAGAAGCCCGTTCAGAGGCGGGCGAAGCCCGCCTGGATGCGGCCGAATGCCGCTCGAGAGCATCGAGCACGGGCGTAGCCCGTGCGAAGATGCTCGTATGTGTATATATATATATATACACATACATACATACGTACATACACACACACACACATACACACACACACACACACACGAGTAACATGAACGGGTCTTCGGCCCGGCGGGATTCGACTCGGGGGGCATTCGGCGGGGGAGAGACATTTAACGGGGCTGTGACATTCGACGTGGGAGCGAAATTTGGCGGAGAGAGATTGACATTTGTCGTGGGTGTGACATTTGTCGGGGGCGGCTACATTTGTCGGGGGCGGCGACATTTGTCGGGGGCGGCGACATTTGTCGTGGGCGTCGACATTTGTCGTGGGCGGCGACATTTGTCGTGGGGGCGACATTTATCGTGGGGGCGACATTTGTTGTGGGTGATGACATTTGTAAGGGGCGACAACAATTGACGTGGGGCGACTTTTGTCGTGGGGTCTTCCATGCCCCGCGCGACAGTACCCTGACCACGACAATGTGGGTGGAGAAATTCAGCGGGGGCAGTGACATTCAATGTGTGTGTGTGGGGGGGGGGGGGGGGGGGGGGGGGGGCGATATTCGGCATGGGCGGCCACATTCGACGTGGGTGGTCACATTTGGCGTGGACGGCGACATTCCGCGTGGGTGGTGACATTTGGCAGTGGGCGGCGACATTCAGTCAGGGAGATGACATTCGGCATTGACAATGTCACTCGTCGGGTTTGGTCACTTGTTAGATGACAACATTTGATGGACGACAACACTCATGGTGCAACAATACTCATGGTGCAACAACACTCATGGTGCATCAACACTCATGGTGCAACAACACTCATCGGATGACAACACTCGTTGGGAGGCAACACTCGTCATGCGACGACCTTCGTCGAACCACAAAACTCGTTGGGCGGCATGCAAACTATACCCACATCCGAGCAAGATACCACAAAATTGTGAAGTAAGCTCAAACCTAATTCTATACAGCAGTAACTAATCTTTAAAGAATGATGTAGATAATAGATACCTTAGAATAAAAATATATGTTACCAGTTAAACAAACTGAGAATGCTGCCTAAACATAGTTGAAGAATTGAGCAAACCAGACCTTTAAAACTAACAATTATCATGGATTAAAGTTAAGCAACTATAAAGATTTTAAAATTCAAATGATTGATTGTTTATTTTAAAATTTAAATGATTGATTCTTTTATCAAGTTGATCAAAATTTTCAGGACATATAGGGGGTTCATGAGGGATCAACAAACATACCTGGCTTCTATACCAAAACTGCCTTCAATATTACTGTTTGTTGAGTTTTAGGCTCTGTTTGGAGGACTTATTTTCATGTGGTTCATGCGGTCGTAACCACTTGACCGGTGAAAATAAGTCCCCCCAAAGGGAGCTCTTCATCAGAGTCAATTACTCCCGTTAAATTATAATATTATAATGTGTATTCACCTGAATCAATGCATGACAATTAGACTATATAATCAATATAATACGAAACTGAAGAGGAAAAAATTCTAAAAAATTTTCATCGCCAGAAGTCGTGGTGCAATAGCCACGATGTAATTATGTATTTTGTAAACATCTAGAAGGAAGTTTATACGTGTGCGTGTGTTTGTGGGATGCATACATGTATATTTCATGCATTTTTGATGTGTTGTTTAATCTCCAACAAAATTTGATCAAATTGAGTCCAACAAAAAATGGTAAGCTATAAGCGACATATGTTGGCTTTGATTCAAAGTCTGAATTACCTATTCCGCTCTAGTATCAACTGCAGTTCATTAGAGAACTGCAGCTGTAGTTCAAATTGCAGCTACTGCCAGTTTAGTGAGTGATGTAAAATATCACTTAATTTTGGAAGGTGTTGTCTTCCATCTTAATTTATTAACAGAAATTGTTTGCATACCTAGAAGAGTGTGATAAGAACTGCCCTTCAAGAGGTGGAGTAAGCCTAGCCTTTTCAAGACATCATTTTTGATTGGACGCCTGCAAATAGAAAGCCTGTGACTATGTGACATGACATAGATAAAACAATAATGTCAGGGAAATTTCTAGTTGAGACTCTAAATATTGGGCTATACCGTAGCATTTTTGTGAAGATATCCTAAATGCCCTTAGAGTCACAGAGAAAAGATTAATCCCTTTTATATTGAGATAATAAGACCTCCATCAGTTTTCCATATAATCTAGACATATATAAGTTAATAGGAAATTAAGCAAGGTTTACCTAGAGAAAGGTGGAATGTGCGCTTCTTTTGCTTGGGGCCTGATAAATTTGATTCTAAAGGGAAGAAGAGAAACTTATAGGTGGAAGAGAAAATTGATGAAATACTTTTTCTTGTCTTTTTCATTGATACACACACCTTTATATACAAATATTTAGCCTTAGCTATACAAGGAAAACACACTACAAATATGAAACCTAACCAAACAAGGAAAGCATGGCTGGCGGAGGTTTCCTAAAACCAAAGACACTCAATATAGAAACAAGACAAATACAAAAACAAATAAATACATAATCAAAGCAAATATGAGAACAAATATCGCGTTATTACTCCTTAAGTTGGAGCATGAAGATCACGAATGCCCGACTTGCAATAATCAAACTGTTTCTTTCGTAATGCTTTATGGCCCGTTCGTTTCGAATGTTTTCGCAACTGGTTTTGGTTTTCAGTTTTCGCTGTCCAAAAACAGGTGTTCGTTTGGCCATGTTTTGTACGGTTTTGGTTTTGAACTGAAAACGCTCGGTTTTCTTTCCTTCTTATTTTGCCTAGCCCCAAAACAGACCTATCGAGGTCTGTTTTGCTGGTTTTGAAAATAGAAAATAGCGAAAATGTCTTCACTTCTTCTCCGGCGGGAGATTATCCTCTCGTGTTTTCTTCTTCCCATACCCGACGGTGTTTCTTCTTTGCCCGGTGTTCGCTCGGTGTTCTTCTTCCCGGAACGGATCTTCTCCGATTTTGCTTCTTCTTCTCCATCGCATGTAACTTTGCCCTGTTTTGCTTATTCTCCATGGCCTGTACCTTCTTCCCTGATCTTCTTCTCCGATGACTTCAAGATCCTTCCTCCTCAAGCGGTCATGGCCGAAAGCTTCAATCTCCTCTCTCTCTATTTCTCTCTCTACAACCTCCATGGCCGATCTCTCCAACTCTTCCAGGTCCGAGCTCCACTCTCTCTTCCGAACTCCAACAACTACTAGCTCACGACATCCACCTCTCCCGTGGTCAAAACAGCTATCAACGCCGCCTGAGGAATTGTCCATTTCCTAAAATCAGAACGGGAGAAATCGAGCATCGACAGAGCGTACACTAGTTTTGCCTTGTGGGGATTTCCTGCCCAAAACTAAACTGAAAACTATGTTACAAACGAACATAAGTTTTCGTTTTGCCCCAAAACGAAAACGCTTGATGTTTTCGTTTTGAAGCAAAACGAAAACTGTAAATGAAAACATTCGAAACGAACGGGGGCTTAGTGAATATGTCGACAAGCTGTTCCGAAGACAAAACATAGGAGGTCATAATATGCCCAACAAGAATTTCATCGCGAACAAAGTGAAAATTTATGTCAATGTGTTTTGTTCGTTCGTGAAACATCGGGTAAGCTGCGATGTGTAAAGTTGCTTGACTATCACAATAAAGACACAGGTCCAGAATGGTTAACACCAAGTGTCGTCAGCAAGTCTTTCAACCATTTAAATTCACAACATGTAGTAGCCATGGATCTGTATTCCGCTTTGGCAGATGAACGTGAAACTGTCTGTTGCCTTTTGGTTTTCAAAGATATTGGTGAATTGCAAAGAAAAATAAAATACCCTGTCAAAGATCAACGTGTCTTTGGACAATGTGAAAGATGTGTGAATAAACAGCCAAGAGGTAAATAAACCAGAATATTTATGGCTCCAAAAAGATAAACAATACATAGATATGCCCCCATATTTATAGAAAATGGGGGGGGGGGATGAGAGAATACAATAAGAGATGTGGGACTAAACAAGTCTCCGCAACAGCTAGTCGCCAGACCGCCAGCTAGCCTCCAGACCGCCACTGCTAGCCGCCAGACCGCCTGCTACCCGCCAGACCGCCTGCTACCCACCAGACCGCCTGCTACCCGCCAGATCGCCTGCTACCCGCCAGACCGCTTGTTAGCCGCCAGACCACCACTGTTAACCGCCAGACCGCCTGCTAGCCTCCAAAATGCCAACGCTAGTTTCCTAACCACAGCAGCGGCTAACACCCAAACCGTTGCTGTGGCTAACCATCAGATCGCAGTTGCGAGAATCCCTCAGAGCGCAACTACTAAGATAAGCCACCAGACAACCAGACCGCTGGACTAACCGTCAGACCGCCCGAACAGCTAACCGCCCGACTAGATTGTCAAACCACCAAACTCTAACACTCCCCCTCAAGCTGGAGCGTATATGTCAATCATGCTCAGCTTGCTACAAACATCTGTGACGGAAACTGGTTTTGTGAAGAAGTCTGCCAGTTCTCTCTCTGAGGTAATAAATGGAGTACAAATCTGATTCTTCAAAATCTCCTTTTTGATAAAGTGGCAATTTATCTTTATATGCTTCGTTCACTCATGAAATACTGGATTCCTTGAGATATATATGGTTACCTTGTTATCACAGAACATTGGTAGATGATGGAGCCGACTTCCCACGACATGTGGCCAAGGAGCGTCCTCCCTCTGACGATGATGGTGACCCGGTAGATTTGAATGGAGATGTCGGCCCGCAACACTTTGATGACGGCGACAACATGCTTACGGATGACCCTTGGAAGCGTCGGCACAATAGCCGTCCGGAGCGCAAGCCCAATTATTGGCGTCGCCACAATAGCCGTCCGGAGCGCAAGCCCAATTATTATTTATTAATAAATAATAATTGAGTAATATTATATTTTATTAGTTGTTTTATTTCAAAATTATCATTTTTTATTTCATGTTTAATTTCATGTATTATTTGTAACATGGTTATGTTATAAAACCATGGTGTATGGTTGTCTTATTTCATTTTCATGTTGGGCTGCATGTAGTCCTTTTTCCTTGATTGTAAAGCCTATATAAAGGCATGTACTCCTTTGTTTTTCTTTAGTGAATGAATGAAAAGAAAATCAATTTCAAGATTGAAATCCTCCTCCTTCTCCAAGGCAAATTTCTGCCCCCTCTATTCCTCTTCTCCCTTGGCCACCGGCCACCCTTCCCCTCCTCTCTCTCTCTCGGCCTCCCTTCCTCTCCTTCCTCATCTCTACCTTGTCTCCTTACTATACGAGACATCTCTTTTCCCCAACCTCCAAGCCGTCACCTCCACTCTCACAAGTCCGGCTACCACCAAAACTCCTTAACCCGAGTTCCACCACCACCCTTCACAAATCCGGCCACCCCACCTCTCACCCGAGGCCTCCTCATCCTCACCAAATCCGACCCACCACCCTATTCCCCTTCCTAAAAATCTTAAAGATCATCTACCATATTCATCCCTTATTTACCATATTCAAAATATATCCCCGTCCTTAAATTCTCTACCTACCATACTTGAAATTATATCATTCCTTAATTATTTCCGATATCCTGTCACCTTTCTCTCTCCTGCCTTATTGGGAAATATTATTTCCATATTCAGAAGATTTCGCCGGGACTTTCCAAATAAAGCGTGATACGAAGAAGGCGACGAATTTCTCTCCCTCCGTCGTATCTCTGGTGGAGCCGTTGAAGAGCGATTCTAGTAGAGTGAACCAGATTCATCAAATCCGGTTGGGTAACGAACATTTCCACCTTTATGTGTTTCTCTTCTTTAGATAGATCTTGTGGCATTGGCAAATTGCGTGGCTTGTGTAACGCTTGAATTTTCGTGGCTAATTTCTTTTAGTTATTATCGTGTTTATTTCTTTCGTTTAAGTTCGTGAGGCGTGGCGGCCCTCGTTTTATTTTGTTGGGAGAGAACCACCCTTGTCCGAATCTTTTATTTTCGGTGGATTCTCTTTTGGTACAACAACGCTCGATCGAACCGTGTGGGTTCTTTTCGCTTGAGAGGACCTCGGCATATCGCCTTGGTATTATCTTAAGGGGCCTTGCGAACCCCCTGTAATCTTTAATTAGTAACAATATTACTTGTTTCGTTACTGCGTTAAATGCTTGAGTGTGACGTGAGAGTTATCGGAGAACGTCGTGTTAGTTCCGTCGGCCACCCATAATGCTTGAAAGAGTAAGCCTACATCAATTTGGTATCAGATGGAGGTTCTCGTCAATTTCCTAATTGGCACTCCTCCCCCTTTTCAAATTAAAACAAATAAATTTCAAATTTCAGATTTCAAATTTCGAATTTCAAACTTCAAATTTCAAAATTTCAAATTTCAAAATTTCAAATTTCAAATTTCAAAATTCAAAATTTAAATTTGTAATTTCAAATTTCAAAATTTCAAATTTCAAAATTCAAAATTTCAAATTTCAAATTTCAAAATTCAAAATTTAAATTTCTAATTTCAAATTTCAAAATTTCAAATTTCAAAATTCAAAATTTCAAATTTCAAATTTCAAATTTCAAAATTTAAATTTCACATTTCAAATTTCAAATTTTCAAAATTCAAATTTCAAAATTCAAAATTCAAAATTTCAAAATTCAAATTTCAACATTTAAAATTTAATTTTCAAATTTCAAATTTCAAATTTTAAAAATTCAAAATTTAAATTTCAAATTTCAAATTTCAAAATTTTAAATTTCAAACTTCAAAATTTAAATTTCAAATTTCAAATTTCAAAATTTCAAATTTCCAATTTCAAATTTCAAAGTTTAAAATTCAAAATTCAAATTTCCAATTTCAAAAAAATCCAAAATTATGGCCTATGACGTTCACGTTTCCCGGTTGAACTTTTGGTATGATAAAGCCATGACTAAGTTTTCCCCTAGTCAATGCCACACTTGTCCTACTTATGACGGTTTAGGGTGTCCTAAAATTTTTAGGGATTGACTTAAGGGTATCGAACTTCATTTTAAGTGTTATGGATGGGATGACCCCCAAAAGATTCACTTTGCCCGAGAACGGTTAATAGGTCAGGCCCAGTTATTTTGGCTGAACGAAGAGCGGCGTGTTGGTGGTTATCAGCATAATTGGCAGGCGATGCGTAGCCTCCTTTCAGATCAATTTGATCCCGCCTATCTCCGTACTACCAACACCGAGCCTGTAAGTGAGTACGGCTTACTACATTATTGTCACACCGACCTAGACCTCACCTTTAGTACGGCTTTGGAGATTGAGAAGCGCCGACCTCCTAGGAGAAAGGTTCACTCACGTCAGAAGATTATTACCTTTGAGTCTAGTGGCGTATCTGATCTTGGTTCTATTGTGTGTCATCCCATGATTATGCCCATAGAACCTTTTGAGTCTCCCCGTGAGTTGCCTGCTCCAGTTATTGAATCCTCCGATGAGTCAAAGGAAAGGCTTAGGATGGTGCCCGTCACTGAGGATGAGGCTGCTGTCCCTGACGATTATAGTGACGATGAGGAGATTGGTTACCCTAGTGACCTGGACGAGGATTTCTCCCCTGAGGAATCATCTCCACCCCCCTTTGACGTTATTTTAGTCAGGGAGTCGTCTGATGACCCTGAGACTGAAGACGTTCCGGCTGAGTCGGTAGGGTCATCCAATGTTGAAAGCTTACCTGTTACTAATTTAGGTGATGACTTGATAGGACCCATTATTATGGTTGACCCAGAATTAATAGATGTTTCAACGGTATTGGAAGAGTCACCTTGGGATGGTTGTTCAATTTGGGATAATCTTATTGTGATACATCCGGGAGTTATTTCATTTACGGTATCAACGCCTCTTAAAAGTCAAGTTAATTTTGATACTCCCAGGGATTCGATTTGCCCATCCCTTTATTTTGATTGTGACGACGTACCCACCTCATGGGAAGAGCTGGTCAATGAAGGTTGTGAAGCTTTGGTAGATTTACCCTACGCGGAAGACTTTTCTTTGGAGGACGGTTGCCCTGAGGGTCTGATAGACATTTCATTGATAGCTCCTTTACCTGGGGCCGAAAACTGTTTAGAAATTTTGTCGGATACGATTTTGCCTACCTATGATACGATCACTAATTCTGAAATAAAGGAAGTATCGAATGAGTTGGAAGACTTGTCGGCTGAATTTTCAGTGAGAACGAATCCACTGTTTAATTTTTCTTATGATTTTAACGGCCTACAACCGGAGGCTTGTTCTTGGACGAGTAATCCGTGTTTTGACGTTGAGTGTGACTTAACTTCCCCTACGGAATCACCCATGTCGACTCTCCCTCCAGTTCATTTAACTCGAGTAGATGATTTGTTAGGACACGAGCTAGTCATTCGTAGCCCTTTATATTTGGAGAAGTTTATTATTACCGCCTCCCCATTAGGCTTACTACGATGGATGTGGGCAAACGTAGTTGGTGACGAACGTTTTCTACTGGCAATTCATTACGACATTTTTAAATCAAAATTTAATTCCAAATTTAAAACGAAAACATTCGGCTCCACAAAAATAATTTTTGAATTTAAAGCACCCGTGCCACCTGACATAGTTCCGTTATTTTCTACTATTAATTCTAGTCATGTTGCACATGGGTTCACCCCACATGGTTTTAAGTTAACTAGGCGCATTCTTATCCATTTAACCCATCAAAATGCGTCCTTTAATTTACTTGCGAGTTTGTGTCAAAAAGTCTCACACCGTTGTGTGATTGATTTGGTTTTGGATTGTCTCACCCCTGAACGGATGCTCCCGGGCACCTTAGAAATAATAACGAATCGGCTAGTGTATTCTTTACGAATTTTACGGAAGTTTGGTGACATGACATTTCTTTTAAAAGTTTCCACTGATTGGGGCATAGCTCCTATTTTCATCGTTACATACTTTACGCTTTATGCTTTTATGCCACTTGAAATGTCTACCTCTCCGTATATATTTTCCACTATGCTTTCTATTGGGTTGGGTGGTGACAGTTTCCTAGGATCGTTCTCCTTCTCGGTCTCCATCGGAGGTATGTTGGTGGATGTTGTTGAAATTCTTTTTCCTTCTTTGGATAACGCGTATTTGAGGTCCCTCCAAGACCACCTTTTGCCATGCAGGTTCTTCCCCGCCGATGACCTTCCAGGCGAGTACACACAGGTATACTCATCAGTGATGAGTATTTTTAAGAGGGGGAGGATTGATGGAGCCGACTTCCCACGACATGTGGCCAAGGAGCGTCCTCCCTCTGACGATGATGGTGACCCGGTAGATTTGAATGGAGATGTCGGCCCGCAACACTTTGATGACGGCGACAGCATGCTTACGGATGACCCTTGGAAGCGTCGGCACAATAGCCGTCCGGAGCGCAAGCCCAATTATTGGCGTCGCCACAATAGCCGTCCGGAGCGCAAGCCCAATTATTATTTATTAATAAATAATAATTGAGTAATATTATATTTTATTAGTTGTTTTATTTCAAAATTATCATTTTTTATTTCATGTTTAATTTCATGTATTATTTGTAACATGGTTATGTTATAAAACTATGGTGTATGGTTGTCTTATTTCATTTTCATGTTGGGCTGCATGTAGTCCTTTTTCCTTGATTGTAAAGCCTATATAAAGGCATGTACTCATTTGTTTTTCTTTAGTGAATGAATGAAAAGAAAATCAATTTCAAGATTGAAATCCTCCTCCTTCTCCAAGGCAAATTTCTGCCCCCTCTATTCCTCTTCTCCCTTGGCCACCGGCCACCCTTCCCCTCCTCTCTCTCTCTCGGCCTCCCTTCCTCTCCTTCCTCATCTCTACCTTGTCTCCTTACTATACGAGACATCTCTTTTCCCCAACCTCCAAGCCGTCACCTCCACTCTCACAAGTCCGGCTACCACCAAAACTCCTTAACCCGAGTTCCACCACCACCCTTCACAAATCCGGCCACCCCACCTCTCACCCGAGGCCTCCTCATCCTCACCAAATCCGACCCACCACCCTATTCCCCTTCCTAAAAATCTTAAAGATCATCTACCATATTCATCCCTTATTTACCATATTCAAAATATATCCCCGTCCTTAAATTCTCTACCTACCATATTTGAAATTATATCATTCCTTAATTATTTCCGATATCCTGCCACCTTTCTCTCTCCTGCCTTATTGGGAAATATTATTTCCATATTCAGAAGATTTCGCCGGGACTTTCCAAATAAAGCGTGATACGAAGAAGGCGACGAATTTCTCTCCCTCCGTCGTATCTCTGGTGGAGCCGTTGAAGAGCGATTCTAGTAGAGTGAACCGGATTCATCAAATCCGGTTGGGTAACGAACATTTCCACCTTTATGTGTTTCTCTTCTTTAGATAGATCTTGTGGCATTGGCAAATTGCGTGGCTTGTGTAACGCTTGAATTTTCGTGGCTAATTTCTTTTAGTTATTGTCGTGTTTATTTCTTTCGTTTAAGTTCGTGAGGCGTGGCGGCCCTCGTTTTATTTTGTTGGGAGAGAACCACCCTTGTCCGAATCTTTTATTTTCGGTGGATTCTCTTTTGGTACAACAACGCTCGATCGAACCGTGTGAGTTCTTTTCGCTTGAGAGGACCTCGGCATATCGCCTTGGTATTATCTTAAGGGGCCTTGCGAACCCCCTGTAATCTTTAATTAGTAACAATATTACTTGTTTCGTTACTGCGTTAAATGCTTGAGTGTGACATGAGAGTTATCGGAGAACGTCGTGTTAGTTCCGTCGGCCACCCATAATGCTTGAAAGAGTAAGCCTACATCAGTAGAGGAAGATCATAAACTTCCCCAAAATCAAACGTAAGTGTCAGTAACCATTTCAGATCGCATGTATTAAAAGTCATGCTCCTATACTCTGCTTTTATACTTGACCTGGACACTACAACTTGCTTCCTACTCTTCCAGCTAACCAGATTTCCGCCAACAAAGGTACAGAACCCTAATGTAGACTTTCTATCTTCCTTATCATCAGCATAGCTAGCATCTGAGTATGCCTCAACCTTCAAATGTCCCCGTTTTTGAAATAGAAGACCTTTCCCTGGAGCACCCTTCACATACTCTAGAATCTTTATAGCTGACTGAAGATGACACTCCTTAAAAGCTTGCATAAACTGGCTCACTCTTCCCACAACATAACAAATATCTGGTCTTGTGACTGTTAGATAAATGAGTTTCCCCACAAGCCGTCTGTACCTGGTAACATCTTCAAGAAGAGGTGAGTCTTCACTCCAGCACTTGTCATCTCCCACAACCATTGGAGACCTAGCATGTTCAGCACCAAGGAGACCTGTCTCATTTAAGAGATCCAAGACATACTTCCGATATGACAGAACTATAAAACCAGACTTCCTGAATATTTCAATCCCAAAAAATATTTTGGAGATCTCATATCTTTTGTAACAAAGTGCTGAAGAAGATGCTTCTTTGTCATTTCCATACCCTTTTTGTCATCCCTTGTTAGAAGAATGTCATCCACATAAACTGCAAGAATAACAAGTCCAGCCGAGGATTTACAAATGAATAAAGAGTAATCTGCAGTACTCTGAGCAAACCCAATAACAGAAATAACTTCGTTGAACTCGTGAAACCAAGCCTAAGGAATTTGCTTGAGACCATAGATAGCCTTACACAATTTACAAAACAGAGACCACCCCCCCCCCCCCCCCCCCCCGAGCAACATACTCAGAAGGCTGCTCCATATAGACTATTTCCTGCAAATCCCCATAAAGGAAGGCATTCTTCATATCCAGCTGAGACATCTCCCAGTCTTAGTTGACAGTCACCGAAAAAAAGACACGAATTGTAGTAATCCGAGCAACAGGAGAGAAGGTATCAAAGAAATCAACACCATAAGTTTGTGTAAACCCCTTAGCAATGAGGAGAGCCTTATAACGATCAATAGTACCATCAAGGAGAAATTTGATGACGAATACCCAGTGACAGCCAACCACATCAGCTCTAGGAGGGGAAGGAATAAGAATCCAAGTATCCCGTTCAGTAAGAGTGTTTATCTCTTCATCCATACCAACTTTCCAATGAGGATAACAAGAGCATCGTAATAAGTGGCTGGAATAACACTTGCCAATAAAGCCAGAGCAAAGTTCTTAGAGGAAGGAGACAACTGTGCATAAGAAACCATATTATAAAGAGGATGTTGAGTGCATGAGCGAACACCTTTCTGAAGAGCAATCAGAAGATCAAGGTCACTCCTGTCCGGAGGAGGCAATACACTGTCAGAAGAGAGAAGAGGCCCTGGAACAGGCGCCGAAGACTCCAAGGGCAAAGCAGTAGTCTCAAGAGTAAGAGACGGGGCAACAGGAACAGATGTGGAAAGAACTGGTTCAAGCGGAGGTGCCGAGATAATTAGCAGTGAAGAAGAAGTATCAGAGGGCAAGAGAGAAGAAGCAGGAGAAAAATATGGTGTATCTTCAAAGATGGTAACATCTACTGAAACGTACTATTTGCACAGAAGGGGATCATAACAGCGATAGCTCTTCTGAGTCGGATAATAATCAAGGAATATGCATTTAACAGAACGGGGAGAAAGTTTGTCATGACTATGAGAAGGTATATGAACAAACGTCGTACAATCAAAAATATTAGAAGGTAAAGGGAATGGCTCAGCCTCAAGATACAAAATAGATAATAGAGTCTTGTCTTGAAGAATAGACGATGGAATACAGTTGATGAGATAGCAAGAAAGAAGAACAGCATGACCCCAATAAGACCGAGGAACAATCATTTGTAAACAAAGGCTGCGAGCAACATCAAGGAGATGACGATTCTTGTGTTCGACAACACCATTCTGTTGAGAGGTACAGAGATAAGTAGTTTGATGAATCAAACCACAACTCGCATAAAAATCAGATATTTGATGGCTGACATATTTTTTAGCATTATCAGTACAAAGATTCTGAATAGACACATGAAATTGTGTGCAGATCTCATTATAGAAGACAGTAAACACAAAGAACAGCTCAAAATGCTCCTTCAAGAGATACATCCAAGTACTCCTGGAGAAATCATCAATAAATATAACAAAGTACAAGCTTCCTCTACCAATAGTGGCAGTAGGAGAAGGACCCCAGTTGTCAGAATGAACAAGTTCAAAAGGACACGAAGAACTATGTCCCGTTCGAGCTGGTAAAGAAGAGTCATGATGTTTACCAAGCTGACAGGTTTCACTATTTGAGGGAAGTTCTGGGAAAAGTTGATGAATAAGGCGAGAAGGAGGATGACCAAGACGACGATGCCATTGCTGAAGGGGTGAAGAAGCAAAAAAGAGTAACATCATGGTCAAGAAAGAGAGTCCACCACTTGCATTCCTAGTTGCAATTGTATCTTTGGTGACAAAATATAAGAACGAACAAGTGGCGGCAGCAAAAGTAACCATGCTATTCAACTTAGTGCAGAGAGCATGAACAAAGAGTAAATTGCATGGAAAAGTAGGGACATAGAAAGTGTCCTTAAGCAGAAAAGCCGGAGTGAGTTACACAATGCCAACACCATGCACAAGTGTTGAAGTCCCATCTGCAATAGCAACAGGAGACAGCCTGTTCTGGTCAGTCAAAGAGGAGAACAAATATGAGTTGCCAGTCATGTGATAAGTGGCACTAGAGTCAATAAGTCACCTTTCAGAGGAGGCCACAAGAGCATAATTTGTAGAGGAGAGAAGAGAAACCATCTCAAAGGGAATACTAACAGGAAGAAGAAAACCTAACCGCATGGTTAGAAACAAGTTGACAAAAGAAGCTAAGGGAGCGCGCAAACAAAGAAATCACGTGACCAAGAAGGAGAGAAGCCAAACCGATCCGGATGGCAATCAAGTCACAGATAGCCAACGACCAAGAGAGAGACAGGAAGAGAGCCAAACCGCACAGTTTGAAGAGAAGCCGGAGAGAACCAGACACAAAGAACAGAGCAAAACATGATGAGACCCCACAAGAAGAGAAATCGCAGCAACCAAGGAGCAAACAAACCATATGGGAAGACCACACGGTCACTGTGAAAACACATCAACGATAATAAATGAGGTCGCGACCAAGATGTAGAGACCACAGTGTTTAGAGTAGCCACAATGACTTGAGAAGTCACAACGAGAAGAAAGAGAAGAAAGAGGGTGCACGGTCACAGTAACAATACGCCCGCGGTAAGGAAGATGTCGCGACCAAAATGCGGAACTCGCACCAGGATAAGCTGCCACGACTAGGGAAGAGGAGAAAGTAGTTACACGAACAAGGAAAGAAGTCACGTGAACTAGGTAAGAAGACGCAAAGAAGAAGAGAAAGAGAGGACTCTGTGCAGTCACTGTGACAACATACTGGCGGCAAGGAAGATGTCGCGACCAAAATGCAGAACTCGCAACAGAGATGAGAAGAAGCAGCAAACAACAGAGAAGCCGCATCGAAATGTAACTAAGAAAAAGAAGCCGCGCGAACAGACCATGCTCAAAGAAGAAATCGCAGGTGGGCGACAAGCAAGGGAAGGAAGGGAGGGAAGCGAATAAGAAGAAGCTGATGCGGGAAGCAAACCGAAAAACTTTGTGCACGACGCAAACCGAAGAGGTCGGGGAGGTTAGATAAATAAACTGCAATCTGATTGGAGCAAAGGATCAGTTCGCTCTGATACAATGTGAAAGATGTGCGAATAAATGTCCAAGAGGTAAATAAACTGAAAATTTTATTGCTCCAAAAAGATAAACAAGTATCCATAATAGCTAGTCCCCAGACCGCCAGCTAGCCGCCTGATCGCCACTGCTAGCCGCCAGACCGCCTGCCACCTGCTAGACTGCCTGCTAGCCGCTAGACTGCTTGCTAGCCGCCAGACCGCCACTGCTAAGCGCCAGATCGCCTGCTATCCTCCAAACCGCCAACGCTAGTTGCCTGACAGCAGTAGCGTAAACATCCAAACTGCTACTGCGACTAACAACCAGCCGCAGTTGCGGGAAGCCCTCAGACCGCAACTGCTAAGATAAGCCACCAGACAATCAGACTGCTGGACTAATCGCCAGACCGCCCGAACAACTAACCACCCGAATAGATTGTCAAACTGCCAAAATCTAAAAGACAACTACCCCAATCAGCATCACAATACTGGTAAAGTCGAAGATCACTATTGGCTTGAAGCAAAATTCCTTGCCCCGGATGACCCTTCAAATAACAAACAACACGAAGTACGGTTTGTAACATCTCATTTCCTTCTAGATCCCCTTAACACAAATTAGGGTAAGACATGTGGTGAGTGTGATGAGTTAGGCTAGATAGTTACCTTAGAACCCAACGAGTTAAAGTGAACTCACATAGGTCTCACTATAGTGCACACGTCAACTTAGGCCAAACTAGCTCAAATTGAACTCACAAATGTAAATTTACCTTACCACTACGTCCCTAACTCACTATAGCTAACCACCCGAATATATTGTCAAACCGCCAAAATCTAAAAGACAACTACCCCAATCAGCATCACAATGCTGGTAAAGTCGAAGATCACTATTGGCTTGAAGCGAAATTCCTTGCCCCGGATGACCCTTCAAATAGCGAACAACACGAAGTACGGTTTGTAACATCTCATTTCCTTCTAGATCCTCTTAACACAAATTAGGGTAAGACATGTGGTGAGTGTGATGAGTTAGACTAGATAGTTACCTTCGAACCCAATGAGTTAAAGTGAACTCACATAGGTCTCACTATAGTGCACACGTCAACTTAGGCCAAACTAGCTCAAATTGAACTCAAAAATGTAAATTTACCTTACCACTACGTCCCTAACCCTAAAGGAAACCCAAGTGGCCCAAAAGCCCTATCATAGGGTCGTCAAATTGGACAAAATGACAAAGGTACCCTTTAGGTCAACATAGGTCAATTCTTCACCAATCGGTTGAAGTGACCCCAAAAATAAGAAGTTGGCCTCACCCCTAGTCTTAGGACATCTAAAGGGACCCAATTTGCCCAAAAGCCCCATCATGAGGTCATCAATTGATCAAATTTGACCAAATTCAAACTTCCCCCAATTTTGGTCAAAATCACATATATTAGCTAAATTAGCCTAATTAGGGCATCACCATGACCTAACCCACATTGGGTGGTATCACTAGACTCAAGACCAACACATGGGACCAGTCCACACATCAGTTGACCAAGTCAAACCCCAAGTCAACCATGGTCAACATAAAGCCTAAAAGAGGAAATTGAGAACCAAACCCGATTACAATGGGCTAAGGCCATGGACCATGGCCCATACTGCAGCGCAATAGCTCAACTGCACCCTATGCACTCTGGATTTGTAGAGATATCACATGCATGGGGGTAATTTGGAGAAATCCCTAAATTTGAATAAGTCCAAGGAGGAAATTAGGGGATGGAAGCCACTTGGCCTTCTCTCAACTCCCCAAATGCTCTCTGGAGCTCACACAGTGATTCCCAGCAGAATTCCAGCAATGGGGGACACTTGGAAGCCATGGTGAAGCTTCCTAAGCTTGGCCAAAACCCCACCTATTCGAAACACCACCACCAGCTAACACCACCCCCAATTGACCTCACCACAAGCTTTAGAGTGTAGAGGGGAGTCAAATTAGCATTTTGGATCAAAGGATTTGGTGGATAACTGAAGAATCAACAAGAAACCCAGAGAGGTGGTTGGAGATGGCTCATTAGCAAAATACCAGTCAACTACCCCCATCATTGCTGTGTTTCCTCCCTACTCTCGTTATGCAAGCATCTTAGATCTATTAGGAGAGAAATCAAGCTCAAATGAGCCCGATAGCATGAGAGGAAAATGAAAAATTTGTGAGTTTTGCAAGTTGTCAGGTTCTTCGAAAAACGTCCCCTCTAGTGACCAAGTCGCCTCCAATCTGTAGCCACCACCTCAACGGAGGTGTTGGTGGTGGTGGACGGCCGGGGGAGGTGTCCTAGTGACCGGGAATCGAAGCTTGAAGCTGCTCCAAGTCGGGAAGTTCAGAGTTGTTAGCACAAGGACGAAGATGAGCCATTTCCGTCCGATTTACATCAAGATTAGTGCTTGATCACTGTCCATATAGCATTGTTTAATTTTAATTATTTTAATACTTGTCACACTCTGGACAGGAAGTTCAAGCTCATAGTTAAGCATTTTAGAGGAAGATCCAGAACAGGTCTTCAACATAAAAGTTGTATCCCTTGGTCTTAGCATTCTAGAATGGGGTGGTGGATTTTCTAGGGTGCCCTACAGCTCCCATAATCTTCATTTTTTCTTAGATGCGTTCTAGTGAAGGGCCAGACCATTAAATATGAATATCTTTCATATAGTTTTTTGAATGGGTTGAAATATTGGCCATGCTATTATGGTCCCTAGACACACCACCTGTCCAAAAATAGAAATTTGTGTACAACTTTTTTCTATAGTTTTAGGAAAAATGTAATTTTTCATATAGTAATTAAATAGGTGGTCGAATCAACTCCAAATGAACCAAATTTTGGGTGACATACAGAATAAGCTATGAGAAGTCACTGGTGAAATTTTGAGCCCATTTGTACCTCTGTATGTTGGTTTATTTCACATGCATGTCTTAGGGCATGTATGCAATTAAGAGCGCCTTAATCCAAATAGGTGTGTTTTGTGAATTCTAAAATTTTGGTCATGCATCTAACATGTGGAAAGAACCAGATTTCTGGAGTAAAAAATCTTAGGAAATTAATTGTAATTCTTTTTGTAACAAAAGTGTAATAGTAAAATAATTGTGACTTAATGATTTAGTAAATTCAAGATTCTATCACATAGTTAAAATTGATGTTTTAGGTATCTGAGAATTTTGCTAGAATATTTGGAAGTTATATGTATATGAATTTTCCAAGAATTTAATTTGTCATACTTTTATATTAAGGAAATATATATGGTTAATATTATTTGAAAATTATGAAATTTGGGATAGACTGTTTTTAGTCCCTTTCAAATCTATAGTAATTTTCTCGGAATTTTTTTGATAAACTATTTTGGTACTTAATGTGTAATGTTACATATTTACCCTTTTCATCATAAATGAAAATTAAGAGTGTAAACTTTCTGGAAAGTTGCGCAAGTCAGTAAATCATGTTATTGTTTTATTTATTATTGCTGATAATTTTATTGGAGCATTTGGAGTTCTTAATATGATACTTCTCTTGATAATTAATGCAAGTCAAGAAGTTAAGAAATTTTATTGATGGTAAAATTAATTTGTAATATTATGAAATTCTGATAATTTCTTATTTTAGTCATAAAGCACCCATGGTATGAATTTTATCTCAATTGGACATGATATAGTGAAGATTGCATTTTTAGAGGATAAAACTAGTTCAATTTCATTATGGTCTGTAAATAGTAGAAAATTGATGTATTGATTAAACCAGTAAGATCACTTATAAATTTATGAAAAATCTTCAGAATAATATTATAACCATGGTGCATTAGTGGTGTATGTTTGGAGGCATATAATTTAGTACATAAGATTTGCACCACACATAGTATATCAGAGGTCTTAAGGGTGAATACCATTCAAGAGAATGTGTTGTTTAAGGGTAAATCATGGAATGTGATTATAGGAGTTAATCTGTGTTGCTGTATGGAGATTGGGCGGTCTGGCTGTCTGACTCTGGTGGATTAGAGACTGTGCGGTCAGTCAGTTTCTCTCCAGCGGTTTGGTCGCCGAACTGTTGTTGTTGGTCTCCGGGCGATCTGACGGTTTGTCTCAGGCGGCTTGGAGACCGGGCGGTCTGGTGGTCTCCCATGGCGGCTTGTTCTCTCCTTCTGGTGGTTGCCGGGCGGTTAGCTTATTTGTCTAGCCGTGTAGCCTGTTCGGCTTGTTTTTATGTTAAACCGCTTATACCTGTAATTATTTAGTCCTACATTGCTTAATTGTAATCTATCTCATCTTCTCCATTCTATAAAAGGGAGGTTATACCTTTGTAATATACACCTTTTTTGGATAATAAAAAAAATTATTCCAATTTCCGGTTTCTTCTTGTCTGTTCGCACATGGTATCAGAGGATTTGATCTTTTCCGCCTGATTCGGTGCCTTCTTCTAGCCGAGCGGTTTGCCCTTCTTCTTGTAGTCTGTTTGCGCGACTTCACGACCTCTCTTCTCTTATCTGCTTTGTTGATGCCCTTTGTGTGTGTGTGGCCTTTCTTCTCGCTCCGTCTTTCTTTTTATCTGCGACCTATTGTCGCGGTTTCTCTATCTCCTGTCCGCGCGAACTTCTCTCTACCTGCATGGCTTCTTTCCCTCTACTTTATTCTGCATCTTGGTCGTGGCCTTCCTTGCCGCTGGTGTGTTGACACCGTGACCACTGCAGATCCTCGTCTTGTATCTGCTGCGGTTTCTTCTCTTGTCCACCACAGTCTCTTCTTGTTCTTCTCTTGTTCGCGTAGTCTCCGCGGTTTGCTGTTCGTACGACTTTTATCTACCCGCGTGACTTCTCTTCTATGTCTCTTTCCAGTACCTCTACCACCACCACTACTCCTGTGGCCAATCTGCCTCCTCTTACTCCTTCTGGGAATCTTGGCACCATCTCCAAAGTAATCGGTCCCAACTACCCAGATTGGAGTATCTCCTTCACCTTCCTTCTTCGCTCACAATACAAACGACACCTTCTCACTGATGACCCTCCTCCTCCCACTTCCGCTGAGTTTGACGACTGGGATGCTAGTGACGTGCTTGTGCGCACTTGGCTAGCTAATAGCTTTTTGGATGAATGTCTTCCTTTCATCCGTCATGATGAGATGGTCAAGAAGGCTTGGCTTCATCTTGCTGCTCTGTACTCGAAGGAGGCTCAGACGTCCCACATCTATACGTTATATTCAGACCTATTTGCCCGTCCTTCCATGTCTCCTACTAGTGCTTATTAACAGGTTCAGGCTCTAGGGGCTGAGATTCTTCAGAATCACCCCTTCTCTGTGGATTTGGCCGAACAACACAAGCACTTCCAAGAACTTCTTGTTGTGTGCTATCTTTTGTGACTTCCTGAGTCCTATGACATGATCTGCCAACAAATCTTGGGCTGGGAGGACTCTCTCACATTGGATGCTACTGCTGCACACATTACCACAGCTACCTCTCTACTTCAGTGTCCTCTTCTATCCTCTCCTTCTCCAGATAACTATGCTCACCAAACTCAATGGAGTGGCTCTAGTAGTCACAACCACCATTTTGTTGGGCGTGGCCCTTCTTGCTTCCTCTGCTCTCATTGTGGCCGCACCGGGCATCTCGTGGATCGTTGTTGGATGAAATATTCACATCTTCGCCCCTCTGGTGACTCTTCCACCTCCTCCTCAAAGCCGTCTGCCTTGGTGGTCATGTCATCGGGTAGTGCCCACGTGATCACTTAAGGAAAATGTCTAATCAACTCTGGTGTGACTAATCCCATAACGGGAAATACTCAGTGCTTTTCACTCCTAAAAACACATGATTGGTTGCCCTTGGTCCTTGTTGCTGACGGCTCTCCCTCCCCGGTCTATGGGACGGGAGTGGTTCATGTCACTCCGTCTCTTCGCTTGGTGAACACTCTGTATGTGCCCAAGTTTCCGTGCAATTTATTGTCGGTTACCTCTTTATGCAAGCAGCTTCAGCGCTCTGTCACATTCACTCCAACTTATTCTTTTCAGGATCTGAGCTCCCAACGGACGATTTCTACTGGGACTGAGAGTGGCCGCCTCTACTTCCTCGACAACGTTTCTGCTCTTTTTGCCTTCTCCTCCTCCTCTACAGATCTTCTACAGTGGTATCTACGTCTTGGTCATCCTCCTCCACGTCTTCTTCGTCAGCTTCTGCCCCACCTCCCTCTGCACAGTTCTCCTCTCAACTGCGACACCTGTCAGCTCGGCAAGCATCACTGTTCATCCTTCCTGCCAAAGCAATGTCGTGGCTCTACCCGTCTATTTGATCTCATTCACTCTGATATTTGTGGTCCTGCTCCTACCCTCACCGTTGGTTGGGGTAGTTCTTATTTTGTTACCATCATTGATGACTTTTCTAGATGTACTTGGGTGTATCTCTTAAGAGATCGCTATGAATTATTCGACATATGGACATCCTTTTATCATTTAATTCAAAATCAGTTTGGTGTTTCAATTAAAATCTTATGCTCCGATAATGTTAAGGAGTATATTAGTCAAGCTTTTTCATCCTTCTGTATGCAACAGGGGATTGTTCATCAAACTAGTTGTGTCTTTTCCTCAAAATAAAATGGAGTGGCGGAACGCAAAAACCGTCACCTCCTTGATGTCGCTCGCACTCTGCTGACACAGATGCATGTCCCTCGCTCCTATTGGGGATATGCGATTCTCATTTCCTACTATCTCAGCAATCGCTTTCCCTCCACGGTTCTCCACGGTCAAACTCCATTCTCCATTCTCTATTCGGGCAAGGATCCATTTCCTCTCCCTCTACGTATCTTTGGGTGCACAGCTTTTGTGCACACTCCCTCCGCCACCCGTGACAAACTCTCCCCTCGCTCCACCAAAAGTGTCGTTTTGGGGTACTCTAACACTCAGAAAGGCTATTGTTGTTTTAACACCATTCTACATAAGCAGTTCGTCTCTGCCGACGTTACCTTCTTCGAGAATGCTCCATATTTCTCTGACGACTCCTCTTCTCTTCCCGCGACTTCTGATTCTCCTACTATTCCCTCCAACCCATCGACACCTACTGAGGTTTTTCCACCTCCACCATCTCCATCGTCTCCTCCTCTCTCTTCACCTCAGCTATATCCCTCTTCTCCGCCGCTGTCGCTCTCTACTCCTGGGTCATCTCTCTCCACCATGGATGCTCTGGATGCTAAGGAACCCGCTGACCTAGATCTTCCCATTGCTCTTCGCAAAGGGGTTCAGGCATGTACTCAGTACCCGTTTGCCGCTGTTGTTTCCTATGATCGTCTTACCCCTTCTCGCAGAGCTTTTGCATTGGCTATCTCTGCCACTGCAACCCCCCGTTCCTACCCGGAGGCCCTTATTGTTCCTCATTTGAAGGTTTCCATGGATGAGGAGATTGCTACTCTCACTGAACAGGGTATGTGGATCCATTGTCCTCCTCCCTTCGGCACAGATGTTGTTGGCTATCACTGGGGCTTTGTGGTAAATTTCCGACCGGAGGACAGTGTGGATCGTTACAAGGCCCGCCTTGTTGCCAAAGGCTTTACCCATACTTCTGGTGTTTGTTGAAGTATTAGACCGGGCGGCTTAGCGGTCTGATCCAGCGGTTTGTTAACCGAGCGGTCTGGCGGTCTATCTGGTGCCTGGAGACCGGGCGGTCTATCGGTCTACCTCTGCGGCCTGTTCTATCCTGCTGGAGTTGCCGAGCGGTTAGCCCATCTGTCTAACCGCGCGGCCTATGCGGTCTCCATTATTCTAGCCGCCCAGTACTGTAAATGTTTAGTCCCACATTGTTTGTATACTCTCTTTCTTATCTCCTCCATTCTATATAAGGGAGGCCATACCTTTGTAAATGATATCTTTTTTGGATAATAAAATTTCAATTATTCAAAAGTTTATTCGCTTGTCTTCTACTTTTCGCTTCTTTTCTCTACTTTCTAACATGGTATCAGAGCACACGGTCATTTCCCTCTGATTCTGTGCGCTCTCTGTTGTTCGCGGCTTGTTTTCCGCATTCTGCGACTTGCTTCGCGACTTGGCTTCTCTCTGTCCGCGCGGCTTGTTTCTAACCGCACGGCTTGTTTCTGTCCGCTGCCCTGTTCGCGCGGCTTGCTTCTTCTTCTCTTCTCCTTCTGCTCTTTGTCGCAGCGACCTGTTTCCTTGTCGCCGCGCTCCTTGTTCTTTCCTCCCGCTCCGACTTCCTAGTCGTTGCGGTCTGTCCCTATCCGCGTGTGTTGTCTCTCTACTCGCGGCTTGCTGCTGTGATCTGCCTGACCGTGCGGGCTGTTCCTTTCTCACCCGCATCTTGGTCGCGGTCATCAGCTCTTCTCCTCTCTTCTGTTCGCTCGGCCTTTTTAGTCCGCGCGACCTCTTCCCCGCTGTGCCTTTGACCGCCTTCTCGCCGCTGCTGTGATCTGCCTGACCGTGCGGGTTATTCCTTGCTTACCCGCATCTTGGTCGTGGTCACCTGCTCTTCTCCTCTCTGCTGTTCGCTCGGCCTTTTCAGTCCGCGCGACCTCTTCCCCCTGTGCCTTTGCCTGTTTCAAGCCGCTACTATTCGCGCGGCTTCGTCTGTTTTTCTAACCGCTTCAGTTCGCGCGGCTTCTTCTGCTTGCCGGGTTCTATGACTACCTCCGGTCTCACCACTACTCCTGCAGCTCCTTCTCCTCCTCCCCCTTCGGGCAACCTTGGCACTCTGTCCAAGCTTGTTGGCTCCAACTATCCCGATTGGAGTGTTTCTTTCACCTTTCTCCTTCGTTCTCAACGCAAGCGTCATCACCTCACCGATGACCCTCCTCCTCGCACCTCTCCTGAGTTTGATGACTGGGATGCGAGTGATGCTCTTGTTCGCACCTGGCTGGCCAACAGCCTTTCTGATGAGTGCCTTCCCGTCATTCGCCATGATGAGACGGTCAAGGCTGCCTGGCTTCACCTCGCTGCTCTCTATTCTAAGGGGGGCCAGACGTCTCGCATTTATACTCTCTATGCGGACCTCTTCGCCCGCCCTTCCATGTCCCCAGCTGCGGCTTATCAGGAGGTTCAGGCTCTTGGGGCTGAAATCCTCCAGAATCGCCCATTCTCCGCGGACTTGGCCGACCAGCACAAACACTTCCAGGAACTCCTGGTTGTTTGTTATCTTCTTCGTCTTCCCGACTCTTATGATATGATCCGCCAGCAGATCTTGGGTGAGGCGGAATCTCCTACTTTGGATGCTACTGCGGCTCGCATTGCCGCCGTTACTTCGCTCCTCCAGCGGCCTCTGTTGGTCTCCCCCCCTTCCCAGGACTCCTTTGCTCACCAAGCTCAGCGGGGGGGCCCTAGTGGCCGTGGCTCCTCTGGCGGACGGGGTTCCTCCCGGTTCTTCTGCTCTCACTGTGGTCGTACTGGCCATTCTGTTGACCGCTGCTGGCAGAAACATCCTCATCTTCGCCCTTCCGGTGATGCTCCTTCTTCGGCCTCCGCCTCTTCTAGGCCGTCTGCCTCTGTGGCCACGACGTCAGGTAGTGCTCACGTCGTTACCCAAGGTAAATGGCTGATTGACTCCGGTGCCACCAATCATATGACGGGCAACCCTCATTGCTTCTCCCGTCTTGAGACCCATGACCGCTTACCCCCAGTTCGTGTGGCGGATGGTTCCCCGTCTCCGGTTCATGGAACGAGCATGGTTCAACTCACTCCTTCGCTTTGCTTGGAGGATACCCTCTATGTCCCGAAGTTCCCGTGCAATTTGTTATCAGTTACTACTTTATGCCGGCAACTTCAGTGCTCCGTTTTATTCACTCCCACTACTTGTTCTTTTCAGGACCCGAGGACCCAGCGGACGATTGCTACTGGGACTGAGAGCGGCGGCCTCTACTTCCTCGACGATGTTTCAGCTCTTTCTGCCTACTCCTCCTCCACCGATCTCCTTCAGTGGCATCTTCGTCTTGGACATCCTCCTCCTCGGCTCATTCGTCAGCTTCTGCCCCACTTACCTCCCACCAGTTCTCCACTCAACTGTGATGCGTGTCAGCTTGGCAAACATCATCGCTCCTCCTTCCCACCGAAGCAAGGCCGTGGCTCCTCTCGCATTTTTGATCTTATTCATTCTGATGTATGGGGTCCTGCTCCTACCCTCACAGTTGGTAGGGGCAGTTCCTATTTTGTCACTTTTATCGATGATTTTACTTGATGTACCTAGGTGTATCTATTAAAGGATCGCTCTGAGCTATTTTCTGTTTGGCAATCTTTTTACTTTATGATTAAGAATCAATTTGCTATTTCTATTAAAGTCTTACGTTCTGATAATGCCAAGGAATATCTGTCTCATGAGTTCTCCGCTTTCTTTCACCAACACGGCCTCATTCATCAAACGACTTGTGTTTACACCTCCCAACAGAATGGGGTGGCGGAGCGTAAAAACCGTCACCTGCTTTATGTTGCGCGTACTCTCATGACGCAGATGCACGTCCCTCGCTCCTACTGGGGCTACGCTATGCTTCTCGCTTGCTATCTCATCAATCGCATTCCCTCCACGGTCCTCCACGGCCGGACTCCCTTCTCCCTTCTCTACCCCCACCAGGAACCTTTTCCTCTTCCTCTCCGTATCTTTGGCTGTACGGCCTTTGTTCACGCTCCCTCCGCTACCCGCGACAAGCTTTCCCCCCGTTCCACCAAGTGTGTCTTTTTGGGGTACTCTACCACTCAAAAAGGCTATTGCTGCTTTGACCCCCTTCTCCGCAAGCAGTTTGTCTCCGCAGATGTGACTTTTTTCGAAAATGCTTCCTATTTCTCTCCTTCCTCTTCTCTTCCTTCTCTTCCTTCTGATATCTCCGTTTCTTCCACACCTCTTCACGTTTTCCCACCTTCGTCTACTCCTCCACCCACTCCTTCCCAGTCCGTCTCCCCACCCACCCCTCCACCCTCCTCTCCGCTGCCGCCTTTCTCTAGTCCCGGGCCAGCCTTCTCCGCCACGGACGCTCCGGTCGCTGACGCTCCTGTCGCCGACGCTCCCGATGATCTGGATGTTCCCATTGCCCTTCGCAAAGGGGTGCGGGCGTGTACTCAACACCCGCTCACGGCTGTTGTTTCTTATGATCAGCTTTCTCCTTCTCGCAGGTCGTTTGCCTTGGCTATCTCTGCTACTTCTACTCCCCGTACCTACCAGGAGGCTCTCGCTCTCCCTCATTGGAAGTCTGCCATGGATGAGGAGATGGCTACTCTTACTGAACGGGGTACCTGGACTCTGGTTCCTCCTCCCGTGGGCACTGATGTGGTTGGCTGTCGCTGGGTCTTTGTTGTGAAGTTTCGCCCCGATGGCACTGTGGATCGCTACAAAGCCCGGCTGGTGGCCAAGGGCTTTACTCAGACTTATGGCGTTGATTACTTTGATACCTTCTCTCCGGTTGCTCGCCTCAGCACCATCCGGGTTCTCTTTTCTGTGGCCGTTAACCGGGCTTGGGCTATTTCCCAGCTTGATGTGAAGAATGCCTTTCTCTATGGCGATCTTCAGGAGGACGTCTATATGGAGCAACCTCCTAGGTATGTTGCTCAGGGGGAGACACGTGTCTGTCATTTGAAGAAGGCCATTTACGGCCTAAAGCAGAGCCCTCGGGCATGGTTCGAAAAATTCAGTGGTATTGTGGCAACCATCGGCTTTCAAAGGAGTTCGGCCGATCACTCCTTGTTCATTCGCAAAACGGCCTCGGGACTGGTGGTTTTAGCCGTATATGTGGATGATATTCTCCTTACTGGTGATGACCAAGATGGGGTGGACTTGACGAAGAAGCACCTCCGTCAGCACTTGGTCACGAACGATATGGGCTCTCCAAAATACTTTTTGGGGATAGAAATCTCTCGGAAGCCTGACTCCTTGGTTCTCTCTCAACGGAAGTATGCCCTTGATCTTCTTCAAGAAGCAGGCTTGACAGGTGCCAAACCAGCTCATCTTCCCATGGCTGTTGGAGAGGACAAAACGTGGACGGATGACTCGCCTCCTCTATCTGATGTCACACGGTACAGACGTTTAGTAGGCAAACTCATCTATCTCACGGTGACTAGACCCGACATCGCCTACGCTGTAGGAAAGGTCAGTCAGTTTATGCAAGCTCCCAGGGAGTGTCATCTTCAGTCCGCCCTGAAGATTTTAGAGTATATCAAAGCAGCACCGGGCAGGGGGTTACTCTTTCAGAAGAATGGCCATCTGAGGGTTGAGGCCTACTCAGATTCCAGTTACGCAGATGACAAAGGCGATCGTAAATCCACGTCAGGTTTTTGTACCTTTGTTGGAGGAAATCTCGTAAGTTGGAAGAGCAAGAAACAGTATGTTATTTCCAGATCCAGTGCCGAAGCAGAATACCGGAGTATGGCGTCAACTACATGTGAGTTAAAGTGGTTGCGGGCTCTCATGCTTGACCTGGGCGAGGTATATGATTGTCCTCTCCCTATGTTCTGTGACAACAAGGCCGCTATACACATATCCAGGAATCCGGTCTTTCATGAGAGAACGAAGCATATAGAGGTTGACTGTCACTTCATTCGGGAGGAGATCTTGAAGAAACAGATTTGTACTCCTTTTGTCACCTCTGACAAGGAGTTGGCAGATATCTTTGTTAGAAAGTAGAGAAAAGAAGCGAAAAGTAGAAGACAAGCGAATAAACTTTTGAATAATTGAAATTTTATTATCCAAAAAAGATATCATTTACAAAGGTATGACCTCCCTTATATAGAATTGAGGAGATAAGAAAGAGAGTATACAAACAATGTGGGACTAAACATTTACAGTACTGGGCGGCTAGACTAATGGAGACCGCATAGGCCGCGCGGTTAGACAGATGGGCTAACCGCTCGGCAACTCCAGCAGGATAGAACAGGCCGCAGAGGTAGACCGATAGACCGCCCGGTCTCCAGGCACCAGATAGACCGCCAGACCGCCCGGTCACCAAACCGCTGGAACAGACCGCTAAGCCGCCCGGTCTAATACTTCAACACTCCCCCTCAAGCTGGAGCATAGATATCAATCATGCCCAGCTTGTCACAAATGCGGAAGAAGGAAGTAGAAACCGGCTTGGTGAAAATATCTGCCAACTCCTTGTCAGAGGTGACAAAAGGAGTACAAATCTGTTTCTTCAAGATCTCCTCCCGAATGAAGTGACAGTCAACCTCTATATGCTTCGTTCTCTCATGAAAGACCGGATTCCTGGATATGTGTATAGCGGCCTTATTGTCACAGAACATAGGGAGAGGACAATCATATACCTCGCCCAGGTCAAGCATGAGAGCCCGCAACCACTTTAACTCACATGTAGTTGACGCCATACTCCGGTATTCTGCTTCGGCACTGGATCTGGAAACAACAGACTGTTTCTTGCTCTTCCAACTTACGAGATTTCCTCCAACAAAGGTACAAAAACCTGACGTGGATTTACGGTCGCCTTTGTCATCTGCGTAACTGGAATCTGAGTAGGCCTCAACCCTCAGATGGCCATTCTTCTGAAAGAGTAACCCCCTGCCCGGTGCTGCTTTGATATACTCTAAAATCTTCAGGGCGGACTGAAGATGACATTCCCTGGGAGCTTGCATAAACTGACTGACCTTTCCTACAGCGTAGGCGATGTCGGGTCTAGTCACCGTGAGATAGATGAGTTTGCCTACCAAACGTCTGTACCGTGTGACATCAGATAGAGGAGGCGAGTCATCCGTCCACGTTTTGTCCTCTCCAACAGCCATGGGAAGATGAGCTGGTTTGGCACCTGTCAAGCCTGCTTCTTGAAGAAGATCAAGGGCATACTTCCGTTGAGAGAGAACCAAGGAGTCAGGCTTCCGAGAGATTTCTATCCCCAAAAAGTATTTTGGAGAGCCCATATCCTTCGTGACCAAGTGCTGACGGAGGTGCTTCTTCGTCAAGTCCACCCCATCTTGGTCATCACCAGTAAGGAGAATATCATCCACATATACGGCTAAAACTACCAGCCCCGAGGCCGTTTTGCGAATGAACAAGGAGTGATCGGCCGAACTCCTTTGAAAGCCGATGGTTGCCACAATACCACTGAATTTTTCGAACTATGCTCGAGGGCTCTGCTTTAGGCCGTAAATGGCCTTCTTCAAATGACAGACACGTGTCTCCCCCTGAGCAACATACCCAGGAGGTTGCTCCATATAGACGTCCTCCTGAAGATCGCCATAGAGAAAGGCATTCTTCACATCAAGCTGGGAAATAGCCCAAGCCCGGTTAACGGCCACAGAAAAGAGAACCCGGATGGTGCTGAGGCGAGCAACCGGAGAGAAGGTATCAAAGTAATCAACGCCATAAGTCTGAGTAAAGCCCTTGGCCACCAGCCGGGCTTTGTAGCGATCCACAGTGCCATCGGGGCGAAACTTCACAACAAAGACCCAGCGACAGCCAACCACATCAGTGCCCACGGGAGGAGGAACCAGAGTCCAGGTACCTCGTTCAGTAAGAGTAGCCATCTCCTCATCCATGGCAGACTTCCAATGAGGGAGAGCGAGAGCCTCCTGGTAGGTACGGGGAGTAGAAGTAGCAGAGATAGCCAAGGCAAACGACCTGCGAGAAGGAGAAAGCTGATCATAAGAAACAACAGCCGTGAGCGGGTGTTGAGTACACGCCCGCACCCCTTTGCGAAGGGCAATGGGAACATCCAGATCATCGGGAGCGTCGGCGACAGGAGCGTCAGCGACCGGAGCGTCCGTGGCGGAGAAGGCTGGCCCGGGACTAGAGAGAGACGACATCGGAGAGGAGGGTGGAGGGGTGGGTGGTGAGACGGACTGGGAAGGAGTGGGTGGAGGAGTAGACGAAGGTGGGAAAACGTGAAGAGGTGTGGAAGAAACGGAGATATCAGAAGGAAGAGAAGAGGAAGGAGAGAAATAGGAAGCATTTTCGAAAAAAGTCACATCTGCGGAGACAAACTGCTTGCGGAGAAGGGGGTCAAAGCAGCAATAGCCTTTTTGAGTGGTAGAGTACCCCAAAAAGACACACTTGGTGGAACGGGGGGAAAGCTTGTCGCGGGTAGCGGAGGGAGCGTGAACAAAGGCCGTACAGCCAAAGACACGGAGAGGAAGAGGAAAGGGTTCCTGGTGGGGGTAGAGAAGGGAGAAGGGAGTCCGGCCGTGGAGGACCGTGGAGGGAATGCGATTGATGAGATAGCAAGCGAGAAGCACAGCGTAGCCCCAGTAGGAGCGAGGGACGTGCATCTGCGTCATGAGAGTACGCGCAACATCAAGCAGGTGACGGTTTTTACGCTCCGCCACCCCATTCTGTTGGGAGGTGTAAACACAAGTCGTTTGATGAATGAGGCCGTGTTGGTGAAAGAAAGCGGAGAACTCATGAGACAGATATTCCTTGGCATTATCAGAACGTAAGACCTTAATAGAAATAGCAAATTGATTCTTAATCATAAAGTAAAAAGATTGCCAAACAGAAAATAGCTCACAGCGATCCTTTAATAGATACACCCAGGTACATCGAGTAAAATCATCGATAAAAGTGACAAAATAGGAACTGCCCCTGCCAACAGTGAGGGTAGGAGCAGGACCCCATACATCAGAATGAACAAGATCAAAAATGCGAGAGGAGCCACGGCCTTGCTTCGGTGGGAAGGAGGAGCGATGATGTTTGCCAAGCTGACACGCATCACAGTTAAGCGGAGAACTGGTGGGAGGTAAGTGGGGCAGAAGCTGACGAATGAGCCGAGGAGGAGGATGTCCAAGACGAAGATGCCACTGAAGGAGATCGGTGGAGGAGGAGTAGGCAGAAAGAGCTGAAACATCGTCGAGGAAGTAGAGGCCGCCGCTCTCAGTCCCAGTAGCAATCGTCCGCTGGGTTCTCGGGTCCTGAAAAGAACAAGTAGTGGGAGTGAATAAAACGGAGCACTGAAGTTGCCGGCATAAAGTAGTAACTGATAACAAATTGCACGGGAACTTCGGGACATAGAGGGTATCCTCCAAGCAAAGCGAAGGAGTGAGTTGAACCATGCCCGTTCCATGAACCGGAGACGGGGAACCATCCGCCACACGAACTGGGGGTAAGCGGTCATGGGTCTCAAGACGGGAGAAGCAATGAGGGTTGCCCGTCATATGATTGGTGGCACCGGAGTCAATCAGCCATTTACCTTGGGTAACGACGTGGGCACTACCTGATGTCGTGGCCACAGAGGCAGACGGCCTAGAAGAGGCGGAGGCCGAAGAAGGAGCATCACCGGAAGGGCGAAGATGAGGATGTTTCTGCCAGCAGCGGTCAACAGAATGGCCAGTACGACCACAGTGAGAGCAGAAGAACCGGGAGGAACCCCGTCCGCCAGAGGAGCCACGGCCACTAGGGCCCCCCCCGCTGAGCTTGGTGAGCAAAGGAGTCCTGGGAAGGGGGGGAGGCCAACAGAGGCCGTTGGAGGAGCGAAGTAACGGCGGCAATGCGAGCCGCAGTGGCATCCAAAGTAGGAGATTCCGCCTCACCCAAGATCTGCTGGCGGATCATATCATAAGAGTCGGGAAGTCGAAGAAGATAACAAACAACCAGGAGTTCCTGGAAGTGTTTGTGCTGGTCGGCCAAGTCCGCGGAGAAGGGGCGATTCTGGAGGATTTCAGCCCCAAGAGCCTGAACCTGCTGGTAAGCCGCAGCGGGGGACATGGAAGGGCGGGCGAAGAGGTCCGCATAGAGAGTATAAATGCGGGACGTCTGGCCCCCCTTAGAATAGAGAGCAGCGAGGTGAAGCCAGGCAGCCTTGACCGTCTCATCATGGCGAATGACGGGAAGGCACTCATCAGAAAGGCGGTTGGCCAGCCAGGTGCGAACAAGAGCATCACTCGCATCCCAGTCATCAAACTCAGGAGAGGTGTGAGGAGGAGGGTCATCAGTGAGGTGATGACGCTTGCGTTGAGAACGAAGGAGAAAGGTGAAAGAAACACTCCAATCGGGATAGTTGGAGCCAATAAGCTTGGACAGAGTGCCAAGGTTGCCCGAAGGAGGAGGAGGAGAAGGAGCTGCAGGAGTAGAGGTGAGACCGGAGGTAGTCATAGAACCCGGCAAGCAGAAGAAGCCGCGCGAACTGAAGCGGTTAGAAAAACAGACGAAGCCGCGCGAATAGTAGCGGCTTGAAACAGGCAAAGGCACAGGGGGAAGAGGTCGCGCGGACTGAAAAGGCCGGGCGAACAGCAGAGAGGAGAAGAGGAGGTGATCGCGACCAAGATGCGGGTAAGCAAGGAATAACCCGCACGGTCAGGCAGATCACAGCAGCGGCGAGAAGGCGGTCAAAGGCACAGCGGGGAAGAGGTCGCGCGGACTAAAAAGGCCGAGCGAACAAAAGAGAGGAGAAGAGCTGATGACCGCGACCAAGATGCGGGTGAGAAAGGAACAGCCCGCACGGTCAGGCAGATCACAGCAGCAAGCCGCGAGAGATAGACAACACACGCGGATAGGGACAGACCGCAACGACTAGGAAGTCGGAGCGGGAGGAAAGAACAAGGAGCGCGGCGACAAGGAAACAGGTCGCTGCGACAAAGAGCAGAGGGAGAAGAGAAGAAGAAGCAAGCCGCGCGAACAGGGCAGCGGACAGAAACAAGCCGTGCGGATAGAAACAAGTCGCGCGGACAGAGAGAAGCCAAGTCGCGAAGCAAGTCGCAGAAGGCGGAAAACAAGCCGCGAACAACAGAGAGCGCACAGAATCAGAGGGAAATGACCGTGTGCTCTGATACCATGTTAGAAAGTAGAGAAAAGAAGCGAAAAGTAGAAGACAAGCGAATAAACTTTTGAATAATTGAAATTTTATTATCCAAAAAAGATATCATTTACAAAGGTATGGCCTCCCTTATATAGAATGGAGGAGATAAGAAAGAGAGTATACAAACAATGTGGGACTAAACATTTACAGTACTGGGCGGCTAGACTAATGGAGACCGCATAGGCCGCGCGGTTAGACAGATGGGCTAACCGCTCGGCAACTCCAGCAGGATAGAACAGGCCGCAGAGGTAGACCGATAGACCGCCCGGTCTCCAGGCACCAGATAGACCGCCAGACCGCCCGGTCACCAAACCGCTGGAACAGACCGCTAAGCCGCCCGGTCTAATACTTCAACAATCTTCACCAAGCCGGTTTCTACTTCCTTCTTCCGCATTTGTGACAAGCTGGGCATGATTGATATCTATGCTCCAGCTTGAGAGGGAGTGTTGAAGTATTAGACCGGGCGGCTTAGCGGTCTGATCCAGCGGTTTGTTAACCGAGCGGTCTGGCGGTCTATCTGGTGCCTGGAGACCGGGCGGTCTATCGGTCTACCTCTGCGGCCTGTTCTATCCTGCTGGAGTTGCCGAGCGGTTAGCCCATCTGTCTAACCGCGCGGCCTATGCGGTCTCCATTATTCTAGCCGCCCAGTACTGTAAATGTTTAGTCCCACATTGTTTGTATACTCTCTTTCTTATCTCCTCCATTCTATATAAGGGAGGCCATACCTTTGTAAATGATATCTTTTTTGGATAATAAAATTTCAATTATTCAAAAGTTTATTCGCTTGTCTTCTACTTTTCGCTTCTTTTCTCTACTTTCTAACAGTGTTGACTATTTTGACACCTTCTCTCCAGTTGCTCGTCTCAGCACTATCCGGGTCCTCCTCTTTGTGGCTGTCTACAAGGATTGACCCATTTTCCAACTGGATGTCAAGAATTCGTTTCTATATGGGTATATTCATGAGGATATCTACATAGAGCAACCTCCAGGGTTTGTTGCTTAGGGGGAGACACAGGTATGATAGATAAAGAGGGCTATCTATGGCCTAAAGCAAAGCCCTTGTGTTTGGTTTAACAAGTTTAACAGGATTGTGGCGGCCGTGGTTTTTACGAGAAGTTCTGTCGATCACTCTTTTTTTCGCAAAACTTCCCTGGGTTTGGTGGTACTTGCGGTATATGTGGATGATATTATTCTTACTAGAGATGACCAGGCTGGGATAACCTTGACAAAAAAGCATCTTCGTCAACACCTGGTCACAAAGGATATGGGCTCTCCAAAATACTTTTTGGATATAGAAATATCTCGGAAGCCCAATTCTCTAGTCCTCTCCCAACATAAGTATGCTCTTGATTTGCCAAAAGAGGCAGGGTTGACTGGGGCTAAACTTGCCCAATGCCCCATGACGACTGGAGAAGATAAAACCTAGATGGATGGCTCTCCTCCTTTTTTAGATGTTACGAGATACATACGTTTGGTTAGTAAACTTATATATCTCACGGTGACCAGACCCGACATCGCCTATGATGTAGGCAAAGTTAGCCAATTCATGCAAGCTCCTAGGGAGTGTCATCTACAGTCTGCCCGAAGGATATTGGAGTATGTTAAATCAGTGCCTGAGAAGGACTACTCTTTCAGAAGAATGGTTATTTGAGGGTTGAAGCGTACTCAGATTCGAGCTATGCTAATGACAAAGGAGACCGCAAGTCAACATCGGGCTTTTGCACCTTTGTGTGGGGAAACGTTATGTCCTGGAAGAGCAAGAAACAGTCTATCATCTACAGGTCCAGCGCATAAGCAGAATATCGAAGTATGGAGTCGACCACATGTGAATTGAAGTGGTTACGGGCTCTCATGCTTGACTTATGAGAGGTATACAACCATCCTCTACCTATGTTTTGTGACAACAAGGACGCTATATACATCTCCAAAAATCCGGTCTTCCATGAGAGAACAAAGCACATTGAAGTCGACTACCACTTTATTCGGGAAGAGATTTTGAAGGAACAAATTTGTACTCCGTTCGTCACCTCTGATAAAGAGTTGTCAAATATTTTCACCAAGCCGGTGTCTGCCTCCTTTCTTCACATTTACGATAAGCTGGGCATGTTCGATATATATGCTCTAGCTTGAAGGGGAGTGTTGTTGCATGGAGACTAGGCGGTCTGGCGGTCTGACTCTAGAGGATTAGAGACCGTGTAGTCTTTCGGTTTCTCTCCAGCGGTTTGATAGCCGGACTGTTGTTGGTGGTGTTCGGGCGATTTGACGGTTTGTCTCAGGAGGCTTGGAGACCGAGCGGTCTGGCGGTCTCCCATGGCGGCTTATTCTCTCCTTCTTGTGGTTGCCAGGCGGTTAGCCTATTCGTCTAACCGCGCGACCTGTTCAGCTTGTTTTTATGTTAAACTGATTATACATGTAATTATTTAGTCTCACATTGCTTAATTATAATCTCTCTCATCTCCTCCATTCTATAAAAGTGAGGCTATACCTTTGTAATATACACTTTTTTGGATAATAAAAATTTATGTTATTTCAATTTTCGATTTCTTATTGTTTGTTCGTGCAACCTGAATTAAGTTAGTAATAAAATAATAACCATACAGTTTTGATTGAGGTTTCAAGGCAAGTCACCAAGGGGTGACGTGTGCTAGTGAACAGGGATACTAAGAGAAATGTTATTTTCAGAGTCTGACGAAAGCTCGTTGCTTCCCTATAAGTACCATAAGACATTAGGTTTGCTTAAGAGTAACAATGAGAGTGGGTTATTAGTAACGAGTAGTCACTAATAAAAGTAATTGCCCTTAAAAGGGGGATTTGTACTTCATCCCATCGTATTCCCTATTACCGCTACGAGCCCTTTACCGAGTAGTTCTCGAGAAGTCCAAGATTAACCCTAAATCACCATATACAACAAAAAGCTAGACAAGAGTAGTCTAATTGGATGAAGGAACAATATAACGATCTCACCCGTGTATGCGTTGGAGTGATACAGGACATGTTAGTCCTGTGAGCTGAAGGCTCGGGAAGTTATGATATCGGGATGAGTTAGTCCTGCGAGCTGGAGGCTCGAGAGGTTTTATATCAAGATGGGTTGATCCTGCGAGTTGAAGGCTCGGGTTGAGATAAATTGCATGTGCAAAGAAATAATTTAGTGGCGGGTCTTCAGTACTGGGCCAGTCATCACATCGATGGCAGTACGTTGACTCTGACGAGGTATGGGAGTTTGAGGGGGTTAGTAGGTTATTTATACTACGGCCTGTAGGACAATCCCCAAAAATGCACAATCGACCATAAAGACTAGTGGGATGTCAAACAATTAGTACGCGGGGACTCTAGAGTGCACCTGGGACGTGTATAAAGTCCTGGTATTGTGTATACCTGCCTACAAAGTGGAGGTGCCCGCTCTACTGCTGTCGTTGCCACAACGTAGCTGACTCTGAAAATGGGGAACTAAAGGTCTGTGATCACCAATTTGTGAGGGTGAGTTGCACTTGTATTAATCATAGCATGCATAACATACCATAATAAACATACTTATCATAGGTCATTCATACTACAGATCCTTATCATATAAATTAGTATGAGCTCTTTTATTTGATTAATTACAATTTGGAAATCTTAACTTATAGGTATGTGTGAGCATTCATATAAACTAAGGTACACTTGGGATGATAGTGTAGTATTACTTGTTTACTTTACCTATGCTGCACTTACTTTACATCCTTCTTCAATTTTATGCTTTTCTTACATACTTTCTAGTTAGGACCACTATCACCTGCTTGTTTTTATTACTACAACATATACCTTTCCTTTCATCCACCCGCACAGTTCCTAGGAGTCATCAGGGTGAGTAGATGCCAAAGCGCCTTAGTCTTTTGACTAACGGTCCGTGACCGTATCATTTTAGGAAATCAAGGCGCGGGAGTAGTGATCCCTGGATGTGCAGGATCACCTGTAGCCCAGAAGAATAGTATGCAATGAGCCGTTGCAGCCTTTTATTACTACAAATACTACTCAGAGATAGGTGATGATGATGCGTGTTTTGTTTTAACTTCCTCTTAAAGATGATGTGAGAGAGGGATTGTACTTTCACTTTGGCATGTACCAGGCATAAGACCTTACTCTCTTTTTGTACTTATTGTGGACTATATTTTCATATATATAATGATGATTCACTATGATTTGAGAACTTATGGTTGTTCTTTTATTTCTTTTCTCAAACTGGCCTAAGGGTTGAAATGATCGTACAAGCCAGCAGGATTGACGTATGAGTTCGTTTCACTGTAAGGCGGCGGTTCTGGGCATAAGACCGTGGGAACTCCCTGGTAAGGGGGAGGGGTTTTACAGACTGGTATCAGAGGGAGGTTTTGATCCTCTGACCTGTGGGTTATGGGCCCACTACGCTTCCACTGTGCCACTATAACAAACGATCATATGAGTATATCTGGTGTTACAAAAAAGTGTATGGTCTGCAGACTATTTGAGGTCGAACCCTTTTGAGCATGTTGTTGGGGGGTGCTGGCGGTCGTCCTTTCGAGCCGTGGGCTGGGGTGGCAATTACATGGTTTCCCAACGATCAAAATGAGGTTGGTGCATAAATTGAGCCAAGATAGGAACACAATAGCAAAACTCTGGCCGAGTAATTGTCAAGTAAATTAACCGCCCAACAAGACGTCGATATGATTCTGGTTGTTGAAATAGTCGACTGTCAAATGAGGCAAGCTGATGATGTTGTTCTTGTGGAAAACTAGCAGGTTGACATCCTAACCACCTGGCTTCAATAATGATGTCTAAAGCATATTTTTTGTTGGCTCGGAACTATTCCTTGCAGACTACGTGCCACCTCTATGCCAAGAAAATACTTGAGGATGTCAAGATCTTTCCTATGAAAGCATTCATTCAAATATTGTTTAAAATACAGTAGAGCTCCAATATCATCCCCTGAGATGATCAAGTTGTCCACATAAACCAGGATGTGTACTCATTTTCCGCCATCATTATAAGTAAACATAGAATAGTCTAAATATGATTGTTGGAATCCATTCTTTTTCAAAGCAGTCGCTAATTTTGTGAACCAACATCGAGGGGCTTGTTTCAAGGCATAAATAGATTTGTGAAGTTTGCACACCTTCCCAGAAGCATGATCGAAGAAACTCGGAGGAAACTTCATATAAACTTCTTCCATAAGATCTCCATGAAGTAATGCATTATGAACATCCATTTGACACAGTTCCAAATTCTTTGCTGCGACAATCGCTAAAAATGTCCGAACAATCACCATTTTTGCCACTAGTGCAAAAGTTTCGTTGTAATCAAGCCCTTCAATTTGTTTGTTTCCCATTACAACCAAACGAGTTTTATGCCGTGATTCCATCAGAGTTATATTTTGTTTTATAAATCCATTTGTAACTAATTGCTTTCTTACCAGGCGGAAGATCAACCAAAGTCCATGTGTTGTAATTTTCTAGAGCCTGAATTTCCTGTTGCATGGTGTAACGCCCCTGAATTTTCTATAATTACATTAATCCCTTTAGTGGCATAATAATGACGTAAGGGCGTTACATTGATGCATAGTTAACGGTGTGCCGTTGTTAGTACGAGATTTTGTTCATTGGGGAGAGTCGGCTAGTTTTTTTGACTCATCAGAATTAAAATTTTTGACTTTAAAAAAATAAAGTAATTAATTTTGTACGTGCTTGTGATGTTTCGTTGCGATCCAGACTTAATTGGGATCTCAGTGAATTTTATTAGGATTATTGTTATTTTAACTTCGGGGAATTTTTACCCGAGTTTGGTCTGTCGGATCCTGATTTTGACTTCGCCGTAAAATTTGTAGCACCGACATTTATCTTTGGTGTAAATTTCATCAAAACCGAGGTGATTTGGTCACACTTGTCGTTTGAGTTTTTTTAGTTAATTATATTAATAATATTATATATATATACTTATAAAACTATGTTCATCCTTCTTCCCCAAAAGGGTCAGATCGAGAGGGTTGTGAGAGAGGCGGCGAGTTTTTCATTGTGAACCTTCCAGCAGCCATTTCGGGAGCCTCGGTGGGTGAAATCTTCAATGAAGCCTAGATCTGAAAGCTCTCGCCGAGATCTACGCTTTGGTGGCAGGTATTTTTGTTTTTGTGGACTTTTGGCATCAGGGTGTGTGGCCCTACACTTTCATTTTGTCAAAATCTCTCTAGATTTCATTGTCGCGCTTTCTTTTTCGGCCGACCTGTGTCGTGCAGTGTTCAGAAGGTTGAGATAATGAGGTTTAAGACAAGTGGTGGTTCCTTCTCTCTTGCTTGCTCTTTCGTCTATGTTATCTCTTTTTCTTTCCTACATATAACTTAGGAGTAGGGCATGGTTTAGTACTTTTTAAATTCTGTGTAGTGTAGGAATCGGTCCCAGTCTAAATTGTTGTGTGATGCCTTGGCGTCGAGTAAATCCTTGGCATCGAGTGCATCGAGTGCGTCGAGTGGCGTCGACTAAATCCTTGGCGTCGAGTGAAGCAGTGTTGGCGTCGAGTGGCGTCGAGTGAATCCTTGGCGTCGAGTGAAGCAGTCTTGGCATCAAGTGTATCGAGTGAAACAGGGTTATCGTCGAGAAAATCCTTGGCTTCTAGTGAAGCAGTATTGGCATCGAGTGCGTCGAGTGAAGCATTCTTGGCATCAAGTGCGTCGAGTATTCTCGACAAATCAGTGTGTGCTTAGAACTTCTTCGTCGAGTGACATTCTAATTCGACGAGTGATTTCAACGAATCTGTGTGAACTTAGTAAATTCGTCGAGTATTCCTTAGAGAAATTTGTTTTTGGTTTTTCTTTTGTTATTGACACTTTTGGAAGTTTATTTGTGGATTTGGGTTGACAGTGGATAAAGGACCACCACCTCAATGTCAGCTTGTGAATCATCACGCCTGGTAGATTTTTATGGACTGTTGGGTTGTGTTGGATAGATGGCCACCGCCACAGTGCCTTTTTGAGTTGTTTGGTCTGATGGTTTGTGTTAGACAAGTGGTCACCGCCTCAGTACCATGTTTATTTCACCGGTGATAATGATTCACACTTTTTAACTGATTAGTCTATTTGCTCATATATACATATGTTTGTAAGCTTACTCTTGTAGATGTTAACGAAGTATAGCTCGATATCACACTTGGTTCAACTTTACATATTTAGCCCCCTTGAATTTTTTATTGCTAACTGTGTTTTGATTTAGGTGTTGTGGTTTGACAACTAAGCTGTTTGGGTTAGTAACCCTCTTAACGGGTCTAACTATTTGATTTTGATCTTTTTTGCCTCTTGTATTTTTTTGTTGAGGCATTCTTTTGTTTTGAATGCCTTAGGCCCGGAGCAATAGCGGTCCGATAAGCTTGAGTCGGTGGTCTCAGGCGTTCTGTAGTAGTAGCAGTGGTTCTTCCCTCACCTCCGTAAGTTACTTTTGTTGTTCTTATTTTAGTTTAGATATACATTTTGTTCTGCGGGTTTGTGTCAGGTTGTTGACGCCCATAATGAATTATTGAAGACGTTAGACTATTTGCTAGCTGTTATACTATTTTCTTGCTGGTTTGTTATACCAAGTTGCTATCTGGGAAGGATTTACGCTAGTATTGCATGTTAGTTATTTTCAATGTATAAAAGGATCAATATTCTTATCTCATATTCGTAGTCTCTCTTTGAATCAAATGTCACTCTACTTTAACGAACGTAAAAGCTCTTTTTGTACTTCTATTAAATCTAGAGGTATGCAAATCATTAATTGTCTTATTGGATCTTCATACTCATATAAGATAATAAATGAAATAAACTAAGTATTTTTCGCTGTGTATATGTATATTTTCACATGTTGACTAGTTGATCCACTGAGCTGAGGGACACGACCATTAAAACATAAACTCAAACTATATGGAATTGACAGACAGTCAATGATAAAGTGACAAAACGTTGCTAATCCATCACAGTAGCCTTAGGAACCCAAACACGTTTGGGTCCTTGGTCTCTAGTTAGAACACTCCCCCTATGTGTACTAGCATTATGAGTGGTCTTTCTCACATTGCTAACTTGAGCAGTTACATAATTTCTAGAATTAAACCAGCAGTCAATGGCAAAGTGACCAATTTTGCCGCAATACCAACAGTCAAAACTCTTGTATCTTTACCCGAAGTTCTCCTGCTTGACCTTTTGAGAGTGTGGTCTAGCAGGAGCAGCAGTTTTGCAGGAAGAAGCTTCATGATGATGACAATCACATGACTTCTTCTCCTTGAGTAGCCTTTCCACAATAGGCTTTACCCTTGGTGCCTTTTTGATGTTATGACCATGATTATAAGGGCCAAAGCTCTGAAGAGTAATCTCTTCATAAGGCGCCTTAAAAACACTTTCACCAAAGTTCCGTGGACAAGTCCATCTGTTGGATTCCTAGTTTGGATTTGGGGTAGGTTAACTAATTAGGATGAGTTTGACCCACATTGTATAGTCAGGGTCAAGTCTGTTAGTCCTAGAGTTTATGCTAGTCATTAGGTTCAACCTTCATGGACCAGCAAGCAGAGGACTTCAGTAGACTCAGACATAGAAGAATTCAGAGTTCAAAATTATCAGTTCGAAATTCTTCGAACTCAGCTCGACAATCGTCGATCACAGATCGAAGAACTCAGAGTTATTTCTCTGAGTTGTGCTCGACGATATTCGAGCTCAGGTCGACGATCTCTTCATTCAGACAAATTCTCTACTCGATGAACTTAGAGCGTGGATTTGGCAAGTTATTTCCATAATACGGTTCATTGAGCTCCGGTCGATGAATATGAATTATCAGCTCGACGAACTTGGAACTCCAGTCGACAAATTCTGTTCAGAGCTTGACGAATTTTGTCCCGAGCCGGACTTAAAGTTTTTCTTATTTCTGTCCTTATTTATTATATTATTTAGCAGTGATTTCCTGAGTAATTAATACTCATATTCGCCTGAATATAGTCGTTATTGGCAGCATTAATTATGGTCTTCATCATGGTTAATTACTTGCTTATTTTATTAGGATAGTTGGGGAAACTCTTTAAGAGTCAAATATTCCAGCCGTTTCATTCTCCAGAATCAGTCAGCAATCAATGCTTGGATTTCAAAATTCAAAAGGAGAATTTGACGGCAGAATATATAAGAGAATTTTCTTTCAGACAACAGAATAGATATGATACAAGCAAGCAAGGAAAGAGACATACACAGAGACAAAAAGATAGAAAAATTCTGAATAAAATTCATTCTGTCTTCATCATCAGCAAATCTTCTTCAAAGCTTTCAAGTGACAACCAAAGAACAATTAGTCTGAAAGTTTGTTAGAGATCAACAATAAATCTGAAGACCTACACCCTGAGCAAGGCTCCAAGCTTTCTGAACCATTCATTATTTCAGAAGGAGCTTTGACAACAAAAATCCACAAGTCTTCTCTGTTGTATAGAGAAAAAAGAAGACATCATCAATTCTCTCAACCTCCTGTAAAAGTGTTTATTAACTCTCTTCAAAAGTTTATTCTTGGTTTTTGGGCACCTGATCAAAAGCCTAAAGGGTTGTGAGATCTCCCTGTAAATTGATCTTGTGGTGGCAGTTACCGGATCAAAATTCTTATAGTGGATTCCTACCAGGGTGGTAGTAGAGTCGATGTACCCAGTTTGAGGAACCACTATAAAATTCTTGTGATGTCTGTGTGTGATCATTCCCTTTTGTTCCTATTATGATGTGATAGATTAGCTTGACTGTTTCCATTTTCTGTTACCACTATTGATATCACCTATTTTACTCTGATAAATTCTAAAACAGCCAAAAGTTTTAATTACTCTATTCACCCCCCCCCCCCACCCCCCTCTAGAGTAAATCAGGTCTACCCTAACTTTCAATTGGTATCAGTAGATTATCAATTGCCTAAGTTGTCTTTCAATTGGTATCAGAGCGGTGTTCATTTGATTGTACAAGCTAACACTTGAACCAAAAGATCCTTGTTAGATCTGATTTTATTTTTTTCCTAGTTTTTCTGTTTATTTCATATCATGACACAGAACAAAGATTATGGAAGCACTAGACCTCCAGTTTGTAATCTAAATAAGTTTGCTATCTGGAGGGCAAGAATCAAACTATATATGAATTCTATTGATGAAGATATTTTTAATGCTATTTTGACAGGACCACCAATTCCAGAGACTACATCTACTTCTACTTTCATTACACATGTTGTTCCACCACCTGAGTGGACAGATGCTCAAAAGAAAGCCAAGATAGCTGATCCCAAGGTCATGAATATTTTGGCTCGAATAATGTCTGATGACATCTTCCAAAAAGTGGCAGAGTGCACATCAGCCAAAGTTATCTGGGATTTTCTTAACCAGATGGTTGTTGGTTCTACAGATGAGAGAAAGAACATGAGATCAAATCTCATCACACAATATGAGAACTTTAAGAAAGATGAGTCAGAGTTTGTGAGTGACATATACAATAGACTAAGCTCAATCATCAATGAGCTGAAGACTCTGGACAAGGACATCACCCTCATAGAAGTCAATGATAAAATCCCCATGTGCTTCTGTAACGCCCCAAAACTCAAAAGAGGTACGAGTAGCATTTTGAGCCCTGTTCGGAACTTGGTAGGGGTTACATGGCCGGGGAAACAGGCGTGTCCCAGGGGCGTGTAGAGCTCGGGTCGACGATCTGGCTGAGTGGCCGACAAATTTGGAGTCGATGATCGTCGAGTAGCGAACACGGCTTGAGACACGGGAGTGTCCCAAGTCGTTTCCTGCTCGGGGTGTTGGTCGGGTCGTGTCGGGGGTGATACACGACCTAAGCGCATGGGCGTGTTTGGGTAGACACGGGCGTGTCAAATGTGACACAGGCGTGTCATGGACTCGTGTTCTCCTCGGGATGGTTTTGGTGCTATGTCGATGGAGGAACACGCCTGGTAACATGGGCATGTACTGGATGACACGGGCGTGTCGATCCTAACACGGGCGTGTCGAGAGCCCGTGTTATTTTCGGGATGCGACGGTTTCGGCGTCAAATGAGACACACGGACTTGGATACTGGCATGTCAGAAGCCGTGTTCGGCCCAGGTTTTGGATTTTAAGTGCGAATCGTGGCCGTCCATTTCCTTATTTTAGGATCCAACTGTTCAGGGTGTTATTACTGGGTTATACTCGGGAATAGGGTTTGGATGCCTTCATTTCTTTCAAACCATCTCTTTCTAAAGAGAGGGGAGAGCAAGGAAGAAGAAGGAAGAGGGATCCGGTCGCCGGTGGAGCTTCGGAGTCCCAAATTGCAAGCCGAGTTTGGATCTACGAAGTCGAGGACGTTGCGGTTCTTTTCATCCACATAAATCTTCATGGCGCCAAAGAGGAATGCTAGTGTAACGATTCTCATATTAGGACATGTGAAGTAACCTTTTCCTTTGCATAGGAAGCCCGCTCTCGTGAGTGCGCGGTGAGTGTGAGGTGTTCCTTCGTGTAGACATGAATAGTCCCCGTTGTCTTGCATGTAGAGTCCGTAATCGAGAAACGGACATAGGCATGATGTGTGAAGCCTACCCGGACAAGTTGGTCTGGATCGGTGATGTTGCTTTGCATGAATGGCCGGAGAAGACTCCACGATGATGTTTGTTTTTTGGGTTTTCTACACAGTAGATTGCAACTGGGAGCCTTGGGGACTAAATCCAAGGTGCACCCGGAAAACTGGGCAGATGCATGATTCTGCCATCCTGGTGGCCTGCGAGCCAACTTGCATATAACTGGGTTATGTGAAGTGTGTGATCGAATTGGGACACGTGGAAGCTAACCCGCGCGTATGGCTTAAATTAACGTTGCCGTGTGAGCAACGGGTTAGGCGGAACCGTACCCGCTCTATGTCGTCCGGTATAAGCGACCTAAAGGTATGTGGGACTTGTCGTTGGCATAGATGGTAGGTCTTGGGTTGTTTGTGGCTTAAATTGACGTGATATCGGCCGAAAAGACCTAAATGCTCACGAGATTTTCCGTCTAAGTGGCGGTGGTGAGACCGCAGTATTGACCGGGTTCACCGAGAATGTGCCCTGAGAGCACGGGGTGTGTGGTCGTGCGTGCCTACGCCTGTGATGAAGTGTTTTTGCACTATACTCATTGGTTATGCTAATAAAGTGCATGGAAGTAGCATCGCCGCCCCGAGATTAGGGGCGGGGTCATTATAATTTGGTCAGCATAGCTGACTGTTGCCTTTATTTGACACTGTTGTGGTGGATTGTTGCTTGCAGGTGCTGCGGAGCCAAGTGGTAAATAGCGGGCAAAAGCACATGTTGCTGAGCCGGCCCTCAAAGGTCTAATTATGAGTGTTTACTTGTATTATTCATGTGTGGCCGGCCTGCGTACCATGGTTTGGAAGACACATATATTTGAGTAAACTATTGTAAGGCCATAAGGCCATGTACTTGTGTATTGTACGTTCATTCCTTCTGGGTTTATTTAGTGGACATTCATGTTGTTGGCTGGGTTCTTATTTTGCAACTTTTAAAATTGCTTCCGCTAGAATGTAGTGTGTATAGGACGTTGGTTAATGGAAGGATGGTTTCATTGCGTAACCTTTCGGTTTGTCTTTGGTATATGGCGTCAGGCCCCGGCCGGACCTACTGTTATATGTCATGCGACGGATAGGGGGTGTTACAATTTGGTATCAGACTACTAGTTTCGGTCAACTTAAATGAATTAGTGGGTGAATTCTTTTAAGGGGTGGTGAACACATGTGTGTGTGTGTGTGTCATCGTTATAACAACAAAAGAACCCATGAATGTCCACTTAGGAATGAAAATACACGTGTTTGAGGAACCTACGTATTCCTATAATTGCTTTTTGTAATTTTGTTCGGTCACTTAATGGTGTTTTGTTCGACTATAAGTGACTAGGAGTGGTGTAAGGCCGTTAGAACGCTCGCTTTCTGAGGAATACAATGCACCCAGCGACATGCTTGAGACGCCTCCTTCGTTTGAAAACATAAGAAGGGTCGTTGAAGCGGTGTTCGCTGTGACTAATGCACAGCATGGAAGGAATATGCAACCACTTGCCCCTGATGTGGCATCAACGCCGGGTGGCGTGATGGAGCAAATGACATTTGGTAGACCATCTGGTCAGTAGTTGAACATGCGTTTTGTAACGCCCCAAAATTCGAAAGAAGGACGAGCAGCGTCGAGAGCCATTTTGGGTCTTGGTGAGGGTCACACGGCCAAGGACACGGGTGTGTCCATGGCCGTGTCGAACCGGGTTCGTCGAGAGCCTGGGAAGTAGACGATTTTTCGCACGGTTCGTCGACTAGTGGGGGACACGCCATCCGACATGCCCGTGTCAGAGCCTGTATCGCAGGCGTGTTCTCTCGAGTGTCGACACAGAGGTGTCGACATGGTGGTGTCGACATAATGGTGTCAACACAGAGGAGGTGTGGACACATAAGTGTCGATACGGTGGTGTCGACACGGTGGTGTCGACACGGTGGTGTCGACACGGAGGATGTGTCGACATAGGCAGGGAACACGGCCGAGGACACGGGCATGTCCAGGGCCATGTCGAGCATGTTCGATGAATTCCTACGAGTTCGATGAAGAGGCAGTCGATGATCGTCGATACGTCGAACACGGCCTGAGACACGGGCGTATCCCAGGCCGTGTCCTCGGGTTGTGAGACGGGACTTGTGAGGGGTTGGACACGACCTGGAGCCCAGGCGTGTTCAAGTTGGACACGGCCGTATCAAAAGTGACACGGGCGTGTCAAGGACCCGTGTCCTATTTTGGGTGCGACGGTTTTGACATCGATTAGGGAACACGGCCTTGGACACGGGCGTGCCACAAGTCGTGTTCGGCCCAAGTGTTTTGTTTTCCAGTTCGGATCGTGGCCATTATTTCCCTTCTTTTAGGATCTGATGGTCCAGGGTTACCCTTGCTGAGTTAAGTCCGAGAATATGGTTAGAAACGCTCATTCTTCTCCAAACAATCTCTTTCTAAGATCTAGAGAGAGGTGAGAGCAATGAAGAAGGTGAAGGAGAGATCCGGCTATTGGAGAGGCTACGGTGCTCCAGATCGCGAGCCGAGTCCGGATCAGTGGAGGCAAGGCCATTGCGAAGGTTTTCATCCGGCTAGGTTGCCATGGCGAGGAAGAGGGGTCAGAAGGTAACGACACTTCTCCTCTTGGTTTTAGGATGCATATTCTATCATCTTTTACTTTCTAGTTTTTGGGCACCAAACTCTCAAATAAGAGGGGATTGAGTCGCCAAGGTTCAAGAGAAACCTCCGGGTCGATTGAGTCCATCCCCGGCATGTTTTTGCATTAGTGATCCGCTCTGTTAGTGGATTATGCATGGTGGGTGAAGCCGTAGTCGCGATCGTTAGTCCGACTCGATGATGTTACATACAAGCTTTAAGGATTCATAGAGATCCGTTACGACAAGATGCCGTTTGTGATGTTTGTGATGTTTTTCCCTTTTTCTCGAGTGAGTATGTGTAGTCGGAACCAGACAAGGTTAGCTCCTCAATGGCGGTAGATGGTTTCCTTGATGGACAAGGTTAGCTCCGCATTGGTGGTAGATGGTTTCCTTGGTGCGCGAGAATGCTGCAGTACGAATGAGGGACTTGGGTGGAATAGTCTTGGATTGTGATGTGCCAAGGCGTGGCTGTGTCTCAATGGTCGGCTGGCTATCCTGTGACGTGCACGTCATGTGTGGAGAGTGTCCCGGCGAGACTAGTCCCCTTCTGTGAGACTGACGAGAATGCCAAGCATGGGGCAAGCCCGAGCAATGAGGCCATGAGTGGGTGGGGTCCAGTAAGGCTTCTTAGAATCGGTCAGTTTGTGTTTTGTTGGAATCCTGACATGAGAAGTCAGAGCTTGCAGGCAAGCCTGCGTCTAAGACCTTGAGCGGGTGGGGCCTTTGCAAGAGTTCCGTGTGGAGGCTTGTGTGTCATTGGGGGGAATGTTGGTAACCCCCTTTGTTTGTGGCTTTATGGCAATGGGGAAATGATGAGTACACATATGATGTGATGATATGCTAGATGCATACGCGATAGGGTGTCTTGGGTGATGCCTGGGTTTTTGCATACATGCTGCATAAGTAGGCCTTTTAATTATATGCTCAACAATAGAGAACGTGTATGTTGTTTGAGACATCCAAGCCTGTTCTTAATGCATTACTTGTTTATATATATATATTGCATACAAAGTGCTGACTTGCAGGTTGGAGGGATTCCCTGGGGTCCGTTAGGGGCGGCCGGGAGGAGATGTGTTGGTTACACAGTTTGAGGTCAGCCTTTGCTGACCCACGTTACAATCAAATTTTTACAGGGCAAGGATCGCAAGCAGGAGATAGCTCGCCGGCCAAAAGGGCCTAAGCCTCATGAAGTGTTACCGTTTTACTGTACCTCTACTTTTATGACATTGTATGTTTGATGCTCATGTTTTCCGGCTTGCATGTCGAGGTAGTCTAGGAGTGCTTATGCACATTTATGACTGGTGTTATTATTTGAGTTTTGGACTCACTTTTGTTGTAAGGCCTTAAGGCCGCTTCGATACTCCTATATGTTGTGGATAACATCTAGTCTGTTTGCTTTTTCCGCTGTACTGTGGTTATGAGTTTTGAGATTGGGTAGTTATATCATCTTTTAATACTGAAGCTGTGGCCCCGGCCGGACCCATATTATACGGTCATTACAGGGGAGCTGTTACAATTTGGTATCAGAGCCAGGTTAGGTTCAAGGTCAGTGCGTATAGAAGTTATCCACATAGGCGTAATGCGGGATCATGAGTGTCCTTATGTTTGAGTCTTGCGATTAGAGACTGATTCCTTGTTTTCTTGCTTCCTTGAAGAGTGCAAGCAACGAGGCGGGTATGTCGAGACCAAGAGAAGAGCTTTCGGCGAGCAGCGCCATAGCTCAGGGTCCTTTGGGCATGGGTGTAAACCCGGCCGACTTCTGCCGCATGCTTGCAGAAGCAATGATGGTACCCCAGGCTGCAGCAACAGCTCAGGTAGAAACCCCTACTACACCGGATACGGCGACGGCGGTGCCGGGCGGAGAAGCCAGGCGAGTAGAGCCTTTGGCAGAAAGGGTGGTTGTTGGGCAAGGAGAATGGCAGATGAAGTACTTTCTGAGTTTCCATCCCCCGACATTCAAGGGTGTCGGTACTCCGACTGATGCGGAGGATTGGTGGGCACGGATTCAAGAGCTTATGAGGGCGGTAGAGACGCCGGAAGAGAAGAAATCTGAATTTGAGGCCTTCATGTTGGAGGGAGACGCAAAGTTGTGGTGGGTGAGCCATAGCGGCCGCAAATTTCCTGGACGCACCCCATCGATGGAAGAATTTGGGGATGCTTTTCTAAAGAGGTACACTCCCGTTTCTACGAGGTTGGCCATTCAGAGGCAATTTCTGCACTTGATGCAACGAGACAAGACGGTGGACGAGTATATGCAGGAGTTCACCTGTTTGGGTCGTTACGCGGGAACGACGATGGCAGATGATGTAGAGAGGGATAACCTCTTTTACCAGGGGTTGAGGGAGAATCTAAGGCAACCCCTCATTGTCATGAAGAGAGCTGGTTTTAACGAGCTAGTTGAGGCTGCCAGGACGTTGGAGAGTGATATAGAGCAAAGCCAACGTCGCAAGGGTTTTGCACCCAAGCAAGAAGAAGGGAAGCCTTCTCAATCCCAAGGAAATTCGGAAGGGAATAGATGGAGGAAGAAGCCTCACCCGTACAAGTCCGGTGAGAAAAGTAAGTGGACATCCGGAGGGTCTCACTCTAAGGGGCCACCGGCGTGCTTCAACTGTGGCAAGGTGGGACACATAGCTCATTTTTGTAACCAAGGGGGTGCGGAGCAGGAGACAAGGCAGGAGCAGACTGTGCGTTCTGGCCCCAGAGCTACAGAGAAAGGGAAGATGACGGAGTCGAGCGCTTCTCGGTTCCAACCGGTGCAACCAAGGTCTTACAACCTTGGACAGCAGGAAGCAATCCGCCAACCCGACGTGGTGACAGGTATGAGGAAGTTTAATTTTAACTTGCACTCATACGTTTAGACAATATTGTTGATGTCTATGTTGTAGGCTTTGTGTTGGTTTCCGGTTACCCCGCTAGAGTACTGTTTGATACGGGAGCGTCGCACTCCTTTCTTGCGGAAAGCTTCATACGGAGGATTGGAGTTGAGTCATTTTCGGAGGACGCGGAGCTGAAGGTGTGCATGCCCAATGGGTCATCCATGACCACCGGAAAGAAAGGGTGCATTTGTTGGGAGCTAAGCGAAGTTGACTTCGTGTTGATAGCAGTGGTCTTACCGTTGGTCGAGTTTGATGTGATTTTGGGAATGGACTGGCTAGCGGAGCAATGTGCCAGTATTGATTGCCTATCCAAGGTGGTGACCCTAAGAAGCGAAAGGCAGTCAGAGGTCAAATTTAAGGGCCTCAATGGAGTGGCCTGATGAGTCCACATTTTACACTGATTTTTGGACTCATCTGGGCCAGTTTTATCGTCTTAGCACTACACTTAAGAACCCTTATTGCTTATATTTGCTTATGTACCTATTTCACGATTAAGTGCATTGTAGGCCCGTTTCTGTGTGCTTTCTGTGTTTTTATATTTTTGTTATTCTTTAGCCCTATCTCGGGGATGTGGTGTGCACGTTTTGGTGGCCTATCTGCCTCTTCTGCTGGTGCAGGGGTCGTGTGCGTGCTCCAGACCCGCTCGGGAGACACCGACGATGCAGGAATACTGCGCACGACCACTGGACTTATTGCGCACGACCACTGGTCGTGCGCCACCGATCGTGCGCATTACACTCTCTTTTTCCTAATCATGTCTAGGTAATCGCACGAGCACTGGCCGTAGTGCGCACGACCACTAGTCGTGCGCCAGTGCTCGTGCGCATTTATGCTGATGCTTCTTGTCCAGGTTGCAGGTCATTTGAAAAGGTCGCACGATCATCGACCGACAGTGCGCACGACTACTGGTCGTGCGCCACTGATTGTGCGCACTGCTTCTGCTGCCTCCGTATTTAAGGCCCTGCTCCGCGATTTAGGTCAACGCCTGTCATTTGCTGCGATCGGAGAGTGCGCGGGAATCACCATTTCACTTCTCCGGCTACTCCATCACCTCCACCTTCGTCGGGAGGCCATTGCCAACTACTCCGAAGCTTCTCAAACTCTCCGGCGAAGCCCTCGGCCATTGAAGACTTCAACTCCAAGCTTTCCTCCGAAGTTGGTGAAGTAGACAACCTAGAGAACGGACTTAAAGGCCTTCGAGGTGACAGCTCGTTGGTACCGGAAGCCTCCTTGGACTGAGCCCAAAAGCGGATTGATAACTCGCTACTCCGGCCACGACCCGCGGTGGATCTTCACTCTCTTTTGGTTTACTCCTCTTCCCCTTCCTCTGTAGTATGGAATGGTTTAAGCATTGTAATGAAAACTTCCATCTATGAACATCAAGTTTACTTTATAACTAATGGAATGTTAGTATTTTCTTATGCTTGTGAGTATTGTCTGTGAATGTGCCTCGCTCACCTCACATCCACTCCATTCCCGTGTCTTATCTGATTGCACTCCACACAAGAACACTTAAATCTATTAGCTTCCCGTCCACTCGCCCAACTGAAGTTCGGCATGGCGAACGAAACACCCACTCCACATTGTGAAGCGGTGCCTTCGACCTGCATAGCTTTTACCAGTTCAGTAGATCAAACATCCACAATCTCCCAAGTCCTCTATTTACTCTTTTTTTCTATTTATAACTCTCATAACGATATTTTCTGTACTGTTGCCGTTCTACGCTAATTGCATTCCTCAAGAGACCGACACTCGGGAATTTATTCCCAAAACTTTATTACTTGTGCGACCGGTGCGCTTGCCGATTTACACGCATCAAGTTTTTGGCGCCGTTGCCGGGGAATGCAACTGTAGAGCGACTCCGGATGACTGAGAATTTTGTTATACGAGTTGTATTGTATTGTTTTGTTGTTTTTGATCCCTTTGCTCTTGTGTTGTTATTCTGTCAGATGGAATTGTTAGTTTTATTCGCAGAATCTATGCCAAGTAGTTGTATCCCTTATGTTTGAAATCGCTGCAATGTGTGCCAATTTCAATATCAATTGTCGTCATTGTGGAGACATCTCTCATGCTAGTGACAGATGCCCTCAGAAGTATAGTAGCCAGGAAATTCAGGAATCTACTTATCGTCGACATAAGCCGGTTAGCTACCGACCTGCGGAGCCATTGCCGCACTACTTTTATTCAGCTTCAGCACCCGTTGCACCGCCGAAGCCGGCTAAGCAGTGCCTTTTTTATCGAATCTGGGATCATGCATTGAAGGATTGCGCCGCGTACCTAGCTGAGCTAGAGGTGGATGACGAGCCGGATTTTCGGATTATCTCCACTTCAACCCTGGGCAGCATCCCTTCTGTATCGGGGTATGCACCATTGCCATCTCTCTGTTATGGAAAAGACATCCCAGGTATGTGCACCGATACATGTGCTTATCCCCATTCCGACACTGCTATTTATACTCCTGAAGTGCATACTTCACCTAGCATAGAATCTATTAGTTGTGGCGAGCCAGCGCTCAATGACCTACCGAGCTTCGTGTCGTCACCTTCTTCTTTGCATAACATTCTTTCTTCTTCTGACAGTGCTGTCGAGGTTGAATCGCAGGTGGCAATTAGCATTTCCAGTGTTCTGTTAGATCCAGTCGAGGAGGATGACTCCGTGGAAGAGGTTGCGACCTTCACCCCATATGCGGATGCCCGAGGCATGGACGAGGCAGATGCAGCTTTAGAACATCCTTGCACCAGCCTAGATATCTGTTTGGAAGCGCTCACAGTTTCACTGACGGTGGATGACTCCGGGATCATCCCCAAGATCGAGGTTCGTTTATGTTATTCTTCTAGTTTATTTCTTGACCCTGCTCTCGTGTCTACTTCCATGCAGGACCACATTGTGGAATTGATCCAATCAGTGCAAGGGCCTGTAATGCGGTCTAGGACTTATTGTGACCAGATGCAGGTGGAGTTGGAGCCGTTGAGCTTCCCAAGTTACTGTCTGCCCATGCCTACCACATACGATGGGTATACGTATACGGGTATTGGGGCTTATGTTCTATCTCCGTTCCGGTACCCGCTACCGCAGCGCGACCATGAACCTCTGCCTGAGCATTTCCAGTTTCATTCGCCCATCAGTTAGGAAATGTTCAGATTTTGAATAAGTCCTGTTGGGAGACAATAAACCCAACAGTTATCTAGGATAGTGTTTCTTTTGTTTAAATTTTTGCTATTTTTCGAGCAAGGAGACTACTATATTTTTGTGGGTGCCCATCTGGGAGCCGAATGTTTTTTTATTTATACTATTTGAACTGCTAATACAGGTATTTGGTCCACCTTAAGGACGGTAAACAAAAGGGCTTTCGGGAGACAACCCAAGTTGGATCATTTGGTCCTTTGCTGTGTTCTGAGTTCTTTTTCTATTTATTCATTATCTATGTGTCCATATTTTGTTTGGTGTGCACACTTCAATCGCAGGTGCAGGAATATTTGAGGCGTGACCATTTGGCCGCACTTGGACAGCTCATTGCACGACTGGTATGCTCAATTTTGAGCATATGTACTTCCTACCCTAGCTATTTTTCATATTTGAACTGCTTATTTTTATTAGTTGTCTACTTTAAGTCTGGGGGGGGGGGAGCGCATGCCTGTGGTCACTACACCACACTTTCTGTTGCATACTAGTTTCTTATTTACTTATTTCTTGATTTCTGTTGCACACACTGAATCACCCACACGAGTTCGTTCTTACCCACGCGCACAACCCGAGTAAAATGTATTATTTTTGTGTAAACTTTAAAATAGTGGTGCTGGCTTAGGATTTTAGGATTGAGTAGTTCGAAACTCATGCAATGCTCCTAATCGAGTACTCATGGTGTGTGTAGAATTGGGATAAAATTAATTTTTCTTTATGCTCGTAGATTTATATTTTTCTACAAACGTAAATATTGTTTGTACTGCTCAAAATCTGAATCTGGGGTAATCGATCGATAATGTAGGAATGTGTGTAGCCGCCACTAGACTCGTATTGCTCGAGTCAGGAGGAAGGATCATCTTTCTCGGTGGCTAAGAACTTGCCCTAAGCTACTCTCGAAGCATTGGTGCACGGTTAGTCAAGCGTGAACATGAAATAGGCCTTCATTTTGGCTAGTTTGAGCCTTGTTTAGTCTTTCCTACCTGTTAACCGTTGCATGCCAAATTTGTGTCTACCCTTCCTTTGATCCAGCTCCACTCACTTTCACCAAGGCCTGAAGCTAAACCCACCATCGCAATCAAATGCTTGAGCTGATTTGTATTTACTGTTTTGCCGAGGTTGTGATAAGTGGACATTGTTTTTGGGGGTGCTGAATTCATTCCCGTTTTCATTGCTACGTTTGGGGATTGCAAGCGCAGAAAAGAAAAAAAATTAACAAAAATAAAAAGCCGATAAGCGCAAAAGAGAGAAAATTCTGAAAGAATTGCTTTGAGAATTCTATCCCCATCCTCTTTATTGATTTTGGTCGGGTTCGGCCGTGTTCAGGCCCGGTTTTCAAGCTAAGTCTGGGGGCGTGTGCCCCATTCATTTCTAAGTGGTTGTATTGGTTTGGGTTTTATTCGCTCGCTTTGGTTGCATAGAGCCTTCATGTTTATCTTTGACTACCAAGCCTTCGCCTAAGCCCCATTGTATCCTACAAGTCCTACTGATTCACGCCTGAGTCTCACCCGCGCCGTGGAGAGAGTGTGAACGTGCAAGCATATGATCCCCGACATTGGTGGATTACTTTGGAGGTGATCCTGAGTCCCGAACTTTGGCAATGCTCACCTTAGTGGCCTGCCTACTTTCTTCCTACACATGATCGCAAGATTCTCCAGAATTCTAATTTTGAGCAATTATAATATTTATTTACGTCTGTCGAATAGTTTAAACTACGTCGTATAATTAAAAAGTTTTTTTATTATATCTTTTATACCCATGATGTATTTGATATCTCGACTTACTTCTTTTTGAAATTTCTGAGTCAGTTAGCTATTTTCTAGTCCACGGAGTGATGATTTGCTCGGGACGTGCAAATGGTTAAGTCTGGAGGTGTGATGAGTCCATATTTTACACTAATTTCTGGACTCATCTGGGCCAGTTTTATCGTCTTAGCACTACACTTGAGAGCCTTTATTGCTTATATTTGCTTATGTACCTATTTCACGATTAAGTGCACTGTAGGCCCGTTTCTGTGTGCTTTCTGTGTTTCTATATTTTTGTTATTCTTTAGCCCTATCTCGGGGATGTGGTGTGCACGTTTTGGTGGCCTATCTGCCTCTTATGCTGGTGCAGGGGTTGTGTGCGTGCTTCGGACCCGCTCGGGAGACACCGACGATGCAGGAATACTGCGCACGACCACTGGACTTATTGCGCACGACCACTGGTCGTGCGCCATCGATCGTGCGCATTACACTCTCTTTTTCCTAATCCTGTCTAGGTAATCGCACGAGCACTGACCGTAGTGCGCACGACCACTGGTCGTGTGCAAGTGCTCGTGCGCATTTATGCTGATGCTTCTTGTCCAGGTTGCAGGTCTATTTGGAAAAGTCGCACGATCATCGACCGACAGTGCGCACGACCACTAGTCATGTACCACTGATCGTGCGCACTGCTTCTGCTGCCTTCGTATTTAAGGCCCTGCTCCGCGATTTAGGTCAACGCCTGTCATTTGCTGCGATCGGAGAGTGCGTGGGAATTGCCATTTCACTTCTCCAGCTGCTCCATCACCTCCACCTTCGTCGGGAGGCCATTGCCAACTAATCCGAAGCTTTTCAAACTCTCCGGTGAAGCCCGCGGACATTGACGACTTCAACTCCAAGCTTTCCTCCAGAGTTGGTGAAGTAGACAACCTAGAGAACGGACTTAAAGGCCTTCGAGGTGACAGCTCGTTGGTATCGGAAGCCTCCTTGGACTGAGCCCGGAAGCGGATTGACAACTCGCTACTCCGGCCACGACCCGCGGTGGATCTTCACTCTCTTTTGGTTTACTCCTCTTCCCCTTCCTCTGTAGTATGGAATGGTTTAAGCATTGTAATGAACACTTCCATCCATGAACATCAAGTTTACTTTATAACTAATGGAATGTTAGTATTTTTTTATGCTTGTGATTATTGTCTGTGAATGTGCCTCGCTCACCCCACATCCACTCCATTCTCGTGTCTTATCGGATTGCACTCCACACAAGAACACTTAAATCCATTAGCTTCCCGTCCACTCGCCCAATTGAAGTTCAGCATCGCGGCCGAAACACCCACTCCACCTTGCGAAGCGGTGCCTTCGACCCGCATAGCTTTTACTAGTTCAGTAGATCAAACATCCACAATCTCTTAAGTCCTCTATTTACTTTTTTTTTCTATTTATAACTCTCATAACGATATTTTCTGTATTGTTGCCGTTCTACGCTAATTGCATTCCTTAAGAGACCGACACTCGGGGATTTATTCCCAAAACTTTATTACTTGTGCGACCGGTGCGCTTGCCGATTTACACGCATCATGGCATGTTCTCTGATTTCGGCCTTGCAGTTGTCGGGCAGTTAGCCAGGGTGGAGTAGTGCTTGTAGCGTTATTGGAGGTTCGCCTTTCCCGGTTATCACTTGGGGAAGTGCCTGTGGTGGCAGAGTTCGAGGATGTATTCTTGGATGAACTTCCTGGAGCGCCTCCTCGACGGGAGATCAATTTCTCGATTTAGTTAGTACCGGAGGCTAGGCCGGTGTCGCGTCCTCTATTTAGGATGGCACCAAAGGAGTTGGCTGAACTCAAGGTACAGTTGCAGGAACTGTTGGAGCCAGGATATATCAAACCCAGTTTTTCACCGTGGAGCGCGCCGGTGTTGTTTGTAAAGAAGAAAGATGGTAGTATGCGGCTGTGCATAGATTACCGAGAGCTGAATAAATTGACCGTCAAGAATAAATATCTGATTCCTCGGATAGACAACCTATTCGACCAGTTGGTGGGGTTGGTAGTGTATTCAAAGTTAGACTTGAAGTAGGATACTACCAGTTGCGGATTCGGGACGAGGACATACCCAAGACAACGTTTGGTATGAGGTATAGACACTTCGAGTTCTCGGTGATGTCGTTCGAGCTGACGAACGCACCATCTATATTCATGGATTTGATGAATCGAGTATTTCGAAAATACTTGGATTCTTTTGTAGTTGTCTTTATTGATGACATCTTGGTGTATTCAAAATTGGAAGTGGAGCATGAGACTCATTTGAGAATGGTCTTGCAAGTGTTGAGGGAGAACCAGTTGTATGCAAAGTTCTCGAAGTGCGAGTTCTGGTTAAAGAAGGTGCCATTTTTGGGCCACGTGATTAGTGGGGATGGGGTGGCGGTAGATCCAACAAAGGTGGAAGCCATTAGAGATTGGCCGATTTTGAGAACCGTGGTGGAAGTCCGAAGTTTTCTTGGACTAGCCGGGTATTATAGGATATTCGTGGAAACCTTTTTGTGGATACCTCTACCCCTCACCTCACTCACTCGTAAATGTAACATCCCATTTTCGACTAGACCCCCAAGAGTGGTTTTGGTCATGTCAAAACCCTAGGAAGCCCAAGGGACCAAGTGAAGAAGGCCAAGGTGAAAATCACTTTGGTCTGCCTATAGCTCAGCCTTATATTAGCAAGGGGAGATCTGAACCGTCAGATCCTATAGTAAGAAATAAACAGCCATACAAATTCCCTAAAAACAACTCTTCCGGGTCTGACACGCCCGTGTCGGCCCAGACACGCCCGTATCGCCAGGCGTGTCGTCAGCTCGACGATTGTCGAGCTCATTTCATCGACCAGAGGGGATCACGCCCACCCAACACGCCCGTGTCGGATGATATACACCGTGTCACCAGGCGTGTCCTCAGCTCGACGATCGTCGAGTTCATTTCGTAGAACAGGGGGGAACATGCCCCCGACACGCCCGTGTCGCCAGGCATGTCGTCAGCCCGACGATCGTCGATCTCATTTCGTCGAGCTCAGCTCATATCATCCAGTTCATTTCGTATAACAGGGGGGAACATGCCCCTGACACGCCCGTGTCGCCAGGCGTGTCGTCAGCCCGACGATCGTCGAGCTCATTTCGTTGAGCTCAACTCATATCGTCGAGTTCATTTCGAAGAACAGGGGGGAACAGGCCCACGACACGCCCGTGTCGCCAGGCATGTCGTCAGCACGACGATCGTCGAGCTCATCTCATATCGTCAAGTTCATTTCGTAGAACAGAGAGGAACACGCCGCTGACATGCCCGTGTTGTCAGGCGTGTCGTTAGCCCGACAATCGTCGAGCTCATTTCGTCGAGCTCAGCTCATATCATCGAGTTCATTTCGAAGAACAGGGGGAACACGCCCCCGACACGCCCGTGTCGCCAGGCGTGTCGTCAGCCCGACGATCGTCGAGCTCATTTCGTCGAGCTCATCTTATTTCGTCGAACAAAAGGGAACACGCCCACCCAACACGCCCGTGTCGGATGATACACGCCTGTGTCACAGCCGTGTCACCAGGCGTGACACGACGGTTCTGGGCAGAATCGATGTGAGTATGAGAGAGAAAGCTCCATTTTCCCCCAATTTGGAGGAGAGAGGATGTTGGAACCTTAGGTTCTGATTTGGGTTAGGATCACTATTAGGATGATTAGTTTGACCCAAAATGTATAGTCTAAGGGTCATAGGGCTTTCCAAGTATTCCTCAGAAAGAATCCCAGAAGAAGTGCAGAAGAATTCCAGAGAAAATCAGTTTTGAAGTTCAGAAATTTTAGCTCCAGAAATAGTCGAACGGAGTTCAACTATTACAGTCCAGAAATAGTCGAACGGAGTTCAACTATTGCAGTCCAGAAATAGTCGAACGGAGTTCAACTATTGCAGTCCAGAAATAGTCGAACGGAGTTCAACTATAGTCGAACGGAGTTCAACTATTTCTGTGCTCAGCTCTAAGAGAACAGATAACTCAGATGCAGGTCAACTATAGTCGAACGGAGTTCAACTATAGTCGAACGCAGATTGGAGAAGCTTTTTAGATTAAATTTTGGTGATTTACTGTACAGTTATTGGAGACAGCTGGCTAGAGTTATTCAAGGCTTAAGTAAAGGAATTTACAACTAATATATTTAATGCTAAATATTCTTATGAATATAGCCGTTGGGAGGCTGCATTAAATTTGAATCAATTCAGAGGTTTATTGTCAGTTACCTTTCCAAGACAGTTTCCTCTCTTGAAAATGTCTCTACCGCATCAGACAAGAATTCAAATGACTTTCCTCAGTCCAGTGGATACATATATATTTTATATAGCAAGATAGAAAAGATATATAGCAGAGAGGCTCAGAAATAACAATAAGAGACAGAGAGAGAAAAAGCTTTCAAGAGACAACATATTCAGATTTGTCTACAGAGCTTGCTGGAGATTTTCATCTAGTTGAAGGCCTACACCCTGAAGCAAAGCTTCCACTCCTGAACTATTCTACATCTCAGGGGGAGCTTTGACAACATCACTGAATCCACATAGTCTTCTCATTGTGATTGAGAAAAGAAGACTTCCATCACTCTCTCATCCCCACCTCTGTAAAGGGTTTTTCAAACTCCCTTCAAAAGTTTGTGTTTGGTTTCTGAGACCTTATCAAAACTCAGTGGTGGCAAGACACCTGATCAAAAAATCTGGTTTGGTTTTTGAGCACCTTATCTAAAGCTCATTGGTGCCCAGGACACCTGATCAACTCATCCTGCAGTGGATTCCTACCAGGGTGGTAGAAGAGTGGATGTACCCAAGTTTAGGGGAACCACTATATTTCCTTGTGTCGTCTGGTTTGCTTGCTCTGTTTTCTTCCTTATGTGCTGTGAATTTTATTTTGCATTTTATTTTCTAAAAACTCTTAAGCATATCAGATCTATCACCTCACTTTCAATTGGTATCAGAGGGAGGTTGGTTAAACATACCATACCTGATTGGTTGTACAGGCTAACACCTGAACCCAAAGATCCTTGATAGATCTTATTGTTCTTAAGAGTTTTTCATGGCACAAAATGAAGAATGGTCAAGCACTGGACCTCCTAAGTGCAATCTGGACAAGCTTGCACTATGGAAGGAAAGGATTAGGCTTTTTATGAACTCTATTGATGAAGCCATTTATAATTCTATTTTGTCAGGTCCCTTTACACCATCTGCAGCTACAGAAGCTCAAAAACAGCTTAAAATGGCTGATGCACAAGCAATGAACATTCTTGCAGAATCAATGTCTGATGACATTTTTCAAGAGATTGCTGAATGTTCATCTGCAAAGGAAATTTGGGACTCTCTCACAGTAATGGCTGCTGGATCAGCAAAAGAAAGAACATCAAATGCTGATTCCTGGAGTAACTCTGAAGCTTCATCTTGCATAACTGAGGATGAAGAAGAAGCAAGAGCAAGAGAATTTTGTCTAATGGCAATAGATGCATCTTGCAAAAGGTATGATGAAGATAAAGAATCTGAATCAGATGATGATGGAGATCAGGTTATCTCTACCCTTGACTTTTCATCAGAAGAACTTAAAATAGATTTTAAATTATTATGTAAAGATCTGATTCAATCTAAGAAGGAAATAAAACTTCTTAGAGAGAAAGTAAATAAACTTTCTTTTAAAAACATAAAATTCAATGAAGATTTAGAAATTACTTCAAATCATATAGCCTCATTAAAATCAGTTAAAGATTTTCATAGCAAAGATTTTAAATCATTTCATAATCAAAAATTTAAAAATCCTTATACCCAGTGGTTCATCCCTTCTAGGAAACTTCATCCACTTGGCTATAAAGATTTCCCTGGATATTACTTTACTTCAAATTATTATTGTGAAAGAAAAATGAGACCCAAGGCAAATCTGGGTCCAGAATTCCTAACATCTCCTTTCAGGAAAATTATTCAGAAGGCTACAACTATAGGGGGAGATTATCAGAATCTCAGAATGAAAATGAACAAAAGTGCAGCTGTCACTTTATTAGATTCTATGCAGCTGCCCCTTAGTTTCTGTTTGTATTTCTTTTATTTTGAATCCCTTTTTAACAAAGCACCCATGTACATCTGCTATTATATTGTAATTCAGGCAGATCTTTTTGCTTTGTATTTTGTTTTTATGTAAATAGTATCCTCACCCAAATAGGGGGAGATTGTTGGAACCTTAGGTTCTGATTTGGGTTAGGATCACTATTAGGATGATTAGTTTGACCCAAAATGTATAGTCTAAGGGTCATAGGGCTTTCCAAGTATTCCTCAGAAAGAATCCCAGAAGAAGTGCAGAAGAATTCCAGAGAAAATCAGTTTTGAAGTTCAGAAATTTTAGCTCCAGAAATAGTCGAACGGAGTTCAACTATTGCAGTCCAGAAATAGTCGAACGGAGTTCAACTATTGCAGTCCAGAAATAGTCGAACGGAGTTCAACTATTGCAGTCCAGAAATAGTCGAACGGAGTTCAACTATAGTCGAACGGAGTTCAACTATTTCTGTGTTCAGCTCTAAGAGAACAGATAACTCAGATGCAGGTCAACTATAGTCGAACGGAGTTCAACGATAGTCGAACGGAGTTCAACTATAGTCGAACGCAGATTGGAGAAGCTTTTTAGATTAAATTTTGGTGATTTCCTGTGCAGTTATTGGAGACAGCTGGCTAGAGTTATTCAAGGCTTAAGTAAAGGAATTTACAGCTAATATATTTAATGCTAAATATTCTTATGAATATAGCCGTTGGGAGGCTGCATTAAATATGAATCAATTCAGAGGTTTATTGTCAGTTACCTTTCCAAGACAGTTTCCTTTCTTGAAAATGTCTCTACCGCATCAGACAAGAATTCAAATGACTTTCCTCAGTCTAGTGGATACATATATATTTTATATAGCAAGATAGAAAAGATATATAGCAGAGAGGCTCAGAAATAACAACAAGAGACAGAGAGAGAAAAAGCTTTCAAGAGACAACATATTCAGATTTGTCTACAGAGCTCGCTGGAGATTTTCATCTAGTTGAAGGCCTACACCCTGAAACAAAGCTTCCACTCCTGAACTATTCTACATCTCAGGGGGAGCTTTGACAACATCACTGAATCCACATAGTCTTCTCATTGTGATTGAGAAAAGAAGACTTCCATCACTCTCTCATCCCCACCTCTGTAAAGGGTTTTTCAAACTCCCTTCAAAAGTTTGTGTTTGGTTTCTGAGACCTTATCAAAACTCAGTGGTGGCAAGACACCTGATCAAAAAATCTGGTTTGGTTTTTGAGCACCTTATCAAAAGCTCATTGGTGCCCAGGACACCTGATCAACTCATCCTGCAGTGGATTCCTACCAGGGTGGTAGAAGAGTGGATGTACCCAAGTTTAGGGGAACCACTATATTTCCTTGTGTCGTCTGGTTTGCTTGCTCTGTTTTCTTCCTTATGTGCTGTGAATTTTATTTTGCATTTTATTTTCTAAAAACTCTTAAGCATATCAGATCTATCACCTCACTTTCAGAGGAAGTGGTCATTCATGGCCATTAAGGTGATACACCCCTCGGTATCCCTCCATTATGCTCCCATTCATCTTCCCTGATGAATTAAAGGGGATTCCAGCAGTTTCCAGAGACATTTAATGAAGGGGGATGCATAGGGTCGACCGTGGGAGGGGAGGTGAAGAGGTCAACCATGGCCAAGAGAATTAAAGCCCCCACACCACCCAACCGACCAGTCCATCATCTTTAGAGACCTCTGAGGAGTAGAATTTCCCGTTTTCCCGAACACTTAGAGCTCTCGGAGGAGGAAAAGCCATGACACCGAAAGCTTTGAGGAGGAGCAATGGCGGCCAGCGACTGGTGGAAGGAAACGCTCCAAATGAGGTCTAATCCTTCTACTCTCTATGCGTGCTAGATCTAGACTTGTATAGGTTGATAAGTCGGGCTCAAACGAGCCTGATCGGAGAGAAAATTTCCTTGAAATTCCATGAAAAATGTTGGTGAGAGTTTGCCGGAACCCGCCGCCTCCGGCGGCATGGTCGCCGCCAAATGCTAGCCACCACCTCAACAGAGGTGGTGGTGGCTGGCTAGGGAGGTGGTCGGGGTGGCCAAAAAGTCCGCTGGAAGAGGCTCCAGGTCGGGCCAATTTTTTCCCTTGGCTGGAGGTTAAGGATGAACGGATGCCATCCGTTTTGATCAAGGCGATTCAAATGATATTAATGTTATTGATTTTTCTGGAGATTATTAGTAGTAGATATTTTTAATTATTAAAAATACTTAGATGCCTCTACTGTAAAAGTGGTCAACATAGAAAATGTAGCCCTTGATGTCTAGTGTAATTTAAAATTGATTTCACTCAGTTTGGAATCATGGTGTGACCACAACACTTGTTTTGGTGCAACCTATACATATGCATGACCATACATTAAAATTAGTGCCCACACCAAACCACTCATCCAAAATGCTTTGAGATTTTGAACATAGGTTCCTCATAGCCTTCCCCTTAGATTGTCCAAAAATAAGAATTTTTGGAAAAAAAATTTCTATAGTTTTTGTGAAAATTTAATAAACCAATTATAAATTAATTAGGTGTCATAAAAACCTCAAAATCCTCCCAAATTTGGGTGGGTGGTCTTAGAGGGCATGTTAGGGCTTTGGTAAAATTTTCACCTCATTTGGAAATTTTTTGATTAGGTTTTATCCAACCCTAGGTTGACCCTTATGGAGTTAATTAGGTCAAAGCACCCCCTTTGGGGTTTGAGTGGTCAAACCACCTCAACCAAGGCAGATATTTTGGCCACTGACTTGATATGACATGTAACACCCTCCAATGGAATTTGGGGTGGTTAAAAGCAGGGTAACCCTAGAACCCTAGGGAAGGTCCCTTGATGGGGATTTTTAGGGTTTGAAGGTCATGGGGTCAAATGACCTTGGAATGGCTTGAAAATTGGTGGAGAGGACCATAGGTTTAGTATAGTCCTCTAGTTAAACTTTTAGGTAATTTGGAAGTCTTAAACCCCCGCAAAACCCTAACCATAGTTTAGGGCACCAAACCTAATTTGGAGTATTAGGCTATCAAATCACTTTAAAATCACTTGAAATTTGGGTAGAGTAGTGTTTAAAGTTAGTACAAGCTCTGAAGATTTTATTATGAATTTAGGATTATTTATTTGGATACTTCATTAACAATTTAGCAATTTGTATTATTTACTTAGAAATTTATTATGAAGTAACTACTTGCTGGAAATTGATGAACATGAGCCGAAGGACTCATTAAGTTTTAAAGCTCTGTGAATTTTTATGGTATTTTTGGAAGACTATTTCTAAGGGTTGCTTCATTAAGTAGTGTTTTCCATGAAAACTTAATATAATTTATTTTGGAGTCTAGCAAGACTCAAAAAATTATGATTTTTGTACAATGATATTTTTTGAACCATATTAAGATTCTATAATTTTTATATAATTTTCTGATGAATAATTTTGGTACTTCCTTCTTTACATACGATTAAGGAAATTATTTTGGATAAATTAATTAGAGGTCACATATTTTCTGAAAAATTATGGAAATTAGTATTTAGTAAAATATCTCTGTTATTTAGTGATCAAAAGTTTTGGGTGGCCATTACTTGAGTAGATCATATAGTTCATGTTCAAAATTGCCCATGGTCAAACATTTGAGAAAATTCAATAAATATCAAATTAATTAGAAAAATTATGATTCTCTGATTTTAGACTAAACTTGTTATGATATACCTCTGGTAAATTTTATAGGAGATTTGGAAGACAAACCGGAGTACCTCCTTTATACATCTCATATTATATGGTGGTTTGCATATAGTAACTGCGGAAACTGAACTAGAGTGGGTAATGAATCTGAAGAGTTGAATACTTAGTAGGTTGCTAGTTTGGGTAAATAAATGAGAGATCTGATCAAGGGTAGGAATCAATAATATTAATTATCTTGCGAAAGTGAGCTTTGGGCGTAATCCCATCATAGTTCCTAGTGCCTTTGAGAGCCCTTCACGGGGAATACCTTGGGCAGTCCTGGGCTAACGTAAACCTTAGGAATAATTTGGGCAAGAGTAACCCTAATAATAGTTTCACCTTACACTCACACTTGTACACGTAGGGAGATGAATTGGTAGTGAAAGGATAGCGTAGGCCCGTGGCATAAGGGCTTACTGGTAGAGTTAAATGGACTCGGTATTGATTTGGAAGTCCGGGGAGCTGGATGCTCGAGGACTTGGAAAAAAAAGGAGACTTGATTAGCCCAGGGAGCCGTGGGCTCGGGAATATGGTGAACTAGTAGGCTTAGTAGTCTAAAGAGCTAGAGGCTCGGTACTATAATTAGATACAAACTATCATGGTTGCATGTGCAAAACTGTGGTGGGTCCTCGGTATTGGATGATCGTTCACACCGTCGTCGGTACGTTGACTCGGGGAGACTAGCTGGTTTGCTAGGAATAGTACGGAAACGTGCGTGAGGGGATAGATGGGGTAGTGTGATTACCAGTATAGGAGTGGAGAGACCCAACCCACTGTCTCTGTTGGCCAGGACGAGAGGCTCCTGAGAGTTTAGCTAACTCCAAAAAGGGGAACTAAAGGTCTATGCGTATAGAGTCGTGTGTGTGAGTTGCACTTGCATGTGCATACTATAGCATACTTGTATTTCATAGCATAATCATTGTATTTAACCCCTGACACCTATCGTATAAAATGGTATGAGACGTTTTATACGATGGGCCCTGCAAAACGACCCCTTGCTATATATGGGTAATCCCTATAAATCAACGGTTATATTTCTCGTTGCTCTTACTTACTCTTCTTACTACTTTTACTTACTTGCTACTCCTTATTGTTTAATTTTATTACACACTTGTTTACTCATGTTTAATTATTGTGATACCCCTGCCATACTTTATTATTTTATTCCTTAGGGTAGATGTCACCTGATTGATTACGCCCTGCTTTTGGTTCTCCTTTTCACTCCTTTCCGCCCGGTGCCTAGGAGCCACAGGTAGAGGGGTGGGGGATTGTTGACTGAGTCTAGTTTGACTGACGGTCGTTTGTGTTGGGTTTCTCTATGAGGATGGCACAACACTTGTGCACGCAGCGGAAGAATAAAACATCAAGAAAACCCAAAAGAAATGGGATCGGGCCATAATAGTTGAATCAAGAAGTTAACATACAACTAGGCAAAAATTACCTCTGTGGCGTTGAGTCACAACTCAATGGAGATGCTCCAAGCTTTGTATTCCTGCTGGTGGCGAGTTGTACGTGGAATAATGTCCACGTCTCTGCAAAAATCCACACGAGCGGGAGAACGCCGAACTTTCCATCGCACGGAAGATCGGGAAGGATGAAGACCGCACCTTGCTTTCCCACGGACTGCTAGGTCCGTGCCAGGGATTGCAACACCAGCGACGATTGCCGGAAAGAAGAAGGTCGACGGAGCGAACACGGCGGCGGCGGAACACTTCCGTCAGCGGCGGGATTCGGGATCGGCGGAACGAGCGGAACGGCGGAACGCTTCCGTCGATTTCGTTTCGATCAGCCCGCAAGGAACAGATCAGATCCCCGAAAACCCTAAGTATTCTATTTATACCTAAAGTATAAAATAGACTTAGGAGTGTCGCTATCCGCAGACCACCCAAGAATACGGGTTCCAGAATCGGCGAGAATCAGTAGCCGATCGGTGAGAATCGATCGTCGAGAATCACTAGGGATCGGCGAGTATCGGCGAGAACCAGTCAGCGAGAATCGGTCGGCGAGAATCACCAGCAGATTTGGCAAGAATCAATCGGCGAGAATGCCCGATGATTCACGTCGAATCGTAGGTTGACGATTCTTGTCGATCGTCGAGAATCACCGACGATACACGCCAAACAGGGTCGACGATTCTCGTCGATCGGCGAGAATCAGAGTACACGACTCGACGATTCTCGTCGATCGGCGAGAATCCGAGCACCAATCCACCAAGGCAACACTTTGCCCAACCCGACTCTCCTTTAAGGCAACACTTTGCCCACAACCCCATTCAGGTCGGTGATTGGTAACCTTTACCAACACAGTCAATCATCCAACTTCTCCACATCTCTTATGTGCGACCCTGCAGGCTCATATCGCGTTGGCAGTGAGATTACATGTTTGACCACTTCTAGATCACCATGGTAACTCCAACAGTGTCACCACCATATTTTAGGTGCTTCAGATGGGAGATAGGGAACAGCCCCAGGAGACGCAACACCAGCATGGTACGATGCAGATGGAGATGGGCCAGTGTAGCTCGGGTGGATAGGCATCCGGATCCGTGAGTGGAGCTGAGTATTAGTAGTTTTACTTTTATGAGTGGATTGTAGTGAGGTTATCATGTACCGGGCTTAAGCCCGGATTCACTTTCTCGCGATGTGGACTATTTATTTGTCATGTGATTTCCTTTTTTCTATTGTGTACTTGGATGCTTACACTTTCATTCATTATACATTCTATCGATGGTGATCGATTTGGCCAGCAGGATCGACGCTTTGTAGTGATGACCTTCCCGAGTGAGAAGGTGTCACCACAAAGCGGCGGTTCTGGTCCTAAGACCCCGGTGGTTGTTGAAAAAAAAACGGGGTCTTACAAGTGGTATCAGAGGGAAACTTCGATCTGACAGAATGTAGTACACAAAATATGGGACACCCCACGCGGGCTTAGTTTGAGGACAAACTAGCAGCGGAAGCAATGGTGTGCCCATGGGAGGAATCACGTGCAATGCTCACCAGTAACAAAGAGTTTTAGGTCAATTTACTAAACTTAAGACCATCTTTTGTAGGGTGCGACGAATCCTCCCCTGCCGCATGGGACACCTCCAGCCCCGAATGTGATTCCACCCCCGCTGGATCCGACCCCGTTGCAGCAAACGGAGCTGGGACAAACTTTGACGGCCATCTGAGAGGCCTTTAGGGCACATCAGGCTCTGGCTCCTCAGCCAAACCCCGAAGCGAACTGGTTGAGTGCATTTCGGGGCCTTGCCCCACCATCCTACTTAGGGATAGAGACGACAGTGCATACAGAGGAGTGGCTAGACATTATTTACGAGATGTTGGTGGGAATACAGTGCCTGGTGGACCTGGCAGTATCGTTGGTGGTTTCTTGTCTGGAGTCGTATGTGAAGAGGTGGTGGAAGTCGGTGATGGACACAACTTATGCGGGAGTGGAGATCGCAGACATTACTTGGGAGGAGTTTAGGGCGGCACTACTGGAGCATTTTGTGCTGCAGTCCGCAAGGGATGAATTGGAGGATAGATTCTTGCAATTGAAGCAAGGGAACATGACAGTTCTGGAATATCACCAGGAGTTTACTCATTTGGCCCGGTTTGCGGATTCTTACAAGCTGGATGACGTGGGTTACGCCAAGAGGTTCCACAAGGGCCTCCGTGATGACCTGAGGCAAGCCCTCTTGTTCGTGTCTGATGGTACCATGGCCAGGATCTTGGAGATGGCCAAGAAGCTGGAGGCAGACCAGCTTGCAGTCTGGGGCAGGAAGAGATATGGGGATGATGCAGTGCTAGGAGGGAGAAGGGACCTGCAGAGGGGCCGGGTCATGGGAGAGAGAAGGAATGGGGATCAACCTCGCCAGGAGGAAAGGCAGGAACCAAGGGAGCAAGCAGTGCTGGCCCCGCAGCCGCTACAGATGAGGGAGGTGCCCAGGATAGGGCAGGTACCACCCACACCACAGTGGTGCTATCACTGCCATCAGCCAGGGCACATTCAGATTAATTGCCTGTCGAGGAATGGGGCCATACCTGTTGCACAGGGTGGCCCACTGGCTCACCAGATGGGAGGTCGTGGACGTGGTCGCAGACGCAGATTTCATCAAGGATCTGGGCCAGATTTGATATTATACAGGAGATGCGAGGAGGGTGCGTCTCCCCAATGGGATGGAGATCCAGTCCACAGAGAAGTGCCTCCTGACGGTTACCATAGACGGGTTAACACTCGAGGCCCCGACGACGATCCTGAGAATGCCGGACTTCGACCTTATCTTGGGAATGACATGGCTTGTCTGGAACCATGCCCAGATTGACTGCCCGGCGAGGAGGGTCGTGCTGAGACATGGTGACACTTATGCGACATTCGAAGGTACTACTCCGGTTTCTCACCGCCTCCTTTCATCTATTCAGGCCATCAAGGCCCACATGCGGGGAGACGAGTTATATCAGGTGATGTTCGAGATGACTAAGGAGAAGGACCCAATTGTTAGCATTCCGGTGGTCTGTGACTACGCCGATGTATTTCCGGAGAAGCTGCCAGGACTGCCTCTGCAGAGGGAGAAGGACTTTCAGATTCAGTTGGTTCCAGGGGCTAAGCCGGTATCCAAGGCCCCTTATCGGATGGCCGCAAGGGAGCTGGCAGAATTTTGGACACAGTTGCAGGAGTTGGTGGAAGTAGGATTCGTCAGACCGAGTTCCTCACCATGGGGAGCTCTGGTCTTATTCGTGAAGAAGAAGGATGGCACTCTTCGCCCGTGCATCGACTATCAAGCACTAAACAGATTGACCGTCTGAAATACCTATCCGCTCCCAAGGATAGACGAGTTGTTCGATCTGCTGGAGGGAGCCCATTATTTCTCGAAGTTGGACTTGAGGTCAGGCTACTACCAGCTGCGGATCCAGGAGGAGGATATTCCGAAGACGGCCTTCAGTAGCAGATATGGATTGTATGAGTTCATATTGATGCCCTTCGGGCTCACGAATGCTCCATCAGCATTTATGAGCCTCATAAACCGGGTCTTTGAGACTTATTTGGATGTGTTTGTCATAGTATTCATAGACGACATCCTTATCTACTCTAGGACGGAGGAGGACCATGCACGACACCTGACACTGACTTTGGAGAGGTTTCGGGAGCATCGCCTCTATGTAAAGTTCAGCAAGTGTCAGTTCTGGTTGAAGGAGGTGGCTTTCCTAGGCCACATTATCAGCGGAGCTGGTTAGCGGTGGACCCTGCAAAGGTACAGGCAGTCAGGGATTGGCCACCACTGAAGACGTCCATGGACGTGGGGAGTTTCCTGGGGCTTGCCGGGTATTACCGGAAATTTGTGGATGGGTTTTCTTGGATCTCCCTTCCACTCACTTCGTTGACGAAGAAGGACATGTCCTTTGTATGGACGCCATAGTGTGAGGCAGCCTTCCAGGAGTTGAAGAACCGACTCATCTCAGCCCCTATTCTGGCCCTTCCATCTGGGATGGAAGGATTGCAGGTGTCTGCCGACGCATCATATCAGGGGATGGGAGCGGTGCTGATGCAGAACGGACACGTCATAGCATATGCCTCCCCCCAGCTGAAGACTCATGAGAAGAACTATCATGTGCATGACCTGGAGATGGGAGCAGTGGTATTCGCACTGAAGATATGGCGACATTACCTCTATGGAGTCCACTGTGATATATACTCAGATCATAAGAACCTTAAGTACGTGGACACACAGAAGGAACTGAACATCAGGCAGAGGCGGTGGGTAGAATTTCTATCTGACTATCAGTACGAGATGCACTACCACCCGAGAAAGGCGAACGTGGTAGCAGATGCACTGAGTAGGAGAGCCGCCATAGCGGGAGCAGAGCCTCAGCTGATGTCTATGGAACTGCTGCAGAGACTAGAGGACATACACATTACTCTGGTGTCGTCTGATGACCATGAGCTCTATGAGGAGTACTTGGTCGCGATGGGCATCACTGATGACATCATAGACCGAGTCAGAGAGGGACAGAGGCAGGATGACAAGTTAGAGCCCATCTTCCAGGCCATAGAGGCAGGCACTACAGGATACTACACACTGAGGGATGGCCTGGTGTGCTTCAGAGGACGGGTGTATATACCGGAGGGAGGTCAGATCCAGGAGGACATTATGACGGAGGCGCACTACAGTCGGTATTCTGTGCACCCTGGGATCACAAAGATGACGGCTGATTTGAAGAAGACTATGTTCTGGCCAGACATGAAGAAGGATGTCACTTACTTTGTGACCCATTGTGAGACATGTCAGCTAGTGAAGGCGGAGTGCAGAAACCCCGCAGTACTGTTGCAGCCACTCTCGGTGCCGGAGTGGAAGTTTGATGACGTAGCCATGGACTTCATACATGGGCTTCCCCGGTCTCGGACAGGGAACGACTCGATTTGGGTGATCGTTGATCGGTTGACAAAGGTGGCTCGATTTATACCGATCAAGAAGGATGATTCAGTGGGAGTACTGGTGCGGAAGTTTGTGGAGCAGTTCATTCGCTACCATGGCGTGCCCAGGTCAATAGTGTCAGATCATGATGGGCGGTTTACATCTAGGGAGTGGCGGTCAGTTCAGGCATACTTGGGCACCCGACTGACCTTTAGCACAACCTTCCACCCTCAGACGGATGGGCAGACAGAGCTCAAAAATCGGACAATGGAAGACCTTCTACGTCTGTGCATTCTAGACCGAGGAGAGCCATGAGAGAAGATGCTGCCACTGGTAGAGTTCTCATACAACAACAGTCATCAGACCAGTATAGGTGTGCCCCCTACGAGGCTCTATATGGACGGAGGTGCACGACTCCCCTGTCATGGATACAGGATGAGGACCCAAAGGTCCTGGGCTCGGAATTTGTGGAGGACACTGAGGCCCAAGTGAGACATATATGGGACCGGATGTTGGAGGCACAGAGCAGACATGCCAAATATTACGACGCGCGGCATCGACAGCTGGAGTTTCAGGTAGGAGACAGAGTGTTTTTGAAGATACGCCTGATGCACGAAGTCTCTCAAGTTCGCGGGCGGAGGAAGAAGCTCAGCCCGAGATACATGGGGCCCTACAGGATCCTGGAGCGGATCAGCCCCTTAGCATACAGTCTGGAGCTGCTGCCAGAGCTGGAAGGCCTACACAATGTTTTCCATGTCTCCTCCCTCAGGAGGGCCCTATTACGTCCAGAGCATCAGATAGACACCACGGACGGGCCAGTAGAATCTGACCGGTCAGTACACATGGAGCCGGTCCGGATTGATGACACGGGTATGCGGGTCTTATGCCGCACGAAGGTCCCACTGGTCAAGGTTCTTTGGAGAAATCACGACCAGGAGGAGCACACTTGGGAGCCCCTGGACTTGATGCAGCAGCGGTACCCGGAACTCTTTAGTCAGGTATTACTCTTAGCCTTTCGGGATGTTACAATTTTTCTTGCATACTTGAAACCCCGTAGGCCTAACTAGAATTTCGAGGATGAAATTTTTTGTTATATATTGGGATTTGTAACATCCCATTTCCGACTAGACCCCCAAGAGTGGTTTTGGTCATGTCAAAACCCTAGGAAGCCCAAGGGACTAAGTGAAGAAGACCAAGGTGAAAATCACCTTAGTCTGCATATAGCTCAACCTTATATCAGCAAGGGGAGATCTGAACTATCAGATCCTATAGGAAGAAATAAACAGCCACACAAATTCCCTGAAAATAACTCTTCCGGGTCTGACACGCCCGTGTCGGCCCAGACAAACCCGTGCCGCCGGGCGTGTCGTCGGCTCGACGATCGTCGAGCTCATTTCATCGACCAGAGGGGATCATGCCCACCCGACACGCTCGTGTCGGATGATACACGTTGTGTCACCAGGCGTATCCTTAGCTCGACGATCGTCGAGTTCATTTCATAGAACAGGGGGGAACACACCCCTGACACGCCCGTGTCGCCAGGCGTGTCGTCAGCTCGACGATCTTCGAGCTCATTTCGTCGAGCTACGCTCATATCGTCGAGTTCATTTCGTAGAGCAAGGGGGAACGCCCCCGACAAGCCAGTGTCGCCAGGCGTGTCGTCAGCCCGACGATCGTCGAGCTCATTTCATCGAGCTCAGCTCATATTGTCGAGTTCATTTCGAAGAACATGGGGAACACGCCCCCGACACGCCCATGTCGCCAGGCCTGTCGTCAGCCCGACGATCATCGAGCTCATTTCGTCGAGCTCAGCTCATATCATCGAGTTCATTTCGTAGAACAGGGGGAACATGCCCCCGACACGCCCGTGTCGCCAGTCGTGTCGTCAGCTCGACGATCGTCGAGCTCATTTCGTCGAGCTCAGCTCATATCATCGAGTTCATTTCAAAGAATAGGGGGGAACACGCCCCCGACACGCCCGTGTCGCCAGGCGTGTCATCAGCCCGATGATCATCGAGCTCATTTTGTCGAGCACAGCTCATTTCGTCGAACAGAAGGGAACACGCCCACTCGACACGCCCGTGTCGGATGATACACACCCGTATCAAAGCCGTGTCACCAGGCGTGACACGGCGATTCTGGGCAGAATCGCCGTGAGTAGGAGAGAGAAATCTCCATTTTTTCCCCAATTTGGAGGAGAGAGGAAGTGGTCGTTCATGGCCATTAAGGTGATACACCCCTCGGTATCCCTCCATTATGCTCCCATTCATCTTCCCTGATGAATTAAAGGGGATTCCAGCTGTTTCCAGAGACATTTAATGAAGGGGGGATGCATAGGGTCGGCCGTGGGAGGGGAGGTGAAGAGGTCAACCATGGCTAAGAGAATTAAAGCCCCCACACCACCCAACCGACCCCTCCATAATCTTTAGAGACCTCTGAGGAGTAGAATTTCCCATTTTCCCGAACACTTAGAGCTCTCGGAGGAGGAAAAGCCATGGCACCGAAAGCTTTGAGGAGGAGCAATGGCGGTCGGCGACTGGTGCAAGGAAACGCTCCAAATGAGGTCCAATCCTTCTCCTCTCTATGCGTGCTAGATCTAAACATGTTTAGGTTGAGAAGTCGGGCTCAAACGAGCCGGATCAGAGAGAAACTTTCCTTGAAATTCCATGAAAAATGGTGGTGAGAGTTCGCCGGAAACCGCCGCCTCCGGCGGCATGGTCGCCGCCATACGCTAGCCACCACCTCAACAGAGGTGGTGGTGGTGGTGGCCGGCCAGGGAGGTGGTCGGGGTGGCCATAAAGTTGGCTGGAAGAGGCTCCAGGTCGGGCCAATCTTGGCCCTTGGCTGGAGGTTGAGGATGAACAGATGCCATCCGTTTTTATCAAGGCGATTCAAATGATATTAATGTTATTGATTTTTTGGAGATTATTAGCGGTAGATATTTTTAATTATTAAAAATACTTAGATGCCTTTACTGTAAAAGTGGTCAACATAGAAAATGTAGCTCTTGATGTCTGGTGTAATTTAAAATTGATTTCACTCAGTTTGGAATCATGGTGTGACCACAACACTCGTTTTGGTGCAACCTATACATAAGCATGACCAGACATTAGAAGTAGTGCCCACACCAAACCACTCATCTAAATACCTTGAGAATTTGAACATAGGCTCCTCATAGCCTTCCCCTTAGATTATCCAAAAATAAGAATTTTTGGAAAACAATTTTCTATAGTTTTTGTGAAAATTTAATAAACCAATTAAAAATTAATTAGGTGTCATAAACACCTCAAAATCCCCCCAAATTTGGTTGGGTGGTCTTAAAGGGCATGATAGAGCTCTGGTAAAATTTTTACCTCATTTGGAGATGTTTTGATTAGGTTTTATAAACCCTAGGTTGATCCTTATGGGGTTAATTAGGTCAAAGCACCCCCTTTGGGTTTTGAGTGGTCAAACCACCTCAACCGAGGCTGATATTTTGGCCACTAGATTTATATGTCATGTAACACCATCCAATGGAATTTGGGGTGGTTAAGAGCAGGGTAACCCTAGAACCCTAGGGAAGGTCCCTTGATAGGGATTTTTAGAGTTTGAAGGTCATGGGGTCAAATGACCTTGGAATGGCTTGAACTTTGTGGAGAGGACCATAGGGTTAGTATAGTCCCTCTGGTTAAAATTTTAGGTAATTTGGAAGTCTTAAACCCCCTCAAAACCCTAACCCTAATTTAGGGCACCAAACCAAATTTGGAGTATTAGGCAATCAAATCACTTTAAAATCCCTTGAAATTTAGGTAGAGTAGTGTTTAAAGTTAGTACAAGCTCTGGAAATTTTGTTATGAATTTAGGATTATTATTTTGGATACTTCATTAACAATTTAGCAATTTGTATATTTACTTAGAAATTTATTATGAAGTAACTACTTGCTGGAAATTGATGAACATGAGCTGAAGGACTCATTAAGTTTTAAAGCTCTGTGAATTTTTATGGGATTTTTGGAAGACTATTTCTAAGGGTTGCTTCATTAAGTAGTGTTTCCCATGAAAATTTAATATAATTTATTTTGGAGTCTAGCAGGCCTCAAAAAATTATGATTTTTGTACAATGATCTTTTCTGAACCATATTAAGATTCTGTAATTTTTATATAATTTTCTAATGAATAATTTTGGTACTTCCTTCTTTACATACGATTAAGAGAATTATTTTGGATAAATTAATTAGAAGTCGCATATTTTCTGAAAAATTATGGAAATTAGTATCGAGTAATATATCTCTGTTATTTAGTGATCAAAATTTTTGGGTGGCCATTACTTGAGTAGATCATATAGTTCATGTTCAAAATTGCTCATGGCCAAACATTTGGAAAACTTCAATAAATATCAAATTAATTAGAAAATTATGATTCTCTGATTTTAGACTAAACTTGTTATGATATACCTTTGGTAAATTTTATAGCAGATTTGGAAGACAAACTGGAGTACCTCCTTTATACATCTCATATAGTATAGGGTGGTCTGCATATAGTAACTGCGGAAACTGAACTAGAGTGGGTAATGAATTTGAAGAGTTGAATCCTTAGTAGGTTGCTGGTTTGGGTAAATAAATGAGAGATCTGATCAAGGGTAGGAATCAATAATATTAATTGCTTTGCGAAAGGGAGCTTTGGGCGTAATCCCATCATAGTTCCTAGTGCCTTCGAGAGCCCTTCACGGGGAATACCTTGGGAAGTCCTGGGCTAACGTAAACCTTAGGAATAATTTGGGAAATAGTAACCCTAATAATAGTTTCACCTTACACTCACACGTGTACATGTAGTGAGATGAATTGGTAGTGAAAGGATAGCGTAGGCCCGTGGCCTAAGGGCTTACTGGTATAGTTAAATGGACTCGGCATTGATTTGGAAGTCCGGGGAGCTGGATGCCCGGGGACTTGGAAAAAAGGAGACTTGATTAGCCCAGGGAGTCGTGGGCTTGGAAATATGGTGAACTAGTAGGCTTGGTCGTCTAAAGAGCTGGAGGCTCGGTACTATAATTAGATACAAACTATCATGGTTGCATGTGAATAACAGTGGTGGGTCCTCGGTATTGGACGATCGATCACACCGTCGTCGGTACGTTGACTCGGGGAGACTAGCTGGTTTTCTAGGAATAGTACGGAAACGTACGTGAGGGGCTAGACGGGGTAGTGTGATTATCAGTCTAGGAGTGGAGAGGCCCAACCCACTATCTCTGTTGGCCACGACGAGAGGCTCCTAAGAGTTTAGCTAACTCCAAAAAGGGGAACTAAAGGTCTGTGTGCATCGGGTCGTGTGTGAGTTGCACTTGCATGTGCATACCATATCATACTTGTATGTCATAGCATAACCATTACATTTAACCCCTGACACCTATCGTAAAAAATGGTATGGGTTGTTTTATACGATAGGCCCTACAAAATGACCCCTTGGTCTATAGGGGTAATCCCTATAAATCAACAGTTATATTTCTCGTTGCTCTTACTTACTCTTCTTACTGCTTTTACTTACTTGCTACTCTTTACTGTTTACTTTTGTTACACACTTGTTTATTCATGTTTAATTATTGTGATACCCCTGCCATACTTTATTATTTTATTCCTTAGGGTAGATGTCACCTGCTTGATTACGCCCTGCTTTTGGTCCTCCTTTTCACTCCTTTCCGCTCGGTGCCTAGGAGCCATGGGTAGAGGGGTGGGGGATTGTTAACTGAGTCTAGTTTGACTGATGGTCGTTTGACCACCATATTTTAGGTGCTCCGGATGGGAGACAGGGAACAACCCTAGGAGACGCAACACCAGCAGGGTACGGTGCAGATGGAGATGGGCCAGTGTAGCTCGGGTGGACAGACATCCGGATCCGTGAGTTGAGCCGAGTATTAGTAGTTTTACTTTTATGAGTGGATTGTAGTGAGGTTATCATGTACCAGGCTTAAGCCCGTATTCACTTTCTCGCGATGTGGACTATTTATTTGTCATGTGATTTCCTTTTTTTTATTGTGGACTTGGATGCTTACACTTTCATTCATTATACATTCTGTCGATGGTGATCGATTTGGCCGGCAGGATCGGCGCTTTGTAGTGATGACCTTCCCGGGTGCGAAGGTGTCACCGCAAAGCAGCGGTTCTGTGCCTAAGACCCCGGTGGTTATTGCAAAAAAAAACGGGGTCTTATAGTAAAGACCAGAAGTTTGTGTGGACTCAAGAGTGCAGTTAGGCATTTGAGACGCTGAAGGAAAGACTGATGACGGCTCCAATCCTAAGTCTACCGAAAGGGATCGAAGGCTTTCAGATCTTCTGTGACGCATTGGGATGCGGTTTGGGTTGCGTGTTGGTGCAACATGGCAGTGTAATAGCCTTTAGGTCTAGACAGCTGAAACCTCACGAGATGAATTACCCCGTTCATGACTTGGAGTTGGCGGCGGTAATTTTCATGTTTAAATTATGGTGGCACTATGTCTATGGTGCGAAGGTAAAGATCTTCACGAATCATAAAAGCCTGAAGTATCTCTTAGATCAGAAGGACTTGAATATGTGGCAGCGCAGGTGGGTCGAGTTCCTTGGAGACTATGAGGCGGCGATTCAGTATACACCAGGCAAGGCCAATGTGGTGGCCGATGCGTTGAATAGAAAATACTCTGGACAAGGGAATTGGATTGACGCTCACGATGAGCGGTTGGTGCAGGAATGAGAGTCCCTCGGCTTGGAGTGCGTTGCAAGAGGCGAGGCTAGCGTGGCTCGATTAAACTGGATTGAAATGCAGAATTACTTGTCCAATCATATATGGGAAGTGACCCGTTTGGATGTGGAGTTTCAGCCATTCGTGGTGGAAGCTCAAAAAGGAGAGAGCAGAGCCTGGGAGATGATTGACGGGATTTTGAGGAAGGATGAAAGGATTTGTGTACCGCAGTTTGGCAAGCTCCGTGAGGAGTTGATGTTTGAGGCTGACTTTACAAAGTACTATATTCATCCGAGCAGTACAAAGATGTACTTGGACATGAAGAGATCCTTTTGGTGGCCTGGACTGAAGCGGGACGTAGCTTTGTACGTGAATCAATGTCAAACTTGTGCCTTGGTGAAGGCCGATTGTCAGAAGCCGGGCGGGTTCCTGAAGCCTCTTCCAATCCCCGAGCGGAAATTTGATGACATCTCCATGGATTTTGTGCATGGGTTACCTAGATCACAGCAGGGTAACAACGTGATTTGGGTGATTGTGGATCACTTAACCAAAGTGGCTCACTTCATCCCAAACCGGAAGGAGGACAGCGTGGAGAAGCTGGTGGAGTTGTATGTTCGCAACATTGTGCAGCTACATGGGATCCCTAAAAGTATAGTCAGCGATCGTAACGGACATTTCACGTCCAAGGACTGGAGGTTGGTTCAGAAGAGTTTAGGCACGAAGCTAAAGTTCAGTGCGGCTTTCCATCCTCAAACTGACGGGCAAACTGAAAGAACGAACCTACTATGGAGGATATGCTGAGGATGTGTGTTCTTAACTTCGGCAAGAAATGGGAGGATCACCTCTTCATGGTGGAGTTCGCATATAACAACAGTTACCAAGCAAGTATGAAGATGGCGCCATACGAAGCTCTGTATGGGATGTGGTGTCAAACACTAATGTCATGGACAGAGGCGGGAGACACCAAACTGTTGGGAAAAGAAGTGGTGGCGGATGCTTGTGATTTGGTACGGACCATTCAAGAGCGCATGAAGGTGGCTCAAGATCGGCAAGCAAAATATTTTAATGAGCGGCACAGGATGTTGGAGTTCGCAGTAGGCGATTGGGTCTATTTTAAGATCAAGCCATTCAAAGGCGTTTCACGGATTCGCCGACTCAAGAAATTGAGTCCAAGGTTTTTGGGCCCTTTTGAAGTTGTTGAACGAGTGGGAGAAGCAGCGTACCGGTTGGCGTTGTCCGCTGAGTTGAGTGGATTGCATGACGTCTTCCATGTTTCCGTCTTGAGGAAAGCCTTGGTAGAGGCCAGTGTGGTGATCGAATCGGCATCGGTGCCGATAGAGGAAGACTTGAGGACGTAAGTTCGTCCAATTGCTATAGAGGACGCAGAAATTCGGCAGTTGCGGAACAAAGAGGTCAGACTCGTAAAAGTCTGATGGGACAACTGTGGCCTTGAGGAGCTCTCTTGGGAGCGAGAATAAACCATGTTGGAGGAATATATAGAGTTTTTACGTTCAGGTATCTTTTAATTTTGCGTACCTCTTCTTGCTTTCTGATAATTTCGGGACGAAATTCTTTTAAGGGCGAGAGAGTTGTAATGCCCCAAAATTTGAAAGAAGGACGAGCGGCGTCGAGAGCCATTTTGTGTCTTGGTGAGGGTCACACGGCCAAGGACACGGGCGTGTCCATGACCGTGTCAAACCGGGTTCGTCGAGAGCGTGGGAAGTCAACGATTTTTCGATCATTTCGTCGACTAGTGGGGGACACACCCTCCGACATGCCCGTATTGGAGCCCATGTCGCAGGCGTGTTCTCTAGAGTGTCGACACAGAGGTGTCGACAAGGTGGTGTCGACACAATGGTGTCGGCACAAAGGAGGTGTTGACACAGAAGTGTCAACACAGTGGTGTCGACACGGAGGAGGTGTCGACACAGGAAGGGAACACGGCCTAGGACATGGGCATGTCCAGGGCCGTGTCGAGCGTATTCGATGAATTCCTGCGAGTTCGACAAAGAGGCAGTCGACGATCGTCGAGACGTTGAACATGGCCTAAGACACGGGTGTGTCCCAGGCCGTGTCCTTCTTGGGTTGTGAGACGAGACTTGTGAGGGGTTGTACACGGCCTGGAGCCCAGGCGTGTTCAGGTTGGACACAGCCGTATCAAAAGTGACATGGGCGTGTCAAGGACCCGTGGCCTATTTTGGGTGCGACGGTTTTGGCGTCGATTGGAGAACACGGCCTTGGACACGGGCATGTCACAAGCCATGTTCGGCCTAGGTGTTTTGTTTTCCAGTTCAGATCGTAGCTGTTATTTTCCTTCTTTTGGGATCTGATGGTCCAGGGTTACCCTTGCTGAGTTAAGTCTGAGAATAGGGTTAGAAACCCTCATTCTTCTCCAAGAAATTTCTTTCTAAGATCTAGAGAGAGGTGAGAGCAAGGAAGAAGGTGAAGGAGAGATCCGGCTGTTGCAGAGGCTTCGGTGCTCCAAATCGCGAGCCGAGTCCAGATCAGTGGAGGCAAGAGCGTTGCGAAGGTTTTCATCCAGCTAGTTTGCCATGACAAGGAAGAGGAATCAGAAGGTAACGACACATCTCCTCTTGGTTTTAGGATGCATGTTCTAGCATCTTTTAATTTCTAGTTTTTGGGCACCAAACTCTCAAATGAGAGGGGTTTGGGCCGCCAAGGTTCAAGAGGAACCTCCGGGTAGATTGAGTCCGTCCCTGGCATGTTTTTACATTAGAGATCCGCTCCATTAGTGGATTAGGCATGGTGGGTGAAGCCGTAGTCGCGACCGTTAGTCCGACTCGGTGATGTTACATACGAGCTTTAAGGATTCGTAGAGATCCGTTGTGGCAAGATGCTGTTTGTGATGTTTGTGATGTTTTCCCCTTTTTCTCGAGTGAGTACGTGTAGTCGAAATCGTACAAGGTTAGCTCCTCAATGGCGGTAGATGGTTTCCTTGGTGGACAAGGTTAGCTCCGCATTGGTGGTAGATGGTTTCCTTGGTGCGCGAGAATACTGCAGTACGAATGAGGGACTAGGGTGGAATTGTCTTGGATTGTGATGTGTCAATGCGTGGTTGTGTCTCCGTGGTCAGCTGGCTATCCCGTGACGTGCATGTCATGTGTGGAGAGTGTCCCGACGAGACTAGCCCCCTTCTGTAAGACTGACGAGAATGCCAAGCATGGGGAAAGCCCGGGCAATGAGGCCATGAGCAGGTGGGGTCCAGCAAGGCTTCTTAGAATCAGTCAGTTTGTGTTTTGTTGGAATCATGACATGAGAAGTTAGAGCTTGCAGGCAAGCCCGGGTCTAAGACCTTGAGCGGGTGGGGCCTTTGCAAGAGTTCTGTGTGGCGGCTTGTGTGTCATTGGGGGGAATGTTGGTAACCCCCTTTGTTTTTGGCTTTATGCTAATGGGGAAATGATGAGTACCCATATGATGTGATGATGTGCTAGATGCATACGCGATAGGGTGCCTTGGGTGAATCCCGGGTTTTTGCATACATGCTGCATAAGTAGGCCCTTTCATTATATGCTCAACAATAGAGAACGTGTATGTTGTTTGAGACATCCAAGCCTGTTCTTAATGCATTAATTGTTTATATATATATTCCATACGAAGTGCCGACTTGTAGGTTGGAGGGGTTCCCCGGGGTCCGTTAGGGGTGGACGGGAGGAGATATGTTGGTTACACAGTTTGAGGTCAGCCTTTGCTGACCCACATTACAATCAAATTTTTACAAGGCAAGGATCGCAAGCAGGAGCTAGCTCGCCGGCCAAAAGGGCCTAAGCCTCCTGAAGTGTTACCGTTTTGTTGTAGCTCTACTTTTATGACATTGTATGTTTGATGCTCATGTTTTCCGGCTTGCATGCCGAGGTAGTCTAGGAGTGCTTATGCACATTTAATACTGGTGTTATTATTTGAGTTTTGGACTCAGTTTTGTTGTAAGGCCTTAAGGCCGCTTCGATACTCCTATATGTTGTGGATAACTTCTAGTCTGTTTGCTTTTTCCGCTGTGCTATGGTTATGAGTTTTGATATCGGGTAGTTATATCATCTTTTAATACTGAAGTTGTGGCGTCTGTATGTTGTGGGCCCCCGGCCGGACCCATATTATACGTTCATTACAGGGGAGGTGTTACACGTTTAGTGCAAGGAGCGCACTCAGTTGACGAATATTTGCAAGCATTTCTTATGATAAGCCGCTACCCATGCTTTGAGTTGGAGAACGAGCAGTCTATAATCGATAGACTTTATAATGGTCTGCGTGGCGAGCTGCGAATTCTACTGCTAGGACCAAAATTATTGTGATTCCGAGCCTTGGTGGTGTCGGCTAGATCTTTGGAAGTAGATTTGAGGAAGACTCACCAGATGTCAATGAGCAGTGTATCGAACTCTGCAAGTCCTATGAGAGCTGCATCCCGCAGAACACTGAAAAAGAGGGCTAGAACATCGACTAGCAAAGTTACTTACAACTGTCATACTTGTGGCAAGAAAGTGCACCATGCCCCAGATTTTTGGGATGGTGCTCAGAAGACAAAGGAAGCTATGTCAGGAGCAGTTGAGGACTTTAGTGCACGGGAAACGATGTTCAAAATGTCGAACTCCTCAAAATCAGTGTTCCGTAAGTGGTATAAGAAGGCTGGGACATCGGGTCCAGCCCCTTCTTCTGGTGCATCTGGGGCGACTACGAGCCAAACCCCGGGCGCATGCTATAATTGTGGGAAGCTGGGGTATTTTGCCCGTGATTGTTGGAGCGGATGCTCAAAGTCCGAGAAGAATCCTGTGGAGTACAGCCTGGTCCAGCAAGAGGCCAAGAAGCACGCTGACGGGGTGATAAGTATGGTTTGAATTTATAGCAGTTTAGCTTTAAATACTTGTTGCCCATGCGCGTGTTAGCTTAGGACTGTTTGTGTTATACTTTGTTTCGCTTTGTAATTATCCGGCGAGTGCACCGTTCGATTAGGGAGATTCGCACCCCTTTTGTCCAAAGGATTTGTATTGCGCATCGGAGTACCTTCTTCGATGGCAAAAGACAAATGGGATGCGTTGTTGTTCAATGGGTGTTCAATGCGCGTGGGTAGAGTCTGTTGCATTTAGGTATGGATTGGGAGTCAAGAGTTTGACTTGCAAGCGTCATTACTACCGCTAGGGGAGTTTGACGTGATCTTTGGTATGGACTAGTTCTCGTAGCAGCAAGCATACATTGATCGAAATCGCAAGGGGGTCAGTTGGGAACTGGTCATGAGACGACATTTACGGGCGTGAAAGGGGTCGAGCAAGACGTTGATGTCTGCCCTTCAGTTTGTTAAGGCGGTTCGGTGTGGTGCCAAACCCGTGTCACGCCCTCCTTATCGGTTAGCGCTTAAAGAGATGGCGGAACTGAAGGTTCAACTTCAAGAGTTATTGGAACAGGGTTATGTGCGTCCAAGTTTGTCGCCTTGGAGCGCACCGGTCCTTTTTGCTAAGAAGAAGGATGGAAGCTTGAGACTTTGTATCTACTATCGAGAGCTGAACAAGCTAACGGAGAAGAAAAAGTACCCGATCCCAAGGATTGATGATCTGTTCGATCAGTTAGTCGAGTCATCAGTGTACTCTAAATTGGATCTTAAGTCTGGTTATTATCAGCTAAGGATAAGGCAGATTGATATCCCCAAGACAACATTCAGCACAAGATACAGGCATATGAGTTTACGTTCAAGCTATTTGGGCTGACTAATGCGCCGTCAACGTTCATGGATTTGATGAACAGGACTTTCAGAGAGTACCTAGACCACTTTGTGATCGTCTTCATCGACGATATATTGGTGTACTCACAGTGTGAGGAGAATCACTTCAAGCATCTGCATTTGGTGTTGGAGACGCTGCGGAGGAACCAACTATACGCCAAGTTCTCCAAATGCGAGTTTTGGTTGTCCTCAGTGGCGTTCCTTGGTCACATAGTAAGTGGTGAGGGAATTGTGGTGGATCTGGCAAAGATTGTTGCTATATAAGAGTGGCATGTGCTGTATACGGTAGCGAAAGTCCGGAGTTTTATGGGGCTTGTCGGCTATTATATGCGCTTCATGGAGAACTTCTCGCGAATAGCGTTACCCCTCATGAATCTAACGAGGAAAGAGCAGAAGTTTGTTTGGACGCCTGAGTGCGCACGAGCTTTTGAGGAGTTGAAAAGTCGGTTGACCACGGCGGCGGTTCTTAGTTCGCCGAGTGGGATCGAAGGCTTTGAGATCTATCGTGATGCTTTGGGCAGTGGTTTTGGTTTTGCGCTACTGCAGCATGGAAGCGTAATAGCGTATGGCTCGCGACAGCTGAAAGTGCACGCGAGAAATTATCTGGTCCATGACTTGGAGTTAGTGGCCGTGATTTTTGCCTTGAAGCTGTGGAGACATTATTTGTACGGGGTGAAGGTCGATATCAATACCGACCACAAGAGCCTGAAGTATTTGTTGGATCAGAAGGATCTAAACATGCGGCAGCGTAGATGGATGGAGTTCCTGGGGGACTACACATTCAAGATTCACTACGTGCCTGGGAAAAAAATGCATTTGCAGACGCATTGAGTCGTAGGGCCCCTGTGCGGGCCAACTAGTTGTCATTTCTTGACGAGTGCTTGATTCAGGATTTGGAGGCATTGGAGATCTCTTGTGTGGACAAGCATACTAGTTCCAAGGCGCAGATGAACTGGTCTGAAGTGCGAATCGTGGTCGTCTGTTTCCTTATTTTGGGATCCAACAGTTCAGAGCTGTTCTTGCTGGGTTATACCCGGGAATAGGGTTTGGATGCCTTCATTTCTTTAAAACCATCTCTTTCTAAAGTTCTAGAGAGAGGGGAGAGCAAGGAAGAATAAGGAAGAGGGATCCGACTGCAGGTGGAGCTTCGGAGCACAAATCGCAAGTCGAGTTCGGATCTACGAAGGTGAGGACGTTGCGGTTCTTTTCATCCGCATAAATCTTCATGGAGCCAAAGAGGAATGCTAGTATAACGATTCTCATCTTAGGACATGTGAAGTCCTCTTTTTCTTTGCATAGGAAGCCCTCTCTCGCGAGTGCGCGGTGAGTGTGAGGTGTTCCTTCGGGTAGACATGAATAGTCCCTATTGTTTTGCATGTAGAGTCCGTAATCGAGAAACGGGCATAGGCATGATATGTGAAGCCTACCCGAACAAGTTGGTCTGGATCGGTGATGTTGCATTGCATGAATGGCCGGAGAAGACTCTGCGCTGATGGTTGTTTTTCGGGTTTTCTACACGGTAGATTGCAACAGGGAGCCTTGGGGACTAACTTCAAGGTACACCCGGAAAACTGGGCTGATGCGTGATTCTGCCATCTTGGTGGCCTGGAAGCCAACCTGCACATAATTGGGTTATGTGAAGTGTGTGATCGAATTGGGACTCGGGGAAGCTAACCCGTGCATATGGCTTAAATTGACCTTGCGGTGTAAGCAACGGGTTAGGTGGAACCGTACCCGCTCTATGTCGTCTGGTACAAGCGACCTAAAGGTATGAGGGACTTGTCGTTGGCATAGAAGGTAGGTCTCGCGTTGTCTGTGGCTTAAATTGATGTTACATCGGCTGGAAAGACCTAAATGCTCACGAGATTTGTCGTCCAAGTGGCGGTGGTGAGACTGCGGTATTGACCGAGTTCACCGAGAATATACCCTGAGAGCACGGAGTGTGTGGCCATGCGTGCCTATGCCTGTGATGAAGTGTTTTTACACTATACTGCTTGGTTATGCTAATAAAGTGCAGTGAAGGAGCATCGCCGCCCCGAGCTTAGGGGCGGGGTCATTATAATTTGGTCAGCATAGCTGACCGTTGCCTTTGTTTGTCACTGTTGCTGTGGATTATTGCTTGCAGGTGCTGCGAAGCCAAGTGGTAAATAGTGGTCAAAAGCCCATGTTGCTAAGCCGGCCCTCAAAGGCCTAATTATGAGTGTTTACTTGTATTATTCATGTGTGACCGACCTGCATGCCATGGTTTGGAAGACACATTTATTTGAGTAAACTATTATAAGGCCATGTACTTGTGTATTGTATGTTCATTCCTTCTGGGTTTGTTTAGTGGACATTCATGTTGTTGGCTGGGTTCTTATTTTGCAACTTTTAAAATTGCTTCCGCTAGAATGTACTCTGTTTAGGACGTTGGTTAATGGAAGGAAGGTTTCATTACGTAACCTTCTTGCATGTCTGTGGTATATGGCGTCGGGCCCCGGCCGGACCTACTGCTATATGTTATGTGATGGATAGGGGGTGTTACAGCTTCCCCAGCTCATGGGATTCCAGAATCTGGCCAATCAAGGAGGACAGAAGTCTAAATTAGATTTCCACTGAATCTCTTCTTGGAAAGCTCAAGTCCTATGAACAACTAGTAAAGACAAGAAAAGCTGCAGAGCAGAAGACTCCTTCAGCAGCAAGAAAGGAGCAAAGCATAGCATTCAAGGTATTTGAAGAATCAAAAGCTCCAACAACTAATGAAGAACTTCTAAGTCTCTTAGCTAAGAGATTCTATAAGATGACCAAGAAGGATTTCAGAAGAAAGTCATCTAGGAAAGATGACAAGCCAAGGTATGACAAGACCCCAACTAAAGAAGTTGTTTGCTTTGGTTGTAGGAAGTCAGGACACTATATCAGAGTACCTAGATAACCAAAAGAAGGAGAGAAGAAGAGAAAAGGAACCCAGGAAGCAGCACTACAGCAAGCCCTCCTTCAGCAAGAATAAAAAGAAGGAGAAAGGCTTTGTGGATGAAACATGGAGTAAAACTAAAGATGAATCTTCATCTTCTAGCTCCAGTGAAAATGAAGAAGAGTCTAAGGCAAAGGAGATTTGCTTGATGGCTATTGATGCAACAGGCAGCCTATCAAAAGCTGAGCAGTCAGACAATGAAGAACCATCTGAATCTAAGGCAGATCAAGTATTGTCCTCTTTTGATTACAATTCAAATAGTTTTAGAACTGAATTTAAATCATTATATATTGATCTAATAAATACTGAGAAAGAAATTAAAACACTTAGAGAAAAACTAACTGAACAAGGTAATTTCATTTTTGAAAACATTAAACTGAAAGATGAATTAACTTTAGCCAATGAACAAATCATCTCATTAAGAACTGAATTGGCTGAGGCTAGACAACTTGAAGAATCCCTAAATGGGAGAGGTATCAAGCTAATGGACATCACAAGCACAGTGAATGCCAGTGTTAATGGCAAGCTGGGCTTAGGTGCTTCATCAAGCCAACCCCCACTGATTCAGACGAATATTTTAACAACTCCAATAAAATTTGTTTCGGAAAAGGGCAAGGAAAAAATAGATGATAATAATGTTAAACAAAAAGAATTAAAACAAAAGAATAAGAAAAAGAGAAAGAATAAGAAAGATCTTAATCATAATACTGTTCAGCAGATTTCGTCGAACTCAGATCAACGAAATGAGTACAGTTCATCGAACTCAAGTCGACGAACTCAGAACGCGAACTTTTATTACAATTAGTCTCTGAACAGTGATCGACAAAACCAGTATGGTTCATTGACCCGAGATCAACGATGTTGAGGCCCAAAGAATGAATACTTTCATTCTCTGAGTGGAGTTTGACGAACTCATCTCCATTCGTCAACCTCAGATCAACGAATTTACCAGAATTCGTCGAACCCAGTTCATTATAATAGAACTTTAATTTCTATAGAACATTTAATCAATCAGGATAATATGTTAATCCATTCACCCAGTGGATAATTCCACCTAGAAGATTTCACCCCTTCGGTTATAAAAATCAACCAGAATACACATACATTTCCAGCTTTAATTATGTAAATAAACAAGGAACCAAGGTAACCTGGGTCAAAAATAGCTAATCTGTTTTATTGCAGGTGAAAGACTATCCCACCATAGAGCAACAGTGGTATCTGGATAGTGGCTGTTCAAAGCATATGACTAGAAACAAGGACAACTTAATCAACTATAAGTCAAAGCTAGAACCCAAAGTAATATTTGGTGATTCTAATTGTGGCCAAACTGAAGGATATGAAAAGGTCAAAATTGGAGCAGTCACCTTCAGGAGGGTTGCTTATGTAAGTGGACTGAAGCACAACCTTATATCCATAAGTCAGTTATGTGATGAAAGGTTTCAGGTATCATTTAATAAAACTTCCTATATTATTACTTCGGTAAATAACCAAGTAGTATTAACTGGTATTAGAGTAGGAAATACCTATGTAGTTAATTTTAAGTCAGCTAAAACTAAAATATGTCTGTTTAACCAAACTAGTAATAATAATGATCTTTGGCACAGGAGATTAGGACATATAAACCAAAAAAAACATTGTTAAACTCTCTAGGGATAACCATGTTAGAGGATTGCCTTCTTGCCCCTACAAGAAGGAAAGCATTTGCAGGGCTTGTCAATTAGACAAGCAAACTAAAAATAGCATTAAGTCACTTAATAAGAGTGATTCAACTAAGATTTTGTATTTGCTCCATATGGATCTCTTTAGACCCATTGATGTATAGAGCCTAGGAGGGAAGTCTTATACCTTAGTAATTGTTGATGACTTCTCAAGGTTCACTTGGGTGTTCTTTTTTAGAAACAAGTCAGATAACTTCAAGGTTCTTACAGATTTTCTTAAGAGCATAAGGATTGAGTATTCTACTTTAGTTGCATTGATCAGAAGTGATCATGGTACTGAGTTTGAGTCTCTTCCCATAAAAGAATTCTGTGAGAAGGAAGGTATCAGGTATTGTTTCTCTGCTCCTAGAACTCCTCAACAAAATGGGGTAGCTAAAAGGAAAAAAACAGAACACTGATTGAAGCTGCAGGCACATTACTTGCAGATGCTTACTTGCCCCTATCCTTTTGGGCAGAGGCTGTGAGCACAGGAAACTATGTACTGAATAGAAGTTTGATACACAAACTTAAGGGCAAGACCCCCTATGAACTACTCAAAGGGAAGAAACCTAAAGTAGATTATTTTAGAATTTTTGGTTGTATTTGCTACATTCATAATAATGACAAGAAATATATTAGAAAGTTTGAAGGAAATGCTGAAATAGGAATTTTTCTTGGATATTCCCAAGTAAGCAAGGCTTATAGGGTATATAATAAATCATCTATGAAAATGGAAGAGTCTATTCATATTTCTTTTGATGATACTAACATGTTTTATAAGGAGAAGAACCTTTCTACCAGTGAGAACTTGCAGGAACCACATATGTGTGAGATGTTGGATGAATTAACCCTCACCAATGAGGATGTTACACAACCTTCTCCACATATTGCTGAAGATAGTGAAGATGATGACACTGAACTCAGTGAAGAGCCAACAATAGCTATAATTCCACAAGAGGAATTAATTCCCCAAGCTGTTGCTCAACCAACTCCTCCTACTGAGTTAGTCACACTTAGAGATAACCTTGTATCTCAAGTGATTGGAGACATATCATTGGGTGTGCAGACAACACATCAACTCCACTAGGATATGATGTATGCCTGTTTTATATCTCAAACTGAGCCCCAATCCATTAAAGATGCTGAGCAAGATCCACACTGGATCATTGTAATGCAAGAGGAGCTCAACCAATTTGATAGATGTAGAGTTTGGGATTTAGTTCTAAGACTCAAAGACTACCCAGTCATTGGAACTAAATGGGTATTTAGAAACAAACTCGATTCTTAAGGTCTTATCATAAGGAATAAGACAAGATTAGTTGCTCAAGGATATAGACAAGAGGAAGACATGGATTATGACCAAACATTTGCCCCTGCTGCAAGGATTAAAGCAATCAGAATATTTCTAGCTTATGCAGCCTACAAGAAGTTCAAAGTATACCAAATGGATGTCAAGAGTGCATTCCTTAATGGTGAACTTAAAGAAGAGGTCTATGTGGAACAACCGCCAGGTTTTATCTCTTCATCTCATCCATCTTATGTTTTCAAATTGCATAAGGCTCTCTATGGTCTAAAGCAAGCTCCAAGAGCTTGGTATGAAACCTTAGCTAGCTTTCTCTAAAGCATAACTTTTCTAGAGGCACAGTAGATAGGACTTTATTTATAAAACATCATCATGATAAAATTTTGTTAGTACAAATATATGTAGATGACATTATCTTTGGTTATACTGATTCCAAACTATGCAAAAGGTTTTCTGACCTTATGCATTCCAAATTTGAAATGAGTAGCATGGGTGAGCTCTCCTACTTCCTTGGTATCCAAGTGAAGCAGTCCCCTGATGGCATCTTTATATCCCAATCCAAGTATGCTAAGGAGCTGATAAAAAGATTTGGGATGGCTGATGCTTCAGCTAAGAAAACACATATGGCTACAAATGCTGTGATTGATTCTGATGAACACTGGAAACCTGTAGATCAGAAATTATATAGGGCCATTGTTGGGTCCCTGTTATATCTTACACCAAGTAGACCAGACATTATGTTTGCTACATGTCTTTGTGCTAGGCTCCAGGTGAACCCTAAAGAATCTCATCTTATTTTCTTAAAAATGATTTTGAGATATATAAAGAGTTGCCCTAATTTAGGACTCTGGTATCCAACCAAGTCAGAATTTGAGTTAACTGGATACTCAGATGCTGACTTTGCTGGATTTAGAGTGGACATACCCTTCTCGAGAAAATGCTTCACGCAGAATTTTCTGAACTGTAGAACTGGTTTTTCGAAAAATTAATTTGACTTTTCGAAAACAACTTTTCTTTCTCGAAAAATGAATTTGATTTTTCGAAAACAACATTCCTTTTTTGAAAAATGAATTTGGGTTTTTTCACGAAATCTACAGAGCATTTCTCGAAAAAGAGATCTTAGAAGTTTTTTAGAGTTTTTTTTGAAAAGTCCTTATATTTCTCGAGAACAGTTCTACTTTCTCGAAAAATTTATCTTAGACCTTTTGAAAAACACTCTTCTTTTTCAAAAAATGGACTTAGGAAATTTCAGAGTAAATTCCTTTTCTTCTTTGTTCCAAAGACCAGCAACTCTTCCTTTCTTACATGGTTTAGTACTTGAAAATGAAGTGCATCCCAATAGTGAGGTTACATATGAGTCAACACCATGGATCACATAATGAGGGATTACATTGCATGGTCCTATGTTAAGTGACTCATTATAAACCGACATTGGTCTATACTTAGCAGTAATGACCTGTAAACACTCAACTAGAAAATGGCATCAAATACATACTTAATTCATCTTAGTTCAAGGGTGACTTCACACAAATCTAAGTTATTGTGGATACAATACCCAACACAAGGGTACATCCACTTTCCCTCCTACCTATCCAACTATCTTGTTGGACTAGGAACTTCTCCAAAACTCTGCTCCTAAGAGCTTACACCTCGATCCCGCAGGATCACTCAGTCTCCTCCAAGACTTACTTATAAGGCACAAGGCCCTAAAACTCAGTGATCCTCTAATCACCTACCTCGGGTTGTTAAACCTTACAATTGAGGCTGGGAGGACAGCCCTACCTCAGATCCATAAGGGATAATACAACCCAAAGAGAATGACTCTCCTACCTCAGGCTGTTAAGCCCTACAACTCAGATCCAAAGGATCCTACAACTCAGGCACCAGTGCCCTACAGCTCAGTGAGAATGACTCACCTACCTCAGACTTGAAACCAAGTCCTACAGCTCTGTCCCAAAGGTCCTACCCTAGTATTCTCAACAGAATCCTACCTCAGAGCAAATTTTCTCCAACCACTCAAATCCAAAAGGATCCTACAAGATGAAGGTGGGTTGTGTGGTTGATCTTGACACAAGAGATGTTTCTCTGTGCCAAGGTTCTGGACAGAGATAGACTCAGCCCCACTATGACAACAGGAATATATTTCCTAAGTCTACTTTTACCTGAATTGAGATATACTTAGTCCTAGCTTCTTCTTTGTGGTACTAGGCAATTTTACTACTGGGAATGAGAAGTGACTACAACAAAACTTGCTGCTACTTGAGCTGAGAGATCTTAGCCCAACTTCTTCTCAGCAATAAGGATGTAGATCTTGCTTTGGCTTATGTTGGAAGCAGCTTACAAACAACTGTTCTGCTTCTTCTTTCTTTCCTGGGCTGAGGAGATTCAGCCCTAACTTCTTCTTCACAGCCTCCAGTAAATGTTCTTCAGGTTTGTATAGCTAGATCTGTGAAGAACTGCTAGTGCAGATGGAAAATGGCACCAGCTATCCTACTTTCTTCCTTCAAAGATTTTCTTTAATCTTGCTGATGTCAAAGGAGAAGGAAATCATCTAACTTGTTTAGCCTTCAGACTTGCTATCTTGAGTTTCATGTTCTTCAATCACATCAATAATGGCGATGAAGAAGAATAACACCAACAACTCCTTTTTCTATAAAAGGCTTCTTCTTTTATTGATTGCAACCCAACATCTCTTTTAGCAGTGGGCCTCACACAATTGATGGGCAGTTGTAACCTTGCTTTAATGTCAACTGTCGTACAGTAGCTTTGCGGTGATTTTTGTCATGTACTGTAGTTTTCTCGCTATTATTTTGAATAATGTTGACTTATTGACGTCAGCGCCTAAGGACTCAGCCAAAATCAAGTATTAGTAGAATTTGTGTTAAGTAAATGAGCTTCACTCAACGTCAAGGCACTTCGACAGAATTCTGTCAATCTAGGCGTTGACATTGTTGAGTGAGCAAGCCTCACTCAATGCTTTTTGCCTTAGTGTATTCTTCAGCCATTTTTGCATGCTTGGCATTAAGAGCGTTGAGTGAGCAAGCCTCACTCAATGCCTTGTGCCTTAGCTATGCTTTTTGTATTGTACAACCCCATATTCGCTGAGTCAAACCAGGAGGCACCAACGGTCACAATTAGGCTAGCCAGAGGAGTTCCCGCCCTAAAAAAGTTCTCGCCCAAGTAGGCGGGAACGCTTGCGCTTGCGCCAAGCTCCTGTCTTGAAGGAGCTCTCGCCTATAAGCGGGCGAGACCGCTTGCGCCAGACTCTGGGCAGGAAGGCTCTCGGCTTAGAGTTCTCGCCAGTCTAGGGTCGAGGCCCGAGATAAAATGACATAATTGCCCTCAGGTAAAATTACCCCTATACCCTCAGGATAAACCGCGGGATTTGGCTATTGGCAGATCAACCAAGGGTATTTCAGTAATCTCAGGTCAGCAAGAGGCTATAAATAGACCTGGGGAGAGGAGGCGACGAGGAAGATGTTGGAGGACTTCAGGCGAGAACTCCTGCAGACCATCAGCTTGGCCTTCTCGGCCCGAAGTGAGTGGGCCACACCTCAGGTTCCGATAGAGTAGGTCCCGCTCTTGGGCGAGAAAGCCCATGGACAGTGCCCGTGGAAGGAGGTCCCGATGGATGCTGGCGAGAGGGACGTGTCAGCGCGGGAGCTCTTCCCAAGACAACGCCCGGGCAAGGAGGCTTTGACATATTTGGGCGAGAGGGAGGCGGCAGTGCGATAGCTCTTCCCTGGGCACGGTCTCGCGGATCGGGTGTAACACCCTAAAGTCAATTTGGGTTCAGCCATGGGTAACACGGCCTATGACACGGGCGTGTCCCAGGGCGTGTCATACCTGGGTTGTGTCGAGTCGTGCAGACGATGAATTTTGCTCGACGATCATCGAGTGTCGAGTGTCGAGTGAGGACACGGCCTGTGACACGGGCGTGTCACAGGGCGTGTCATTGTGGTCGACGAAATCAGCTCGACGTTTTGAGCCAGGGCGTGTTTGCGGGACACGGGTGTATCCAGGTGCACACGGCCTGGAACACGGGCGTGTCCCAGGGCCGTGTGAGTATCTGGTGGTTTTGAGGTTGTACAGCCTGATGCACACAGCCACAGACACGGGCGTGTCTGAAGGCGTGTCAGGGGACACGGCCCGTGACATGGGCGTGACCCATGGCTGTGTTCTGGTTGGCTGTAAGTCGGTTGCCTGCCGCTTAAGTGACACGGCCTGTGACACGGGCGTGTCACAGGGCGTGTCAGGCCGTGTGCATGCTTTTTTGGCAAAATCTGAGCAATTTATTTCCCTTTTCCTGGATCCAGTGGATGGGCTCTATCTAGGTGTTGTCAAGGCCGAAAAAGGGGTTTAAAACCCTTTCTTTTCATATTCTTCCTCTTCATCTTATTCTAAGAAAGAGAGAGAGAGAGAGAGAGAGAGAGAGAGACCTAGGGAAAGGGAAGGGAGGAGACTACCAACTGCTGGAGGAGCTGCGGAGTGTGGAGCAAAGATCCGATAGCGGATTCGTGAAGGCTAAGCCGAGGCGGTGATTTCCATCTGGCTACTTCATGGCGCCGAACCGATCTTCAAGGGTAACGATCTCCTTCTTGGACATCGAAGTCCTTCCTTTATGCATGTGCTTGGAATCCTCCACCAAGAGGTGGATCGCGGAAGTGATTCCTTTGTTGGGTCTGCATCTGGAGACGGAATTGCGGAGTATGGCATAGGCATGCTGTGTGAAGCCCATCTGGACCGTTAGTCTGGATTGGTGATGATCATGGGTAAACTGGAGAAGACTCCGTGGATTTGCAAAGATGCTATGTGCTTTGTGTATTGGACGCTTGAATGCTATGTGTGGATGGTATGCTCATGCGTGGGCTAGCCATGGATATGATCTTGGATGCTTTGCGAAGCTCCTTGTGGTTTGCTCTGCGAGAGCGGGAAGCTGCGGCTACCCAGGAAGGGAAGGCCGACCCGCGTCACGGTGCGCCAGTGACGATGTGAGCACAGGCAAGGCTAACCTGTACCTGGGCATGTTGGAGAGATCGATTGGTGGCAGTGGTCGGGAGCGTGCGATAGCCCGACTTGCTACACCGAAATAAAAGCGGGTCGATCTGTTGGATGAATTCTCACGTATGCCATGCGGTACGTACCTCTGCTTGGTTTGGGCGGGATGCAACCAGCATGCGTGTTGGGGTGACTAGGGCCGGCCAGCCAACAAGTTAATTACCCTGCGATTGGTGGTGTTACCATGGGTTTCCGGTACACCGTAAGGTGCCCTGAGAGCACGAAGCGTCGGGCTGCGGTCAGTGTTTGTGATTTGATATGGGTGCTTGTGATTGTTAGATATTATACTTGCAAATGTATACAGGGAAGGAACCGCTGCCCCGGGCATGGGGTAGGGTCGTTATAATTGGCAAGCTTTTTAAAACCGGACCGGACCGGTCGGTCGGACCGGTCGGACCGCCGACCGGGCACCTATCCGGTCTGGTCCATGTACAAGAACCGGACTATCCATGAACCGCCCGAAAACCGGAGAACCAGGCGGGTCAACCGGAAACCCGGGAACCGTGACCGGTTCCCCGAAACCGGGCGGGCAAAAATTTGGATTAAAATGAGGCTGGCAGGATTTGAACCAAACACCTAAGAGATATTTTCAAAGCCCCATTCCACCAAACCAAGATATCTATGCTAAAAATATAGGAACTATATTCTACATATAATATATCTAATCATATTTTTAATAAATAACATCAACTATTTTTATTTTCTAATATTGTTATATATATAACAGACAAACGGTTCGACCCCGGTCCGACCGGTTGGACCGGTCGGACCTTGAACCTTTGAACTCACCGGTTCGATCTCCGATCTGGTTCTCAAAACCTTGATAATTGGTCAGCTCTAGCTAACCGTTACTTTGTTTGCCGCTCTTTGGTGGATGTCTATTGCAGGTGTTGCGGCTTGAAATGAAACTCATGGATTGAAAGCTTGTTGCTAAGGCCCTTGAAGGCCAAGTGCATCGTGGTTGGATTTCATGTGTGGCCGGCCTGCGTGCCGATGTACGAACTTGTATATGTGGAAAAAGAGAAATCTGTAAGTCCTTAAGGCCATGTGTGTGTGGGTTGTATACATTCCTGGTTTTGGATATATAAATGTGGAATTTATGTATTAGTGGACATTCTTGGAGTTTGAGTTCATGCAACTTAAAATGCTGCGCTAGAGTGGAATGAGTTAAGGATACTAATAGAAGTTGATCACCACAAGTAATTCCTTCGCATGTTTGTGATATATGGCGTGGGGCCCCGGCCGGACCCACCGTTATATGTCATGTGACGGGTGGGGCGTTACAAAGTGGTATCAGAGCCAGGTTGAGATTGTTTGGGAGGAGAGAACATAACTGAACTCACGAATGTCCACTAGGAATGTATGTTATGCACGTAAAGTGCATGAGTGTGTAGTCAATGTATACTTCCCATTATGACATGGATGATTAATGGTGTTTTGTACATTGACTTTTAGGTAGCGAGGAGTGGAGCTGGGCAGGCTAAGTCCCAGCGGTTGGATGAGAGTGCAGCACCCGTTGAAGCGTCTACGCCTCCTTCGGCGGAGACTATATGGGTGGTGATGGAGACAGTGCTTGCGGTGTTACAGGCACAGCCTACTGGACAGGCAAGGCCTGTAGACGTGCCACAAGAGCGTGCTGCAGTTGTGGTGCCGGCACAAGCAGCCGATGAGGCATTGAAGAGCTTTATGGAATTTCATCCACCTACGTTTGGTGGGGCGATTTCCCCAACGCAGGCGGAAGATTGGTTGGCTCGAGTGAAGAAGATCCTGACTGCAATCAGGACGGCAGATGAACAGAAAGTGACTTTAGCCACTTTTCTGCTGGACGGAGATGCGAGATTGTGGTGGGATGAGATGGAGGTGCATTACTTGGCCGGTCGAGGATTAGCGGAAGTTTCCATGGAAGAGTTCTCTCGCTTGTTTTTAGCCAAGTACGTGCCAGTGTCCCAGCGGATTGCTATGGAGAATGAATTTTTATGCTTGGTGTAGGGTGAGCGGGATATTGATATGTACCTGCATGAGTTTACCAGACTGGGACGGTATGCGGGATCTACTTTTGCCGAGGAAGCCCGAAAGACGAATCGATTTTATGAGGGCCTTCGGGATAAGTTAAGATTGACACTCCCAAGTTTGGTGAGCCAAGGCTTCTAAGCGTTGGTAGACACAACCCGAGCATTGGAGAAGGATATGAAACGAGTGCAAGAAACGAGGAGACTGGTGGTGGAAAAGCCAGAATTCAAAGTCCCACAGTCGGAACAATTGGATTTTCAGAAACGAGAGAAGAAGAGGTTCAAGCCGGCGGAACAAACCTCTTCGAATGTTGTGTCAGAAGGAACGTATGGGCAAAGGCGTGTGGAGATACGTACCTGTTTTAAATGCGGAAAACAGGGGCATATAGTATAGCCTCTAATTGTCGAAGCGGCCCTCCTCGAAGTGACAAAACTACGGGTGCGTCCTATGAAGATAAGGGTAAAGTAGTGGCCGAATCATCTGCCTCTCGGACGCAGCCTCGATTGCATAATATGGAAGTGCAAGAGCCACAAAGTGCCCTTGATGAAGCTCAACCTCGGGTTTTCAATTTGACATTGACCGAGGAGGCTAAACGCTATCTGCAAAATAATACGGATTAGCAGAAATAAGTGTGCCCGTCATCTATGTGTATATGTGAATATTATGGCTTTGTATCTGTGACAGATGATGTACATCGCGGGTTAGCTGGAGCTCTATTTGTATTTGGAGCTATGAATGTGTTGATATTTGGTTTTTTTGTACGATGGCTTGGGGTGAGACATGCCTTTTTGCGTGCGCGAATGCGGTGGGTGTAATATTGTGTGATGTTGTGACTAATTGGCGTAAGCCAAATTTCGAGGACGAAATTATTTGAAGGAGGGAAGGATCGTGACACCCTAAAGTCAATTTGGGTCAATTTGGGTTCAGGCATGGGTGACACGGCCTGGGACACGGGCGTGTCACAGGGCGTGTCATACCTGGGTTGTGTCGAGTCGTGCGGACGACGAATTTTGCTCGACGATCGTCGAGTGTCGAGTGAGGACACGGCATGTGACATGGGCGTGTCACAGGGCGTGTCATTGTGGTCGATGAACTCAGCTCGACGTTTTGAGCCAGGGCGTGTTTGCGGGACACGGGTGTGTCCAGGTGCACACGGCCTGGAACATGGGCGTGTCCCAAGGCCGTGTGAGTCTTGGGTGGTTTTGAGGTTGTGCAGCCTGATGCACACGGCCACAGACAAGGGCGTGTCTGAAGGCGTGTCAGGGGACACGGCCCGTGACACGGGCGTGACCCATGGCCATGTTCTAGTTGGCTGTAAGTAGGTTTCCTGTCGCTTAAGTGACACAGGCGTGTCACAGGGCGTGTCAGGCCGTGTGCAGGCTTTTCTGGCCAAATCTGAGCCGTTTATTTCACTTTTCCTAGATACAGTGGATGGGCTCTATCCAGGTGTTGTCAAGGCCGGAAAAAGGGGTTTAAAACCCTTTCTTTTCATCTTCTTCCTCTTCATCTTATTCTAAGAGAGAGAGAGAGAGAGAGAAAGGCCTAGGGAAAGGGAAGGGAGGAGACTACCAGCTGCTGGAGGAGCTGCGAAGTGTGGAGCAAAGATCCGAGAGCGGATTCGTGAAGGCTAAGCCGAGGCGGTGATTTCCATCCGGCTACTTCATGGCGCCGAAGCGATCTTCCTTGGTAACTATCTCCTTCTTGGACATCGAAGTCCTTCCTTTATGCATGTGCTTGGAATCCTCCACCAAGAGGTAGATCACGGAAGTGATTCCTTTGTTGGGTCTGCATCTAGAGCCGGAATTATGGAGTACGGCATAGGCATGCTGTGTGAAGCCCATCTGGACCGTTAGTCTGGATTGGTGATGATCATGTGTAAACCGGAGAAGACTCCGTGGATTTGCAAAGATGTTATGTGCTTTGTGTATTGGACGCTTGAATGCTATGTGTGGATGGTATGCTCATGCGTGGGCTAGCCATGGATATGATCTTGGATGCTTTGCGAAGCTCCTTGTGGTTTGCTCTGCGAGAGCGGGAAGCTGCGGCTACCCAGGAAGGGAAGGCCGACCCGCGTCACGGTGCGCCAGTGACGATGTGAGCACGGGCAAGGCTAACCTGTACCTGGGCATGTTGGAGAGATCGATTAGTGGCAGTGGTCGGGAGCGTGCGATAGCCCGACTTGCTACACCGAAATAAAAGCGGGTCGATCTGTTGGATGAATGCTCACGTTTGCCATGCGGTACGTACCTCTGCTTTGTTTGGGCGGGATGCAACCAGCATGCGTGTTGGGGTGACTAGGGCCAGCCAGCCAACAAGTTAATTACCGTGCGATTGGTGGTGTTACCACGGGTTTCCAGTACACTATAAGGTGCCCTGAGAGCACGAAGCGTCAGGCTGCGGTCGGCGTTTGTGATTTGATATGGCTACTTGTGATTGTTAGATATTGTACTTGCAAATGTATACAGGGAAGGAACCGCTGCCCTAGGCATGGGGTAGGGTCGTTATAATTGGTCAGCTCTAGCTGATCGTTACTTTGTTTGTCGCTCTTTGGTGGATGTCTACTTGCAGGTGTTGCGGCTTGAAATGAAACTCATGGATTGAAAGCTTGTTGCTAAGGCCCTTGAATGCCAAGTGCGTCGTGGTTGGATTTCATGTGTGGTCGGCCTGCGTGCCGATGTACGAACTTGTATATGTGGAAAAAGAGAAACCTGTAAGGCCTTAAGGTCATGTGTGTATGGGTTGTATACATTCCTGGTTTTGGATATATAAATGTGGAATTTATGTATTAGTGGACATTCTTGGAGTTTGAGTTCATGCAACTTAAAATGCTGCGCTAGAGTGGAATGAGTTAAGGATACGAATAGAAGTTGATCACCACAAGTAATTCCTTCGCATGTCTGTGATATATGGCGTGGGGCCCCGGCTGGACCCACCGTTATATGTCATGTGACGGGTGGGGGCGTTACATCGGGCCAGCCAACTGAGGCTACGGGACGTGCCCTCTCGCCAGGCAGGAGGTGAGAGCCCATTCAGCGAGCTCATCATCTCAGCTCCGGTACCGGAGGGGTTCCGGGAGCCTGACATGTCCTACTACTCAGGAAAGGATGACCCTGTACAGCACGTGCAGTGGTTTGAAGATGTCATTTCAATAAGGCTGATGATGGATGCCTTCAAGTGTCGACTATTTTCCATCACGTTGAAGGAGAAGGCTCGGGACTGGTTCCACCAGTTGCCAGCAAGGTCGATCTACTGTTTTGAGGATCTGCGAAGAAGTTTCCTGTTGAGGTTCTCAACATCAAAGAAGAGGAAGAAGGAGGCGGAATGCCTGTTTGCGGTGAGGCAGAAGCCGGATGAGACACTGGGTCACTATGTCGAACAGTTTCAGGAAGAGGTCCTCATAGTCCAGGAGGTCCCAGGGTACGCGTTGATGCTCGCCTTTACTCTGGGGTTGAGGCCGGGATTTTTCAGTATGGAGTTAAAGAGAGTGCCCCCCACTCTCCTTTGAGGAGCTCATGGAGAGGGCGGCAAAAGAGATAGACTTCGAGAGAGCAAACTCAGCATTCGCCAGGAAGTTGGCCAGGCTGTCAGAGGATGATTTGAAGGAACCTGCAGCAGGAAGGTAGAAGGAGCCGAGGGAGCAGAGGGAGCAGAGAGAAGAAAGGAGGAGGGAAGAGCCCTGAAGGCAGGGGCAGCAGCAGGGATGGGGGACCCGGGAGCCGAACAACCGGTTGGGTTGGTGAAAGAATTAGTGTCTAACCACCTAGAGGGGGGTGAATAGATGTAATTCCTTTTTCTTTTTAAGGCAGCAAATCTATTCAGTTATTTAATAAGAAACTGCAAATTCTACAACTAACACAGCACAGATTCACAGAATTACCACAACACAGATTGCACACATAGTTTTATAGTGGTTCTCCAAGGTCTGGGTACATCCACTTCCCCCTTCGCCTATCTAGCAGTGTGCTAGATTCGGCCTAACTTCTTCTCTTCACCTCAGATCCTCAGATCTTACAGTAGCTCAGAACCCCAACAGGGCTCCTACAACTCAGAGTGAGTCCACACTCCTACAGCTCAGGCAAACTGCCCTACCTCAGCCTTCAACAAGGCCTACAACTCAGAGATCATAATCTCCTACAACTCAGGCTCATAGCCCTACCTCAGCCTTCAACAAGGCCTAAAACTCAGAAAAAATATTCTCCTACACTCAGCCTCTATAAACACAGGCTTACAACTCAAATCTTATGAAGATCCTACAGAAATTTGATTTACAAAAGTATTTTACCACCACCCTGGTAGAGAGAATGGATGGATGGCTTCTTGATCAGTTCTTGGAAGAATCCGATGGCAGAGAACAACCTCTCTTAGCTTTCTTCAAAGCTTCTTGAATCTAAACTCAGTAGGATTGAATCTCATGTGGAGTTGATCTTCAATCAGCTCCTTTCTTATAATTCAGATCTCAATCTGAATCCTTCTTAGCAGATTGGTTCAGGATCTGCACTTGAGGTACTTGATGATGAAAGCCCCTTTCTTCTTTGGAGCTCTCTCTCTCCAAATTCTTCAATATTTTGTATTAGATTCTCTAATCATTAATTGATTATTAATCCTCACTTTCTGTTGAAGGAGAAAGCCTTTATATAGTCTTCCTCCATGGTAACCGGCTGATCCGATTTCTAACAAACTTCTGATATCTTTGACAGTTGCAGTAGACCGGTTAGAAATGGCAGCTGTCAAGTCATCCAGTCACTTCTTGAAATATTGTCTCTGTTTGAAAGTGTCGAGACTGAACTTCATCATGTGTCGACACAAGTAGACTAAGTGTCGACACAAGTGGACTAAGTGTCAACACAAGCCTTGGTGGTGTCGACACAACACCTTTGTTGTTGTAACTGCTTCTCGACACTGATTCTTTAGAATGTGTCGACACTGATTCTGTGTGTCGACACAAGCCTTCTTTTCTTTAACTTTGTTAAAACTTTACTGTGTGTCGACACAAGTCCTGTGTATCGACACAAACACTTCTCTTTAACTTTGTAGAACTTCTGCAGTGTGTCGACACAACTCCTGTGTGTCATCACAGTTGATGTCGACAAAGTCTTCAGTATGTTGACACTGCCTCTTGGTGTCGACACAATTGGTGTCGACTAAGTATTCCAATGTGTCGACACTGTCTCTTGGTGTTGACACAATTGATGTCGACAATGCTTCACTGTGTGTCGACACTGCTTCTGCATGTCGACATAGTTTCTTCTGGTGTCGACTCAGCCTCTCCAAGTGTCGAAACAATTAATTCCAAGTGTCGACACAGCTTTTCTCCAGTATTGACACAGGCCTTCGTAAGTGTCGACACAGCTTCTCCTAGTGTCAACACATGGACTTAGAAACTTTTTTGCATTTCCTGCAATTACTTAACCTGCACATATAAACACAAAATAACATCAAATACACCTTGATGCATATCATTGAGTAGGGTGAGGCTTCTTCAAATCTGATACACATTTTCCAATGTACGCAACAATCTCCCCCTATTTGGAGAAGTCATAACCCTTAGTCAATTATATACACCATTCATAACAAATACATATTTTGATGTATAACATCATTATATGACAGGGTAACTACTAAACAAAATATATATAAACAATCATCACAAAATAATAATGCTAAGCATTAATCATATTTTGCTTCAACTTCAAAAGTTTCTTTAATAAACGTTTACATAGATTTTAAACTCTAGGGTTTACAATATTATAAAATCAAGTAAATCTATTCTAAGGCTGCTCTGGCTCCTTGATGACAATTTCTTGGCCTGATTTGATATTGGCTTGTACAGGAGCATCAGTGTCATCAGCTGGCTTCTTGCCCTTTAAATCTTTCTTCTTTTGCTCTTCAGCCCTTATTTTTTGCCTTTCAAAATAATGAAAAGGCTTAGGGAAATATTTGCTAGGCTCTTGAACATTCGGAGGTAGCTTCCCAAGTTTTTCCTTCCTTCTATATTGAACAATGACTTCTTGCCTGGCCTCATGCTTTCTCCATTCTTGCTCAGAGTACCATTTGCCCCTCTCTTAGGTCTTGTCCTTCACAGCTTTCCAAGCAGTCAGGATGATATTCCTAGATGTTGGGCTCCACTGCTCAAAATCTGGCTTTAACTCTGCCTGTTTTCTGAATTTCTTCTTGGACAACAGAGCCTCTTGCTCTTTGTTCAAAACTGCCTCTAGCACTGGCATGTCTACTTTCTCAAGAATAATATTTTGAGCACCTTCTGGAGGGTTGTACATAGACTGTACTTCTTGATGAATCATCTCAAAATCTGCTGGAGGATAGATGACTTGAGCAACTTCAGGGTGCTCACCTCCAAAATAAGCATGATGTATACCAGACTCAGCCACATTGTCATCATCACAGAGGGGTGGATATCCAACTATGGCTCTGATGCTATTAGAGATCCATTTAGCATGATCAGATCCAGCTTTGACTAATACTCTCTCCCCCTTTATGACTTCTCTGGCAACATGATCCCTAAGATCATCTTTTTGAAATCAGATTTGTTTATCCAAAAAATTTACACCATCTTTATAAAAAGATTTTAACTTTAGTAGCTGTACAGAAATAGTCTTTTGAGAATCTGTAATATCAGTTTTTACAGCAGTTATTCCTTCTTGTAATTGCTTGTCAAAATCTGCCTTGGCTTGAGTCCTTGCCTCAGTCTGGGCAGTAGCTATATTCTTCATTTCTGCAACAATTGCATTATGTGATGCAGTCAGATTATCATTCATTCTAATCTGATTCTCAAGAACATACCCTTGTTTCACAGCCATATCATCAACTTGAGTCTTGATTTTCTCTTGATGAGTTGCTAGGAAAACCACTGCATTGCCTCCTTTGTGAAAGCAACCAGTCATTTCCTTCTTATTTTGATTTACTTCAAATCTTATAGATTTGATGTCTTGAGCCAAGGAAAATTGTAAATCCTTATGGCTTTCATCCATATATGTTTCCATAGCCTTTCTTTGTTCATCTAACTTAACTTGGAAAGATATCAACAAAGAACTGTAATCAGCTATTGGGGCAGATTGTGGAGCAACAGTTTGTAATGCCTTCTTGAAGCTTTGGCTTCTCCTTTTGAAGACCATTAGCTTCCTCTTCTTAGCTCTTGTAGCTTCTTCATCCTCAGATGCTGAGGTACTGGCAATATCAACTCTATCTTTAGGACTAGGAGGCAATTCCTTTTCAGTCCTAGGTTGCTCCCCTGAGTCCTTTGCTCCTCACTCTCAGTTCTGATTTGCTCCTTCTCATTTCTTGCAGTCTCCCCCTGAGAACTTACATGCTCCCCCTCAAGGATAGCTTGCTCCTCCTCAAGGTTCACTTGCTCCCCCTCAAAAGCTGCTTTCTCCCCTTCAAATTCAGTATGCTCCCCCTTAGCTCCAGTATGTACTAAATCAGGGAATAGCACTTCTAGGGCAAACTCTTGTTGAGAAGGGACTGGATATTCTCTTATCTTTGGAGCATCAGCAGCAACAGAGGTATCCTCCATGATAACATCTTGTGCTTGACTGCTTAATTGAGTTGGCTCAAGTATAGTTTGTGTTGCCATTTCACTGTCCAAGTGAGTTGGAACTTCCTCATGTTGAGGCTCCCCCTGGAGTGGATCCTGGTGGATGGGGCTAGTAGATGGTTGCTCCCCCTGCACTTATGCACCATCTGTAGGGTCTTGTGCAGGAATTTCTTATGCTGTATATTTTTCAGGAACCTCTTGCCTTTCCTCATCAGGCATGTCCTTAGTTAGTACCCTATCCCATCTTGAGATAATCCTGATGTCCATCCTCCTCATGTGGTTAATTTTAGAACCATCAGCTTGTTCCATTACTTCTGGAATAGTTCCAGCCAAGTACAGACTCACAATTCTACCCAAATTGGGCTTCTTCATACTTTCCTTAATCTTTTCAAATATGACTACTGACTAATCAGTGTTGAGACTGTAGATGATTCTGGTCATAAGGGTGAACATATAGGCAGAAATCCTATCATGCCCCCTGGCTTACATAGAATCACTTTTCCTACTACTTCAGATAAGAATTTTCCTTGCATATTCATCCCTTTCCTGTTCAAATCTGAGCCAATATTCATGGTGGAATCTAGTCCACATCATTGAAGTGCTTCCCTTAGCTTAGATGCGGGTACATCTCCTTCTTCTTGTGTTCTTGGCAGGTGAAGAACTTTTCTTAAACTGTTCTGGGTGACTTTCACCTTTACTCCATGGACTGTGGATCTAATTTTGAGTCCAGTTTGATCTAGGGTAGCAGCACTAAAGAATTCTAGAGTTTCTTTCTTCCAAATCTTAGTTGGTTCAGAAACTAAGAACTCCAGACCATTTTCAGCTATTAGGGTTATTACCCCTGTAATTTTTGATTCCGCTCCATCAAATGCGTTCTGAACCAGTTCGTATCCTTCATTGACATTATCTTCAAGTTTGGGCGCCATTAGGGTTTAGAGAAATCTTGAATTTAGATGAGAGAGTTGTCGACACAAAATTTTGGTCTCGAAACTATGGAGAGCGTGTCGACAGACAATGTTGATGACCTATTTATACCTTTCTAAAAACGAAGGTGAAAAGGCATGACATAATTCTTTTAATGTGTCGACATTGTTGAAAAGTGTCGACACAGACTTCTAATGTCTCGACATAAGTGTTGACTTCTATGTGTCGACACTTATACATTTGCGCTTGACGATTAGTCGATACTCTACTCGACGAAATTTGTGTTGATTCTAAGTGTCGACACCACCTCTGGATGTGTCGACACCGCTTCTCGATGTGTCGACACCAATTTTTTAGATGTGTCGACGTCATTTCCCTGGAATGTCGACACCACTTTTATGTGTCGACACTGACAACTCCTTGTGTCGACACAATTTTACTTAGCCAATTTTGTGAAACTAATCTATTTTCAACATTCCTAATTCAATTTTAAACTTATTGAATTTAGTTTCATCTAGAGTCTTAGTAAACATATCTGCAATTTGATAATCTGTTTTGACAAATTCTAGTGAGATGACCTTTTTCTCTACATGTTCTCTAAGAAAATGGTATCTAATTTCTATATGCTTAGTCCTACTATGTGAAACAGGATTATTAGCAATAGAAATAGCACTTGTAGAATCACAAAGCAAATGTGTTCTACTTACCTGAATATCATAGTCTACTAGATGGTGCTGAATCCACAACAGCTGTACACATCAACTTCCTCTTGCCACATATTCAGACTCAGCTGTGGAAATTGCTACACTAGTCTGCTTCTTACTGCTCCAAGACGCCAATCTTCCTCCTAGAAATTGACAGGTTCCTGTTGTGCTTTTTCTATCTTCTTTGCATCCTGCAAAGTCTGCATCTGAATAGCCTGTCAGTAGAAAATCTCCATTCATAGGGTACCAAAGGCCTAGATTAGGTGTGCCCTTCAGATATCTCAAAATCCTTTTGACTGTAGTCAGATGAGATTCTTTAGGGCAGGATTGGTACCTAGCACAGACACATGTAGCATACATGATATCTGGTCTACTAGCAGTCAGATATAGGAGGGAGCCAACTATCCCTCTATACAAAGTTTCATCTACAGGTTTCCCTGCATCATCTTTGCTTAGAGATACACTTGTCCCCATTGGAGTCCTCATGATAGTGGATGATTCCATACCATACTTCTTAATTATCTCCACGGTGAACTTAGAATGGGTTATGGACAATTCATCTTCAGTCTGTCTTACTTGGATACCCAAGAAGAAATTAAGTTCTCACATACTGCTCATTTCAAATTTCTCTTGCATAAGTTTTGCAAACTTCCTACAAAGGTTACTTTCAGTAGACCCAAATATTATGTCATCAACATATATTTAGACTAGGATTATCTTTCCTTTGGATTCCCTAAGGAATAGAGTCTTGTCTATTTCCCCCCTTGAGAATTTGTTCTCAATGAGAAAATTAGACAAGGTTTCATACCAAGCCCTTGGGGCTTGTTTTAACCCATATAATGCTTTCCTAAGTCTATAAACATAATCAGGTTTGAGAGGATCAACAAAACCTGAGGGCTGCTTTACATAGACTTCTTCTTTTAGATTTCCATTTAGGAATGTTGATTTTGCATCCATTTGGAATACCTTGAAGCCTTGATATGTTGCATAAGCAAGGAACATCCTAATTGCTTTCAGTCTTGCTACTACGGCAAAGGTTTGATCAAAATCAATACCCTCTTCCTGCATGTATCCTTTTGCAACAAGTCTTGCTTTATTCTTCACAATGATCTCATTCTCATCCAGTTTGTTCCTAAAGATCCACTTTGTTCCTATGATGTTGTGGTGTTTTGGTTTATGAACTAGCTTCCAGACCTGGCACCTTCTGAACTGATTCAGCTCCTCTTGCATGGCATCAATACAATGTGGGTCTAGAATAGCTTCTTTAAATTTCCTGGGTTCTACTTGTGATAAGAAACTAGAGCACAGAACTGTGTTCAGATTCCTGCTCCTTGTTTGTACTCCTTTTCTTGGATCACCGATTATCTGATTTGCTGGATGATCTTTTAAGTGTCTAATAGCTGGAGGTAGTCTATCTTCAGGTTGAACACCTCCAGTCTCTTCATTTTGCTGCACCTCTTGGTTTTCATCAGCATCTGGAGAGTCTTGTACTCCCCCTGGACAGCAGCCACCATTTTCCACTTCCTGATTTGTAGTTGAATCTTCTGTAATGGTAAGCTTGTCCATTCTTTCATTTATACCTGTAGAACTGCAAGCACTACTTGGCAACTCACTGTTAATCAGTCTTGTTTCATCAAAGACAACATGTATAGATTCTTCTACAACTTGTGTAATCAAGTTATAGACCCTATAAGCCTTACTATTGTTGTCGTACCCAACAAATATCCCATCTTGGGACTTGGCAGCAAACTTAGTTAGATAAGACTTATCATCGTTAAGGACATAACACTTGCAACCAAAGATCCTAAAATAGGATAAGTTTGGTTTTCTACCCTTCATAATCTCATAGGGAGTCTTTTTGTGACTTTTGGTGATAGTAGCCCTATTGATCACATGACATACAGTGTTTACTTCCTCGGCCCAGAAATATTCTGGGAGAGAAGTGTCACTCAATAGAGTTCTACCAACCTCAATCAATGTTCTATTCTTCCTTTCAGCAATACCATTTTGCTGTGATGTTCTAGGTGAGGAAAATTCTTGAAAAATCCCAAATTCTTCACACAATCTTGTCATACTCTCAGATTGAAATTCAGTGTCATGGCCACTTCTGATTTTGACCACTGTACTATCCAGCTCATTCTGAATTTGTTTGACAAAACTATGTAAAATACTTGGGGTTTCAGATTTTTGTCTCAGAAAGAACGCCCATGTATATCTAGAATAGTCATCTACCACCACAAAAGTGTAGACCTTCCTACCTAGACTGTGAACTGGCATAGAACCAAATAGATCCATATGTAAGAGGTATAAGGACCTCACTGAATCCTTGGTTTCAAGGCTATGAAAGGAAGATTTGATCTGCTTGCCCTTTTGACAAGCTGAGCATATCCCATCCTTTACACACTTAACTTGAGGACCATTCCTCACTAACTCTTTGCTAAAGAGTTGACTAATAGTCTTGTAATTAAGATGGGCTAGCCTCTTGTGCCATTTGACACAATGAGAGACTTTCTCATTTGCTACAAGATAAATAGGAGAAACACTGTTCTCACACTCAAAGTTAAGACTGTACACATTCCTTTTTCAATATCCTGTCAAAATGACCTTTTGATCACTTGACCTTTTGATATGACAACCATTTATGTCAAATGAGATGTCATATCCTAAATCACTCAGCTGACTTATACTAATGAGGTTGTGTTTCAAACCCTTCACATAGGCCACTTGAGTGATAGTAATCTGGTTACTAGAAATGTTACCAAATCCTTTAATGATTCCTTTTTCAGAACCACCAAAGGTTACCTTAGGGCCATCCATGATAGGTGAGTAGTCCTTCAGCAACCCCTTATTCCAGTTATGTGCCTGGAACATGCACTGTCTAAGTACCATATAGGGGAATGGCCACTTGGACTCACCTGTAATAAAGATTACCTAACCTTAGAACCCAAATAACTTTTGGGTCCTTGGTTCAAGTTAGTCTGAATTTTAACAAATCTTCTTGCAGCTTTTCTAACAGGCAGATTGCTACTCTCCTTGACACTGGTATTGTGCCAACAATCTAAGGCAAAGTGGCCTATCTTGCCACAACACCAACACTCAAACTTGTTATACCTTTGTTTAGGTACAACCTTAGCTGAATTGTTTGCAGCAGGTCTATTGTTCTGTGCTGGGGCTTTGCCTTTCTTATTGGACTTAGCAGCCCATGCAGTTTTCTTAAAGACTATTCCTGTCTTACCCTTTTGTGACACAAAGTCATCTATTAAGGGTAATACAGATTTTGGCTTAGAAAAACTAGCCACAATCTCTTTCTCTTTCTGAAGTCTAACCTCCAAATTTCTAATCTGATCATTCTTGAATGTGATTGTGCCCATTTGAATAACAGTTATGTTTTTCAATCTGACAATCTCATTCTGCTTTTGATCCAACAACTTCTCTGAATCAGATGCAGCCATCTTAAGATCTGCAATTTCCTTAGCTAGAGTTTTGGCCAGGTTTTTGCTTTACTTTAGTGCCTGCAACAAGTCTCCATATTCATCTATCAGCTGATGAATATCTCCTTCAGACTCAGACTCATACACATCACTTGATGCAGATGTTGCTGACTCTGACTCAGTACTGCAATTTGAATTTCTAGACAGACATTGTACCTTACTAGGACCAGGCTGATCCTGGCACTTGTCTTCTTCTGACACAGCCATCAGTCCCTTGCACTGATTGTCTTCTTGTTCATATATAGAGTTCAGCACTTACAGAAACTCATCTTCTTCATCTGCTGCATATAGACCAATGTATGTCTCAGCTTCAGATTCTGACTCTGAAGATGATTGGTCTGACAAGCTCTCCTCCTTCTTAGCAACAAAGGATTTCTCCTTCTTGCTCTGGTGTTGACTCTTCTTTTTATCAACAGACTCTTTTCTTTTATCTGGACACTCAGCCACAACATGTTCAGGCCTATTACAGCAGTAGCAAACTATCTTTGATGTTGTATATTTGCTTGGCTTAGACTTACTCCTGTCCTTCCTGGATGACTTCCTCTTTTGATAATAATTATCCTTATGCTGAGATGTGGAAGGCTTAGACTTCCACTGCTTCTTCTTCAGGAATTTCTGAAACTGCCTTGTGAAGGCAGCAAAGTCTTCATTTGAGTCACTGCTGTCTGAACTTTGGTTGTCTGAATTATCTGAAGCAATTTCAGCAACTATCTTAGGAGGTGATGAAGACATTCTCCTATTCTTCCTAGTGGCTTCAACCTTGAAGGCAATAGACTTTTCTCTATACTCACCTTTTGCACTTTTCTCTTCCTCTTTTCTTGTCATCAGCTGTATTTCATATGACAGCAATTTTCCAAATAAGGTTGGAGGTGAAATATCTGCAAGTTTAGTCACTTCCCTAGTGTCACAAATCTTAGTGTCACAATCCTTTGTCAAGGATCTTAGGAATTTATCATTCAGTTCATAAGTACTGAAGATTCTCCCATAGGACATCAGCTCATTTACTATTCTATAGAACTTTTTATAACACTCAGTTATACTGTCAGACTTTCCTTGTCTGAAACTCTCATATTCCTGGTTCAGCATAGATATTCTATCTTGTCTGACTTCTTCAGAACCCTCCATGTAGACTATCAAAGTATCCCACATTTCCTTGGAGGTCTTGTAGTGAATCAAATTTTGGAAAGGTGCATCATCTATGACACTTACTATGATATTCTGGGCTTTTTATCCATAGTTGTCAGGATGATCTCATCCTTAATCATCTCTGAGAAATCTTTGGGAATTCTTTGGTTTGCATCTAGAACTGAAATCTTCATTGGAATATAAGGACCTTCATTTACTGTAATGTAGATCATTGGATCAGAACCCTCCATAAATAGCCTGACCCTTTCTTTCCAGATGCCAAATATCTCCTTTCTGCATATGGGTAATTTCATAGAACCTAGTTCCTCATGATTTTCACCTGAACCCATTTTCTTGATTTCTTGATCTAACTCAGACTGTTAAGTCCTTCTTTGAGTAACCTGGCTCTGATACCACTTGAAAGAATTAGTGCCTAACCACCTAGAGGGGGGGTGAATAGGTGTAATTCCTTTTTCTTTTTAAGGCAGCAAATCTATTCAGTTATTTAATAATAAACTGCAAATTCTACAGCTAACACAACACAGATTCACAGAATTACCACAACACAGATTGCACACAGAGTTTTATAGTGGTTCCCCAAGGACTGGGTACATCCACTTTCCCCCTTCGCCTATCTAGCAGTGTGCTAGATTCGGCCTAACTTCTTCTCTTCACCTCAGATCCTCAGACCTTATAGTAGCTCAGAACCCCAACAGGGCTCCTACAACTCAGAGTGAGTCCACACTCCTACAGCTCAGGCAAACTGCCCTACGTCAGCCTTCAACAAGGCCTACAACTCAGAGATCACAATCTCCTACAACTCAGGCTCACAACCCTACCTCAGCCTTCAACAAGGCCTACAACTCAGAGAAAATATTCACCTACACTCAGCCTTTATAAACACAGGCTTACAACTCAAATCTTATGAAGATCCTACAAAAATTTGATTTACAAAAGTATTTTACCACCACCCTGGTAGAGAGAGAATGGATGGATGGCTTCTTGATCAGTTCTTGAAAGAATCTGATGCCAGAGAACAACCTCTCTTAGCTTTCTTCAAAGCTTCTTGAATCTGAACTCAGTAGGGTTGAATCTCCTGTGGAGTTGATCTTTAATCAGCTCCTTTCTTGTAATTCAGATCTCAATCTGAATCCTTCTTAGCAGATTGGTTCAGGATCTGCACTTGAGGGACTTGATGATGAAAGCCCTTTCTTCTTTGGATCTCTCTCTCTCTCCAAATTCTTCAATATTTTGTATTAGATTCTCTAATCTGTAATTGATTATTAATCCTCACTTTCTGTTGAAGGAGAAAGCTTTTATATAGTCTTCCTCCATGGTAACCGGCTGATCCGGTTTCTAACAAATTTTTGACAGCTTTGACAGTTGCAGTAGACCGGTTAGAAATGGCAGCTATCAAGTCATCCAGTCACTTCTTGAAATACTGTCTCTGTCTGAAAGTGTCGAGACTGAACTTCATCATGTGTCGACACAAGTAGACTAAGTGTCGACACAAGTGGACTAAGTGTCAACACAAGCCTTGGTGGTGTCGACACAACACCTTTGGTTTTGTAACTGCTTCTCGACACTGCTTCTTTAGAATTGTCGACACTGATTCTGTGTGTCGACACAAGCCTTCTTTTCTTTAACTTTGTTGAAACTTTGCTGTGTGTCGACACAAGTCATGTGTGTCGACACAAACACTTCTCTTTAACTTTGTAGAACTTCTGCAGTGTGTCGACACAAGTCATGTGTGTCGACACAGTTGATGTCGACAAAGTCTTCAGTGTGTTGACACTGCCTCTTGGTGTCGACACAATTGATGTCGACTAAGTATTCCAATGTGTCGACACAATTGATGTCGACAATGCTTCAATGTGTGTCGACACTGCTTCTGCATGTTGACATAGTTTCTTCTGGTGTCGACACAGCCTCTCCAAGTGTCGACAAAATTAATTCCAAGTGTCGACACAGCTTTTCTCCAGTGTCGACACAGACCTTTATAAATGTCGACACAGCTTCTCCTGGTGTCGACACATGGACTTAGAAACTTCTCTGCATTTCCTGCAATTACTTAACCTGCACATATAAACTCAAAATAACATCAAATACACTTTGATGCATATCGTTGAGTAGGGTGAGGCTTCTTCAAATCTGGTACACATTTTCCAATGTACCCAACAGTTGGAGGCCCCATGAGGGTCGCCCCTAGGTCCAAGGAGGAGGCTATTAGGGAAGAGATAATCTACGGGAACCTAGGAGGTTCGACCAACCGGCGTGGAGGCAGGAGCCAAGGGGTCGTGTCCCGCTGCCGCAAGAGGCCATAGAGGTGGGCAGAGGAAGAGGAGCGAGGAGAGGAGTTCGAGGAGGAGGGATAAGAGGAGGAGGAGAAGGAAGAAGGGGTAGGGTGGCGTTGCTCTTTTGTGACTTCCACAAGGAGGAGAGCCACGCAACGGCCACCTGCCCTGAGTTCTTGGAAATGAGGGAAGCAAGAGGAGCAGGGAGGCAGGATCCGACGGTTAGGATCATGGAAGTACAGTAGGGGGAGATGGAGGATAGGTGTGAAGATTGGGTAGACGTGGGAACCCGGGGAGGAATCAGGGTGATCCACGGAGGAGTGGGCATTGAGGCAACTCGCAAGGGGAGCCTTCAAACCATGTACCGAAGGGGGGTCGCCTCTACCTCCCAGACTCCCCCACCGGAAGAAAAGATTACCTTCTCATCAGCAGACATGCCGGACTACGAAGATCCGTTCTGTGACGCCCTGGTGATCCAGACGGTGGTGGAGAATTTCACGGTCTTGGGGATACTGGTGGATATCGGGAGCTCGGTAAATGTTATCTTCAAGAAGGCCTTCGATGAGATGAGGGTTGAAGGGAAAAGGATCTTGGCTTCGGATGGACCGCTGTTTAGGTTCTTTGGAGAGAGGAAGGAAGTGGAAGGGGGAGTAGGGCTGCACGTGAAGTTGGGGGGCGTGTCACGGAACTGCAGGTTCATGATCGTGGACCCCCCAAGCAGCTATAACGCCATCTTTGGGCACCCCCTCATCAACGCCTTTCGCTTCATCCCCTCCTTGTTTCATCAGTGCCTCAAGTTCAACAATGGAGGGGTGTAGGTCAAGGTCAGAGGGGACCTGAAGGTGGCAAGGCAGTGCTACGTTACGGCAGTCAACACCATATCTTGGATGACAGAGGCAGAGTAGTTGGAGAAGGAGATGGCAGCGCATGAAGAGGTTGTCGGAGAAGAGGAGGTGAGCCTAGATGAGGCGAGAGAGATAGCTGAAGAGGAAGTCAGAGGGGAGGAGATTGAGGAGGAGCAGCAGGGAGGAGATGTGTAGGAGGTCCAGAGTGACGAAGAGAAGGAGAGCCCGGAGGGGCGATGGAGGTAGAAGAGCAAGAAGTAGGAGGAACTGAGGGAGAGGCCCAGAGGGGCGTGGAAGTCGGGCAGCAGTAGGAGGGGATGGAGGAGGCAATGGAGATCGAGGAGGAGGTAGGAAGGGAGGAGCTGGAGCTGGAGGAAGAGGCAAGGGTCGGCTGGGAGCAGTCACGGCTGAAGCGGGCCGAAGAAGTAGTGGAGATGGAGGTCTTCACCAGGGTAGGGCAGGTGCCGAGGGTGCGGGTCAGCGGGGGCTTGAGTCCCGAAGCCCGGGAGCGAGTGCGGGCCTGCATTCAAAGCAAAATCTACATCTTCGCTTGGTGCGCGGCAGACATGTCGGGCCTCACGTGGACGTGGCCTGCCACCGCCTGAACCTGGACCCCCGCACTCGCCCCATACGCCAAAAGATAAGAGCCATCGCCACCAAGTTGGAGGAGCCCATCCGCGAACAGGTCAGGAAGCTACTGGAGGCCGTCTTCATCTCAGAGATCCAGTATCCAGGCTGGATCTCCAATGTGGTAATGGTTAAAAAAAAGGGGGTGGTAAATGGAGAATGTGTATCGATTTCTTTTTGTTAAATAAATCATGCCCTAAGTATTGCTACCCCCTGCCTCGTATCGACACGCTGGTTGATTCAGTCGTCGGTTTTTCTATTATAAGCTTTTTGGATGCTTTTTCAGGTTATCACCAGATTCGGATACACCCTCCTGACATCAAGGATGTTTCCTTCATCACGAGGGAGGGGTGCTTCAATTATAAAATGATACCCTTTGGGTTGAAGAACGCAGGGGCTACATACCAATGCATGATGGATCGGGTCTTCCGAGATCAAAGGGGGAGAAACTTGGAGGTCTATGTCGACGACCTAATGATCAAGAGCAAGTGTGTGGATTCACACCTGATGGATCTAGAAGAGACGTTCGCCACCCTGCGGAGATTCAAGATGAGGCTGAACCCCTTGAAGTGTGTCTTCGGGGCCAGCCGCGGGAAGTTCCTTGGGGACCTCTTGACTCCGACAGGGGTGGAGCCTAACCCGGATAAGGTGAGGCCATCCTGGATTTGGAATCACCTCGCAATGCCAAGGAGGTCCAGCACTTGACAGGCAAACTAGCTGGGCTGAGCAGGTTCCTCTCCAGGTCAGGAGACAAGTGTTCTTCATTCTTTAAGGTGCTGCGAGGAAACCAAAGGTTTGAGTGGACCGTCGAGTGCGAAGAAGCCTTCCAAGGGCTGAAGAGACAGCTCTCTCAGGCTCCTCTGCTTCAGAGCCCAAAAGAAGGGGAGGACCTGACCTTGTACCTTGGAGTAGGAGCGGAGGCGGTGAGCTCTGTCTTAGTAAGGGAAGAAGGAAAGAAGCAACTGCACATCTACTACGTCAGTTGGATCTTGAAGAAGGCAGAGCTCCGCTACCCCATCCTTGAAAAGCTGGCTTACGCTTTAGTCATCTCTGCAAGAAAACTCTGGCCGTATTTTCAAGCACACTCGATTAGGGTGGTGACCGACCATCCTCTTCGCAAGATCTTTGAAGGGGTAGAGCACTCGGGAAGACTTGCCAAGTGGTCTATTGAACTAAGCGAGTTCGACATCTTTTTTGTCCCGAGACTCTCCATCAAGGCGCAAGCAGTGCCGGACTTTCTGGCAGATTATCTTGTTGAAGTCGAGGAGGGAGAGCAGCAGCCACAGGAAGTGTGGAAGATGATGGTTGATGGGGCCTCGGGAAAACATTCCCTCGGGGGAGGAGTGGTGCTGATAAGCCCCCAGGGAGTCGCGATAGAGCAGGCGGTGGCCTACCATTTTTCGGTGACCAACAACCAAGCAGAGTATGAGGCTGTGATCGCCGGCCTTCGCTTGGCAAAGGAGATTGAGATTCAGGATGTGGAGGCCTTCACCGACTCAATGGTAGTAGCGTCGCAGATCCGAGGAGAGTTTGAAGCTTGGAACCTACCCTCATAAAATACCTCTCCAAAGTAAGGGCTATCATCGGTGGGTTCCGGTCATTCTCAATCCAGCATGTCCCCAGGGAGGAAAGCACGGCCGCCGATCGATTGGCAAAGTTTGGGTCTCAGGGAGGAGGGACCCTGGCTGAACTTTTTTGGCCATCCATTGATGAAGGGGAGTTGATGGAGGTAGGTCGGCGATCCTCGTGGGTAGACCCGTTGGTAACCTTCCTGACCACAGGCAAGCTGACAGAAGTGGTTAAAGATGAAAAGAGCTTCAGGCGTAAGGCAGCTCACTACCTGATGATAGAAGGGGGTTGCATCGTAAGATGTTGTCAGGGCTCCTAGGTAGATGTGTGACAGAAGAAGAGATTCTAAGGATCTTGGGAGAAGTGCACTCGGGCGAGTGCGACAGTCATTCTGGAGGTAGGATGTTGGAGGCAAGGGTGGTCAGGCAGGGATACTTCTGGCCCACACTAAGGAAGGATACCGTAGAGTTTGCAAGGAGATGTCAAAAGTGCCAGCTCTGCACCCCCCTCCATCTCTTGGCAGCTCAAAGACTCCGAAGCATCACGGCACCGTGGCCGTTCGCTATCTTGGGGATGGATTTAGTCGGGCCTTTTCCTCCGACTAGTGGGTAAAGGAGGTTCCTCCTGGTCATGGTCGATTACTTCTCAAAGTGGCTGGAGGTTAAGGCCTTGGCCAAGGTCACCTCGCAAGTCATAAGGAACTTCATCCGGGGGGAGATCATATGCAAACACGGGCTGCCCCAAGCGATAGTGACATATAACGGTCCCCAGTTTGCCAGTGAAGAGTTCATCAGCTTCTGCGCTCAATTGGGGATAGACCTCAGATTTGCCTCTGTCCACCACCCCCGGAGCAACGGCCAGGTGGAAGCGGCAAACAAAATAATTGTAAACCTGCTAAAGAAAAACGTGGAGAACGTGAGAGGAAATTGGGTGGAGCAACTCCCCTCGGTCCTGTGGGCCTTGCGAACGACCCCGAACACGGCCACCAGTGAGACCCCCTTCAAGATTTCTCAGGGGTGTGAGGCGGTCCTACCAGTGGAGTTCGAGGTTCGGTCCCCGTAGGTCACAGCCGCGGGAGAAGGAGATGGGACTTGGAGGTTGGAGAACGAGGAAGGGTTACGCCTCTCGCTAGACATGGTGGAAGAACTGCGGGACGTGGCAGCTATCAGGCAAGAAGAGATCAAGCGGTGGATGGCCAGGTATTTTGATAAGCATGTCAGGGTCAAGCAGTTTGTCGAAGGAGATCTGGTGCTGAGAAAAGTTGATGCGGCAGGAAGGTCGGCTCCCGTGGGCAAGCTCAACCTGAACTGGGAAGGACCGTACATAGTGAATGAGGTCCTTGGAACAGGAGGTTACTACCTCCAGGACGTGGAGGGGAGGGCTTTAAGCCACACCTGGAGCGGCGATGACCTAAAATGCTTCTACCTATGAAATGGGAAGGATGTAATTATATATCCAAAATTAAACTTATTATACTGCATCAGTTGACTTGAATTTCTCTTGCATATGGGGAAATTTTTATAATAGGACGTAATTATGTGTTTTGTAATACCTAGAGCTCGGCTGGGCCCCAGGTAGACCCGCTGCGCAGGCTCTCATCTAGCTGGAAGGTCCGAAGGCTCGCCTGTGGGGGATATGTTTGCTTTGGTAACTTCATCGGCACCCCAAGCTCGGCTCGGCCCCAGGTAGACCCGTTGTGCAGGCTCTCATCTAGCTGGCAAGTCTGAAAGCTCGCGTGTGGGGGATAGGTTTGGTTTGGTAAACTCCATCGGCACCCCGAGCTCGGCTCGGCCCCAGGTAGACTCGCTGCGCAGGCTCTCATCTAGATGGCAGGTCCGAAGGCTCGCCTGTGGGGGATAGGTTTGGTTTGGTAACTTCATCGGCACCCCAAGCTCAGCTCGGTCCTAGGTAGACCTGCTGCGTAGGCTCTCATCTAGTTGCCAGGTCTGAAGGCTCGCCTGTGGGGATAGGTTTGGTTTGGTAAACTCCATCGGCACCCCGAGCTCGGCTCGGCCCCAGGTAGACCCACTACGCAGGCTCTCATCTAGCTGGCAGGTCCGAAGGCTCGCCTGTGGGGGATAGGTTTGGTTTGGTGAACTCCATCGGCACCCCGAGCTCGGCTAAGCCCCAAGTAAACCCGCTGCGCAGGCTCTCATCTAGTTGACAGGTCCGAAGGCTCGCCTGTGGGGGATAGGTTTAGTTTGGTAAACTCCATCGGCAGCCCGATCTCAACTCGGCCCCAGGTATACCCGCTGCGCAGGCTCTAATTTAGCTGGCAGGTCCGAAGGCTCGCCTTTGGGGGATAGGTTTGGTTTGATAAACTCCATCGACACCCCAAGCTCGGATCGGCCCCAGGTAGACCCGCTTTGTAGGCTCTCATCTAGCTGACAGGTCCGAAGGCTCGCCTGTGGGGGATAGGTTTGCTTTGGTAACTCCATCGGCACCCCGAGCTCGGCTCGGCCCCAGGTAGACCCACTGCGCAGGCTCTCATCAAGCTGGCAGGTCTGAATGCTCGCCTGTAGGGGATAGGTTTGGTTTGGTAAACTCCATTGGCACCCCGAGCTCGGCTCGGCCCCAGGTAGACCCGCTGCGCAGGCTCTCATCTAGCTGGCAGGTCTGAAGGCTCGCCTATGGGGGATAGGTTTGGTTTGGTAAACTTCATCGGCACCCTAAGCTCGGCTCGGCCACAGGTAGACCCGCTGCGCAGGCTCTCATCTAGCTGGCAGGTCCGAAGGCTCGCCTGTGGGGGATAGGTTTGGTTTGGTAACTTCATCGGCACCCCGAGCTCGGCTCAGCCCCAGGTAGACCCGCTGCGCAGGCTCTCATCTAGCTGGCAGGTCTGAAGGCTCGCCTGTGGGGGATAGGTTTTGTTTGGTAAACTCCATCGACACCCCGAGCTCGGCTCGGCCCCAGGTAGACCCGCTGCGCGGGCTCTCATCTAGCTGGCAGGTCCGAAGGCTCGCCTGTGGGGGATAGGTTTGGTTTGGTAACTTCATCGGTACCCCGAGCTCGGCTCGGCCCCAGGTAGACCCGCTGCGCAGGCTCTCATCTAGCTGGCAGGTCCGCAGGCTCGCCTGTGTGGGATAGGTTTGGTTTGGTAACTTCATCAGCACCCCAAGCTTGGCTCGGCCCCAGGTAGACCCACTGTGTAGTCTCTCATCTAGCTGGCAGGTCCAAAGGCTCTCCTGTGGGGGATAGGTTTGGTTTGGTAACTTCATCAGCACCCCCAGCTCGGCTCGGCCCTAGGTAGACCCGCTGCGCAGGCTCTCGTTAGCTGACAGGCCCGAAGGCTCACCTGGGGGAGGGAAGCTTTTGATCCTAGGAGACACTCCGACTCGGATGCTCTGAGCAGGACAAGAAACGCACCCGGAACACGGAATAAAAAGGAGTAAGACCCCTTCAGGCAGGAGAGGTCTCGGCCAGAGAAGATCTCGGCGGGGGAAGTCCCTGTCAAGGAGAACTCGCCGAAGGAAGTTCTCGGCGGAAGGCTCCTGACAAATTATTCTTGGTCAGACAGCGAGAAGTGCTAGGTGAAAGCTTCGAGCAGTTTGCAGGGTAAAGAGGGACGACCTCATCTTAAAAGGCCCACGAGCAATGTTCCCGACAGACGGTTTTCGACAGAGCGCGGAAACGAAACGTCTAAGCCATGGGCTCTTTCGATAGGTTCCCGCCTATCAATCACTAAGGGAGACTACCCTAGGGAGGCCAAGGGTCTCGGCGGAAGCATGCTTAAGAAGTATTCGGCCATAACAGTTGTATCAAACACTTAATACAAAAGAAACGTTTACAAAATGTTTTTAATATATAATTACAAGTCTAGAGCGTCTCGCTCTTAACAATGAAAAGAAAAGAAAAGAAAAGGGGGGCCCTTCAGGGAGACGTGTAACGCCCCGGATTTTGATTGCATACGCTTGATGGGCGTTACGTTGGCTTTGACCGTTGTTCGAGCATGGTTTTCCAGCAGGCTTTTGAGTGGCTGTTTTGGTAGCCTAGTTGCACGATTCCCCAGCAAACCGGAGTCCAATTTGGGGACTCGGTGATGCCTCTTAGGGAATGCTTGCACTTTTTCGAGCCCGGGTAATGTTGCTCAAAACGGGTTGCTTGTACAGAAAAAAGGGGTAAAAAGTGCTTAAGGCAAAAATGGTATAGGATGAAACAGAAACACTTTTCAAAATAGTGAAAAATGGTCTTTTTTGAGTGACACGGCCTGGGACACAGGCGTGTCTAGCTCGGGATGCGGTTTGGCTTTGTAGTCGTCGAACTTCGTTCGACGAAGTTGCGGGAGGAACACGCCCCCTGACACGGGCGTGTCGGGGCGTGACCCAGGGAGTGACCTGGGGCGTGACCTCCTTGACTCGACAAAATTTCTTGTGTCGAGTTAAGCTCGACAATGGGGTACCCGCCCCTTGACACGGGCGTGTCACGGGCCATGTCCCGCTTTGTCGAGTGTCGAGTGTCCAGTGTCGATTGTCGAGTGTCGAGTGTCGAGAGGGGGTACACGGCCTGTGACATGGGCGTGTCACAGGGCGTGTCCAGCTTTGTGTCGACACTTTTGGTCGACGAGATGTCGAGACACTGGTTACACGCCCTAGGTCACGGGCGTGACCGACCCGTCACGAGCGTGTACCCGGCCGTGTACCTTGTGGATAAACTTGGATTTGCCGACTTTCTGCGCCGCTTAAGGTACACGCCCTGTGACACGGGCGTGTCACAGGGCGTGACAGCCCCGAAAATCAAATTTTTCCAGTTTTTTGTGTCGTTCATTTCTTTGATTCTGGATCAAATGGACCAGCTCTATTCTGGAGGAAATAAAGCCGAAACAGAGATTTCTCCTCCTCATTTCACCTACTTCTTCATCTTCTTCCTCATTCCAAAATGAACTCAAGGGAGCAAAGCCAAGACAAGAGAAGGAAAGAGAGGAGCAGCCTTCGCGGTGTCGTCTCGGTTCAGGCAAGCGGTGTTCTTCACCCTTGCCAATCTTGTTTTCTTGTTCTTTGATTGTGCAAGTTTAGCTAGTTTTCCTCTTTCAATTTTACTAGCTTGTTCTTCTTGTTTTGTGTTGTACCTCACTAGCCTTGTTATTCTTGTTTTTGTTTAGCCATGAATCCTCTTGATCCTCATGTCTTACATGCTTACCGCCTTGTTCTCGAATTTCCCTATGTTCAATTAATTCTTATGCTAAGTTGATTCATGTAGCTTTTCTTGTTCATGTGATTCATGTAGCTAATTTGATTCATGTAGTTAATTTGATTCATGTAGCTTTTCTTGTTCATGTCATGCTCATGTTATTCTCATGTTAAAATACACTTGTTAGTTTAGTTAGCATTGTCCTTTGAGGAGTAAGTAGAAATTATGTTAGCATACTCATGTTACCATAAACATGGGCAATTTGTCGTCATGAGTGAGGACGAAGGAAGGAAACGTATGTAACTTGGGTTATGGTGAGATTTGCTTATGGTGTTGAGCGTGGGTTCGCTTATGGTGAGTTTTGCGAGGCGAATTGTGAACCATGGCAGGAGCGTTTGTGTCAGGATTCCATAAGGGGTGGTGTGGTTTCAGCCTTGGTTGGCTTTTATTGGTGCGTTCCACTTTAGGGCCGCCACCAAAAGACCCTTGTGGAATCGAACTTAACCGCTGCTTATGTTTCACTAGGATAGTGGTTCTTGTGATAAAAGAATGATAGAATGGGCATGTATATTGTCTTTTTGCTCCTGCGGGTTGAGCAGGACTTGATGAGAATTGCACGCACTTGGTGCGTTTTACACTTTGAATTGACAGTGTTTAACACTTATTTTCGGAACTTCATACTTTATTGTGTAGCCTTGATGATTACTGAGGTGTTATTTCTTGAATGCCTCAGGTGCAGGTTGTAGCCGGTTGAGCGGCTAGTGCTTGGGTAGAGTTTATTTGGAGCTAGCCGAGCTTACTTAGCGAGGTAGTTCTTTTCTTTGTTGTACGGACATATATACGCCCCAATGGGTTCGTGTCAGCTTGTTGGCGCCCATTGGTAGCTTTCTTTACTTGTGATATATATGAATGCTAGACTGCTAATGTGACTCATTTGGATGAGATGATGTCTACTTGCTCTTGGGAAGGATTTATGCTAGGTTGCATTAGATATTTTTAAGCTAAACAAAACTTATTATTGTATAACATGCATAACATGTTTTGGTCACCGAACAAGTATTTTCCAAATAACGTAAACAAAGATGATTTCTTATATTATTCTAAATATAGACTGCATATATGAGATCGTCATAAGTAAACAAAGTATTTCCGCCGCGTACAAACACACAATTTTGTTCCTAAGGCCGAGGGATACGGCCATTAAACTAAACGGTTTTCTTGCATTTAACTGATGGATTTCAACTAATAAAGTAAGCGTCAAGGGTTTGCCTGAGCGTGTGCAGTTATCCCCTGCATGACGTGACATCATAACCCGTAGTTCCTCTTACTCTGATACGATGTACTCGTTGAGGAAATGCGGGTTGTGACAGTTGGTATCAGAGCCAGGTTTGCTTGACAATTGGTCGGGCAAACTTTCTTTTTTGTCATTTTCGTAAGCATCATATCATACACACACTGAGGTGCCATCAGTATGTCTTGGCCGAAGCACGCACACTACACTCATGGCATGAACAGAAGTATACGGGGCATATTATGTAGTATGAGATGCATAATATGTGGTTGTATATGGATCCACCATAGGGGCCACATGTGCGGGTTATGTAGTATGGGATGCATAACCTTACCACATGGATGCGACTAGCACGTTTTCTTTTCTTCGTTGAATGCAATGCTATGTAGTATGGGATGCATAGCATTGTGATGCGTACGACCGCTCATGGCATGCATTAAGGCCTTTTCTAGAATGCATAGCACAGCACGCATAACATAACATTGCATGAGCACAACGTGCCAAGCTAAGATTTACATGATGACACCTGTACACACATGGTTTTGGGTCAAACATAGTCATGCATTCATCGGTTAGGCACAAGTTAGTGGGATGATGGTGAGTCATCTTTAGGCTAGGCATACCATCATTCTCAAACTCACAGAGCAAGTTAGCAGTTGATGTTCATATTGATATATGTCGTGTCTGTACATCGTCGTTATGTGTTGCTTGTTGATTGATATCGAGTAAATGGTTTATAGGATGTCAAAGCGTCTAGTGACAAGGCAAACTCCCCAATCCGAGGGCGAGTCTTCGGGCGCGCGGAATAATGCTCTGATGGATAGTCTACGCCAAAGTAATGAGGCGTTGACAAGGCAGGTGCAGGATGTGCAGTCCCAGCTCCAAGCTATGTCATCAGCGATGTCTAGGCTGGCACCAAGAGTGCAAGAGACTGTTAGAGGCCCCTCTATTTCTACTCCTTCCGTGGCGTTGATACCCCCAGTTGTGGTTCCTCCTGTGATGACTTTTATCTCGCAGTTTCAGCAACTTGGACCACCTACCTATGATGGAAAAGCAGACTTTGTGATCTTGGATGATTGGGTGATCACGTTGGAAGAGATGTTTGTTTATTCTGGCGTTACCAAGGACCAGAAGGTGATGCTTGCCGCCTATCAACTAAAAGGGTTAGCTAAAGGTTGGTGGTTGCGAGAAAAGGAAAGCCTAGTGGCGGGATGCTCGTGGGAAGCCTTCAAAGAAATGTTACGGCGCAAGTTTCTGCCGTCAGTGGAATGGGACCGCTTGATGAATGCCTTGTTGTACCTGAAGCAGAGGAAACTCACAGTGAGTGAGTATGAAATTGAGTTTAGCAAGTTAAGTCGGTTCGCTCCGAGCTTGGTGACTACGGAAGCTGACCGAGTAAAGAGATTTCTTGGCGGACTCCGCAGCGATGTGCAGCAGTTCGCAAGTGCTTATGGAGCGACGAGTTACACTACTGTGGTGGAGGCTGCTTTGAAGGTTGAAGCTATAGAAAATACAAAACAAAGAGGGCAGTTGATGAGGCAGGACAAAAGAAAGCTCGTGGAAGGGAAAATCTCCAAAGCATCAGACGTAAGAAAGAAGAGTAAGGAGACGTGTAGCTTCTGTGGCCGGTCAGGCCACCCAGTTGAGAAGTGTTTCAAGCGGTTGTGGATGCAAAAGAAGGAGCAGGTGCACACCATTCAGGGTACGCCAGCCAGAGATTTGGAGTGTGCAGTGTGTGGATGGAAGGGGCATGATTCTGCTTGTTGTTGGGCCAAAGAGAAAGCCTGTTATCAGTGTGGCAAACAGGGACATCTCAAGGCAAGGTGCCCACAAAACCAGCCCATGCTGCAGCCAAGGCCACTCCAGGCTTTGGCTCCGGCTCCGCGTTTGGACAAAGGAAAAGGGAAGTTAAATGTGATCTCTTCAGAGGAAGCTCAGATGTCACCTCAGGTTATCTCAGGTTCGATTCCTTCCTCTGGTTCACGTTTTGTTTATGACTCTTGTGCGTAGTTCTTAGCTACATATGTACCCTTGTAGGAAACTTTAAGGTAAAGAACCGTTGGGCGCGTGTTCTCTTTGATTCTGGCGCGACCCATTCATTTGTGGCTCGAACCTTTCTGGATCGGTATCATTTGACACCAGATCGAGTGGGGAATGCTTTTTTGGTGAAATTTCCTTCCGGTACTTCTGTGGTTGCAGACTGGGGTCTTCTTGATTGTCCCATTTTGTTGGGGGATTTCTTAGCGAAGGCTGATTTCAAGGTGATCGACTTGGAAGATTTTGACGTTATCTTGGGCATAGACTGGTTATCCCGCTATGACGCCGTCATCCAGTGCAAAGGAAAGCGTTTGGATTTTATCAAGGACAATGGTCAGCCGGGAAGTGTTTATGGTGATTCATGCCAGGATTCTCCAGGGATTTCAGTGGTATGTGTTCGGACATTGTTTGTTTCCGACTGTTTTGCTTGTCTCGTCTCAGTTATGGGGACTAGTGCTGTTTCGCCGCATTTGGAGGAGATTCATGTTGTGCGTGAATTTCTAGATGTGTTTCCTACTGATCTTCCTGGTCTTCCTTCTTATCGTGCTGTCGAGTTCGTTATTGATTTGGAACCGGGTACGCGGCCTATTGCGAAAGCGCCGTATAGAATGGCCCCACGTGAGCTAGCAGAGTTGCGTACCCAGCTGGATGACCTATTGGTAAAGGGGTTTATCAGGCCAAGTTCATCACCTTGGGGTGCACCGGTGTTATTTGTGAAGAATAAAGATGGGTCGATGCGGCTTTGCATCGATTACCGGGAGTTGAATAAGGTGACTATTAAAAATAACTACCCACTGCCAAGAATTGATGATTTGTTTGATCAACTGCGTGACAGTTCAGTATTTTTGAAGATTGATCTCCGCTCGGGCTATCATCAGCTAAAGGTCCGGGAGTCTGATATTTCGCGGACTGCATTTCGATCAAGACATGGCCATTTTGAATTTCTGGTGATGTCGTTTGGTTTGACCAACACACCATCAGCCTTCATGGATATGATGAACCGGGTGTTCAAGGACTACTTGGATAAGTTTGTGGTGGTTTTTATTGATGACGTTCTCGTCTACTCTCGTAGTGCTGAGGAGCATGAACAGCATCTGCGATTGGTATTGGCCACTTTGCGAGACCAACGGTTATTCGCCAAGCTAAGCAAATGCGAGTTTTGGTTGCCTCAAGTTGCCTTTCTGGGTCATGTCATTAATCAACATGGAATTTCAGTGGATCCCAAAAAGATTGCTGCAGTCATGGAGTGGAGGAGATCGGAGACACCCAAGGAGATTCGGAGCTTCTTGGGATTGGCCGGCTATTATCGCAGATTTGTAGAAGGTTTTGCTATGTTGGCTACACCTTTGACTCACTTAACCCAGAAGAATGTGGCGTTTGATTGGACTGACAAGTGCGAGGCATCATTCCTTGAACTCAAGAACCGGTTATGTACCTCTCCTGTGTTGATCTTACCGACAGAAGGGATAGATTATGAAGTTTTTGTGGATGCGTCGCACGTTGGACTTGGATGTGTTTTAATGCAAGACAAAAAGGTGATTGTGTATGGGTCTCGGCAGTTAAACAGTCATGAAAAGAACTACCCGACGCATGATTTGGAGTTCGCAGCGGTGATATTTGTATTGAAGTTATGGAGACACTTACTTTACAGTGCGCAGTGTAAAATCTTTACGGATCATAAAAGTTTGAAGTACGTCTTCACGCAAAAGGAACTTAATCTGCGCCAACGGCGATGGCTTGAATATGTAGCTGATTATGATGTAGAAATTCAGTATCATCCGGGGAAAGCTAATGCTGTGGCCGATACGTTGAGTCAGAAGACAGGGAAATTATTTAATCTTTCAGCCGACCGCCTAGTGGAGGAATTTATATTGATGGATATTTCTGTGGGAAGATATGACCCGCAAAGTCATTCGACAGTAGAAGAACCTTCATGGATGGTGCTTGCAAGACAACATCAAAAGGATGATCCTGATCTTTTATATTTATTTCTTCGGACAGAAAAGGGTGAATTACCAGATTTTTCTATTGATGATAGGGGCACGTTAAAGTATCGTGATCGATTTTGTATCCCCGCAGTTGGAGACATTCGCGTGATGGTGTGTAGGGAAGCACATGGCTAAAGTATGGCCTACCATCCATGCTCAACTAAAATGTACAGTGATCTGAAACAAATTGTCTGGTGGTATGGAATGAAAAAAGATATAGCGCAATTTGTATCTGAATGTCATACCTGCAAGCGGGTGAAAGCTGATCATGGAAGGCCTGGTGACAAGTTGACGCCATTGGAGATTCCAACATGGAAGTGGGAAAGAATTTCAATGGATTTTATTACCGGCTTACCAAGATCTCCACGAGGACATGACTCTGTATGGGTGATCGTGGATAGGTTGACCAAATGTGCTCATTTCATACCATTTAAGGTCAACTACCCGATGAAGACAATAGCGGAGCTATATTTGAACGAAATCATCCGACTGCATGGTGTGCCAGTCAATATCATTTCAGACCGGGATTCCCGATTTACTTCTCGTTTCTGGAAGAGTCTACAAGAGGGTTTGGGGACGGATTTGAGGTATTCCACTGCTTACCACCCTCAGACAAATGGCCAAACAGAACGAGTCAACCAAATTGTGGAAGATATGATTCGATGCTACATTCTTGAGTATGGAGGAGCATGGGATGAACGTTTGTGGCTTATGGAATTCGCATATAATAACAGCTATCAGGAAAGCTTGCAAATGGCTCCGTTTGAAGCTTTATATGGGCGACGATGTCGGACTCCCCTATTTTAGGCTGAGGTTGGCGAGCGGCCTTTGTTGGGCCCAGAGGCGCTCGAGGACATGGAAGTTGCCGTACGACTTATTCGGGAGAAGCTCCGGATCGCCCAAGAGCGATATGAAAAGTACGCCAACCGACGAAGGTCGGAGTTAGAGTTTGTTGTGGGGGATTTTGTTTTCCTGAAAGTCTCCCCAATGGTGGGAATTAAAAGGTTTGGCAAAAAGCGCAAATTAAACCCAAGGTTTGTGGGTCCCTTCAAGATTCTTGCGCGGGTTGGCGCATCCGCTTACAAAGTTGAATTACCTGTGAACTTTCCTGGTGTTCACGATGTGTTTCATCTCAGCCAACTGCGAAAGTGTGTGCGGAATGACAAGCAAGTGTTGGACGTTGTGCCACAATTAGCGCCAAACCTTTCTTATGTGGAGATGCCCATCCGTATATTGGACTCCCAATATCGCGTGTTGCAGAAAAAGAAAATTCTGATGGTCAAAGTTCTATGGAAAAATCAGAATATGGAAAGCGCGACGTTGGAGCTCGAGTCAACAATGAGGGCGGCTCACCCTCATTTATTCCCATAAATTAAGCTGGTATGTGACTTGATGTGTTTGTTTGATTGCTACTTTGCTTGAGATACGGAGTATTACAAAGTTTCGAGGCGAAACTTTTTGTTAGGGGGAGTGACTGTAATGCCACGGATTTTGATTGCATACGCTTGATGGGCGTTACGTTGGCTTTGACCGTTGTTCGAGCATGGTTTTCCTGCAGGCTTTCGAGTGGCTGTTTTGGTAGCCTAGTTGCACGATTCCCCAGCAAACCGGAGTCCAATTTGGGTACTCGGTGAGGCCTCTTAGGTAATGCTTGTACTTTTTCGAGCCCGGGTAATGTTGCTCAAAACGGGTTGCTTGTACAGAAAAAAAGGGGGTAAAAAGTGCTTAAGGCAAAAATGGTATAGGACGAAACAGAAACACTTTTCAAAACAGTGAAAAATGGTCTTTTTTTGAGTGACACGGCCTGGGACACGGGCGTGTCCCAGGGCGTGTCTAGCTCGGGATGCGGTTTGGCTTTGTAGTCGTCGAACTTCGTTCGACGAAGTTGCGGGAGGAACACGGCCCCCAACACGGCCGTGTCGGGGCGTGACCCAGGGAGTAACTTGGGGTGTGACCACCTTAACTCGATGAAATTTCATGTGTCGAGTTAAGCTCGACGAATGGCGTACACGCCCCTTGACACGGGTGTGTCACGGGCCATGTCCCGCTTTGTCGAGTGTCGAGTGTCCAGTGTCCAGTGTCCAGTGTCGAGTGTCGAGAGGGGGTACACGGCCTGTGACACAGGCGTGTCACAGGGCGTGTCCAGCTTTGTGTCGACACTTTTGGTCGACGAGATGTCGAGACACGGGTTACACGCCCTAGGTCACGGGCGTGACCGACCCGTCACGGGCATGTACCCGGCCATGTACCTTGTGGATAAACTTGGATTTGCCGACTTTCTGCGCCGCTTAAGGTACACGCCCTATGACACGGGCGTGTCACAGGGCATGACAGGGACGAAAATCAATTTTTTCCAGTTTTTTTGGGCCGTTCATTTCTTTGATTCTGGATCAAATGGAGCAGCTCTGTTCTGGAGGAAATAAGGCCGAAACAGAGATTTCTCCTCCTCATTTCACCTTCTTCCTCATTCCAAATGGAACTCAAGGAAGCAAAGCCAAGACAAGAGAAGGAAAGAGAGGAGCAGTCGTCGCGGTGTCGTCTCGGTTCAGGCAAGCGGTGTTCTTCACCCTTGCCAATCTTGTTTTCTTGTTCTTTGATTGTGCAAGTTTAGCTAGTTTTCCTCTTTCAATTTTACTAGCTTGTTCTTCTTGTTTTGTGTTGTACCTCACTAGCCTAGTTATTCTTGTTTTTGTTTAGTCATGAATCCTCTTGATCCTCATGTCTTACATGCTTACCGCCTTGTTCTCGAATTTCCCTATGTTCAATTAATTCTTATGCTAAGTTGATTCATGTAGCTTTTCTTATTCATGTGATTCATGTAGCTAATTTGATTCATGTAGTTAATTTGATTCATGTAGCTTTTCTTGTTCATGTCATGCTCATGTTATTCTCATGTTAAAATACACTTATTGGTTTAGTTAGCATTGTCCTTTGAGGAGTAAGTAGAAATTATGTTAGCATACTCATGTTAGCATAAACATGGGCAATTTGTCGTCATGAGTGAGGACGAAGGAAGGAAACGTGTGTAACTTGGGTTATGGTGAGATTTACTTATGGTGTTGAGCATGGGTTCGCTTAGGGTGAGTTTTGCGAGGCGAATTGTGAACCATGGCAGGAGCGTTTGTGTCAGGATTCCATAAGGGGTGGTGTGGTTTCAGCCTTGGTGGCCACCGGGTTTTGTTTTATGGTACGGAATACCATTTTGGCCCCGATTTGGGCTAGCTTTTATTGGTGCGTTCCACTTTAGGGCCGCCACCAAAAGACCCTTGTGGAATCGAACTTAACCGCTGCTTATGTTTCACTAGGATAGTGGTTCTTGTGATAAAAGAATGATGCAATGGGCATGTATATTGCCTTTTTGCTCCTGCGGGTTGAGCAGGACTTGATGAGAATTGCACGCACTTGGTGCATTTTACACTTTGAATTGACAGTGTTAAACACTTGTTTTCGGAACTTCATACTTTATTGTGTAGCCTTGATGATTACTGAGGTGTTCTTTCTTGAATGCCTCAGGTGCAGGTTGTAGCCGGTTGAGCGGCTAGTGCTTGGGTAGAGTTTCTTTGGAGCTAGCCGAGCTTACTTAGCGAGTTAGTTCTTTTCTTTGTTGTACAGACATACATACGCCCCAATGGGTTCGTGTCAGCTTGTTGACGCTCATTGGTGGCTTTCTTTACTTGTGATATATATGAATGTTAGACTGCTAATGTGACTCATTTGGATGAGATGATGTCTACTTGCTCTTGGGAAGGATTTATGCTAGGTTGCATTAGGTATTTTTAAGCTAAACAAAACTTATTATTGTATAACATGCATAACATGTTTTGGTCACCGAACAAGTATTTTCCAAATAACGTAAACAAAGATGATTTCTTATATTATTCTAAATATAGACTACATATAGGAGATCGTCATAAGTAAACAAAGTATTTTCGCCGCGTACAAACACACAATTTGGTTCCTAAGGCCGAGGGATACGACTATTAAACTAAACGGTTTTCTTGCATTTAACTGATGAATTTCAACTAATAAAGTAAGTGTCAAGGGTTTGCCTGAGCGTGTGCAGTTATCCCCTGCACGACGTGGCATCATAACCCGTAGTTCCTCTTACTCTGGTATGATGTACTCGTTGAGGAAATGCGGGTTGTGACAAGACACGTTGTACCCCTCAGAGCTCTCGCTTGAACTCCCGCTGGAGCTCTCGCCTGAGCTCTCCTCGGATGTCTCGCCACCCGCAACGGGTGATTTCGGGACATTCGATGGCAGGGAATCGGGCGCGCCTGGGGGCTTCGGGATGGGCTCAAAGAGCCAGGGAACGAGCTGGCGAGCTGTGATGGTCTTGCCCCTCCCGTCCAAGCAACCGACATCCCGCAGCATCTCCAGGGTCAGCTTGACTGTGGCTTGCATGTTGGCCTGGAGGAGCTTGTCGATATCGTAGAAGGAATAGTGGCGGCTCTCCAACCTTTCGTCTAGTGGAGGAGGAGGCGCAGTCGCCTCCTTGCGTTGGAGTTGGTCCCTCAGCGGGACATTCTCGTATCACGCCTGGGCAAGCTCCGCGCGAAGTGCCACTGCCTATGCGGAATCCTGTGAAGCGAGAGGTTAGCATGAAAAGAATGAAGTTGAAATCTGCAGTGGCGAGAGCGAGTGTCGTGAAAGGTCTCGCTTACCTCTTTCGCCCAACGCGAGGACAATTGTTGCTTGGCGTCTGCCAGCTCTTTCTTCATGGCAGCCGCCTGAGCCACCGCCTCCTCCCGGGCCTTGAACATGTCCTGGAAGTTGCGGTCGATGGTGATACTCCGACGGGCGCACATGTGTGCAAGCTCGATCCCGCTCATCAGTGCCCAGGTGGAGTTATAGGCCAGGAGCCTGGTGGTCATCTTGTCATAGATGTTGGTGTTCTCCCGGCTATAGAGGTCGTATCCCAAGGAGAAGGCCTCACTGGTGACCTCGTCTCGCTCCGCCCAGCTGGGTAGAAGAGATGAGATTGAGACACTGTTGGTGTCATGGTCCCACTAAAGCAGCGGCTTGTTCTCCGCATCCAGGAACTTCGTGCCGAGACCAAAATTATGGTGACCCCGCGGCACCTCTCCAGGAGGAGACTGAGCAGAGGTCTCGACGGCGGCTCCCTCGCCATCTGCTCCACCGGGATCCGGGGGGTTCTCGACAGGTGCCTCGGCGCCACCCCTGGTGACAGCGATCTCGCTAGCGGCCTGCAACATCTCTTCAAATGACCGGCCTGCAGCGGGAGGTTGGGAGGGCGGCACCGCTACGGCTTTACCCTTCTCAGTCGCAGTTATTTTCGGCCTCTTGAGCGGTGGGGGAAGAGGGGCGCCGGGCTTTCGCTTCCTGGCGCCGGTCGAAGGAAGCGGGGCCGGCTCGTCCTGACATGCTTGAGCCGCGACCTTTGCGAGAGCCAGCGGGTCTCTCACAAATTGGCTCTCGGCAGCGTGAGCCTCATCGAAGGTTTGGTGTAGGGGGATCTCGCGCTCTCCTGTGGAAGCGACAACACTCAGTTCTAACCTTAAAAAGAAGGGGATGAATAGCAAGACAAAGGCGAGACCGTACCTTCGCCCGGAGGCACGGGTAGGAGTGAATTGACGCCCTGCCGAAGGAATTGGACATCAAAATCCCTGGTTCCGAAGAACTCAAGGAGGGCGCTCTCGCGCGAGACCAAGGAGGGCGGCTTGTAAACGGCGCCCTCGTATTGAATGGGCGTAAGAGGCACGTTCCCGAAATCGCCGGAAATGAAGACAAACTTCTCACCCCAGTGGTGGTGCTTGTTGGCGAGACCGGTGGTCTTGAGCAGCTGCCCTGAAAAGAAGACCACCCCTCCCTTAGCGCGGAAGGTGAACAACTTTCGGAAGATAGGGAGGCTGAACTCGATCCTCTCGGATCGCATGTAACAGATGAAGGCCGCCAGGATCGCGACCGAGTTTGGATTCAACTACACGGGAACCACTCCATAGTACCGTAGGGCCTAGCGCATCTCGGGCCAGAGGGGGAGGCGGAAGCCCACCTCAAAGTGCTCGAGGGGGATGGTTAGCTCCCCCTCCCATGCACTGTTTATCTTGTCATGGTTGCCGGGGTTTCGCGCGGTGAACCCGGCGGAAACATAGCGAGTCCGGGTCAGTTGGAACTCCTCCATGGTCAGGCTGCAGGAGGGGAACAGATGCTTCTGGATGGCTTCCGCGCAATTCGAAAATCCCTCGCTTCCACCCGACATCGTGCTTGAGAGGTTGTGGGCGAGGTCTTCAGAAGGGAGTCGAGAGCAAGAACTGAGCGAGAACGGGAGGAGGAAGCGGAAGCAAGCGGGAGCTTTTGGCAAACCGTGAGAGCAACAAGAGAAAAGGCTCGGGATTCGGATCAGAGAAATAAATATGGTAGGTGGACTTCTCTATTTAGAGAGAACCGTGATCATCATGACTATTTCCAAAAAGGCGCCGGGGGTACAGCCGTCACGCCCTAAGTCGGCGGCGCCTCGGTTTCCCGCCCAAGACTGACGGCGACTGACAAATTGCCGTCACACAAACATTTTGAGATGACGCGTGACAAGTCAAACGAGCGGAAATAGGGTTACTCTCGCCGAGCGAGAGCTGAATAAAAATAAAAATAATAATAATAAAGATAGAGTCAGGGGTTACTCTCGCCGAGCGAGAGCTGAATAAAAATAATAATAATAAAGATAGAGTCAGGGGTTACTCTCGCCAAGCGAGAGCTGAATAAAAAATAATAATAATACAGTCAGGGGTTACTCTCGTCGAGCGAGAGCTGAATAAAAGGTAATAATAATAGTTGCAAAGTTATTGGTTACAGACTGATGAAAATAAATATGGGTACATTGGGGAAGGGGAAGGTCGGGGGCAAGAAATGGCGAGATCTCGCGAATCAGTAGGGTTCCCACCGCCATCGTCCTCGTTCCCGCTGCCTAGTCCTCGGTGGCGCCTGCGGTTTGAAGTAGGACAACAAGACGGTGCATCCCAGGTTGATCCGGCGAGACAGGTCTCGGATCCGCGCGATGCATATTTCGGGAGAGGACCCGGCGGTAAGCCCATCGGGCCGATCCGTTTTGCCGATGAAGTAGTATCGCTCTAGAGCCTCCAGCCTCTTCTCCACCGATTGGCGGAACTCTCTCGCCGTGGAGTCATGGGCCCACTCCCGCCGTATAAGCTTCGACAGGACGGCGGCAACCCTATTCCCCCGCCTTTTAGCACTCCTGGCACTGGTCAAGATTTCCTCCATCTTTTCAGATGAAGGGAAGGGGGAGCTCTCGCTGTCCTCCCCTTCTCTATCTTCGTCTTCTTCAACTTCTTCATCCTCTGTGTCAGCTTCCGACCGTGAGCCCGGATCCCCTAACAAAAGAATTCCACAGTCATGGCGAGAGCTAAGAGATAATCGTGATAAACTTACCGCATACCTGCAGTATGGCGAGAACCACCAGCCGACGGCAGGAGAGAAGGCCCACCCCCCCCCCCCCCAATTCCAAAGAGGAGGTGGATCGGCTTTCCTTTTTCGGGGGGGGGGGGGAGATTGCGCGAGTGGTCATCCCGGCTTGGCCGAAAACAGGAGGGGAGTTATCCTCTCCCGCGGGATGGCTGGCATCCTGGGGAGCTACGGAAGATTCGACAACCATTCCTCCCGCCAATAGGGAGGAATCAATCGCAGGGGCAGGCCGATTAGCGACCCTTACTTCGTTCTCCCGGGTAGTGAGACCCGGTTGGGAGGAAGCTGGTGCTGCGGGAAGACAATTCAGCATTCTGAGACTGAGTTAAGAGCGAGAGTGGAAAAGATACCTGCAGTTCTCGAGGAGTCAGGCAGCGGAGCGACCTCCGAGACCCGCGGTTGGTCCTCAGGAGGATAAGATGATGTGTCCAAGGGCTCCCGTGGGGGCCTGACGTCGTCGGGGACCGTTTCCTGCGAGAAGTATCGCGTCAGCTTCAAATCCTCCCACATAAGCAACTAGTGGTTTCAATGATTAGCGAGTCAGATATACCTTCTGCGGAGAGGTATCATCCGCGCGGCTTGGGGTCGGGGTAGGTGGGCTCCTGTTCTCATGAGGCAGGTCTCGCTGGACCACCTTTGCCTTCTTCTTTTTCTTCTTTAGTTGAGAAGGCTCAGCGGCTGATGACTTTCTCGCCAGCCAGGGGGCAACCAAGGCGCAGTTAGCCTTGGCTCGCGCCTGTGCCGCATCGATGCGGTCTTGAAGATCCTGCGGAAGCGGTTTGTCAGCACGCTTGGAATGCATCGTGAGAGGAAGCGGAACTCAGGCGAGGAACGAAGATTCGAGGGAAGATTTATGGCCGTCTATCATCACATATATATAGCCACGGTACGGCCCACCAAAAGATTCCCTGATGTTGACACGTGCTCAGCGAATATTTACGGGTTGGATGTGTCTTTTAGAGTGCAGAGCTAGCTCAAAAAGATCGGGGATTGTGTACAACCCCATATTCGCTGAGTCAAACTAGGAGGCACCAACGATCATAATTAGGGTAGCCAGAGGCCCGCCCTAAAGAAGTTCTCGCCCAAGTAGGCGGGAACGCTTGCGCTTGCGCCAAGCTCCTGTCTTGAAGGAGCTCTCGCCTATAAGCGGGCGAGACCGCTTGCGCCAGACTCTGGGCAGGAAGGCTCTCGGCTCAGAGTTCTCGCCAGTCGAGGGTCGAGGCCTGGGGTAAAATGACCTAATTGCCCTCAGGTAAAATTAACCCTATACCCTCAGGATAAACCGCGGGATTTGGCTATTGGCAGATCAACCAAGGGTATTTCAGTAATCTCAGGTTAGCAAGAGGCTATAAATAGACCCATAAGGGCTACTTAGAAGGCAAGCTTTCATAATCTTCCAATTTTCAGTGCCTTCTGAGGATCTCCTAGCCCAGCTTTTGGCTTTGGAGGGGAAACTTTGGAGGGGAAGCTCTCAGAGATCTTCCGGGTGTGAGGTGGGACCTCCCTGCTGAGGCTTTGGGTCAGTCTTAGGTCCTTTGAATCCAGTCGAGGGTCGAGGCTTGAGAGAAGTAGGTGTTGGCTGCACCCCTATTTTGAAATCCCGTTGAGGTCATTTTTGGCTTCAACATGTATTTTAGGCGTTGAGAGTGTTGAGTGAGCACTCCTTAACGCTTTCTGCCTTGATCAATTTCCGGCTTCTTCAGTATCTTAAGCATTGAGAGAGTTGAGTGAACATGCCTCACTCAACGGTTTTTGCTTTAGCTAGATTTTTTGAATCATGGAGTTGAGAGTTTTGAGTGAGCATGTTTCACTCAACGCTTTCTGTCTTAGCCAGATTTTTCTGCTCCATGGAATTGAGTGAGTAAGCTCCACTCAATGCATTTGGACTTAACCAAATTTCTGTGTCTGAAAACACAGGTTCTGACTAGGTGATGGTCAGTCAACGCTTTTTCATATGACGTTGAGTGAGCTTGCTTCACTCAACGTCTATGGACTTAGTCAAATATCAGCATAAAATTTTTGTGGCTTTGACTTACAATACAATACTCAATGAATATAGAGTATGCGTTGAGTGAGTGATACTCACTCAACGCCTGTGGACTTAGCCACTTTTTTGTTGGATCTTACGGCACCCTTAGAGGGGGGGGGGATGAATAAGGGTTCTTTTAATTTTTCTTAAAAATTAAGCAAGCTTTACTGGATGAATAACAACAATATAATTGAAGAGTGCAAATATATACTAGCTAAAAACAATAATGATATATTTCAAAAGAGATGAATTGAATACAAAGTGTCTCTATAGAGCTAGAGACAAAGGCTCATGAAATAAATAATTTGCTAGTGTTTTCGCCGGTTCTTCTACCAAGAACTGGCAGGCTAAAGCGTATCTCTTCCTAGATCTTGCAACTAGCCTCTCTTAGATCTAACCATGATCTATACGCTGCACACAAGACAACGATTTCTCCCTAAGCCACACAAGGATTTGGACGCCACTCACAAGGCGGCGATTCTCTCCTAAACTACACAAGGACCTAGACGCCACACACAAGGCAGCGATTTCTCTACCGATTACAATGAGAAAGTAAAAGAAAGAACAAAAACAAATTGAACACTTTAGGCTAGACACTCCCTTCAAACAATGTGTTGAAGATGCTGACGAATCCTTGCTAGAGATGCTTCGAATGCTTCGCACGTGCCGTCAATCTTTCGCTCTTTTGGCCTTCTTGAGAGTATGGAGTATCTCTGAGTTTTGGAGCTCTCTGAATCGTCTATGCAGGAAAGTACACTAAAGGTGATGAAATTCGTGATTTCCTCAAGAAATGAAATGTTTTTTATATTATGGCACTATCCTCTGGTGATACTTGGTATCGCCAACTGGCGATGGCGGTAACCGCTGCCACATGGCCCATGAACTCCTCATTTTTGCATCGCACAAACGTCGGGCGCCTAATCGTGCACTATCACCGAGCGATACCGAATATCGCCGTCGGGCAATAGCGAAATAACGGAAGACACATTTTTGTCGAGCGTCGAGCGGAAATGCGTCGAGTGGCGCTATCGTCTGTCGACGATACTCAATATCGCCTGGCGATATATCCCGAGCTCAATTCTGATCCAATTCAGCACCAAAAAGATATTAGATATAGACCTGTGTTATCTGCACACCAAAAACACCCAAATATCAAATACAAATAAGATTTGTTATTAGCAAACCGGGAAGCATGGAATGCATGCTCCAACAATCTCCCCCTTTTGATAATAACAAATCCATTAAGAAAGAAATCATGAATGTTAAAAAGGTCCACCCAATTTGAGTATCAAGACGAAGCATGTATATGTGCATAAATTGCACCTGGATGAAACACTCCCCCTACACGTGATCTCCCCCTAAATGGAAGCATAGGGAAATTCGTGAATTTTAATGAAATATGTGAAATTTAATTCTTCCCAAATTTGCAAATGTATATGAACAGGCTTCGGTGAATGATTTCCTTTGTAAATTTTCTCCCCCCTTTGGTATTATCAAAAGATAGTTAAGAGTGTGGCGGAAGCGAAAGAAGGAAAAACACAAAAGAGGGACTCATAGAGGACAGGTGAGCAATGTAGAATAAAGGAAGAACTGAGTAAACACTAACTTTGGCAACGTTCAGCTAACTATGTCACAAACACATACACTAGTGAATTGTTTTTGGGAAAAAGTTCTCAGTCCAATTCTTATAAGAAAAACATTTAGAGAGGATAATGTTGTGTACATGTGATGTGGCGTCAGAAATATTTATGCAGAGTCTAACAAATACATGAATACGAGAATGTGAAAAAACAACATAACATAGAGTTGGACATGCGGAGCTATACTCGTACCCAAGAGTTCAGAGCACATAATAAAGAAATTATCCATGTAAAGATTTTCACAAGACACTTTACAATTCTTGCCAAGGTGCTCAACCTCACAATGCTTATGAAGACTAATCAGGAGGGTAAGTAGTGCTTGGTGGAGGTTACTTGTCAGCCCTTTATTATTTGTTTTTTTTGTTGTGTGAAACATATAACCAAAGGTTTGCACTTTTGGGATTATACACTTTTGTTAATCACATTTTTTATACTGAACAAAGGAGTCTGAATTCACTTGTGAGAGCATACATAATAATTAAATATTAGTGTGCACTGTACCAAACTCGGATAAAGCAGTAGCAGAAAGCATGCAACACTAGCGGTTATGGTAGAACATTCACAATTCACATGTTGTAAGATGGATGCATACGAAGATTTGCACAACCGTGAGTGAAATAACATTATCATAACTAAAAGATTTCTCATACTTAGAGGCATGCGAAACCAATTTTACGAGTTTAAGAACACTAGTACTGAAGTATGTAGAACGGATATAAGAATGGTGAACTAGAGAACCAAGTTATTAAAAAACTCAAAAAAAACATTACACCTTGCCTAAATTTGAGTCACGAAGAAAATTTGAAGAAATAGCAAAAAATCTCTGTCGTCGAGCGATACCGGTTATCGTCGATCGACGATAGTGTAAAAAAGATAAAATCGAGCGCAGTCAGTCAAAGGCATCTTTCCAAACATTTGTCCATGAAGCCAGGTCGCAGAAGTCGGCGAAAACCTAAGACCTAGGTATGAAGCTTGGATTTTTGCTTTAATTCTTTGGATTTTTATGGATCTTATTGTTAGGATAGTGTAACGTAGAACACTAGAGGAGAAATTTCCAAGTTTTAAAGTGCATAAATTTTGTTTGTGGATCATAAGAAAATATATTTGTTTAAGTAAAAAAATGTGCATAGATTCTTGGATCTAAGAGGTTGTAAGAGGATTTGGAGAAAAAAGAACTTGCAGGTCTGGTGTTTGGGATGAGGGGAAACCAGATCTGAAGTTGGAAATGGAGGAAAACCGTTTTACGCTATCGCCCAGCGACAGTGGGTGTCGCCGGATGGCGATATCGGAAAAAAAAATTATTTCTGAAAAAAATTTGATATGCAGGAATGGCTTCCAGTTCCAAAGCACGAAGAAGCACGGGAGTGACTCATATTCGTCTTATCAAACATTTTCAGGAATAGAAAACGCTAACATAGGAATCGGACGGGTGATCGAATTCGACCCGGCCCGTCATGCACATATCCATGATTTGTTAGCAATGGCTGGAATAATGTCGATTATTATTCCAGATACATTCTCCTCCATACTGATTAGAGAATTTTATAATTATCTCAAAGATCCGCGGTTCACGGAATTGAATGGCGGAGTCCGATCGAAAATACAAGGACAGGCGGTAGAAATAACCCACTATGATCTTAGAGATGAGTTTGGGTTAATCGAGCATGAAAACACTTTAGATGTAGTAGAGAACTATCATAAGGATAGGGACTGGACATTATTGAATTTGGTTTTGCATGGAAATTCCATCAAAACACTAATTCAATCTACGACCACGCTTACGGAGGATGCACGACTAGTGCAAGATATACTGATGCATACTGTCCTACTGAAATCCGGAGATATACGGAAAATAACGGCTCAACTGAGTTATGTGACGTACATGATTTTGGAGTGGGAGCCGTTTGACATGGCGGATTTTGTCCTTTCGATAGTACGCTATTCATTTAGATTGAAGAGTCCTAATTGGAAGAAACTGAACACACTACCACTTGGAGCTGTCATCCAACGTATTTTATATAAGAAATATACTTGGATTGACCCAGATTTGTACTTCAATGATTGTATACCATCTATATATTCGACGAGTGGAACACCTTCCATCGGCCGATCAACACGAGGAGGGTCATCAAGGAGGAGTGAATCGGTGTCCACTATCCGAAACCCGCCAATTCCTAGAGGTGGATCATTGCGAGAAGGGTTGGACGACTTGCGAGAGTCGTTCGAAGAACACAAGAGGGATGTGAAGAAAAACTTCTTGGGAATTCAGAAATTTATTAAATTTCTGACAAAAAGTTTGAAGTTGAAGCCCACTCCAGCAGAGGCAGCAGAATGGGAAGATCCGGTCATGGAGCCACCCCATACATCTACTCGCCGAGCACGTCGGACGCGGAGCAGTGAGCACATTTCGGCAGATGACCAAGGAGAGACAAGTGCAGGCGACATCAGAAATTTTTAAAGATTTCGGGATGGATCGATATTTTAGCACTGTCGCCCGGCGACAGTCACTGTCGCCCGGCGACAGTCACTGTCGCCGGCGATAGTGAATTTTCTTAATTTCTTGAAATTTTTTTCATGCTGTAATATTATATGGGACTTAAATGTGATATTGTGCTTATGTAATAATATATGACACAGTATATGGTGTTTCTATTTATGGTTTATGTAATTTTATTTTGGCTTAATGTTCATGATTGTAACAATTTAATTATGTTATCTTTTTGTTGTTTTTTTAGTTTGTGATGGTAATCTGTTAGTTTGAAAGGTCTAGAATTCCTAGTTCTAATCGTAATAATGAAAAACGGGAATCTGGAAGTGGTTTCGTGAAAATATCCGCAAGATGTGAATCAGTGCTTATAAAATTGACTTTGATAGTATTTTGTTTTATGTAGTATCTTATGAAATTATGATGTACATCAATGTGTTAAGTCAATTGCACTTTTATTATCACACTTCAATTCAATTGTTTCATGAACTATTCCAAAATCTTCTAAAGTTTGCTTCATCCATAAAGCTTGTGCAGAACAACTGCCTAGTGACATGTACTCGACCTCAGTAGTGGATAAGGCAACAGAATTATGTTTTCTACTCGACCACGAGATAAGTGAAGGGCCAAGAAAGTGACAGGTGTCACTGGTGCTTTTACGATCTAATGAACAACCAGCATAATCACAATCAGAGAAGCCATATAATATAATTGTATTGTTATGAGGATACCACAAACCTAATTTAGATGTGTCAATAAGATATCTAAAAATGTGTTTAATTGCCTTTAAATGACACTCTTTGGGATTAGCTTGAAATCTAGCACATAAATATACACCGAACATAATGTCAGGCCTAGAGGCAGTCAAATACAATAGTGATCCTATCATTCCTCTATAAAGTATTTGATCTATAGATATTCCACTTTTATCTTTTCCTAACTTTAATGAGACACTCATGGGGGTATTTGCATGTTTTAGATTTTCAAAGCCAAATCTTTTTAAAACATCATGAATATATTTAGATTGACAAATAAAAATTCCATCATGCTTTTGAGTAATTTGAAAACCAAGAAAATAAGTGAGTTCGCCTACCATGCTCATTTCAAATTCATTCTTCATAATTTCAATAACATTATCACATAATTTTTCATTTGTGAATCCAAAAATAATATCATCAACATATATTTGTAAAACGATAAGATCATCATTGATATGTTTAACAAATAAAGTACAATCAGCACTGTTCATTTTGTAATCATTCTTTAATGAATAAATAGTAAATCTTTCATACCATGCTCGGGGTGCTTGTTTTAAACCATAAAGGGCATTTTTCTAATTTAAAAACATGATCAGGAAATCTAACATCAACAAAGCCTGGAGGTTGTTTTACATAAACCCCCTTCTTAATATACCTGTTAAAAAAGGCAATTTTAACATCCATTTGAAATAATTTAAACTTCTTAAAACTAGCAAATGCAAGAAATATTCTAACTGCTTCTAAACATGCTACGGGTGCAAAAGTTTCATCAAAATCTATTCCTTCTATTTGTGAATAACCTTTTACTACGAGTCTAGCTTTATTCCTAGTGACCCTAGATTCACTATCTAGGTTATTTTTAATAATCCACTTAACCCCTACAATAGGATAATTTGATGGTCTTTCTACTAACTTCCAAACCTTATTGCGTTCAAATTGATTAAGCTCGTCATTCATAGCTAAAAACCAAGAATTATCATTTAAAGCAGCTTCAAAACTTTTAGGTTCTATATCAGAAATAAAGCACATATTCGAAAATAACTCCGTATGATTGAACGAGTACTTACCCCTCTTGATGGTTCTCCAATAACTAAATCTTGGGGATGATCTTTTTAGAATCTTAGTTCGCTTGGAGGCACGTATCCTTGCTCTTCTTCTTCTTCTTCTTGTTCGACTCCTTTTTTTTCATCTTTGTCTCCAAGGTTTTCATCGTCATCCACCCTTTGTAGAGGGGAGAACTCTTCATCTTTACCTGTATTATTAGTTTCTACACAAGGTAAAAACTCATCAAATTTGACATGTATCGACTCTTCAACCATTTTAGTCCTCTTATTGTAAACTCTATAAGCTTTACTTGTTGAAGAATAACCAATAAAAATGTCTTCATCACACTTTTCATCAAGTTTGCCTAAATTATCCTTAGTGTTCAAAACAAAACATTTACAACCAAAAACTTTAAAATAAGACACATTTGAATTCTTTTGAAAATATAACTCATAAGGTGTTAATTTTAAGAGGGGTCGAAGCATAACACGATTAATAACATAACAAGCAGTACTAACAGCTTCGGCCCAAAATAATCGAGGTAATTTGTATTTAGATAGCATAGTGCGAGCTAGTTCTTGCAAAATTCTATTATTCCTTTCTACCACACTATTTTGTTGAGGTGTACGAGGAGCAGAAAATTCATGTTTAATTCCTAACTCATTGCAAAAAGAAACAAATTTCTCATTATCAAATTCACCTCCATATTCTGAACGAATGCATTTTATTTTTAACTCTATTTTGTTTTGAACACGTAAACATAATTTGGAAAATTCTAAAAATATATCAGATTTAGACAATAAGAAAATTGTCCAACTAAAGCGAGAGAAATCATCAATCAAAACAAAAGTGTACTTTCTACCACATAGACTTAGTGTATTAGCAGGACCAAACAAATCCATATGTATCAATTCTAAAGGCCTAGTGGTGGAAACGATATTTTTGTTTTTAAAAGAAGACTTTGTAAATTTTCCTTTTTGACATAGTGAACATAAAGATGATAAATTTCCATGCAAAAAGGTAAACCTTTAATAAGTTTATTTTTGAGACAATTTTATGATTAGCTTGGAACTAGAATGTCCAAGACGTCTATGACATAAATCTAACTCCTCATTTTTAGAAATAAAACATTTTAATGAAGAATGTGACAAATCATTAAATCTAATCATGTAAACATTTAGAAATCTATGAGCAGTAATAACAATATCATTTGTTTTATAGTTAATAATTTTGCATTGGATTGAAGATGAGTCAAACAAGACGTTTAAGCCAATATCACATAACTGACTTATCGAAATTAAATTATACTTCAAACCTTTAACATACAAAACATTTGAGATAGTAAATGATTTGTTACCTACTACTCCAATGCCGATGATTTTCCCTTTTTGTTGTCTCCAAAAGTTACTACTCCTCCCTTCTTCATCTTTAGGCTAAGGAACTTTGATTTATTGCTCGTCATGTGCTTGGAACACCCTGAGTCCAAGTATCACACGTCTTCTTTGTCCTTAGCCTGCCAACACACCTAGAAAGAGGATGAGAGTAAAGTTCCGGCTACCCAAGTGGTTCCTCCCATAGAATAGGTGGAAGCCTTAGACACCCAGATTTGTTTGACTGAGTAGTATCCCGTCTTCTTACAAGTATGTGTTGTGTGACCAAACTTATAACATTTGGCACACTTGATGAAAGAAGTCGACGGGTTTTTTAAAGTAAATTTTGACCCTTTGCTGGAAGCTACAGGGACAGGGGGTTTATTATTTTTAATCTCAAAATCAGATTTCCTGGACTTTTTATTATCATCGGCGACAGTGGATGTCGTCGGGCGATAGTGTTCAGGAGAGTATCCAAGTCCGAATTTTCCAGAACCATAGTACTAGTTTCCCAAAATCATATTTAGAGATTTTTGGCCCACTCCAAATTTGTTAGTGGCCATTTCTAAATTACGGACTTGTTCCCCTAATATATTATTTTTGGAAACTATGGTGCTGCAACGGTTTGCGAAGGACTTCCTGCTGCATTCCACTTGAGATTGAGAAAACTTTAGAGATCTATCTAAGGCCTCTTTCTCTTTTATAAGAGTTTCAACCCGATTCTGAGTCTTAGAGAGTGTAAGACCCCACCCCCCTTTTTTCTCTTAACACCCGAGGTCTTATGCCCAGAACCGCTGTTTTATGGTGGACCCGACTCTCGGGAAAGCCGTCACTACAAAACGTCGATTCTGCCGGCCTTTTCGATCATCACAAAGAGAGCGGTAATCAGGAATGATATAGCTGAGTCCACAATGTCATATATAATAAGAGAAAACACAACATGTCCATAAGTAAAAAAGAGAAAGTACAACAAAGTAAAAAAACGGAAACATAAACGGGTTTAATCCATGTACATCAGATCCTCGCTACAATATCTCGTGGAAGCTATAAAAAGACTATAACTCACGGAGTTGGTCACTGGTGTTCCGGTACTAGACTGGCCACTGGGTCGTTGGCCGTGGAAATCAGCTGCTCAGGGCGTAGTAGAGCCCTCCATAGTGAGGAGACGTGGAATACGTCATGCAATCCCGCTAACTCTGGCGGTAGCTCCAGTCTAAAATCCAAGGGGCCGATCTGCTACAGGATCCTGTAGGGCCCCATATATCTTGGACTGAGCTTCTTTCGCCCGCAAACCTGCGAGACCCCATGCATCGGTCGTATCTTCAAGAAGACCCGGTCTCCCACCTGAAACTCCACCTGACGATGCCTCGCATCGTAATACTTGGCAATGGATACGTATTCCAGACCGTCAGCCTGTTCAGGGCTCGGTATTCGATACACAGCCGAAGCGTCACGTCCTTCTTTTTTACAAATAGCACCGGAGCTCCCCACGGTGAAGAGCTAGGCCAGACGAACCCGACTTCCACTAACTCTTGAAGCTGGCTTCAAAATTCCACCAACACCTTCGGGGCCATTCGGTATGGAGCCCTGGATACCGGCTTAGCCCCCGGCACGAGCAGAATCTGAAAGTCCTTCTCCCGGTGCGGGGATTGCCCTGGTAGCTTCTCCGGAAATACATCGGCAAAGTCCAGCACCACTAGAATATCTGATATAGAATCCTTGGCCATGACCATCTCGAAGAGAACCTGATAAACTTCGTCTCCCTATAGGTGGGCCTTGACGGCCTATACAGACGATAATAATACTAGGTGGGCTGGTGTAATACCTTCAATAACAATAGAGGAGTCCCCGTGCTTCACGGTGATCCTCTTCGCCAAGCAGTCAATCTGGGCATGGTTCCAGTGTAACCACGTCATGCCTAGTATGAGATTATAGTCCGACATCCTCAGGATTGTCGCTGGTGCATCAAACGCCTTCCAACTGATCACCGCCTCCATTTTGCAATGAGAAGAGGTCATGAGCTCTGATCCATCGGGTAGACGCACCCTCATCACCCTTCCTGTGAATTTCTCCATGCCTGCCAGTCCTTTCACGAAGTCCTCTGACACAAACGAGTGTGAATCCCTGGTGTCGAAGAGTGTGTGAGCGGGCTTGCCGCTGATGAAAACCACACCTGAGGTAATTAAGTGTCTTAGTGTTCTAGTTGTAGTTTTTCTTTTCTTAATTTCTAAATAGTTTGTGTCTATGATAACTAGTTCTTAGGAAAGAAGGAAATTGAATGTACTGGCATACCTGCTATAACCTACTCTTAGTTCCTGGGTTATGCCAGATCTAGTGCGTACACCTACTCCCTCTCTGGCCTGTGGCCTCTGCCCTGATATCTCCATCCCTGGTTGTGTCCTCGGCCACCAAACTGTCGAGGAGGTGGGGCACCCTGAAGTGCTGGTGGGGGTGCTCGCCTCATCAGACAATTTCTCTTAAAATGCCCCGGCTGATTGCATTGGAAGCACACTGATGCCTGCTCTGCTATGCTTGGTATCTCCAGTATCTATAAGGGCTGGGGGACAATACCCCCTGATTCCTCTACTCCGGTACAATCTCTTGACGGGGTTGATCCCCATTCCTTCTTTCCCTAATGACCTGGCCTCGAGGACGGTCTCTACGTCCTCCAATCACTACATCGTCAGCCGGCCTCTTTCGGTTCTTGACCGTAAGCTGATCTGCCTCCCTTTTCTTAGCCATTTCCAGAATCTTGGCTAAGCTTCCCTCGGAGACGAAGAGGATGGCTTGTCTCATGTCTTCGTGCAGCCCCTTTTATAACCTCCTGGCGTAGCCAGCGTTGTCCAACTAGTAAGAGTCTGCATAACGGGCTAGGTGTGTAAACTCCTGGTAATACTCCAGCACTGTCTTGTTGCCCTGCTTCAACCACAGGAAGTTATACTCCAGCTCGTCCCTCACCGATTGAGGCACAAAATGTCCTAGAAGTGCCACTATGAACTCTTCCTAAGAGATATCTGCACAATCCATATCCACAAAGGTGGTGTCCAGCTGTGACTTCCACCACCTCTTCCCGTGCGAATCCAAGCAGGAGACTGCCAAAGCACCTGCCTCCTTAGTGGGGCATCGTATCCCCGCAAGCATATCATAGATGGTATCGAACACTCCTCCATGCGGATTGCCGACTCCGTCCCCTGGTAGGATGGAGGGGAAAGTGCAAGGAAGGCACTCATCCAGTTGGCCCCGGGATTTGGCTGTGGAGCCGGGGCCTGCTGAGCCCTGAAGGCCTCTAGGATGGCCATCAAAGTTTGCCCCATCTCCGTCTGCTGAAACAGAACTGGAGCCGGCGGAGGTGGAACTATATTCGGAGCCTGAGGTGCCCCCTGCTGTGGAGTAGGGTTTATCGCAGGCTACAAGGAAAATTTCCAACAGTTAGATAGCATACCAATGGAATAAAAGGAGGAGAAAATGGACATTCACATGTGATTTCCCTTATGGGCCCACCACTACTTCCACTGCTAGTTTGTACGCAAATTAAGCTCACGCGGGGGTGGCCTAAGGTTATTGTGGACTACTTCTCTTTTCGATCGAGTTTTGGCTCTGATACCACTTGTAAGACCCCCTGCCCCCTTTTTCTTCTTTTAAACCCCAGGGTCTTATCCCAAAACCGCCATTTTCCGGTGGCCCCGACTCTCGGGAAAACTTCCGCTACAAAACGCTGATTCTGCCGGCCCTTTTGATCATCACAAAGAGAGCGGTAATCAGGAATGATATATCCGAGTTCACAATGTCATATATAATAAGAGAAATCACAACATGTCCATAAGTAGAAAAGAGAAAGTACTGCAAAGTAACAAAATGGAAATATAAACGGGCTTAAGCCCGGTACATCAGATCCTCGCTACAATCTCTCGCAAAAGCTATAAAAAGACTATCACTCACGGAGCTAGTCGATGGTGTTCCGGTACTAGACTAGCCCACCTCCATGCGCATCGTACTCCGCTGGTGCTGGTCCCTATGCTGTTGGTCCCTGTCTCCCATCTGGAGACCCTGTAATGTTGTGGTCCGAAAACCATTAGTCATAAAGACTAAGCCCTATCATCCCCTACCCCTCCCCCCATGGCTCCTAGGCACCGAGCAGGAAGGAGGAAAGGGAAGCTACAAAGGTGGAGAGTACAAAGTAGCAGGTGATAGTGGAACTAGTCTAGCAGTTCTATAATAGTATGTAGTAAGGTAAGCAAGTAGAGTAAGCAAGTAGAGTAATCAGCGTATGTAAGAAAGACAAGGTAAGAAGTAAGTAACCTTAACTTATATGAATGTTCATACAGACATATAAGTTAAAGGGTCTTTTGCAAGGCTCCCACCATATAAAAATTCACATACCAATTTGTATGTTGGGGTGTCGGTTGTATGCAAGTATGCTATGCCATGATTCATGCAAGTGCAACCCACGCACACGACTCTATGTGCACAGACCTTTAGTTCCCCCTATTTGGGCAGCTAGCTTCACGCCCAGGAACATTCGTAGTTGCAAACGGAGACAATGGGTTGGGCCCCCCACTCCTAGGCGGGTATCCACACTAGCAGGCCTAACCCTGCCGTATGCCCCTAGAAGAATACAACCTAGAGTATCCGCGTACTAATGCTGGCCATATCCACCAGACTTTCTTTGGCTAAGTGTCCCACACCGCCGAGTCAATGTATCGACGTCAGTGTGAATGACCGTCCGATACCGAAGACCCACTACATTATTTTGTATCCAAAACCTTTTGAGCCACTGGCCCCCCGAACTATCCGTCCGTGCATCTACCTTCCGAACGAACCGTCCGGATGGCAATCAAAATAACCTAATCAACCTCCCGAGCTTCTGGGGCATGTGAATGTGTAACCCTAGTCATACGAGTTGCTCTTGAAATGTTTTATTCTTACTATTTAGGTTAGCCCAGGACTGCCCAAGGTATTCCCCGTGAAGGGCTCTCGAAGGCACTAGGAACTACGATGGGATTACGTCCAAAGCTCCCTTTCACAAGACACTTACTATTATTGGTTGCTATCAGATTTCCCAAACCCTTACTTGTTGTATTGGATCTAACCCTATAGTGTTTGACACTTCCTCCCCACGGGAAAGACGATCTTTTGTCAATCCCTAACACCACCAAACACTAGCTAAACCAACACCCTACTCATCCTATCTTTCAAAGGTGAACTCATTTTTAATTATCCAACCAGCAAACATTTAACCCCAACTCATGTGCCCAAATTCATATTCCAAATTAAATTCTGCAGTTTTACTAAATGCAGACCAACCCAAGCTATATGACGTGTAAAATGAGCAGTACCTAAAATATTTATCCAGTAACCTTATAATAATTAATGGAGGGCTGACATGACCTTTTTAGCCTAAATCCATAATTTCATAATTTTTCTAATTTATCTGGTAATTTATTTAATTATTCTAGTAATCCAAAACCCCAAGTTTGAACATGATGTACCAACACCAGATAGGTAAATGCTCCACAAAATTTATGATAAACATAATATGACTATTTAACATAAAATCCAAAGTTTCTCAACTCTTCAGCAAGATTTAAGCCCCTAATTAATTAATTCAATATAAATATAATAAATGGAATTAAATAGAGAAGTACCTTAAAATATTATGCAAAAATTACACAAAATTTACAATGGCTATAGTATGATCATAAAACCTCACTGACCAAGTTTCATAACATTTCAAGCTAGTGTAACCATGATTTTATCACAATCATACTTAGGGGCAACTTAAAGATTTTAACTACAAGTATAAGTTAATATCTTCCAAACACCCTACAATAATTTCCAGAGGCTCCTACTGACCCTAAGACTACTTTACCCAAGTTTCAACACTGTTCAATGAGTTTTGTAACCTATTCTGTCTCTAAAAATTTTGTTCCCTAAACTAGGGTTATGGTTTAGAGGGGCCTACCCATTCCCAAATCCCTTAAGAATTTTACCAGGGGGTTTTAGCTACTCTAGTTCTCACTCTACCAAGTGTCAAGTCCATACAAGGTCTTTTGACCCCTTGCCCTTCACAAGACACAAAAGCCCCTCCTTAGGGTTTGGTCTTAGGTCCTAAGGCAAATCTACTCCAATCTTCCATTGGAGGGTGATAAAAGTCTTGCCAAGTCAGTGGCCCCAATTTCAACCTTTGTTGAGGTGATTTGGCCACTCAAAACCCAAAGTGCACTATTTTACCTAAATAGCCTTATTACGACAAGGCTAGGGTTGCATGATTTCAACTCAAAACATCTTCAAATGAGATGAAATTTTAACCAGAGCCTTAAGAAGACTCTAAGGACCACTCACCAAAATTTGGTTTAGTTTTTATGTCATTAGACCTTTTAAATAATTCCTACATTATTTATAAAATTTCTACAAAAAATTTAGGGAAATATTTTCCAAAAATTCCCAATTTTGGAAATGATCTAGGCATAGGTAAGAATGACGCCCATCCAAAATTTAAAGTCATTTGGATGGCTATATTGATGGGATCACTCAAAATAGTCTCTGGTCTAGCCTAGGTATAGTCCTCACCAAAATGGGTGTTGTGGTCACACCACTTACCCAAATTTGTCCAAATCACTTTAAATTATAATAGACTCAAAGAGCTACAATTTGCATGTTGACGACTCGGCGGCGACACGGCCGCCGGAGTGGTGGTTTCCGGCGAACCCAAAAGGTTGAAAAACCATGGAAATTCTGAAATCCCTCTCTCCCAATCGGGCTTAATTGAGCCCGATTTCTCTCCTAAAATATCTAAAGATCTAGCCCACGAAGAGAGGAGTAGAGGAGGACCTTCAACTATACTTGCCGACGTGTTTGGTGGTGGTGTGCCATGGCCGCCGAGCTCCAAAAGCTTCCACCTCCAGATCTCTATCCTTAAGCAAAAGCAGCGATGTAAAGGCCTTAATCCAATGCTTATGACGCTCCGAAGATGAAAAAGGGGTCAGTTGAGGTATGGGAAGGGGCATGGCTTCAAAGCCATTAATGGCCATGAAAACTAAACTTTGGACAAGGTAGATTCACTGCACCCAGCCACTGGAAAGGGATGGAAAGTCCCTTAATCTTCCCCTAACTGACCAGGGAGGAAGATTCCAGCAAGAAGAGAGGGCCTTTGGCCTTCCAAGCCATGAATGGCCTTCACTCCTCACTTTCCCTCTCTTCCATTAAAGGGAAAAAAATGGAGATTTCTCTCTCCTACTCACCAAGGCCGAATTTGATCATCTCTCTAGCCTAATGGCAGCCCACTAACTCATATTAATAATAGAAATGAGGTTAGCCCAAGTGGGGGAAATGGGTTTGAGCTTGGGTTATCCCATTTGGGCCAATTTGACCTAACACTAGAATAGAGTTGACCCTGGTCAACATGACCATTTGGGTTGACCCCAATGGGTCCTTGGTGACCCATTGGCCTTCCCTAAGGTCTAGGAAGACTTGTATAGGGTTGGTGGGGCATTTTGCAGGTCACTTGACCCTCAGTTAGGGCACTTGACCTTTTTGGAGCTAGAGTTGACTTAGGTCAACTTAGCCTCTTTGTTTGACCTTAGTGGGTCCTTGGTGACCCATTGGACTCCCCTAAGGTTTAGGTAGGGATGGGTAGGGTTGTCTTGCCACTTTGGAGGTCCCCTACCCTTAGGAAGGGTACTTTGACCAAATTAAGGGCTAGAGTTGACTTTGCTCAACATAGACTCTAGGGTTGACCCCAATGGGTCCTTGGTGACCCATTGACCTCATTTTAGGGTTAGGAGGGCATGGATGGGGTCAACTTGGCTAGGGGAGGGTCAATTGACCCTAAGTAGGCTAGTTTGACTCATTTAGGATTAGGGTTGATTTAGGTCAACTTACCCCTTTGACTGCTTACAGTTGGTCCTTAGTGGCCCTATGGACCTCCCAAAGTGTTTGGGGATGTTGTGGTAGGGTCCTGGGGTCAAGGTGTAGCCCTAAGGTCAGACCTTACGTCTAAATGTGAGGTTGAGCTATAGGCAGACTAAGGTGATTTTCACCTTGGCCTTGTTCACTTGGTCCTTTTGAGCTTCTGGTGGTTTTGTCATGACCCAGTCATGACAAAACAAAATCCTAGTGGTCTAGTTATTTAACGGATGTTACAAATCCCAATATATATATATAAAAAAAATTTCATCCCCGAAATTAAGGTTGGGCCTACGAGGGTTTCTACAGAATAAGTAAAACTTGTAACATCCCTAAGGTTTAAGGTATACCTGACTCGAAGAGCTCCGGGTACTTTTGCTGCATCAAGTCCTGTGGCTCCCATGTATGCTCCTCATGCCCATGGTTTCTCCATAGAACCTTGACTAGCGGGACCTTCTTGCGTCGCAATACCCGCACTACCGTGTTGTCGATCCTGATCGGCTCCAAGCTGACTGATCGATCTGAGGCCACCAGGCCGTCGGCTGTGAAAATCTGCTGCTCAGGGCGTAGTAGAGCCCTCCATAGTGAGGAGAAGTGGAAGACGTCATACAATCCCGCTAACTCCGGCGGTAGCTCTAGTCTATAAGCCAAGGGGCCGATCCGCTCCAGGATCTTGTAGGGCCCCATATTTCTTGGACTGAGCTTCTTTCGCCCGCGAACCCGCGAGACCCCATACATCGGCCGTATCTTCAAGAAGACCCGGTCTCCCACCTAGAACTCCACCTGACAATGCCTCGCATCGTAATATTTGGCCTGCCTTCTCTGGGCTTCCAGCATCCTGTCCCGGATCAACCTAACCTGAGCATCAGTATCCTCCACAAACCCCGAGTCGAGTGTCTAAGGATCTTCATCCTGAATCCATGATAGTGGGGTCCTGCACCTCCGTCCATACAATGTATCGTAAGGGGCCATGCCTATATTGGACTGATGGCTATTGTTGTACAAAAACTCGATTAGCGGCAGCAATCTATCCCAAGGCTCGTCGCGGTCCAGGATACATAGGCGCAGAAGATCTTCCAAAGTACGGTTGGTGCGCTCTGTCTTTCCATCGGTCTGAGGATGGAAAGCTGTGCTGAATGTCAACCGAGAACCCAAACGGGCCTGAACTGTCCTCCACTCCATGGACGTAAACCGCCCATCCCGATCTAGGACGATAGTCCTGGCTACTCCATGATAGCGCACAAATTGCTCAATGAATCTCCGTACTAACACACTGGCCGGTGAGTCCTTCGCCACTGGAATAAATCTGGCCACCTTCGTTAGTCTGTCCACTATCACCCAGATCGAGTCATTCCCCGCACGAGACCGGGGTAGCCCATGTATGAAATCCATGGCTATATCTTCAAACTTCCACTCTAGCACCGGAAGTGGCTGTAGTAAACCGGCCTGATTCTTATACGCTGCCTTTGCGAGTTGGCAAGCCTCGCAATGTGTCATAAAATACGTAATGTCCTTCTTCATGCCTGGCCAATACATCGTCTTCTTCAGGCCCGCTACCATCTTAGTGATCCCCGGGTGCATTGAGTATCTACTACAGTGTGCCTCCGTCATGATGTCCTCCCGAATTTGGCCTCCTGCCGGTATGTAGACCCTTCCTCTGAAACATAAGAGCCCATCCCTCAAGGAGTAATCCCCTGTTGTGCCTTCCTCCAAGGCTCTGAATATCGGCTCGGCCCTCGCATCTAGCCTTTGCCCGTCTCTGATGCGGTCCCGAATATTATCGGTGGCAGTCATCGATGTCAGGTATTCCGTATATAGCTCCGGATCATCCTCAGACACTAGTGATATCTGCATCTTATTAAACGACTCGACCAACTCCAAAGTCATCAACTGCGGGCCTACTCCTAACGTACTCGCTCTCCAGCTCAGAGCATCTGCCACCACGTTTGCTTTTCCGGGATGGTAATGCATGATGTACTGGTAGTTTGACAGAAACTCCACCCAGCGTCTCTGCCTGATGTTCAGCTCCTTCTGTATGTCTACATACTTCAAGTTATTGTAGTTTGAGAATATATCGCAGTGGACTCCATAGAGGTAGTGTCGCCAGATCTTTAGAGCAAATATAACTGCCCCCAACTCCAAATCGTGCACCGGTAGTTCTGCTAATGTTTCTTCAGCTGACGAGAGGTGTAGGCTATCACGTGCTTGTTCTGCATCAGAACGGTACCCATTCCCTGATAAGAAGCATCTGTGTACACCTGGAATCCTTCCTTCCCTGACGGAAGAGAAAGGATATGGGCCGAGGTAAGCCGATCCTTCAGCTCCAAAAAGGCAGATTCGCACCGTGGCATCCAAATAAAAGGAGACTCCTTCTTCATCAGAGACGTAAGAGGGATGGCAATCTGAGAGAACCCATCTACGAAGTTCCGGTAATAACCGGCAAGTCCTAAGAAACTTTGAACAACCGTGACCGTTTTCAGCGGAGGCCAAACTCGCACTGCCTGGACCTTCGCCGGATCTACTGCCAAACCTGCTCCACTAATAACATGGCCCAAAAAGGCCACCTCCTTCCGCCAGAATTGGCACTTGCTGAACTTAGCATACATCTTATGCTCTCGGAGCTTCTCCAACGTCAAGGCCAGATGCCTCGAGTGCTCCTCTTCGATCCTCGAATAAATAAGGATGTCGTCAATGAATACAATGACGAAGACATCCAGGTACTCTTTGAACACCCGGTTCATCAAGGCCATGAACGCGGAGGGTGCATTCGTGAGCCCGAAGGGCATCACGGTAAACTCGTACAATCCATATCTGTTGTTGAAGGCCGTCTTCAGGATGTCTTCCTTCTGAATGCATAGCTGATAGTACCCCGATCTCAGGTCCAGCTTTGAGAACCAATGAGCTCCCTCCAGCTGATCAAATAGCTCGTCTATCCATGGCAATGGATACGTATTCTAGACCGCCAGCCATTTCAGGGACCGGTATTCGATACACAGCTGAAGCGTCTCGTCCTTCTTTTTAACGAATAGCACCGGAGCTCCCCACGGTGAAGAGCTAGGTCAGACGAACCCGGCTTCCACTAAATCTTGAAGCTGGTTTTGAAATTCCTCCAACTCCTTCAGGGCCATTCAATATGGAGCCCTGGATATCAACTTAGCCCCCGGCATGAGCTGAATCTGAAAGTCCTTCTCTCGGTATGGGGGTAGCCCTGGTAGCTTCTCCGGAAATACATCAGCAAAGTCCCGCACCACTAGAATATCTGATACAGAATCCTTGTCCACAACCATCTCAAAGAGAACCTGATAAACTTCATCTCCCTATAGGTGGGCCTTGACGGCTTGTATAGACGATAATAATACTAGGTAGGCTGGTGTAATACCTTCAATAATAATAGAGGAGTCCCCGTACCTCATGGTGATCCTCTTCGCCAAGCAGACAATTTGGGCATAGTTCCAGTGTAACCACGTCATGCCCAGTATGAGATCATAGTCCGGCATCCTCAGGATTGTCGATGGTGCCTCATTCGCCTTCCCGCCGATCTCCGCCTCCATTTTGCAATGAGAAGAGGTCATGAGCTCTGATCCATCGGGTACACGCACCCTCATCATCCTTCCTGCGAATTGCTCCACACCTGCCAGTCCTTTCACAAAGTCCTCTGACACAAATGAGTGTGAAGCCCTGGTGTAGAAGAGTGTGTGAGCGGGCTTGTCGCTGATGAAAACCACGCCTGAGGTAATTAAGTGTCTTAGTGTTCTAGTTGTAGTTTTTCTTTTCTTAATTTCTAACTAGTTTGTATCTATGAGAACTAGTTCTTAGGAAAGAAGGAAATTGAATGTACTGGCATACCTGCTATAACCTACTCCGAGTTCCGGGGTTGTGCTAGATCTAGTGCATATACCTGCTCCCTCTCTAGCCTTTGGCCTCTGCCCTGATATCCCCATCCCCGGTCGTGTCCTCGGCCCCCAAACTGCTGAGGAGGTGGGGCACCCTGAAGTGCTGGTGGGGGAGCTCGCCTCATGGGAAAATTTCTCTTGAAATGCCCCGTCTGATTGCAATGGAAGCACACTGATGCCTGCTTATCTATCCTCGGTATCTCCAGCATCTGTAAGGGTTGGGGACCAATACCCCCGGATTCCTCTGCTCCGGTCCAATCTCCTGACGGGGTTGATCCCCGTTCCTTCTTTCCCTGATGACCTGGCCTCGAGGACGGTCTCTACGTCCTCCAATCACTTCATCGTCAGCCGGCCTCTTTTAGTTCTTGATCGTAAGGTGATCTCCCTCCCTTTTCTTAGCCATTTCCAGAATCATGGCCAAGCTTCCCTGAAAGACGAAGAGGAGGGCCTGTCTCATGTCGTCGTGTAGCCCCTTGTAGAACCTCCTGGCGTAGCCAGCGTCGTCCAACTAGTAAGAGTCTGTATAATGGGCTAGGTGTGTAAACTCCTGGTAATACTCCAGCACTGTCATGTTGCCCTTCTTCAATCGTAGGAACCTATCCTCCAGCTCGTCCCTCGCCGATTAAGGCACAAAATGTCCCAGAAGTGCCGCTCTGAACTCTTTCCAAGAGATATCTACGCAATCCATATCCGCAAAGATGGTGTCCAGCTGTGACTTCCACCACCTCTTCCCGTGCGACTCCAAGCAGGAGACTGCCAAAGCAACTGCCTCCTCAGTGGGCCATCGTATCCTCGCAAGCATCTCATAGATGGTATCCAACCACTCCTCCATGCGGATTGCCGACTCCTTCCCCTGGTAGGATGGAGGGGAAAGTTCCAGGAAGGCACTCATCCAGTTGGCCCCGGGATTTGGCTATGGAGTCGGGGCCTGCTGAGCCTTGAAGACCTCCAGGATGGCCGTCAAAGTTTTCCCCATCTCCGTCTGCTGAAACGGAACTGGAGTCGGTGGAGGTGGAACTATATTCGGAGACTGAGGTGTCCCGTGTTGTGGAGTAGGTTTCGTCGCAGGCTACAAGGAAAAAATGCAACATTAGATAGCGTACCAATGGAATAAAAGGAGGATAAAATGGACTTTTACATGTGATTTCCCTTATGGGCCCATCACTGCTTCCGCTGCTAGTTTGTCTATAAACTAAGCTCGAGCGGCGGTGGCCTCAGGTTATTGTGGATCACTTCTCTTTTTGATCGAGATTTGGCTCTGATACCACTTGTAAGACCACCCTTTTTTTCTTTCAAACCCCGGGGTCTTATGCCCAGAACTGTCATTTTGCGGTGGCCCTGACTCTCGGGAAAGCCGCCACTACAAAATGCCGATTCTACCGGCCTTTTCGATCATCACAAAGAGAGCGGTAATCAGGAATGATATAGCTGAGTCCACAATGTCATATATAATAAGAGAAATCACAACATGTCTATAAGTAGAAAAGAGAAAGTACTGCAAAGTAACAAAATGGAAACATAAACGGGCTTAAGCCCGGTACATCAGATCCTCGCTACAATCTCTCGCGGAAGCAATAAAAAGACTATCACTCATGTAGTTGGTCGCCGGTGCTCCGATACTAGATTGGCCCACCTCCATGCGCATCGTACTCCGCTGTTGTTTGTCCCTGTACTGCTGGTCCCTGTCTCCCATCTGAGCCCCTGTAATGTTGTGGTTCGAAAACCATTAGTCATAAAAATTAAGCCCTATCATCCTCTACCCCTCCCCCTATGGCTCCTAGGCACCGAGCGGGGAGGAGGAAAGGGAAGCTATAAAGGTGGAGAGTACAAAGTGGCAGGTGACAGTGGAAAAAGTCTAGCAGTTCTATAATAGTATACAGTAAGGTAAGCAAGTAGAGTAAGCAGCGTATGTAAGAAAGACAAGGTAAGAAGTAAGTAACCTTAACTTATATGAATGCACATACAGATATATAAGTTAAAGGGTCTTCTGCAAGGCTCCCACCGTATAAAAAGTCTCATACCAATTTATACGTTGGGGTGTCAGTTGTATGCAAGTATGATATGCCATGATTCATGCAAGTGCAACCCACATACACGACTCTATCCGCACAGACCTTTAGTTCCCCCTATTTAGGCAGCTAGCTTCACTCCTAAGAACCTCCGTAGTGGCAAATGGAGACAGTGGGTTGGGCCCCCCACTCCTAGGCGGGTATCCACACTACCAGGCCTAGCCCTCTCGTACACCCTAGAAGAACACAACCTAGAGTATCCACGTACTAATGCTGGCCATATCCACCAGACTTTCTTTGGCTAAGTGTCCCACACTGCCGAGTCAACATATCGACGTTGGTGTGAACAACCGTCCGATACCTAAGGCCCACCACCTTATTTTGTATCCAAAACCTTTTGAGCCACTGGCTCCCCAGACTATCCGTCCGTGCATCTACCTTCCGAACGAACCATCCGGATGGTAATCAAAACAACCTAATCAAACTCCCGAGCTACCGGGGCGTGTGAATGTGTAACCCTAGTCATACTAGTTGCTCTTGAAATATTTTATTCTTACTGTTTAGGTTAGCCCAGGACTGCCCAAGGTATTCCCCGTGAAAGGCTCTCGAAGGCACTAGGAACTACGATGGGATTACGCCCAAAGCTCCCTTTCGCAAGGCACTTACTATTATTGGTTGCTATCAGATTTCCCAAACCCTTACTTGTTGTACTGGATCTAACCTTAGAGTGTTTGACACTTCCTCCTCACGGGAAAGACGATCTTTCGCCAATCCCTAGCACCACCTAACACTAGCCAAACCAAGATCCTACTCATACTATCTTCTAAAGGTGAACTCATTTTTAATTATCCAACCAGCAAACATCTAACCCCAACTCATGTGCCCAAATTCATATTTCAAATTAAATTCTGCATGTTTACTAAATGCAGACCAACCCAAGCTATATGACGTGTAAAATGAGAGGTACCTAAAATATTTATCCAGTAACCCTATAATAATTAATGGAAGGCTGACATGACCTTTTTAGCCTAAATCCAGAATTTCATAATTTTCCTAATTTATCTGGTAATTTATTTAATTATTCTAGTAATCCAAAACCCCAAGTTTGAACATGATGTACCAACACCAGACAAGTAAATGCTCCACAAATTTTATTATAAATATAATATGACTATTGAACATAAAATCCAAAGTTTCTCAACTCTTCAGCAAGATTTAGGCCTCTAATTAATTAATTAAATATAAATACAATAAATAGAATTAAATGGAGAAGTACCTTAAAATATTATCCAAAAATTACGCAAAATTTACCATTGTTATAGTATGATCATAAATCCTCACTGACCAAGTTTCATTATATTTTAAGCTTGTTTAGCCATATTTTTATCACAATCATCCTTAGGGACAACTAAAAGATTTTAACTACAAGTATAAGTTAATGTCTTACAAACACCCTACAATAATTTCCAGAGGCTGCTACTGACCCTTAGACTACTATACCCAAGTTTCATCACTGTTCAATGAGTTTTTGTAACTTATTCAATCTCTACAAATTTTGTGCCCTAAATTAGGGTTATGGTTTAGAGGGGCCTACCCATTCCCAAATCCCTTAAGACTTTTACCACGGGGTTTTAGCTACTCTAGTTCTCACTCTACCAAGTGTCAAGTCCATACAAGGTCTTTTGACCATTGCCCTTCACAAGACACAAAAGTCCCTCCTTAGGGTTTGGCCATAGGTCCTAAGGCAAATCTACTCCAATCTACCCCATCTTCCATGGGAGGGTGATAAAAGTCATGCCACGTTAGTGGCCCCAATTTCAACCCCTGTTGAGGTGATTTGGTCACTCAAAACCCAAAGTGCACTATTTGGCCTAAATAGCCTTACTATGGCAAGGCTAGGGTTGCATGATTTCAACTCAAACCATCTCCAAATGAGATGAAATTTTAACCAGAGTCTTATGAAGACCCCAAGGACCAGTCACCAAAATTTGGGATGGTTTTTAGGTCATTAGATCTTTTAAATAATTCCTACATTATTTATTAAATTTCTACAAACACTTTAGGAAATGTTTTCCAAAAATTCCCAATTTTGGATATGATTTAGACATAGGTAAGAGTGACACCCGTCCATAATTTCAAGGTATTTGGATGGCTGGATTGATAGGGGCACTCAAAATAGTCTCTGGTCTAGCCTAGGTATAGTCCTCACCAAAATGGGTGTTGTGGTCAAACCACTTACCCAAATTGGTTCAAATCACTTTTAAATTCAAAGAGACTCATAGATCTACAATTTTCATGTTGACGACTCTTTCTGAAACAACACCTAAGTATTTGTAATATTTAATTTAAAAACAGCCCAGAAATGAGGCAAAAATTAATAGAAACAGGAATTATTAAAATCTGATCCAGCACGGATCTTAAAGCAAAATCATGGGGCACCTGGTCATCTTCTTCCTCTAGCCAAGGGTTTGGATCAGCCCGACCTGGAGCTTACTTCAAGTCATTTTTCCGGCCACCCGGCCACCTCCCTGGCCGGCCACCACCGCCATCACCTTCGTTGAGGTGGGGGATATCGCCGGGCGGCGGCATGGCCGCCGGAGTGGTGGTTTTCGGCAAACCAAAAAGGTTGAAAAACCATGGAAATTATGAAATTCCTCTCTCCTAATCGGGCTCAATTGAGCCCGATTTATCTCCTACAATATCTAAAGATCTAGCCCATGAAGAGAGGAGTAGAGGAGGACCTTCAACCGTGCTTGCCGACGTGTTTGGTGGTGGTGCGCCATGGCCGCCAAGCTCCAAATTCTTCCACCTCCAGATCTCTATCCTTAAGCAAAAGCAGCGATGTAAAGGCCTAAATCCACTGCTTATGATGCTCTGAAGATGATAAAGGGGTTAGTTGAGGTATGGGAAGGGGCATGGATTCAAAGCCATTAATGGCCATGAAAACTCAACTTTGGCCAAGGTAGATTCACTACACCCAGCCACTGTAAAGGGCTGGAAAGTCCCTTAATCTTCCCCTAACTGACTAGGGAAGAAGATTCGAGCAATAAGAGAGGGCCTTTGGCCTTCCAAGCCATGAATGGCCTTCACACCTTACTTTCTCTCTCTTCCATTAAAGGAAAAAATGGAGATTTCTCTATCCTACTGACCAAGGCCGAATTTGATCATTTCTCTAGCCTAATGGAAGCCCACTAACTCATATTAATAATAAAAATTAGGTTAGTCCAAGTAGGGGAAATGGGTTTGAGCTTGGGTTAGCCCATTTGGGCCAATTTGACCTAACACTAGAATAGAGTTGACCCTGGTCAACATGACCACTTGGGTTGACCCCAATGGGTCCTTCGTGACCCATTGGCCTCCCCTAAGGTCTAGGAAGACTTGGGTAGGGTTGGTGGGGCATCTTGCAGGTCACTTGACCCTTAGTTAATGCACTTGACCTTTTTGGATCTAGAGTTGACTTAGGTCAACTTAGCCTATTTGTTTGACCTTAGTGGGTCCTTGGTGACCCATTGGCCTCCCCTAAGGTCTAGGTAGTGATTGGTAGGGTTGTCTTGCCGCTTTGGAGGTCACCTACCCTTAGGAAGGGTACTTTGACCAAATTAGGGGCTAGAGTTGACTTTGCTCAACGTAGACTCTTGGGTTGACCCCAATGGGTCCTTGGTGACCCATTGACCTCACTTTAGGGTTGGGATGGCATGGGTGGGGTCCACTTGGCTAGGAGAGGGACAATTGACCCTAAGTATGTTAGTTTGACCCATTTAGGGTTAGGGTTGACTTAGGTCAACTTAACCCCTTTGACTACCTATAGTGGGTCCTTAGTGGCCCTATGGACCTCCCAAAGTGTTTGGGGGTGTTGTGGTAGGGTCCTGGGGTCAAGGTGTAGCCCTAAGGTCAAACCTTAGGTCTAAATATGAGGCTGAGCTATAGGCAGGCCAAGGTGATTTTCACCTTGGCCTTGTTCACTTGGTCCCTTTGAGCTTCTAGTGGTTTTGTCATGACCTAGTCATGACAAAACAAAATCCTAGGAGTCTAGTTGTTTAAGGGATGTTACATAGAGATCTTTCTCAAGTTCTACTATCTTTGTTAAGAAGGGACAATCCTCTTGACAAGTCGTTTTCTCCTTTCCAAGAATTTTTACTTCATCTTTTAGTTTTTTATTTTCTTTAACTAATACTTTATTTTCAGATTTAATCAATTTAATTTCATGCAGTTTTTTGTCTAAATACTCGTAAGTTCTCAAAAATTCAGAATATAAATCATCATAGGTTTCAGGAGTTACCTCAGTGTCACTCTGGACATTGCTTCCTTCATCATGAGATGAAGCGCTCTTTCCCATCAAGCACATGTTGGCCTCCTCTTCAGTTTCTGACCATGAACTGCTTGATTCCTCAGAAGTGGCTTCATCTCATGTTTTAGTCTTTAGAACTTTCTTCTTATCTTTCTTTCTGTACTGCTTCTCCTTCAGCTCTTTCAGATACTTTGGGCACTTGCTCTTTATGTGGCCAATCTTCCTGCAATGATGACACTCAAGTGGTGGTCTATCTTCATCATCCTCTCCTTCAGCTTGGGCTTTCCCTTTCATATTCCCAGATTCTTGCCTCTTGAAAAATCTCTTGAAAGAATTTCTTTTTTCAGGATTTCTCATGAATCTCCTGAATTTCTTTACAAACAAGCTCTCTTCATCTTCATCGTCACTTTCATCAGACTCGCTTTCCTTTTCCTTCTTGGACTTCAACGCCAAAGCTTTCTTTCTTGGCTCCAAGCTATACTCGTGTTGTTGAATCCTCAACTCTACTTCATGGGTTTTCAAGTTGCCTATCAGATTCTCAATTTGGAGAGACTTTAGATCGTGTGACTCTGAGATGGCAGTCACTTTTGGATTAAACTTCGGGGGAAGTGATCTAAGTATTTTCCTCACCAAATCTCCATTTGAGAAATTCTTCCTTAGAATCCTTGAGTCGTTTACTATCTTGCAAAACCTTGTGTACATGGAGTCTACATCCTCATCAACCTCCATTTTGAACTTCTCAAACTCTGATTCTAGCTACAAAAGCTTTGAGTCCTTTACCTGCGATGTTCCTTCATGAGTAACTTCAAGAAGATTCCAAATATCATATGTAGTATCACATGCACAAACACGGTTAAATTCAGTCCTATCTAACGCACAAAATAAAGCGTTCATTGCCTTAGCGTTATTCTTACAGTGAAGCTTATCCGCTTCATCCCATTTATCCTTGGGTTTTTCCATAGAGACACTTCCTACTATAATTATAGGAATAGTGTAGCATGTTTCTAACATGCCCCAAACGTCGATGTCTAGAGCTATTAGAAAGCATCGCATTTGTGCTTTCCAATAGTTATAGTCGGTGCCCGTAAATAAGGGAGGTCTACTAATACCTTGCCCCTCAGAAAACGCATGAGTGTTTTGCATCATTACTCCCGGTGGTGAAACCGATTTTGGAGTAACCTCCTCTGATACCAAGTGTTGGATCTTGTGGCGCCCTTAAAGGGGGGTGAATAAGGGTTCTTTTAATTTTTCTTAAAAATTAAGCAAGTTTTACTAGATGAATAACAACAATATAATTGAAGAGTGCAAATGTATACTAGCTAAAAACAATAATGATATATTTCAAAAGAGATAAATTGAATACAAAGTGTCTCTATAGAGCTAGAGACAAAGGCTCATGAAATAAAAAATTTGCTAGTATTTTTGTCAGTTCTTCTACCAAGAACCGGCAGGCTAAAACGTATTTCTTCTTAGATCTTGCTACTAGCCTCCCCCAAGATCTAACCACGATCTAGACGCTGCACACAAGGCAATGATTTCTCCCTAATCCACACAAGGACTTGGACGCCACTCACAAGGCGGCGATTCTCTCCTAAGCCACACAAGGACCTAGACGCCACGCACAAGGCGGCGATTTCTCTACCGATTACAATGAGAAAGTAAAAGAAAGAACAAAAACAAATTGAACACTTTAGGCTAGACACTCCCTTCAAACAATGCGCTGAAGATGCCGACAAATCCTTGTTAGAGATGCTTCGCATGTGCCTTCAATCTTTTGCACTTTTGGCCTTCTTGAGACTATGGAGTATCTCTGAGCTCTGTAGCTCTCTGAATTGTTTATGCAGGAAAGTACACTCTAGGTGATGAAATTCGTGGTTTCCTCAAGAAATGAAAGGTTTTTATATTCTGGCGCTATCGCCTGGCAATACTAGGTATCTCCAACCGGCGATAGTGGTAACTGCTGCCACGTGGCCCATGAACTCCTCATTTTTGCATCGGACAAACGTCGTGCGCCGAATCGTGCACTATCGCCGAGCGATACCAGATATTGTCGTCGGGCGATAGCAAAATAACGGAAGCCACATTTTCATCGAGATCGAGCAAAAATGTGTCGAGTGGCACTATCGCCTGTCGGCGATACTCAATATTGTCTGGCGATATCTCCCGATCTCAATTCTGATCCAATTCAGCAGCAAAAAGATATTAGATATAGACTTGTGTTATCTGCACACCAAAAACACCCAAATATCAAATACAAATAAGATTTGTTATTAGCAAACCAGGAAGCATGGAATGCATGCTCCAACATTTTCTGCCCATTTCTTCTTAGGCTTTTACTGCATTAGCCTGTCTCACAGCCTTTTATTATGTGGCGTTGAGTGAGTTGACTTCACTCAATGCCTGTGGACTTGGTCACTTTCTTAGCTTACCACTACTTTAGTTTTTACTGTATATTCTCCTATCAGCGCTATAAGTCATTTGGTGTTGAGTGAGTAACATTCACTCAATGCTTGTGGACTTAAACAGATTTTTGTATATCCACAGGTTTGCCTAGACAGTACCTATTTTGGCCACTTGGACAACCTGTTCAATCAATGTATAGTAGACATCCTGCAATCTCTAAACTTGAGCACAAGTTAGATCACCACATGTGTATACATTGTTTGCTAGGTCTTCTTCAAATCCAGGACATTGCGATCAATGGACCCAACACATACTACAGGCTCTATCATAAGAAAGGAACTTAACCTCAAGGGAAATTTCCTGGTCGACATAATTGGGAAGGCATTGTTGTGCAAAACAGGCTAGCACGACAAAATTTCAAAAAAGATATTCGAGCTAATGACACGGATAATCTTATCCAAAAATATAGACTGGGGAAGAATCCTGTTTGACAGGATTATAGAGTGCATCAATGAACCAAACTTGGGGAGAATTCTTTCCCTATTTCTACTACAAACTGTTCCTGAGATCCTAAATATGAGGCTAGCGACAAAAATTCATCATATGAGAAGGATGGACATAAGAATGTTGGATAGGTGGGATAGGGTCCTTCACCCCCATGGCCAGCAAGCTGTTAAGAAGAAGAAGGAGAGACAAGCTCCAGTGCCAGAGGAAAGCATCACAGCTAGTTCTTCTGAAGAACAAGATGAGGAAGTGCCTCATGATCCAAATCTGACAGGGTCTGAAGATGAGCCCAAAAAGGACGCAGCTGCCCAAGTGTCTGAATCTTCTGAACAAGCCACCAAAAATTAGTTGAGCATTGCTCAATCTGAAGAAGCCCCGAATGAATATACTCCTACAGTTGAAATTTCTAAATGAGTGGTAGAGTACATAGTCAAAAAAATCTCTATTAGAGTTGAGGGGGAGGCCTCAAAGACCCTAGCTGTTGCTAAAAATATATCTTCACCACCACCCCAAGAGCATCTGGTTGGATACAGTCCTCAGAGTGAGGGGTAGCAACATTCAGAGGATATTATGCAAGATTCACCTACTGAGGGGGAGAAAGATCTGGATCAGTTCATGGAGACTCCACTGTCTGAGGGGTAGCCACTCCATAATCTTCAAGAGATACCTCAGGATGCTGAGAATGTTGTTATTATTTTGCATGCCAATAAGGGCATGGCAGATGGTGAGGGGGAGCTTCACTCTGAAATCCCAGCTCATGTTAAAGTGCATGATATAGACTCCTCCATGTTAAAAAAGGAGGAGAGTGCTCCAAAGAAAGCTCAGTCTTCTGCCTTTACTGTGGCTGACTCTGACAGGAAGGTAGAGGTCAGGCTAGTTCAAGAAATAGGTGATGAAGGCACACCATCCAGGACAGATCAAATGCCACCTATGTTTCTAGCTCAACTGAAGAGCTTGTTGGATGAGCAGAGGACATCCTTGTAAAATTTTGTGGATGATGCTCTCAAAGAAATCAGGAAGGAGCTATCTAGAGAAATTAAGTTAATCAGATTTGAAGTGAATCTTCTAAAGGGTGAAATTGTAAAAATTTTCACAAGAGCAGCTCCAGCTGCGGATTATACCATGGACAAAATGTATGAGGTGGGCAAGAATGTTGTAACAGTCACAGAAAATGAAAACATTCAGGCACAAAATATGTTGGCTATACACAATGTTGATAATGTATTGTTGGATACACAGACTGCTACATATTCAACAAGATGGATGGTTGTACCAAGTTGTTGGATGACCACATGTTGCAGGTCAAAAATCAAGTAACATTAGGGGTAAATTATCTAGAAACTGAAAGGAGCAAGGCCTGTCTCTCCCAAACCAAAGAGCTTATTGAAGAAGTCAAAAAGGGGGAGAGTATTGCCATAAGAAATAACACTGAGAATATGGTTTGGGATACCAATGTAATGAGTGGATATTATGGGATTGAACCTATCCAGTATGACAAAAGTTTTATATTTCCTGCTCAAGTACAAGAGACATTGAATCCTGAAATGCCTGCTCAGCTAGAAGGCTAGCTGCAAGATGATCTGAATAGAGAAGATGGTGATCAATGACATGATTCATATGTTGCTACTGAATTCATCCCCTTTGTTGAATAGCTACAAAAATCAAAGGGTAAAACTACTGATGAGGAAGAACAAGAAATCAGATTAAGTAAAAATAGGTATATAAAAAAATGGAGAAGAGAGATGACTTTGAACAGTGGAGCCCAGAGTCAAGGACCATCATCTTGTCTGCCTGGGTGCATATAAAGACTAAGAAAATGGATAGAGGCAAACTCTATAACTCAAGAAAATGGAACAAGATGGAAGAAAGGGAAATGAAAGAAGAAAATTCAGAAGGGACAAGCTTGCAGGCACACTGTCTCCTGATGTCATTGAACCTATCAAATACATTCTCAGATCTTATGGTTACTTCCAGAGGTAGAAAATTAAGAAATCTGAAGCAGCTGAAGCAGACAAAGCTGACAAGAAAGGAAAAAAGATAGTTGATGGAGCTGAGAAGGAAGAAAGATCCAAAAAGAAGCCAAAGGGCAGTGGCATTGTTATAAGGGAACCTGAAACTTGAAATGTTTCTTGTTCTACTTTTAGGGCTTAAGGAATGTGTTATGTTTTGTTATATGCATATAAACATTTGCTCCTTTTAAGTTAAATGAAAATCATTTTTGATTATGATTTATTATTTTCTCTAAGTTATGCAATGTGTCTCTTGCTGTATATGTTGCATATTTGTGTAAGTGTATAACATTATCTTAGGTTTTGACTTCTTCAAATAGGGGGAGATTGTTGGGTCCATTGATCCCAATGTCTTGTATTTGAAGAAGGCCTTGTATATAATGGTATACACATGTTGTAATCTAACATGTCCTACAAGTTCTATGTATGAGGGTACCTTCTATGAATTGATTGGACAGGTTGATTCATGTGGCCAAGATAGGCGACGACTAGGCAAGCTAGTGGAAAGAGAGAAAATTATCTGAGTTCATAGGCGTTGAGTGAAGTTTATTCACTTAATGCTAGGTGGCTAGTAGCGCTGAGTTCAGCTTGTATAGTCAAAGCAAAATAATTGGCAAGCTGAAGATGTGGCTAAGTCCACAGGCATTGAGTGAAGACCACTCACTCAACGTCATACAGCAAAAAGCTATGAGACAGGATATGGCAGTAAAAGGCTAAGAAGAAACACACAAAAATTTGGCTAAGTCCAAATGCGTTGAGCGAAGGCTGCTCACTCAACTACTAGTAACAGAAGAAAATCTGTTAAGTAATTTGGTGTTGAGTGAAGCATACTCACTCAATGCCAAGTGACATAAAATCTATCTAAGTGTTTTGGCATTGAGTGAAGCTTACTCACTCAATGCCAAGTGATAGAAAATATGTCTAAGTGTTATGGCATTGAGTGAAGCTCACTCACTCAACGCCTATTGACGGAATATCTGTCTAAGTGTTTTGGCGTTGAGTGATGCTTACTCACTCAACGCCTATACTTAAGATGTTTGATTTTGGCTAAGTCCACAGATAGTGACGTCAACAAAGTCAACAAGTCAACAAAATTTGAATTCGTTGCGGGAAAGCTACAGTACACGACAAATGTCACTGCTTGCCTTCAGTACAACCATTAATGCAAAAGCTGGTAGCTGCCAACAAATTCAAGGTGAGGACCACTGCTCAAAGAGTCATTGATTGGGTAATAATAAAAGGTGTAGATCGAGTAAGAAGAGGTAGCTTTTGGGAAAATTACAGGTGGTCTTCATCTTCCATCTCGCCATTATTATAGAGCTTGGAGAACCAGTTCAAAGTGCTGATCTAAGAGCAAAAGCAAGTTAGTCTGTGACTCACATATAATTAGTTATTGAAGAAGCTATTCTCTGAAGAATCAAATAATCTTCAACAGCAAGGTCAGAAAGTCCTCTTTCTGAGTAAGAAGAAGAAGCTGAGTCATCTGGCTTTAGAAATCTGCAAGACAGGGCGGAGTCTATCTCTGCGTGAGAAGCTGTTAAGGGAAAAAGACCCAACAGCAGTTACTTCAAAGATCCAGCAGAACAGTTCCTAAAGATAAATTCTTGGAGCTATGTAGAAGAGAAAGCTGAGCTTCTGGTTCAATTCAGCAAGGTGCAGAGCTGCAGATCTGCAAAGTTGCTTCCAACTCAAGACACTTGTTGCTATGAAGAAGTTAGGGCTGAGGATATCTTAACTCAGGAGACTGAGAGAGGTAGGTGATTAGATGATCACTCAGTTATAGGGCTTAATGCTTGAGTTGTAAGTCTTGAAGGAGATTGAGAGATCCTGAGGGATCTAAGGTGTAAGCTCTTAGGAGCAGAGATTGAAGAAGTGCCTTATCTAACAAGTAGTTAGAAAGGAGGTAGGGAAAATGGATGTACCCAAAATTTGGGAACCACTATAAATTTGTTGTGTTATATGTGTGATTGCCTTGAAAGTAGAATTAAACTAATCACATCACTCACATAGGTAATTATGTTTTAAAATATAGCACTAGGAACCAATAACCTATTCACCCCCCCCCCCCCCCCCTCTAGGTAATTTAGTAATCCTTGAAAACAAAGACTTTCAATATGATTGAGTTTGCATACAATAATAGCTACCGTGCGAGTATTCAAATAGAACCCTTCGAGGTCCTTTATGGTAGGAAATGTCATACTCCATTGTCATGGTTGGAGACTAGCGAGTCCAAGTTGTACATGCGGAAGAACGTCGAAGACGCGACTTCGATTATGCGTACAATCCGGAAGCGATTGTTGATTGCACAAGATAGGCAAGCTAAGTACTATGACTCCAAGCACAGAAACGCCGAATTCGTCGTGGGCGATTGGGTATACTTAAAGATCAAACCATTCCAGGGTGTGTTGATGATTCGTTGGCTGAAAAAGCTAAGTCCAAGATATCATGGGTCGTTTGAGGTGTTGGAGTGTGTTGGTGAAGCGGCTTACTGGTTGAAGCTTTCAACGGAACTGAGTAGTCTACATGACGTATTCCACATATCGATGTTGCGGAAGGAGGTGAAAGAGCCTACGCTAGTGATCGCTGCAAATCGAGTACATGTGGATGAAGGGTTGACAATGAAGGTCAAACCTATTCTCATTGAGGATGTGGATGCCAAACGACTGCGTAATAAGGAAGGCAGGATGGTCAAGGTCTGATGGGACAACTGTGGCCGAGAGCAGCTGTCATGGAAGCGGGAAAAAATCATGAAGGCCAAGTTCCCCGAGCTTTTCATTCAAGGTATACTTTCGGAGTATTAATTTTCTTTCTTTCGCTGCAATGCATAATTTCAGGACAAAATTCTTTAAGTGGGGGAGATTTGAATGCCCTAAGATTTTCGAAGCAGAGAAAAGAGTTTTTGGGATGTTACCGCCCGACGGCAGGTCTAATGCCGGTGGTAGCTCCAGGATTGTCGACTTTAGGTGCCAAGAGATTTGAGAGCATTGAGTGAGGTGAGGTGACTCAACGGCTAGTCTACCCCGCGACGGTACATTTCTAGCGCGCGACGTTAGCCATTTTATTTTCCGAGTTCTCGGGAAGTTAATGCCCAGTGGTAGGGTTACTGCAGGCGGTAGCTTGATAATTTATTTGTCAAAGCGCTCGGGTTACTACTGCGCGACAGTAGTTGCTATCGTGTGGCGTTAGCAGGGGCGATCGTGACGTAACGGTCTCTAGCTATCGCGAGGTGCTAGCGCCCTAACGCTCGGCATTAGCGAAACTATAATGACGTGGTCATGTGTTGGCCTACGATTTGAGGGCTTGGGCAGTTGCGTTCATATCGAGGCATTCAATAACGGTATCACGTGGTGGTAGTTAAGTACCGTGCGGTGGTAGCTTGCTTTATAGCCTTGGTTTTGCCGTTTCTCTTCATTTTTCTTTTGGAGAAGGGTTTTGGCCTGGTTTTCTAGAGGAGGGGTAGCAGCACGGGGATGGAGGGTTCTCACCGTCGTTAGAGATTCAGAGTCAGGATTCACAAAGCGGGTTCAGATCTACTAAGGCAAGCCCAGAGCAGTCGTTTTCAACTGTCTAGTTTTCTCCCATGGCGCCAAAGAGGACTTTAAGGGTAACAATCCTCTTCCTTGGACATGTGAAATTCTTTCTTTTGGCATTAGAGGGTAGACACTCCACGAACACGTGGATGTGGTTCTCCCGATGGGTAGATCTGTGTATCCCCGTTAGTTTGCATTTAGATCCGGAATCGAGGTACGGAATAAGCATGTTGTGTGAAGCCCATCCAGACGGTTTGGTCTGGATTGGTGATATTTTGTATGCTTTGGATGTCCGAGAAGACTCCGTGGTTATCATGTAGATTTAGGGGTCAGGGTGTACAGATGGTTGTGTTGAGAGTATTGGGTTTGGACTCCAGCAAAACACTCGTTTTGGGGGAAGAACCGATAGTCTGTCCCCCTACCGCGTGGCAGTAGAGCTGTCGCCAGTGGTAACTCCCAGTGAGCATTGTGTTGTACTGTTGAGAAGCATATCTCATGGAGACCTGCGAGCTAATATTATGAGGTATATCTCTTTCAGAGACCTGGGGGTCAATATTGTGGGCGTAAGCTTAAGTTGCTTAGCTTTGGTAGCCATGAGTGCTAGCTTAGGATCCTTACAGAGTTATGGATCATGTGGAAATGGGAAAGGAGATGTTGAACCGCATCAGGCCTATGAGCCGAATGATTTGAACACGGGATATGGCTTACCTGTACGCTCCCCTATGCGGTCGATTTGGAGCGGTCATAGTGTAAAGCGCATGACTTGTCGAAGCACTGGGGAGTTGTCGCTGGTCTTGGCCCTTGTGAGACTGAAATCTCAAGTGTTGTTTGTTATCACAGAGAATGATGATGCGACCCTTGAGGTCTTGTGCACCAAGAATGTGCCCTGAGAGCACGGGGCATTGGGCGTTTGTGCTAACATCAGTGGCAAATGGTGCATAAGTTGTACATTCCTACTATCATGTTGTGTTTATACTAATGCCCGCAGGGAAGGAGCACCACCACCTCGAGTGAGGGGTGAGATCGTTATAATTTGGTCAGCTAATCCTGACCATTGTTATTGTTTACCACTGTGCGGTGGAATGTTGCTTGCAGGTGTTGCGGAGCAAAGTAGAAAATAGCGGGCTGAAGCCTAAGATAGCTAAGCTGACCCTTAAAGGCCAAAGTTGTAACGTCCGAATTCGCGCTAGGCCCCTTGTGCACACTTTTGAGTCATGAGAGCTGACTGGGGCTCAGAGAGTGCTAGAAATTAGGCTTGCACTCGAGTAAGGGAGGTGAAGTTGGTCCATAATAGGACACGAGTAGTGACACGGGCGTGTCCATACCCGTGTGATTCTCTGGTGTCTTCGCGTCTTCTTTTTGAAATGTCCAGAGAAGGACACGAGTAGTGACACGGACGTGTACCTACTCGTGTGTATGTATTCATCGAGCAGAGCTCGAATAATATCGTCGACTGTGTTCCTCCCGAGTAGGACACGAGTAGTGACACGGGCGTGTCTCTACCCGTGTTTGTCCATGCAGCTGCTCGACGATTCGTCGAGCTGAGATCGACGAATCGTCGACCATGTTCCTCCCGAGTAGGACACGGGTAATGACACGGGCGTTTCCCTACCCGTCTATGTCCAAACTGCTCGACGATTCGTCATGCGGAGATCGGCGAATCGTCGACCACGTTTATCCCGAAAAGTACACGGGTAGTGACACGGGCGTGTCACTACCCGTGTAGTCCAATTTCGGGTTTTGGTGAATTTTCCGGCCGCGTTGTTTTGAAGGGAATCATTTACTGAGTTGATTGGAGGTACAATGATAGGCCGACACCTGACTATGCAGTTACCCAACCTATCACATGAAAAGGGAGAAAAACCTAGTTGTTTCTAGTCTTCCTTCCAAGCCTTGCTGAAAGAAATTTCTGGATAGTAAGAAGGTGCTAGAACCGATTTTCTTCATGTGAAGCACGAACACCAACCAGCAGGAAGGAGATGCTGCCAAGAAGGGTGACAAGATTCATGGCTGGAATCGCCGGAAACGAGGTGAGCTTCCTACCCTCTCCCTTGGTGCTAGATCTCTAGTTATTCCTAGGGGAGATATCGACTCCAAAGAGTCTTTATTTGGGAGAAGAAGCTTTCTAGGAAAAAGGTCATGCAAGGACTTGTGTCCTAGGAATTAGACGTCTTCAACCTCTCCTTCCTTCTATGTGAAGATGGGGGATGGTTTCGTAAAAAGAAATGGCCTTATGAGGGTGAATAAGGGAGGAGAAATTATGGATGTTATTAGAAAGTTTGGTTGAAGGAAGAAGACGGATCGATGTCATCCGATCTGCTTTAAGATGCACGCAAAAATCTGTTTTCTGCTCGCAGCAACCTTCGAGGCTATTTTCAGTCATGATGCGGCCCGATCTGGGCTTTAGTCTAAACACAAAAGTCACAGCCCTTGGAAATACCTTTCTGACGAGGGGTTAAATGCCTTCACCAGATTCCTGTAGCCTTGGGAATCCCCGTTTGAAATTGCTCTACAGTAATCATTCATGCACATGTATTTCATGTGTTTGTCTTGTATTGGTAGAGATATCATAGTATAGTAACTTCAATGTTTGTGGAATTTAGACTATGAATGATTGGGGTGAAATATATTAATGACATTTGTTGGATAGATCCCTAATGAACAAATGATGTAGATGAATGTACTGGATCGAGGTTATGTGGTGGAGGTTAGAGAACAAATGGATTGATGAGTTGGTATGGTAGGAAAGATTAAAATATGTGAATTATTGACAACGTACTTGATAGTGGTAATGTGTTGAATAATGATGAGCTTGGCTTGAACATGTTGTATATAATTGTTAATTACTATTACGAACAAATAGTCGTGGTCTTAGAAGATAAATGTGTGAAATAGTCTTACACAGATAATGAACCCGTGTGTACCTTGGGGCATGGGGATTGTGAAAGGGTATAAGTGTGGGGGTTTGACCGCACTGGCTTGGTGATGTTGAGAAGAGGCATAAGTGGACGGTTGGGCTTGGTCCTCGGTGTTCATTCCCGAGGCTCCTTCCGTGCCAAGTGGACGGTTGGGCTTGGTCCTAATGCTTTTTCTGAGGCTCCTTCCGTGCCATGATGATGTGAAAATGCATGTGGTGTGAGTTGACACACGGTGTCGTAATCCTAGGTTAAGGATAGTGTGGCAGGTCTACGGGCTCGCCAGTCATCACACCGACGGGAGTTGATAGATAGACCTTGGGCGGTTGGGCTTGGTCCTCGGTGCAGATTTCTCGGGGCTCCTTCCGTGCCAGTTGAACAGTTGGGCTTGGTTCTCGTGCTTTTTCCGAGGCTCCTTTCGGGTCACAACATAGGCCAGTTTTGGGCTTGGTTCTCGGTGAACATCTACCCGAGACTCCCGTTGGGTCGTAGTACGCATGGGAGCTCCGCTGTTGTGTTCTTAGCGTTGAGGCGTACGGAGGCCTAGGTTTGGTAGTGTGGATGCCCACCTAGTAGTGCAGAAGCCAGCTCCACTGTCACCTCCTGGCCATGACGGTTGACACCTGAGAGGTTAGCTACCTGCTCGAAAAGTGGGAACTACAAGTCTGTATCGACATTGTAGTTGCATGTGCATGATCATGGGTGAGTCATTGCATTGCATTCATATCATTATATTGCATTGCATACACAAGATCCTCATCGTATAAGTTTATATGGACACTCTTATACGATGAGTTACTTTACTGTTGAGTCGATCCTTAACTTATAAGTTTGTATGAGCATTCTTATAAGTTAAGTTATTTTCCTATTGTAGATCTATATGCTTAGATGGATTGATATAACTTGAGTAGAATTACTAAATTAGTATACTGATAATATTATTTTACATTACTTCTAATTATACTCATGATATGTATACTTACTCCACTTGCTTGTACTACTGCTATATAGATATATTGTACCCTTGTTCCTTTCTCCGCTTGGTGTCGAGTAGTCGCCGGGGGAGCGGATGTGATAACCACTTAGTCTTTTTGGCTAACGGTTGCTATGTCTTCCTTTTTAGGAGGAAACCCCGCAAACAGGACAGCAGCTGGTCATACAGCAGGACAGACAGGCCAGGATGACAGGGCCTGAAGGGACGGTGCCTTCGATACTGTTAGTGACCGATGTGAGTTGAGAGACTCATGATGTAGCCCTTTGGGCAAATTGTACTAGTACTCTGATATTTTAGAATCTTGTTGTAGCTTCTTATAGATGAATGTACTTTTAAACTATTTTTCTTATGTATGACTTTGACTTCTATTTCATGTTGTTGGTTGGGTTGACATTGGATGATATTGTTTATGGCTGGCAGAATAGGCGTCTTGGGGTGTAGACCAACACGTGCGTTGGTGCCACCGCATGGCGGCTGTTCTGGGCATAAGACTCCCCTCGTATCGTGTTTCGTGTTTCGGGAGGGGGGTCTTAAAAATGGTATCAGCTTGCTACGATCCTGAACTAAAGAATTCATTCAACAATGGTGCCACCCCCATTCGATTAGTCAGTTTGGGGACAAACTGACTTAGCAGAAGCAGTGGTGTGCCCATATATAGTTCACACTAAGCATGTCCAATCTTGACCTTACGATTAGCCAACCTAACACTAGTTTTATACCCTACGTATAGGTCCCAACGCAGGTAGAGCCAATAGGGTGCACTCCTTCCCCTTCCATACCTACTCAGTTCCAACAATTAGAATTGGGACAGACGCTCACGACCATCGTGGACGCCTTTAGGTCACAACAGACCCTAGTACAACAACAGGCTCCGGGCTCAAACTGGTTGAGCACTTTTCAGGCTCTCTCCCCTCCCGCCTACCTCGGAACAGAGTCAGTCGTGCGCACAGAAGAATGGATTGATACTATGCGGGAGATATTGGAAGGAATCCATTGCCCAGCCAACATGGCTGTAACATTGTCAGTGTCTGCCCTGGAACTACACGCTAAGAGGTGGTGGAAGTCCCTCATGAGCTCCACCTTTCAAGGGCGAGTTTATACGGAGATTAGCTGGAGCGAGTTCTCAGGTGTCTTTTTAGAGCACTTCATTCCCTCGTCTGCTTGATATGAACTCGAAGAGAGATTTCTACAGCTAAAGCAAGGATCAAAGTCAGTTATGGAGTATCAACGAGAGTTCCAACATATCGCGAGATTTGTTGACTCATATGAATTGGATGACAGATGATACGCTAAGCGCTTCTACAAAGGGTTGTGGGACCCCCTGTGGCAGGCCCTTTTGTTTATAGCGGACTTCAGCTTGGTGGAAATAATTAACATGGCGAAGAGGCTAGAAGAAGGCCACTTGGGAAGTGGTAAGAGACCTGTTGAGGGTGTGATGGAAGCTGGCCCTAGCAATAAAAGGAGACATGACTACGGAGGAGGAAGAGGACAACAGAGAGGTGGCGGACGTTTCCACCGGAATTTTAGAATGGAGCACCCGATTCCACAGCCGCCAGCTTTGCCTCCACCTCCACAGCCTCAATAGTTTCAGCAACCCGAGGGGCGGTATGAGTGGGTGTGCTTCCAATGCAACCAACTGGGCCACATCCGACGTTACTGCCCGCAGCTATTTGGGAATGCTCCTCCTGCTCTCCCTCCGGCTGCTCCACGAGGATGGGGATATATGCGTGGTCGAGGACGAGGACCACGAGGAGGAACCCCCGGTCCTGCTCAGAATCAGGTGTTCGCGCTGGACATGGAGTAAGAGCGTAACCCTCATGAGGTGATTGCATGTATGTTATAGTTAATTAACACATTTTCAGTAATCATCTTAAGTGCTAAGAGGCCTAACTTTGAGTTTTGCTATTGGTACTTAGGAACTGTAATGGTTGCTGGGAAACCGGCCTATACGTTATTCAATACCGGTGCCTCACACTCATTTTTGTCTGCAGACTTCATTAAATACCTATGAGTAAAATACTTCAATGTATAGCTCGACTAGTACGCCTCCCAGACGTCTCTGAGATGACCACAACCGCCAAGTGCGAATTGGAGATACTCATTGGGGGAAAGACCTTTGGTACCCCTGCCAAAGTATTGAGAATGCCAGAATTCAACCTCATTCTGGGCATGGCGTAGTTGGATTGGCAATACGCAAGAATTAACTGTGCGGAGAAGCGCATTTGCTTGAGACATGGGGACACTGATGTCATCTTTCAAGGTATAAAATGTGCACCTCGTTTGTTATTATCTTCGATTTAGGCCTTGAAAGCTCACATGAGGGGGGGAAGAAGTTTGCATGATATGTTTTGAACTGAAAGAGATGAAGGTAGATATGAAGGATGTGCGAGTAGTGTGGGACTTTCCCGAGGTATTTCCTGAGAAACTGCCAGGATTACCCCCGCATAGAGAGGTAGATTTTCAAATTAAGCTAGTACTGGGTGCCAAGCCCGTCTCCAGGACCCCTTGCCGAATGGCCCTGAAGGAACTCGCAGAGTTTAGAGTTCAGTTACAGGAACTGGTGGAATCAGGGTTTGTTCGCCCCAGCTCATCACCTTGGGGAGCCCATGTACTGTTCGTTAAGAAGAAGGATGGAACCTTGCGATTATGCGTAGACTATCGGGAGCTTAATCGACTGACGGTGCGGAACACTTATCCGCTACCCCGGATTGACGAGTTGTTCGATCAATTTGTAGGAGCACATTGGTTTTCCAAGTTGGATTTACGCTCGGGGTATTATCAGTTGAGGATACAAGAGGAGGACATTCAGAAAACAGATTTCAGCTCAAGGTATGGTTTATACGAGTTCACTGTGATGCCATTTGAGCTCACAAATGCCCCTTCAGCTTTCATGAGTTTGATGAACAAAGTGTTCGAGCCTTATCTAGATATCTTCGTCATCGTTTTCATCAATGACATTTTGGTCTACTCAAAGATAGAGGAAGATCATGTCAAACATCTGACCTTGGTACTGAGGAAGCTAAAAGAGCACGCCTTGTTTGCCAAGTTCAGCAAGTGCGAATTCTGGCTCCAAGAAGTTGCCTTTTGGGGCCATGTAATCAGTGGGGCTGGACTTGCTGTGGATCCGGACAAAGTACGTGTCGTGAAGGAATGGTCGCCCTTGAAGTCAGCGGCCAATGTACGGAGCTTCCTTGGACTTGTCAGGTATTATCGCAAGTTTGTAAAATGGTTCTCAATGATTTCCCTTCCTCTTACTACCCTGACGAAGAAAGGTGTGCCATACGAGTGGACGCCCCAGTGTGAAGCTGCGTTCCAAGAACTGAAGGATAGACATACATCCGCACCCATCCTAGCCCTTCCATCCGGGAAGGAAGGATTTCAAGTTTATTACTGACACGTCGTATCAAGGGATGGGGGCAGTATTGATGCAGCATGGGCATGTGATTGCATATGCTTCAAGACAGCTGAAGAAGCATGAAATCAACTACCCAGTTCACGATTTAGAATTGGGGGCAGTGGTATTCGCCCTGAAAGTTTGGAGACACTACCTATATGGAGTCAATTGCGAGATATTTTCGGACCACAAAAATCTAAAGTATGTTCACACTCAAAAGGAACTTAATTTGAGACAACGCAGTAGTTAGAGTTTTTGTGTGATTATGAGCTCACCTTGAACTATCACCCGGGAAAAGCAAACTCGGTGGCAGATGCATTGAGCAGAAAAGTACCGGACTCGAGCTCAGAGTCCCGATTGATGAGTATGGAGTTAGCTCGGATGCTCGAAGAGATGGAGATTACCCTGGTATATAAAGACCAATCGGAAGGGTATACAGAGTATTTAACCGTGATGAGCATCGTTTGTGATATTCGGGATCGAATCCGGGCGGAGCAAGGAAAAGATGTTGCTATGTCCCTCGTGATTAAGTCAGTTAAGGGTGGATCCACCAAAGAGTATACATTAAAAGATGGCCTCGTTTATTTTCGTGGCCGACTCTATATTCCCAAAGGCGGTAAAATTCGAGAAGATATCTTGAGGGAGGCACATTGAACTCAGTATTCAGTGCATCCTGGGATTGCCAAGATGTACGCCGACTTGTGGAAGACAATATGTTGGTCGGGAATGAAGAAAGATGTCAGGTATTTTATTATACATTGCGAGGCTTGTCAAAGGGTGAAGGCGGAATGCAAGAGCCCCGGTTGATTATTACAGTCATTGCTCATCCCCGAGTGGAAGTTCGAGGATATCTCCATGGACTTTGTCCACGGGTTTCCTCGCTCACGCTCTAGGAATGACTCGGTTTGGGTAATCGTTGATCGCCTAACAAAAGTATCCAGGTTCATCCCTATGAAGAAAGAGGCTCATGTGGATGTTTTGGTACGCCTTTTTGTGGAGCAGTTTGTATGGTACCATGGTGTGACAAAGACAATTGTTTCTGACTGGGATGGTCATTTTACCTCTAAAGAATGGAAGGCTGTACAGGCGTACTTGGGTTCACGCCTTACCTTTAGCACAACATTTCATCCTCAGACGGACGGGCAGTCTGAGGACCATCAGAATATTGGAAGACCTATTGAGACTGTGTGTGTTGGATAGAGGAGAGCCGTGGGAAAGGCTCTTACCCCTGGTGGAATTCTCCTATAACAACAGTCATAATGCCAACATCAGAATGACACCCCATGAAGCCCTTTACGAAAGAAGGTGCAGAACACCCTTGTCATGGGTACAAGATGAAGACCCTGAGGTTTTAGGAATTGAGTACATCGATGATACTGATGCGGTTGTTAGATTAATACGGGATCGCATGCTTGAGGCTCAAAGTCGGCAGGCTAAATATTATAATGCAAAGCACCATATGGTAGAATTTCAGGTGGGTGACCAAGCGTTCCTGAAAATCCGAACGATGCATGGAGTGTCACGAGTACGTGGAGTGAAGAAGCTCAGCCCAAGGTACGTTGGGCCTTAAACTGTATTAGAAAGAATTGGCCCTTTGGCCTATCGGTTGGAGTTACCTCCAGAGCTGGAGAATCTTCATGACATGTTCCATGTGTCGTCTCTTCGGAAGGCGTTGTTGTAGCCTGATCAACATATCCCCAACATTGAAGTAGCAGTAGCAACCGATAGATATCTACGACTAGAGCTGGTGCCGATAGTAGACAACGAGACAAGGAGTTTGCTCCGTAAGAGCATTCCATTGGTAAAGGTGTTGTGGTCTAACCATGGGAAGGAGGAGTATACACGGGAGCCGGTGGACTTGATGCAAAAGCGCTACCCGGAGTTGTTTCCTCAAGGTAATTTTGAAAGCATAAATGATTTTATTTCATGCTTTTCCCTCCCCATAGCCTTAGCCAGATTTCGGGGACGAAATCTTTTATTTTGTTTATAGGATTTGTAACGTCTCAATTCGCGCTAGGCCCCTTGTGCGCACTTTTGAGTCAGTAGAGCTGACTAGGGCTCAGGGAGTGCTAGAAGTTAGGCTTGCACTCGAGTAAGGGAGGTGAAGTTGGTCCAGAGTAGGACACGGGTAGTGACACGGGCGTGTCCATACCCGTGTGGTTCTCTGGTGTCTTCGCATCTTCTTTATGAAATCTTCAGAGAAGGATACGGGTAGTGACACGGGCGTGAAAATACCTGTGTGTATGTATTCATCGAGCAGAGCTCGAACAACATCGTTGACTGTGTTCCTCCCGAGTAGGACACGGGTAGTGACACGGGTGTGTCTCTACCCATGTCTGTCCATGCAGCTGCTAGACGATTCGTCGAGCAGAGATCGACGAATCATCGATCGTGTTCCTCCCGAGTAGGACACGGGTAATGACATGGGCGTTTCCCTACCCATGTGTGTCCAAACAGCTCGACGATTTGTCGAGCAGAGATCGGCGAATCGTCGACCACATTCATCTCGAGCAGGACACGGGTAGTGATACGGGCGTGTCACTAACCGTGTACTCCAATTTGGGGTTTTGGCGAATTTTCTGGCCGCGTTATTTCGAAGCGAATCATTTACTGAGTTGATTGGTGGTCCAATGACAAACCGACATGTGGCTATGCAGTCACCAAACCTCTCACATGAAAAGGGAGAAAACCCTAGCCATTTCTATTCTTCCTTCCAAGCCTTGCCAAAAGAAATTTTTGGAGAGGAAGAAGGTGTTGGATCCAATTTTCTTCCTGTGAAGCACGAACACCAACCAGCGGGAAGGAGATGCTGCCAAGAAGGGTGACAAGATCCATGTCCAGAATCGCCGGAATGAGGTGAGCTTCCTAGCCTCTCCCTTGGTGCTAGATCTCTAGTTATTCCTAGGAGAGATATCGCCCAAAGAGTCATGATTTGAGAGAAGAAGCTTTCTAAGAAAAAGGTCATTCAAGGACTTGTGTCCTAGGAATTAGACATCTTCAACCTCTCCTTCTGTAACACCTCCCCTGTAATGACCGTATAATATGGGTCCGGCCGGGGCCCCACAACATATGAACGCCACAGCTTTAGTATTATAAGTTGATATAGCTACCCAAACTCAAAACACTTGCATAACACAGCGGAAACAAAGCACGACTAGAAGTTATCCATCACTATAAGAGTCACAACAATGGACTTAGGGCCTTACAACAAATGTCCAAACTCAAGTAAAAAAATAGCAGTCAAGAATGTGCATAGCACTCCTAATCTACCTCGGCATGCAAGCCGGACAAAAGAGTCTCAATCACACAACATCATAACAGTAGCGCTACAAAAGAGGAAAACACTTCATGGGGCTTGGGCCTTTCTGGCTGGCGTGCTAGCTCCTGCATGCGATCCTTGCCCTGTAAAATTTATTAGTAACGTGGGTCAGCAAAGGCTGACCTCAAACTGTGTAACAACACATCTCCTCCCGGCCGCCCCTAACGGACCCCAGGGAACCCTCCAACCTGCAAGTCAGCACTTCGTATGCAATATAAATATCTATAAATAGAAATGCATTAAACCAGGCTTGGATGTCTCAATCAACATACACGTTCTCTACTGGTTGAGCATTTAAATAAAGGACCTACTTATGCAACATGAATGCAACACTCGGGCTTCACCCAAGGCACCCTACTGCGTATGCATCTAGCACAACATCACATCAATTGGGTACTCATCATTTCCCCATTGGCATAAAGCTGCAAACACTAAGGGAGACACAACTCCCTCAAACGGCACACAGGCCGCCGCATGGAATCTTGCCTAGGCCCCACCCGCTCAAAGGCTTAGCCCCGGGCTTGCCTGCAAATTCTGACGTCTCATGTCAGGATTCTAACAAACACGAACTGACCGATTCTAAGAAGCCTTGCTGGACCCCACCCGCTCATGGCCTCATTGCCCGGGCTTGCCCCAAGCTTAGCATTCTCGTCAGTCTCACAGAAGGGGACTAGTCTCGCCGGGACACTCTCCACGCATGACGTACATGTCATGGGATAGCCAGCCGACCACGGAGACATAGCCACGCCTTGGCACAACACAAACCAAGACTAAACCACCCTAATACCTTATTTGTATTGCAGTGTTCCCGCGCACCAAGGAAACCATCTCCATCTCGTGCGGAGCTAACCTTGTCCACCAAGGAAACCATCTCCAACTCATACGGAGCTAACCTTGTCCCCCAAGGAAACCATCTACCGCCACGAGGAGCTAACCTTGCCCGGTTCCGACCACATGTACTCTTTCAAGCAAAAGGGAAAATCACCACCACATCACAAGCGGCATCTTGCCGCATCGGAAACTCTACGAATCCCTAAGTTCGTATGCAACATCACCGAGTCGGACTAACGGTCGCGACTACGGCTTCACCCACCATGCCTAATCCACTAGCGGAGCGGATCTCTAATGCAAAAATATGCCGAGTACGGACTCAATCGACTCGGAGGTTCTTCTTGAACCTTGGCAACCAAAACACCTCTCATTCGAGTGGTTGGTGCCCAAAATATAGAAGAAAACGATGCTAAAACATGCATCCTAAAGACCGAGAGGAGAAATGTCGTTACCTTCCGACTCCTCTTCCTTGCCATGGCAAAATAGCCGGATGAAAACCTTCGCAACGATCTAAGCTCCACGGATCTGGACTCGGTTCGCGATTTGGAGCACCAAAACCCTTCCTACAGCCCGAACTCTCTTTCCCCTTCATCCTTGTTCTCACTTCTCTCTAGATCTTTAGTAAGAGAAAGCTTGGAAGAGAATGAGGGTTTTCAACCTTATTATCGGACTTAACTCAACAAGAACAGTCCTGAACCGTCAGATCCTAAAATCTGGGAAAGAATGGCCACGATCCGCCTGGAAAATAAAAGACCTGGGCCGAACACGGCATGGCACACGCTCGTGTCCATGTCTGTGTGCCTCATTCGTCGTCTCAAATCGACGCGCCTGGAACCGCACACGGGCATCCGACACGCCCGTGTTCAATCCGACACGCCCGTGTCCCCAGTGACACGGCCGTGTGGCCGGCCGTGTGCCTCCAACGACACGGCCCCGAAACCAACCCGAGAGGTGACACGGCCTGGGACACGCCCGTGTCCCAAGCCGTGTGCCAAGTCTCGACACCCGTCGACAGGCTTTGTGTCGACACCGCGGAAAAACGTCGAGCGAAGATCGTCGACCAAGCGGGACACGCCCTGTGACACGCCCGTATCACAGGCCGTGTGCCCCAAACTCGACACATTGTCGAGCGAAAGTGTCGACACTTGGGCCGAGTGTCGACACGGCCTCGACACGCCCTGCGACACGCCCGTGTCACAGGTCGTGTGCCCTACTCTCGACACAATGTCGAGCGAAAGTGTCTACACTTGTACCGAGTGTCGACACGGCCTCGACACGCCCTGCGACACGCCCGTGTCGTAGGCTGTGTGCCTCCTGCCAGAAACCCAAAATTTTTCAGAACTGCACACTGACTCTCTTGCAAAACTGGGGTGTTACACCTTCCCTCTATGAGAAGATGAGGGATGGTTTTGTGAAGATAAATGGCCTTATGAGGGTGAATAAGAGAGGATGTTGGGTACATTGGAAAATATGTACCTGATTTGAAGAAGCCTCACCCTACTCAATGATATACATCAAAATGTATTTGATATATTTTGAGTTACCTTGTGCAGGTTAAGTATTTGCAGGGAAAGCTGAAAAGTTTCTAAGTCCATGTGTCGACACCCAGACGGAAAGTGTCGACACTTAAGAAGACTTATGTCGACACCCAGAGAAGCAGTGTCGACACTTGAAGTAATTGTGTCGACACCAGGAATGCAGAGTCGACACTAGAAGGAAAGTGTCGACACATACAGGTTGTGTCGACACTCAATGAAGAAATGTTCAGAGAAGCTGTGTCGACACTTAAAAGCAGTGTCGACAACCAGAGGAACTTTGTCGACATCAGAAAGTGTCGACACTTGGAGGTTGTGTCGACACTCAGCAACACTTCAGTAAAGTTCAAGTAGAAGTGTCGATATAATGAAGAATATGTCGACACACAGCAGAAGACTCAACACATGAAGAAAGTGTCGACACTAGGAGGTTGTGTCGACACTCAGCAAAGTTCAACAAATTCTAAGTACAAGTGTCGACACAAAGGAGAAGTGTCGACACTCAGCAAGTATCAACACAGAAGGCATGTGTCGACACTAAGAAATGTGTCGACACTCAGCGAGTCTCAACACAAGAAGATGTGTCGACACAAAGGAGTTGTGTCGACACTTACAAGAATTAAACTAAGTACTAAAGAACAAGAGTTGTGTCGACACACAATATCATTGTCGACACATATTGAAGAAGCAGTGTCGCGAAGAAATTTCTACAACACAAGGAGTTGTGTCGACACCATGAAGGCTAGTGTCGACACTTACTTTATCATTGTCGACACTTAAAGACAGACTGTCTCGACACTTTCAGACAGTTACAGATATTTCAAGAAGTCACTGGATGACATGACAGCTACTATTCCAGCCGGTCTACTGCAACTGTCAGAGTTGTCAGAAAGCTATTAGGAACCGGATCAGCCGGTCACCATGAAGAAGGCCTATATATAGGCTTATTCTGTCAATAGAAGGAGATGATTGAAGACAGATTAACAACAATCGATTGAAGTGAAGATCAAGCAATTCATTGAAGAATCAATTCAAGTGAAGATCTAAGTAGTTGGAGAGAGAGAGCTCCTTCCAAGAAGATAGCTGTTGGAACCAGGTTGTGAAGAAAGTTTCAGACTTAGTTCTGATTCTTAAGTTAGCAGTGATTGAAGATCAGCTGCAGAGAGTATCAACCTTTTTGTGTTCTACATTTAAGAAGCTTTGAAGAAAGCCAAGTGAGGTTGATCTCAGCAGAGTTCTTTCAAGAACTCATCAAAAAACCTGTCAACTCTTCTCTCTTATTCTGAGTTGAGGTTATATACATTGTATTTTTAATTTCTTGTAGGATCCTTAGGGATCTGAGTTGTAAGCCTGAAATTATAAAGGCTGAGTGGTAGGGCCTGTGTACCTGAGGGTAGGAGATTCATTTCTCTGAGTGTAGGCCTTGTGGCTGAGTGTAGGTCTTTGTGAAGACTGAGTGGTAGGGTTGTTGAGCCTGAGTTGTAGGAGTGGGATCACTCTGAGCTGTAGGAACCTGGTTGGGGTTCTGAGTGTAAGATCTGAGGATCTGAGGAATAGTGGAGGAGTTTGGCCGAATCTAGTACACTACTAGATAGGCGAAGGGGGAAAGTGGATGTACCCAAACCTTGGGGAACTACTATAAAACTGTGTACTCTGTGTGTGTATGATTCTGTGGTTGCTGATTTATGTTCTGTGAAATCTGTGATAAAATCTGCCTAAAAGTTTAAAAAGATTAAGGTCACCTATTCACCCCCCCCCCCCTTCTAGGTGATTAGGTACAATTTCTTTCAAGTGGTATCAGAGTCAGGTTACTCAAAAAGGACATAACTGTCTGGGTAAAAGATCATGTTGGCAGATTAAGTATAATCAAGTGCAGAATCAAGAAAATCAATAAAATGGGTTCAACAGAGAATCACAAAGAACTTGGATCCATGAAGTTGCCAATATGTAGAAAGGAGATTTTTGGCATCTGGAAAGAAAGGATTAGACTATTTATGGAAGCCTCTGACCCTAGAATCTATATCACAGTTAAAGAAGGTTTATATGTGTGCCAATGAAGGTATCTGTGTTAGATGCAAATCAGAGAACTGTTGGAGTTACCATGGTGATCTGGAAGTGATCAAACATGTAATCTCACTGCCAACGCGATATGAGCCTGCAGGGTCGCACATAAGAGATGTGGAGAAGTTGGATGATTGACTGTGTTGGTAAAAGTTGCCAATCACCGACCTGAATGGGGTCATGGGCAAAGTGTTGCCTTAAAGGATCGTGGGGTTGGGCAAATGTTGCCTTGGAGGGCTGGTAAGGATTGTCGTCTGAGGGTCGATAACATTCGTCGAGTATCGTCTTCTGATTCCCGCCGATCGGCGAGAATCGTCTCTCTGATTCTCGCCGATCGACTCGAATCGTCGAGAATCAATATGTTGATTCTCGACGATCGATGACTTCGACATGTATCGTCGACCGCGGCTCGACGGTCGACGAGATTCGACGTGTATCATCGAGTGAAGCTCGACGATCGGTGAGAATCGTCGAGTATTGTACTCTGATTCTCGCCGATCCATGGTGATGCTCGCTGATCGATTCTCGTCGATTCTCGCCCACTCTCGCCGATTGATACTCGCCGATTCTGAACCTTATTCTTGGTGGTCTGCGGATAGCGATAAGCCTAGGTTTATTTATACCTTTGGTATAAATACAACACTTAGGGTTTTATCGGGACTTAAGCTTTTGGCTGCTGTGCGAATCGAACCCGACGGAAACCGTTCCGCGATCGTTCCGCCGATCCCGAATCCCGCCGCCGACGGAAGGGTTCCGCTGCCGCCGTGTTCGCTCCGTCGACCTCCTCTTATCCGGCGATCGTCGCTGGTGTTGCTCTTCCTGGCGCGGACCTAGCAGTCCGTGGAATAGCAAGGTGCGGTCATCGTTCTTCCCGATCTTTCGTGCGACGGAAAGCTCGGCGTTCTCCCGCTCGTGTGGATTTCTGCAGAGACGTGGATATTATTCCACGTAGAACTCGCCACTAGCAAGAAGACAAAGTTTGGAGCATCTCCGTTGAGTTGTGACTCAACGCCACCGAGGTAATTTTTGCCTAGTTTTGCTAACTTCTTGATTCAACGTTCATGGCCCGATCCACATCTCTTTGGGTTTTTTTTCGATGTATTATTATTCCGCTGCATGCACAAACGTTGTGTCATCCTTATAGAGAAACCCAATAGTGGTATCAGAGCGAGGTTTCGGCCAGGATTGTTGTTTTGGAAGTTTTGTTATTCCAGTGCGTGTAAACCTAGGGATTTAGAAGTGTTCTAAATGTCTAGATTTAGTCTTGGTACCCCTCCAAGAACATCTGGAATTTCGTGGGAATTTCTAAGTGTTAGAAATTGTAGTCTCCTTAGCAGTAACCATCCCTCGAGTATGTCTTGGATTTTGAATCCAACATAGAGAGATGAGCTTGTCTACTGCTTTAAGTTGAGTTGTCTTTTCCTTTGTCCAATGCATGTAAATCTGAGGATTTGGATGTTTCCGGATGTTCAGATTTAGCCCTTCCTTCTATCAAATGTTGATGGTGTCAGGATGTGCACATAAGGGATGCATGTGGTTTTAGGAGAATTGTTTTTCTCTGGATGTGCACATTGATCCAATGTTGATCATGGTTAATTGTTAACCTAAAATCAAAAATCCCTTCATCTAATATTAAGTGTTCGGATGCCTTCCGATGGATGACACTCTTCCTGCCTCGATCGATGAAGTGTGAGCTTGTCAAAGCAAGGTGCATTAATCTATCTTGGTAAGGGTGCGAGCGGATAATTGTGATATCCCACTGCCGACATCGGGTCATACTTAACTAGGTGACCTCAAAGGTTGAGTGCCTAGAGGCATAGAGTTGGCATGCACCATATGATGGATGCGAATAAGGAGTTATTCACCAACCATACAAGAATTGCATGAGGATGCAATTGGCAAGCGTTGCCTACCTAAATAACCGCATCGTGAGAGGAACGCCAAAGCGGACTCATAGTGTTGGTGAAATACGGATCTTGTCCACTAAGAGAGTAGCTCGCATGAACTCTCCGAATTGTTAGTGAGTGCTATCATTTTGAATAAAATAGTGGGAGTATTTTAATTGAAGTCTAAATTAAAATAAATTGTATTTGAAATTTTGGTACTGATTTTATTCTGCATAAATTCTTGTAGAATTCCATGGCAAGTGTGTCACACTCCACATTATCTCTCAGAGCCATCCTTGAGAAGGATAAGCTCAGTGGGACTAATTACATGAACTGGTACAGGAACCTGAGAATTGTTCTCAGGCAAGAGCGAAAGCTCTATGTCTTGGAAGAAGAAGCCCCCGAGGTGCCGACCGGGAATTCTTCCCGTGCTGAGAAGGATACTTATAAGAAGTATACTGACGATGCTTTAGATGTCGAATGCCTTATGCTTGCCACCATGAACTCTGAGCTTCAGAAGCAACATGAGAACATGGGGTGCAAGGAGATTGACGAGCATCTCAAGAAAATGTTTCAAGGGCAGGCTCGTCAAGAGAGGTTCGACATCACAAAAGCGTTGTTTCAGTGCAAGATGGGAGTTCGAGACTCAGTAGGGACTCACGTACTCAAGATGATTGGGTATATAGAGAACCTTGAAAGGCTGGGTTTTCCTCTTGGTCAAGAGTTGGCCACGGATCTGATCCTGCAATCGTTGCCGGACAGCTATGAGCAGTTCGTCTTGAACTACAACATGAATGAAATAGACAAGACACTGCCCGAACTCCTAGGTATGTTGAGAACTGTCGAGATCAATATGAAGAAGGCCAAGCCTGCCAGCCCCATACTGATGGTGCATAAGGGCAAGGGCAAGGCCAAGGGATCTAAGAAGACGAAGCTGGGACCTAAGTCATATCTTGAGCCCAAATCTTCTACACTAATGAAACGGAAAGGCACAGTGAAGGAAGGGAAATGCCACCACTGTGGCAAGGCTGGTCATTGGCGGAGGAACTGTCCTTCGTACATTGAAGGTCTGCAGAAATTGAAGGGAGGTATGACTTCCGCTTCTAATGTTTACGTTATAGAGATAAACCTTTCTGCTCATTCATCTTGGGTATTGGATACCGGATGTGGTTCTCACATTTATACAAATGTGCAGGAACTGGGAAGGAGAAGATTTCTGAGTAAAGGGGAGGTGGACCTCCGCGTCGGCAATGGAGCAAGAGTTGCTGCTGTAGCCGTAGGAGTTTATCGTCTTTCTTTGCCCAGTGGGCTTGTAATAGAACTTGATAATTGTTATTTTGTTCCGGCCATAACTAGAAACATTATATCTATTTCATGTTTGGACATGATTGGATTTTCTTTTATAATTAAGAACAATTGTTGTTCTATATTTAAGAATGATGTTTGTTATGTTGTAGCCCAATTGTTTAATGGTCTTTATATTTTGAACTTGGACCATCTGATTTGTAATGTAGAAAATAATAAAAGACTAAGAACAAATGACTCGAACCCTACGTTTCTCTGGCATTGTCGTTTGGGCCATATCAACGAGAAGCGCATATCCAAGCTCCATAGAGATGGACTTTTGGACTCATTTGATTATGAATCATTTGAATGATGCGAATCTTGTTTGTTAGGCAAGATGACTAAAGCTCCTTTCACTGGTTATACTGAGAGGGCTGAGGATCTCTTGGGTGTTGTACATAGTGATGTATGCAGACCCATGAGTTTCATGGCTAGAGGTGGGTATTTCTACTTTGTTACATTTACTGATGATTTCAGTAGATACGGATATGTGTATCTTATGAAGTGCAAATCCGAGACCTTTGAAAAGTTCAAAGAGTTCAAGAATGAAGTAGAAAACCAGTTGGGTAAAAGGGTTAAAGCACTCCGATCTGATCGAGGTGGCGAATACCTGAGTCATGAGTTCCGTGATCATCTGAAAGAGTGTGGTATTGTATCACAGCTTACTCCACCTAGAACACCTCAACATAATGGTGTGTCTGAGAGGAGAAATCGTACTCTGTTAGACATGGTACGTTCGATGATGAGTCATGCAGACTTGCATGTTTCCTTTTGGGGTTTTGCTTTAGAGACTGCTGCAATGACATTGAATCGCGCTCCAACGAAAACGGTTCTGAAGACACCATATGAGATATGGACTGGGAAGTGTCCTAGTATGTCGTTCATTAAAATTTGGGGCTGTGAGGCATACGTGAGACGTCAAATGCCTGACAAGCTGGAACCCAAATCGGATAAATGTTATCTGGTGGGATATCCTAAGGAAACGAAAGGGTATTACTTTTACCTACCGTCTGAGGGCAAAGTGTTTGTCGCAAGGACTGGTGTCTTCTTGGAGAAAGAGTTATTATCAAGAAAGACTGAAAAGGTAGAGCTTAAAGAAGTTCAAGAACCACATGTAGTGAATGAACCGGAATTGGATTCTGAGACAGGACTACAAGATGTTGTAGCTAGAGAACCTGCTCATGGAACACAAGTCCTACGTAGATCTGGTAGACCGAGGTTTGAGCCTGAGAGATATGGATTTCTCGTGTCTCAAATAGGTAATGTGTTGCTTATGGATCATGATGATGAACCAGCAACCTACCAAGATGCTATGAATGGACCGGACTCCAATAAATGGCTTGAGGCTATGAAATCCGAAATGGACTCCATGTATGCAAACCAAGTTTGGAACTTGGTGGAACCACCTAAAGGGGTACGACCCATAGGGTGCAAGTGGGTCTTCAAGAAGAAGACCGATATGGATGGGAATGTACAGACATTCAAAGGGCGACTGGTGGCTAAGGGTTTCAAGCAAATTCATGGTATTGACTATGATGAGACCTTTTCCCCTGTTGCTATGGTGAAGTCCATTAGGATATTGCTTGCTATTGCTGCGTATTATGACTACGAGATCTGGCACATGGATGTCAAAACGACTTTCCTTAATGGAAACCTCCTTGAGGAAGTGTATATGACACAACCCAAGGGTTTTGTATCCCCAGATGAAGCCACTAAAATATGCAAGCTGAATAAGTCCATTTATGGACTGAAACAAGCCTCTCGAAGTTGGAATCTTCATTTTGATGAGAAAATCAAAGAGTTTGGTTTCATCAAGAATGAAGATGAGCCTTGTGTTTACAAGCGAATCAGTGGAAGCATTGTTGTCCTCCTGATATTGTATGTAGATGACATACTGTTGATAGGGAATGACATTCCTACCCTGAAAGTTGTTAAGAACAACCCAGGGAACTGCTTTTTAATGAAGGATTTGGGTGAAGCGACTTATATACTCGCTATTAAGATCTATAAAGATAGATCGAAGAAGTTGCTGGGTTTGACCCAGAGTACGTACATCGAAAAGGTGTTGAAGCGGTTCAACATGCTTGAGTCCAAGAAAGGATTTTTGCCCATGTCTCATGGTGTGAATCTCTCTAAGGACCAGTGTCCAAAGTCTTATGAAGATAAGGACCGCATGAAGTTGATTCCATATGCTTCGGCAATTGGATCAATCATGTACGCGATGTTATGTACTCGACCCGATGTCTCCTTTGCTTTGAGCATGACTAGCAGGTATCAGTCAGACCCCGGTGAGTGTCACTAGATTGCAGTCAAGAATGTCCTGAAGTACTTAAGAAGGACTAAGGATGTGTTCTTGGTGTATGGTGGAGAGGAAGAGCTCATTGTAAGTGGTTACACGGATGCTAGCTTCCAAACTGATCGAGACGACTCCAAGTCTCAGTCAAGTTTTGTATTTTGCCTGAATGGAGGAGCTGTGAGCTGGAAGATTTCCAAGCAAGAGACAGTTGCTGATTCTACAACAGAGGCCGAGTATATCGCAGCAGCTAATGCGGCGAAGGAGGCTGTATGGATTAGGAAATTCATCGGCGAGCTTGATGTAGTTCCTAGCATTGTTGGTCCCGTAGTTCTCTACTGTGATAACAATGGTGCAATTGCACAATCTAAGGAACCTAGATCTCATCAGCGCTCCAAGCACATACTTCGGCGGTTTCATCTTATTCGTGAGATTGTCGAACGAGGAGATGTAAACATTTGCAGAGTGCCGACTGAGGAAAATATTGTGGATCCGTTGACAAAGCCTCTCGCGCAGAGAAAGCATGATGGTCATACTAGATCGATGGGTATACGATTCCTAAATGATCAACTCTAGCTAGAATCTTGTGGATTGCATGTAAATATGTATTTTGTTGGTTGTTTGTTCATATGATGAACTGTGTACCTAAGTTTTTCTTTTACAATTAATGGCAAGTTCTTTTATTGTGTCTTTTTCTATATGATAGTTAAATGTTAACATAATAGATACCCTTGGAATGTTCGCTTCCATGGGACATCAAGTACGTGACTTGAATGTGAGAGCCTATGATTTATTTGAAGCTTCATTCTTAAAGGTCCCTGGTCGAGTATCATCATAGAAGCTAAGGGTGATGATGGTACATGAAGACTAGAACGTGTGTTGACTGATGACCGGTTCTCACAGGTCATGATATTGTGATATCAAGTCATCACGTGGGTACTTGTTAGTGAACAAGTTGTACTGGACAGACCCAACCTGAGACTACTCTGTAGATTGTCATCCAATCGTGTCACGAGTAGGTCTCAATTGACAATGGTGTTGTGGTCCTTTGACCTGAAGTCACAGCATTCATCAAGTGAGGAAGAGCGTGCTTTGATGCCATCTAAAGTCCTCCTTGAGAAAGGTTGATGATAAGGGTGGTTGTTGGGCATGTTACGAATCATTTGGGTGTTTGTGTGTGAGCAGATATGGAATTTGTCCTCCTGTATGACAGGAGTTGCATCCATGGGCCCCTTGATGGAACTGGACTGAGAAATGCATGATCATGCTTGGTTGAGTCAATTTGTGATATTGGACTCACCATTCTCTGGAAGTCCGTCCTGGATCAAGAAACTTGGATTGAGCTATTACGAGGGTGACACGGTCCATGCCTCTAGTTCTTTCCGGATGTAAGGGACAAAGGGACAAAGACAACGCTGATACATTGGTCATAAATGCTTATGAGTTATTAACTCTTATTGCTTGGGGAGCAATGATGCATTGCTAGATGCCGCTCATTGTTTGTGAGGTTTTTTCTTTGATACTTTCGAGATCAAGTGGGAGTCTGTTGGAGTTACCATGGTGATCTGGAAGTGATCAAACATGTAATCTCACTGCCAACGCGATATGAGCCTGCAGGGTCGCACATAAGAGATGTGGAGAAGTTGGATGATTGACTGTGTTGGTAAAAGTTGCCAATCACCGACCTGAATGGGGTCATGGGCAAAGTGTTGCCTTAAAGGATCGTGGGGTTGGGCAAATGTTGCCTTGGAGGGCTGGTAAGGATTGTCGTCCGAGGGTCGATAACATTCATCGAGTATCGTCTTCTGATTCCCGCCGATCGGCGAGAATCGTCTCTCTGATTCTCGCCGATCGACGAGAATCGTCGAGAATCAATATGTTGATTCTCGACGATCGAAGACTTCGACATGTATCGTCAACCGCGGCTCGACGGTCGACGAGATTCGACGTGTATCATCGAGTGAAGCTCAACGATCGGCGAGAATCATCGAGTATTGTACTCTGATCCTCGCCGATCCATGGTGATGCTCGCTGATCGATTCTCGCCGATTCTTGCCGACTCTCGCCGATTGATACTCGCCGATTCTGAACCTTATTCTTGGGTGGTCTGCGGATAGCGATAAGCCTAGGTTTATTTATACCTTTGGTATAAATACAACACTTAGGGTTTTATCGGGACTTAAGCTTTTGGCTGCTGTGCGAATCGAACCCGACGGAAACCGTTCCGCGATCGTTCCGCCGATCCCGAATCCCGCCGCCGCCGTGTTCGCTCCGTCGACCTCCTCTTATCCGGCGATCATCGCTGGTGTTGCTCTTCCTGGCGCGGACCTAGCAGTCCGTGGAATAGCAAGGTGCGGTCATCGTTCTTCCCGATCTTCCGTGCGACGGAAAGCTCGGCGTTCTCCCGCTCGTGTGGATTTCTGCAGAGACATGGATATTATTCCACGTAGAACTCGCCACTAGCAAGAAGATAAAGTTTGGAGCATCTCCGTTGAGTTGTGACTCAACGCCACCGAGGTAATTTTTGCCTAGTTTTGCTAACTTCTTGATTCAACGTTCATGGCCCGATCCACATCTCTTCGGGTTTTTTTTTCTTGATGTATTATTATTCCGCTTCGTGCACAAACGTTGTGCCATCCTTATAGAGAAACCCAACAAGAACACCAAAAGACTATTCTGAAATGACCAAGGATGAGATTATTCTGGCTACAATGGACAAAAGGGCTCAGAATATCATTGTAAGTGCCATAGATGATGCTACATTTCAGAACTTGATACACTGTAAAACATCAAAGGAAATGTGGGATACTCTGATAGTGTACATGGAGGGTTCAGAAGAAGTTAGACAAGACAAGAAGTCATTGTTAAACCAAGAGTATGAGAGCTTCAGACAAGGAAAGTCTGATAGCATAACTGAGTGCTACAAGAAATTCTATAGGATAGTTAATGAGTTAATGTCCTATGGAAGAGATTTCAGTAATTATGAGCTGAATGATAAGTTCTTGAGGTCCCTAACAAAGGATTGGGACACCAAGATTTGTGTCATAAGGGAAATGGCCAAGTTAGCAGATATTCCTCCTCCAACATTGTTTGGAAATCTGTTATCCTATGAAATGCAGCTAATGGTAAGGAAAGAAGAGGAGAAGACTACTAGAGTTGAGCATAAAAAAGAGCTGTGGCATTCAAGACAGAAGCCACCAGGAAATATAAAAATAAGTCTCCATCTCCACCTCCAAAGGTTGCTGAGACTGAGACAGATGAGTCAAAAAGCAGGAATTCTGAAAGCAGTGAGAGTGATGAGGACTTTGCAGCTTTCACAAGATATTTTCAGAAGTTCCTAAAGAAGAAACAGTGGAGGTCTAAGCCATCCGCTTCACAGAAGTCATCAAAGTATGACAGGAGAAAGCTCAAGACAAGTAGAACTACATCTTCAAAGATAGTTTGTTATTATTGTAACAAACAAGGACATATTATTGCTGACTGTCCAGAGAAGAGGAAAGAGTCAACTGATAAGAAGAAGACTCAAATCAAGGGCAAGAAGGAAAGGTCCTTTATTGCTAAGAAGGACAAAAGTCTGTCAGATATGTCTTCTTCAGAAACTGATTCAGAAGCTGAAGCTTACATTGGACTATTTGCTGAATAAGAAGAAGATGAGTTCATCCAATTAATGAACTCAGTATATGAGCAAGAGGACAATCAGTGCCAAGGACTGATGGCCTTATCAGAAGGAGATAAAATCCAGAATCAGCCTGGACCTAGTCACGTACAAAATTATTCTTCAAGTTCAATTTCTAGTGCTAGTTCAGAATCAGATTCATCAGCATCAAGTGATGAGAGTGAATCTGAATCTGAAGGAGATATTCATCAATTGATTGATGAATATAGAGTAGTGTTGCAAGCTTTGAAGAAAAACAAATCCTTGACCAAGAGTCAGGCTAAGGAGATTATTAATCTCAAAGTGGCTGCAACAAATTTTGATAAGTTGATTGATCAAAAACTAAATGAAATAGCCAGGCTGAAGAACATAACTGTTATTCAGATGGGAACTATTACGTTCAAAAATGATCAAATCAGAAATCTGGAGATTAGTCTTCAGAAGAAGAGAGATATAATTGCAAGGTTTTCTAAACCAAAGTCTGTTCTCCCCTTAATAGATGAATTTGTACATCAAAAGGGTAAAACTGGATTAGGGTTTACAAAATCTGCTAGGACTGTTCAGTCCAAGTCTAAGGGCAAAGCCCCAGTACTCAACAAGCCTGTTGTAGACAAAACAGCCAGGGTTGTACCTAAGCAAAGGTACAACAGATTTGAGTGCTGGTGCTGTGGCAAGGTAGGCCACTTTGCCATAGACTGTTGGTACAATTCTAGTGCCAAGGTGAGTAGCAATCTTCCTGCTAGAAAAGCTACGGGTAGTTTTGTTAAGAGGCAAACTAACCAGCACCAAGGACCCAAGAATTCTTTGGGTTCTAAGGTTAACTAATCTGTTTTGCAGGTGAGTCCAAGTGACCATGCCCCAATATGGTACTTGGACAGTGGATGTTCCAGGCACATGACTGGAACTAGGGGATTGCTAAAGGACTACACACCAATCAAGGATGGTCCTAAAGTCACCTTTGGTGGTTCTGAAAAAGGAATCATCAAAGGTTTTGGTAACATTTCTAGCAACCTTATAACAATTACTCAAGTGGCTTATGTTAAAGGTTTGAAACATAACCTTATTAGTATAAGTCAGCTGAGTGATTTAGGATATGACATCTCATTTGTCAAAGATGGTTGTCATATCAGGAGGTCAAATGATCAAGAGATCATTCTGACAGGTTATAGGAAGAGAAATGTCTATTGTCTAGACATTATGTGTGAGAACAATGTTTCTCCAGTATGTCTTGTAGCTGATGAGAAAGTCTCTCATTGTGTCAAATGGCACAAGAGGCTAGCCCATCTTAACTACAAGACAATTAGCCAACTCTATAGCAAAGAGTTAGTGAGGAATGGTCCTCAGGTTAAGTGTATTAAAGATGGGATATGCTCAGTTTGTCAAATTGGCAAGCAGACTAGATCCACCTTTAATAGCATTGAGAACAAAGATGTTGTGAGGTGCTTATACCTCTTGCATATGGATCTCTTTAGTCCTATGCCAGTTTACAGCCTAGGTAGGAAGGTCTACACATTTGTGATTGTAGATGACTACTCAAGGTTTTCCTGGGTGTTCTTCCTTAGACAGAAATCTGAAACACCTAGTATCTTTTATAGTTTTGTCGAACAAATTCAGAATGAGTTAGACAGTACAGTGGTCAAAATTAGAAGTGACCATGGTGCTGAATTCCAGTCTGATAGTATGACAAAGCTATGTGAAGAGTTTGGGATATTTCAGGAATTTTCTTCAGCAAGAACACCTCAGCAAAATGACATTGTTGAAAGGAAAAATAGAACCTTGATTGATGCTGGTAGAACCCTATTAAGTGACACATCTCTCCCAGAATATTTCTGGGCTGAGGCAGTAAACAATGCATGCCATGTAATTAATAGGGCTACTATCACCAAGAGCCACAATAAGACCCCCTATGAGATTGTGAAAGGCAGAAAACCAAATCTATCCTATTTCAGGATCTTTGGTTGTAAATGATATATACTTAACAATGGTAAGTCCTACTTGACCAAGTTTGCTGCCAAATCCCAAGAGGGGATCTTTGTTGGGTACAACAACAATAGTAAGGCTTATAGAGTCGACAACTTGACTACTCAAGTTGTAGAAGAGTCAGTACATGTAGTATTTGATGAAGGTAGACTCATTAACAATGAATTATCTAGAAGTATTTGCAGCTCCACAGGTGTGACTAAGAAGATGGACAAGCTCACTATTGAAGAAGGATCTACTGCAAGTCAGCATGTGGATGATAGTGGCTGTTGTCCAGGGGGAGTACTAGATGCACCTGATGCAGATGAAGACCCAGGAGTGCAGCAAGTTGAAGATGCTGAAGGAGTACACCCTTAAGACAGGCTGCCTCCAGCTAGTAGACATCTAAAAGATCATCCAGCCAATCAAATTATTGGTGATCTAAGTCAAGGGGTACAAACAAGGAGCAAAAATCTAAATTCAGTACTTTACTCCAGTTTTCTATCCCAAGTTGAGCCAAAGAAATTTGAAGAAGCCATCCTAGACCCTCATTGTATTGAGGCAATGCAAGAGGAGCTGAACCAGTTCAAAAGATGCAAAGTCTGGGAGCTTGTTCCTAAACTAAAAGACCACAACATAATTGGAACTAAGTAGATTTTCAGGAACAAGATGGATGAACATGGAGTGATTATAAAGAACAAAGCAAGACTGGTTGCAAAAGGATATAGGCAGGAAGAAGGTATTGACTTTGATCAGACCTTTGCTCCAATAGCCATACTGGAGGCAATAAGAATGTTCTTGGCCTATACAACCTATCAAGGATTTAAGGTATACCAAATGGATGTTAAGTCAGCTTTTCTGAATGGAAATCTGAAAGAAGAGGTGTATGTGGAACATCCATCAGGTTTTGTTGATTCAACTCAACCTAATTATGTTTATAGACTTAAGAAGTCTTTGTATGGGTTAAAACAAGCCCCTAGGGCTTGGTATGAAACCATGTCTAGTTTCCTCATTGAGAATAAATTCACAATGGTGAAAATAGACAAGACTCTATTCCTTAGGGAATCCAGAGGTAAGATAATCTTAGTCCAAATATATGTAGATGATATTATATTTGGGTCTACAGAAAATAGTCTTTGCAGAAAGTTTGCAAAACTAATGCAAGGACAATTTGAGATGAGCAGTATGGGGGAACTTAAGTTCTTCTTGGGTCTCCAAGTTAGACAGACTGAGAATGGTTTATCCATATGCCAGTCTAAGTTCACCCTAGAATTAATAAGGAAGTATGGTATGGAATCATCCAGTACCATGAAAACTCCTATGGGGTCAAGTATGTCTCTTAGCAGAGATGATGCAGGGAAACATGTAGATGAGACTTTGTATAGAGGGATAGTTGGCTCCCTATTATATTTGACTGTAAGTAGACCAGATATCATGTATGTTACATGTGTCTGTGCTAGGTACCAAGCTTGCCCTAAAGAATCTCATTTGACAGCAGTCAAAAGAATTCTGAGATATCTAAAGGGCACACCTTATCTAGGCCTTTGGTACCCTAGGAATGGAGACTTTGAACTGACAGGTTATTCAGATGCAGATTTTGCAGGCTGCAAGGAAAATAGGAAAAGTACAAAGAGAACCTATCAATTCCTAGGTGGAAGACTGATATCATGGAGTAGCAAGAAACAAACAAGTGTGGCTATCTCCACAGCAGAATCAGAGTATGTGGCTGCAGGAAGTTGTTGTGCTCAACTTCTATGGATATAACATCAGCTAGAAGACTATGGTATTCAAGTAAGTAGAACACCTCTATTTTGTGATTCTACTAGTGTTATTACTATTGCAAACAATCATGTCTCCCATAGTAGGACTAAGCACATAGAAATAAAATACCATTTTCTAGGGGAACATGTGGAAAAAGGAGATATTTCACTAGAGTATGTCAATACAGATAATCAACTAGCTGACATGTATACTAAGCCTTTAGATGAAACCAAATTCAATAGGTTTAAAATTGAATTAGGTATGATAAACTTAGAATAAGTTTTCAAAATTGGCTAAGTAAAATAGTGTTGACACACAGAGTTGTCAGTGTCGAGACAGAGAATTGGTGTCGACACTTCAGAGAAAAGGTGTCGACACATCTAGGAAGTCTGTGTCGACACTTCAGAGAATTAGTGTCGACACATATAGTGTAGGTGTCGACACATCCAAGGTAGTGTCGACACTTAGAATTTATACAGAATTAGACAAGTAAAGTCTCGACTAAGTGTCAAGCTAAGTTGTGTCGACACATAAACAAGTGTCGACATATATATTCTGTCGGCTATACTTGTGTCGACACATAGTTGTCGAGACATTATAGGTGAGTGTCGACACTTCTCAACAGTGTCGACACAATTTAAGTATTTTGACGCGCCCTTTCATCTTCGATTCCAGAAAGGTATAAATAGGTTTTCGCCATTGTCTGTCGACACGCTCACCAAAATTTTGAGACCAAACTTGTGTGTCGACACCTCTCTTCTCTCAATTCAAATTTCTTCAAACCTTAATGGCGCCCAAGCTAGAAGAGAATGTGAATGAAGGTTATGAACTCGTGCGACACGCTTTTGATGACGCAGAACCAGATATCAAAGGCGTGATAACCCTAATCGCAGAGACTGGGTTAGAGTTTCTGTCTTCAGAGCCGATCAAGATTTGGAAGAAGGAAGTCCCGGAATTCCTGAATGGAGCAACAATAGATGAATCTGGACTCAAGATAAAGTTTAGAGTTCATGGGGCAAAGGTGAAGGTCACACCTAAGAGTCTGAGAAAGGTACTACAACTACCTAGGACTAAGGAAGAAGAAGATGTTTCTGCTTCAAAGACTAGAGAAGCACTTACATGGTGTGCACTGGATTCCAACCTGAAAATAGGTTCTGTTTTCAACAGAAAGGGAATGAATATGCAAGGCAAATTCTTATCTGAAATTGTTGGCAAGGTTATCTTGAGCAAGCCTGGAGGGCATGCCAGAGTATCAGCTCATATGTTTAGTCGAATGACAAGAATTATCTTCAAACTACAAACTGATTGGCCTGTAGTAGTGTTTGAGAAGATTAAGGAGAGTATGAAGAAGCCTAATTTGGGTAGGATTCTAAGTCTTTACCTGGCTGGTAGTATACCAGAGGTCATGAGTCAAGCAGTTGGAACTAAGATTGACCACATGAGGAGAATGGATTTGAGAATCTTCTCTAGGTGGGATAGAGTCTTGACCAAATAAATGTCAACTCCTGAGAAGGAAACACCCCAGAAAAAGAAGAAGAAGTCAGCCCCTATGGCTCAAGAATCATCAAGCAGCTCTGAAGAGCATGTAGTGTTCACTCCAGATGAGGAAGACACTGGAAATGCTGGACAATCTCCAGCAAGACAAGAAGATGCAGAGAGGCAGGGGGAGCTACCCACAGCAAGCCCAATACACCAGGATTCCATCCAGGGGGAGCCTCTACTGGTAGATGAGCCAGCTCCACTAGAAAGTGAACAAGCTACCCACACAATATTTGAGGTAATAACTGAAATTAATGAATTAGATTTCCCCATTGAGGATTATGTTTTGTCTGATTCATTACCTAATGTTAATCAGCAAACACAAACACATAGCCAACCCCAAGATGTTGTCATGGAGGACACATCTATTGCTGATCAAGTTGTTGATGAGATAAGAGTTTCTCCACCCCATCCTCAACAAGAATTTACCCTAGAAGAGCTTTTCCCAAATCCTCTACAAACTGACTTTGAGAAAGAAAGTGTTGCTGCTGAGGGGGAGAAAGTAGATATTGAGGGGGAGCAAGTAGAGATTATAGAAGAAACTGAGAAGGAAGCTGAGCAACTACAAAGGACTGAGAAGGAGTTACCTTCAAGCCCTAAGGACAGGGTTGATATTGCAAGCACATCTGCTTCTGAAGATGAAGAGGCTGCAAGAGCCAAGAAGAGAAAATTTCAAGTTTTCAAGAGGAGAAGCCAGACTTATAAGAAAGCTTTATAAACTATATCACCACAGCCTGCACCACAGCCAGCCCTATCTACAGATTACAGTTCTCTGATGGTGGCATTACAAATAAAGATGGATGAGCAAAGGCAAGCAATAGAAAAATATATAGATGAAGGTCATAAGTCATTACAATTTGATCTGGCACAAGATATTAAGTCAATCAGATTTGAAATGAATCTGAATAAGAAAGAGATGACTGACTGCTTTCATAAGGGAGAAAATGCAGTAGTCTATCTAGCAACTCATCAGGAAAAGATCAAAACTCAAGTGGATGATATTGCTGTGAAGCAAGGCTATGTACTGGAGAACCAGATAAGGATGAATGACAATTTGACTGAATCACACAATGTGATAGTCACTGATATGTAGAATCTGGCTGCTGCTCAAGCTACAACAAGGACTACTGCCCAGGAAGAGTTTGATAAGAAGTTCCAAGAGCACATCACTGCTTTTAAGACTGTTCTTGAAGACTCTAAGAAGGCAATAACTGAACAACTTCAGAAGTTCAAACCCTTTTATAAGGATGGAGTTAATTATCTGAATCATCAAATAAGATTTCAGAAAGATGATCTGAGGGATCACATTGAAAGAGAAGTCATAAAGGGGGAGAGGGTGTTAGTCAAAGTCGGCTCTGATCATGCAAAATGGATTTCAAATTCCATCAGAGCCACCCTTGGATATCCTCCATTATGTGATGATGATAATGTTGCAGAGTCTGGGATTAATCATGCATATCTTGGAGGGGAGCAAGCTGAAGTGGCTCAAGTAATATACCCTCCACCAGACTTTGATATGATACATCAAGACATACAATCAATGTATGTCTTGATCATGCAAAATGGATTTTAAATTCCATCAGAGCCACCCTTGGATATCCTCCATTATGTGATGATGATAATGTTGCAGAGTCTGGGATTAATCCTGCATATCTTGGAGGGGAGCAAGCTGAAGTGGCTCAAGTAATATACCCTCCACCAGACTTTGATATGATATATCAAGACATACAATCAATGTATAGCCCTCCTGAGGGAAATCAGAAGGTCATCATTGAGAAAGTGGTTCAGTCAGTGCCAGAGGCTATACTGAAAGAACAAGAGGCATTGCAGAAAGAATAAGAAGCCCAATTATCTAAGAAGAGATTCAGGGAGCAAGCTGAATTGAGGCCTGACTTTGAACAATAGAGCCCCACTTCCAGGAATATTATCTTGACTGCATGGAAGGCTGTCAAGGACAATATCCAGGATAGAAACAAGTGGTATTCTGAACTGGAGTGGAGGAAGCATGAGTCCAGGCAAGAGGCAACTGTGCAACATAGAAGAAAGGCTAAGATGAGAAAGCTACCTCCTACTGCCCAGGAGCCTAGCAAGTACTTTCCAAAGCCTTATCATTACTTTGAAAGGCAGAAGATCAAAGCTGAAGAGTTAAAGAAGAAGGATCTTAAAGGCAAGAAGCCTGCTGCTGCTAAAGATGCTGAAGCCCCAGTTCAAGCAAATATACAATCTGGAAAGGGCTTTGTGATCAAGGAGGCTGAGCAGCAATAGGATAGAATTTATCTTTAGTTTATAGTTGTAATCATTTGATTTTAAACTCTCTGTAAACTTTTGAATAATGAATATGTTGAAGTTCTTAGAACTATATGATATGTGTTAAATTTATTACATTATTGTTCTGAGATATTTGTGCATACATGTTTGTTTATACATGTTTATGTACTTACCTTGTTATATAATCATGTTTTACATCATACTGTGATTTTGTTATGTATAGTGTATATCATTGACTAAGGGTTATGACTTCTCCAAATAGGGGGAGATTGTTGGGTACATTGGAAAATATGTACCTGATTTGAAGAAGTCTCACCCTACTCAATGATATACATCAAAATGTATTTGATGTATTTTGAGTTACCTTGTGCAGGTTAAGTATTTGCAGGGAAAGCTGAAAAGTTTCTAAGTCCATGTGTCGACACCTAGACGGAAAGTGTCGACACTTAAGAAGAGTTGTGTCGACACCCAGGGAAGCAGTGTCGACACTTGGAGTAATTGTGTTGACACCAGGAATGCAGAGTCGACACTAGAAGGAAAGTGTCGACACATACAGGTTGTGTCGACACTTAATGAAGAAATGTCCAGAGAAGCTGTGTCGACACTTAGAAGTAGTGTCGACACCCAGAGGAACTTTGTCGACATCAGAAAGTGTCGACACTTGGAGGCTGTGTCGACACTCAGCAACACTTCAGCAAAGTTCAAGTAGAAGTGTCGACATAATGAAGAATGTGTCGACACATAGCAGAAGACTCAATACATGAAGAAAGTGTCGACACTAGGAGGCTGTGTCGACACTCAGCAAAGTTCAACAAATTCTAAGTACAAGTGTCGACACAAAGGAGAAGTGTCGACACTCAGCAAGTATCAACACAAAAAGCATGTGTCGACAATAAGAAATGTGTCGACACTAATCGAGTCTCAACACAAGAAGATGTGTCGACACAGAGTTGTGTCGACACTTACAAGAATTAAACTAAGTACTAAAGAACAAGGAGTTGTGTCGACACACAATATCAGTGTCGACACATGTTGAAGAAGCAGTGTCGAGAAGAAATTTCTACAACACAAGGAGTTGTGTCGACACCATGAAGGCTAGTGTCGACACTTAGTCTACTTGTGTCGACACTTAGTCTATCAGTGTCGACACTTAAAGACAGACCGTCTCGACACTTTCAGACAGTTACAGGTATTTCAAGAAGTGACTGGATGACATGACAGCTGTCATTCCAGCCGGTCTACTACAACTGTCAGAGTTGTCAGAAAGCTGTTAGGAACCGGATCAGCCGGTCACCATGAAGAATGCCTATATATATGCTTATTCTGTCAACAGAAGGAGATGATTGAAGACAGATTAACAACAATCGATTGAAGTGAAGATCAAGCAATTCATTGAAGAATCAATTCAAGTGAAGATCTAAGTAGTTGGAGAGAGAGCTCCTTCCAAGAAGACAGCTGTTGGAACCAGGTTGTGAAGAAAGTTTCAGACTTAGTTCTGATTCTTAAGTTAGCAGTGATTGAAGATCAGCTGCAGAGAGTATCAACCCTATTCTGTTCTACATTCAAGAAGCTTTGAAGAAAGCCAAGTGAGGTTGATCTCAACAGAGTTCTTTCAAGAACTCATCAAGAAACCTGTCAACTCTTCTCTCTTATTCTGAGTTGAGGTTATATACATTGTATTTTTAATTTCTTGTAGGATCCTTAGAGATCTGAGTTGTAAGCCTGAAATTATAAAGGCTGAGTGGTAGGGCCTGTGTGCATGAGGGTAGGAGATTCATTTCTCTGAGTGTAGGCCTTGTGGCTGAGTGTAGGTCTTTGTGAAGACTGAGTGGTAGGGCTGTTGAGCCTGAGTTGTAGGAGTGGGATCACTCTGAGCTGTAGGAACCTGGTTGGGGTTCTGAGTGTAAGATCTGAGGATCTGAGGAATAGTGGAGGAGTTTGGCCGAATCTAGTACACTACTAGATAGGGGAAGGGGGAAAGTGGATGTACCCAAACCTTGGGGAACCACTATAAAATTGTGTGTACTCTGTGTGTGTATGATTCTGTGGTTGCTGATTTATGTTCTGTGAAATCTGTGATAAAATCTGCCTAAAAGTTTAAAAAGATTAAGGTCACCTATTCACCCCCCCCCCCTCTTGGTGATTAGGTACAATTTCTTTCAGAGGGGAAATTCTGGATGTTATTAGAAAGTTTGGTTGAAGGAAGAAGACGAACCGATGTCGTCCAATCTGCTTTAAGATGCGCGCAGAAATCTGTTTTCTGAGCGCAGCATCCTTTGAGGCCGTTTCCAATCATGATGCGGCCCGATCTGGGCTTTCGACTAAAAATTAAAGTTGCAGCCCTTGGAAATACCTTTCTAACGAGGGGTTAAATGCCTTTACCGGATTCATGTAGCATCGGGAATCCCCATTTGAAATTGTTGTACAGTAGTCATTCCTGCACATGTATTTCCGGTGTTTGTTTTGTATTAATGACATTTGTTGGATAGATCCCTAATTAACAAATGATGTAGATGAATGTACTTGATCGAGGTTATGTGGTGGAGTTTAGAGAACGAATGGATTGATGAGTTGGTATGGTAGGAAAGATTTAAATATGTGAATTATTGAAAACGTACTTGACAGTGGTAATGTGTTGAATAATGATGAGCTTGGCTTGAACATGCTGTATATAATTGGTAATGACTGTTACGAACAAATGGTCGTGGTCTTAGAAGATGAATGTGTGAAATAGTCTTACACAGATAATGAACCTGTGTGTACCTTGGGGTACGGGGATTGTGAAAGGGTGTAAGTGCGGGGGTTTGACCGCACTGGCTTGGTGATGCTGAGAAGAGGCATAAGTGGACGGTTGGGCTTGGTCCTCGGTGTTCATTCCCGAGGCTCCTTTCGTGCCAAGTGGACGGTTGGGCTTGGCCCTCGTGCTTTTTTTGAGGCTCATTTCGTGCCATAATGATGTGAAAATGCATGTGGTGTGAGTCGACACACGATGTCGTAGTCCTGGGTTAAGAATAGTGTTGCAGGTCTACGGTCTCGCTAGTCGTCACACCGACGGAAGTTGACAGATAGACCTTGGGCGGCTGGGCTTGGTCCTCAGTCCACATTTCCCGGGGCTCCTTCTGTGCCAAGTGAACAGTTGGGCTTGGTCCTCGTGCTTTTTCAGTGGCTCTTTCCGGGTTACAACATAGGCCAGTTCGGGGCTTAGTTCTCGGTGCACATCTACCTGAGACTCATGTTGGGTCGTAGTACGCATGGGAGCTCTGTTGTTGTGTTCTTAGCATTGAGCCGTATGAAGGCCTAGGTTTGGTAGTGTGGATGCTCGCCTAGTAGTGGAGAAGCCCGCTCCAATTTCACCGCCTGGCCACGACGGTTGACGTTTGAGAGGTTAGCTACCTACTTGAAAAGTGGGAACTACAAGTCTGTGTTTACATAGCAGTTGCATGTGCATGATCATGGGTGAGTAATTGCATGACATTCATATCATTACAGTGCATTGTATACACAAGATTCTCATCGTTTAAGTTTGCTTGGGCACTCTTATACGATGGGTTACTTTACTGTTGAGCTGATCCTTAACTTATAAGTTAAGTTACTTTCCTATTGTAGATCTATATGCTTAGATTAATTGATATAGCTTGAGTAGAATTGCTAAATTAGTATGCTGATAATATTATTTTACATTACTTCTAATTGTACTCATGACATGTATACTTACTCCACTTGCTTATACTACAACTATATAGATATATTGTGCCGTTGTTCCTTTCTCCGTCCGGTACCGAAGAGTCATCGGGAGAGCGGATGTGATAGCCACTTAGTCTTTTTGACTAACTGTTGCTACGTCTTCCTTTTTAGGAGGAAACCTCGCAGACAGAACAACATGTCATACAGAAGGACAGCCAGGGCAGGATGACAGGGCCTGAAGGGACGGTGCCTTCGATACCGTCAGTGACCGATGTTAGTTGAGAGACTCATAATGTAGCTCTTTGGGCAAATTGTACTCGTACTCTGATATTTTAGAAGTTTGTTGTAGCTTCTTATAGATGAATGTACTTTTGAACTATTTTGCTTATGTATGAATTTGACTTCTATTTCATGTTGTTGTTTGGGTTGGCATTGGATGATATTGTTTATGGCAGGCAGAATAGGCATCTTGGGGTGCAGACCAACACGTGCGTTGGTGCCAGCGCAAGGAGGTTGTTCTAGGCATAAGACTCCCCTCATGTCGTGTTTCGTGTTCCGGTAGGGGGGTCTTACAAAAGCGAAGTGCCCATTGTGTTTTATTTTCATGTGTGGCCAGCCCGTATGTCGTTGTTTGCAAGATACTCTAATTTGAGATGAACATTGTAAGGCCTTAAGGCCAAAACCTTCTTTGTGTATTTGTCTTTCATTCCTTTATGGTAGTGGGCATTCATATTGTTGGGTTTTATATTTAACTTTAAATTACTTCCGCTAGAATGCACTTTGTGTTAAGATGCAAAATATTAGATTATGGTTTAAATTTAGTAACTCCTTGGTCTGTATGTAGTATATGGCGTCAGGCCCCGAGCAGACCTTCTATTATATGTTATGTGACGGATTGGGGTGTTATATGTTGAGTGTGTTGACTTCACTCAATGCTTCATGCCTCAGCCTCATCTTTTGACTAGGCGTTGAGTGAACTGGCTTCACTTAACATTTTTGGACTTAGTCAGATGCTATCCATCCTTCTAGCTTTGACTGCTTGAGCTTGTATCAACGCTTCTATCATATGGCGTTGAGTGAACTGGTTTCACTCAACGCTTCTGGACTTAGACAAATTTTCTGTCTATCTTCTTTGGCTTTGATAGAAATAACATGGTGTTGAGTGAATTGTCTTCACTCAATGCTTCTGGACTTAGAATCTTTTCCTTTACAAGAAATTTTGTGGCTTTGACATACCGAGCTTTTCTCAACGAATATGCAACATGGTGTTGAGTGAGTTGACATCACTAAACGCTTGTGGACTTAGTCGATCTGTCTGCTTGCTAAAGCTTGGCTTTGACTATCCACACCTGAATCAGCGCTTTAGCTCATCTAGCGTTGAGTGAGCTGTCATCACTCAATGCTTCTAGACTTTACCAGAACCCTACCCTTTGTCAGCATTTTCCTTTACCTTCAGCATTGAGAGAATTGGCTTTACTCAATTCCTGTGGACTTGGCAAATTCCAGCCTTTCCAGCATCCTTCTTTGTGTCCACCTATCCGATCAATGTGACAAGGACTATCCTATATGCATGAACTTAAACACACATCAAATACAACTATGTGTATGTCATTGACTTGTTTGACTTCTTACAAATCTGGGACATTGGCATCAATAGACCCAATAGTCCCTTGCCACCACCTAAGTCCATTTGTGACTTGCTGCAATCAATTTGGGTCAAGTTAGGGCAATTTGACCTAACTAGGATTATGGTTGACTCTGGTTAACTTGACCTCTTTGGTTGATCCCAAATGGGTTGTTATGGCACTAAAGGGGCCTTATAGGATTGAAAGTATTATGGTGAGGTCAACAAGTTGGGACCTAAAAACCAAACCATATGCTAGGTGACCAGAAATTGTTATTTGCAGAACACGGTGATTTCACTTATTTACTCAGGCACTGATGGTCCTCTTAGTCTTCTTAGAGCTTTGTCATGACCTAGTCATGATAAAAACTCACTAAGGGTCTGGTTATTTGTGGGATGTTACACATTTTGCTTTTACCACCCCCAGAGATGCATTAAGACCAATGATAGATCAAATTTAGGCCGAGGAGGTGTGGCCGCAGCCCCCCCCCCCCCCCCCCACCCCCTCAAATTTTTTTTTCAAACCTGAGCACTAACTTTAGACATTTTTTATATAAAAATCGCAGTCAAAAGTATTTAAAAAGGGGGTTGATGTAAAAACGTGAAACATGAATTTAGCTAAATCCGGGATACACACGTCTTTTGAAAATAGACCTACTATATGACATTTTTTAAAAAAAAGTGTTCAACATAAAAATTGTAGATCTCGACGAGATCTACAACTTTTATGCTGAACACTTTTTCCTAAAAAAGCCATATAGTAGACATATTTTCAAAAGACAAGTTTTAAATAAAAATTTATAATAATTTAGACCGTGATTTTTTATAAAAACTGCTGTATAAAGTATTTAAATTTTTTTTCCATTTAAAAAATTATAATACTTTAGACAACAGTTTTTTTATAAAAACCATTGTCTAAAGTATTAAATTTGTGCATACTATCATTTTCAAAATTGACAGAACATTTTCAAAAAGTCTGTCTAAATTCATTGTTTAAAATATATAACTTTGTTTAACATATGTACATATTTTAGACATCTAAAGTTTGACTATTTAATTTTCAATCCTGGCTTGTACCCGGGTATGCCTTATTAGGGTTTCCTTTCTACTCTCGCTGAGCTCATGATATTTTATCGGCGTGCATTTTTCTCCGGCTGAAACGTATAATTTCTCCCATTGATTTCTGTGATTTGTTATTGTGAATCATTAATTCTTAAATGTTTTGTTGATTCATCCTGTTTTTTCTTCAGATACTCGGTGTTATTTAATATTTGAAGTTCAATAATTTAGAACTGATTATTTGTTCTCGTTTTGATCTATTCAGATCGCACCACTGTTTTTAATAGAAACCAGGGGTTTAGGAGCCTCACTATAAAATATGAGGAAAAGTTGCATTCATAATCACAATACATCAGATACTTTGGAAGTTTGTGGTATTGGATATCAGCCATCAGGTATAGACACGGGACACCTTGTAAAAGATTGTCTTTTAATCTCTTATATTCTTATACTCTTTAATAGTGTTTGTTTTTCGGTATAATTTTTATTTTTCATAATGAAAAAGTATTTTAAAAAAAATTAAAATCAAATGAGCAACCTAATTCTGATGTTCAAAGTAGAGAAGTTATTCTAAATTCTTGTGTTGATATTTCAGAGGAGAAAGAGTGTGTAATTGTTTGTGAATCAAGTCAATTCAAACATCTTAAAGGAAATTGTAAACAGTTTAATTGGGATGAGTTAATTTCAGATGTTGGATTAAGACCAATGATTTCTGATTATCATGTGAGTATAAGAGATCAAGTTCGAAGGACTTGTTGGCTAACAAGTCCCTGCCAACTAAGAAATAATAATTTTAAGTTTACTTATTTTGACAAAGTTTCAAGACGTTATGTTCCAAATTGGTTTAACTTGCATAATAATTGGTTAGAGTACAGTATGACAAAAGGTACTGTATTTTGTTTGTGCTGTTATTTGTTTAAAATTGAACATGAGGATCAATGAGGTGGAAACACATTTGTCACAACGGGTGGTCTCATTGGGAAAAAAGTGACAAATTACAAATGCGTGAATGCTCTCATGCTAGTGCACATAACATAACTTTGCAGAAATGTCAGGATCTTATAAGTCAAAATACTCAAATTCAAGTTGCATTATCTAAGTAAACAAATATTATTAAAGCAGAGTATCATGTCTGTTTAACAACGTCAATTGATGTTATTAGATTTTTGTTGAACCAAGTACTATGTTTTCGAGGTCATGATAAATCTGCGACATCTAATAATCATGGAAATTTTCTTGAGCTTTTAGAATGGTTGGGAGAGAACAATGAAGATATAGCAAAAGTAACTTAAAAAATGCTCGAAAAATAATAAATTAACATCACATCAGATTCAGAAAGATATAATACGTGCTATTACTTGTGAGATAAGAGAGGCCGTAGTTTCAGAAATTGGTGATGACTTATTTTCAATATTAGTTGATGAATCTCGTGACATATCAATTAAAGAACAAATGATGGTTGTTTTTTGTTATATGGACAAGACCAGAAGTATTATTGATATGTTATTCTCCTCCACTCATGGTTTGACACTTTCAAGACTACGTGGACAAGGATATGATGAAGCAAGTAATATGCAGGGGGAATTCAGAGGCCTTAAAAGTTTGATATTAAGGAAAAATGAATCTGTGTATTATGTACATTGTTTTGCTCATCAATTACATCTAACACTTGTAGCATTATAAGATGGAGTCAAAAAAATTAGTCAAATTGAGTGCATTGGGCATAAGACTTTAGTGTTTGGTCTAACACCATGGAAGGAGGAATCTTACATTACATGTTTTGGAGGACAATGACATCTGTATATGGAGACAAAAAATAGTACTTCATTTTTTTTAAAAAATCACAATAAAAGAAACACCCAAAGAAATGATGCTTAATTATTAGTTTACATTATTCATTCACCTTCCCGTATGCATTGACTCTATAATATACTTTCCATAAGTTTGTAAGTAATGAAAGATGGTAAAAGAAATTCATTATCAATTCTAATAGTTTTATTACATATCCAAAATTATATCCATATATTGTTTTAAAATTCACTTTTTATTGTAGTTGAATAATACAAAGATGTTGGACTTAGAAGAATGAATCAGCTAATTAGAAATAGAGACAATTATTAACATAACAATCTCTCTAAGAACATGAGTAAACTTTACTCATTTGACAATAAGAATTTAGGTTACCTACTATGTATGTATTAATTATGCCATAAATCAAATAATTTAATAATCAATTAAGTTGAGCCAAAAAATAATTTAATCTTTTGTGGCCCTTTGCATTATACTTATATTGATTAATACAAATATATTGTAAATGTCATGAACATGTATTTTTCTTAGCCATAAGTGATTTTGCTTGCAGTGTCTAAAGTAGATATGAGCATCATGACAACATAAAGTTCTTAGGATGCATATTTTATAGAAAATGGAAATGGAATATGGCATAATCCTAAAAGTATACACAACTCTAACTATAACTATAACTATAACTATAACTATAACTATAACTATAACTATAACTATAACTATATATATATATATATATATATATATATATATATATATATATATATATATATATATATATATATCTTTATACTATAAGCAAAGAGCAAAAGAGCATGGTGTAACATTTGGATGCCCAAAATACCCTCCATAATGGTATAACATTTATTCCCTAAATACCCCTCATATAATCAATTCTCCTTTTCATTTATTTGGGTGTTTTTGTATGTGAAAACATATGTTTTTTTACAAAGTAAAAAATATAATCGTGATTTAGATTTTTTTACGGTCATTTTGAGTACTCATATGTATATGTTGCGGGCGTAGCCCGCAGCGACACATATAGCACGGACGAAGCCCGTGCGGAGGCGGGCGAAGCGCGCCAAGATGAGTCCGAAGACCACCCAAGAGCTCTCCCCTCCTTTTTATTTATTTGGGCCGGATCTTGAGTGGTCTTTTAAGTCATTTCTTCTTATACTTTGAGAACTCTTCTTATAGATGCGGTCGAAGATCACCCAACTCGCAGACGACAAAAATGATTCAGTCTGATTTAGTCATCCTGTTCGACAGATGGTAGATTTTGAGAACGAATGTCGCTCCCACGACAAATGTCGCCCCCAAGATAAATGTCGCTCCCACGACAAATATCGCCCCCTCGACAAATGTTGCACCCACGACCAATGTTGCCGCTTCAACCAAATGTCGTTCTCTCGACAAATGGTGCACCCTTGACAAATGTCGCACCCACGACGAATGTTGCCCGCACGGGGTCCCCCGTGCACGACTGCTTGTATATATATATATATATATATATATATATATATATATATATATATATATATATATATATATATATATATATATATATATATATATATATATATACGAGTGCCCGACACGGGGCTCCGCCCCAATGACCAAACGCGATAGTACCCGGCCGACAACGACGTGCTTCCAGGCGTACTTCGTCCGCCTCCGCACGGGCTCTGCCCTAAATAACTCTCTCATAATTAATATATTTGATAAGAAAATTATTAAAAGAGATAATAACCATTGGCGGTGGCTTAATATGTATAATAGTAACTGTAGACTGGCGGTTTAATCAAGAATATATTATATATTTGCATATATTATATTATATTAATACATATAATATAAACTCCTGAACATCTCTATTATCTCTATCAATATCATGACAAAAACAACTCTCACTACAAGAAAAACATTGAATAACATCGAATTTTAGAAAGGAAAAATATTTTCTTGATAATTTGCAACAAATTTTGCTATGAATATGAATTATAACATTTTCAACAAAATTAGAAACAAAATTTTTTGTTGCTAAATTAGAAACAAAAAAATTTGTTGCTAAAATTTCATTGATAAATAGAATCAAATTTTTTGCTTTTAAATTTTTGTTGATAACAAAAAAAATAATTCAACAACGAAGCTTTATTTCGCAAATCCTGAAATATTATATAATACTCGTCGCTCATTTTTCAGTGTGCACAAAATATTTGTAAGCGGAGAAAGAACATAATTTTTTGTAGGTAGAGAATTTTGTCCGTATGAAAACATATTTTTTAAATTAAGAAAAAATTTAAAAAACTAAAATTTTTCTAAAATGAAGGAATAAAATCTGAAAAGAGAGTGTTTAGTCATATGATATTTTCGCTTTTAAAATAGTATATAGTATATATATATAGTATAATCAGATACAAACTTTGTTCAAAGTGAAAATATAATACAAAAAATAAAAAACTCGTGCTTAACGTAATACTCTATCGTTTATTTTTAAGACTTAATAAGTAAAAATAAAATATAAAATAAAAAAATTATGATAAAAGAAAAACAATATAAATAAAAAAAAAGTGTTGTATGCATATCTTTCTTTCTTTATATAAATTTATTTATTGTATAAATATATTTATCAAATATATATTTATTTTATTACTTATATATTATATTATATAGATATAGTTATATGTATAAATAAATTTATACTTATAAATATATACAAATATATAAATATTTATATAAAAATCTAATATATATATAAATAATAATATATATATATATATATTTATATATACATATAATATATATTTATTTAGATTATATGTTAATATATTTATACGCATTTATATATATTTATTTATTTAATTATTTATATTGGAAATATATTTATAAATAAGTATATAGTTTAAAATATAATTATTTTTGATTACGTATCTGTTGTATAACAAATTTAATCGTAAATATTTTAATAAAGTGGTGTTGACACATTGGTCAAGACTTTGTTATTGAAGTCTTCAAATTTGTGAAAAAGGTTCAGGGTTCAAACCATGATGGGAGCAAATTAGAAAAAGAATATCAAATAAAGTTAGAATGTTTTTAAAATATATATATATTTTCATTAATTATAATCAAGAAAAAATCAGTAAGAAATTTCTAATTCCTTGCTAATTAAATAGCAATAAATTCGTTGCTAGCGATCTGTTGAAAGTTAGGAAGGAAAAGTATCCTTCCTAAATTTATCTAGGCTCATTTTAGCTACAAATATATTTTGTTCTTAAATCACTTGCTAATTTATATTAACAAGGAATTTTATGGTTTAGCAACAAATTCTCATCCTTGCTATTTGATATTTTTTTTGTAGTGTCTCTTTCTCCCCTCCATCTCTTTCTCTCTCTCTTGGATGTATAATAATATATCTCTTTCTCTCTCTCTCCCTCTCCCTTTCTTTCTCTCTCTCGCGGATATATTAAAAGCACTCGCCTACCTAACTCCTACCGCCCTCTCTTCTATCACTTTCTCTCGTTCTCTCTCCCCACCATGTTTCTTCTCTCCCTCTTTCAATTGTCATATCATTATTCCGCCCCTCTCTCCTCCATCTCTCTCTCTCTGTCTCTTTCTCTCTCTCTCTCCATCTTTTTCTCTCTCACGTAGGTATATGAGACCTACACATTTTTTTCTCTCCATTAGTTATAGATTCGACGACTATTATTTATCATGTTTAAAATTAATGGATGACATTGCTTCAATGGATTTTAAAAGTATGAATTTAAAAACCATTTCATATATCTGTATAAGTAGTAAAGATATATTATATTAAACGCAAACATTTGTTTGCTACAGTTCCAAAAGCATTCGTTACATTTGAACAGACGAAATTACCCCTCCCCTCTTCTCCGGCTCGCCGTCCATTGCTGCCGCCTGTTTTTTTAAAAAATAATTTTACTCTTGCCCCACAAGTGATGGGGGAGAGAGAGAGGGAGGGGAGAGAGGGAGAGAGGAAGAGAGGGAGGGGAGAGAGGGAGAGAGGAAGAGAGGGAGGAAACTTTCTGCCATTGTTGAGCAGAGAGGGAAGAACAAAAAAAGGCAAGATGAAGAAGAGCGGCGGCCGCCTCACCGGAGCCCATTGCCGGGGTTGCCGGATGCCGGCATCCCCGGTGGGGGTAGGCGATGGATGGCGGTGGCGGGTTGTATAGTAGCCAACAACATCCGTTACATTCGAACAGACGAAATTACCCCTCCCCTCTCCTCCGGCTCGCCGTCCATTGCTGCTGCCTGTTTTTTTAAAAATTTTTTTGTTGTTGCCCCGCCAGTGATGGGGGAGAGAGGGAGAGAGGGAGGAAGCTTTCCACCTTTGTTGAGCAGAGAGGGAAGAACAAAAAAAGGCAAGAGGAAGAAGAGCGGCAGCCGCCTCACCGCAGCCCGCCGCCGACGTCGCCGGACGCAAGCAACCCCAGTGGGGGTAGGCGATGGACGACGGTGGCGAGTTCTACAGTAGCCAAAAGCATCTGTTACATTTGAACGGACGAAAATACCGCTCCCCTCTCCTCCGGCTCGCCGTCCATCGCTGCTGCCAGTTTTTAAAAAAATAATTTGCTGTTGCTGCCGCCAGTGATGAGCGAGAGAGAGAGCAGGAGGGGAGAGAGAAAGAGAGGGAGAAAGCTTTCAACCATTGTTGAGCAGAGGAGGGAAGAACATCTTATATTATATTATTTACAAGCAGTCGTGCACGGGAGACCCCGTGTGGGACAGCGACATTGGTTTGGGGCGGAGACATTTGTTGGGGGCGGCGACATTTGTCGGGGGGCGGCGACATTGGTCGAGGGCGGCGACATTGGGCGGGGGTGGTGACATTGGGCGGGGGTGGGGGCGGCGACATTGGCGTGGGCGACAACATTGGTGGGGCGGCGAGTAGGGGAATAAGAAAAAAAATATGCAAATGAGTAGAAGAATAAGAAAATTTATGATCAAATGACAAAAAAAACATACAAATGAGTTGAGGAATAAGAAAAATGAGGAGTATTTTGGCATTAAAATGTTACACCATGGTTGAGGGGTATTTTTGGAAGACGAATGTTACACCATTGCTCTTTTGAAGTTTGATTATAGTATAAAGATATAATATTATTTATATATATAATATTATAAATTATTAATAATATTATGTATAATTAATATTGTTAATGATATTATATATAATATTATTTATATTATATTATATATTAATACTATATAATATTATTTATATTATATGAGCATCTTCGCACGGGCTACGCCCGTGCTCGTTGCTCTCGGGCGGCCTTCAGCCGCATCAGGCGGGCTTCACCCGCCCGCGCACGTGCTTTGCCCGTGCTTTGCCCGTGCTTGATGCTTCAGGGGGCCTTCAGTCGCATAGAATTCACCATCTCAGCGTCACACCCGCCACTCGCGGCCCCCGGATCAAAATCAAATAACCATATGGCTCCGCGGGCCGCGAGTGGCGGGTGTGCCGCCGAGCTGGCGGATTATATGAGACCTAAGACCCCCTGAAGCATCAAGCATGGGCGAAGCCCGCCTGATGCGGGCGAAGGCCGCCCGAGAGCATCGAGCACGGGCGTAGCCCGTGCGAAGATGCTTGTGTGTGTATATATATATATATTATTGTTATATAAATATATATATGTGTATCTTTATTATATAAGGGAAGAGCTAATAAGGACATGATGTAATATTTAAATCCAAATATCTCAGTCATCGTTTCCTACAATGTTTCCTACAATGTTCACCTATATGTAAGGAGTTGACTCGAGGGAATAAGGGTTACCGTTATTTCCATGACTCACTAGTCACTGCTCTCTGCAGCAAATTTAAATATTTGAAATTTATGCTAATTGGCGGCAGAGCTAATTGGTGACAAATGAAGTCCCGCCCTCCCCGCCGTTGACCAAACCATTCGGCCAAGTTATTTACCCCTTCGCGAGCTTTCGGCAGGGCCCATGAGTCGGATTCTGAGCCGGAACCGGTAATATACCGAACCATTGGGCCATCGACTCGCAACTCGCCCGAGTCGGGCCGCCCCTCCTCCAAACCGTCGAACGCCTTCTTATTTTTCGCATTCGACTCCACGCAGCCGCCACAATACTCTCTTTCGCTCTTCTCCATCGGCGCCTCTCTTCGTTCTTTATCTTGCCCCCTTCTCCGCTTCCGTCCCTCGTTCTAGGGTAAACGGGGAGTGCTTAAGCCGCGATTGAGGTATCCGGTCTTTCCAGTCTCCTTTCTTATAGGAACTCTCGTTAGGTATTTGCTACATCCTTATCTTACATCGATTCGTATTCCTTTGCGGTGAATGCGAGCGATTTTCTGGGTATTTGGAAACGAAGGGCTTTTGTTTACGTGGATTGGAGTTTGGATTCCATCTCGACGTGGATGGAGGGTTCTGGGGCGAACGGATTCAGTGGCGGTTGTAGGAAGGAGGGGGTGGAAAAAGAGAGGTTGTGTCAGGGAATGGAGGTTTCTGGCAGCGGAAGGGGGGATAATGATGATGGTTTGATTGGTGCTTATGTTCGGAGAACTACTTCTGCTGTGGGGAGGTTTCTGCTGGGAAAAGTAGTCTCCTATGATGGGATCAGCAGGGTGTTCCGGATTACATACGAAGATGGGAATCATGAGGATCTGGGACGGGAGTCAGTGCGAAGCATGTTAAAGATGGATTCCGAGGTGGGCAGTTTTCCTGTGAGGAAGAGGAGGCTAGACCGGCTAGTCCATATGGGAGGATTGAACAGGCGAAACACACGTTCTAGGAAGGGAAACCCGGATGTACCTGCTTCGTTTGTCCAGGTGAGTTCAGAGGATGTATCTGTGGATGCTGATTCTTCCAGTGATTCCTGTGACCATGCTCGGGTTCCTGCTGCTGCAGCTGCGAGTTCCTCTTCTGTGGAGGAACATGTCTTGCCATTGAAACTGCCACCGTCTCCTGGTGACAATGCTTTTCCGGACTCTTCCATTTTTTGTTCTGTGGAGCCACATATCCTGGCACTGGAAGCGCCCCGGTTTTCTGGCGATATTACTGTTCCTGAGGGCTCGATTTCCTTTTCTGTGGAAACACATGTTTTGCCATTGGAACTCCCACCATCTTCTGGCGACATTGCTGTTCCTGAAGGCTCAATTTCATATCTGTTTTCCACTTACAACTTCTTGAGGTCATTCAGCCTTCAGTTATTTCTGAGTCCATTTGGGTTTGATGATTATGTGGGATCTCTCAACTGTTCTGTGCAGAACTTCTTGATGGACTCAATCCACTTGTCTCTCATGCGAGCATTAAGCCGCCATCTCCAGGCACTTTCATCTGACGGATCAAACCTAGCTTCCAAGTGCTTAAGGTAAGAATTGCTGATGTCTATCTTCATTGTTTCCTTCTTCGTGGAATTTTTATCTCTTTTGGTTTGCTTACTATATAATATTTGTGTGGCTTTGAATCTTACGCACATCAAATGCTATTCACAGATTATATGACTGGACATTGCTTGATATGTTGACATGGCCAGCTTTTTTAGTTGAGTACCTCTTTGTTATGGGATACTTTAAAGAATTGGAATCAAAAGATTTTATTGATAGAGTTCTTAATGGAGAATATTACTGCCTAACCGTGGCTACCAAACTCAAGGTATTGCAATTATTGTGTGATGATGCCATAAACAGTAGTGAATTAAGAACAGAGCTTGGGATGAGAGCAGGAACGGAAGAAGATAGGGAAGATGGTTTAGATGTATATCTTCCATCACATGATCCACCGACAACTTTACATCTTGGAATCCCAAAGACAATAGGTTGGAAAGAGGATACTTTTAATGGACATGTTCCTGAGAATGAGCATGTTAATTCTTTGGTTTCAGAACATGATTGTGATGGATCGACTAATTCTCAAGATAAGAACAGTGATGAATGCCGTCTTTGTGGTATGGATGGTACCTTGATTTGTTGTGATGGTTGCCCTTCAGCTTATCATTCTAGATGCATTGGGTTGAACAAAGCATCACTGCCGGAAGGTTTGTGGTTTTGTCCTGAATGCAGTATTATCAAGATTGAGCCAACATCATCTAGGATTGGAAGGGTAACAAGTGGAGCTGCGGTTTTAGGCACCGATGCACATGGACACATTTTTGTAGGGACTTGCAATTACTTGCTAATGTAAGACTACTGCAACTTACAATTTCTTTCAATGTGTTATTTTGCAAAATTTTAGTAGAGTTATAGTTTCATTTACTGAAGGATTTGATGGTAATCTTGTTCATAGATTTGTATTTAGTTGTCATTCTAATTCTGTGGATCACATAGAGCTTCATTTAGTCTTCATAATCCTTCTCATGAGCTATGATGAAGGCAAAAGTGCACTGATGCTTGTGGTTTGAACATTCAGATTATAAAATTTCTTTAGGTAGCATTATTCTGACAACATCAGAATTCCACTAAATATTAGTTTGATAAATTATTTTCGAGGGAGTATCTATGCGTGCATGTTTGGTTTTTTATTCTATCACGATTTGGCAAGCCGCTGGAGATGGCCAATCTCTTGGTATTTCGCTACCTGACATGGAACTAAACACCATGTTGCCACACGCCTAAGTAATATTTCCCTCATGTAGATCCCTAAACATCAACCATCATATCTCAAAAAACTTGAAAGTGTTTTTTTCAACATCATCAATATAATGCAACTAGATCCCATTAAATCATCAGAGCCATCACGACATCGACTATTTTTAAGCATTGCACCACACAATGGAAGATAGCAAAATCATATAAGATCTATACAATGAATGAACCAATCAGTATCCAACGAAGTGTTGATTTTGATACCACAAGCAGGAGTGTCAATCAAAGAATGAACCAATCAGTCTCCAGCGAAGTGTTGATTTTGATACCACAAGCAGGAGTGTCAATCAAAGATGAATTAAAGTTTTTTTTATGTTGTAGTCATTTAACATATTTTCAAACCAATATCTTAGGGTTAGGAGGGAATCAATAACTCAACATATTTTTCACTTAGAGTCGATTCATTTGCCAAGAATTGGGACAACAGAATTGGAATTGGGTTTGCCAATTCCAATTCCGCTGTTCGTTTGGCCATATTTGTAGATGGAATTGACATTCACCCAAAACCCATGAATTTTGTGTTAAAAAACTTGAGTGCTCGATAGGAGAAATTCCGTGCTCCAGCTTAACGGATGAGATCCCTGACAGCGACATGGATGGAGATGAGGAAATGCTCGGCGCTGAGGCCCATGGAATAACTGAGTCCGAAACAAACTCCGTTAAAGAGGAGGTCTTATCTTTGATTTGTTTTTTTTCTTTTTCGCTCGTTGTCTTACTTATCATATCCTATGTTTACTTGTTCTTCGACTTCCAGAGTGGAAGACATGAAGAAGAGGATTAAAGAGATCGAGGATGCTTACAGAATATTCCAGCATAGTTCTTGTTGCATTATTTAAGGGTTTTTTTCTTCCGTTTTGTCGACATATCAATAGTAGTTTGGTTTTCCTCAATGTTTCATTTTGATTATTTTTATTGAAGGAGATTTGAGTACTGTAGAGAGTTGGAGTACTAACACCCGACCTACTGATCTTCAGCCATTAACTATTTTTCAAATAATTTTAGTTATTTGGTGATGCTTAATTTGACAAAAACTTAGCAAGGTATAAAGTCGCCAAAAAAGAAGCTAAATATGCAGTAAGTAAAGCAAGAGGTCAAGCTTATGAAGATTTCTATAAGCGACTAAATATCAAATATGAAGAGCGTGACATATAAAATTGTTCAAGCTAGAGAAATGAAGACAAGAGATTTAAGTCAAGTAAAATGCATAAAAGATGAGACAGATATAGTTTTGATGGATGTCGATATTAAAGAGCGATGAAAAAGATACTTTTATCAACGATATAATGAAACAAAAGACAATGAATTGAACTTGGAAGAGTAATTCAAGTATCAGAGGTAAATGATGTTCTAAAAAGATGAAAAATGGAAATGCCGTTGAGCCAGACGATACACCCATCGAAGTATGAAAATATGTAGAAAATGAAGGAATTTTATGCCTTACATGTTTTTTCAATAAGATACTAAAGTCAAAGCAAATGCGAGACCAATGGAGAGAAAATATCTTGGTACCTTTGTATAAGAATAAAACAAATATATAAAATTGTGTTAATTACAGAGAAATTAAATTGATGAGTCATACCATGAAATTATGGGAACGAGTAATAAAAAGAAGAGTAAGATGAGAGACTAACATCTTGGAGAATCAATTTGGATTCATGTCAGGGCGGTCGACCATAGAAGCTATACATCTCTTGAGGAGACTCATTGACAACTACCGAGAAAGAAAACAAGATTTGCATATGCTGTTTATTGATCTTGAGAAAGTTTATGATAGAGTTCCAAGAGAGATCTTATGGAGAGTCGTGGAAAAGAAACGTGTAAATATATCATAAATTGATATAATCAAAGTTATGTATACAAATTTAGTGAAAAGGGTGAGGACATCTGGAGGATTAACACATGAATTCTCTATCATTGTTGGCTTACATCAAGGTTCAGCTTTAAGCCCTTATATCTTTACCCTTATCTTAGATGAGCTTACCGACATATCCAACAAGCAATACCTTGGTGTTTATTGTTTGCAGATGATATCGTTTTGATTGATGAGACACACGAGTGTGTAAACTCAAAACTTGAATCTTGACGACATTTTAGAAAAGAAAGGTTTTAGGTTGAGTAGAACAAAAACAAAGTATATGGATGTTAAATTTAGCAGTACAAGAAAGACGTATGACGTCGTTATTAAGTTGGGTGATCAAGATATTTCTCGTAGTTAATGTTGTAAGTATATTGGATCGATAATTCAAAAAGACGGAGGTATTGATAAAGATGTGACAAATAGAATCCAAGCTTGTTGGTTGAAGTGGAGAGCCGCGTCAGGATCTTATGTGATCGTAAAGTACCATTAAAATTCAAGCGAAAGTTTTTTCGTTCTGCAAATAGACCAGCGATGCTCTATGGTCATTGGAAACATTCCTGCTCTGAGATTGGGTGAATTATTTTTCACTTGGCTTTGAAAGTGGTATGGCAGATGAGGCATAGTCGACAGATCTTGGGGCTACAGTTTTTTGGAAGATGGAAAGGCTAGGTCGCAGCAGGGAAAGTGGAAGTTAGGCTCTGGGAGACATCAACTGGTAGGAGGAACCGCTGAAGGATCCTGTTGGTCTGTCGGAGGAGGGGAAGTTCAATCCACTGGAAGGAAGGGAAACATTGTATCGAACAAGCTGGGGTTCTACCCGATCCAGTCACTGGGGAAGGGGCGGCACAAGAACGTAGAGGAGGTGACAAAACGGTGCACAGTTATCCGATTAACTGCCGGCCTAATGAGCTAAATACCTCTACAATCCATCCGCCAACGCAGGAGAAAGCTTCCTCATCTCAGCATTCGATCCGTCGTGGGGGATCGGTTCGCGAAACTCAGCGTGATCATGAGGCTGGTCTGTGGAGGATAGACAAGAAAGTAAGAAAAATTTCGAAGATGATCAAGTTCATTATGAAGGCTCAAGCTCACCCCTACTCGTGCAGAGAGGGCAGAGTGAGATAGTTCTGATGAGGAGCCGCCTCGCCGATCACTTCACCGAACCAGACAGGGGACCAAGGAGAGGGTAGCAACCAGGAGAGGGAGACGAGTGAGGAATGATTTTATTTTATGTATTAAAACAGTTTTTTGGACAAGACTGTTTTTCCGCGGCTAACGCCCAATGTTAGTTTACTAATGCTGGTGCTAGTCCCACTAACTAGGTACTGTGTTACTTTTTTTGAACTATTATATGTTGCTTTCTTTATGGTATTTTATTTATGTTATTTATGAGAAGTAGGTTCTTAGTATATTAATCTTCTGGTATGTTGAAACCCATCCGACCCAAGTCCTTCCCAAAACCTCAAGGTAGTAGGAGGGGGGGGGGGGACGGGGGTACATAAATTGAAAAATATTGTGACTCTCGAAATGGTGATTTGCAGGGAATTTAAGTTTATTTAGCCTTTTGTTGAACAAAGATCGATCTTGTGAGAGATAATGGTGATTGTGTTTTTCATTCTGTTCATTTGACTTGAGCATAGTATGAAGATTCATACTGAACGTGTGTTTTGATTTTGTGGATTTATGGTTTGTGAGTATTCATGATTTCCTTAAGCATGTTGATTTTTTATTCCAATTCTTTATTCTTAAATTTGCTATTCTTATGAATAGTGACTATTGAGTTTATGTGAGCATTATAATTATTTCTTAAATCTTCAAAGTTTTCATCCATCGCTCTAATTTCAATTTTGAAGTCTTCGCACTTAACACACTTATTTTCACAAGATGAGTTTACGACTACTCCAAATTTAGACCCATTGAGTTTTGATTTTAGGTCGTTATTTTCTAAACGCAACTTAGAATTAATATTTATTAAGTTTTTAATATTACGCTTAGAAATTTCAAGACTATGCAATGTAGAGATAGAGGTTGTAGCTAAATGAGAGGAATTTAATTTCCATATAATGTTATAGAAGGGGCAAGTATTGAACATGAGGTTCCCTTGATATCTACAATGTTTTGGCCTTTCTTTTCTTTTGATGAATGAGCATTTTCCTTTCACTTGAGGTACACTTCTTGGATTCATCAAAAAGTGGAACTTTCTTGAATACTTATGCATGTTTGTATGTTTTTGACTCCTTGAGCTTGATTTGTACCTATATGAGAAAGACTGTAAATCTCATCAAGAAATCTCCCGATTTTGTAAGTAGTGGAAAAGCAATAGATTAGTTTAAAAATATCTTTTGATATTGCACAAAATAAATTATTTATAGCTGTTGCGTTTAAAATGCACTCTTCCTTATTTAGCTCTCTCGGGGAATTTTTAGTTGTAATTTTCTAGACTTTTATGTCTAAAGATTTGAGAAATTTTTTCATTAAGACTTTCCATCATTTATAGTTTTACCCTTGAATAAAGGTGGTGCCAATGTGATTTCATTTATACTAGATTCATCTTTTCGAGAAGAAGCAAGATCATGAAGCACTAATATTCCTGGGTGTTAATCCGATTTGGAATAATCCACATCTGATACCGCTTGTTGGATCTGTAGGCGCCCTTAAAGGGAGGGGGGGGGGTGAATAAGGGTTTTAAAAATATTTAGAGTTTAAAACAAAACTCAGATGAAAATAGACAAAATGTAGTTTCTATTGCTACCGCCAATGGTAATAACTACCGCTCGACGTTAGTAACAAAATTTCCTTTTTTGCTTTTTAACTAGAACAAAATATTAATAAGACAGTAATAAAAGAAAAGATGATCTTATTTCTGAAATAATGATTACAAAACTTTGACTTCAGCAACGCTTGAGATCGAGGTGGAAGTACAAACCTTTTTAGTTTTCTATTCCTATCCTTCTCCCAAGAACCGATTGTCTATAACTTCTCTATCCTCAGATGAGGCCTCGAGCCGCCCCCTAGATCTTGCCCTAGACCTAGTTTCCACTACCTGCGGCGAATTCTCCCTAAGTCTTGCAAGACTTAATCGCTACCACCAACTACGAATTCACAATGACCAGAGACATGAAAAATACAAATGAATATATCAATATAAAGATGAACTTAAAGATGACGAAGGAGCGCCAAGGATTGTTGCAGTATATGTGGCCTTCGTATAGAGTATGTGTTATCGATCCTTCTTCGAGTTCATAGCCTTCACGAGCGTTGACGAGAGCTCTCTTTACTGCAGGGAGGAGGATTTCACGAAATTCAAGAGTTGTGGATTTTTTCTTGATATAACGCCTGCATTAGTACTAATGCCAGGAAGTAGCTACTTTAGGAAATTTCTGGCACGCGGATAGAGTCACTTATGGCAATATCTTCTTCCAAATCGGACCTTCCAAAAGATAGCCCTGGCGCTAGTGATAACGCTTGGCGGTAGCTATATTAAGATTGTCGTCATATTTACTTCCTTTTTTGCTCCTCAATCAGTGGTTAATTGACGGTGTTTCCAAAAGATAACGCCCGACCTTAGTGATTACTCCTGGCGTTAGAAGTTTTCTTTTCAGCACCAACCTCCCCTTTTTTTCAATCTTTCCTTTCTCGATGATATTGCCTTTTTTGGCGCTATACTAGCGCGAGCGTCAGAGTTAATTCCCCGTGATAGCACTCGATTTCTTCGTTCTTTTCCGGTTTATGGATTGCCGATTTTAGCTCCAGCAGTATTGTTACCGCCCGACGTTAGCAACCGATGGAGCACCATCTTCATCGTCCTGACTTGATTTCAAGGAGTATTGAACTTGTGGTTCCCGCGCACTATAAACACACGACAAGCATGATCAAATATAAACTGAGATTTGTTATTCTCGAAGCAAAAGATGTAGAACGCATGTTCCAACACGATCTCCCCTGAGCTTGTGTTCAAGCTCTTTTTGCACGGTGCGAGATATGTTATGGGACATGGGCGTAGTTATCTAATTTGTATCTTTATTATTATTAATTATTCTAGTTTAGGTTTTCATTAAGGTCTTGTAGCTTATTTAAAGGCAAGTTGAGTGTGTATGAAGGTATAAAATAAGTTTTCTTTCTCTTGTCATGTGTGAGATATTTGTAACTCTCTTCTTGAGCACTCCCTGCCTAGGCAACCATAGTTCCGACTCCAAAGTATCCCCTCCGCCTCCGGCCACTACTCCGGCAAGCACACATTTTATGTGTTTAACTGTCATCTATATTTTGTGGAATTTTCTAGCCCCCTTGAAAACTTTACCATAGAAAGTTCACATTTTGGGCCTTTTTCTTATGTTAACACCTGACCTATTTCCAATCGTGTTTTCTGAGCTTAGTTACACTATATTAGGTTTACCTTTATGGGTCTATGCTGGAGTTGGGAACCTCAAAGACTTTTAATCTGTGCATTTTATTCATACCCTGAGAAAAAACTGTTTACCATATGCAGGTGGTGTGAAGACAATTCTAGGTTAAATCCCACCTATAATAGGTGTGCAGGAAGGGTGGGATATCATCAGGTCTTAGCCCTTTTGATTTGAAATGTGTAGAAGGAAAATAAGATATGGAGCTACATGATTTATATCCTGTTCAGCTTCAGCATTTCATTGAATTCAAGTCCGGTGGAAGTTTTATGTTTTTCTATGTTACTTCAATTTTTCTTTTGTCACTTGCAAGATTGATACAATTTTTCTTTGAGCTGTTGTACATGTTCTTGCACGCCATGCCTTTTGAACTTTATTACCTTATAAGTGTGAAGCTATGGATATTTGGCAGAAGTAGGAAGGCCAGAGTGCAAAATGTTTTTGTAAGAGTTAGTAGCATCTCTTAAAGATAAGCTAATATAAAAATAATTTTGGTGTTCGAGTATGGATTACGGCATAGAGGATGGACAAAGAAGAATATAAATTAATGTAGAGGCATAGTACAAAAATGAGGATATTCCAAAGACAACATATTAGCGTGGCTAGAAATAATGTCAAAATATTGCACAAAATAAAAATAACATCACAAATTTGAAGATACTCTGACGCAGGATGAACCTATATGACGCATATAATTTGAGTGATCACTACATGCAACAAATATGAGATCCGACGACTTTCAAATTTGCAGTAACTTTTCTTTATTAAATCAACTACGAATGATAACCACAATAGTTAAGGCATCCAAGAAAGGAAACTAGAGAGGCATATTTGCACTAGAGTGTGCAAAGACAAATACTATTTATATACGAAATCACAAAAAAACGAATACTATTTATATAGGAAATCACAAAAACGAAAGCGACTGAAACAAAACTTACTGTAGAAATCAACGGTCCAATCTTGTAGATACTTCTTCATTAATTAAATACAAGAGAGAATACAAATATATAGGAGAAGAGAAGAAGGAAGAATCCTATACAATAGATGTGAGACTAAAGGAGAAGGAGGAAAGGGGCCTGTAAATGGGCCTTTACATCATTTTTCCTTATGTCTTCTAACACTCCCCCACAAGCTGGAGCGTACAAGTCATAGGCGCCAAGCTTGGACAAGAACTGATAATACAATTTGCGAGGTAAAGCCTTGGTAAGGATGTCAGCAACTTGCCCAGACGCAGGAACATGATCAAGTTTTAACACCTTTGATTGAACCTTTTCCCGAACAAAGTGACAATCAACCTTAATATGTTTAGTCCGCTCATAGTCATGGAACATAGGATTCTTCGCAATATGTATTGCAGCTTGTCTGTCACAAAACAACGTCGATGGTGAGGACAATTTAACTCCCAAATTCATTAGAAGAATTTCCAGCCATGTTAGTTCAGAAGTAACGGCTGCCATCGCACGGTACTCAGTTTCAACAGATGAGCGAGTAATCACCTTCTGCTCCTTACTCCTCCATGTGATAAGATTTCCTCCAAAGTAAGTACAAAACCAGTAGTTGAACGTCGATCATCCAACGAGCCCTTATAGTCCGGATCAGAGTATGCAATAAGAGAAAGGGAGGAAGATGGCTTATACACAAGTTCTTACCCAGGAGCAGTCTTCAGATATCTGAGAATCCGTTCCACTGCTTGAAGGTGAGAAACCCGTGGGGTATGCATGAACAGACTAACCACTCCAACCGCAAATGATATATCTGGTCTCGTAACTGTTATGTATATTAGTTTTCCCACATGACGACGATAGTATTCTGGATTTGGAAGTAAAGAGTAAGCCTCAGATCCCTGAACACACAACTTATGGTTGCCTTCCATCGGGGTTTCTGCTGGTTTGCAACCCGAGAGACCAGCATCTTGCAGAAGGTCAATGCAATACTTACGCTGGGATAATACAAGACCATCAGGTCACCGTGGTACCTCTAGTCCAAGAAAATATCGAAGATTTTCCAGTTCTTTGATTTGAAAGATAGAGTTTAAATGCTTCTTAACATGTTGTATCCCAGCGGAGTCATCACCAGTGATCAGAATATCGTCCACATAGACAAGAAGTATTATAGTCCCCGTTGATTGGTGACAAGTGAAGAGAGAGGAATTTGCCGAGCTTTGTTTGAAGCCAACCCCACAAACAGGCTTGCTGAATTTGCCAAACCACGCCCGTGGAGACTGTTTGAAATCATAAATGAATATGCGAAGTAAACAAACACGAGACTCCCCCGTGGTCTCAAACTCGGGCGGTTGTTGCATATAGACAGTTTCAAGAAGATCGTCATTCAAAAAAATATTCTTGACTTCCAGCTGGTGGAGAGGCCAGTGGCGATGAACAACTAAAGAGAGCAAGACCCGAACCGTATTTAATTTCGCGACTGGGGAGAACGTTTCCTCATAATCAAGCCTGTACTGTCGAGTAGAACCCCGTGCCACAAGCCGAGCCTTTTAGCGATCAATTGTCCCATCTGCGACATGTTTGATTGTAAAGATCCACTAGCAGCTAACACAACTGTGTCCAGGAGGAGGAGACACAAGATTCCAATTATGGTTACCCTACAAAGTAGTTATTTCTTCATCCAGGGCGACATGCCACGTCGGATGCTGGAGAGCTTTCTGCACAGAGTTAGGTATAAAGATAGGAGAGAGAGAGAACAAAGGTAAGAAGAGGTGAAAAAAGCCGATGTAGTGAGACATAATTGGCCAAGGGATGGGCCGTCGAGGAGGAGGCCGGATCAACAGGCCGCGAGATCACATCGGTAGAGGGAAGCCATTGCTGGGCAGCTGGACGAGGAGGACGACGAGTGTAAACTTCAATGATAGGAGGTTTGGAGGGGACAAGTTTGGAGGGTACTGGTGGTGTAGGAATCAGAAGCAGAGGAGGAGTAGGGAGAAGTGGTGGAAGCGAAGACGTTACGAGAATGATGGGTCGAGGTAGCGGAGGAGGAAGAAGGGGATCAGAAGGACTTGCGTGATATGGTTGGTCTTCATGAAAGGAGACATCAGCAGACACAACCACCTTTCCAGTGATAGGATTAAAGCAGACATACCCCATCTGAGTGCGGGAGTACCCAACAAACATGGCTTTGGTAGCACGAGTGGCTAGCTTGTCATTGGAAGCACCAAGATGGTGGACATAACAGGTACACCCACAAACAGGAGGTGTGAGAGAGAAGAGATTCGTGGATGGGTAAAGGAGTGTAATGGGTGCCACAAAGTTGAGAACAGACGAAGGCACGCAGTTGATGAGGTGACAAGCAGTAGAGACTGCAAAGTTCCAATAGAGGGGAGGAACTTGCATTTGGATCATAAGAGATTTAGCCACATCAAGGTGTCGATTCTTCCTTTCCGCGATGTCATTTTGTTGAGGAGTGGAGGCACATGAAGTCTTATGTATAATACCGAACTCAGCGCATAGATTGAAGAAGGTGCGACCAGTATATTCTTGAGCATTGTCTGTACGAAGTGTTTTGATACGGCTAGAGAACTGAGTGGGAGTTTTCGTAAGAAATGTATGGAACGTGGTTGGGAGTTCGGTGCGATCACAACGTAAATACAAGCAGGTTACCCGTGAGTAATCATCGATAAAAGTAACACAGTATCGATACCCAAAAATACTAGTGACCTTATAGGGCCCCCAGATATCAGAGTGAAGTAAGGATAAAGGAACATCGCTCCGGGTACACGAAGGAGAAAAGGAGACACTATGTTATTTGCCGAAAATACACGATTCACAAAAGAACTCATGAAGGGAGACAGTAGGAAGAGCTTTCTTGAGGATTGGAAGAGGGGCATGCCCAAGACGACAATGCCAATCAGTGGTGGAGACAGTAGTGAGAAAAGTGGGAGGAACATCAAGAAGATATAGCCCGTTAAACAGTCGCCCTCTACCAAATATATTCTGCGTTAGTCGATCCAGCACCACAAAGGAAGAGCGTGAGAAAGTAACACAACAATCAAGGTCTTGCGTAAAACGGCTAACAAAAAAGAGATTAAAAGGAGAACCTGAAATGTGAAGAACCGAGGATAAGGAAAGAGGAGTAAGAGACAGATGAACAACGCCAGAAATCGGGATCCTGTCACCTTTGGCCACTGTGATGTGCTGGGGGTAAGCAATATCTAAGTATTTGGGCTGCTGCTGCGGAGAGAGATGATTTGTAGCACCCGAGTCCACAATCCAGTGAGAGCTGTGTGAGAGGCACAATATACCTTCCTGGAAGATCGAGTTCATGGAGCCAAAGGAGCAACAAACTACCTCTTGAAGCTAATGGTGTTGAGCATGCAACGCAACAATCTCATCAGCAGTGGTGGAGGCAGAAGCCATAATCCTGATCAGCGACTAGCCATAGAAACCAGGCGACAAGAAAGCACGCGACCTGCCGGACAGAACCAGCGGTTACTACAGAGGAAGCACTGATAACAACGAGAAAAACAGCCGCTTGAGAACAAGCAGCGACGAGAACAAACTGCGCGAGAAGGGGCAACGGTGCGATAAGAAGCAGCGGCGAGAACAAGCCGCAGCGACAAGAACAAGTCGCTCGAGAAGAGAGAAACCGCAACCAAAAGAAAGCGAAGCGGAGCAGGGAAGCTGCCTGGTCTCGGTGTGAACACACCAACAGTTAAGAGACCGCGACCACGAGGCGGAGCCCATAGCGGGTAGAGAAGCTGCAATGGCTTCGAGAAGGCCGTGCGGGAAGTTGCAGCGGGTAGGGAAAGCAACAGTAGGAAGGTAAGCCACAATGTCTAAGCACGGGAAGAAGCCGAGCGAGAAATCTGTATCGGTCACGGTGAGCACACCAGCGGCAAAGGACGATGTCGCGACCTAGATGAGGAGCTTGCAGCGGGTAGGCAGCAACTTGCGGCGAGAAGAGAAGAGAAGTCGCGACGACAAAGTGAAGTCGCGGCGAGCAGGGAGTAAAGAAGCGAGAAGAGAACATAAAGGGAGGCCGGAATGGAGAGAAGAAGCCGGCAATATGGCAATCCGGAAGAACAGACCGCACGAATACAGAGACCGCAGAGAGCAGCAAGTTGGCCGGGTAGAAAAGCGGCGAAGCGGCAAAGAGGGGAAGACTATAAAATAGCGGTAGAAGAGGTCGCTGCGGGTAAAGAAATCCGCGATGAGAAGAGAAGGCCGCCACAGGTAAAGACTGACGACGCGGGAAAGTAGGTAGCAGACAATGCGGTTTAGAAATAGATCGCACCCAAGCGGAGGCCAAGCGGTTAGGAGCAGACCGCAACGGTAAGGAGAAGAGAGAGACCGCAACGGATAGGAAAACAAACTGAACTGAGGTGGGGTCCACGAGCTAGAGAGAGGAAGGCTGTAAAGAGAGGGAAGGACGGTGGATCCACGGGACGATGAGATTGAAGCGGGTAGAGTAGAGAGAAGCCGCAACAACAAGCGGAAAGAAAGGAAAAAGCAAGCCGCCACGGTCAGAAAGTGAAACCGAGCGGACAGAGAACTAGAGAAGCCGAGCGGTCAAAGGCAGGCCAGAACAGGTCCCTCTGATAGCATGTAGAAATCAATGGGCCAACCTTGTAGATACTTCTTCATTAATTAAATACAAGAGAGAATACAAATATATAGGAGAAGAGAAAAAGGAAGAATCCTATACAATAGATGTGAGACTAAAGGAGGAGGAGGAAATGGGCCTATAAATGGGCCTTTACATTATTTTTTCCTTATGTCTTCTAACACTTACAAACCACTATCTTTATAAGTAAAGAACAATCACGAGACCCAACTTAAAAAAAACAAACAACACATCTTGAACTTTACAAACGAGGGAGAGGCGAGGGCTATAGGCGCTTTTAGAGGGAAGCTGAGACTGGTTTTCAGTAACAAACAACTGGAATTTGCTGTGTTGTAGGTTTGGACAACAATTGGGAGGATGAGTATTGTATGACGATGTCGAGGCTTGGCCATGGATTTTGGATGGCTTTAGGGTGGCTGAACTACACTAAAACAACAATTCTGGAGAGGTTTTGGAGCTGCTGGAGGTGGCAGTGGGTGGTTTCATGGGAAGCTCAGATGGAGGGTGCTCAGTTGGTAAACTGAGGGGAGGGGGACATTCAACCCAGCAGTTAGAGGAGGAGCTCGATTGTTTCCTTTTCTAGATAGAAATTCAACCCATCAGTTAACGGAATGGGGAGGGATTTGGTTGCTAGGATGAAATAGGATAGTGGGCTAACAATTAGGAGTAATTTTGGATGGATCCACATGAAGGCTAAGAAAGATTTGTGAAGTGGGGTGGCGGCTGTAATGAGGGGAATGTGGGAGGGAGTTGTGGTTTGAAATTAGGAATTAACTCCTTTAATTTAGGAGGTGGAGACAAGGGGTGGTTATGAGGTAGTGAGTAGTTACGAAGGAGGTTATGGTGATTATGAGTGGTGGAGGTGGTGGGTGGTGGCTGCCAGAGGCGGTGGTGTTCGCCAGAGATGTTTTCCGGCGATCGCCGAAAAGCTCTAAAAGATGAAAATGGGTATGGGAGATATAGGAGCACCGCCAAAAATGAACTCCGGTGATCACCAGAGATGTTTTATGGGGATATTTTCTGTGGGGGAATGAGGGTGCTGGTGGCTCCACGACATGGGGAGGGAGGGGTGGCCGACCACTTGGGTTGGAGGGGCAAAACCCCTTTGGTCGGCTGTTTGGGATGTCGTCAGCAAATCTGGAGCTGCACAGTTGGTGGAGGGGTGAGATAGACGGTGAAGTTGGGGGTGATTTTGATGGAGATAAGGTGGCCGGTTGCCCCCACCTGTGGAGGGGGATGAAAGGGGCTTGGGCAGTGGCTGAGAGGAGGATTTGGGAGGGGATTTGATGGCTATTTTCAGTGGGGAAGGTGATGTGGGCTGTCTCACGACAATGGAGTGGGGGTTGATGAGGGTGGCCGGACACGGAGGGGAAGGGGTGGACAAGCCCGAGCTTTGCACCCGGAATCGGCTTCGGCACCAAGATGACCAAAGAATGAGCTTCAATAATTCATTCTTCAATGCCTAAAATGTGAGCCCTCACCCTCTATTTATAGATTCTTAGGGGACAACAGGCGACTATGATTGGCCGGACGTCCCGACTCAAAAATACATAAAATTACAACTCAAGTAAAAAATGGCAAGAAAAAAACTACTACAATCGTCGATCTGCGTAAAATGAACGATTATGATCATCGTGCAAGTCGATCGCGATCCCCATCATACCCTCTCTAATTTCTGGGCATTTTTTTCCGTTTAAGATTCGTTTTACTATCTTGAATAAAAGAATGAGTGGATCATTTCTGCCCAAAATTAGAATATTCTTCAGTTTAGAACTTTAGCAATGTACGAAAATTAAGAACTCTTCGTTTTGGTTTCCCCTATGCTTCTGAGAAATAAACTGAGGGAAGTTATAAAAGCGAACAACAAATAAATGGGATAAGGGTGGTGATGGTGATGAAGGCATCTATACATTCTTTACTGCCTTGTTTCTTTCATTTTGTTCCTAGTTCTAATTCTTTGTTATTACTAAAGATTATATCTTATAGCAATTAGAGTGTTCTAATCTTTCATTTGTTATCTTTGGGTGCAGACTAGGCACATCATTAAATGAAGGGTCAGTTTCTAGATACTATAATCAGGATGATATCCTGAAGGTTTTATGTGTAATTTCTTCCAGTCCAGAGAATGCCTTATCTTATGCTGATATCAACAAAAGCATATCTGAATATTTTGATATTCCAATCGTCTTTCCAACACTTGAAAAATCAGCTTCTATGACAGGTGGCCTGAATGACAAGGATGATGTCATACGTTCTATTGACAACACCCTGTCAAGGATGGCATCCAACATTTTGAGTAATTCAGGAGATAATAGTGTTAGCAATATAATGACAAGCAACCCGAAACATGATGCTGCTAAGGATGATGGAACTGAAGATCCACCTTCTCCTTTTATCATGGATCTGGCTAGGATTTCAGATGCACAAATAATTTTCAAGGATAATCATGATGTGTGTGCCACCAATATACCCGTAATTGCTGGTGATATCTTTGTTTCATTGAATAATGGAAATCCCACGAGTGCAATTATGGATCCAAAAATATTCTTGCCCAAAGGGATCGATAAGAGGGTGAAGCATGGCTTTGGTTCTGTTGTGACTGATCTGTCTTGCTCAAACCTAGAAATTGCGGTTGCGAAGTCGATTTTTGTTAGCAATTTCTCTAGTAGTTCAGTAAATGGAAGTGAAATTTGCAAGGAAGAGGCTGATAATTCCATATATTCAACAAAAAATGGTTCGGCTGGTGCATGCTATGAAATCATAGATCCCTTAAACAAGTTTGACATGGTACGTAACAATGCCAAGGAGAGGGGGTCAGCTGCTGCTACTGCTCCATTCAAGCCCCTGGCATACATAAATCAGTACGCTCAAGGTGACATTGCTGCATCTGCTGCTGCTAGTCTGGCCGTTCTCTCGACAAAAGACAGTAAATTTACCAGTGTGAATGGCTCTTGCAACCAAAGGAAAATATTATCTGCAAATATTGCATTGCAACTAAAAGCTTTTTCTGTAGCAGTTATGAACTTTTTGTGGCCATGGGCTGAGAAGAAGCTTACTGATATTCCCAGGGAAAGATGTGGCTGGTGCATTGCATGCAAAAGTCTAACCACTAGCAAGAAGGGGTGCTTGTTAAATTTAGCAGCATCAAATGCCATTAAAGGACCTATCAGATATTCCAACCTTCGTGCAAGTAAGCACCATGAAAATCATCTGCCAGTCATTGCCACTCAATTGATGTCTATGGAGGAAAGTTTGCGAGGGCTTATGGTTGGTGAATTTTTAGATGCGCGGAATGACAAATGGCGTAAGCAAGTTAGACAAGCCAGTAGTTGCGGCAATTTGAAGTCACTAGTTCTTCAAGTAAGTTTTTCTGACTATTATTATTTATTCTACCGATTGATATTTTTTTCTCTAACAACCTACAATCAAAACTTTCCAATTATTCTTCCCATTATGATCACGTAACCATGCTAGCATCATTTTTGCATTTGGTCTCTTCTATATTTTAAGCAACACAGAAAAATTTTAGTTCCTAATTTCACATTCCCATCCGTTGAGCTACCAGAGTTTGTTTCAATTTTACAGTCAAGTTGTTGAGGATGTTGAATCTTGTGTCTAATACTTAAAGGTAATCTAAAATTGTAGTTTATGCCAGGGAATTGGGTGGAAGAGTACATGGTGTCTCCACGTTCAATTTCACTGTGAGAATAATGGTGTAATGCATTCTAATATGAAATAATGCTACTTTGAAGTTTATGGTATTTAAGGTTGCAGATAGGGGTGCCCATAAAAACCGGGCCCGGGGGGCCGGCCCGGGCCCGGTCCGGTAAAAGCCCGGATAGGCTCGGGACCGGGCTAAGCCCGCCACGGGCCCAGGCCGGGCCATGGGGCCTAACAAGGCCCATATATAGGCATTTGCCCGGCCTGGGCCGAGCCGGTCAAAGCATGGTTTCCTCGGCCCGGGCTAAGCCCGGGGCCGGGCCGGGCAAAGCCCGGTTTCGGGAAAGCCCGGGCTTCGCAAAGGTCGATCTCGGCACCGGCGAGATGCAAAAGTTCGTGTACGGTGATGGAAAGTACGGCGGCGAGCCTTACTTCATCCCGACGGCGGAGGAAGGAGATGAGGAGGATGAAGGATATGTACGACGGAGCCATTATTGGTCGATTGTAGGTCGGCGAGTTAGAGAGGGAGAGAGAAAGAGGCGAGTTTGTAGCTTTCCATGGCTGTCGCCGTAGGATTTTCGAGCTCAGGAGGCCTCTTCATCTTCTTCTTCGTTTATTTGTTTATGGTATTTATAAATTATATTAAATTTTTTTTATAATTTTTTATAAAAAACCGGGCCCGGCCCCGGGGGGGCCTTAGCAGGCCCCCTCCAGGAGCTAGATGCCCGGCCCGACTCTGATCAGGGCCTGGGTCCGGGCCCGGTTCGGGAAAGCCCGGGCCCGGGAGGCTCGGTTTTGGCCCGGGCCCAGGGGGATTTATGAACACGCCTAGTTGCAGATGTCAGATGTTGGGGGCACGTCAGTTGAGTTTTTCATGCCTGTTTTAATATGTTTGGGTATATATCAGAGATATTTCATATTTCAGAATTCGATATATATATGTATATATATACATAATTATATGTATACTTTTATAATCATTTTTAATTTATGAATGTTGATATATTACCAATTTAACAGTTATTGAAATTTTAAATTTACCAAATTAGTATAAATATTTTATATTACCCAAGTAATAACATTATAACACAGTGAAGAAAGTTAGAAGAAAGAAGCCAAGAAGTCGTTGACAACGATCAAAGATAAGGAATTCCCTGTCCAAAATTGGAAGACCAAGCATAATTGACGTCAACAAAGTTTGAGCACATGGAATATGAAATAGGAAGAGAGTCAGAGAGTTAGGATACAAAATAATCTAGACGATGAAATTTGCATGTGTTATTTATCGATCTTAAGAAGGATTATAATAAGATTCTAAGAGAGGTCTTTTGGAGAATCTTAGAAAAGAAAGGCGTAAATGCATCATACATTTACGTAGTCAAAGACATGTATACAAATTTCGTGACAAGGGTGAAGACATCTGGGAGATTAACACAAAAATTTCCTATCACTAAAGGCTTACATCAAAGGTCAGCTTTAAGCCCTTATCTCTTTACCCTTGTCCTAGATGAGCTCACTGGACATATCCAACAAGCAATACATTGATGTTTATTGTTTACAAATAATATTGTTTTGGTCAATGAGATGAGCGAGGGTGTAAAAGCAAAACATAAACCTTGGTGAGACATTTTCGAAAAGAAGGGGTTTTTGTTGAGCAGGACAAAGATGAAGAATATAAAGCTTAAATTTTGTAGTGCAAGAAGGACGGATGACTCCATCATTAAGTTGGCTGACAAATATATTTCTCTCATTGAGTGCTTTAAATACATGAGATCGATAGTTCAAAAATATGGAGGTGTAGATAAAGATGTGATGCATAAAATCCAAAAAAGTTAGTTGAAGTGGACAGGCACGTCTGGGATCTTATGTGATCGTAAAGTACCATTAAAACTTAAATGCAAGTTTTATCGTTCTACAATTAGACCAATGATGCTCTACGTTTTTTAGTGTTGGGTAGTGTACATGAGGCCATGAGCAAAAAATGAGAGTTGCAGAGATGTGAATGCGTAGGTTGATGTGTTGACACACACGACTGTATAAAATTAGGAATGAATGTATCAGGGATAAGATGAGAGTGACACTAATTGTAAAGAAGATGTGAAAACCTCGATAAAGATAGTTGGAACACGTACAAAGAAGATCATTAGAGGCACTTGTTAGACATTATTGGAGTTTAGCCACTAGACATGTTAAACGGGGGAGGGGTACACCAAAAAGACTTGAAATGGAATTATAAGGAAAAGCATGATGTACTTAGGCAATAGTGAGATTATGACTAAAGAAAGGGTGCAATGGAGACGAAGGATCCATATAGTCGACCCCACTATGGTGGAATAAAGGCTTGAGTGTTGTTGCTGTTGAATGAAACAATTTTGTTTTGTTGTCTATTAAATCATATACACTATATAAATACATTAATAAAAGTCAATTGATATACCGTCGGGATATATCGCCTGATATATTGGTTCAATAGCTAATTTATCGACCAATATATTCTAAAAGGATATTTTGCAAAAATATGTCGAAGATGTGTCGTTTTGTTCATGAAACTTTTATGTCGGCCTAATACATGCTTTTCACGTCGTCTTATATCCACGACGTGATGACATATAATATCTTATTTCCTAATTAATATGTTCTTGTAAACTTTTGATGCATTTAAATTATATTCAATCCATGTTTTATGCATGACCATATTTGGTTTTTTGTTTTCATGTGTCAATAAACATTAAATAAGATGTATAACTTCCATGGCCGACCTCCCTGACATGAATCAATATGGATTCATGCCAGGGAGGTCGACCATGGAAGCTATACATCTCTTGAGGAGACTCATTGACAACTATCGAGAAAGAAAACAAGATTTGCATATGTTGTTTATTGATCTTACGAAGTCTTATGATAGAGTTCTAAGAGAGATCTTATGGAGAGTCTTAGAAAAGAAATGTGTAAATATATCATAGATTGACACAATTAAAGATATGTATACAAATTCAGTGACAAAGGTGAGGACATCTGGAGGATTCACACAAAAATTCCCTATCACTGTTGACTTACATCAAGGTTCAACTTTAAGCCCCTATCTCTTTATTACCCTTATCTTAGTTGAGCACACTAGACATATCCAACAAGAAATACCTTGGTGTTTTTTGTTTGCGGATGATATCGTTTTGGTTGATGAGACGCGCGAGGGTGTAAACATAAAACTTGAATCTTGGCGAGATACTTTAGAAAAGAAGGATTTTAGGTTGAGCGGGGCAAAGACGAAGTATATAGAGCTTAAATTTAGTAGTACAAGAAGGATGGATGACTTCGTTATTAAGTTGGGTGATCAAGATATTTTTCGTAGTGTGTTTTAAATATCTTGGATCGATAGTTCAAAACGGCGGAGGTATTGATAAAGATGCGACACATTGAATTCAAGTTGGTTGGTTGAAGTGGAGAGGCGCGTCAGAGATCTTATGCGATCATAAAGTACCACTAAAACTTAAGGACATGTTTTACCGTACTGCAATTAGACCCGCAATGCTCCATGGTTCTGAGTGTTGGGCAGTGAATTGTGTACATGAGCAAAAAATGGGAGTTGCGGAGATGAGAATGCTTAGGTGGATGTGTGGACACTCGAAATTGGATAAAATTAGGTATGATAGTATCTGGGATAAGACGGGAGTAGCACTAATTGCAGAGAAGATGCGAGAAGCTCGTTTAAGATGGTTTGGACACGTACAAAGGAGACCATTAGAGGCACCTGTTAGGCGTTGTGTGAGTCTAGTCACTAGGCATGTTAAACGAGGGAGAGGTAGACCAATAAAGACTTGAAATGAAACTGTAAGCAAAGACATGATGTACTTAGTCATTGGTGAGATTATGACAAAAGATAGGGCACAATGACGACAAAGGATTCATATAGTCGACTCCACTATAGTGGGATAAAGGCTTGAATGTTGTTGTTATATAATAGCGATGCAGTGCCCCCAATGCACCGTCTAGCTACGACAGTACTCTGATTGTCTGATATTGTTCTTGGTGTATTGTATTCAACATTGACAATATCTTTGATAACAGACGATTTCCTCTTTTTGGAGAACATTTTTATTTATTTTATTTTAGTAATTTATATATTTTCTATATTTATTTGTACACATACAAACCTATCATGGTCTTATATATTTATATTTAATTTATGTTAAGCCAAGAGAATATTTTGTTACCAATAATAGTATTTTATTTTATTTTATTAGAAAGAGAGCAAGATTGGACAACTTATATTAGAGTGATGAAACTTGAATTTTTCTTTTTATTGTACTATAAATAATATGCTTTGTATATGCGCATCGTGAATGCATATATCCATGTACCGATATAGCATTAAAGCGAGCTTGTAAGAGGATTGAATCATCAAGCTTCTATTAAAATAGGATTTACATAAAAAAGTGTTTGCTATTCGTTGTTTATTAAGGGCATTCAAGAAATGTTCACTGTTTTTTCGGGAGCCCGCAACCAATGTCAAGCCAACTCAAGTTGCGTGGTCAGTATTTACCGTACCACACAGGCCGCTTAGTTTGCAACCAGCAATCGCCTAGCAGGGGAAGCCCAGATCGTAGGGGCTAGCCGCTCATTCTTGTGGTCTGGTAGTTAGCCTTTTTTTCTTCTGTTTTGTTTCCCGTCACTTCTGTCTGTTTCTCCTGTACCCCGGGCAAGCAGTTTTTTTTAGCCTTGCCCGTTCGGGCAGACCCCCAAGCTTATAAATAGGGGAAAGCGACACTCGCAAAGCACGCTGACTCGAATACAGTAGCTCGCTTATTAAGAGTTGCGGTCTCAATTCCCGGGCATTGCGGTCTCCTGCTCGTACAACTTTCCTCCTTTCATTCCTTGTAACCGCAACATTCAATCAATAGAAAGTCCGCCGCAAGAGAGCCAGTCACTGCGGCTGGCCAAGTCTGGTGTTGCCGTTGGGCGGCTTTTCTGTTCCTTTGCTGTTCGTAGGTGTTTTCAGTTCCGAGCTTCCATTCTTCCGCCATCCGACCCTTCTCGCGGTTGAGCGCAGAGAGTTGGTGTCAATCTTGGTACCAACATTTTGGTGCGGTGAGTGTGGAACACTGAAGACTTGCGAACAACAATGGCAGACCGCGATTTCGCCAAGCTCTCGAGTCGTTACAGCCCCAGTGAGGCCGCTCTCTAGGAGGTCATTGAGCAGAATCGGGGAGAAGCCGAGCAGTCACGCCAAGAAGTTGAGCAGTCTCGCATGGAGACCACGCATCAGTTTGAAGCTATCAATCAAGTGCTAGCCGCCCTTACCCAGCGGTTATCACCTCAACCCACAGTCCTTGCTACTCCAACTCCTGTGGTGGGGGCTCCACCGTCCTATTTGCATGTTCATCCCGCAGTTCCTCTGCGGTCTCAAGGAGAAGAGTTCGCAGCTCGCCAAGGATTTTACCGAGAAGCAGCCCAAGGAAGTCTAGCCAAAGTGCTTAACTTCCAGGAGAATTATCCATACCCTCCCGCTCCAGCTGCTGCCGTCAGTACTCCCATTGCAGCTCATCCTTTGTCTCCTCCCGTCCCTGTTGAAGTGGAGGAGCCTTCTACTTTTATTGATAGATATCGCTGGGAGCCTGCCCTTAACAATTTCAGAGAGCCACGTTTGCCAATCTATACTGGAAAAACTGATCCAGTGACCCATCTTCAGTCTTTCGAGTCGGTAGTTGCTCTGAGATGTCTTTCAGATGGAACAAAGTGTATGCTCATAGCCACTTCATTTGATGTGGAGACAAGAGAATGGTTCTATGAACTATATCCCCAGTCCATCACTTGTTTTACCGAGCTCAGAAGGGAGCTTATACTGAGGTTGCTACCTCAAAGAAGAGGAAGAGTGGTCCTGCAACCCTCTTTCAGATCATGCAAAAAGTGAACGAGTCTGTTGTTCGTTTCATGCATCTCTTTCAAAAAGAGATCATGAGAGTGAAGAATGTCGATCCCGATTTCTACAAGATTGCCTTGGTCAATGGCCTCAGGGATGACCCTTTGAAGTTCAAAGCTACTACCAAAGATCCCGCCACTTACCAAGAGTTGATCAGCATGGAAAACAGGTTTATTGAGGGGGAGAATGCCAACCCAACCTATATCTCCTCGTTGACTGCTAAAACCAACTCGGGTGATCTGACAAACTCTTCCTCCACAGCTCATCAGTCAACGAGACCTCCTCGCCCAAAGTTCCAACCCCCTGCTCAGAGGGGAAGGAACTTCCGCCATCGTCTCCCTTTTCAAGGCCATCAACAGTTTCAGAATCAGAAACTGCCGTGGGCCTCCGCGCCTGCTCCACCTACTCTTGCTTCCCAGATTATACCAGTGTACCGACAACAGTACACTCAACCTCCACCTCCAGCTGTCCAGCCTCAATATGATGACTGTAAAGATTCCTTCACGGAGCTTTATATATCTATGGACGAAGTCGTCCAAATTCTCCAGAAGAGGCATGACTACAAGAGGCCAGGTCCTTTGAGGTCTAAAGTAAAGTCTCGCGATCTCTCCCTGTACTGTGAGCATCACAGGGAGAGGGGGCATCTAACAAGAACTGCAGATGCTTCTGCCAAGTCGTCCACCTCTAAGGGAAAGGAGGTGACAAAAGTATACTGGGAGTGTGAAGTAGAAGACGTAGGCCACTTTGGCAACGTTAATCTGGGAACTGAATGTGTTGAAGCTGACGATGAAGGTTCCCTTGGACGCCTCTTCTGCATCTATGGAGGGGCCGAACCTGAGTCGTCCCGAAAGTCAATATTTTTAGTCTTTTAGCAAGAGGTAGCTGCAACCTCCTCCTCTGCTCCAGCAAGGGGAGTCGTCACCTTTGGCCCAAACGGCCTCCCTTCGACTGCAAATCCATTCAACGATGCTGTGGTTATCAAGGTAGTCATTGAGAACTACACAGTTCACAAGATCCTGATAGACACAGAGAGATCAGTTAACCTCCTCTTCAAGCCAACATTTGAATCCCTGAACACTGGAAAACCTCTACTTTCCACCGAAGGACCCCTCTACGACTTCTCAGGAAAAAGAAAAGAGGTGGAAGGAAGTGTCACACTCTCAGTGACACTTGGAGGAGTCACTAAGATGGTTCAGTTTATCGTGGTAGATGCTCCCAACAGCTACTACGCAATATTCAGAATGTCTATACTGAATGAGTATCAGGCGGTGGTCTCAAACTTCCATATAGCCATCAAGTTCGCCATGTAGGGGAGGCAGTATCGAGTTAGAAGTGATCCAAAGCTAGCTCGAGAATGCTACATCAGGACGGTTGTTGCAGATCCGAGTGAGAGGGAGGGGAGCAGAGAGATAAGAGACGAGAGATAGAGAGGGCAGGTAGAGAGAGAGGGGGGATTAAGGATAGAGAAGAGAAAACATAACATTCATCCGAGATCGTTCTAATACAAGGCTTACACGTACTCTTATAGTGATGAAGAGCGAATACAAAAGGAAATAACTTAATTTAGGAAATACAAATTACTAAAAATGACACAAGCAAATAAAGCAACAAATAACGCTCATAATTTTCGCAAACAAATAAAGAAACAAAGAACGTCCCGTAATTGATTAATTATCTCCTGCGGTAATGGCGGTCCCCTCTGATATACGCACTCGACGCGTGTAAACTTTCCAAAGAGACTCGTCGTCGTGTAGCTCTGTAACAATTTCGCTGTCTGGAAAATGTGCCTTGTGCTCAAGGCAGTAGTTGGGGAACTGGCGGCGGAAATCATATATGGGGATCCACGTTGCGTCTGAGTCCGGGTGCCCAGTCCAAGCAACCAGAACTTCGTCGGTCGTAGGGTCCCCTGGGGTGCGACATCGTCGATTGAGGATCAAGGCGGGGTAGTAAGGCGCGTCTCTAGAAAGGTCGAGGTCGGCCGGAATGCGATCCGCGGTGGCGTGCTCGCCCACCGCGCTCCGCAGCTGCGAAACATGGAAGACCGAGTGGATACGACTCCCATCCGGAAGGAGAATGCGGTAGGATACTGCTCCGATGCATGCAAGGACCATGAATGGCCCGAAGAAGCGGGCGGCCAATTTTGGGCATGGTGGTGATGTTGGAGAGTCGCCAATGCTTGTCGGACGTGCTGTAGGTGCTCCCGCAACAAAGAACTGTAGACCAAGATGTCATCGAAAAAAACAAGTACATGGTGGCGAAGTACCGGCCGGAATATGTCGTTCATCGTGGCCTGGAAGGTTACTGGTGCGTTTGTCAGGCCGAAAGACATAACCAAGGAACTCGTAGTGGCCGTCATGGGTCCGGAAGGCCGTCTTGGCGACGTCGGGCGACAGAATGCGAATCTGGTGGAAGTCGGCACGAAGGTCCAACTTGGTGAAAACGGTGGCGCCGTGGAGCTCATCCAAAAGCTCCTGTATCACCGGTATTAGGTACTTATCTGGAACTATTGCTTTGTTGAGCTCCCGATAGTCCACACAGAAGCGCCAACTGCCGTCATTCTTTCTGACCAAGAGTACCGGGCTAGAAAAGTGGCTCGCACTGGGGCGGATGAGGCCCCCTATCAGCATGTCGTGGACGAGCCTCTTGATCTCGTCCTTCTGCACGTTCCCATAGAGATAAGGGCAGACTGATACCGCCAACATGCCAGGTTGGAGAGGGATGGGAGCGGAGAGACAAGAGATAGAGAGGGGAGGTAGAGAGAGAGAGAGGATTATGGATAGAGAAGAGAAAACATAACATTCATCCGAGATTGTTCTAATACAAGGCTTACACGTCCTCTTATAGTGATGATGAGCGAATACAAAAGGAAATTACTTAATTTAGGAAATACAAATTACTAAAAATGACGCAAGCAAATAAAACAACAAATAACGCCCATAATTGACGCAAACAAATAAAGAAACAAATAATGTCCCGTAATTGATTAATTATCTCCTGCGGTAATGACGGTCCCCTCCGATATACGCGCTCGACGCGTGTAAACTTTTCAAAGAGGCTCATCGTCGTGTAGCTCTGTAACAACGGTCAACGTGACCCAGCAGATTCCTCCTCTAGAACTTTCGGCTGCAGTTCATGAAGTTTCAAATTCCTCAGAAGCATAGAAGAACCATAGGAAGATAGAGAAGGAGCTCACCTGGAACCTGCCCAGGTGACTCAAGGAGTCTCAATTGCTGAAGACGAGGAGAGGAAGTTCTTCATCAATGTCGCGTTGCCAAAAGAGGAGAAGTCCTAGCTGGTCTCCTATCTTCTAGAGAACCTGGATGTCTTCGCTTGGTCTGCAGAAGACATGCCAAGAGTAGATCTAGATGTCGCCTGCCACCATCTCAACATTACCCCGAACTTCCAACCCATCAAGAAGAAGAAGAGGATGGTAGCAACGACCCTTGCTGAGCCAATCAGAGAGGTGGTGGCCAAACTCTTAAAAGCAAAATTTATTCGTGAAATCCAATACCCCGAATGTGTGTCGAATGTTGTAATGGCTAAAAAACTAGGGGGTAAATGGCGAATATGTGTAGATTTCACGAAACTTAATAAAACATGCCCAAAAGATTGCTACATCTTGTCTCGAATAGATTCTTTAGTTGATTCCGCGGTATGATACTCTTGCATGAGCTTGTTAGATGCATTCTCAGGTTACCACCAAATTAGAATGCATAAGCTTGATGTGCCTCACACTTCTTTCATTATGAACGATGCGTGTTACTGCTATCTCGTAATGTCTTTTGGGCTCAAGAACGCAGGTGCAACCTATCAACTAATGATGACTTTCGTTTCCAAGCAATAGAAGGAGAGAAACCTTGAAGTATATGTTGACGATTTGCTCATCAAAAGCAAGTCCTTTTTGACGCACCTAGGAGACCTCACAGAGACGTTCGCTACTCTGCAGAGGTATAAAATGAAGCTAAACCCTTTGAAATGTATTTTTGGAGTCAGTAAGGGGAAGTTCTTAGGTCATCTCCTTACACCTGAAGGTCTTGCTCCTAATCCTGACAAAGTGATGACAATACTCAACATGATACCCCCACGTTCTCCCAAAGAAGTCCATCAGCTAGGGGGAAGGCTGGCAGGGCTCAGCTGGTTTATCTCTTGGTAGGAGATAAAAGTGTTCCTTTCTTCCTCACTTTGTGTGGAGGCCTGAAGTTTGAATGGAGTAAAGATTGTGAAGAAGCTTTTGAACAACTTAAGAAGCAGTCGACGTCAACTCCTTTGCTCCAAAGCCCTCATGCAGGAGAAATATTGTTCATCTATTGGGGGGTTGGTCTCGAGGCAGTCAACTCAGTGCTAGTCAGAGAAGATAAGAGGAAACAGTTTCCTGTTTACTATGCTAGTCATATCCTCAAGGATGCTGAATCAAGATATTCAATTCTGGAAAAGCTGGCTTTGGCCTTGATTATCTCTGCTCGTAGGCTTAGACTATACTTCCAGTCACATTCCATCCAAGTGGTGACAGATCTTCCTCTGAAGAGTGTGCTGGAAAGGCCCGGACACTTAGGATGGCTAGACAAATGGGCTATAAAGCTCATCGAGTTAGACATATCCTATGTCCCCAGGATAGCCATCAAAGAACAAGTGTTTGCAGATATTTTGGTAGATACAGTGGAAGTCGACCCAGTTTAGGCGGTAAAGTCTCCTTTAGCTTGGATCGTTTATATAGATGGGGCTTCAGACAAAAACTCTTCAAGTGCACGAGTAGTTCTCATCAACCCAAATGGTGTTAGGTTGGAGCAGGCAATAAAATTCTATTTCCCAATTACGAACAACCTGACAGAGTATGAGACGCTCCTAACAGACCTAAGATTTGCAAAAGAGTTGAGAATTGAAAATGTCCATGTCAAGACAAATTCTCTAGCAAAGACATCACATTTACTTTGGAATTTTGACACTAGAGAACCATTCCTCAAGAAATATCTTACTCTGGTCAAAGTAGAGATTGGAAGGTTCAGAAGTTTCACCATTGAGCACATCCCAAAGACAAAAAATTTAGAAGCAAACGAGCTGACTAAGTTCGGTCTTCCATCAGGAGGAACAAATTCAGAACTCTTCCGCCCAGTAGTTGAGGTAGGAGAGATGATGCAAATTGATCAACATCCATCTTGGATGGATCCCTTCATCCTTTATCTCTCGACAGGAGAGTTCCACCCGTCTGTGAAAGATAAGAAGAGATTCAGAATCAAGACAACTTTTTATTATTTGGTATCAGAGATTCTCTACAGGAAGACTTTCTTCTCGCCCTTGACAAGATGCGTTTCAGGGGAAGAAGTTCGTACTGTGCTTCGAGAAGTTTACTCCGCTAATGACAATGATTCTGGTGGAGGTAAAAGCAGGATTCGACGATATCTCCCGGTTCAACGATCCTTAACTACTAATAGCTGCAAAGAGTTCACTTGCCAAGGAAAAGTGTCAGTATGAGGTTCTCCATCTTCAAAATCATTTCACCCGTCTTGATCGTTGGCGTAAGTAAAAATCATTCCACAGAAAATGCGACAAGACTGGAGGTAATGACGCAGGCCGAATCTATAGGCAGTGGGAAATCTGCGACCTAACCCTACATGCTATGCAGATCCGACGGTTAGATCACAATTGGATCATAAATAAAATCATCCCACACAAATAATTCAAAAGCAAACAAGAATAATTTATTTGGGCAAAATAAGCTTAGGCTTTCCTCCGCGTCGAGGGCCAAAGCTAGAACGCGCAGCGAATAGACCCTTCCTGTAGTTAGAGATTTATCAAAGAGCAAATAATATAAAAACTATAATCCCAAGCAAACACTTAATATCCAAACCATGATAATGTTTACAACCAAAAACCAATACAAAACACAATACGAATAATGGGGTTGCTGTATACAAAACAATCAGAATATTGGAGAACTCAAAGAGGGGTTCCGGTGGTTGGTGGACTGGATCGGGTAAGGGGAAGGCTGGTTGGGGGATTAGGAAGACTGGATCAGAGAGGTAAGTGACTGGATCTAGGCAGAAATGCCCAAATCTGGACAGGTTTGGTGATGACCGGTTGTTGGGAGGTGGATCCACGTGATGTGGAGTATCAAAAACAAATAAGGAAAGACTTGGCGGCTAGTTATGGCTGAAAAGAGGGCAGTTTTGGACTGTTTGGGGCTGAAAACAACAAGGTGGCTGTTTGGGGTTATGCGGGTAGGCGGCCTGGAAGAGGGGAGGAGGAGGTCTCGGTGTGAACAATAACGGAGGAACAGTACGAAGGTGAATAGTGCTCGGATGAACAGTACGCCAGTGAATAGTACTCGGGTGAACAGTACCCGTGAACAGTAACTTTCGTTTCCTGGACAACAATGGTGGGTTGGAATTTGGGGGTTGTAGGGGCTGCAGATGAGAGTTTTGAAGGGTTTTGAGGGAGGCCGGCGGCTGGACAACAAGGGAAAAGGTGTGGAGGAGAGGGAGAATTAAAAAGGAAACAAAACTTACCCAAGGAGTCGTCAACAAGGGGGCTCCACGGAGTCGGCACCGCGGATGTGATCACCGGAATGAAGGAAGACACTCTTCTCCAAATATTCAGCAATGAGAAATGACGACAGCCCTAAACCATCTATTTATAAGAAATAAAAATTAGGGCATGCAGAATCAACGACTATGATTTGTCGTTGGTCTCGTGACCAAAACTACATGAAATAGAATCCGAAAAGTATAAAGTTATATATGAAATTGATTCGCAACGCAAATCCGGACGCATCCACAGAGTCGGATCGTCGATCCGGGCATGCCATATATGGTAAGTCTCCAAATCAGCCCCGAATGGGCCCAAAGCTCGTCCACGTCTCTCCTCCGCTTCACTCTCCTCGGCTTAAAAGAATTCATCTCCTGATGAATAAGGATCAGAATTCCCTCGCTGCAAGCCGAATCTATAGGCGGCGGGGAACCTGCCACCTAACCCTACATGCTATGCAAATCCGACGGTTATATCACAATTGGATAATAAATAAAATCATTCCACCCAAATAATTCAAAAGTAAGCAAAAATAATTTATTTGGGCAAAAACAAGCTTAGACTTTCCTCCGCGTGGAGGGCCAAAGCTAGAGCGCGCGACGAATAGACCCTTTCTGCAGTTAGAGATTTATCAAAGTGCAAATAACATAAAAACTATAATCACACGCAAGCACTTAATATTCAAATCATGATAATGTTTACAAACAAAAACAATACAAAACACAATACGAATAGTGAGACTGTTGTGTACAAACAAATCTGAATATTGGAGAGCTCAAAGAGGGGTTCCGGTGGCTGGTGGACTGGATCGGGTAAGGGGAAGGCTGGTTGGGGGATTAGGAATGCTGGATCAGAGAGGTAAGTGGCTGGATCTAGGCTGAAATTCCCAAATCTGGACAGGTTTGGTGATGACCGGTTGTTGGCAGGTGGATCCACGCGATGGGGAATAACAGAAGCACATAAGGAAAGACTTAGCAGCTAGTTATGGCTGGAAAGAGGGCAGATTTGGACTGTTTGGGGCTGAAAACAGCAAGGTGGCTGTTTGAGGTTATGCGGGTAGGCGGCCTGGAAGAGGGAAGGAAGAGGTCTTGGTGTGAACAGTAACGGATGAACAGTACGGAGGTGAATAGTGCTCGGATGAACAGTACGTCGGTGAATTGTACTTGGGTGAACAATACCCGTGAACAATAACTTCGTTTCCTGGACAACAATGATGGGTTGGAATTTGGGGGTTGTAGAGGCTGCAGATGAGAGTTTTGGAGGGTTTTGAGGGATGACGGTGGCTGGACAACAAGAGGAAAGGGGTGGAGAAGAGGGGGAATTAAAAAAGAAACAAAACTTATCCAAGGAGTCGTGACCAAGGGGGCTCCACGGAGTCGGCACCGCGGAGGTGATCACCAAAATGAAGGAAGACACTCTCTTCTCCAGACATTCAGCAATGAGAAATGACGGCAACCCTAAACCATCTATTTATAAGAAAAAAAACTTAGGGCACCCGAAATCAACGGTTATGATTGGTCGTTGACCTCGGGACTAAAACTACATGAAATAGAATCCAAAAAGTACAAAGCTATATATGAAATTGATTCGCAACGCGAATCCGGATGCATCCACGGAGTCGGATCGTCGATCCTGCACGCCTTATATGGTAAGTCTCCAAATCAGACCCGAATGGGCCCAAAACTCGTGCTCGTCTCTGCTCCTCATCAGGTAACTGTATCTTTCATTACATCTTCAAAAAGTTACATCTATAAACTCACGCGTTTAACAAAAATAGACCGCCGAGCTTTTTAGAAAACAAAAAATGCATCGTTTATCTAATCCCCCTATCCGAGCCTCTTAGCTACAAATGGTCCCTCAGAATTCACATAGCCTTCAACGTCAACCATTGGCAAATAACCTTTACTGGACGAACTGGAGCTTGAATCTATCTCGCTGCCATCACTACTTTCATCTTCTCGATTTTCCCACAAGACGACGATCGTATTCTGGATTTGGAAGTAGAGAGTCAGCCCCAGATCCCTGAGCACACAACTTATGGTTGCCTTCCATCCGGGTTTCATTGGTTTGCAACCCGAGAGACCAGCATCTTGCAGAAGGTCAATGCAATACTTACGCTGGGATAAGACAAAACCATCAGGTCGCCGTGCTACCTCTAGTCCAAGAAAATATCGAAGATTTTCCAGTTCTTTGATTTGAAAGATAGAGTTTAAATATTGCTTAACATGTTGTATCCCAGCGGAGTCATCACCAGTGATCAGAATATCGTCCACATAGACAAGAAGTATTATAGTCCCCGTTGATTGATGACGAGTGAAGAGGAGGAATCTGCCGAGATTTGTTTGAAGCCAACCTCACAAATAGCCTTGCTGAATTTGCCAAACTAGGCCTGTGGAGACTGTTTGAAACCATAAATGAATTTGCGAAGTAAACAAACACAAGACTCCCCCGTGGTCTCAAACCCGGGCGATTGTTGCTTATAGACAGTTTCAAGAAGATCGTCATTCAAAAAAATATTCTTGACATCCAGCTGGTGGAGAGGCCAGTGACGATGAATAACTAAAGAGAGCAAGACCCGAACCGTATTTAATTTCGCGACTGGGGAGAACGTTTCCTCATAATCAAGCCTATACCGTTGAGTAAAACCCCGTGCCACAAGCCGAGCCTTTAAACGATCAACTGTCCCATCTGCGACATGTTTGATTGTAAAGATCCACTTGCAGCTAACATAATTGTGGCCAGGAGGAGGAGACACACGATTCCAAGTATGGTCACCCTACAAAGTAGTCATTTCTTCATCCATGGCGGCACGCCACGCCGGATGCTGGAGAGCTTCCTGCACAGAGTTAGGTATAGAGATAGAGGAGAGAGAGAGAACAAAGGTAAGAAGAGGTGGAGAGAGCCGATGTAGTGAGACATAATTGGAAAAGGGATGGGCCGTCGAGGAGGCCGGATCAACAGGCCGTGAGATCACATCGGTAGAGGGAAGCTATTGCGGGGCAGCTGGACGAGGAGGACGATGAGTGTAAACTTCAATGATAGGAGGTTTGGAGGGGACAAGTTTGGAGGGTACTGGTGGTGTAGGAATCAGAAGCAGAGGAGTAGGGAGAAGTGGTGGAAGCGAAGACGTTACGAGAATGATGGGTCGAGGTAGCGGAGGAGGAAGAAGGACATCAGAAGGACTTGCGTGATATGGTTGGTCTTCATGAAAGGAGACATCAGCAGACACACCACCTTTCCAGTGATAGGATTAAAGCAGACATACCCCATCTGAGTGCGGGAGTACCCAACAAACATGGCTTTGGTAGCACGAGGTGCTAGCTTGTCATTGGAAGGACCAAGATAGTGGACATAACAGGTACATCCAAAAACACGAGGTGTGAGAGAGAAGAGATTCGTGGATGGGTAAAGGAGTGTAATTGGTGCCATAAAGTTGAGAACAGACGAAGGCATGCGGTTGATGAGGTGACAAGCAGTAGATGCTGCAAAGTTCCAATAGAGGGGAGGAACCTGCATTTGGATCATAAGAGATTTAGCCACATCAAGGAGGTGACGATTCTTCCTTTCCGCAATGCCATTTTATTGAGGAGTGTTGACATATGAAGTCTCATGTATAATACCGAACTCAGCGCATAGATTGGAGAAGGTGCGACCAGTATATTCTCGAGCATTGTCTGTACGAAGAGTTTTGATACAGCTAGAGAATTGAGTGAGAGTTTTCGTAAGAAATGTATGGAACGTGGTTGGGAGTTCGGTGCGATCACAAAGTAAATACAAACATGTTACCCGTGAGTAATCATCGATAAAAGTAACACAATATCGATACACAAAAATATTAGTGACCTTATAGGGCTCCCAGATATCAGAGTGAACTAAGGATAACGGAACATCGCTCCGGGTAGACGAAGGAGAAAAGGAGACGCTATATTATTTACCGAAAATACACGATTCACAAAAGAACTCATGAAGGGAGACAGTAGGAAGAGCTTTCTTGAGGATTGGAAGAGGGGCATGCCTAAGACGACGATGCCAATCAGTGGTGGAGACAGTAGTGAGAAAAGTGGGAGGAACATCAAGAAGATATAGCCCGTTAGACAGTCGCCCTCTACCAAGTATATTCTGCGTTAGTCGATCCTGCACCACAAAGGAAGAGCGTGAAAAAGTAACACAACAATCAAGGTTTTGCGTAAAACGGGTAACAAAAAAGAGATTAAAAGTAGAACCTGAAACATGAAGAACCGAGGATAAGGAGAGAGGAGTAAGAGACAGATGAACAGCGCCAGAAACCGGGATCCTGTCACCATTGTCCACTGTGATGTGCTGGAGGTAAGCAATATCTAAGCATTTGGGCTGCTGCTGCGGAGAGTGATGATTTGTAGCACCCGAGTCCACAATCCAGTGAGAGCTGTGTGAGAGGAACAATATACCTTTCTGGAATATCGAGTCCACGGAGCCAGAGGAACGACGAACTACCTCTTGAAGCTGATGAAGTTTAGCACGCAACGCAACAATCTCATCAGCAGTGGTGGAGGCAGAAGCCATAATCCTGATCAGCGACTAGCCACAGAAACCGGGCGACACGAAAGCACGCGACTTGCCGGATAGAACCAGCGGTTACTACAGAGGAAGCACTAATAACAACGAGAAAAACAACCGCTTGAGAACAAGCAGCGGCGAGAACAAACTGCACGAGAAGGGGCAACGGTGCGACAAGAAGCAGCAGCGAGAACAAGCCGCAACGGCGAGAACAAGTCGCTCGAGAAGAGAGAAACCACAACCAGAAGAAAGCGAAGCAGAGCAGGGAAGCCGCCTGGTCTCGGTGTGAACACACCAGCAGTTAAGAGACCGCGACCACGAGGCGGAGCCCATAGCGGGTAGAGAAGCTGCAATGGCTACGAGAAGGCCATGCGGGAAGTTGCAGCGGGTAGGGGAAGCAACAGTAGGAAGGTAAGCCGCAATGTCTAAGCAAGGGAAGAAGCCGAGCGAGAAATCTGTATCGGTCACGGTGAGCACACTAGCGGCAAAGGACGATGTCGCGACCTAGATGCGGAGCTCACAGCGGGTAGGCAGCAACTTGCGGCGAGAAGTGAAGAGAAGTCGCGACGACAAAGTGAAGTCGCGCCGAGCAGGGAGTAAAGAAGCGAGAAGAGAACATAGAGGGAGGCCGCAACGGAGAGAAGAAGCCGACAATCTGACAATCCAGAAGATTAGACCGCACAGATACAGAGACCGCAGAGAGCAGCAAGTTGGCAGGGTAGAAAACCGGCAAAGCGGCAAAGCGGCAAAGAGGGGAAGGCTATAAAATAGCGGTAGAAGAGGTCGCTGCGGGTAAAGAAATCCGCGACCAGAAGAGAAGGCCGCCACAGGTAAAGACAGATGACGCGGGAAAGTAGGTAGCAGACAGTGCGGTTTAGAAATAGACCGCACCCAAGCGAAGGCCGAGTGGTTAGGAGCAGACCGCAGCGGTAAGTAGAAGAGAGAGACCACAACAGATAGGAAAACAAATTGAACTGAGGTGGGGTCCACGAGCTAGAGAGAGGAAGGATATAAAGAGAGGGAAGGACGGTGGATCCACGGGATGATGAGATTGAAGCGGGTAGAGTAGAGAGAAGACGCAACAACAAGCGGAAAGAAAGGAAAAAGCAAGCCGCCGTCAGAAAGTGAAACCGAGTGGACAGAGAACTAGAGAAGCCGGGCGGTCAGAGGCAGGCCAGACCAGGTCCCTCTGATAGTATGTAGAAATCAATGGGCCAACCTTGTAGATACTTCTTCATTAATTAAATACAAGAGAGAATACAAATATATAGGAGAAGAGAAGAAGAAAGAATCCTATACAATAGATGTGAGACTAAAGGAGAAGGAGGAAAGGGGCCTATAAATGGGCCTTTACATTATTTTTTCCTTATGTCTTCTAACACTTACAAACCACTATCTTTATAAGTAAAGAACAATCACGAGACCCAACTTTAAAAAATAACAACACACCTTGAACTTTACAAACGAGGGAGAGGCGAAGGCTGGAGGGGCTTTTAGAGGGAAGCCGAGACTTGTTTTCAGTAACAAACAACTGGAATTTGCTGTGTTGTAGGGCTGGACAACAATTGGGAGGATGAGTGTTGTATGACGGTGTCAAGGCTTGGCCAAGGATTTTGGATGGCTTTAGGGTGGCTGAATTAAACTAAAACAACAATTCTGGAGAGGTTTTGGAGCTGCTGGAGGTGGCAGTGGGTGGTTTCACGGGAAGCTCAGATGGAGGGTGCTCAGTTGGTAAACTGAGGGGAGGGGGACATTCAACCCAGCAGTTAGAGGAGGAGCCCGGTTGTTTACTTTTCTAGATAGAAATTCAACCCATCAGTTAACGGAATGGGGAGGGATTTGGTTGCTAGGATGAAATGGGATAGTGGGCTAACAATTAGGAGTGATTTTAGATGGATCCACGTGAAGGCTAAGAGAGATTTGTGAAGTGGGGTGGCGGCTGTAATGAGGGGAATGTGGGAGTTGTGGTTTGAAATTAGGAATTAACTCCTTTAATTTATGAGGTGGAGACAAGGGGTGGTTATGATGTAGGGAGTAGTTACGAAGGAGGTTATGGTGATTATGAGTGGTTGAGGTGGTGGGTGGTGGCTGCCAGAGTCGGTGGTGGTCGCCAGAGATGTTTTCCGGTGATCGCCGAAAAGCTCTAAAAGATGAAAATGGGTATGGGAGATATAGGAGCGCCGCTGAAAATGAACTCCGGTGATCACCAAAGATGTTTTATGGGGATATTTTCTGTGGGGGAATGAGGGTGCTGGTGGCTCCACGACATGGGGAGGGAGGGGTGGCCGACCACTTGGGTTGGAGGGGCAAAACCCCTTTGGTTGGCTGTTTGGGATGCTGTCATCAAATCTGGAGGTGCACAGTTGGTGGAGGGGTGAGATAGACGGTGAAGTTGGGGGTGATTTTGATGGAGATAAGGTGGCCGGCTGCCCCCACCTGTGGAGGGGGATGAAAGGGGCTTGGGCAGTGGCTGAGAGGAGGATTTGGGAGGGTATTTGATGGCTATTTTCAGTGGGGAAGGTGATGTGGGATGTCTCACGACAATGGAATGGGGGTTGATGAGGGTGGCCGGACACGGAGGGGAAGGGGTATACAAGTCCGAGCTTTGCACCCGAAATCGGCTTCGGCACCGAGATGATCAAAGAATGTGCTTTAATACTTCATTCTTCAATGCCTAAAATGTGAGCCCTCACCCTCTATTTATAGATTCTTAGGGGACAACATGCGACTATGATTGGCCGGACGTCCCGGCTCAGAAATACATAAAATTACAACTCAAGTAAAAAATGGCAAGAAAACAACTACTATGATCGTCGATCCGCGTAAAATGAACGGTTCTGATCATCGTGCAAGTCGATCGCGATCCCCATCATACCCTCTCTAATTTCTGGGCATTTTTTTCATTCAAGATTCGTTTTACTATCTTGAATAAAAGAATGAGTAGATCATTTCTGCCCCAAATTAGAATATTCTTCAGTTTAGAACTTTAACAATGTACGAAAATTAAGAACTCTTCGTTTTGGTTTCCCCTATGCTTCTGAGAAATAAACTAAGGGAAGTTATAAAAGCGAACAACAAGTAAATGGGATAAGGGTGGTGATGGTGATGAAGGCATCTATACATTCTTTACTGCCTTCTTTCTTTCATTTTGTTCCTAGTTCTAATTCTTTGTTATTACTAAAGCTTATATCTTATAGCAATTAGAGTGTTCTAATCTTTCATTTGTTATCTTTGGGCGCAGACTAGGCACATCATTAAATGAAGGGTCAGTTTCTAGATACTATAATCAGGATGATATCCTGAAGGTTTTAAGTGTAATTTCTTCCAGTCCAGAGAATGCCTTATCTTATGCTGATATCAACAAAAGCATATCTGAATATTTTGATATTCCAATCGTCTTTCCAAAACTTGAAAAATCAGCTTCTATGAGAGGTGGCCTGAATGACAAGGATGGTGTCATATGTTCTATTGACAACACCCTGTCAAGGATGACATCCAACATTTTGAGTAATTCAGGAGATAATAGTGTTAGCAATATAATGACAAGCAACTCGAAACATGATGTTGCTAAGGATGATGGAACTGAAGATCCACCTCCTTTTATCATGGATCTGGCTAGGATTTCAGATGCACAAACAATTTTCAAGGATAATCATGATGTGTGTGCCACCAATATACCCGTAATTGCTGGTGATATCTTTGTTTCATTGAATAATGGAAATCCCACCAGTGCAATTATAGATCCAAAAATATTCTTGCCCAAAGGGATCGATAAGAGGGTGAAGCATGGCTTTGGTTCTGTTGTGACCGATCTGTCTTGCTCAAACCTAGAAATTGCGGTTGCAAAGTCGATTTTTGTTAGCAATTTCTCTAGTAGTTCAGTAAATGGAAGTGAAATTTGCAAGGAAGAGGCTGATAATTCCATATATTCAACAAAAAATGGTTCGGCAGGTGCATGCTATGAAATCATAGATCCCTTAAACAAGTTTGACATGGTACGTAACAATGCCAAGGAGAGGGGGTCAGCTGCTACTGCTCCATTCAAGCCCCTGACATACATAAATCAGTACGCTCAAGGTGACATTGCTGCATCTGCTGCTGCTAGTCTGGCCGTTCTCTCGACAAAAGACAGTAAATTTACCAGTGTGAATGTCTCTTGCAGCCAAAGGAAAATATTATCTGCAAATATTGCATTGCAACTAAAAGCTTTTTCTGTAGCAGTTATGAACTTTTTGTGGCCATGGGCTGAGAAGAAGCTTACTGATATTCCCAGGGAAAGATGTGGTTGGTGCATTGCATGCAAAAGTCTAACCACTAGCAAGAAGGGGTGCTTGTTAAATTTAGCAGCATCAAATGCCATTAAAGGACCTATCAGATATTCCAACCTTCGTGCAAGTAAGCACCATGAAAATCATCTGCCAGTCATTGCCACTCAATTGATGTTTATGGAGGAAAGTTTGCGAGGGCTTATGGTTGGTGAATTTTTAGATGCGCGGAATGACAAATGGCCTAAGCAAGTTATACAAGCCAGTAGTTGCGGCAATTTGAAGTCACTAGTTCTTCAAGTAAGTTTTTCTGACTATTATTATTTATTCTACCGATTGATATTTTTTTCTCTAGCAACCTATAACCAAAACTTTCCAATTATTCTTCCCATTATGAACACTTAACCATGTTATCATCATTTTTGCATTTGGTCTCTTCTATATTTTAAGCAACATAGAAAAAATTTAGCTCCTAATTTCACATGCCCATCCGTTGAGCAACCAGAGTTTGTTTCAATTTTACAGTCAAGTTGTTGAGGACGTTGAATCTTGTGTCTGATACTTAAAGGTAATTTAAAATTGTAGTTTATGCTAGGGAATTGGGTGGAAGAGTACATGGTGTCTCCACGTTCAATTTCACTGTGAGAATAATGGTGTCATGCATTCTAATATGAAATAATGGTACTTTGAAGTTTATGGTATTTACGGTTGCAGATAGGGGTGCCCAAAAAACCCGGGCCCGGTCCGGTAAAAGCCCAGATAGGCTCGGGACCGGGCTAAGCCCGCCCCGGGCCCAGGCCGGGTCATGGGGCCTTACAAGGCCCATATATAGGCATTTGCCCGGCCTGGGCCGGGCCGAGCAAAGCACGGTTTCCTAGGCCCAAGCTAAGCCCGGTGCTGGCCCGAGCAAAGCCCGGTTTCGTGAAAGCCCGGGCTAAGCCCGGGCTTCGCGAAGGTCGATCTCGCCACCGGCGAGATGCAAAAGTTCGTGTACGGTGATGGAAAGTACGGCGACGAGCCTTACTTCATCCCGACGGCGGAGGAAGGAGGTGAGGAGAACGAAGGATAAGTACGATGGAGCCATTATTGGTCGATTGTCGGTCTGCGTGTTAGAGAGGGAGAGAGAATGATGCGAGTATCGAAAGCAAATAAGGAAAGACTTGGCGGGTAGTTATGGCTGGAAAGAGGGCAGATTTGGACTGTTTGGGGCTGAAAACAGCAAGGTGGCTGTTTGGGGTTATGCGGGTAGGCGGCCTGGAAGAGGGGAGGAGGAGGTCTCGGTGTGAACAGTAACGGATGAACAGTACGTAGGTGAATAGTGCTCGGATGAACAGTACGCCGGTGAATAGTACTCAGGTGAACAATACCCGTGAACAATAACTTCGTTTCCTGGACATCAATGATGAGTTGGAATTTGGGGGTTGTAGGGCCTGCGAATGAGAGTTTTGGAGGGTTTTGAGGGATGCCGACGACTGGATAGCAAGAGAAAAGGGGTGGAGAAGAGGGGGAATTAAAAAGGAAACAAAACTTATCCAAGGAGTCATGACCAAGGGGGCTCCACGGAGTCGGCACCGCAGAGGTGATCACCGGAATGAAAGAAGACACTCTCTTCTCCAAACATTCAGCAATGAGAAATGACGGCAACCCTAAACCATCTATTTATAAGAAATAAAACTTAGGGCACCCGGAATCAACAACTATGATTTGTCGTTGGTCTCGAGGCTAAAACTACATGAAATTGAATCCGAAAAGTACAAAGCTATATTTGAAATTGATTCACAACGCGAATGCGAACGCATCCACGGAGTTGGATCGTCGATCCGGGCAAACCATATATGGTAAGTCTCCAAATCAGGCCCGAATAGGCCCAAAGCTCGTCCTCGTCTCTGCTCCTCATCAGGTAACTGTATCTTTCATTACATCTTCAAAAAGTTACATCTATAAACTCACGCGGTTAACAAAAATAGACCGCCGAGCTTTTCAGAAAAAAATGCATCGTTTATCTAATCCCCCGATCCGAGCCTCTTAGTTACAATGGTCCCTCAGAATTCACATAGCCTTCAACATCAACCATTGGCAAATAACCTTTACTGGACGAACTGGAGATTGAATCTATCTCGCTGCCATCACTACTTTCATCTTCTCGATATTCGCTAGGGAGGCTCTTGTCGCTGAAACTATTGGATTCCTGAGACGCGGTCTGTGCGGTCTTCTTCTTCTGGCCTCCAGTATTAGATTTATCATTGTCAGCCTTTTCTCCTCCCTCTTCATCTCCTTCCTCCTCCTCCTTGTCTTTCTTCTTCTGCTTCTTCCCCGTCTTCTCCTTCTTCATCATCATCTCCAGGTTCCTCTCCAAATTTGGCGTTGCCCTTGGCCGCATGGTTCATCGCGGCCACCTTTCCATTATACTCAGGGAAGAGTTCGACAAAGGAAGTGTTCTCGAAGCCTTCTTTGGCGCCACCCAGTTTGCAGAAACGGCGAACAACATCTTCGACCGTTTCCTTTATGAAAGGGAAGGTTACATCCCGGAATACATAATTGTCTGGATCGTAGGCCAGCTGTAAGGAAACATGCAAAAGCTCAAGTTGCGCAGTCGAAAGATTCAAGTCGCGGCGACCAGAAATATCTTACCGCCTCTTTCTACTTTAGTCGGACGACCTCTTCCTTTAACCGCTCTACATTCTCTTGAAGCTCTGACTTGTCCCTCATTACTTACTTCGGGGCGCAACCCATGTAGTGGCTTGTGATCAGGCCGTTCGCCTGAGCCTGAGCAGAAAAATATGACAAGTCCACAGGGGCGACCTCTGAAAGTTCTTTGAAGTTACGCTTCCCATACAGGGCAGCGCCGGCCACGTATGCATGACTGGTAAGCTTCCCGCTCCTCCAGGTGGGAAGAGTGGCCGACACCCGTACATGTTTGCTTTTGCGGTGCCATTGCATCGTCGTGTTTCCACGAAGATCCTTTAGCCTTTTGCTTAGCCCATGGAGCAGATAGGAGTCATCAGAAGAGTAGTCCGCAGCTGAATCATCTTCTTCCCGCCTTTCCTTGCCAGCTCCCCCCTCTTCTCCTTCTGAGTAAGAGTCAGACCGCCCAGAGTCTGTGGCGGGTTCGTAGGCACTACTAGATTTGCTGCAAAGTCCATTATTACTATGCGGCTAATGCAATTAGAAATATTTGATCACAAAAAGTACTTACTGTCTTGAAGAACTATTCCTTCCAAACTTGGAAGAAAGGAAGATAATAGTCAATGTCAAGTCGCAAATCCCACACGAACTCGACAATCTTCTTCTCAATGTCCAGCAGCTGCCAGGTCCTGAATTCATTGTCTGCACGCTCTTGTGGATGAGTGTGATGCAAACCATGGTCGCCCTCAAACATTAGATAGCGTGATGTCCAGCTGTGAACCCTGTTCGACAGGTTCACAAGCTTCATCCTCTTGCAGTAGAAATACATGATGCCCTTGAAAGCTGCGGTGCTAGACACTGTGATAGATCACACAGAGAATATCTTCCTGAAGATATTCATGGAGAAAGTTATCTTCTCAGGCCGTAGAAAAGATAGGTAGTTGAAGATCCCGACAATTATATTGGCGGCGAGCTGACCAGGAACGATCCCATATTGCTCAAAGATCTCTGCGACCTCCCACATGATGGGGAACTTGAAGCCGCATTCGAATTGATCGATGGGTATTGCGATCTGGTTTGCCAACGAGGTGCCGATCCTTTCTTGCTTGTCTGGAAGTCGTACATGCAATGACGAATTTTGCATATGTTTTCAATAAAGTTTTGAAGGTCAGCATCTGTAAGGCGACACTTCTTGTGGTCCACGACATGAAAGATAACAATAACATCAACTCACGCGAACACCATTTTTTCAGACCGCATAGACTTCTGCTTCACGCACTTCTAAATTTCCTGCTACAAATGAAGAAAGACTGTTCTATTCATAGAAATAGTTGACCTGCGTATAACTATACATGCCGCAATCCCTGCCTGCCAGTTTGCGTGATTTTAAAACTGCACTTGCAACGTTTTTCAAAATACAAAAAAATGACGGTTAAAGTAACGAGACTGCACAGGTCGCAAGAGTAATCAATCATTACAAGCAGTAAAATACAAAAGGATCAGTTGCGCAAGCAGATATCCAACATCACGACGAATAAGACAAACAAAAATAATATCAACCAAATTAAAGTCTCAAGACAACATTGTCCAACGCATAATGTTACAAACATCAAATTCAAATCATTGACCGTGGTCAATGCGGTTTCTGCATAAATGTGCCACCTAGTCGCTTTCTTGTAGAAGCGCTCCGTACATTCACTGCAGATGGTGATGCATAACGTTGAAAGACCAGGGAACTTGAGAAGCTTCGCGGTCTGCATGACTCAAAGGAATCATGTGTTCCGCGGGCGCTCTCAGTTCACCAGGTAACACGAGCTGTTCAGTTGTTCCAGCTGGAGGGTTGGAAGTTTCACCCCTGACCGCGCGGTTTGGCTATCACAATCTCTCAGTATTTGCCACTCCAGCCCGCCGTCACTCGTCGGTCTCCCGCAGCATGTTCAGATACTTGTCCTTTTAATACTTGGCGTCATCATCAGATCGGCGCCCATCCCTCTTCTCCCTTTCGAGAGAGGAAGATATAACTGCGATCTGATCCCGGGATACCTTATCCCTCTCCAGTCGCTCCTTCTCCTTCTCTAGTTCGGTATAAAGGAGCTCCTCCCCTTCTTGTGCCTTGATCGGCTGCTGCTTCAGTGCCTCCTCTCCCGCGGGCTGCAGGTCCTCATGCGTCTTTTCTTTTAAAATGTCATGCTGACCAGACAGAATAAGTAACACTCCTTGGCTCTCCTTGCTTGTCTCACAGGGAAATCGCGTTGGTAGCGGGAGCGACGACAAGAACTCCACAGATTCCGTGGAGACCGCTGGTTCGTTTGGAGCTGAAACAAAGTATAACAAGTTCAGGATTTCTTGCTTAAGCAGATCACTATAGACAATTTTAAAGAGTAAGGTCGCTAGAACGCGAGGTTCCTCCTTGCCCAGTTACAACAGCAACCTGACGATTATCAAAAATAGGGCGTCTTAACCGTTCATGGTCAATTCGACTAAGTTGACCATCCCAATCGCGATGAGCCCCCTTTCTCCTCGTGTCCAACTCTTTGGTGGAAAGAACAATATCTTCAGTATCTGTTATAACCATCACCGGTCGCTTTTTTCAAGGAGGGGACCTGTAAGGAGGCGGGAGCATGATAAAGTTGGGTGCTGGTTTGAGCTTACCATCCCGCAAAAGGTTAGCAACGACTTGCCGACCCGCCGTCGCCGGCTTGTTCGCATCGCCCTTCTCCTTAGCCACCTTGTCTGCGGTGATCTGCTCATGGAGCTTTTTCTTCTCATCCCCTTCAGAAATACTCCAGAAGCCTGTTCCTCGCCGGCTCTTACTTCCTGAACCTCGACATCAGGGTCCACAACCGCCAGGTCGCCAGCAGTAGGCTGAAGAGCCTCCTTCAGTGACTTATTAATTTTCTCATATTTGTGAAAGTTTTGCATAATCTCATCATAGAGATACTGATCGAGGAAAGCGTGGTCTCGTCACCAAGAGTAACCTCCTTGTCGCGTGGTCTGTGTTGGAGGCTAGTCGCACTGACCATGATCGAGACATTTGGTTCTTCCATCCCTTTAAGAAGCTTGCTTACCCGCTCATCAACAGTCGTTTTATCCTTCCTATCCCTCTTCTTTTCACCGGACTTGGACGCTAACTCCTTTTGTTGTCGTTTCTCTGCGGCGATTTGCCCAAGTTGGCGCAATCCCTCGCCAACAGATCCAGTACCCATGGCAATTGGGGCTACTGAAGTTGCGTCCGGGTCATCAGTCAGCTTACCTTCCTCAAACCACCTCTCTTCCTCAGCAGACTTTTCCTCTTCAGCAACCTGCATCATCTCAGAATCTTGATCGACTCCATCTAAATCCATCCTCAGCATAATCGTCCCAGAGATTGAAACCATCACATTCATATTAGGAACTGAGGGAGCAATCAAGAGAACTGCCGCGATCTCAAAAGTCAGCAAAGCAGACTAGGGGTATATTGAAGGAGAAGCGACCTTCTACTTCCGAGGTTCAGTCAGAGTTGCGACCTTGATTTCACCAGAAGTTTCCACAGTGGCGCTAACGGGGTTTCAGGCTTCTTAGCTACAACCTTCTTTGCCTTCATTCGCGACTTAATCTTCTCCTTGCATGTCGAGATTGATGACATGAATTTTCCAAGATTTGTCATTGCGGTCTGGAAAATGCTAACCGTAAGTGGTGAATAACGCCCCATGATGAGAAATGTTTTGAAAACGGTGGAGCCCTCGGGGATATTTTAGACCTCCCAGCATTAAAGGAAGTTTCGGTCTCGCGGTTAAAGCCAACATTTTCGAAATTTCTAGAAATTAAAAATTGTGCGGGGATCATGTTTACCCGGGAGCCTGCAACCAATGTCAAGCCAACTCAGGTCGCGTGGTCAAGACTTACCAGACCGTATAGGCCGCTAAGTTCTCAACAACGACCTCCTAGCAGGGGAAGCCCGGACCGCAAAGCTAGTCGCCCGTTCTTGCGGTCTGGTTGTTAGTCTTTTTTCCTTCTGTTTTATTTCCCGCCACCTCTGCCAGGTTCTCTTGTACCCCAGACAGACGTTTTTTTAGCTCTGCTCATTCAGGCAGTCCCACGAGCCTATAAATAGGGGGAAGCGACACTCCCAAAGCACGCTGACTTGAATCCAGTTGTTCGTTTGTTAAGAGCCGCGATCTCGATTCCCGGGCTTTGCGGTCTCCTGCGCGCACAACTTTCCTCCTTTCATTTCGTGTAACCGCAATATTCAATCAATAAAAAGCCCACCGCAAGAGAGGCATTCGCCGTGGCGAGTCAAGTCTAGTGTTGCCGCTTGACGGCTTTTCCGCTCCTTTACTGTTTGCTGGTGTTTTTCAGTTCCGTGCTTCCATTCCTCCGCCATCTCACCCTTCTCGCAGTAGAACACAAAGAGTTGGTGTCAATCCTGGTACCAACATTCAGGCTGAAATGTGACTTTCCAATTAAGTTTAGAATAGTAGAAGTTGTACAGTCCCAAACGTTGTGGTTAATCGCAAGTTTACTTGGATAGATTTAATTTAATTAGTAAGAATTTATCATCCTTATGTGTAAATGTCTAGGATAATATTTAGTGGATAAATATTCATTTCTTTAGATTTACATGTTTAATCATTCAAGTTAAGAGGTATTAGTGTTTTATGTAAGACTAGACACCCTTCCTTTTATGAACTAAGCGAAACCCATCTTCTTGACATCGAAGATAACCATAGGTGCACTCATGGCTAGACATTCTTTCTTCATCTTCTTCTTGCTTCCAATACTGTCAATCTCCAAATATCTTGGATAGTAGCCACATGTTGTTCATGGCTCTATATATTTTCTTCAATTACTCTCTCTTTCTGTGTTGGCAACTTCTAATCATCACTAATGTTTTGATTTGGTTCCTCCGCAAGTTTCATATTCCTTGGATTTGAGTATCTGCATCTTCTTTTGCATATACTTTGCCTTGAGCACCACATCTCCTTGGATTGATTGGGTGTGAGAATGTATTTTCATGATGTCTTCCTTTGTTTTTGTCAAAAGATCGTGATGGGAAGCAGCCCTCCTGACCCGTTCGGGTCTACTCACGACGACCTCAGGCGTAGTGACGACAGAGACCGCTTATTTTTAACGGCTCACCGATCATAGTAGTTTTGTTTCTTGTCGTATTTTATTTCAAGTTATATTTTTATATTTTTTTGAGTCGCAGCGTCAGCCAATCATTGTCATTCATTGCTCTCTAAAAAACTATAAATAGAGGGTGAAGACTCTCATTTTGGGTATTGAAGGATTGAAGCTTAGAAGCCAATTCCCTTGATCACTATGGTGCCGAAGTCATCCCTGGGAGCGATGCCTGGGCCTCCCTTCTCCATTCCCCCACCCCTTGTCCGACCCCTTTCATATTCCCCCTGGCTTGCCACCCCATCTCACCACCACTCTTGGCCGACCACGTCCCTCCTTCACCTCTCCTTGCCGTGAAGCTACATGATCCCTCCTTCATTCTCCCTCAAGCAGCCATCCTATACGACCTTTCCTCTTCCATTGGAAACATGTAACACCCCTCCCCTCTCTTACAACAACTGACCAAACCCTATTCCCATCACCAACTACAACAATTGAGCCTCTTCCTCCTCCTCCAGAAAGCATTCCTCTCCTTAAAGATCCCCACTAAAACAACCCTTTATCCCTTGATTTTCACGTCAGGAGATCACTGGAAAATGTATCGGTCCATCTCCGGTGATACGCTACTACCCCATCATTTTCCTATCACTTTACATTTTTTGGCCAACGCCAGATAATATTTCCAACAACCACCACCACCACCGACAACCACTTCTGGCCACCACCACCGACAACCACTTCTGGCCACCACCAACCCTGCAAGCTCACTATCCAACTCCCATAGCATATTCATGTGTGTGATGACTTAGATCCTGTGCCCATATATGGGCAAGTTCCTCGGAGTTTATTTTGATGATATCCTAGTTTGCCGTCAGACTCATAGAGAGCACCCCCACACATACGATTGCTCTTCAACATCCTCCAAAAGGAGCACTTTTATATCCATCTGAAGAAGTGCATCTTTTTATTCGAGTCTGTGCACCAGGCCTAGTTTGATGATATCCTAGTTTGGCGTGTTTATAGATCTTGAAAAAGTCAAGTCCATCCCAGACTGGCCTATCCCTATGAATATCCATGAGGCTCAAAATTTCCATGGACTGACCACATTTTTTAGACGCTTTGTCGGATGATTCCACACTATCATGACTCCCTATACGAGTTGTCTTCGTAAGGGTGATTTTCAGTGGACATCTGCCACCACTCAGGCATCCGAAGACATAAAGGAGAAATTGACCATGACTCCGACACTCCGATTACCTGATTTTAGGCTAGACTTCCAAGTTGCTTGTGGCGCCTCCATCGTAGGCTTAGGAGGGGTACTCACTCATTAGTGCCATCTAGTTTCTTACTTTAGTGAGAAGCTGAATGATGTTCGACAGAGGTACTTCAACTATGACCGAGATTTTTATGCGATAGTACAATAATTTAGACACCAAAGACACTACCTCCTCCCACACGAGATCATTTTGTATTCAGATCACCAGGCTTTACATTATTTATAATCTTAGAAAAATTGAGTCACCGCCGCGCCAAATGGATAGAGCACATGCAGGAATTTCACCATGCTCTTAAACATCGAGCAAGTGTTGAGAACAAACCCGCAAACGTACTTAGCCGTCGGGTGGGCCTGCTTCACCCCCTTACCACTGAGGTCACTGGATTCAAGCATCTGATCACTGAGTATGCGACATTCTCAGACTTTGCAGAGATATACTCCGCTTTATCTCAGGGCCCACATGAAGTCCTCACTGATTATTCGATTACAGACCGGTATTTATTTCACGACACACTTTTAGGCATCCCCAGGACCTCCTTCCGAGATCATCTGGTTTGGCAGATGCATGCCAGTGGTGCAACAGATCACTTTAGTAAGGATAAAACCACTGCATTGGTGGAAGATTTTTTTTATTGGCCCTCCCTCAAGAGGGATGTTGCGCGAGTTGTCCAACATTGCCACATCGCCAGTCGCCAAAGGACCATGACAAAATACGGGAATTTATACACCAATGCCAGTACCATGCTAGTATTGAGTGCATATTATTATTGACTTTGTACTAGGATTACCACGCATCTTACACAAGCACGTTTCCATACTTGTTGTAGTTGACCGATTATTCAAAATGACTCACTTTATCGCATGCAGCAAGACGGCCGCCACGTCTCGCGTTGCTTCACTATTTATTCGGGACATCTTTAGACTTCATGGTCTCCCTAAGATCATGTCTCTGATCGAGATGTTCGAGTCATGAGTTATTTTTCGAAGACCCTCTAGAATATTATTGGTACCACACAATTATTTTTATTTGCTTGCCATTCACAGACGAATGGCTAGACCGAGGTAGTAAACCAGAGTTTAGGAAATCTTTTGTGATGCCTTGTTAGTGACCACACCACCTCTTAGGATTCAGTGTTACCAATGAACGAGTTTGCATTTAATAGTTCAGTGAATATGACAACAAGATTGAGTCCATTTTAGGTAGTCTTAGGTTATGAATCTAGAAAGCCGATAGTTCTCATTCCCCTACCTATAAAGTTTTGTCCTAGCGAGTCAGTTGAGTATTTTATTAGACATATACATAGCATGCATGAGTCAGTTCGACGAAAGTTTTCTTGTAATAATGATATTTATAAATTTTATGCTGATAGCCATAAGAGAATGAAAAGATTTAAAGAAGGAGGACAAGTGATGGTTCGTATATGCGCTGAGAGGTTCCTAAAAGGAACTTCTTGAAAATATAATGTTTAGCGAATGAGTCCTTACACTGTGCTAAAACGAATTGGAGCAAATGCTTATGAACTGAATATCCAAATGAGTATGAAGATTTCATCTGTATTCAATCTTGAATATTTGACTCCATAATATGAGCTACATGATATGTACCCTTCACCTCTACCTCCACATCCTCTCAACGTCCGTTTACATTCACCACTCCACAACTGCAGTTATTACCATTATTTTCTTCTACCTCATCGTTTTAGTAGCAACTTTCACTTACCACCCTGTTACCTTTTCAACATGAGTCCTCGACACGATTAATCATCCGACTTCTCCAGTTCTTGCATCATATTCGTCGCCAACATTTCCGCCATCTTCAGTAGTTCCATCGTCTACAACAGTTCCGTCATCTTCAGTAGTTCCATTGTCTACAACCGTTCCATCGTCTTCAACAGTTCCATCATCTTCCACAGTTCCGCCATCATCAGCAGTTCCCTCGAGTACTACAGTTTCTTCTTCTTCGGCCGCTAGCCCATTTGACGTAATTTCCGATATCGTGGCCCATGAGCTTATTCACGCACCAAACAAAGTCTGCTACTCGGTCCATTGGCAGGGCTTCCATTTTATTGATGATACCTGGATCTCCATAGTAGAGCTCAAGAGACTCGCCTCCGCTCTATAACGACATTATGATAATCTTTATTCTACGAAGATAATTGATTATGAGATGGGGTGAGTTGATGTGAAAAAGTCCACCCGACCTGTTCGGGTCTACTCATGACGACCTTTGGTGTAGGGACAATTGGGACCGCTCATCTCGAGCGGTTCACCGATCATATTACTTTTTGACTCTTGACATATTTTATTTCGAGTTATATTTTTTGAGTCGGAGCGCTGATCAATCAAAGCCGTTTATTGCTCCATAAAAATGTAAATAGAAGGTGAGAGCTCTCATTTTTTATTTTGACGGATTGAGGCTTAGAAGCCAATTCCCTTGATCACTAAATGCCGAAGTCGTCCTCTGGTGCGAAGCTTGGGTATCTCTCCTCCATTCTCCTACCCCTTGGCCGGCCACCCCATCTCACCAGCACCCTTGACCGACCACATCCTTCCTTTGCTTCCCCTTGTCGTGAAGCTACAAGATCCCTGCTTCATTCCCTCATGAAGCATCCGACCCGTGGGGCCTTTCCTATTCTTCCATCGGAAACAACCAGCACCCCTCCCCTCTCTTACAACAGCCGACCAAACCCTATTCCCATCACCAAATGCAACAACCAAGCCTCTTGTTCCTCCACAAAACATCCCCTCCCTAAAGATCCCCACCAAAATGGCCCATTTACCCCCTTAATTTTCATCTCCGACGATCATTTGAAAATGTATCTGTCCATCTATGATGATCCGCTACTATTTTCCTATCATTTTTCTATCACTTTCAGAAAATATTTCTGACGATTGTCACCACCGACAACCACTACCGGCCACCACCAACCACCAACCGCCTCCCCTACCGCTCATAACCACCACCTCCACTAACACTCATAACCACAAACCACCTCCACTACCACTCATAACCACCATAACTACCGCCCAACTACCCCCTCCATCCCGCTCTCCTACATTTTTGGAGTTCATTCCTAAAATTTAGCTAAACCTCTCCCCATTCCTCATTCGCGTGGAGCCCCCTAAAATCCTTCCTTAATATTAGCCCACTCACCCCACTTCTTCTATAACGGGCCCCACTTTCTTCCCTTCTATCATAATCCTCATGTGAAGCCAACATCACCTCTTTCTCCCAAACCAAAATCCCCCACTCTCCTTTACTCCAAATCAAGTCAGCTGACAACCCAAGGCCAGGCCCAACCGCCTCCCTCTCTCTCCCTCCAATCCTTCTTCCCCACTTGGATCCACCATCTAGTTGGCCAGTTTACTGGAAACAATTCCTGACAGCAATTTCACCTCCTAATACAACCCAACAATATCCTCTACCAACCATCTATTTCTGTAAGAACTTCCAGGCATGATTGTCAGGATCGCGATCCAGATCATAAGATCTTATGATCGTACGATCCAAATTTTCTAAATCGATCCAGCTTTTGTAAAGCGATCCTAGATCTAATCCTACTATCCCATCCGAGACAACCTCAAAACGATCTCATCTAGAATCTTGATCCTAACAACCTTGATTCCAGGAAGCAAATCCCCCCATTCCGGCCCCTTTACAACAACTACCCAGGCCCTTTACAGCCACCACACAGCCCCTGCCTCTTGGACAGTTCTTCTGGCCACTCCATAGTCCTCCAAAGACACCTCCAACCTTCCCCTCTTTATAGTCTTGGTATTCATGGTGTCATTTTATTTTTGCATTGGATCTTGTGTGTTTTTTACTTGATGTGATAGTAGTTTATAAGTTTTGTTTCAGTCGCTCCGGTCTTTGTAATTTCCCATTTAACTAGTATTTCTTCTCACACACTTTCGCTCCCTTAATCCGCTTTTGTTTTGTTAGTTTAATCGCTTTAATTTAATTGTGGAGAAGTCAAGTCATATCATTTATAAATATTGTTTTGCAAAATTGATTTCGCCGGTCATTGCATTTGCATCTAGCCCTAATTCTCATTTGTAGACTTATGTCAGATCGCCTCATGGTTATTTCGTTGTTCGTGTGGGCATCGTCATAATGACCCTCTTTCTACTTATCTTTTTACCATAGCAATGAAATATTTCTCAATGTTCATGGATTTGGAGGTAGCATAACACAAGATAGTGTTGCTTCACAAATATGCTCAATCAGTGGTTCCTCATCTTATAGACACAAATGATTTGTTCGTTTTAATATTAGGACAGTAATCGTGTATAGGCAGGTCTTTAGTTCAATCATGATTCATGGCCAAAGTGAGGTCTACTTAACAAGTTATGTGAGAATCAATGCGGGTTAATAAGTGACAAAAAGAACAATCTGAGTTTTATACTTGGGACTTCCATAATTCTCAATTATGTTACTATTGGGAGTTGATTTCTATGCTAGCTTAGATTTGAAGGATAACATGCTATGCTGTTGTCCTTTGTTGAGAGGATTGAACTGGTTAGAGTGGTGCGATGGGGGTAATCTGCATTTGGATGCATATTGTTAGTTTTTTGACTTAGGACAGGCCGTGATAGGATGAGGTGCTGATACTAATGCAATCCTAAGTGAGTGTGATGCAAAACAAACTCAAACAATTCCAATCTAAATGAAGTGCAAATGTTTTATTTAAAATCCATAAGTAAAACTTTAGAAAAATAAATCTATGTTAGCTAGCAATTCAACACAACGTTCACCAACATGTTTAAGCACACAACAACAACAACAACACTCAAGCCTTTTTCCCACTATAGTGGGGTCGGCTATATGGATCCTTTGTCGCCATTATGCCTTATCTTTTGTCATAATCTCACTAATGCCTAAGTACATCGTCTTTCCTTATTGTTTCATTTCAAGTCTTTATTGGTCTACCCCTCCCGCGTTTAACATGCCTAGTGACTAGATTCTCACAACACCTAACAAGTGCCTCTAATGGCTCCTTTGTACGTGTTCAAACCATCTTAGTCAAGCTTCTCGCATCTTCTCTGCAATTGGTGCTACCTCTGTCTTATCCCTAATATATTCATTTCGAATTTTATCCAGTCTCGTGTGTCCACATGTCCACCTAAACATTCTTATCCCCACAACTCCCATTTTTTGCTCATGTACACAATTCATTGCCCAACACTCAGAACCATAAAGCATCGCCGGTCTAATTGCAGTCCGGTAAAACTTGCCCTTAAGTTTTAATGGTACTTTACGATCACATAAGATCCCTGACATGTCTCTCCACTTCAACCAACCCGCTTGGATTCTGTGTCATATCTTTATTAATACCTCCATCTTTTTGAACTTTCGATCCAAGATTTTTAAAACACTTACTACTGGAAATATCTTGCTCACCTAACTTAATAACGAAGTCATCCGACCTTGTATTGCTAAATTTAAGCTCCATATACTTCGTATTTGCCCTGCTTAACCTAAGAACCTTTTTTCTAAAGTGTCTCGCCAAGATTCAAGTTGTGTGTACACCCTTGCGTGACTCATTGACCAAAACGATATCTTCCGCAAACAATAAACACCATAATATTACTTGTTGGATATGTCTGATGAGTTCATCTATGATAAGTGTAAAGAGATAAGAGCTTAAAGCTGAACCTTGGTGTAAGCCAACAGTGATAAGAAATTCCCGTATTAATTCTCTAAATGTCCTCACCCTTGTCATTGAATTTGTATTCATACCTTTGATTATGCCAATGTATGATACATTTACACCTTTCTTTTGTAAGACCCTCCATAAGATCTCTCTTGGAACTGTATCATTAGTCTTCTTAAGATCGATGAACAACATATGCAAATTTTGTTTTCTTTCTTGATAGTTGTCAATGAGTTTTCTCAAGAGATGTATAGCTTTCATGGTCGACCGCCCTGACATGAATCCAAATTGATTTTCCGAGATGTTAGTCTTCCGGCTTACTCTTCTTTCTATTATTCGTTCCCATAGTTTCATGGTTGGACTCATCAATTTAATTCCTCTATAATCAACACAAATTTGTATATCTCATTTGTTCTTATACAAAGATACCAAGATATTTTCTCTCTATTGGTCTGATATTCTCTTTAACTTCAGCATCTTATTGAAAAAACATGCAAAACACAACATTTCTTCATTTTGTAGACATTTCCATACAACGATGAGCATATTGTCTGAGCCAATCGTTTTTTCATTTTTCATCTTCTTTAGAGTATCATTTACCTCTGATACGTGAATTTACGATAAAACGTTATGTTCTAATACTTCTCCGATTTACTTAACTTTTTCAAATTCAATTTATTGTTTTTTGTTTAATTATATAGTTGATAAAAGTATCTTTTTTAATATTCTTTAATATCCACGTTATCCGTCAAAACCGTGTTTGTTTCATTCTTTATGCATTTTACATGACTTAAATTTCTTGTCTTACGTTTGTTAACTCGGACAATTTTATATATGTCACGCTCTCCATCTTTGGTTTCTAGTCATTTATAAAAATTTCCACAAGCTTGACTTATTGCTTTACTTACTACATATTTAGTTTTTTTGGCGACTTTATACATGACTAAGTTTTCATCATTCCTACAAGCACAAAGTGATTTATAGTTGACCCCCTTTGCCATCACTTTGTCATGCACTTTCTTTTTTCATCACAAAAATTCTTTATTTTGGAGCACACGACCTTTTGATACTCCAAGTACGTTTTTTCCTTCTATCCTTAAATCTGAAGATATAACTTTGTCTTGCACTTTCTTTTTTTATCACAAAAATTCTTTATTTTGGAGCACACGACCTTTTGATACTCCAAGTACGTTTTTTCCGTCTATCCTTAAATGTGAAGATATAGCTTTATATGAGATATTAGAATCAACATAGAGATCATCAACTAGTTGTGCTATAACTGTTGTCTTGAAAATTACATACTTTTTCATCTTCAAGTTCCATCACCGATTTTTTGACAATATTTTTGTTCTTGTCTTTAATTTATTATATTTAATTTGTACGTCTAACACCACTAGCCTATGTTGTCTTGCCAAACTTTTTTCTGGTATGACTTTACAATCCCTACAAATCATTTTATCCTTTTGCGAGTCATATAATAATCAATTTGTGACTTATTTGGTTCTCTTTTAAATATAATTAAATGTTCTTCCCTTTTTATGAAAAGTGTATTTGTCACAATTATTTCATGTGCTACGACAGTGTAAAATGGTTCGCCCTTCTTCATTTATTTCTCCATATCCAAATACTCTATGAACGACTATATAATCTACATTTTCTTTTTCTATATGTCTATTTTAATCTACTCTTATGAAAATCTTCTCTCTTTGTTGGATTTTCCTTAGTAAATCATTAAATTCTTCCCAAAATTGTACTTTAATGCTTTACTTAATCCTACTTCTGACGCGTAAACAATGATCACATTAATAGTTTTATTTTCTATGACCAATTTAAGAGCTAAGATTTTATCACTTTTTATACTTATCCAAACAAGTTGATTCCTTCAAATAATATCCACAATAATACCTACTTCACTATTTGTTTTATTTTTTCATGTGCACTATAATTTAAAACCTGAATTATCTAACAAATTAATTTTCTCACCGACCCATTTAGTCTCTTGCAAACATAAACTATTTTTCCTTCACCTAATCATCATATCCACTACTTTTATCGTTTTCCCCGTAAGCGTACTTATATTTCAACTATAATATTTAGGTCGGTCATAATTCCTACGACATACTTCGATCGGACGTCTAATATGTGCGGAATTTTGCCCATTTAACACTACACCCATGTCCTCTTGGAGGTGCAGCGGTCCTTGCCAAGATTTCACATTCGGACAATACGATGAGAACTTTTGCATATTTAACACTATACCCAAGTCCTAGAGATGCAACAGTTTTTGCCAAAACGCCGCATTCAGATCATGCGACATGTTCCTTAGGGGGAACAACCTAGCTTTTGCACAATTTATCAAATTATCCATATTCAGAAGGGTGCCTAAACTTTACGCTGTCTGTCTACTTAACACAACCCTCACCGTTTTTCATCCGGGCTTGGGATTGACATAAGCTGGTTTAAATAACACAAGCACAATCAAATTTTCCTTTGCGCCTGATTTTCAACAACTTCTATAAATGAGCTTTATAGAAATAAGAAAATCAACAACCTAAGCAATTCTCAACTTCCAAGCGAACTTACATTGTTCATCATCATATTGAATATCAAGGAAAATAAAACAACAATACAAAAACAGTCACAAGTAAGGATACATTGCATTGTAGTGGCTTTTCAACGATTAATAGAAGACGGTGGCCCTTCGGCGATACAATGGCTGGATTCCTAGTGCTAGATGTATGGAGGAAATGGAGTTTCAGTTGGCAGAGGGAGGATGGACTTGGAGGAGTGAATTACTCAGAGAAACAGCGACTGAGAGGTGAAATCTGAGAAGATCCAGTGGCTGGTAACAAAAACCGGAGTGGATTATAGGTTGAAGGCGAGGTCAAGATGAAGGGGTTCAGTGAAAATTAGGGATCGACAGAGGGAATGGTAGGGGGCTACTGGAACTAGCGAGCTGAAGGGTGTAAAAGGTCAACTGGGGAGGATTTTGCGGATATTAAATGATAACGAGGGATTGTGGGCCCGTGGAGATTACAGAGACTGGATCGTTGTTGTAGACAAGATCCGAATGGCTGGGAAGTTGTTGCCAGACCAAACCAAGTGTTCTGTTCTGTTGAGCTGGAGGAAGATGTTGGAAGAGGCGGTGTGGCTCGCGGGATGTTGAAGATAACATGTTCAAACATTTTGTGATGGAGATGAGGGATCGTGCATCCTAGAATAAAGGAAAATGACGGAGATCATGTGGTTTATGAGATGAAATTATAGAAACGAGAAAATTTCAGGAAAATAAACCGGGGTGTCGCATCTCGAGGTCTCGTAACGTCGCACCGCAATATGATTGTCTGGATTCACTCACAAATTAAAGAATACCTGGAAATGAAAGCCTTCGCCCCTATTTATAATGAGAGGAGCGGTTGAGAACCCGACATGATAACTATGGTTTGCTGTTATGCCAGGTTTCTTTATAATGTTAAATACAACAACACTCAAGCTTTTATCCCACTATAGGGGGTCAGCTGTAGATCCTTTGTTGCCATTATGTCCTATTTTTAGTCATAATCTCACTAATGCCTAAGTACATCATGTCTTTCCTTATAGTTTCATTCCAAGTCTTTATTGGTCTACCCCTCCCCCGTTTAACATGCCTAGTGACTAGACTCACAACGCCTAACAGGTGCCTCTAATGGTCTCCTTTGTATGTGTCCAAACCATCTTAATTGAGCTTCTCGCATTTTATCTGCAATTGGTGCTACTTCTGTCTTATCCCCAATACAGTCATTTCTAATTTTATCCAGTCTCGTGTGTCCACACATCCACCTAAGCATTCTCATCTCCGCAACTCTCATTTTTTGATAATGTACATAATTCACTGCCCAACACTCGGAACCACAGAACATCGCTAGTCTAATTGCAGTATTGTTAAACTTGTCTTTAAGTTTTAATGGTACTTTGCGATCACATAAGATCTCTGACGCGCCTATCCACTTCAACCAACCCGCTTGGATTCTATGTGTCATATCTTTATCAATAGCTCCATATTTTTGAACTATCGATCCAAGATATTTAAAACACTCGCTAGGGGAAGTATCTTGAACACCCAACTTAATAACAAAGTCATCCGTCCTTCTTGGCATCTTTCACTGCTAAATTTAAGCTCCATATACTCCGTCTTTGCCCCGCTCAACCAAAAGCCATTCTTTTCTAAAGTGTCTCGCCAAGATTCAAGTTTTGCGTTTACACCCTCGAGCGTCTCATCGACCAAAACAATTTCATCCGCAAACAATAAACACCGAAGTATAGCTTGTTGGATATGTTCGGTGAGTTCATCTAAGATAAGTGTAAAGAGATGAGAGTTTAAAGCTGAACCTTGATGTAAGCCAACAGTGATAGGGAATTTCTGTGTTAATCCTCTAGATGTCCTCACCTTTGTTATTGAATTTGTATACATACCTTTGATTATGTCAATGTACGATACATTTACACCTTTCTTTTCTAAGTCCCTCCATATGATCTCTCTTGGAACTCTATCACAAGCCTTCTCAAGATTGATAAACAACATATGCAAATCTTGCTTTCTTTCTCGATAGCTGTCAATGAGTCTCCTCAAGAGATGTATAGCTTCCATGGTAGACCGCCCTTATATGAATCCAAATTGATTTTCCAAGATGTTAGTCTCTCGTATTTTTCTTCTTTCTATTACTCATTCTCATAGATTCATAGTATGACTTATTAATTTAATTCCTCTGTAATTAACATAATCTTGTATATCTCCTTTGTTCTTATACAAAGATACCAAAGTACTTTCTCTCTATTGGTCTGACATTCTCTTTGACTTCAGTATCATATTGAAAAAACATGTAAGTCACAAAAATCTTTCATTCTCTGGACAATTACATACCTCGATGAGTATATCGTCTGATCCAGCCGCATTTCCATTTTTCATTTTCTTTAGAGAATCATATACCTCCGATACTTGAATTTTACGATAAAATGTTATGTTACTATGCTCATCCGATTTACTTAACACTTTCAAGTTTAATTCATTTTCTTTTGTTTCATTATACAGTTGATGCAAATATCTTTTCCATCGCTCTTTAATATCTATATCATCCGTCAAAACTGTATCTGTTTCATCATTTATTCATTTTACTTGCTTAAATCTCTGTCTTTTCTCTAGCTCGAACAATTTTATATAATGTCCAAAAAATAAAACAAAATACTTAAAATGGTAAAACGACTCTCCAGACGCGCTCGTGGTGTCGGATCACCGTTCCAATCAATGCATCCCATGCAAGAAAAAGTGTGTCCCGCCGATTGGTGGCCCGATCTACTCCGTTGATCACGATCATATTGCTGATCGTCATCATTTTCATTAGGAAGAATTAATTTGATTGAATGTAAATATTCTAATGTTATTTGTGAGGGAGGAGTTTTATTAGACAAATACTGTGAGTTTGATTTTGCTGTCTTTAAATATCTTGGGAGGCCTCCATGTACGACTTATTTTGTGCTTCTTCACTAGAACTGAATGTTGTTTGAGTTAATTCATATAAAAATGCTCAGAATGATACTTTTTGAGTCAATCAGTGAACAATAATGACTCGGTCACTTTCAAAATAACGTTGGGTGTCAAGTTACAGTAACTTCAGTAATTATAAGGAGAATTATTGACGGGCTTTCAACCAACTTATCATATAATTCTTCGGTAGAAAGGCTGATTGTTGGTGATAGGTTACGGTGAGGTATGCCTGCTCTTTTTGGTGGAGATTGCAAGTGTTAGATCTTCTAATCTCGAGGTGGGGCAACCTTTATATTTGGGGCAGACATGGATTCTCGAGAAAATTGCTAATGTTTCTATTGATACTGTTGGGAATATTGCCATCAATGTTCCCTAGACTTGATTTGAAGAGACATCACCCACAACACTAAGAACATAGTTGTATTTGATGTTGTTTAAGCTCATCATGTGCAGAATATTTCTTGAAATAAGGTTAGACAAGCTGTCTAAGTGATGGTGACAAGTGGTCACAAGTTAGAGAGGTGGACAAACATAAAACCTGTCTAAGTCCACAAGCGTTGAGTGAAGCAAGCTCAATCAATGCCAGATGCAAAGAAATGTGGCTAAGTCCACAGACGTTGAGTGAAGCAATCATCACTCAACGCCAGATGCAGAGAAATGTGGCTAAGTCCACAGACGTTGAGTGAAGCAAGCTCGCTCAACGCCAGATGCCAAGAAGCATCGTGTGTTGTCAAGCTTCTCTCTTGGCAAGTAGAAAAATCGACGAAGTCCACATGCGTTGAGTGAATAGCCTTCACTCAACGCCATATAACAGAAGGCGTCGAGTGAATATAACAAAGGCGTCGTGTGATGTCAAAGCTTTGTCTTTGGGTTGATGAAATCTGGTCAGGTACATAAGTGTCGAGTGATGAAGGCTTACTCGACGCCAAAGCAGTTAAGGCTACATAAGTATAGATGGCGTTTAGTGATGAAGACACACTCAATGCCTAAGCTGTCAAAAAATCTGTCTTATTACAGAACTGTTGAGTGAAGCCTATTCACTCAATGCCTCATCAATATAATAGGCTAAAGCAGAAAGCGTTGAGTGATGAAGCTACACTCAACGCTTTTATTCTGGAATGCGAATAATTGTTTTGGCGTTGAGTGATGAAGGCTCACTCAACGCCTATTGACAGAAAACTGTCTAAGTACTTTGACGTTGAGTGATGAAGGATCACTCAACGCCTACTGATGCAGTAAGATTGACTAAGACAAAAAGCGTTGAGTGAAACTTCCTCACTCAACGCTCTCAATGTCTGAGATGCAAGAAGTTTGTCTAAGGCCAAAAGCGTTGCGTGAAGCTTGTTCACTCAACGTCTGAGTTAGATAGAAATCTGTGTAAGTGTTTTGCCATTGAGTGAAACTTGTCCACTCAACGCCTGTACCAATGTTTTTGAATTTGACCAAGTGCACAGATGCCGACATCAACAAAAGTCAACAAAATTCAAAATAAGACAGGATGGCTACAGTACGCGACAAACGGTGCTGCAGGCCTACAATACGAATTTTGGTTGTTAAAGTAAAGGTACATCTGTCAAATTCAGTGGGGCCCACTGTTCAAAATAGTCGTTGATCGGCGGAATAGAAAAGGGGGAGCTCAAAACGAAGAGATTAGATTTTGAAAAAGACAACTGAACTTCATCTTCTTCCTTGCCATTGTTGCAGAACCCTGAAGAAGTTCATGCTTCAGATCTAAGAGTTAAAAAAGATAGCTGGTGCCATTTTCATATGCACCAGCAAGTTCAGAAAGTTTACTTTTTGAGGAAGAAGAAGAAGCGCGGATAACTGATTTCTGCAGTCAAGGTTAACCGTGTGAAGAATACTTAGAACTGTTATTTTATCTGTCTTCATCAGCAAGTTCAGAATATTTTCTTGAGGAAAGAGGTAGCAGCAAGGGCTCATCCTACCTGCAACATCTAGAAGCTGAAACAAGTAAGCTGTTGTCATTATCACCTGCAAGAGCAAGATCAGAGTGATTCTCTTAAACAGCAGAGGTAGCAAAGGCTAACCCTAGTTACAGTCCTTCACAGTTCCACCTGATCTATCCTGAAGAACATTTTCTGGGAGTTGTGAAGAAGAAGTTAGGACTGAGTTTCATTCTCAGTTCAAGGAGAAACAGGTCACTGCAGGTTACTTCTGTCACAAGCATCTGCTTATTGAAGATCATCTCTTGTTGCTGAGAAGAAGATATAGCTGAGTATTTCTCAGTTCAGGAACCAATAGACTCAAAGAATATATTTCTGGAGTCAAAGTTGGGCTGAGTTTATCTCATTCCAGGAAGGATTGCACAAAGAAATTTCTCTCGTGTCAAATCAACTCAACAACCCACTTCCACTCTGTAGGATCATTTTGGATCTGAGTTGTAGAGCTGTTTAGCCTGAGGTAGGATCCAGTTGTGAATCTGAGGTAGGACTGTTTAGCCTGGGGTAGGATTCAATTGTGCATCTGAGGTAGGGCTTTGGTCTGAGAGTAGGATGGATTTGAGGTATGACTTTTGAGCTTGAGGTAGGAGAGTCATTCTCTCTGAGTTGTAGGACACTTGTGTCTGAGTTGTAGGATCCTTTGGATCTGAGGTAGGGCCTTTGTGCCTGAGCTATAGGAGAGTCATTCTCTCCGAGGTAGGGCTGTCCTCCCAACCTGATTTGTAGGGCCTTTGGGTCTAAGGTAGGTGATTTTTGGATCACTGAGTTGTAAGGTATTGTGCCTGAGCTGTAAGTGTTGGAGTAGACTGAGTGGTACTGCGAGATCGTGTTGTAAGCTCTTAGGAATCGAGATTGGAGAAGTGTCTTGTCTAACAAACTGTCAGAAAGGTGTGAAGGAAAGTGGACGTACACATAATCTGGGGAACCACTATAAATTCTATGTGTGCTCCTTGTGTTGTTTCTTTGTTGCAGGTTGTGTGTGTCTTCACTAGAACTGAATGTTGTTTGAGTTGGTTCATATAAAAATGCTCAAAATGATACTTTTTGAGTCAATCAGTGAACAATAATGACTTGGTCACTTTCAAAATAACGTTGGGTGTCAAGTTACAACAACTTCAGTAATTATAAGGAGAATTATTGACGGGCATTCAACCAACTTATCATATAATTCTTGAGTAGAAAGGCTGATTGTTGGTGATAGGTTACGATGAGGTATGCCTGCTCTTTTTTGGTGGAGATTGCAAGTGTTAGATCTTCTAATCCCGAGGAGGTGGGGTAACCTTAATATTTGGGGCAGATATGGATTCTCGAGAAAATTGCCAGTGTTTCTATTGATACAGTTGAGAATATTGCCCTCAATGTTCCCTATACTTGATTTGAAAAGACATCACCCACAACACTAAGAATATAGTTGTATTTGATGTTGTTTAAACTCATTATGTGCAGAATGTTCCTTGTAACAAGGTTAAACAAACTGTCTAAGTGATGATGACAGATGGACAGATATAAAATCTGTCTAAGTTCACAAGCGTTGAGTGAAGCAAGCTCACTCAATGTCAGATGCAGAGAAATATGGCTAAGTCCGCAGGTGTTGAGTGAAGCAACCATCACTCAACGCCAGATGCAGAGAAATGTGTGTAACTCCACAAACGTTGAGTGAAGCAAGCTCGCTCAACGCCAGATGCCAAGAAGCATCGTGTGTTGTCAAGCTTCTCTCTTGGCAAACAGAAAAATCGACAAAGTCCACATGCGTTGAGTGAATAACCTTCACTCAACGCCATATAACAGAAGGCATCGAGTGAATACAACAAAAGCGTCGAGTGAATACAACAAAGGCGTCGTGTGATGTCAAAGCTTTGTCTTTGGGGTGATGAAATCTGGTCAGGTACAAAAGTGTTGAGTGATGAAGGCTCACTCGACGCCAAAACAGTTAAGACTACATCAGTGTAGATGACGTTCAGTGATGAAGACACACTCAACGCCTAAGTTGACAAAAAATCTGTCTTAGTACAGAACTATTGAGTGAAGGCTATTCACTCAATGCCTTATCAATATAATAGACTAAAGCAGAAAACGTTGAGTGAAGAAGTTACACTCAACGCTTTCATTCTGGAATGCGACTAAGAGTTTTGACGTTGAATGTTGAAGGCTCACTCAACGTTTAGTGACAGAAAACTAAGTACTTTGACGTTGAGTGATAAAAGCTCACTCAACGCTTACTGATGCAGTAAAATTGCCTATGACAAAAAACGTTGAGTGAAACTTTCTCACTCAACGCTCTCAATGCCTGAGATGCAGAAAGTTTGGCTAAGGCCAAAAGCGTTGAGTGAAGCTTGTTCACTCAACGTTTGAGTTAGATAAAAATCTGTCTAACTGTTTTGGCGTTGAGTGAAACTTGTTCACTCAACGCCTATACTAATGTGCTTGAATTTAACCAGGTCCACAAATGCCGACATCAACAAAAGTCAACAAAATTCAAAATAAGACGGGATGGCTACAGTACGCGACAAACGACGCTGGATGCCTACAGTACGACTTTTGGCTGTTAAAGTAAAGGTGCAACTGTCAAATTCAGTGGGGCCCACTATTCAAAATAGTCGTTGATCGGCAGAATAGAACAGGGGGAGCTCAAAACGAAGAGATTAGATTTTGAAAAAGACAGCTGAACTTCATCTTCTTCAACGCCATTGTTGCAGAATCCTGAAAAAGATGTTCATGCTTCAGATCTAAGAGTTAAAAGATAGCTGGTGTCATTCTCATATGCACCAGCAAGTTCAGAAAGTTTACTTTTTGAGGAAGAAGAAGAAGAACGGATAACTGATTTCCGCAGTCAACGTTAGCTGTGTGAAGAATACTTAGAACTGTTATTTTATCTGTCTTCATCAACAAGTTCAGAGTATTTTATTGAGGAAAGAGGTAACAACAAGGGCTCATCCTAGCTGCAGCATCTGGAAGCTGAAACAAGTAAGCTGTTGTCATTATCACCTGCAAGAGCAAGATCAGAGTGATTCTCTGAAACATCAGACGCAGCAAGGGCTAACCCTAGCTGCAGTCCTTCACAGTTCCACCTGATTTATCTTGAAGAACATTTTCTGTGAGTTGTGAAGAAGAAGTTAGGACTGAGTTTCATTCTCAGTTCAAGGAGAAGCATATCACTGCAGGTTACTTCCGTCACAAGCATCTTCTTATTGAAGATCTTCTCTTGTTGCTGAGAAGAAGATAAGGCTGAGTATTTCTCAGTTCAGGAAGTAGTAGAATCAGAGAATATATTTCTGGAGTCAAAGTTGGGCCGAGTTTATCTCATTTTAGGAAGGTTTGCACAGAGAAATTTCTCTTGTGTCAAATCAACTCAACAACCCACTTCAACTCTGTAGGATCGTTTTGGATTCGAGTTGTAGAGCTGTTTAGCCTGAGGTAGGATCCAGTTGTGGATCTGAGGTAGGTCTGTTTAGCCTGAGGTAGGATTCAGTTGTGCATTTGAGGTAGGGCTTTGGCCTGAGAGTAGGATACAGTTTGGATTTGTGGTATTACTTTTGAGCTTGAGGTAGGAGAGTCATTCTCTCTGAGTTGTAGGACACTTGTGCCTGAGTTGTAGGATCATTTGGATCTGAGACAGGGCCTTTGTTCCTGAGCTGTAGGAGAGTCATTCTCTCTGAGGTAGGACTGTCCTCCCAACCTGAATTGTAGGGCCTTTAGGCCTGAGGTAGATGATTTTTGAATCACTGAGTTATAAGTCCTTGTGCCTGAGCTGTAAGTCTTGGAGGAGATTGAGTAGTCCTGTAGGATCGTGTTGTAAGCTCTTAGGAACCGAGATTGGAGAAGTGCCTTGTCTAACAAGCTGTCAGAAAGGTGAGAGGGAAAGTGGACGTACCCATAATCTGGGTAACCACTATAAATTATGTGTGTGCTCCTTGTGTTGTTTCTTTGTTGTAGGTTGTGTGTGTCTTGAAAGCATAAAACTACTAACTCACAAAACACTTAAAGAAAAAAATTAAAGATAGTCACAAGAGAGTAAGAATTCTATTCACCCCCCTCTAGGTGATTTAGCTATCCTTGAAATTAAAGACTTTCAAGTGGTATCAGAGGGAAGTTGCTCAAAAAAGTACTTAACAGTCTGAGTGATCTCCAAGGATAGCTAAAAGGTTTGTACTTATGAGTTCAGGAGTGAACCATAAGGTGTGGAGCTCAATGGAGCTTCAAGTCTGCAGTAAGGAGAACTTTGGAACCTGGAAAGAGAGGATCAAGCAGATCATGGAAGCTTCTGATCCTAGGATCTTTGTAACAGTTCAAGAAGGACCCTTCATCCCCATGAAGGTCTTTATCTTAGATGCAGAAGTCCAGATTCCAAAGAGTTATGCTGAAATGACTGAAGATGAAATCATCTTGGTTACCTTGGACAAGAGGGCACAAAATTTTATTGTAAGTGTCATGGATGACTCCACCTTTCAGAACTTGGTCCACTGTAAGACTGTCAAAAAATGTGAGACACTTTGATTGTCTACATGGAAGACAAAGAGGAGGATGATAAGGAAAAAGATGTCATCATTCGAGCAGTCTGAGACAAGTATGGTGAAATTTTGGATGCTTTGAGAAGAAGCAAGACGTTGGCCAAGATGCAGGCTGAGGAGATTATCTCTCTACAGCTAGCTACTGCCCAGCAGTCTGAGACAACATCCCTGCTAGATTAGAAATGAGGGAAGTCAGCCAACTAAATTGCATCTCAATCATCCAAATAGAGACTATAAGGTAGACGAACAAGATCATCTTGGATCTTGAAGAGAAGCTCCTAAAGAAGAGAAAAAATGCGGCTGAATTTAATAAGCCCAAAATTGTGTTGCCATTGTTTGACTCTTTTACCTCTCAAAAAGATGAGAGAGGCTTAGGGTCTAAGTGAAATTTTAGAGTTGGCCATTCCAAAGGGAAAGGTAAGACTCCTGTAGTGCCTCAGGCCACCTTTCACAAGGTAATTCTCTCTTCCAACAGGTATGATCAAGACTGCATGTATGGTCACTGGAAGAATGAGAATGCTCCTTGTAAGAGTACAAGTGTACCTTGTAGTGGAAGAAGGAAGGACATGAGTTTGAGTGCACAGAAGGCTCCCTATGAATAAGTCCAAATAACCCATCATGGACCATTTGTATTTGGTGCTTCAGCCCTTACACTCAAGGAGAAGACAGTGGCCTATTCTCAGGATCTTCCAGCAATAACCCAGACCAAGGGTAAGTCAGTCAGTAAGGCTGACTTGGCTAGCTCTAAGGTCATTAATAGCATGTCAACTACAAAGAAGACTGCTGTTAATGTAACTCATAGTAAGCCAAGTACTTCTACTAGCATACTCACCTTTAGTCAGATTCTTGTTGAGAGAAACAAGAAGAAGGCTACAACACTCCCCTCTAAACAGACAACTAGTGATGGCTTGCACTCTTCAAAGACTGTTCAAAAGAGAAGACATTCATGAGTGTTGGTGTTGCGGCAAAGTGAGCCACTTTGCCATATATTGTTGACACATCCCTAGTGTGCCAAAGGCAAGGGTAAGTCTTCATGACAGAGCTAGTATTCGTCTTCCTGTCAGAAAATCTGCAGGAAGACATGTGCATTTTTATGCTAATAAGAACCTAGGAGCCCCAATAATTATTGGGGTCCTAAAGTAAGGTAAACTCTGTTTTGCAGGATAGTCCAAGTGCCCATACCCCCATGTGGTATTTGGACAGAGATTGCTCCAGGAATTATACTGGAACAAGGAGCTCGCTTGAGGATCATACTCCAGTATGAAATGAACTTAAGATCTTCAGTTGAGAAGTTAAAGATAAATAACTTGACCATCGAGTTCCTCCTACTGCCCAAAAGGAAGAGGATGGTGTGATGCTGTGTGCATTCCTGAAAGTGAATAAAGCACACATATGTTGGGTAAAATCTTTCAAGTGGGATCTGATTGGATAATCTGACCAACAGAATCCAGTCATTGAAGCTCTAAGATGTCTAACTGATGGGACATGGTACTGCTGCCACTTCAGCAGAACAGTGAGGAGAAGAACCAATAGGTTGTACTCATCATTGAGGAAAGCACTAGAAGTAGATCCTCTGAGAGCAGCAAGGAAGGAGTACATAATGCTCAGCTGAAAAGCTTCTCAAGAGGTATCCTCAGCTGTCAGACTCTAAAGAAACAAGAAGAGAAATGGATGCTCAGGTTTCAGTGTCTTCTGAACCTGCAGCAAAGTATGTCCAAGTCAGTGGGCTTTATGGACAGCATCTGTGCAAATTTTAAGGGGAGGACTGTCAAGCTAGATGCTCCTATTTTGGGAGCATGATCAGTCAAGGTTGCTGGACAAGCTTGTGTCTTACCTAGAGTACCTCCAACACTGAATAGATCAGCACTACTGCTGAAGTTCAGCAATGTCTCTATGGACAATGCTAAGATTGAGGGGGAGATTCCAACAAATCTCGCTGCTTAAATATTGCAGAATAGGGACCGGGCGGTGTGACGGTCTGACTCTGGCGGATTGCAGTCCGGACGGTCTGTCGGTTTCTCTCCAGCAGTTTGGTAGCAGGACTGTTGCTGTTGGTGCCCTGACGGTCTGCCGGTCTGTCTCTGGTGACTTGGAGACCGGGCGACCTGGCGGTCTCCCGTGGCGGCTTGTTCTCTCCCTCTGGAGGTTGCCGGACGGTTTGCCTATTCGTCAAAACGCGCGGCTTGGACAGCTTGTATTTATGTTAAACCGCTTGTACATGTAATTTTTTAGTCCCACATTGTTTAATTGTAATCTCTCGCATCTGCTCCATTCTATAAAAGGGAGGCTATACCATGTAATAAACACCTTTTTTGGATAATAATGATTTCTGTTATTCCAAATTCCGACTTCTCATTTTCTGTTCGCACATGGTATCAGAGAAAACAATCTTTTCCGCCTGATTCGGTGCCTTCTCCTGTTCGCGTGACTTTTTCTCCTTCTTGCCGTCTATTCGTGCGGCTTCAACTCCATTCCCCTTTGTCGCTGCCCTTTGTGTGCGCGACCCTCTTCTCGCTCGCTCTCTCCGCGGCCTGTTTACGCGGTTTTTCTGTCTCCTGTTCGTGCGGTCTTCTATCTACCCGCACGACTTCTTTCCCAGTGTCCGCTGGGGTTTCTTCTCTTGTCCGCTGCGGTTTCTTGTTCTATCCGCCGCGGTCTCTCTTGTTCTTATCCCTGTTGCTTGGTCGTGGCTCTTCTTGCCGCTGGTGTATTGACATCATGACCGCTGCAGATGCTTTCCTTGTGTCCGATGCGGCCTTCTGCCTTGTCTTCGCGACCTGCTGTTCGCTCGACTACTCTCTACCCGCACGACCTCTCTCTACCCGCGCGACTTCTCTTCCATGGCTCTTTCCGGCTCTTCTACAACCACTGCTACTCATGTGGCCACTCCGCCTCCTCCCATTCCTTCCGGAAATCTTGGCACCGTCTCCAAGCTTGTCGGTTCCAACTACCCGGATTGGAGTGTCTCCTTCACCTTCCTTCTTCGCTCACAACACAAACGCCACCACCTCACCGATGACCCTCCTCCCACTTCCGCTGAGTTTGATGACTGGGATGCTAGCGACGCTCTTGTGCGCACTTGGCTCGCTAACAGCCTTTCCGATGAATGTCTTCCCGTCATCCGCCATGATGAGACGATCAAGAAGGCTTGGCTTCATCTTGCTGCTCTGTACTCGGAGGAGGCTCAGATGTCCCGCATCTATACTTTGTATGCGGACCTCTTTGCCTGTCCTTCCATGTCTCCTGCTGCCGCTTATCAACAGGTCCAGGCTCTCGGGGCTGAGATTCTTCAACATCGCCCCTTCTCTGTCGATTTAACCGAATAGCACAAGCACTTCCAAGAACTTGTTGTGTGCTATCTTATACGGATCCCTGAGTTCTACGACATGATCCGCCAACAAATCTTGGGCGAAGCAGACTCTCCCAACTTGGATATAACTGCTGCATGCATTGCCACAATTACCTCTCTACTTCAGCGCCCGCTTCTGTCTTCTCCTCCTCCATACAACTATGCTCACCAGACTCAACGGAGTGACTCTGGTAGTCGCAGCCACCATTTCGGTGGGCGTAGCTCATCGCGCTTCCTCTGCTCTCACTGTGGCCGCACCGGGCATCTTGTGTATCGCTGCTTGATGAAACATCCACATCTTCGTCCTTCTGGTGACTCTTCCACCTCCTCTTCCAAGCCGTCCGCCTCAGTGGTCACATCCTCAGGTAGTGCTCACGTGGTTACTCAAGGTAAATGACTCATCGACTTTGGTGCGATTAATCACATGACGGGCTATCCTCAATGCTTTTCTCTCCTCGAAACCCATTATCGGTTGCCCCCGGTCCTTGTTGCAGACGGCTCTCCCTCCCCGGTTTATGGGACGAGAGTGGTTCATGCCACTCCGTCTCTTCGCCTGACTGACACTCTCTATATGCCCAAGTTTCCTTGCAATTTATTGTCGGTTACTTGTTTGTGCAAGCAACTTCAATGATTCGTCACATTTACTCCAACTTCTTGTTCTTTTCAGGATCCGAGCTCCCAACGGACGATTGCTACTGGGAGTGAGAGCAGCGGCCTCTACTTCCTCGACAACGTTTCCGCTCTGTCGGCCTTCTCCTCCTCCTCTACAGATCTCATACATTGACATCTCCGCCTTGGGCATCCTCCTCCACGACTTCTTCGTCAGCTTCTGCCCCACCTCCCTCCGCACAGTTCTACTCTCGACTGCGATGCCTGTCAGCTTGGCAAGCATCACCGTTCCTCCTTCCCGCCGAAGCAAGATCGTGGTTCTACCTGTCCCTTTGATCTCATTCACTCCGACATCTGCGGTCCTGCTCCTACCCTCAACGTTGGTCGGGGTAGTTCTTATTTTGTTACTTTCATTGATGACTTCTCTCGATGTACTTGGGTGTATCTCTTACGAGAACGCTCTGAACTATTCGATGTATGGACATCTTTTTATCATTTAATTAAAAATCAGTTTGGTGTTTTCGTTAAAATCCTAAGCTCTGATAATGCTAAAGAGTATGTTAGTCAAGCTTTTTCATCTTTCTATATGCAACATGAGATTGTTCATCAAACAAGTTGCGTTTATTCCTCACAATAAAATGGAGTGGCGGAACGCAAAAACCGTCACCTCCTTGATGTCGCTCGCACTCTGCTAATACAAATGCATGTCCCTCTCTCCTACTGGGGCTATGCAGTTCTCATTTTTTGCTATCTCATCAATCGCATTCCCTCCACAGTTCTCCGCGGTCAAACCCTTTTCTCCATTCTCAATCCGGGCAAGGATCCTTTTCCTATCCCTCTACGTATCTTTTGGTGCACAGCCTTTGTGCACGCTCCCTCCGCCACCCGCGATAAACTCTCCCCTCGCTCCACTAAATGTGTGTTTTTGGGTTACTCTACCACTCAAAAAGGCTATTGTTGTTTTGACTCCATTCTTCGCAAGCAGTTCGTGTCCGCGAACGTTACCTTTTTCGAGAATGCTTCTTATTTCTCTGACGACTCCTCTCCTCTCCCCGTGGCTTCCGATTCTCCTCCTGTTCCCTCTAGCCCATCGACTCCTACCGAGGTATTTTCTCCTCCACCGTCTCCTCCTCTCTATTCACCTCCGCTATCTCCCGCCTCTTATGCTCCGGATACTGAGGAACCTGCTGACCTGGACCTTCCCATTGCCCTTCGCAAAGGGGTTCGGGCGTGTATCAAGCACCCGCTTGCTGTTGTTGTTTCCTATGATCGTCTAATCCCTGCTCGCAGGGAGTTTGCGTGGGCTATCTCTTTCACTTCCACCCCCCGTTCCTATTAGGAGGCCCTTACTGTTCCACATTAGAAGGCTGCCATAGATGAAGAGATTGCTACTCTCACTGAACGGGGTACCTGGACCCTGGTTCCTCCTCCCTTCGGCACAGATGTTGTTGGCTGTCGCTGGGTCTTTGTGGTGAAGTTCCGCCCAGACGACAGCGTGGATCGTTACAAGGCTCGGCTTGTTGCGAAGGGCTTTACCCAGACTTATGGAGTTGACTACTTTGACACTTTCTCTCCAGTTGCTCGTCTCAGCACTATCAGAGTCCTCCTCTCTGTGGCTGTCAACAGAGATTGACCGATTTCACAGCTGGATGTCAAGAATGCCTTTCTATATGAGGATCTTCAGGAGGATGTATACATGGAACAACCTCAAGAGTATGTTGCTTAGGGGGAGACACAGGTTTGCAGCTCAGAAAGGCTATCTATGGCCTAAAGCAAAGAACTCAGGCTTGATTTGATAAGTTTAGCGGGATTGTGGCGACCGTATGTTTTACAAGAAGTTCTGCCGATCACTCCTTATTTACTCGTAAAACTTCTCTGGGTCTAGTGGTTCTTGCGGTATATGTGAATAGTATTCTTCTCACTGGAGATGACCAAGCTGGGATAACCTTGACAAAGAAGCATATTCGGCAACACCTAGTTACAAAGAATATGTGCTCTGCAAAATAATTTCTGCGGATAGAAATTTCTCGGAAGCTCAATTTCATTGTCCTCTCACAACAGAAGTATGATCTTGATTTGTTAAAAGAGGCATGGCTGACTGGGACTAAACCTGCCCGATGCTCCATGACGACTGGAGAAGATAAAACCTGGACGGATGACTCTCCTCTTCTTTCTGATGTTACGAGGTACAGTCGTCTAGTTTGGTAAACTTATATATCTCACGATGACCAGGCCCGATATTGCCATGCTGTATGCAAGGTTAGTCAGTTCATGCAAACTACTAGGGAGTGTCATCTACAGTCTGCCCTGAGGATATTGGAGTATGTTAAATCAGAACGTGGGAAAGGACTCCTCTTTAAGAAGAATGGACATTTAAGGGTTGAAGCGTACTCAGATTCGAGCTATGCTGATGACAAAGTAGACCGAAAGTCAACATCAGGATTTTGCACTTTTGTGGGGGGAAACCTTGTGAGCTGGAAAAGCAAGAAATAGTCTGTCGTCTCCAGGTCGAGTGCAGAAGCAGAATATCGAAGTATGACATCGACCACGTGTGGGTTGAAGTGGTTACGGGCTCTCATGCTTGACTTAGGAGAGGTCTACAACCATCCTCTATCTATATTTTGTGACAACAAAGCCGCTATATACATCTCCAAAAATCCGGTCTTCCATGAGAGAACAAAGCACATTGAAGTCGACTGCCACTTTATTCGGGAAGAGATTCTGAAGGAACAAATTTGTACTCCGTTCGTCACCTCAGACAAAGAGTTGGCTGATATTTTCACCAAGCCGGTATCCGACTCTTTTCATCACATTTGCGACAAGCTGGGCATGATTGACATATATGCTCCAGCTTGAGGGGGAGTGTTGCAGAATAGGGATCAAGCGGTCTGGCGGCCTGACTCTGGAGGATTGCAGTCCGGGCAGTCTGTCAGTTTCTCTCCAGCGATTTGGTAGCAGGACTGTTGCTGTTGGTGCCCTGGCGGTCTGCCGGTCTGTCTCTGGCGACTTGGAGACCGGGCGACCTGGCGGTCTCCCGTGGCGGCTTGTTCTCTCCCTCTGGAGGTTGCCAGGCGGTTTGCCTATTCGTCAAACCGCGCGGCTTGGACGGCTTGTATTTATGTTAAACTGCTTGTACATGTAATTTTTTAGTCTCATATTGTTTATTTGTAATCTCTCTCATTTCTTTCATTGTATAAAAGAGAGGCTATATCATGTAATACACACCTTTTTTGGATAATAAAGATTTCTGTTATTTCAAACTCCGGCTTCTTATTTTCTGTTCGCACATTAAGATAATGAGAGTGTGATTGAAATGACTATAGATGCTTCAATGGATAGTGATCCATCTGGATGACGAGATAGATCAGGCCAAGCTCTCCCTATCCTATTTGAAGTCATAAAGTGAGAGAAGGCAATGAGAGATGACCATGATCAAGAGGGAGTATGCTGTGCAAGCAGAGATGGTATACAAAAGAGACAAAATAGTGCAAGTGGTATACAACCAACTCAAACAATCAGGTAGCTAGAGCCAGAGACAAATCTGTTGCTGAAGAAGTGGAAGAGGTCTGGCTCAGCAAGAAGTGAAAGCAGTGAAAGAACAAATATTCTACCTTCTCACATTACAAGAAAGAACATAACAAATCTGGGAAGATGCTCTCCAAAGGAGACAAGTATGATCCTAAACCCATAAAACATACTTTTCTAACATAATATGTTATTGTTATAGCAAGTCTGGGCATGTCAGAGCTGACTGCCCAGTCAGATGAAAGGAGAACAGGTGAGAAGATGCACCTCCACCCCAGAGTGCAAGGAAGATAAGATAAACAAGGATGAAATCTGTCAAATCCTAGGAAAAAGACCGACTACTTGGAGCAGCAAGAAAGAAACCAGTCTTGTAATCTCAGCTCCATGCAGGACTATGCATATGAAGATTAAGTATCAGTTAGTTAGGGGCATGCAGAGAAGGTAGACATAAGTCTTGAGTTTGTTTCCACAAACAAGTAAGTGACAGACATCTTTGCTATGCCACTAGATGAAGTCAAGTTCAACACCTACGAGGTTGAGTTGGGTGACAAGTCTCCAATATGGTATCAAGACTGTCAAGTCTGACATTTGATATCAAGACTCTCAAGTAATATCAAGTGGTATCAAGACTAAGATGGACTCAAGTGTCCAGTAAAGAGAATGACCACAGATGCTTCTGTTGAGGCGGGGAAAATCTTGATGTTGCAGGAACAAGGCTTTCTGTTAAGAGGCAACCAGCAGCTGCAGTGGATCAAGAATCATCACAGCTGATCAGCAGGTCCCCAGGACTATGCACAGTCAGAGGGGGTGATCAACCGTAGTGGATGGCTGCTGCTGTGCAGTCACTACTACTGCTGTAAAGACATGCTGCTGCAGATCAAGAGGAAAAACCAACACCTCCCTTACCACCGCTCCATTCTACAGAAGCTTTAAGTGGTATATGGAGTGGCATTGACTCAAGTGGAACTATGTTAGCAGCTAGCTCAAGTGCTGCAGTGATGTGTTGTATCAATGTATCAACACAAAAGGTATGACTTTTAATCAAGTGGTTTGATCACTAAGCTAATTTTCTTAGTGGTATCAACATGAGACTTTGACTAGGATCAAAAGATAAATTCTCTCATGATCCTATCACCTCCCTCAATATATATGCCTATTGAAGAAGCCAGAAAGGGGGAGAGGTGTGACAATACTTGGAATGAGGGAGATTGGAGTTGTAGAAGCAATACTTGACATGACTAGACCATGTTGAGTCAGTTCATATTACTTGAAAAGGTTAAGTATTATGAGGAATGCAATGACTACATGTTAAACCATGATTAAATCGATGCATATTATGAGGTATGTGCTTCTAGTGGTTCTCCATTTAAGTATCAAGTGGTATAAAAGAGAGTGCATATTACTTGAGCAATTGTTCAAGTGGTATGAGAATGCATTGACTTGACATATTGAGTCAAAGCAGTTAAATGAAGTACATTGAATTGATATGCTGGTAATTCATGTAGCATAAGCTAGCAGATGTAGCAGACATAACTTACAACTGCATTATATTAATATGATTTTTATGATAATGCTTCTTAGTATTACTGAGTGTTTTGTCTTTTTAAAATAAGTAGAGATTGTTAGAAATATTGCCCCCAATGTTCTCTAGACTTGATTTGAAGAGACATCACCCATAACACTAAGAGCATAGTTGTATTTGATGTTGTTTAAGCTCTTCATGTGCTGGATATTTCTTGGAACAAGGTTAGATAAGCTGTCTAAGTGATGGTGACAGGTGGTCACAAGGTAGGCAGGTGGAGAGACAAAAAGTCTGTCTAAGTACACAGACGTTGAGTGAAGCAAGCTCACTCAACGCCAGATGCAGAGAAATGTGCCTAAGTCCACAGGCGTTGAGTGAAGCAATCATCACTCAACGCCAAATGCAGAGAAATGTGGCTAAGTCCACAGGCGTTGAGTGAAGCAACCATCACTCAACGCCAAATTCAGAGAAATGTGGCTAAGCCCACAGGCGTTGAGTGAAGCAAGCTCGCTCAATGCCAGATGCCAAAAAGCACCGTGTGTTGTCAAACTTCTCTCTTGACAAGCAGAAAAATCGACCAAGTCCACATACGTTGAGTGAATAGTCTTCACTCAACGCAATATAACATAAGGCGTCGAGTGAATATAACAAAGACGTCGTGTGATGTCAAAGCTTTGTCTTTGACGGTAATGACATCTGGTCAAGTACAGAAGCGTCGAGTGATGAAGGCTCACTCGACACCAAAGCAGTTAAGACTACATCAGTCTAGATGACGTTGAGTGATGAAGACACACTCAACGCCTAAGCTGACAGAAAATCTGTCTGAGTACAGAACCGTTGAGTGAAGGCTATTCACTCAACGCCTCATCAATATAATAGGCTAAAGAAAAAAACGCTGAGTGAAGAAGCTACACTCAACGCTTTCATTCTGGAATGCGACAAAGTGTTTTGGCGTTGAGTGATGAAGGCTGACTCAACGCTTAGTGATCGCAAATTCGCTGTAACCGCAGGTATGTTTTATAAGACCTCACGGTGGCCCTCGAATCCGGCGACAGCTGCGCCGGCACCGCCCGCAGAAGTTCAATATTTCCGCCATCTTGGGGAAAATAGTGAACGTCCACCTCGCTTCGAAGAGGTCAAAGGGGATCACGAGCTCATTCGCGAACACGATGTTTACTCTCTCCACCCCCTCCGACAGTCGCGCGGAGAAGCGACCACCAAGTGGTTGCCTCCGCAGAAAGTCGGTCAGATCTTTATTAGTGAGCATGTGTAGTGGCGACTCGTCACTTAGGAAAGTTATCGCACTCTGAATGAATGGAAGCAGGAGTTCGCACCATCTTTTGAAGTAGGTAGCCACGCCTTGAGTAATGTAAAGTCTAGGACGGGGGCTCCTTTTATATAGCTTGTTCTGGTTTTCTTTTTCCTGCAGGTGTGCACGTTGCCTCTTCCTCCAGTCGCATCATCCGGAGTTGGGCCTCATTCACCATGGCTTCTTCTTCTCTTTCTCTCCTCCGTCTTTTCCATCTCCTTGCGGGCAGTCACTTTCTTAAGGACACCGTAGGTAAATACCTGTGTTGTCTCCTTCTCCGGAGGTCTGTAGCCGGCAGCAGGGTCGCTATCGGCCACCCGCACTAAGTAAGGCGCCTTTGTCACCAACTCCTCAGTGTCTTCGCGAATGATAGACCCCCTCTGCGGGTCTATCACGACTCTGAGCGCTCCCTCGATGTCTTCTCGCCCACCAAGGATGCGCCCTTGGCACTTGTCCGCCTTTTGACAGGACGTGCTTTTCTGGTCACCGTCTTCAACAACCGCTCTTGCGGGCACATCCCTCCGGGAGCACCCTCGGCAAGTGGCCGCGGTGTCGAGTGTTCGATCAGGTCATTAGGGAATTTGCCGACCTTTTTCGCCTTCCACTTAGCAAAGACAGATTGATTCAAGCTAGCCATTCTCTGAACAGAAGGTCGCGAAACTGGGAATCAGAAGGGGTTGGGGGGTGGGGGAGGGGTTTGGGTGGAAAGGCGGGCCCACTCCTGCATTATTTATAGATTTTTGAGTGATGCAAAATCGAGTCGCAGTTTTGCGGGTATCAGTGTATTTTTTCACAGTCCATACGGGCTCAAAAAGTGCAGGAATTATGTTTACCCCAAATCTTGCGACGGGAGACAACATTTTATGACGTCGAGCACAAAACAGCCAGGCGGGTACTCAGAGGAGCTCGCAAGCACCCTCCAAGAAGACGCCTGCACACAACAGAGCTCAAAAGATGTTGCGGATCCTCTCGGAAGGCTCTTCAACAATTCACCAAAGAAGCTGCGGCGGGCACTCACCAAGGGCCCATGTGTATCCTTCTCTGCATCAACATACGCGGTTACCACCCAAACTCTTCTCCCCCCCGCCACCCGACTCTTCGTGTATCTTTGGTGGCCGTGTTTTTCATGTTGCATTAAATGTCCTTAGTCATTCGAGCAACCTACCCTCAAGTATAAATTGGGGCTAGGGGTGCTCAATAGGGACAAAGAACTTAGCCCAGAATCTACCCCGTTGTAGGTGCGGTTACTAAGTTCATGTCTCGGTTGCCTTTGCTTCGTTTTGCTCTATCTTGTATTCGTATACACCACTTGTATTCTTTTCTCTGGAGCAATAATATTGCCTGCAGCAAGTGGTATTTGCCGCGATGTGTAAATCTGGTCTTCGCAGCTGCTAGCAACCCTCTCTTTTCTGTGTCTTGCTTTCTGCTCGCTAGGCCTTTGCAGGTTTAGTAATCGGTCGGTTGCAGTCTCCAATCTCTATGCCGAACTCACCAGGCGGTCGCTGTGTGCGGAAAGTTAGGTGGCAATTTTTGCACCAACAATTATTATTTTATGTAACCCTAGAGACATGTTCGTACTTTGTATCCTTCCCACTATATATCTATTCTGAAGAGTGGAGTGTCAAGGAAGATCAATCCTACGGATGCTTGACAGAATGATAAGAGTTATCTCCTGATTGTATATCTATTCTCACTTAATGCAATGCAAGTTTCTTGTCCTTCTTGATACTACTACATCGTATCAACTAGTCCGATTTGCCCCTCAATTAGTGTTTCGACAAAACCCTACAAACCGAACCGAACCGATCCGAGTTGCACCCCTAGCTATTAGTGCTTAAATGAGGGGGTTGTTCTTGGTTCCTCTCTTGTGCATAGGTTGTGTAATGATTCATGTTGGATGTGTACTTATTTATTTTAATCAAAGTTCCCTTTTACCAATATACACACACACACAATATATATATAAAGGAATACTTAATATCGTGTATTAGTGATATTATTTTTTTCCTTTTTTAATTGGGCTCACATGGACACAAGAAGGGTATAAGGTTTAAAATTGCCTATCAATATTACGACAAACAACTTTTGCATGGGCTACGTCCGTGCTCTACTTCTCTTGGTTGTGAATGGGTTCCTTCCGTCCATTGCTACAGTGGGCTCCGCCTATTTGTTGTGAATGGGCTCCGTTTCTCCGCGGGTTGCAACATGCTTCACCCATTCATTGTGAATGGGCTCCGATCACCTGTGGGCCTCATTGTGATGATAAGATATCCATTGAAAACACATGACATGGATCTATTTTACCCTAAAATGAGATCATTATAATGGTAAATCAATGTAGATAAACAATAGAATAGGAAATGCATTATGTACTCGATAACTATTCAGAGTGAAGTCACAATTGCACTTGGTTTGCACACAAATAATTTTTTATTGCTGAATTACAGAAGATCACGTCACGATGGTGACCATCAAAAGAAACGCCAAACGAATGACCGGTATAAGCCAAAATAGAACAAATATAATTCTACTGACATTGTGTGCTACTGCTGTAATAAGCCAGGTCACGCGATCTTTGACTGCCCTCACAAGAAGGAGGGTGAAAGAGGAGAAGAGCACGTGAGTGGGGGCATGTTGATTTGAGTAGATAGAATGTGATGCAAAGACTCTTCAGATAAACTGTTATTGTTGCACATGCCGACGAGACACGCATGCGCCGACGAGACACCGTGGCGAGTCCTCACACGAAGGGAGACGATCACGAGCCCGTCTAGTGGAGAAGAGACCGAAGACGCGATGTCTGCGTGACTATTTATTTATTTCGCACTTTGTTATTTTATATGAAGTTGTGTACGCATTATTTATTTCACTTTTGTTATTCGCACTCTGCGCTTATTAAGGGGTGTGCTGTACTCTTTTTCTGTATTTTTGGATGAACGAAAAATTAGGGTTGCTCCGTAAGGATTTCGTCTCGTTCCCTCCGTTCTCTTCCTCACCTCCGTCGGCCCTCCCCCTTGCCGATTTCCTCTCAGATTTGTATTAATTTGGTCGACCTGCCGGTCCGCCTGCCGGACCGCCCACCGGACCGCCCACCCTCTCGTTGTCGGTGCTCGAGATCAACTATGCTATTTTCGCTACAGGCCATTCGAGATCCCGCGCCTATTCCACTCCGCAACCCTGTTGCATCGCCGATTCCACACCTATTACGCTCCACAACCGTGCCGAAAGCCTATCCCGCGCCTTTGCCTGTTTCGAATAGTGCGTCGCGAGTTCCGCCGATCCGTGCGGGGCTTCCAGGCCGCGACACCTTCCCCGAACCGCCGTTTCTGTCGTTCTCTAGCACGGTTGGACACCAGATCCCCTATTTTACTGATCTACACCACCGGATCCGCCCTTCCAGCCGCTCTCGGAGGCTGGACCACTGCCCCGCCACGTGCGTTCTTCGCTGCCAGCCATTGTTGGATGTCGTCTTCCCTGTTTTGAGTCATGATCTATTGCAAGAAGACTCAGTCGGCTGTTTCGCCGACTCCCTGTCCTGATCGGCGGCCTCCTCCACGTTTCGACCCGGATCCGCTGGTCCAGCCGCATCCCAGCCCCGATCCGCTGGTTTTCTGCACGTGTCGACCACTCTCAGCCGTCCTCAGATTCCAGAGTGTTCCGCCGATTCCAGAGAATCCCTCCCGCCTCGCCGATCCCAGCCCGTGGCTACCAACACATGTTCGACCGAAGATTTTCCTCCGGATGCGACCACTGAAGCCCTAAGCCGCCGCTTGGAGGCTCAAAGGCAATTCGTTGCCTCCATGCAAACATCACTCCTCGCCCTCCACTCCAAGATCGACTCCCTCCAAGCGTCCACCGCCGCCGTCTTCGCCGCGTCCGTCTCCGGCGCACCTGCAGACAACGACTCTCTCCTTAGCATCAGACCACAGTTCATTCCTTCATGGGCCACTCCTTCGCCCATTCTGAGCCGGTCCGCCCTCTCCCTTGACATTCCCGCCTTTGTCGGCATTGATTTGATGGGTTGGATTGCCAAGGTGGAGCAATATTTCTACCTCAGCTACTGAAAGATATTGTACCTAATCACCTAGAGGGGGGGGGGTGAATAGGTGACTTAAATCTTTTTAACTTTTTAGGCAGAATTCAGATTAATTCTCAGAATTATAACTATATTTACCAAGCAAACAAACAACAATCACAGCAAACCACAAGCACACAGTAGACACACAGTTTTATAGTGGTTCCCCAAGCTTTGAGTACATCCACTTTCCCCCTTCGCCTATCTAGCAGTGTACTAGATTCGACCAAACTCCTCCACTATCTCAGATCCTCATATCTTACACTCAGAACCCCAAACCAGGTTCCTACAACTCAGGCCCAAGGCCCTACACTCAGCCACCAAGGCCTACACTCAGCCACCAAGGCCTACACTCAGCCACAACAGACCTACAGTCAGAGATTCAACTCTCCTACACTCAGGCACACATGCCTTACACACAGCCTTTATAATTACAGGCTTACAAACTCAGATCTCTAAGGATCCTACACGATAATTTGAATACAAAAATGTATACTCAACAACTCAGAGAAAAGAGAGATAAGTTGTGAGTTTCTTGATGAGTTCTTGGAAGAACTCAGCTGAAATCAATCTGACTTGGGTTTCTTCAAAGCTTCTTGAATGTAGAACACAATAAGATTGATTCCCCTCTGCAGTTGATCCTTGATCTCTGCTACATAAGATTCAGACCAAATCTGAACCCTTCTTCTCAGCCTGGTTCCAATGGCTGACTTCTTGGATGAAGCTCTCTCTCTCCAACTTCTTAGATCTTCACTTGATAGCTAGATCTACTTTGTATATTGATCACTTGAATCTTCTTATCAATCCTCTAATCAATCTATTAATCTATTTCTGTAGACAGTATAAGCCTATTTATAGGCCTTCTTCATGGTAACCGGCTGGTCCGGTTCATAACTGAATTCTGAAAACTCTGACAGGTGCAGTAGACCGGCTGGAAAGGTAGCTGTCAAGTCATCCAGTCAGTTCTTGAAAATTCTGTAACTGTCTGAAAGTGTCGAGACTGTCTGTCTTTAAGTGTCGACACTTATAGACCAAGTGTCGACACTTATAGACCAAGTGTCGACACAAGTTGACTAAGTGTCGACACTAGCCTACAAGGTGTCGACACAACTTCTTGTGTTGTGAATTTTATATCTCGACACTGCTTCTTCTCCATGTGTCGACACTGATAATGTGTGTCGACACAAGTCCTTGTACTTCAGTATTTTGCTGATTTCTTGTATGTGTCGACACATCTCCTTGTGTCGACAAACCTTTATGCGTTGAACTTGTTTTAGTGTCGACACATGTTCTTGGTGTCGACACTTGCCTTCAGTGTTGATACTTGCTGAGTGTCGACACAGCTCCTTGTGTCGACACATTCTTCCTTGTGTTGAGACTCTGGCTGAGTGTCGACACTTTCCCTTAGTGTCGACAGTTGTACTTAGAATATTTTGTTGAACTTTGCTGATCTTTGCTAAGTGTCGACACAGCTTCTTGTGTCGACACTTTCTTCAAGTGTTGAGTCTTCAGCTGAGTGTCGACACATTCTTTCTTGTGTCGACACTTTCTTCAAGTGTTGACTTTTCTGCTGAGTGTCGACACATTGCTCTGAGTGTCGACACTTATACTTAGCTTTTGCTGACTTTTGCTGAGTGTCGACACAGCCTCCAAGTGTCGACACTTTCTGATGTAGACACAGTTTCACTGGGTGTCGACACAACTTCATGTGTAGACACTGCTTCACTGGACTTTTCTTCATTGAGTGTCGACACAGCTCCTTGTGTCGACACTTTCTGCCTGGTGTCGACTCAGCATCCCTGGTGTCGACACAATGACTCCAAGTGTCGACACTGCTTGCCTGGGTGTCGACACAAGTTTTCTTAAGTGTCGACACTTTCCTCCTGGGTGTCGACACATGGAATTATAAACTTTTTTTCTTCTTTCCTGCAAATACTTAACCTGCACAAGTAAACTCAAAATACATCAAATACATTTTGATGTATATCATTGAGTTGGGTGAGGCTTCTTCAAATCAGGTACATTTAAACCAATATACCCAACAATCTCCCCCTATTTGGAGAAGTCATAACCCTTAGTCAATGATATACATCATACAAAATAAAATCATAGTATGATGTAAAGCAGGATTATGTAATCAGGAAAGAAACATAACATGTATTAAACAAACATGCATTCACAGATATCATCACAAAACAATTATGATATAGATTTGACAGATAACACATTGTTCTAAAATCTTGTCATATTCATTTTCCAAAAGTTTACAAAGTGTTTAACAATCAAAATATTACAACTGTAAACTCAAGAAAAAATCTATTCTATTTTTGTTCAGCCTCCTTGATCACTATTCCTTTTCCAGATTGTACTTTGGCTTGTATAGGAGCTTCAGTGTCTTCAGCAGCAGCAGACTTTTTCCCTTTAAGCTCCTTCTTCTTTAGCTCTTCAGCTTTGATCTTTTGCCTCTCAAAATAATGATAAGGCTTGAGAAAGTACTTGCTAGGCTCCTGAGCAGTAGGAGGTAGCTTTCCCATCTTGGCCTTTCTTCTATATTGGACTATGGCCTCCTGCCTTGTCTCATGCTTTCTCCATTCTGATTCAGAAAACCACTTGTTCCTGTCTTGCACATTATCTTTTGCAGCTTTCCAGGCAGTCAAAATAATATTTCTTGAGGTGGGGCTCCACTGCTCAAAGTCAGGTCTTTGTTCAGCTTGCTCCCTGAACCTCTTCTTAGACAATCTAGCTTCTTGTTCAGCTTGCTCTTTCAAAATAGCTTCCTGTAAGGCCTCAGATACTGGCTGAACTAATTTGTCAAGAATAACCTTCTGATTTCCATCAGGTGGACTATACATGGACTGTATGTCAGCTTGAACCATATCAAAATCTGGTGGAGGATAGATCACTTGAGCTACTTCAGGTTGCTCACCTCCAAGATATGCAGGGTTAACTCCAGATTCTGCTACATCATTATCATCACATAGAGGAGGATAACCAAGAGTGGCTCTGATGGAGTTAGAAACCCATTTTGCATGGTCAGAGCCGGCTTTGACTAATACCCTCTCCCCCTTTATGACTTCTCTTTTCATGTGATCCCTTAAATCATCTTTTTGAAATCGGATTTGGGCATTTAGATAATTAACTCCATCCCTGTAGAAAGGTTTTAACCTTTGGAGTTTGTCAGTTATCAACTTCTGAGAGTCTAGAATTGCAGTCTTAACAGCAGTTATTTCCTCTTGGAATGCTTTGTCAAAATCTGCCTTAGCAGTAGCAGTAGAAGTTGTCAGTCCAGCAGCAATGTTCTTCATCTCTGTGACTATAGCATTGTGAGATTCTGTCAGATTGTCATTCATCCTGATCTGATTCGCAAGAACATAACCCTGCTTCAGTGCAATGTCTTCTACTTGAGTTTTTATGTTTTCTTGATGAGTTGCTAAATAGACTACTGCATTCCCTCCTTTGTGGAAGCAGTCAGTCATCTCCTTTTTATTAAGATTCATTTCAAATCTAATAGATTTTATTTCTTGGGCTAAATCAAATTGGAGTGATTTATTTCCCTCATCCACATAAGTCTCTATAGCTTTTCTGTGCTCATCCAGCTTGATTTGCATGGCAACCATCAGTGCACTGTAATCAACAGTTGGTGCTGGCTGTGATATGGGCTGTGGAGCAATAGTTTGTAAAGCCATTTTGTAATTCTGGCTGATTCTCTTGAATACTTGAAACTTCTTTTCTTTGCCCTTGAGGCTTCCTCATCTTCTGATACTGATGTACTTGCTATATCTACCCTCTCCTTAGGTAGCTCTTCAACAGCTTGGGGCTTCTCAGGCTCTTGCCTTGCAGGCTCTTCAATAAGTACTACTTGCTCCCCCTCAACTGGAGCAGTCTCCCCTTCAGCAACAGCATTGTCAAAATCAGTTTGATCCAGGTTAAGGAATAGATCTTCCATAGTATATTCTGATGGAGAATGGGCTGGAGAAATTCTTGGCTCTTCAACCACTGGATCAGATACAACTTGAACTTCAACAGATGTGTCCTTCTTGACAACATCTGGGACTTGACTGTCAATCTGTGGTTGCTGATAAACATCAGACAAATCAGTATCCTCTATAGGAATATCTAAAGCATTAAGCTCAGTGATTACCTCAAGGATGATGTTTGTAGCTTGCTCACTCTCAAGAGGAGTTGGCTCTTCCACAACTAGTGGCTCCCCCTGGACTGAATCCTTGTGTATGGGGCTAGCTTGAGGTAGCTCCCCCTACCTTTCAGCAACTACTTGTTGAGCTGGAGACTTCTCAACAGTTCCTTCTTCATTCTCATCAGGTGTGAAGACCACTTGCTCTTCACTACCAGAGCTGCTAGTGGAAACCTGAGCCACTGGAGCAGTTTTCCTCTTCTTCTTTTGAGGTGATACTTTCTCAGGAGTTATCTTCTCAGGGGTTGGCATCTCCTTAGACAAAACCCTGTCCCATCTGGAAAAGATCCTCATGTCCATTTTCCTCATGTTGTTGATTTTTGTTCCAGCAGCTTGACCCATAACCTCTGGTATACTACCAGCAAGGTATAAACTTATTATTCTACCCAAGTTGGGTTTCTTCAGGCTCTCCTTGATCTTCTCAAAGATCACTACAGACCAGTCAGTTTTCAGGCTGAAGATTATCCTGGTCATAATGCTGAACATATGGGCTGATACCCTATCATGCCCTCCAGGTTTGCTTATAATCACTTTGCCAACAATTTCTGACAGGAATTTCCCTTGGCTGTTCATGCCCTTCCTATTAAACACAGATCCAATTTTCATCTTTGAATCTAGACCACACCATGTCAATGCTTCTCTGGTCTTAGAAGCAGTTACTTCATCCTCTTCCTTAGTTCTTGGTAACTGTAGTACTTTCCTCAAACTTTTAGGTGACACCTTCACCTTTTCACCATGAACCCTAGACTTGATCTTGAGTCCAGATTCATCTATTTTAGCTCCAGATAGAAACTCTAGAACTTCCTTCTTCCAGATCTTTGTGGGCTCAGAAACAAGAAATTCTAATCCTGAGTCTGCAACTAGGGTTATTACATCCTTGATTTCCTGTTCTGCTTCGTCAAACGCATTCCGCACCAGTTCATAGCCTTCATTGACGTTCTTCTCGAGCTTTGGCGTCATTAGGGTTTGAAGAATTTGACTGGAGAGAAGAGAGGTGTCGACACACAAGTTTGGTCTCGAAACTTTAGTGAGCGTGTCGACAGACAAAGACAAAATCCTATTTATACCTTTCTAAGTTTGAAGATGAAAGGGCGGGTCAGCTAACTTAAATTGTGTCGACACTGTGGATAAGTGTCGACACAGACATAATGTCTCGACACCTATGTGTCGACACAAGTTTAGTCAATATATATATGTGTCGACACTTGATTATGTGTCGACACCACTTAACTCGACATTTAGTCGAGACTTTACTTAGATAATTCTGATTAAATACTAAGTGTCGACACCACCTTGGATGTGTCGACACCTACTTGTCATGTGTCGACACTAATATTCTGAAGTGTCGACACTAACTTCCTAAATGTGTCGACACCTTTTTCCTGAAGTGTCGACACCACTTTTCTGTGTCGACACAGATATCTCTGTGTGTCGACACCATTTTACTTAGTCATTTCTATAAACTTATTCTAAGTTTATCATACCTAGTTCAATTTTAAACCTATTGAACTTAGTTTCTTTTAAGTGCTTAGTATACATATCAGCTAGTTGATTATCTGTTCTAACATATTCCAGTAAAATATCTTTTTTTCTACATGTTCTCTAAGAAAATGATATTTTATTTCAATATGTTTGGTTCTACTATGAGAAACAAGGTTGTTTGCAATTGATATAACACTAGTAGAATCACAAAATAGTGGAGTTCTACTTACTTGAAATCCATAGTCCTCAGGCTGATGTTGTATCCATAGAAGTTGAGCACAACAACTTCCTGCAGCCACATATTCTGACTCTGCAGTGGAGATAGCCACACTTGTTTGTTTTTGCTACTCCATGAAATTAGTATTCCACATAGGAATTGACAGGTTCCAGTTGTGCTTTTTCTGTCTTCTTTACATCCTGCAAAGTCTGCATCTGAATAACCTGTTAGTTCAAAATCCCCATTCCTAGGATATCAGAGGCCTAGATAGGGAGTGCCCTTTAGATATCTCAATATCCTTTTGACTGCTGTCAAATGAGACTCCTTAGGGCATGCTTGATACCTTGCACAGACACATGTAGCATACATGATATCTGGTCTACTTGCAGTCAAATAGAGTAAGGAACCAACTATCCCTCTATACAAAGTCTCATATACAGGTTTCCCTGCATCATCTTTGCTAAGAGACATACTTGACCCCATAGGAGTCTTCATGATACTGGATGAATCAATACCATACTTCCTTATGAGTTCTAGGGTGAACTTAGACTGGCATATGGATAAACCATTCTCAGTCTGTCTAACTTGGAGACCCAAGAAGAACTTAAGTTCCCCCATACTACTCATCTCAAATTGTCCTTGCATTAGTTTTGCAAACTTTTTGCAAAGACTACTTTCAGTAGACCCAAATATTATGTCATCTACATATATTTGGACAAGTATTACTTTGCCTCTGGATTTCCTAAGAAATAGAGTCTTGTCTATTTTCCCCCTTGTGAACTTATTCTCAATGAGTAAACTAGACAGGGTTTCATATCAAGCCCTAGGGGCTTGCTTTAACCCATATAATGCTTTCCTAAGTCTATAGACATGATTAGGTTGAGTTGAATCAACAAAACCTGATGGCTGTTCCACATAGACTTCCTCTTTTAGATTACCATTCAGAAATGCTGACTTAACATCCATTTGGTAAATTTTAAATCCTTGAAAGGTTGCATAGGACAAGAACATTCTTATGGCTTCCAGTCTGGCTACTGGAGCAAAGGTTTGATCAAAATCAATACCTTTTCCTGCCTATATCCTTTAGCAATCAATCTTGCTTTGTTCTTAATGATGACTTCATGTTCATCCATCTTATTCCTATAGATCCACTTGGTCCCAATTATGTTGTGGTCTTTAGGTTTAGGAACAAGTTCCCAGACCTTGCACCTTTTGAACTGATTCAGCTCTTCTTGCATTGCTTCAATCCAATGTAGATCTAGGATGACTTCTTCAAACTTCTTTGGCTCAACTTGGGATAGAAAACTGGAGAAGAGCACTACATTCAGATTTCTGCTCCTTATTTGTACCCCTTGTCTTGGATCACCAATGATTTGCTCTAATGGATGATCTCTAGGATGCCTATTGGCTAGAGGCATTCTGACTTCAGGTTGAACCTCTTCAGTTTCATCATCTTGCTGTACTCCTTGAACTTTATCTGCATTAGGTACATGTAGTACTCCCCCTGGACAGCAGCCACTATCTTCTAGTAGCTGTCTTGCAGTAGATTCTTCTTCTATAGTGAGCTTATCCATTTTCTTAGTAATACCTGTGGAGCTGCAAATACTACTAGACAACTAATTGTTAATAAGTCTAGTTTCATCAAACACTACATGTACAGTCTCTTCTACAACTTGAGTAGACAAGTTGTAGACTCTATAAGCCTTACTATTGTTGCTCTACCCAACAAAAATTCCCTCTTGGGACTTGACAACAAACTTAGTCAAGTAAGACTTTCCATTGTTAAGTATGAAGCACTTACAACCAAAGATTCTAAAATAGAATAGGTTTGGTTTTCTGCCTTTCACAACCTCATAGGGGGTCTTGTTGAGGCTTTTAGTAATGGTAGCCCTATTAATAACATGACATGCAGTATTAACTGCTTCAGCACAGAAATATTCTGGTAGTGATGTATCACTTAATAGGGTCCTATCAGCCTCAATCAAGGTTCTATTCTTGCTCTCAGCAATGCCATTTTGCTGAGGTGTTCTTGGTGAAGAAAACTCTTGAAATATCCCAAAGTCTTCATATAGTTTTGCCATACTATCAGACTGAAATTCAGTACCATGGTCACTTCTTATCTTGACCACTGTTCTGTCTAGTTCATTCTGAATCTGTTTGACAAAGCTATAGAAGACACTAGGTGTTTCAGATTTCTGTCTAAGAAAGAACACCCAGGAAAACCTTGAGTAGTCATCTACAACTACAAAGGTATAGACCTTCCTACCTAGGCTGTGCACTGGCATAAGACCAAAGAGATCCATTTACAAGAGGTATAAACACCTCACAGCATCTTTGTTGTTAATGCTACTAAAGGTGGATCTTGTCTGCTTGCCCTTTTGACAAGCTGAGCATATTCCATCTTTAATACACTTAACTTGAGGACCATTGCTCACTAACTCTTTGCTAAAGAGTTTGTCAATTGTCTTATAATTTAGATGAGCTAGCCTCTTGTGCCATTTGACACAATGAGAGACTTTCTCATCAGCAACAAGACACACTTGAGAACCATTGGTCTCACACATAATGTCTAGGCAGTAGACATTCCTCTTCCTATAACCTGTCAAAATGATCTCTTGATCATTTGACCTCTTGATATGGCAATCATCCTTAACAAATGAGATGTCATATCCTACATCACTTAATTGACTTATACTAATTAGGTTGTGTTTCAAACCTTTAACATAAGCCACTTGAGTAATGGTAACTAAGTTACTAGAAATGTTATCAAACCCTTTGATGATTCCTTTTTCAGAACCACCAAAAGTGACTTTTGGACCATCCTTGATAGGTGTGTAATCCTTTAGTAATCCCCTAGTTCCTGTCATATGTCTGGAACATCCACTGTCCAAGTACCATATTGGGGCATGACCACTTGGACTCACCTGCAAAACAGATTAGTGAACCTTAGAACCCAAAGAATTCTTGGGTCCTTGGTACTGGTTAGTTTGCTTCCTAACAAAGCTACCTGGAGGTTTTCCAACAGGCAGTTTGCTACTCACTTTGACACTTGCATTGTGCCAACAGTCCATGACAAAGTGACCCAGCTTGCCACAACACCAACACTCAAACCTAGTGTACCTTTGCTTAGGTACAGTCTTAGCTGTTTTATCTACAGCTGACTTGATGAGAGTTGGGGCTTTGCCCTTGGACTTGTACTTGACAGTCCTAGCTGGTTTAGAAAACCCCAGTCCAGCTTTACCTTTTTGATGAACAAACTCATCAATTAAGGGTAGAACATACATTGTTTTGAAAACCTAGCAACCAAATCTCTCTCCTTCTGAACACTAATCTCCAGACTCTTGATTTGATCATTCTTAAATGATATAGTACCCATCTGAATCACAGTTATGTGCTTCAGTCTGGCTATCTCATTAAGTTTTTGATCAAACAACTTGTCATAATCAGTTGCAACCACTTTGAGACTTGCAATCTCCTTAGCTTGACTCTTGGCCAAGGATTTGCATTTCTTAAATGCTTGCAACAGAACTTTATATTCATCTATCAATTGATGAATATCCTCTTCAGACTCAGATGCACTCTCATCACTTGATGATAATGAATCTGATTCTGAACTTGCATAAGAAATTGAACTGAAAGAACAACTTTGTACCTTAATAGGTCCTGGCTGCTGCAGGATTTTGTCACTTTCTGTCAATGCCATCAGTCCTTGACACTGACTGTCTTCTTGATCATATATGGAGTTCATGATCTGGATGAACTCTTCTTCTTCTTCCTCAGCAAACAGTCCTATATATGCTTCAGCATCTGACTCAGTTTCTGATGAAGAAATGTCTGACAGGCTCTTATCCTTTTTAGCAACAAAAGACTTTTCCTTCTTGCCTTTGAAATGAGTCTTTTTCTTATCATTAGACTCCTTCCTTTTCTCAGTACAATCTGCAATCACATGTCCTTGTCTATTACAACAATAACAAACTATTTTTGAAAGAGTTGCTTTGCTAGACTTAGACTTTTTCCTGTCTTTCTTTGAAGACTTTTTATTCTGATAGAAGTCTTCTTTACCCTGTGAAGTAGATGGCTTTGTCCTCCATTGTTTCTTCTTTAAGAACTTCTGGAAATGTCTTGTGAAGGCAGCAAAGTGCTCATCACTTTCACTGCTTTTAGACTTTCTGCTTGCTGAATTATCTGACTCAGTTTCAGCATCCTTTGGAGGTGAAGATGATGACTTACTTCTGTACTTTCTAGGGGCTTCTGTTTTAAATGCCACTGTCCTTTCTTTATGTTCACATCTTGAAGATTTCTCCTCTTCTTTCCTCACTGTCAACTGCATTTCATAGGACAGCAGTTTGCCAAACAGTGTTGGTGGAGGAATTTCTGCTAACTTTGTCATTTCCCTAATGACACAGATCTTGGTGTCCCAATCTTTTGTAAGGGACCTTAAGAACTTATCATTAGGCTCATAATTACTGAACTCTATTCCATAGGACATAAGCTCATTCACAATCCTATAAAACTTCTTATATCATTCAGTTATGCTATCTGATCTACCTTGTCTAAAACTTTCATATTCTTGGTTGAGCAAGGATTTTCTGTCTTGCCTCACTTCTTCAGAATCATTCATATACACTATCAAGGTATCCCATATCTCCTTGGATGTCTTTCAGTGTATCAAATTCTGAAAGATAACATCATCTATAACACTCACTATGATGTTCTGAGCCCTCTTATCCATTGTGGTTAGAACTATTTCATCCTTTGTCATTTCAGAGAAATCCTTAGGTGTTCTCTGATTGACATCTAAGACTGAAACCTTCATGGGCACATATGACCCTTCTTTTACTGTGATATAAATCCTAGGGTCTGAGGCTTTCATAAAAAGTCTCACCCTTTCCTTCCAGATACCAAATATCTCTTTTCTGCATATATGTAGCTTCATGGATCCCAATTCCTTATGATTCTCAGTGGAACCCATGGTTCTTGATTTTCTTGATTCTGTAATATACTTAGACTGAATCTGCCAACAGGATCTACTCAGACTGTTAAGTCCCTTTTGAGTAACCTCCCTCTGATAACACTTGAAAGATATTGTACCTAATCACCTAGAGGGGGCGTGAATAGGTGACTTAAATCTTTTTAACTTTTTAGCCAGAATTCAGATTAATTCTCAGAGTTATAACTATATTTACCAAGCAAACAAACAACAATCACAGCAAACCACAAGCACACAGTAGACACACAGTTTTATAGTGGTTCCCCAAGCTTTGGGTACATCCACTTTCCCCCTTCGCCTATCTAGCAGTGTACTAGATTCGACCAAACTCTTCCACTATCTCAGATCCTCAGATCTTACACTCAGAACCCCAAACCAGGTTCCTACAACTCAGGCCCAAGACCCTACACTCAGCCACCAAGGCCTACACTCAGCCACCAAGGCCTACACTCAGCCACAACAGGCCTACACTCAGAGATTCAACTCTCCTACACTCAGACACACAGGCCTTACACTCAGCCTTTATAATTACAGGCTTACAAACTCAGATCCCTAAGGATCCTACAAGATAATTTGAATACAAAAATGTATACTCAACAACTCAGAGAAAAGAGAGATAAGTTGTGAGTTTCTTGATGAGTTCTTGGAAGAACTCAACTGAAATCAATCTGACTTGGCTTTCTTCAAAGCTTCTTGAATGTAGAACACAATAAGATTGATTCCCCTCTGCAGTTGATCCTTGATCTCTGCTACTTAAGATTCAGACCAAATCTGAACCCTTTTTCTCAGCCTGGTTCCAATGGCTGACTTCTTGGATGGAGCTCTCTCCCTTCAACTTCTTAGATCTTCACTTGATAGCTAGATCTACTTTGTATATTGATCACTTGAATCTTCTTATCAATCCTCTAATCAATCTATCAATCTATTTCTGTAGACAGTATAAGCCTATTTATAGGCCTTCTTCATGGTAACCGGCTGGTCCGGTTCATAACTGAATTCTGATAACTCTGACAGGTGCAGTAGACCGGCTGGAAAGGCAGCTGTCAAGTCATCCAGTCAGTTCTTGAAAATTCTGTAATTGTCTGAAAGTGTCGAGACTGTCTGTCTTTAAGTGTCGACACTTATAGACCAAGTGTCGACACTTATAGACCAAGCGTCGACACAAGTTGACTAAGTGTCGACACTAGCATACAAGCTGTCGACACAACTCCTTGTGTTGTGAATTTTATATCTCGACACTGCTTCTTCTCCATGTGTCGACACTGATAATGTGTGTCGACACAAGTCCTTGTACTTCAGTATTTTGCTGATTTCTTATAAGTGTCGACACATCTCCTTGTGTCGACACACCTTTATGTGTTGAACTTGTTTTAGTGTCGACACATCTTCTTGGTGTCGACACTTGCCTTCAGTGTTGATACTTGCTGATTGTCGACACAGCTCCTTATGTCGATACATTTTTCCTTGTGTTGAGACTCTGGCTGAGTGTCGACACTTTCCCTTAGTGTCGACACTTGTACTTAGAATATTTTGTTGAACTTTGCTGATCTTTGCTAAGTGTCGACACAGCTCCTTGTGTCAACACTTTCTTCAAGTGTTGAGTCTTCAGCTGAGTGTCCACACATTCTTTCTTGTGTCGACACTTTCTTCAAGTGTTGACTTTTCTGCTGAGTGTCGACACATTGCTCTGAGTGTCGACACTTATACTTAGCTTTTGCTGACTTTTGCTGAGTGTCGACACAGCCTCCAAGTGTCGACACTTTCTGATGTAGATATAGTTTCACTGGGTGTCGACACAACTTCATGTGTCGACACTGCTTCACTGGACTTTTCTTCATTGAGTGTCGACACAGCTCCTTGTGTCGACACTTTCTGCCTGGTGTCGACTCAGCATCCCTGGTGTCGACACAATGACTCCAAGTGTCGACACTGCTTGCCTGTGTGTCGACACAAGTCTTTTTAAGTGTCGACACTTTCCTCCTGGGTGTCGACACATGGATTTAGAAACTTTTTCTTCTTTCCTGCAAATACTTAACCTGCACAAGTAAACTCAAAATACATCAAATACATTTTGATGTATATCATTGAGTTGGGTGAAGCTTCTTCAAATCAGGTACATTTAAACCAATGTACCCAACAACTACATATCGGAGCACGACAAGGTGTCTATGATGGTGGTTAGCCTAGACGGCTCAACACTTCACTGGGCTCGGTGGCTCCACCAAACCAACCCGTGCCTCTCCTAGCCCGAGCTCAAGCAGGAAATGATTCGTCGGTATGACACCCGCTACTCCGTCTCCTCCTCTTTCGAGCATCTTTACGGCTTCCGCCAGACAGCCGACCTGGACGATTATGTTGATGAGTTTGTCGCCCTAGTCTCCCACATTATGGGGCTATTGCCCGATCATTACTTAGGCTTCTTCATGCACGGTCTATTGCCACATATCCGCTTTCGTCTCTGCACGCATCACCCTCACACAGTCTCCGACCCCATGGACTTGACGCGTTGGGTGGAAGTCGACCTTCCCCTCGACCACCTGCTCCTACGGCCAGCCACCACCAATCCCGCCCGCCTTGGCGGCCGCCAGCCACGACTCCACCACGGCCGCCGCCTTGGGGAATCCGACCGGGCCGCCCACTGCCCTCTCAACGCCTCTCGAACGGTGACTACAATGACATTAATAATAGGGGGCTCTGTTTTCGGTGCCGCCAACCGTACTCCCCCAACCATGAGTGCGCTGTGAAGGAGTTCGACGCCATCATCGGCGACGTCGACCCAGATGTTGTCTTGACTGACTTTGAGGCCATGGAGCTCTCAACAAGGGATACACCTCTCGACTCTACCACAGCTACATTCCAACGGTTGGAGCTATCTTGCGCCTCGACGGGCGAGATCTCCTGCCAGCAGACCATGCAACTCTCGGGCACACCGTAGGATGGCCCGATCATCATCATGGTGGACAACAGTGCAAGCCACAACCTCATCTCTGAGCACCTGGTACAACAACTCTATCTTCCCTTGGTTCCCTCCCCCGATGTTGTCCGTATGGTCGATGGGCATCATCGACCGACTCAGGGTTGTTGCACTACCTTCTCTCTCTCTCTATGGGGCCCTATTCCGTGACCACGAACTTCCACACATTTGGCTTAGGCGGCCTTGACACCATTCTGGGAGTGGCTTGGCTCCGCATGCTCGGCGAGGTATGCGTCAATTGGGAGACTATATCTGTGCAGTTCCTACATGAGGGATAACCATGTCGCCTCGACGGTGACTCTGCCCTCTTACGCTCTCCGATCTCCCTCGGCACGATCCAACAACCCACAAACATCGGCTTCTCCGCGGGGTTGTGGGCCCTCTCGAGCCCTTCCGTTGTGCCTCTTCCTTCTCCAATGGACTACCAAGAGCTTCTTACTACGTGCCCCGACGTCACCCAGCCTCCTAAAGGATTGCCACCAGCCCAGCTTTCTCTGGTCCGGAAGAAAGACGACAGCTGTCGTCGAACTACCAAGCCAAGCCCGTAGGAGCTCTCGATTACTGGGTCTTACCGTTTGGAGTTCGAAGTCACGAGGCTGTTCCAGGATCACTTCTGCCACCACCGCTCCGATTACTTCATTGAGGACAAGACATATTTTCCAAACTGCGACATTGTTACAGTTGCGCATGTCGACGTGACACTCACGCACCGACGAGACACCGTGGCGAGTCCTCACATAGAGAGAGAAGACGATGACGAGCCCGTATTGAGGAGAGACGGAAGACGAGATGCCGACGTGACTATTTATTTATATCACACTTTGTTATTTTATATGATGTTGTTTACACATTAATTATTTCGCTTTTGCTATTCACACCCCGCGCCTATAAAGGGGTGTGTTGTACTCTTTTTCTATATTCTTGGATAAATTGAAAATTGTGGTTGCTCTCTAAGGATTTCGTCTCGTTCTCTCCTTCCTCTTCCTCACTTCTGTTGACCCTCCCCCTTGTCGGATTCCTCTCGGGTTTGTATCATAAACTCACATGCACATTTCAATGTTTTTTGTGATGGGAAGATAACTATCGAAAAGACATTGCATGAATCTAATGTAATCAATAAAATGGAAGGCTAATGCAGGTAAACAATAGGAAAAGAATTGCATGACGTACTGAATGACTATTCAGAGTGGACTCACAAATGCTAAGGAGTCAAGAACACAACCAAAAATATGCCAGCCGCCATCTTTACATGAAAACAAATTTACTGAATTGCATTTGCATAGCTTTTGGTACCAACACAAAAACATCACTTTGCCATTTTTAACTCTATACACAACAATGCTTTGCCATTTTAACTCGATATACACATTGCAATTCTTTTCCATTTTTAACTCTGTATATGCATAATAACCCTTCTAACATTTATATAAAGCATCCTTTAGCATGGAAAAATATAAAAATTTAAACGAATAACAACTTCCTCTACGTTGGAGAATATATGGAAGAGGAATAATGATTTACTCACCTTTTATGGTTAACCAGTGCTTTTTGCTCCATACTAGTGCTGTATTTAAAGTGTGCGGTGTTTAACACTTTCGTTGAGGCAATATTAGTTTGTAAGAGTATGCAAGTATTAAGTTCTCAATCCTCATTGAAAGCCATCTGTTTGGGAGAATATCATTAAGGTAAGCCCATCTCAAACATGAAGCTCATGCTTATAGAGCGATATTATTAAAGGTGAAATCAGGGGATTCACAACAAAGTGTAATTGCAAGTTAAAAAATGAATGAGGGGCGGGTTTTCGAAAGTGGGCAAATTGGAATGGAAGAGTAAAACTGAAGAAGAAATTAGGAAATGAAAGAGTAGGGTGACTAAACAAGGACTTAAAATGCGGTCGGAATAGGAGGCACATAGATGATGCCCTAGATGATCATTGGGTGAAGCTATACGAAGAGGACGATGCGTTAAACGATGATGCCTCAAACAATGAATGATCATTGAAGTAAACTTGTTGGAAGCCTTAGGATGTGAGCATCAGCGAAGTGTCGACTTTAAAACTTACTATATTTTCGAATGTTGTATGTCTTTGGGGACAATCAATTTATAACAAGCTATCGACAGTTGTGGAAGTGAGGAATCTTGACCTGCAAAAACAGTTAAGGATGAGACGGGAGGCAGTGCTTATTTGTAGAAGAACTTGTGGAAATGTTGAGGGTGAAGTTTTGTAGAGGAGGGAACCTGGGTTGGAAGGGTTTGGGAGAATATTTTTTGAAGCATTGTTATATATTGTTCATGGGGTATATTCGTTTGTGCACAATTCCAGGCCGTTCAATTGATCATGTTATTCTTGATCAAACGGCCATGAGCTCTTAATGGTGTAGTGTCGACTCGCTTTATTAATAATAAAGATATAGATGGGCATGCATTAGATATTATGAAATAAACAATTGAACTAAATACTAATACAATGCGCTTATATGAACCAACATGTTGATGGTGGTTGGTGGAAAGGAGGTAAGGGATTGATGGTGTCAGTGGAAGGTGTTCAGATGTTGATGGGGGTTGGTGTGGATTGAGTAGGGTTGAGCATTAAAAACCACAAAAACCGCCCGTATCGCACAAGCCACACCGACTTTTAAACCAAATAACATAGTTTCAGTGTAGTGCAATTTAGATCTTTTGTAAACGAGCGCAGTGCGGTTATTCAGATTTTAGAAACCATAACAACCACACTGCACCACTAATAACAAGTTCTTATTTCAAAAAAGTATTTACGAATAAATGAATAAATTTAATTTTGGTATTTGTAGTTTAAAGTTAGGAAAAAAATTGTCACTTGCAATTGCTCAACTCGTTTCTATCTGCTCGGCAATGTGTTCCCATTTCTTCTTTATGAGCACCATTACGAGGTTTGCTCATTTTGTATTGATAAAGCTTCCATCCCCTCATTGTTACGCTACTAGGAATAATGTTATTGTTTGACAGATTAGGAATCAAACATGACAAAAATCCCTTTTTCTCGATACCTCGTGATGTAGGGGTAGGCTAGTGGTGCTCGAGCTCTAGGACTCTACGTGTGTGTGTGAGGAATATGCCAATGCAACACCTAAATGAAATACGGAAGTCGGATGACCACAACAATTAATGTAAGCAATGAAGAGCCATAGCACCACGCAGTTAGTCAAAATAAAGAAGCAAATAATTAATTTTAGCAATTCGGCAACGGCTTTCCTCCGCTCGGAGGGCCAAGGCAAGCAGCGGCAAATATTTTCACAAACAATTATTAGCATAAAGAGAACAACTACTACATAACCATGATCACATCACAATATGAATAAACAACCAAACAAAAATGTTAAAGTTACAGAACACAATACCACTAATACTCACGATGTAGTGGGCTGATCCGAGGAGATGGAGGATTTGACGAACCGGATGCAAAACGAGCGATCGGAGGTGGAACCAGAGGCGAGGCGGCGATGACGGTGGCTGCCTTCGGTGAAAAGTGCGGTAACGGATGGTAAAACGTCGGATCCGGCCACAAATGAGTAGATCCGGGCCGGGGGTGAGTAGATCCGATGATTTGGAGCGGATCCAAACAAAAATGGAAGGTTTGGGTTTAGGGAATAACGGATTGGAGGGTGGTAGCAATAGATCAAAAGAGATCTAGGGTTTTCGGAGTGGAGGGAGGTGGATCCACGAAGGGGAACGGGGAGGAGTGGCCGACTAGGGTAGTCCGGGCCTTAGGGGTGGTCGGTTTTGAGGAGGGGAGGGGCGGTGTGGGGCTGGAGGCTTGGGGGGAGGCTGACGGTGGGGAGGCTGCAGGCCGGCGGTGGGGAGACAGCAATCCGACGGCGGGAAACAGGGAAGAGGAGGCAGTGGCTGGCTGGACTGCTGGTCGGTGGAATGGAGGGGGATTTTGGGGATTCCGGTGATGGAAAAGGGGAGAAAACGATGGAAAATGGTGGAGGGGGGTAGGAGTTACCTTGGGGAGGAGTTTGACGGTGTAGGAGTCGTCACCTAGGGTTCCACGACGTCGGCACCGAGGAGGGATCGCAGGAATCCGGGAAAGCTCTTCTCCAAATTCTACAACACCTCAAACCAGCCCTTCTACATCCTATTTATAATAAAAGAGGAGCTAGGGCATCCCCCATCAACGACTATGATTGGCCGGTGGGTTCGCCCATAAAATACATCAAAATAAAAATGAAAAAAAATAAAGTAATATAGTATTTTGACTCGTGACGACGCTCCGGACGCAATCGCAGAGCCCGATCGTCGATCCGGGCACGACATATATGGACAGTTGCCAAATCAACCCCGAACGGGCCCAAAACGCGTCCTCGTCTCTGCTCCACATCAATCTCCCCGGCTTGAAAGAATTAATCTCACGATGAATAGGGATCAAAATTCTCTCGCTGCATGCCAGGTAAAACTCGAAGAAGTCCACCAGAGGTTGCCCAAGTGTCGTCGCTGGAAAGTGCCCTCGCCAATCAACTCCCCCTGACTGAAAAGATGTCATCTCCGGTGCATGGAGACGGACGTGCTGAAGTCGAAGTCCAGGGGCGAATCGATCAAGCTCTGCTGCAAGTACCCAAGAGTCACCAACGTCTGTAGTGGGAATGCACTGGTTGAGTCTGGTTTCCATGAAGCTCTCAACGATCAACTCACGAGTGGTGGATCCCGGTGTGATCGGTGGTGCCTGCTGTGAAACCAAAGAAGACGAGTCCCCAGGTAGGTGGAGGTCAACAATGGGTGAGGACGTATGAGGGTGATATGGTAACGACAGTGGGGGTGGGGGTGGCTGTGCATCTCCACTGCTCGGGTCCACATACTCATGAGGTTCATAGTATGGAGTCAGATCTTCGACATTAAACACATGGTGCATTCCCATACTGGCCGGGATGTCAAGTCGGTAGGCGTTGGTCCCAATACGACTAATAATGGAGTACGGACCCATTCGCCTCGCGCTTAACTTCTTGGCAGGCCCCGAAGGGAGCCTCTCGGGGCGGACTCGTACCATTACCTTCTCGCTTACATTAAATATTTGCCATCGCATTCGCTTAACTGCATGAGCTTTGTAATTTTTATTGCTTGTTAATATTCGTCGGCGGATCGACTTATGCAAATCATGCAAATGCGGTGCAAATGACCCAGCAGACTCATGCAGGTAATGCAAATGATGCAAAGACAACATGACAGACACGGTACACTCCTTATAACAAAAATCCAATAATTCCTGAGATGTCTCTCAAATGTGGTGGCCTATCAGGAGGTTCTTTCGGTGGAGTGTAGACAAACTCATCATGTGTGTGACGAGCGCTCAGATGACCGTGAGAGGCAACTATACTCAAATACAGGATCGTAAAGAGCCAAATGTCTCTAAGGAAACGTGACATATCAGGGGGCTCACCAGGAGGTGTGTACAAAAAGTCATCACGGATAAGACGACCACTTGGGTGAAAACTGTGCACACAGACTAGAATTCGTGACTCTAGAATATGGTGAGCATCCCAGACAAGGAGGAACTCATCGGGTGGTTCAGCGGGTGGCGTGTCCCAAAACTCATCCAGAGTGTGAGGCGTCAAAAGGTAGGTCCTCACAATATGAGTATACTCAAGTGGACTCAAGGAAGGCCCTACATATGTCATGCTCCACTCAAGGTCCCTTCTCTGGGGCAAGACCATAAATGATAATGAAAGAGGCGTCATACCTAAGTGGCTCACCCGAGTCTCAACCTCACCAAAATGTGGCGGATCATCAGGAGGCTCAACAGGGGGTTCGTCATATGGCTCGTCACTAAGGTCAAGGTCCTCCCGATAAGTACCATCGACAGAGGTAGTGCCCCCGTGCCTGGGTGACAGCCACTACGAGGTCAACGCTAGGCTCTGATCTCTCGGTCGTAACGTGGCTCAGGGTAATGTCAAGGGAAAAGCGACATAGACATACGCTCAAGAATGAGTCTGCGGGTGCGGTGTCAAGACATGAGTCTAGGGTATGAGTGTTAATCAACCCCGGACATGCCAAAAGTGGAGGTGTGGGTGAGGGACACATCACTACAGATTCAATATGTCGCTCAGGCTGACCCTTCGTCGGGATCACAAGAGACGGGTCAGAAATAAGAGGTAAGTCACTCACAGGACTAAGCATCTCGCTGGGGTGAGAGTAATCCGCATCAGGTATCACTCCCGTCGTGGGTGACAGGACAGTGGTAGGCATCGTAGTGACCTCAGTATGAGAAGGGCTCGTACTGCGAAGGTCAAGGTGAGGGTCCAACCGACCAACTCTGTCGGATCTCAAAGACTGTTCGTAATGAAGGGCAAGCTGACACGTCTGCTCGAGGGACTTCGAGCGGTGATAAACCACCTTAGTACGAATGTCAGATCGAAGCCCAGATCTAAATCTGCAAGTGGTCATGGCTGGGTCCTCTCAGATATCGCTCATCACAACTAACTCATCAAAGCAATCCATGTACTCAGCGACAGACATGGATCCTTGCTGAAGGGAAAATAATTGGTCGAGCAAGTGACTCCGATACAATGAAGGCAGATACCTCTGACACAATATACGTTTCATGTCCACCCAACTAGTGATGGGACGAAGACGGTCTCGCTCGCGGGTCCTCTCAACGCTAGCCCAATATGCCATCGCCTGATCTAAAAGTCTAAGTTTTGCAAACTTAACGCGACGCTCGCCGAATAACTCAAAATGATCAAGATAATAATCAATATCCACGAGCCAATAACTGAAAGACTCAGGACTCGTTGAGCCGTCAAAGGAAGGGGAAACTGTACGAAACTGAATCTCAAGATCTCTCTCAAAGTGAGGATCCTCAAAATAGTCATCCCTAAGGTAATCAGGTCGAGTCGAAGGCTCAACACGATCCGCTCGCGTCCAAGGATAAGAACGACGACAATCATCATACTGATCATCTCTAGCATAGTGAGGTTGTGTCGGTGGGTCGACACGATCTCGAGAAGTGGTGTGTCACAGGAGATAATAATTATCATGATAACGTGAGGATTTCTCTAAAGTTACTTTATGAGATAGGGTATATGCGGACTTAGAATACTCAGATGGAGGAGGCGAACGACGACGATGACTAGACATGGATGAACCTAAAGACTCTATATGACCTACCACTACAAAACATGCAACTGGCCTAACTTTGACCTCTGATACCAAATGATGTAGGGGTAGGCTAGTGGTGCTCGGGCTCTAGGACTCTACGTGTGTGTGAGGGGAATATGTCAATGCAACACCTAAATGCAATGCGGCAGTCGGATGACCACAACAATTAATGTAAGCAATGAAGAGCAATATCACCACGCAGTTAGTCAAAATAAAGAAGCAAATAATTAATTTTAGCAATTCGGCGACAGCTTTTTTCCGCTCGGAGGGCCAAGGCAAGCGGCGGCGAATATTTCCACAAACAATTATTAGCATAAAGAGAACAACTAATACATAACCATGATCGCAGCACAATATGAGTAAACAACCAAACGAAAATGTTAAGTTACAGAACACGATACCACTGATACTCACGATGTAGTGGGCTGATCCGAGGCGATGGAGGAAAAGCGGATGCAAAACGAGCGATCGGAGGTGGAACCAGAGGTGAGGCGACGATGACGGTGGCTTCCTTCGGCGAAAAGTGGCGGTAACAGATGGTAAAACGGAGGATCCGACCACAAATGAGTAGATCCGGGTCGGGGGTGAGTAGATCCGTTGATTTGGAGCGGATCCGAACAAAAATGGAAGGTTTTGGTGGAGGGAATAACGGATCGGAGGGTGGTAGCACTAGATCAAAAGAGATCTAGGGTTTTCAGAGCGTAGGGAGGTGGATCCACGAAGGGGAAGGGGGAGTTGTGGCCGGCTAGGGTAGGTCGGGCCTTAGGTGGGGTCGGTTTTGATGAGGGGAGGGGCGGTGTGGGGCTGGAGGCTTGGGGGGAGGCTGGCGGTGGGGGAGGGTGCAGGCCGGCGGTGGGGAGACAGCAATCCGGCGGCGGGAAACAGGGAAGAGGAGGCGGCGGCTGGCTGGACTGCTGGCCGGTGGAATGGAGGTGGATTTTGGGGATTCTGGTGGTGGAAAAGGGGAAAAAACGATGGAAAATGGTGGATGGGGTAGGGGTTACCTTGCGGAGGAGTTTGGCGGCCTAGGAGTCGTCAACTAGGGTTTCACGGCGTCGGCACTGAGGAGGGATCACAGAAATCCGGGAAAGCTCTTCTCCAAATTCTACAATACCTCAAACCAGCCCCTCTACAGCCTATTTATAATAAAAGAGGAGCTAGGGCATCCCCCATCAACGTCTATGATTGGCTGGTGGGTTCGCCCATAAAATACATCAAAATAAAACTGAAAAAAATAAAGTAATATAGTATTTTGACTCGCGACGACGCTCCGGACGAAATCACGTAGCCCGATCGTCGATCCGGGCACGCCATATATGGAAAGTTGCCAAATCAGCCCTGAATGGGCCCAAAACGCGTCCTCGTCTCTGCTCCGCATCACCTCGTATCATCGATATTTCTTTCTAAATTTTCTTCTTGTCAACACAACAGAATTTTCTTTATCCCACAACAAAAGCACAATGGTTTTTTTCCTCATGTTCCTCTACAAGTATTATCTAGGATTTGTGATCTCCTAGGGCATTCATTGTAGCTTTTCCAATGAAGATTCTTAACAAGCGGAGAAACTTGATTTTTGATTAAGAAATGATTTCATAAAAAGCTTGATTTATAATTGATTATATGTAGCTTTAAGCTTAAGTCTTTGATTGGTTTGATAAGATTTTTAATAATTGGAGAGTATCTACGTAAGTCTTTCCTCAAGCCATCAAGTAGTTAGCATGCAAAAAATCACACTGCACCAAAGCCAGCACTATAAATTTTCGGGACGGTATGGTTTTGCTCGGGCCAAAACCACACCCTTATGGTGCAGTTACGGTTTGGGCTCAAAGCACACGAAACTATACAACGCATGCTGTTGAATCTAATGGCCAACCCTAGGGGGGGGGGGGAATAAAGTTTTCTATCAAAGTTTAGAATTAAAATAATTTTCAACAAGGACAACTTGTTCTAGAAGCTACCGTAGGGTAGTAGGTTGCTACCGCACGGCGGTAGGTCACAGAGAACAGATTTTCCTGCAAAATGTTGTTTTCTACTTTACACACAACCCTCAAACCCTAGCAAGATGCAACCACAAATTCAAGATGAAATAAAAGAATATAATTTTATTCAAAATTAACACAAGGGTTACAACAAAAACAAAACTGGATCTCCATGACGTCAGATATCAAAGACAATGAATCAAATGATATTTTGATTTCTATACCAACCCTCACAGGACCGGTGGACTCTCTCTTCTTCCCAAGAAGATCGACGAGCCGACTCTTCATCTCCCTCCCAGGAAGGGTTTTAGAGCCCACCAGATCTCGCAGCTCTAGACGTTCTCCCAGGACGATTTTCCACAGATTCCTCCCAGGAATCTGATGGCCTCCCAGATCGATTTCTTACGAATTACTCCCAGAATCTCGACGTTCACACCAGATGATTTCTCCTCACATAATATAACAAGGTTAAAGAAAATACAAATAGAAAAATAAAAGAGTTTGAAATTGTTGCTCCCTCAAAAAGAAATCCTCCGTAGAACGGTGCGCGATCGAGGCTTCTGAATGTCCTTCTTCATGCTCTCGACCAGCTGCTGGTGGTCGTTGAGGAGTTCGCTCTTCGGAGTCCTTCGATCTCGAACGGGAGGGAGAAACTTCCCTTATCCTTGCTTGGAGGCGTTGGTTCTTACCAATAGAGAGATAGTCGAACCCTAGACATCAAATCATCCTTTTTCTTCTCAGAAAAAGAAATGCGCGCTTTTATACCTGTCTTTTAAAAAAGCTACCGTCTACGGTAGAGCTAGCGCCCGGCGGTTGTCTTCTCACGCGGTGCCTCCAGCTGCCCTTTAAATTAGGAAAAAGTATCTAATATAATATTCGCCCCAATTTTTGATATCGCGGTACGGTAAGGCTAACGCCTGGCGGTAGTGGTCTTTTCTCGATGAATTGATTTGACTGTCGTCAAAAGGGCTAACGCCGACGGTAGGACTACCCTCCGGCGGTAGGTCATAAAGAAGACTCCTTGCGCACTCAACATTAATTCTTCCACGCTAGCACGAGCGGTAGTGCTGGCTCCCGACGATAGGTCACAAAGATTGAAATTCTCGTTCTGCATTCCTGAAAACCCGCATGCTATAAACACACAACAAACCTGATCAAATACACACTGAGATTTATTATTCTCAAATCAAGAGATGCAGAGCGCATGTTACAACAAACTCCCCCTTTTGATAATAACAAATCCACTATGAAAAAATAATGCATAAATAATGGTGTTTGTGTTTATAGTAATTGATTAACGTTCAATGCATTCTTCATAAATGAAATATTTCTTCAATTTCAATCTCTCTCTTTTAGTATTACCAAAAGAGGGCAAGATAGAGTGTATTAATAAGTAGAGTTTTTCTATGTAAAAAAAATTATTTGCCTGATACCACCGGTTGATTAATATATGTTGCCACTTGTTATGATTATTACCATGATCGAGCATAAGTAAGATTATCAACGTCCTATGAATACTCCTACATAGATGTTTTCTATAAAAGATTTAATGTACTCCCCCAAAATTTAAAAATTTATGCGCGATGTTCTCTCCTTTTTGGTAGAATAAAAAGGAGGGTAGATATGAGTGTATGCAATGAGAATTAATAAAGGTATATGTTAGAGAATAAAAATGAGATGAAATTAGCAAAATCATAGATATTTCTTTATCACTTATTGAGCAAAATGTACGCATGATTGAATAAAATAGAAAAATCGCACTTGTTAAGCATATAATACCACTTAGTAAACATATTTTACCACTTGTTGAGAGAGTGAATATTCATGATTAGGGATAAGTAGTAAGCATATAAAAACATGATAAACATTCTTAAAATAAACATATTTTTGGAAAATATGATTATATTAAAGATATATTATTTTAAGTCTAATAAAAAAATGTTTTCAATTCAATTCCAAGAGATACTATTTCATTCAAATTTTTGCAAGCATGATTTTAAAATATCAACAAGAGAAGAACTACAATTTAAACTAATTCGCATTTCAAGTAAAAAAAATATTGTAGCGGTCATGCTTTGCTATTTAGTTCATTTACTTGTCATTTTAGAGAATAATATAAGTATGCATTAGAGTCTAATTCTCATGAATAGAAGTTTTAAGAGAAATGATGGTGTACCCACAATGTTTTGACAAAGTATACAAGTGAATTAATCAAAACACATGACATATATAATTAACAGCATAACATTAAAATATAAAAATAATATTACTTCTACTATTTTTCAATGCACATGAGTAAGAAGTATAACTACTATGATGCTCTACACAATGCTTATTAAGACTTTTCAGAGAGTAAAATAGTGTTTGGGGGATCACATTTATTCTTTTTAACATTATTTTTATTGTTGTGATCCAGTGTAGTAAGAAAAGTGGTGTATGATTTGTTTGCTACAAGACATTTTTTTATTCTTTTTCCAAGGTGTTCAACCTCACAATGCTCATTAAGACTTATCAGGGGGAAGAGTAGTGTTTGGTGGAGTTGTTCTTTTCAATTTTTATTTTAGTGACAAAGAACTCCAAATTCACTTGTTGCGCAAACAATAACAATTTTTAAGACACCTTTTCCAATAAATAAGTGAATGAAAAACAAAGAATTGAAATAATCAATTCATTGTAGTGTATGTAATCTATTTATGTATTTTACACTTTTATGTTATTACACTACACAATCATGCAAGTATATGATTAAGAACACATGTAGGTTATCAAAATAAGTGAGTGAATAAAATTATTATCAAGCATAAAAGCTTACTCATACGTAGAGACATATTAAGCAATGCTACATATGTTTTCTACATTTAATTTCATTGCACATAACAAGATAATATTCAATACATAACATACACAAAACAATGTCTAAAGAAACTTGAAAATTAAATTAAATATTGTATTTAATCTTTAATTGATATAATTTTATCATCCTTGAAAATGACAATGAATAACAATCAGTTTTTATAATTTTTTATAAAATTACTAACCAATACACACACAAAGAGATATAGAAGAAACATATTTTTGTTGTTATTTTTAAAATATAAGACACTAATTATTGCAAAGAGTTTTGAATAATAAGAAAAAAGATGCGGATTTAATATTTTTCCTAATGTGTCAAGAATAGTTTTTCAAAAATACTTGTTTTAAAAACATGAATGCCCTAATAAAAAGAAACATAAGATACACATGGTCGAACAATGGATATGCATGACATGAAAATAATATGGTGTAAAATAATGTTCATGCACTGTATATGAGTATGCCCTAGAAGAAGATATTCTAACAAGATGTTAACACCCTAGCTCCGTACTAAGTGACAGATGGGCATGAGGAGCTGCACAAATATCATAGATTGAGGTGGTAATCCCATATGCATACAAACGACGACTCTCAACCTAGCACTCTTACGCCCCAGTGCCTCACAAGGCCCCACTAGAACTCTCCCTGGTTAAGGACAAGACATGACATAGAGGTTAGGTCTCAAATGCACAAAATACTAAGCCCCTACTATGGTGACAAACATGAGATGGGTAAATAATCACAGGCATACTAAGCGTTTAATCCTAAATACCAATTTATTACTTATACCTTTTGTATGTGATGAATATTATGATTATTTATTGATTTTTAAAGATAGTTGATCTTAAAGGCATATAGGTAACATGAATTTATTATAGTAAAAATATAAGAAATTTATAGGTAATGGATTTAAAAGGATAAAATTTAAACAATAAGTAAATTTTAACTACTTAGCAAGGATATGACTTTTATTCAAATTCATTCAGTTGAATTGATTTATCATTAAAATTAATGTATGCAAGTCATAACAAGAATATATGTAAAGTGTACATGACATATTGCCTTAAAAGAAACAAAAAAATAAAAAAAGACATTATGCACATCGTGAAATAAATTATTGCGTAATTTAATTTTGATTAGTTTCTACTTCACGTAATAGGTGGATACTAATGAATAAGATATTTAGGTATCCAAAAGGAGCCAAGTATTGCAGTTCCTTTGGGTACCAAAACATAGCGTGATAAACCATGAGGAGATAATGATGAATGTGCCCTTTCGTGTGGAATATGTGCGTCCTTTTTAAAGATGAGCCTCCATTCATACTTTTGTTGAATATTACTTTTATATGATAAATTTTCATAATCATTAATTTGAGGCTTATAATGATAGTGATTTTTAAAATTATTATTAATAGGAAATTTATTGACATTTACTTTAATATTAGGAGAAGTTAAATGTCAATTAAATATTCTACTAGGTATATGTCTTATGAAATTTGAACCACTAGTAGATACCTTATATATTAGTGACGATAAACTAGACATAAAAGATTTTTATTATTTGAAATTTTTTGCACAAATAATTTTAATGATTATAATTTATGAGTTAAGACACTAATTTCAGTAATCAACTTCTTACTGCGCTCTTTTGAAATATTTAACTCTTTCAAAAACCTTGAATTTTTCTTTTAGTTTATTGCAATTAATACAATGTGTAAAATTTTTATTTAAAGAGTATGCAAGAGAACTGATACATCATAATTAGATTCTACATTAAGTTGTGCTTTTGAATTTTTATTTTCTAGTCGTAGAATTGAATTAATATTTTCAATTTCTTAATTTTACGTATAGCATTTTCTAGCACACACAATGTAGAAATAGATGTTGGAACAAAAGAATTGTTACTCACAGAGGTTTTAGAAGAGAATGTTTGAGCTCAAGATTCCTTTGACTTTTTCTTGACATTCTTTTTACATAGTTGAAATTTCATCTTCTCTTCTGCATGATGTGTCCGACATGTCGTCCTCCACGAGCAAGTCTTCATTTGGTTCTTTACTTGGATCCATAAGAACTCGCTCAGATTCATCATCTGCAAAAGGAAAACTATAAGTAATCTCGAGAAATTTCCATATATCCTAGACAGTAGGTAGAGTGTTGATGAGTTTGAAAATCTCTTGTCCAAACCCATAAATAAAATAGACTATTCATAGCTTTAGCATTTAAATAACATTCATTCCTATATAAATTATTTGGGGGATTGATAATAATCATATTCCACAATTCTACGTCTAATGAAATAAGGAATTTTCTTATTAAAATTTTTCACCTATTATAGTTCACATATGAGAACAAAAGTGGTTCTAGTGATTCTTCAATATACAAAGTTTCATCCCCACTAGTCGATTCATGATCGAGGTTGTCCATTATTTTCGATTGTGAAAATAGTTTTGGAATAACCTCGCTCTGATACCACTTATTGAATCTACTGGCCAACCTTGGAGGGGGGGGGGGGGGGAGGTGAATAAGGTTTTCAATCAAAGTTTAAAATTAAAATAATTTTCAGTAAGAGCAACCTATTCTGGAAGCTACTGCAGGGCTGTAGGATGCTACCGCGCAACGGTAGATTACAGAGAACAAATTTCCCTGCAAAATGCTGTTTTTTTTTACTTTACGCACAACCCTTAAACCCCTAGCAACATGCAAGCACAGATTCAATATTAAATAAAAGAATATAATTCCAGTCAAAATTAACACAAATGTTACAACAATAACAAAACTGGATCTCCGTGACGCCGAAGATCAAAGGCGATGAATCAAACGATCTTTTGGTTTCTATACCGACACTCCCAGGATCGGTTGGCTTTCTCTTCTTCCCAAGAAGATCGACGAGCCGAATTTTCACCTTCCTCACAGGAGAGGTCTTAGAGCCCACTAGATCTCCCAGATCTAGACATCCTCCCAGGAAGATTTTCCACAGATTCCTCCCAGGAATCCGACAACCTCCCAGACCGATTTCTCACAAACTCCTCTCAGGAACATGACGTCCACACCAGACGATTTCTCCTCATACAATACAGCAAGGTTAAAGAAATTGTTGTTCCCTTTAAAAGAAATCCTCCGTAGAATAGAGGTGTAAACGAGTCAAGCTCAAATCGAGTTTGGAAAAATTCCCAAGCGCGAGCTAAATATTTCGAGCTCGAACCCAATATATTGAGCTTGAGCTCGAACTTTCGAGGTCACGAACTCGAGTCGAGCTCGAGCTCCTCACGAGCTTTTCTGCTCATTGACCATTATTTTTTTTATAATTATATATATTAAAAAAGGTCAAACTCGCGAGATCATGAACAAGAGCATGCGAGCTCAAGCCTGTCGAGATTGAGCTCGAGCTCAACTGGCTCGAGCTCGAGCTCAACTGGCTCGAGCTCGAGCTCAACTGGCTCGAGCTCGAGCTCAACTGGCTCGAGCTCGAGTCGGGCTTTTTTCAAGCCAGCTCATCGAGCTCACGAGCCGGCTCATCTCAACTTGCACCCCTGCCGTAGAACGGTGCACGATCTATACTTTTGAATGTCGTTCTTCGTGCTCTCGATCTGCCGTTGGTGGTCATTAAGGAGTTCGCTCTTCGGAGTCCTTCGATCACGAACGAGCGGGAGAAACTCCGCTTATCCTTGCTTGGAGGCGGTGGTTCGTACCAACAGTGAGGTAGCCGAACCCTTGATGAAAAATCCTCCTTTTTCTTCTCAGAAAAAGAAACACACGCTTTTATACTTGTCTTTTAAAAAAGCTACCGCCAGTAGTAGAGCTAGCGTCCGGCGGCAGGTTCTCACGCGATGTCGCCAACTCCCCTATAAATTAGAAAAATATCCAAAATAATATTTGCGTCACTTTTGGATTCCGCGACGCGGTAAGGATAACGCTTGGCGGTAGTGATCTCTTCTCGACGAATTGATTTGACGGTCGTCAAAAGAGCTAGCTTCAGGCTGTAGGACTAGCGCCCGATGATAGAACTAGCGCCCGACGGTAGGTCACAAAGAAGATTCCTTGCGCGCTCAACATAAATTCTTCCACGCTAGCGCCCGACGGTAGGTCACAAAAATTGAAATTCTCGTTCGTCATACCTGAAAACCTGCAAAGTATAAACACATAACAAATGTGATCAAATACATACTGAGATTTGTTATTCTCAAGGAAGAGATGCGTAACGCATGTTCCAACACATGCCCCCTTCGGTTAAGGCTCAGTTGAATGCGGATAACAGGTTCCATACATGCTTGGTTAGGTACTTGCTTGGAGGAATATTCCGGAGGGGGGATAATGGAGATGGAGGAGAAAGAGGCGGTTCCATAGCTAGACAGTCAATCCCCTACGATTCCACATATCTACTTATTTGTAGCAATTATCCAATCATAAGCCATGTCAAATGGAATGGAGGATCCAGATTGCCTGATCATTGCACTGATCTATATAGTTAAAAATGTAGCTTTAAAAATAAAAAAAGTAGGAACATCATAAAAATGCTAAGAACACATCATGAGACTCTGAACATTTTAATCATAACCTCAACTGTCTATGATGAAAGTAGACCCTTAATTTATACACTCTGATGGATGCTCTCGATTCTAGTTAACATGCATAGGTGGGGGGAGAGAAAAAGATAGGAGGAAAAGAGAGCATGGGTGTTTGTGCACAAATTCACTAGTATTTATGTATACACATATATGTATGCACATATATTTACTATTAATATGTTATGTGCCTCTTTTGGTGGTTCGTCGGAGGGATGCAAAGATGTGGATGGAGATGGTGATACAAGGATGTTAGTCCTAGAAATGGCGGGGGAGATGAGAAAAGATGAAAACCCTAGAAGAAAGGGGGTGAGAAGAGAAGAACTAGAGAGAGAGGAAGTTAGAGAGATAAATAAAAGCTTGATTATATTTCTTGAATGACTATAATGAACACACGAGTCCCCTTTAAACAGAACTCATAATGACGTAATCGTAAATACAACAATAGACGCGTGAATAAAAATACTACGACGCTATGACTATGACTCGACTCGATAATAACGACTCGTCTCAATACAAAAAGACTCGACTCAATAACATAAACAAGCCTATTGATATAACTAGTTGATAACTGACGGAGGATCCGTAACATAATACTGGAAGACCCTATTACACGAAACAATTACAACCATCCAATTTCTAACAAAGACTACTTTTTTTTCTCAAAATTGGTAAAAGAAGATTTGCTAGGGCTTAGGGGAGATCCTTGAGATGTATCTTACCATCATTCTTTGTCAGCCCACGACCATATAAGTGTTTTGCACTTTAAAATTTTGAAACATTCATAACTTTTCCCATCGGAGCACCAATCCAAAATCAAGTGGTGGGTCCCTCACACCCATTTTTTTCTCCCAATCTCTTAATGCCATTTTTTTCGAATATGAAACAAATAAGAAATACCCACGGGCCAAAATGCCCTTGCTACTTTAGTTAAAAGTGAAACGAACGAGGATTAGTTGACTAACCCATTGGTTTTTTCTATCGTACATTTTTCAAATTTTCCCATTGTTTTTTTATAGATTGGCAGTGGTTTCAAGTGGAGATTTACTTAGATAACTGTGATCATGATGACTAATGGGAGGCTGGCAAAATGCCACTTCGGCTACTGAAGATTACATTTTTTGGTGGTTGTTAGCCCTTCTTTTAATTTTATCATTGATTTAGGTTAATGGCCTATTTGATTTCTTATAGATTATTTTATCCCTTGCCACTGCTTTGATTGTAAAGTAGGGATTGCCATGTTTCATAAACGATTCCTAGTAACCATCACTCTTTCTTATGTGCCCGTAATCTAAATGAATTGTTTTTCTATGTCATGATGAATGAAGTAGAATGCCTCACTGTCAAAATTTTCATGAAAATTGCAAATATCTGAAAATAATAGGGAGCCCTTCAGTTGTTTTGTCATGTCTACATTGATTTGCCTCGACGTCTAAATTGGTAGTATAGTGTTTAGTGGAAAACTCTGTGGCCTAATGACATAAAGATTTTTGAGAGAATGATATGACATCGTCATTTTAAGTAAAAAAGTCATTTTTAAAAATATCGCCCGAAATATAGGTTTTACCCGATATATTAGACAATATCTCGCAGTCGATATATCAACGTGAGTATTAAAAATATTTTTTTTATTTCTTTTCATGTACTTAGGCATTAGTGAGATTATGACAAAAGATATAGCACAATGGCGACAAAGGATCCATATAGCCGACCCCACTATAGTGGGATAAAGGCTTAAGTGTTGTTGTTTTTTGAGCGACCAGCAACAACACTCAAGCCTTTATCCCGCTATAGTGGGGTCGGCTATATGGATCCTTTGTCTCCAGTGTGCCCTATATTTTGTCATAATCTCACTAATGCCTAAGTACATCATGTCTTTCTTTACAGTTTCATTCCAAGTATTTATTGGTCTACCCCTGCCTCGTCTAACATGCCTAGTGACTAGACTTTCACAATGCGTAACAGATGCCTCTAATGGTCTTCTTTGTACGTGTCCAAATCATCTTAGACGAGCTTCTCACATCTTCTCTGCAATTAGTGCTACTATTCTCTTATCCCTGATACTTTCATTCCTAATTTTATCCAATCTCGTGTGTCCACACATCCACGTAAGCATTCTCATCTTCACAACTCCCATTTTTGCTCATGTACACAATTCACTACCCAACACTCAGAACCATAGAGCATTGTGGGTCTAATTGCAGTACGGTAAAACTTGCCCTTAAGTTTTAGTGGTACTTTACGATCAAATAAGATCCCTGACGTGCCTCTCCACTTCAACCAACCCGCCTGGATTCTATGTGTCACATCTTTATCGATACCTCCATCATTTTGAACTATCGATCCAAGATATTTAAAACACTCACTACGGGAAATATCTTGATCACCCAAGTTAATAACGAAGTCATCTGTCCTTCTTGCACTGCTACATTTATGCTTCATATACTCCGTCTTTGCCCTGCTCAACCTAAAACCCTTCTTTTCTAAAGTATCTCGCCAAGATTCAAGTTCTGCGTTTACACCCTCGCGCATCTCATCAACCAAAACGATATCATCCACAAACAATAAACACCAAGGTATTGCTTGTTGGATATGTCTGGTGAGCTGATCTAAAATAAGGGTAAAGAGAGAAGGGCTTAAAGCTGAACCTTGATGTAATTCACCAGTGATAGGGAATTCATCTGTTAATCCTCCGGATGTCCTCACCCTTATCACTGAATTTGTATATATATCTTTGATTATGTCAATATATGATACATTTACATCTTTTTTTTTTAAGACTCTTCATAAGATCTCTCTTGGAACTCTATCATAGGAATTCTCAAGATCAATAAACAGCATATGCAAATCTTGTTTTCTTTCTCGATAGTTGTCATTGAGTCTCCTCAAGAGATGTACAACTTCCATGGTCTACCTCCCTGACATGAATCTAATCTCTCGTCTTAATATTCTTTCCATTACTCGTTCTCATAGTTTCATGGTATGACTCATCAATTTAATTGCTCTGTCATTAACACAATTTTGTATATCTCGTTTATTCTTATACAAAGGTACCATGATACTTTCTCTTCATTAGTCTGACATGCTCTTTGACTTAAATCTCTTGTTTTTTGAACAACCAAGTGATAATATTTTGTTTCGTATTTCATTTAGTGCATCTTGTTGAACCTAGCTTCTACGATCGAGCGGTAATATGTTACGGTCCCGTCGTGGCCGCGCATGTCGCAAACTAATTATCTCGTCTATTTATATCTACTTTATATTTTTGTACGCATAATCGATCCTCCATGTCTAAGCCCAATGAGGGGGCACTTTTATGAACTATATATATGTGTGTTTGTGGCCAAGACACGCAAGCAAGCAACAATTTTATCTTTAATTTCTCTATTCCTCTCTCTAGTTTTTTCTCTCTCTCTAACTCTCATGATACGTCACAGTGCCATATCCGCAAGCCGCCCCCTCTCCGTATCACGATACCTGCGATTTCCGCCAGCCCTCTTTCGCGATAGCTAAGCCACAAAGCTCCGCCGCCGCCATAGCTCGCCGGATATCCTTTTCCTCCTCTGCCGGGGACTTACCACCTCTTCCACCGTGCACACGCTCGCAATCCCGGGCTCGTAACAACTTGGTATAAGTGGGAATGCTCCTCCCCGCCGCCAACATGCCAGATCTGCCCCGACTCAGCTCCGCCCCGGCCAAACCCGACCCGCACAGATCCGATCCGACCAACTCTGGCCCGCACAACGCCGCCCCGGCCAAGCCCGACCCGCACAGCGCCGCCCCGACCTCCTCCGGCCCGCACGACCCCTTCCCGACCAGCTGCGGCCCGTCCGGCCCCTCCCCGACCTCCTCCGGCCCGCACGACCCCTCCACGGAGTCAAACCCTCAGCACCCGGCTTCGCACCGGCCGCTCACCGCCGGCTCCTCTTCCCCGCGCATCCTTCTCGGCTCTTCCCTCGACGGGGGCCCCTTGCTCGCCGCCTCTACCGGACTACTTTCGCCACTGACACCTTTTACCTCCATTTCCTCTAGCGCTGCTAACCCACCACCTCCGCGTCACGCAATGGCCAATCAGCCCTCTCTCTCGCAGATTTTCGAGTCTCTCGCTAAACTCCTCACGGATAACAACAACTCACTCATTGCTGTCGTCACAACCCAACTAGCGACTAACCGACCGACCCAACCGACCACGGGTTCCTCCAGTGAAGCGCCGATTCCGCCAACCTTGCCAGAGTTTTTTCCCCCGCGGCATGACGACAACAGGGTGCCCCGATACTTGCTACTGGATTTTCCAATATTCGACGGCCACGAAGACCTCTTATCTTGGCTCTCTCGTTGCGAGCAGTTCTTCGCCCACCAGCGCACCCCTTGGTACGAGTGGCTCAGCATTGCTGCCTTTCACCTTATGGGTCCCACACAACTTTTTTTTTCCTAACTGCAACGGGAGAAACCACTCCTTTCTTGGTAAGATTTCAAGGTGAACTGCACCCTCCGCTTCGGGCCACCCCTCCACAACAATCCCTTAGGTGATCTCATTTCCATCCTGCAGACTGGTCCGATCGACGAGTACCTTGAACAGTTTCAAGTTCTCCTGCCCCGCACTACCACCGTTCTTCCGACACAGCAGGTGTCCATCTTCAAGGCGTGACTCCATGAGCGCCTCCGCATGGACGTCAAATTTCAGGCACCCGTAGATCTGACCACGACAATGAGTTTGGCTCGCATTTGCGAGAAGCGTCTGCTTTTAGACCGCCCTCATCTACATCACCGGGACATCGAGGAGTCCAAGCGTCCTCCGCGGCCTATGTCATCGACCACAACCAGTCTCATCTCCCAGACCGTGACGCCGACTGCCCAACTACTATTCTGTTGGAACCAGTAACCCGGTTCCACCTAGAGTTCGGACCTGAAGCTGCAGTCCACACCCACTCTTCCTAAACCACCCTTCCGACGTGAGTCACAGACCTAGAAACAGACCGAGGGTCTCAGCTCGGAGGTCCCATCTCTTACCCGAAAGAATCTGAAGTTCTCCCTCTCCCTAGCCAATGCTGAGCTAGGTGACTCTGAGGAAGAATATGGAAAGGTTCAACAACCTATTCAAGTCACCTTATCGGTCTATTTATATGTCTCTGAGTTTGATCTGCAAATAATCATACTGAACCGACCTGAAATTACCAAAATACCCTTGGTCGAGTCTGCCTACAAGCAAACTCCGCTGTTCTGAAGGGCTATATACAGACCACCGAGGGTAGAAGGGTAAAATTACCTGGGGTAGAAGAGTAAAATCCCTCTTGGGGGTAAGAAGGTAAAAACATCCTTCCTTCTACATGGCGAGTGGGAAAATGATCAGCGGGCAAGACGATCCTACCTGCTCGTCTCGCCGGCCTCCCGCCCCATGGAACTCATCTCGCCCTCAAGGGCCAGCCCGCGCCCTAGAGGACGTCTCGCCTACCGCGCCGAGCTCCGTCTCGCGCTCTCCGAGTGGACCACATGTTCTCACTCGCCTTTTCAATTCCTCTCGCCAGCTTCTCCGCCCCGCAGCTTGAACCGCCTCCCGCGAGCCCAAGGTTGTACACAATCTCTGCTCTTTTCGAGGTTGCCTCAAGCTCGGAAAGAAAGTCCAACCGAGGCTCGCGGTCGCTGGGATTCATTTATGAGAATCTTTGGCGGGCCCTCCCCTGGAGTCTATAAATATGAGACCCCACCTCATCATGGAGTGGCCCCTCCCTTATTTCCACCTCTCTTCTTCCATCAACATGTATCATAGCCAGAGCTTTCGTGAGCGTCTCGCGATGGTACGAAAGCAAAACAAAGCCAATGTGGCTGCCCTGATCCCATCTTTGGCCCGCACCCCCGCTTCAGCACCTTCCTCATCTTACATGAAGAAGACAAAAAGCGCCGGCCCTCCATTCTCGGCCAGCGCGACCACTTCGGCACCCTCGACAGCCGATACACTTCCTCCCGCGTCCTCTGGCGAGAGACAGGTGATTCTTGACTTCTCTCGCCTCTCCTTTCTTTTATCGTCTCGCTTATTGACCATGCTCTTTCAGGGAAACCTCGCTGTTTCCCCCATGCCCGCAAATCCTCCTGACGTTACCGACCCACATTATCAGCGCTCCGACTCGCCTCAGGCCCCTATCACGAGGAAAGAAGATCTCTCGCGGCTTGTGGGGAACTCTCTCATCCCAAGTAAGTAAACTCATTCTGTCTTTTTGCTTCATACAGATTTCTATTCCCTCACCTGGTACCTTCGAGACCACAAGGCTAGTCCTTGTATCCACAGCTCACAGCCGCGAGACCATCCTTCATTATGATATTCCCCTTTTTCTGCGCAGGTATCCAGTTCGACTCGGGTACTGAGGACTCCCCCGCGCCGTCTCCCCTCTCTCCTCTTCCTCGCCCGGATGAGATCGAAGACTACCTGGGTGATCCTATGGACCCTCTGGAGATGACGAGACGGACATGCAGGATGTTTCGAAAATATACACATATCATCCGCGAGATGGAATTGGAGAAGCAAGCTACCGATCGGCGCATTGACTGGCTCGAAACTGAGTGCGCTCGCCTCTCTGCCGAGGTCGATGCCGACGTCAAAATGGATGGGACAGACCCCCAGGCCATCATTAGCGAGACTGACCAACATCTTCGTCTCGCGCGCCGTGGTCTCGATGTCGTCCGCGCCTTTTATCTACCTGGTCGTCCTCCATGCGCGGGGTCTCGCGGTGACCGCTGGAAGTGGCACAAGAATTAAGCGACCTTGGCTTCGTCTCGCCTGTTTAAGCGTCTCGCCGGTGACTTCGCTGTGTTCATTAATAAGTCACCGACCTGCTAATTATTAATTTGTTATTTAAATCCCCCCTGGACGAGATGCCCGGCTCGTGCGAAACGAAATAATTTATTATGATAATTTATTATAATATTTTGTCAACCTCTGTCATGTTGAGTTTTCATTATGACTGTGTTAATTAATCTACTTTTTTATTTTTATTTTTGGCTCATCGGAAAAGTCGCCGCAGAGTTCCGCGCCTCGGGTTCAGGAGAGAGAGAAAAGATGAACCGCCGGATTGCCCCTTCGGCTTCCGCCTTCTCACTTTCCCGCTCATTTTTCTCCTCTCTCTATCTGCTATAAATACCCCCCTCGGATCCAGATGCTTTACGCCTGTACTGTTGCTCCCTGCTGCTTCTGAGATCCGGAGTTCTCGCCTCCCCCCCCCCCCCCCCCCCGCTTAACCCTTCTCGCGTCCTGCTTCCGCCTCACTCCTTTCTACCCCCTTCTGTTTATGTCGTCTCGCTCGCAATGAGAAAGAAGAGAGCAGAAGAAGGCGAGGGACGCAGCCGCTGCGGAAGGCGATTTGTCGACCACGACTTCCCTCCCGGGGAAATCTCCGAAGAGGATTACAACCGCTTCGCCAGCGAGTTCCTAGCTGAGGGGTATCAGTCTCGCCCGCCAAAGGTCGGCGAGGCTGTTAATACCTTCTACCCCGTCGAGCTCGCCTTCCCCATCTCACACTTCTAGGCGGGGCTAAGACTCCCCCTCTGGCCAGAGGTAAAACATGCTTTGAAATATTTTGGCGTTGTTCCCGCGCAGCTCAACCCAAATGCAATCTCGATGCTGGTCGCCTTCGCGAGCTACCTACGACGAGAGCGCATCGAATTCAGTCTGACCGTCTTCCGCAAGTTGTTCGTCTATCATGCCAAAGACGATGGCGTCTCATACTTCACCGGCCAAGGCCTAAAGGTATGCAAGATGCCTAACAAGAACCACCACTGGCTCACCCGGTTTGTCTTCATTCGCGGGAATCTTATAGGCGTCCCACTCGCCCCGGTGTCGCCTGCCGAGGTATACTACGAGACCCCCAAGGTTGGGGGGCGCTGAAAAGGCTCTCTGCGACTTCTTCGTAGGGAAAAACTTCGAGGTCAATTACCTTCGGCGAGACCTCGACTCGCTCCTTCCCGTCCTCCCTGGTGAAGGTATACTCGCGTTGTCTTAGTATTATGCTTACCTTACCGTCTTGTTTCATTCTGACCATTTTCTTTCTCAGGAGAGAGGACTATCCCCATCCATCCCCCTTACTTGAGCAACAAGGGTCTCGTCCTTGCCAGCATGGCGGCGGAGGCGGCAAAGGAAACGCTGACTCCCGCCCCAAAGAAAAGATCTGGGGACGACGTTGCCGCTCCTCGGCACAGTCCTAAAAAGAAGATGAAGAAGGTGGTGTCCCGGCCAAAAGAGAAAAAAGGAGCTGCGCCCAAGGAAAGGAAAGAAATGTCGGGGTCTCTGACCCCCATGTCTGTTGAAAGATCTCCATCACCTCTCCATCAAGCCGTCTCGCCTTCCCGCGAGACGACCCTACCTGACCAAACCGCCACCACCTCCGTCCAGCCCGCCGAGCTTCCCCCTCGCGAAGCTGGCTCTTCCAGCCGCCCGACCCCCTCCCTGCATCCGAATTATAACATGGGGCCCGTGGTGAACGATGCCGCCGGCGAGCCGGTTCTCTTGTGGGAGAAGGACTCCAACCATGTGTCGGTGTCCACTCTCTTTCCCTCCTGGAAGGAGCAAGACCTGCCTACCAGTCATGCCTTCTCCCTCGGGTATGGGCTATATGGTGGCCTTGGGGCTGAGCCCTTCGACAACGGGCCGTCGTGAGACCTCGTCTTGAAGACCGCTCACGCCCAATTTCGCTCCATGGAGCTCTCGCACAGAATCTCGTGTCGCCTTGTCTTCAACAATTAGAAGTGGAAGGAGGCTGAGACCAGCCTTGCCGCAGAACGCGAGAGGGCGAATGACCTCAAAAAGAGGCTGGCAATCGCCGACAACCTTCTCACTCGAATCCAAGGCGGCGTGGTAAGCTTTCTAACGACCATTCGCCAATTTAAACTCGCTAATTTTTCTTGCATGAATTTTTGTTGACTGATAGCCTTCTCGCAGGATGCCGAGACGGCTAATCGAATGCGTTCGCGCATGGCGGCCTTGGAGGAGGAGAACAGGAGGCTAAAGGCCAAGAACACCCGCCTTCTGGATAGCTCCCTGCCTCACCCTCACCCAGATCCGCCCACTCACTATTCTCTGGACGAGGTCGATGTCATTTGCCGAGATGCCAACATCAAGACCACCGAGCTCGTCCTGAAGATGATGAAGGAACTGGGGGTCGTTAGAGATGATGCCGAGATAGTCACAGTCTGCGACCTGGTCCCACGGCTATACGGCGAGACGGATGACAGCTCTACCTCCAGTGATGAGGAGTGAAGGGGTGTCAGGGTCCCTGGGACTTCCCCCCCTTTTTTTGTCTCCTGCACTTGTAAATTTATTTTGGGAATATTGAAATGCTTGTTCATGGGAGAGTCCCCCCCCCCTTTTTTTGTAATGGATATAAAATTTCTGTCACGTCTCGCCCATGAGCTACTTTTATTCAGTTGATAACCCCCTGCTCTGTTTCTTTTATTTCATTTCATTTTATCTACTGCCGACTCGCTCGAAGATTAGTATAGGACACAAGCCATTAGACTTCTCCTTGCCCTTGCCGAGTGCGAGACAGCTCAGTATTTTAATCTCGTCTCGTTGCGAGATGAACTCAGCGCGGGTAGACCTCGGAGATCAAACTGCTCTTTATGATAAGTCCCCCTTTTTTACGCGAGACCTATGCCTTCGACAGTGAGTACCCGCTCGCTATGGGCGAGAACCCCTTTGCCGAGCGCCAGTCTGAGATGCTCATCCTCACTTGTATTGTCTCCACCCCTCCTTCTCACAACGATCTTCCATCCATTTCCTGATAAGTATAGACACCCTTCTTTTGGGGGTTCTTACCACTTAACATGCCTCCGAGTGAGCCTACAACCCTGCCAGCTAGATGAGAGCCTGGTCAGCGGGTGTGCTCGGGGTCTCCTTTCCAAACCAACTCCAACCACCGAGTGAGCCTACAGCCCTGTCCGCTAGATGAGAGCCTGGTCAGCGGGTCTGCTCGGGGTCTCCTCTCCAAGACAAATCCAACCACTGAGTGAGCCTACAACCCTGCCAGCTAGATGAGAGCCTGGTCAGCGGGTCTGCTCGGGGTCTCCACTCCAATCCATCTCCAACCACCGAGTGAGCGTATAGCTCTGCCAGCTAGATGAGAGCCTGGTCAGCGGGTCTGCTCGGGGTCTCTACTCCAAACCATCTCTAACCATCGAGTGAGTCTACAGCCCTGTCAGCTAGATGAGAGCCTGGTCAGCGGGTCTGCTCGGGGTCTCCACTCCAAACCATCCCCAACCACCAAGTGAGCCTACAGCCCTGTCAGCTAGATGAGAGCCTGATCAGCGGGTCTGCTCCGGGTCTCCTCTCCAAACCATCTCCAACCACCGAGTGGGCCTACAGCCCTGTCAGCTAGATGACCACCGAGTGAGCCTACAACCCTGTCAGCTAGATGAGAGCCTGGTCAGCGGGTCTGCTCGGGGTCTCCTCTCCAAACCATCTCCAACCACCCAGTGAGCCTACACCCCTGCCAGCTAGATAGGAGTATGGTCAGCGGGTCTGCTCGGGGTCTCCACTCCAAACCATCTCCCACCACCGAGTGAGCCTACAGCCCTGTCAGCTAGATGAGAGTCTGGTCAGCGGGTCTGCTCGGGGTCTCCACTACAAACCATCTCCAACCACCGAGTGAGCCTACAACCCTGCCAGCTAGATGTGAGCCTGGTCAGCGGGTCTGCTCGGAGTGTCCACTCCAAACCATCTCCAACCATCGAGTGAGCCTACAACCCTGTCAGCTAGATAAGAGCCTGGTCAGCGGTTCTGCTCGGGGTCTCCACTCCAAACCATCTCCAACCACCGAGTGAGCCTACAGCCCTGCCAGCTAGATGAGAGCCTGGTCAGCGGGCCTGCTCGAGGTCTCCATGCACCTACTTCACTCGCAATGCCATGAAAAAGGACACCTGCAACTTCATTATATCAGAAGGCCACATCAAAACTACAAGTATTGGACGATAAAAAATGTTATGAAACAAAGCGTGTTTATGGATAAAATCTCTTTAAGTCATCGCCACTTCGGGCGCGATCAAGGGATACCCTGTCCACATCCTGGAGGTGGTACACTCCCGATTTCAAGACCTCCTTTATAACAAAAGGAGCTTCCCAATTGGGATTGAGCTTTCCTACTGAGGCTCCTCTGCCCGCTGCATCCACCTTTTTGAGAACCAAATCACCCTTCTGGAACTGCTTGATCCTTATATGCTTATCAAAGTACCTCGCCATCCGGCGCTTGACCTCCTCCTGCCGGACCATCGCCATATCCCTGAGCTCTTCCATGAGATCAAGAGAGAGTTTTTGCTCTTCCACGTTCTCTGTCATCCATCCTTCGTCTCCCTCACTTGCAACGGCTACTCTTGGGGATGCGAGCTCGAACTCTATTGGTATGACGACCTCCAAGCCATGAGAGAGCTTAAACGGGGTCTCTCCCGTAGCAGTGTTTGGTGTTGTTCTCAAGGCCCAGAGAACCGAAGGGAGCTGTTCCACCCAGCTCCCCCTTAGGTTCTCCACTTTCTTCTTTAAAAGATTAACGATGATCTTATTTGCTGCTTCCACCTGTCCAATGCACCACAAATGATGAAACGAGGCAAAACGAAGGTTTATACCTAGCCGGATGCAGAAATTGACGAATTCCATGCTAGCAAATTGTGGTCCGTTATCAGTTACAATGGCCAGCGGTAGCCCATGTCTGCAGATGATCTCTCCCCATACAAAATTTTTGACCACCTGCGATGTCACCTTAGCCAACGCCTTCACCTCCAGCCATTTTGAAAAGTAATCCACCATGACCAGCAGAAACTTCCTCTGTCCACTTGCCTGGGGAAAAGAACCCACTAAATCTAGTCCCCATATCGCGAAGGGCCAGGGAACCATTATTGTTCGCAGCCTCTGGAAGGGAAGGAGTTGGAGGGGAGCGAACTCTTGACACTTTTGACATCTTTTTGCAAATTCTTCTGCATCTTTCCTGAGAGTAGGACAGAAGTATCCCTGCCTCAACACCCTCCCCTCTAAAGTTCGGCTCCCTGAGTGACTCTCACATTCCCCTGAATGAATTTCTTCCAGGACCCTCAGAACCTCCTCCTCCGATACACATCGTGCCAGCAGACCCGATAGCGTCTTACGGTACAGTGCCCCATATTTTAATAAGTAGTACGCTGATTTATACCTGACATGCTTCCTATCGAGATCGTTCTCGGGAAGTTGCCCCAAGGTCAAGAAAGTGATGAAGGGATCCATCCACGACCCTTGTTGATTTATCTCCATGAGTTCTCTCTCTTCTATGGACGGCCTGAAAAGTACCGTCACCGTTCCTCCGGCTCGAGGGACATACTTGGCAAGTTGGTCAGCCTGAGCGCTTTTGTCCCTCGGGACGTGCTGAATCGAAAAACTACAGAATTGCCCAATGATGTCTTTGACCTTCCCTAAATACAGCTGGATTGTGGGCTCCCTCGCTTCGAACTCCCCTTTGATCTGACCCGCAACCACCAGAGAGTCCGTGGAGACCCTAATGTCTTGTATGCCCAACTCCCGAGCTAACCTGAGCCCTGCGATGATCGCCTCATATTCCACCTGGTTGTTGGTGATTGTGAAGCGGATCTTCAAAGCCTGCTCAATTCTGGTCCATTCTGGACTTACCAAGATCATCCCCCCTCCAAAGGAGTTTTTTCCCGACGCTCCATCTACCAACATCTCCCAAGCCGCTCGAGGGGATGCTTCAGCCTCTTGGATCTCAACTATGTAGTCCACTAGGAAGTCGGCCACCGCTTGTGCCTTGATGGCAAACGGAGGAGTAAAAGTAAGGTCGAATTCACTGAGTTCTATCGACCATTTGGCCAGCCTCCCAGAGTGCTCCACCCCCTCCAAGTTGCGACGAAGGGGGTCATCCGTCACCACCTGAATAGAAGTGGCCTGAAAATACGGCCTAAGCTTCCGGGCCGATATGATGAGGGCAAATGCTAGTTTTTCAAGGATGAGGTATCCGAGTTCCGCCTTTTTAGGACCCTGCTCACGTAATAGATCAGGAATTGCTTCTTTCCTTCCTCTCGTACAAGAACCAAACTCATGGCCCCGGTCCCCACAACTAGGTATAAGAACAAGACCTCCCCTTCCCTAGTCCCCTGGAGTAGAGGCGTCCGGGTGAGCTGCTGCTTTAGAGCCTGAAATACCTCGCATTCAGGGGTCCATTCAAACTTCTTGCCTCCTCTTAATGTCCGGAAGAAAGACGAGCATTTTTCCCCGTCTTGGGAGAGAAACCTGCTTAGTCCGGCCAACTTGCCGGTGAGACGTTGAACTTCCTTGGTATTTCTTGGAGATTCCAGTTCTACGATTGCCTTTACCTTATCGGGATTGGGTTCTACTCCGGATGGGGTGAGGAGATGCCCTAGGAACTTTCCCCTATTGGCTCCAAAGACACATTTCAGGAGGTTGAGTCTCATTTTATATTTTCTTAAGGTTCCAAAGGTTTCCTCGAGATCCAGGACATGAGATCTGAGATCCCGACTTTTGATCATCAGGTCATCAACATAAACTTCGAGGTTCCATCCTTTCTGCTCTCGGAAGATTCGATCCATCATTCTTTGATAGGTCGCCCCTGCATTTTTCAACCCATGGACATCATGTTAAAATAGAAGCATCCATCCTCCGTGACGAAGGTGACGTCTTTGACGTCCGAAGGGTGCATGCATATTTGGTGGTATCCTGAAAACGCATCTAGAAAACTCATTAGAAAGAAATCGACGGCTGAGTCAACCAGCGCGTCGATTCGAGGCAACGGGTAACAATCCTTATGGCATGCTTTATTCAAAAGAGAGAAATCTACACACATTCTCCACTTACTCTTCCCCTTTTTTACCATTACAACATTGCTTACCCACCCCGGATACTTGCGCACAGACACAAACCCTGCCTTAAGCAGCTTTTCTACCTCCTCTCTGATGGGTCCGACCATCTGAGTGGCGATAACCCTCTTCTTCTGTTGCACAGGACGAGTGTTGGGGTCAAGGTTGAGACGGTGGCAGGCCACACCCACATCGACCCCTGGCATGTCAGCCGCGCTCCAGGCGAAGACGTCAATATTCCTCTGTACGCATGCCTTGATCTCCTCCTGGTCCTCTGGACTGAGCTCGCCGCTGACCTTTATATTCTCTTTTCTTCCTTCTTTGGTGAGGATCTCCATCTCTAGTACCTCCACGACTGCCTTTAGCCTTGACGGTTCCTCCTCTCCCTCCTGCTCTCCCAGCATATCATGTTCTCTGGCCTCTTCCTTTGTAACAGTCACCACCCTTTCCTCCCCAAGCTTCTCCATCTCTAGCTCGCTAGTGCTCCCTCCTTCCCGTAGTGAAACTCTTCTTTTTTCCAGCCGGGCTCTCCCCCCGGGTGAACCTCCTGCTTCCTCCATCTTTTTCTTTTCTTTCCTCCTCCCTCCATCTTTCTCTTTTCTTTCCTCCTCCCTCCATCTTCCTTCGACTCCCCCTGCTCTTCCACCTCCATCTCTCCATCCTTCTCTCCCGCCGTTTCCGGCTCCACCGCAATGCCTCCTACCATCTCCACTCATCTTTCTCCTCCGTCCTCCTCTTCTTCTTTCTCCTCTTCCATCCCCATCTCTCCATCCTTCTCTCCCGCCGTTTCCGGCTCCACCGCAATGCCTCCTACCATCTCCACTCATCTTTCTCCTCCGTCCTCTTCTTCTTCTTTCTCCTCTACTTCGCCACCGAACTCCTGCTGTCATCGTTCCATCCTCTTCACCATCTTCTCGGCCTCTTCTTGCCATGAGATGGTGTTTACCGCCGTTACGTATCATTCCCTAGCCGCCTTTGGATCTCCCCGTACTCTGATTTGGGTATCTCCGGAGTTGAGCTTCAAGCACTGGTGAAAAGATGACGGAACACATCTAAAAACACTAATCAAGGGGCACCAAAAAATGACGTTGTAACTGCTGTGGGCATCCACTATGACAAAGCGACAGTTCTTGGATAGCCCCCCCAGGGTTACCTGGAGTCCCACTCCCCCTTCGACTTCCTTCCTCTATCCCGAGAATCCGAACAATGGTCCATCCGCTGCCAGCACCCCTCGGGCCTCCACCCTCATCTCGTTAAACGCCTTTTTGAAGATAACATTTACTGAGCTTCCATTGTCGAGCAGGATCCAGGATACCGTGAAGTTTCCAATGGCAGTCCGGATCACCAGTGCGTCACAGAAGAGATCTTCATGGTCCGGGATGTATTTTCTCGAAAAGGTGATCTTCTCATCCGGGGGAGGGGATTGTGACGTCGAAGCTATGCTCCGGCGGTACATGGTATGAAGGCACGCCTTTCGGGCAGCCTCGATCCCCACCCCCCATGTATTACTCTGATCCCTCCTCGGTCCCCTACATCCGCTCAATCCACACATCGGTCTTCTTCTCCGGTCCCAGTCACCTCCACTATCCGCACCGGCCTCTGCTGCTCTCTTGCTCCCCTAGCTCTTTTCATTTTCAAGAATTCTTGGCAGGTAGCCGTTGAGTGACCCTCCTCCTCGTGGAAGTCACAGTATATCAACACTACCTCCTCCCCTTGTCTCCCCTCCTGAGGGTTTCTCCTCCTCCCAGCTCCTGCTCTTCCTCTCTCTCGGCCTCTACCTCTCTCTCGGCCGATGGTCATAGCTTGCTGCGGTGGGGTAGAGGTGGTCTATGATCGTACCCCCACTCTTGTTGGTTAAATCTTCCAGGTCCTCCTAGTTGGTTCTTTTCCCCCTGGGGAAATCCTCTTCCTTGCCCTTGGACAGGGCCTCCCTGCTGCCTCCACCCCAACTCCGGGTACGCCGGTGCCCTCAGCTCTTCTCTTCTCCTCCCTTCTTGCTGCCTTCCTCCTCCTGGTTCTCTTGCTTCAACCTCCGTCAGCCTTGCTAGCTTTTTTGCGAAAGCTGGATTCGCCGCCTCCATGGTTATTTCTTTCGCAGCCTTCTCCATCAACCCTTCGAATGACAGTGGCGGCTTCCGAGTGAGGCTCATCTTGAAGAAGCCCTCCCGTAGTCCCACAGTAAAGGTCATCTGGAGGGCGAATCCAGGCACCTCCTGGATATCCAAGATCTCCTCCTGGAATCTGTTTACATACTGAGCTAGGGACTCATCCGCCCTCTGCTTAATCAGAAAAATCGACTTTGGGTTCTTCTTCTCTTCTTTGAAGTTGAGAAACACAGCTGAAAACTCATGCTCAGGTCTTCAAAGCAGTATATCGAGCCTGTTGAGAGCTGATGAAACCAATCCCTAGCCTTGTCCTTCAGAGTGATGACAAAAAGATGGCACTTGAACGCGTCCATCATCGGCCTGATCGAAACTGCGTCCTCGAACCATTGCAGGTGTTGGAGGGGATCATCTTTCCCCACATAATAGTTCATCTCGGGTTCCCTGAACCCTTCCGGGACGGGAGCTGACAGGATCAACTCGCAGAAAGGGGACCCTCTCACCACTGGTATCGCCGCCCCCACTCGCGCGACGACATCCCCTGGAGTGGCGGCGCTCGCAGGGCTTGGGAACAGCTCCCTTCCGGCCATGTCTCGCCCGCCTCCTTCCACTATCACTTCCTTCCCCGGTCGCCTCCCTGGGGCATCTTCTCCCACTCTTGCCGAGACGAGCTCTTCCTGCGGCGCGAGAGAAGTCACCTGAGGTAGCAGGGTTGAACCATCACCCTGTCGCGAGATCCCTTGTAGCATGTCCATGATGCCTTTGATTGACGCCATGAACTCCTCCCTTCCAACGAATCCTCCCGGGTTATCTGACCCATCTCCGTCTCCTTCTCCGTGACCTCCCACCATGAGGTTGCACAAGATTCTTCTCTGTGGGCTGCGGTCCACACTCACCGCACCAAAAATGTTGTAACCAATAACTAGGTTCCACCTGGAGTTCAGACCTGAAGCTGCAGTCCACACCTACTCTTCCTGAACCACCCTTCCGACGTGAGTCACAGACCTAGAAACAGACGGAGGGTCTCAGCTCGGAGGTCCCACCTCTTACCCGGAAGAATCTGAAGTTCTCCCCCTCCCTAGCCAATGTTGAGCTAGGTGCCTCTGAGGAAGAATATGGAAAAGTTCAACAACCAATTCAAGACACCTTATCGGTCTATTTATAAGCCTCTGAGTTTGATCTGCAAATAACCATACTGAACCGACCTGAAATTATCAAAATACCATGGGTCGGGTCTGGCAACAGCCAAACTCCGCTGTTTTGAAGGGTTATATGCAGACCACCGAGGGTAGTAGGGTAAAATTACCTGGGGTAGAAAAGTAAAATCCCCCTTGGGGGTAAGAAGGTAAAACATCCTTCCTTCTACATGGTGAGTGAGAAAATGATCAGCGGGCGAGACGATCCTACCTGCTCGTCTCGCCGACCTCCCGCCCCATGGAAGCCATCTCGCCCTCAAGGGCCAGCCCGTGCCCTAGAGGACGTCTCGCCTACAGTGCTGAGCTCCGTCTCCCGCTCTGCGAGTGGACCACATGGTCCCACTTGCCTCTTCAATTCCTCTCGCCAGCTTCTCCGCCCCGCTACTTGAACCGCCTCCCGCGAGCCCATGGTTGTACACATTCGACGACTTTCGCCACAGGAGATGAATGAACGCCGTGCCAAGGGTCTCTGTTACAACTGCGACGAGTCATTTTTCCGTGGACATCGCTGCAAGCGCCTCTTCTGGTTGGAGGTCGACGACTCGGCTTTTGAACGGGATGCTGACACTAACACGGGAGATCCGACCCCCACCGTCACTATAGAGCAAGCTTGTCGTCAGGCAGGGTTGGGATGCTACGGTCCCGCCTTGGTCCCATCGTGATCGCGCATGTCACGAACTAATAATCTAGTCTACTTTATATCTACTTTATATTTTGGTAGGCGTAATCGATCCTCCATGTCTAAGCCCAAGAAGGGGGCACTTTTATGAACTATATATGTGTGTGTGTGGCCAAGACAAGCAAGCAAGCAACAATTTTATCTTTAATTTCTCTATTCCTCTCTCTAGTTTTCTCTCTCTCTCTCCAACTCTCCCGATACCTCACAGTGCCCTAGCCGCAAGCCGCCCCCTCTCCGTATCGCGATACCCGCGATTTCCGCCAGCCCTCTTCCGCCATCACTAAGTCGCAAAGCTCCGCCGCCGCCATAGCTCGCCGGATATCCTTCTCCTCCTACGTCGGGGACTTCCCACCTCTTCTATTGTGCACGCGCTCACAATCTCGGGCTCGTAACATAATATTATGTTTCGTGTTCATTACTTAATTATAATCTTATTATTATATTTTAATTGTGTAATTTATAAACTTATATTATGTGTCTAATCGTACATATTTACAAAAAACATGTATATATATAAATAAAATTATTTAAATATTAAAATTTGTTTTTTTAAAATATGACTGATATCACTCGCATTCTGACATCCGACATTTCAAACTCAAACCGACATGACCCCAACAACCGCCATTTACAAACTTGATATGCAGTAAATATATATCTGACAACTACACTAGCAATAAAAGAATTTATAAATGGTATTATACAAGAGACACATTCAAGTAAAGCTTCTAATAAAGGAATATATAAGACAATACTAGTGTTGTGAATATCGGCCGACAAGTAAGTCGATATAAAGGTTTTATGTACAAAATGACTTGTTTTTGACAATTTTTTTTGCAAAATATCCTTATGTAATATATCAGTCGATTTATCAGTTATCGACCAATATGTAGACCAATATATTGACTGATATATCTCGACGGTATGTCAAATTATTTTTTAAATTTATTTTATTTAGTGTATATGGTTTAATAGACAACAAAAAATTATTTTGTCTTGGTTATTCTGTCGCTTAACTCTCGACCCACTTCCTATTTCCTCTGGCTTTATTCTATACGCATGTACGACGTTGACGTCGATTCTGCTTGACCTTTGGATTTTGGATTGAGGATTTGTTGATGACTTTCGACTTTCTTTCTTCTTTTGGTTCTCTTTCCCATGTTATACCGTTATTATTTATGTAATAAAATGTTTATACTAATTTGGTAAATTTAGAATTTCAATAAATGTTAAAATGTTAGTATATCAATGGATATAAATTTTTTTAAAAAATTATGTGTATATAAATATTTAAATATTGAAATCTTATATATGAAATATCCCCTGACATATTAAAACGACATGAAAATCTCAAACTGACGTGTCCCCGACGTCTGATGCCTACAATCTTGGGCAGTACACATTCAAACGTGAGATAATACGTAAATGAACGAAAAAATGCATCGACAAGTTACACGATGGCATGACACAAACTACAAACTAATATCACCAAAGACAGTAAATTAACACAATTCAACAAGAAGAAATTGCAACCAAGCAATAAACACTCAATGACTGTGAGATAAAAGGTTCGGCGGACGTCCAATGAGATACCGACGACAATGAAGACAATGGTGGACTGAATCTGGAATTTTGTAAGGGATTCTAATGACTGGACGAGACTTCCACTGTGCTGAATTGTAGTCTCAGCGGCTTGATGATGGTGGCTGGGGTTGGATGGGGGTGGTATTGTATGGAGTTGCTTAAGGGAGATTAACAAGGTGGAGGGTTAGGGTTAGCCTGCAGAAATGGCGAATTATTGGTGTTGTCCAGGGGTTCCAGAACCGGGAAGGAGTTTCTCGACTGTTAGAACAACACTAGACATGAGGGAAGGCTGCCCGAAAGTCCAGGATGAGTATTGGAGGAATTGTAGCGGTCGACTCAGGGAATCAAATATGGGGGTAGAAGCCGTGTGCTCTTAGGAGCATAGGCAGTTGGGTTTGGTGGTGGAGTGAGGTGTCAGTTTGGTGTGGTCGAGATACATAGACGACTCCTCGGGCCTGCCACGCATTCTCCACTTGTCTATGTAGTCCTAGGGGTATTTTCCTCATCTAATGTATGTCTCACTTCCTCTTAGAGGGATCTTGCTCTCAAGAGTGGGTATTAAGCATAACTCGATATTTTTATATTGCATTTTTTATTAAAGTATTGTTTGATGATAGCCGGAGCTCTCATGTAGTGGGCAGGGAGACGTTCCTCGACAGGGAATAGTTTACGGGTGGGGGAGAAAGGGGGCAACTGGGTGTGTGGTGGGAGACTTGCAATAAACTAGAAGTAGAGGGAGTTATGGTGGGGCTAGTGGGTAGTTATGAGTGAGTTAGTAGTTATATTGGTGGTTTGTTGATGCTATTGTTAGTTATCTGGAAGTAGGGATGAGTTAGTAGTTATATTGGTGGTTTGTTGAAGTTATTGGTAGTTATCTGGAAGTAGGGATAGTGGGATGGGTTGCTTAGGGTAGTTATTGGGACGAGTGGTGGTGGTGATTGGTTGGTCGACCGAGGAGGCGTGGCCGGTGGCTTGGGTGGAGGATGGAGGTGAGGAAGGTGGTGGTGAAATTGAGCGGCCAGATAATATAATGTGGAGGGAAATTCTAGGGGTCACATCTAGTTTGCTCTCTCTTTTACTCCGTGTGAACAACGGGTGACCAAAGGCTGAATTTGCTCTTTTTTTTACTCATGTAAAATGAGTCATAGATCCCTATTTATAGATTTAGGATCCGCCACAGACAGTCGTATTCTCTTATCATGACGGTATCTTGATCATACTAAAAGAAAAGGCAGGAAAATACCAAAAATAACTAAAAATCATGAATCATTGATCTGCACAAAATGAATGACTTCAATTTTTGTGTAAACCCTTATGGCATGAACCTCATCACCTAACATCTAAAATGATTAGCTTTAGAGGTCAATAACTGTCCAGCATTTTGAATTTGAATGCCATCTTTTAGGTAGGCCAGAGATCTTTAAAAAAAGTATTTTTATTAAAATGTGGCATTGTTTTTGCAGTGATATAAGAAATCATGTACATCTATATACAATTTTATTTTTAACTTTATTTGTTGTATTTTTTCAGTGTATTATTCATTTGAGTGCACTTACCTATCTATGCTAGCGGAATGGGCACGTGTCCTCTGCTCACTGTGTCCATTTGACGAACATACTACTTCAGCTGTCGTAGGTGTTCAACGTGTACCGCCACATGGTTTCTTCCTGTGTGGCAGCTGCCACAGTTTTTTCCGTTATGGCGGCTGCCGCACAGTTTCTTCCTGTATTGCGGCTGCATATGCTCTGTCTACTGCCGCCGGTTTTCATTTTTTGAAGTTCTTTTTCATACCTAAGTTACACTTGTTTTTCTTGTTTTAGCTTTTCCTTTTATGGCCTTTTATTTGAAGTTTGCCTAATATTATTTCAGCAAAGTTTATGAAAATATTTTTCAACTTTGTTTGCAGCTTGAAAAGAATATTCGCAGGATTGCCTTTTCAAGAGAATGGACAAGAAAGATGGATGACTTGATTGAAAATAAAAAATTAGACAATGGTATTTCTCGTACTGGGGGTAATAAAAAACATGGAAAAGTTGGAAGACCGGGCAAAAAGCAATCAGAACTTATGCTTCCATCTTCTGATGATGCCTGCAATGATTTACAGTGGGGACCAGGGAAGGGTGGAAATTCTCGAAGACTGAGCAAAAAGCAACCCGAAGACATTCCTGCATCTTCTGATGATAACTGCAATGATTTGCAGTGGTGGCGAGGAGGGAAGCTTTCAAAAATTGTACTACAAACTTGCACTATTCCTAGCTCATTAGCAAAAATAGCAGCTCGGCAGGGTAAGATGTTTTTTACTAGTATTTTAAGGTATCCCATCGTCCATAAAATTACATATTGGTTCAATTATACCCATATATTATTTTAATACAGGTGGTCAAAAAACAATATCTGGTATCTCATACCATGAATGTACTGCATGTCATAGACGAAGCCGACAATTTGCATGGAGAGCTGCTGTAGAAACATGTAGAAGTATATCACAACTCGCTCTTCAGGTCATTTTATTCTCCTTTTTCATTGTGAAGATTTGTGCTCCGTTTGAGAGCGATTCTGATGGCTTTGGTGGAAAATGTAGTTTTTCCCACTTCACCGGAGCTCTAAAATGAAGGTTACCCACAAACTCTGATTTCTCTGGTGAAGTGAATCAAAAATGCCACCAGAGCAAAAACAGAATACTAAACAGAGCCTCAATTTAGTCTTTCCTTGTAGTTCTCCGTTCATTTTCTCTTTGCTGTTCAGGTCAGGCATCTCGATGCTCATATAAGATGGAAGGAATTCAATCGTATGGAGCAGGTCCCAGTTGACATCAAAGGGTCTGAAACTAACGTCATGGTTTTCAGAAATGCATTTATTTGTGATAAAAGGATTTTGAAAAATTGTATCATCTATGCTCTCAATTTTGGTGATCAAAAGCATCTTCCTGTACGCATAACAAAAACTGTTTTGGAGTCGGAAAAAGAGCCAGATGGAAATGAGAAATTTTGGTTTTCTGAAGATGATCTCCCTTTATACCTGATAAAAGAGTATGAAGAAAATGTTGGCACACACCAAATACTTCCTGCTGTGTCCACTATGTACAATATGGCCAAATTCTATAGAAGACAATTGAAGTATTACTGGGGAGATGTTTTCTCATACCTTGCCTGTAAACAGGAGAATCCAGGAAAGTGTCCGTTTTGCGACAAAGATGTTTGTCTGAGGTAGTTATTTGATATTTTCTTTTGTTTTCGATTGAAACAGTTGTTATACTATGTTTTCTTTATGAAATTGAACTACAATATTTTGGTTCTCTTGCACATTGTTTTCTTTTTTGCAGGTATGCTATCAAGTGCAAGAGTTGCGAAGGTATGAAATTACATTGATCCACTTCATTTGATGTTTAGATGTGATGATTTTGAATGATTATGATCATACATTTTCTGTTGTCTTGTTTCAGATTATTGTCACCTTGACTGTTCGGAGCCTTCTGTTTCTAAACAGAATGATGATCCTACGTTTTGTAGAATATGTAAATTATGTTATTCTGCGAGATCCCCTGAACAACTTGAGAGTGGTCAGAAGGTTTGTAGCAAAAAATCTCTCTTACTCAGAAGCTATCAGATGCCAGGATCTGGCATGACTAGCGTTTCCCAGATTATGCCTTGCAGCACTTCAATATCAGTTTGTAAAACGGAAGTTAATTCAAATTCAAGGTCTTCCGATACTGCTCCCATTTCTGAAGGAAAAACTAAACGAAGTGGAGGAAAATGGGTTACTCATGGTATTGTATGGAGGCGGAAAAAGCATGATACTGAGGCAGGCAAGGAGTTTTTGATGAAGAATATTGTGTTTAAAGCTAAGAAGGGATCATATTCATCAAAAAGACCTACCTGTTGCTTATGTGAAATGCCTTACAATTCAAATCTGATGTATGTGTGCTGTGAAAATTGCAATAGTAAGTTCAACTTATGTTTACCATTATTTTTTGTTTTGGTTGCCTTTTGTGTAATTATGTGCCTGTGACTACCACTTGCAGATTGGAGCCATGCAGATGCTGTGCTCCTTGATGAATCCAAAATTCTTGATGTAGTCGGGTTCAAGTGTTGTAAGTGTCGAAGGAAGTCTTCTCCTGTGTGCCCCTATTCAGTGGTTGGTTACAGAAATTTAGAGAAGTTATTGGAACATGATAATGCAGTAGAAATTGGCGATGATATGCAGATTCAGCTTAAATCTGGGTCTTCAACCACGTCTGTATCCATTTCCGAAGCTGAAGATTTTGATATGGTGGACTCTGACCCATTTCTCCATTCTTTTGAGCAAGTTGAGCCAGTTGATGAGATAACACTTGAGATGGAAGATAAATTTGATGCATCCATACATTCATTTAATGGCCATCAAAAGCTATGTGTCAGTAGATCTCAGGTTAATCAGATGAATATTGATGAATTGTATGCAATACAGATGGGAAACCCATCAAATGATGCATCTACCGAGACTCTGCAGAATATTCTGGCTACAAACCCCACGAATGTTTCAGTAGAATGGGATAACATTGAAATAGATGGCCATGTCAACTTGGATTTAGAGAATACTTACAAAGGCGAGAGTTTACCTGATCATGAAGTTGACATGGCATTTGAACCTCAAACATACTTCTCTTTTACCGAATTGTTGGAATCAGTGGACGAGGAGTCTGTGCCAAATCATCAGGATGTCCCTATCACCTTGAATGATTATGGAGCCATTTACGATGACATGCCATGTCATAATTTGAAAGAAGAAAATGATATCATAGTGAGTGAGGAATTTACTTTTGATGGGCTTGAATGCCAGATATGTAAACTCTATACCCCCGCTCCAGATCTCATTTGTGATATATGTAGGCTTTGTATACATTCCCACTGCTCTCCTTGGGTTGAGGAGAGCACTGAACTTTCAACTGGCTCCAAGTGGAGATGTGGGAACTGTCAGGAATGGAGATAGTCTATATCATGATGCTGTTAAGCCTGTACTTCAAATTTTGGAAAACCATATTTACTGATTTTTTGCATAAGCTGATATTCATTCTTACAAACCGACTTTCATTTTGGATGACCCTTGCCCAAAGCATTCCTCAGGGTGCAGTTAGTCTACATATTTTGGGAAAGATAGTTGGATTGATTTTGAGCCAATGCAGGACAAATTGACACCTTGTTTCTTAAATCCTTATTTATTTGTTTACTTGTAAATATTCAAATGTGATAGATTTGCAGCCCGACAACAAGGTTGCTTGGATGTTGTACCACAAATGGTGGATGATCTATTGAAGAAGGCGTGTGAAAAAGATATTAAATTTTGATGATTGTTTGTATGTTTTAGAGTTTATTTTTGGGGTGCAAATTGTTGGGCTTCATTTTCCATACTTATGGACTTGCATGGGTAAATGTAGAGCTACTATACACACACACACACACACACACACACACACATATATAATACATTTATATATATATGCATACATATATATACGAGCATCTTCGCACGGGCTATGTCCGTGCTCGATGCTCTTAGGCGGCCTTCGGCCGCATCCAGGCAGGCTTCGCCCGCCTCCGAACGAGCTTCTCCCGTGCTCGATGCGTCGTTGCGGGCTGCGCCCGCATCAAAACGGGATGCGCACCATCAAAGCGGGATGCACTCGCATCAAGACGGGCAGTGTTCGCAATATATACATATAAGTTCTCAAAATGACCGTAAAAAATATAAATTAATATTATAATTTTTATTTTAAAAAAATTTATGTTTTGTCGTAAAAATATTAATTTCACTCGATCTTTCTCTCCCTATTCTCTCTCTCTTCCCCATCTCTCCCTCTCTCTATGTGCCCCTTTCTCCTCCTCCCTTCCGCCATCTCTCTCCCTTTCTCTCTCCCTCTCTCTCCTCCCTCTCTTTCTCTCTCCCTCCTCTCTCTCTCCCAACTCTCTCCCCCCATCTCATGCTCTTTCTCATGATCCAATGGCTCTTGTTTGATCTATGGTGTGCCTCCAAATACCTATATTGCTTTATATAATAAGATATATAGCTTGTATGATATATCCATGCAATTGGTTTGGCCGACTATGGTGCACATTTCATGAATGAGAAGATTCACACTTCTACCTCCTTGCATTAGATTATTGTGAAATGTAATTTTGTTTGTTTTCTTCTGAAGACATGATTTAGTCGTTGCTGTGCTGTTCCAAATAAAACAGTATCTATTCTCTGTATATAAGTACAGACAAGTTAAACTCCACCATCTGCACCTGGAAGAAGAAATTATCATGTGCATGCTTGAATTTCTCTCTCTATATTACTGATTCTCTTAGTCTGTATTACTATCTGCACCTGTAAGAAGTAACTTACTTGTTGACCAGCTACAGTACATTTTGGCCAGGCCAGTATATCAATGCAGGAGTTTAAATTTGATAAAAATTGCGAGTGCTGCTTTTCATTGTGCATTTGAAATTTGTACTCCGAATTTTTCAGTATTCTTGGTCGAAGCATCTTGGACAAGACTTCTATATCTGTATTAATTTTTTTTTCTTATGTCTGCAAATTCTGTTCTATAAACTGCTAAAGTACATTGAACTTTTTCCCAGTGTACTTGTAGAAAATCTAATAAATTTGGCAATTGTTATCCACACTACAAATATGGCTATTCACAAATTTTTGATATCCGAACTACAGTTTTTAGCGAAATGATATTCACAAACAAATTTGATATCCGCAGATAAATATTATATTTTTTTAATAAGTTCAAATTCACTCATTCATAGTTTATAATCATTAAACATTAAACAGTGCAAAATACATTACTAAAAGTAACCAAAAAGCATTCTTTAAAGTACATATTAGTGGTTAATAAACAAAATTTCAAAATAAATCACTCCTATTCCATATTTAACCTTCGTGCATATGCATGCCCTTCTATATGAGCTATTTCATGATTGTGCACTCCTCAAAGCACCTCAACTTTTCGCTCTTCCATATTTGCAACCTTTTGTACTTTGAGAGTAAATAAACAACTGCATTGTTTGGAGGCCGATCTACGGAGCCCTTTCTTGACCCACCCTTTCATGTTCTGATTGTCTTGATAGTAATTACTTCTATCACATCGTAACAACACGTGGTTTGGAACGACCAACCACCTTATTAAACGCCTTAATTGTAACAACATATCCATGACTTATTCCAACGCGACATGCCCAATCTATTAACTCATCTTTTGAGCAAAACACATTTTTAGTATTAAAGAGAACCAACATCAACATCAACTTTTGGTGTTCTCTCTTCATTAACCACATTTGTAGCTTCATGTATAACAAATGTACATGGGTAAATAATCACAATGCCATCAACAAAATCTATAAACAAAATATGATTGCTTACGTACTGATTATATCTAGACATGAAGTAGTATCCAAAATTTTAGTATTCGCCATGTTGATAATACCTAACAAAAACAACAAAGATCATACCAAATCCCAAACAAGAAAAATCCTATCAATATCCCTAACAAAAATCTAGAACAAATCTAGAACTCGACTGCAAAAAATCTTCACAAATCTATAACAAAAATCTTGAACAAATCTATAACAAATCTTGAACCTGACTGTATGAAGAGGTGAAGAATTTCTTGAAGAGGTTCAAACATAGATTTTCAATTAGCCTGGCTGTAGATCCAGGCGAGGCCGACTGAGAAAAAACACTGGAAAGGAGTTCACCGTTGGAGGGTGGGAAAGGAAGAAGTAGTCCAGTCGGCTCTGGAGCTCGTGAGAAATGAAGATCCAGGCGAGGTCGGCGTGCTCCGGCGGAGCTGCATCGCTCCGACGAGGAAGAGTCGTCCGACGGGGAAGCGTCGTTGGGCGCGAAGAAGGTCATTCACCGACCTAGGGTTACGGTGTGGAAATGGGAAAGAGGGAAAAAAAGCTCGGCTAGAAAACTTGTTTGCATTTAGCATGAACTAAAAAACAAAAAAAGACCTAAAGTTGAGTGTGATTAGCCATATTAGTAATGCGGTTAACCATCACCATTAATTTCCTGTGTTCCTTGTCCATTTTTTCCTTCTGTATAATATTGTTGTGTTCAGATGGAAATATTTTAGTTAATTATATCATGTTAAAGGGAAGGGAAGCACATAACAAACTTCCATTGAATTCTGGACAAATTTGACCTCTACTGATTTTGAAACATGAGGATCTTTTGCGTTGGCTATTTTGTTGGGGTAAAATCTGTCACCCAACCTTTTACACTCAGCGATCGCCTTATGGAATTCGGCAGAGAAATCAGAGGCCGTAATCGACAGGTTACGAACTCTGCGAGGGTTCGATGAGCATAAAATAGAGCACAAAAAGAGGGGGCCGCTGACATTGGCAGACACCAGACTTACCTGCTGTGGCGAATATCACTTGTGGCGGGCAATGTTATTGCTCCACAAAATTATTACAGACGAGTACAAGAGTGAGATAGGAAAGAAAAGGAAATCGAGGGACATATTTAGTAATCGCACCTACAATGTGGTAGATTTTGGTACAGTCCTCTGTCCCTTTCGAGCATCCATGTCCCCTAATTTATTCTTAAGGCTAGCTGCCCAAACGGTTGATGGCATTTAATGCAACATTAAATGAACAATCACCCGAGGTACATGAAGAGTCGGGTGGCGGGAGGTAAGAGGAGATCGCGTGGTAACCGCACATGCTATCGTCGAATATGAGTAGGGTCTGTGCGGTCTATGACAAGTACCCTTCATGACTCCTTTGTCAAATGGCGAGGGAGTCACTGGGAGAGCGTGCGATCTCTGTTGAGCATTGTCAGGTGTGCCTTTGCTGGGGTTAGCGTGCATACTCTCGGAGAGTGCCAGCGAATTGTTCTCGGTGCCCGCCTGGCTTCTCCATGACAGGCGCCGAACGGTTTTATCTGTCATCACATGATATGGGTTAACATAATTCCGGCATTTATTAGAGCCTGTGCACGCTCCAAAAAAGTACCCTTGAAATCGCAAGACTGCGACTTGGATTTCGCGCCGCCTTGGATCTTCTATAAATAGCATAGGGGCTAGCCCTCATGTCTACTCATACCTCTCCAATTCCCTATTCCGCGAGCTCTCATTCAGAGAGAATGACTAAATTGAACCAAGTTGTCATTTCTATGTTTTTGGTAAAGAGAGCCGGCGAATCCCCCGGCGGTTCAGCTAAAAGCCCCCGATGCCGCGACCGCTTGTTGAAATCATGCCTGGGGAAAAGCGACTACAAAGTTAGTTGCCTAAGATGGTGATCAAGAGGGTGCTCCCTGTTACCATGCGATCGAGCGCAAAGGATGTTCCCTCGGGGAGCGAAGAAGCCGCAGAGGAGACACTTAAAGTTGTGATAGACCCGCCTGTTGTACATGCGTATCATTCGCGACACCGCCGAAAAAGAATTGGTGTCAAAGACGCCTTCCTTCCCGTAGGTAGCTGATAGCATCTTTGCCATTAGGTGCATATTGATAGTGAGGGAGACATCACATATATTTACCCACGGTGTGTTGGAACCCTACTTGTGATTTGGGCTCGGTTCACTATTAGGATTGATGACCCACCATGTATAGTCTAGGGTCATATGTTATTTCCACGGTTAAGGTCTATCACATTAGGTTAGATTACTGAAACCTACCTTCAGATGACTTCAGAGACTCAAGACTTAAGAGTGCAGAAAAGTCGTTCGATGATAGCTGAACTCAGCTCGACGATTGTCGATCGCAGATCAACGAACTCAGAGTTTTTTCTCTGAGCTAGTTGAGCTCGACAAAAGTCTAGTTGAGCTTGACAAACTGTGAGTTTATATCAGAATCTCAGCTCGATGAAGTGCCTTCTCAGCTCCACAAACTTCGAGATCAGATTGACAAGTAAATTTTCTGTTCGACGATCTTGGAGCTCAGCTCGACGAAGGAGAATTATCAGCTTGACGAACTTGGAGCTCAGGTTAACGAAAAGTTTACTGAGTTCGACTAACTCCATCCAGGTTGTGTTCGACTAAACTTCTCTGCAGATTCTCAGCTCGACTAAAGCAGTTTAATTTCAAGTATAAAGACAATAATACTCTGATAATTAATGCTCAATATTCTTATGAATATAGACTTTCCTGGCAGCATTAATTATGAATTTCACAAAGTTATTACTCTACCATACTTAATGGGAAAGTTGGTGAAATACATTAAAGACAAAAACAGCCATTCCAATTCCCAGAAAATATGCAGAGGACTTCAAGGAATTCAAATTTCAAATCAACAATCAATATATAAAAGAAATTTTCAGAAGTTTCCCCGATCTAATAGTCCATAATAAGAATAACAGTTCGTTAGGAGAAGAAGTTAGAGAATATTTGCAAACAGAGAACATCTTGTTCATCTTCATTCTTATTCTTCAAGTTTTCTTCCAGCAACACAATATTCAATCTAATACCAAAAGCTCAATCTCTCAGAGACATTTACTGGAAGAAGTGTTCATCTTTGAAGGCCAACACCCTAAAGCAAAGTCTCCTCTCCTGATCAGATTTCTATAACTCAGGGGGAGCTTTGACAACATCAACTAATCCACTAGTCTTCTCAGAGGTTTGAGACAGAGAAGACAACATATTTTATTTTCTCTCACTGTGTACAGGATTATAATTCCATTCAAAAGTTAAACCTTTTGGTTGTCAAGTCTCCTGATCAAAAGATTTTGTTTGGTTTTTGGGCACCTGATCAAAAGCTTAAAGGGTTGCTAGATCTCACTTAGAAAATAAATCTTGTGGTGACAGAGCACCTGATCAAAAATCTGTGGTGACAGGGCACATGATCAAACACTTGTGGTGGCAGGGCACCTGATCAAAAACCTGTAGTGGATTACTACTGGGGTGGTAGAAGAGTGGATGTACCCGGGTTTATTGGGAAACCACTATAAACTTTCTTGTGTCATCTGATTGTGCTTTACTTTTTATTTGTTGTACTGTGATATTTTCTTTTATTATATATATAAGTATCACTTATTTTAATCCGCTGTAAAACAACTTAGAGTTTTTAAAATACTCTATTCACCCCCTCTAGATTTAGTTAGATCAATCTCTCACTTTCATTAGTATCTGAGGCATCACTTTCAATTGGTATCAGAGGGATATGTTACTTGGTTGTATAAGCTAACACCAGAACCAAAAGATCTTTGTTTGATCTTATCTACTTGTACTTCATATCATGCCACAAAATAAGAAATATTCAAGCACCGGACCTCTAGTGTACAATCTAAATAAGTTTGCACTTTGGAAGGCAAAGATTATGCTATATATGAATTCTATTGATGAAGACATATATAATTCTATTTTGACAGGTCCCCTAGTTCCAGTAGCAACTACAAGCATAAGTGTTGTTCCACCACATGAGTGGACTAAAGCACAAAAGAAGACCAAGATAGCAGATGCCAAAGCAATGAATATACTGGCACAAACTATGTCTGATGAAATATTTTAGAAGGTTGCAGAATGCACTTCAGCAAAGGCCATTTGGGACTCACTGAATGCTATGGTGGCAGGATCTTCTGATGAAAGGAAGGATAAGAGATCACATTTGATCTCTTAGTATGAGAACTTTAGGAAGGAAGAGTCAGAGTCAGTTACAGAAATGTACAACAAACTCAGCCTAATAATTAATGAGCTGAAAACTCTGGACAAGGACATCTCCTAACAGAGATAAATGATAAAATCTTTATGTGCTTCCCTAGCACATGAGACTCTAGGATCTGGCCAATCAAGGAAGCCAGAAGCCTGAATGAGATCTCCACTGAAACCTTGTTTGGCAAGCTCAAGTCTTATGAGTATCTCATCAAGACCAGAGAAGCTGAGCAAAAGACTACCTTGTCTTCAGTAAGGAAAGAACAAAGTATTGCTTTCAAAGCATGTGAAGAAGCTGAATCCACTCCAGATAATGAAGACCTACTGAGTCTCTTAGCAAAGAGATTCTATAAGACGGCAAGGAAGAATTTCAGAAGAAGACCATCCAGAAAATATGATAAGCCAAGGTATGAGAAAACTTGTTGGGTACATTGGAATAAATGTACCTGATTTGAAGAAGCCTCACCCTACTCAATGATATACATCAAAATGTATTTAATGTGTTTTGAGTTTAGTTGTGCAAGTTAAGTAATTGCAGGGAAAGCTGAAAAGTTTATAAGTCCATGTGTCGACACCTAGAAAAGAAGTGTCGACACTTAAGAAGGCTTTTGTCGACACCTAGAGAAGCTGTGTCGACACTTGGAGTAATTGTGTCGACACCAGGAATGCAGAGTCGACACCAGAAGGAAAGTATCGACACATATAGGCTGTGTCGACACACAATGAAGAAATGTCCATAGAAGTTGTGTCGACACTTAGAAGCAGTGTCGACACCCAGAGGAACTTTGTCGACATCAGAAAGTGTCGACACTAGGAGGCTGTGTCGACACTCAGCAAAACTTCAACAAAGTTCAAGTATAAGTGTCGACACTAGGAGGCTGTGTCGACACTCAGCAAATTTCAACAAAGTCTAAGTACAAGTGTCGACACCAAGGAGATGTGTCAATACTCAGCCAAAGTCTCAACACATGAAGAATGTGTCGACACAAAGGAGATGTGTCGACACTCAGCAAAAGTATCAACACAGAAGGCATGTGTCGACACCAAGAAGATGTGTCGACACTTAGCAAGTATCAACATAAGAAGATGTGTCGACACAAAGGAGTTGTGTCGACACTTACAAGAAATCAACTAAGTTTCAAAGAAGAAGGACTTGTGTTGACGCACAGGATCAGTGCCGACACATGTTGAAAAAGCAGTGTCGAGAAGTAATTTCTACAACACAAGGAGTTGTGTCGACACCATGAAGGCTAGTGTCGACACTTAGTCTACTTGTGTCGACACTTGGTCTATCAGTGTCGACACTTAAAGACTGACTGTCTCGACACTTTCAGACAGTTACAGAAAATTCAAGAAGTGACTGGATGACTTGACAGCTGCCATTCTAGCCGGTCTACTGCAATTGTCAGAGCTGTCAAAAGATCGTTAGAAACCGGATCAGCCAGTCACCATGAAGGAAGCCTATATAAAGGCCTGTTACTTCAACAGAGGAAGATGAAGCAATTCATTGAAGTACAACACAACAAGAAGAAGACCTTCAAGTAAAGATCTAAGAAGTTGGAGAGAGAGAGCTCCTTCTAAGAAGACAGCTGTTGAACCAGGCTGTGAAGAAAGTTTCAGATTGAGATCTGATTCTTAAGTTAGCAGTGATTGAAGATCAGCTGCATAAAGACTCAACCCAATTGTGTTCTAAATTCAAGAAGCTTTGAAGGAAGCCAAGAGAGGTTGATCTAAGCAAAGTTCTTCCAAGAACTCATCAAGAAACCTGTCAACTCTTCTCTCTAATTCTGAGTTGTGGGTATATACATTGTAATTTTAATTTCTTGTAGGATCCTAAGGGATCTGAGTTGTAAGCCTGAAATTATAAAGGCTGAGTGGTAGGGCATGTATGCCTGAGTGTAGGAGATACTTTTCTCTGAGTGTATGCCTTGTTGAAGGCTGAGTGTAGGTCTTTGTGAAGACTGAGTGGTAGGGCTGTGTGCCTGAGTTGTAGGAGTGGGATCACTCTGAGCTGTAGGAACCTATTTGGGGTTTTGAGTGTAAGATCTAAGGATCTGAGGAATAGTGGAGAAAGGGCCGAATCTAGTACACTACTAGATAGGAGAAGGGGGAAAGTGGATGTACCCAGACCTTGGGGAACCACTATAAAATCTATGTGTTCTCTGTGTGTGCTTTATTCTGTGATTGTTGTGATGTATTGCTGTGAAGAATTGTTTATAATTCTGTGATTCTGCTTAAAAGTTTAAAAAGATTAAGGTCACCTATTCACCCCCCCCCCTCTAGGTGATTAGGTACAATTTCTTTCAAGTGGTATCAGAGGGAGGTTCCTCAAAAAGGACATAACAGTCTGAGTAAAAGATCATGTATGCAGACTCAGCATAATCAAGAAAATCAAGAAAATGGGTTCAACGGAGAATCACAAAAAACTAGGATCCATGAAGTTGCCAATCTGTAGAAAGGAGATCTTTGGCATTTGGAAAGAAATGATTAGACTATTTATGGAAGCCTCTGACCCTAGAATCTATATCACAGTCAAAGAAGGGTCATATGTGCCAATGAAAGTATTTGTGTTAGATGCAAATCAGAGAACTCCAAAAGACTATTCTGAAATGACCAATGATGAGATTATTCTGGCCACTATGGACAAGAGAGCCCAGAATATTATAGTAAGTGCAATAGATGATGCCACATTCCAGAATTTAATTCACTGTAAAACATCAAAGAAAATGTGGGACACACTGATAATGTACATGGAGGGTTCAGAAGAAGTTAGACAGGACAGAAAGTCTTTATTAAATCAGGAGTATGAAAGTTTCAGACAAGGCATGTCTGATAGCATAACTGAGTGCTACAAGAAATTCTATAGGATAATTAATGAGTTAATGTCCTATGGAAGATAATTCAGCAATTATGAGCTGAATGATAAGTTCTTGAGATCCCTAACTAAAGAATGAGATACTAATATTTGTGTCATAAGGGAAATGACCAAATTAACAGACATTCCTCCTCCAATATTATTTGGAAAACTGTTATCATATGAGATACAGTTAATAGTAAGAAAGGAGGAAGAGAAGACTACCAGAGTTGAGCACAAAGAAAGAGCTGTGGCTTTCAAGACAAAAGCCACCAGGAAATATAAAAGTAAGTCTCCATCTCTACCTCCAAAAGTTGTTGAGACTGAGACAGATGAGTCAGAAAGCAAGAATTCTGAAAGCAGTGAGAGTGATGAAGATTTTGCAGCTTTCACTAGACATTTTCAGAAGTTTCTTAAGAAGAAACATTGGAGGTCTAAGCCATCCACTTCACAGAAGTCATCAAAGAATGAAATAAGAAAGTCCAGGCAAAGTAAAACTACATCCTCAAAGATAGTTTGATATTGTTGTAACAGACATGGACATGTTGTTGCTGACTATCCAGAGATGAGGAAAGAGTCAACTGATAAGAAGAACACTCAAATCAAGGGCAAAAAGGAAAGGTCCTTTGTTGCTAAGAAGGACAAAAGTCTGTCTGCTATGTCATCTTTAGAATCAGATTCAGAAGCTGAAGCTTACATTGGACTGTTTGCTGAAGAAGAGGAAGATGAGTTCATATAATTAATGAACTCAATATATGAGCATAAGGACAATCAGTGTCAGGGACTGATGGCCTTATCAGAAGGAGACAAAATCCAGGATCAGCCTGGACCAAGTCAGGTACAAAATTGTTCAGTTAGTTCAATTTCTAGTACTGAGTCAGATTCAGATACATCAGCATCAAGTGTTAGTGGATCTGAATCTGAAGGAGATATTCATCAGTTGATTGATGAATATAGAGTAGTGTTGCAAGCTTTGAAGAAAAGCAAATCCTTGGCCAAGAGTCAGGCTAAGGAGATTGCCAGTCTTAAAGTAGCTGCAACAGATTTTGATAAGTTGATAGATCAGAAATTAAATGAAATAGCCAGACTGAAGCACATTACTGTTATTCAGATGGGGACTATAACATTTAAAAATGATCAAATCAGAAATCTGGAGATTAGTCTTCAGAAAGAGAGAGATATAGTAGCAAAGTTTTCTAAACTAAAGTCTGTTCTACCTTTGATAGATGAGTTTATCTCTCAAAAGGGTAAAACTGGATTGGGGTTTACTAAACCTGCCAGGACTGTACAGTCCAAGTCTAAGGGCAAAGCCCCAGTACTCAACAAGAAACCTGCTGTAGATAAAACAGCCAGGGTTGTACCTAAACAAAGGTACAACAGATTTGAGTGCTGGTGTTGTGTCAAGGTAGGCCACTTTGCCATAGACTGTTGGCACAATTCAAGTGCCAAGGTGAGTAGCAATCTGCCTGCTAGAAAAGCTACATGTAGTTTTGTTAAGAGGCAAACTAACCAGCACCAAGGACCCAAGAATTCTTTGGGTTCTAAGGTTAACTAATCTGTTTTGCACGTAAGTCCAAGTGGTCATGCCCCAATATGGTACTTGGACAGTGGATGTTCCAGGCACATGACTGGAACTAGGGGATTGCTAAAGGACTATACACCAATCAAGGATGGTCCTAAAGTCACCTTTGGTGGTTCTGAAAAAGGAATCATCAAAGGCTTTGGTAACATTTCTAGCAACCTTATTACAATTACTCAAGTGGCTTATGTTAAAGGTTTGAAACACAACCTCATTAGTATAAGTCAGCTAAGTGATTTAGGATATGACATCTCATTTGTCAAAGATGGTTGTCATATCAGGAGGTCAAATGATCAAAAGATCATTCTGACAGGTTATAGGAAGAGAAATGTCTATTGTCTAGACATTATGTGTGAGAACAATGTTTCTCCTGTGTGTCTTGTAGCTGATGAGAAAGTCTCTCATTGTGTCAAATGGCACAAGAGGCTAGCCCATCTTAACTATAAGACAATTGGTCAACTCTATTGTAAAAAGTTAGTGAGGAATGATCCTCAGGTTAAGTGTAAAAAGGTTGGGATATGCTCAGCTTGTCAAAAGGGCAAGCAGACCAAATCCACTTTTAATAGCATTGAGAACAAAGATGCTGTGAGGTGCCTATACCTCTTGCATATGGATCTTTTTGGTCATATGCCAGTTCACAGCCTAGGTAGGAAGGTCTACACATTTGTGGTTGTATATGACTACTCAAGGTTTTCCTGGGTGTTCTTCCTTAGACAGAAATCTGAAACTCCAAGTATCTTATACAGTTTTGTTAAACAAATTCAGAATGAAATGGACAGTACAGTGGTCAAAATCAGAAGTGACCATGGTACTGAATTTCAGTCTGACAGTATGACAAAACTGTGTGAAGAATTTGGGATATTTCAGGAATTTTCTTCACCAAGAACACCTTAGCAAAATGGTATTGCTGAAAGGAAAAATAGAACCTTGATTGAGGCTGGTCGAACCCTATTAAGTGACACATCTCTCCCAGAATATTTCTGGGCTGAGGCAGTTAATACTGCATGTCATGTGATTAATAGGGCTAGTATCACCAAGAGTCACAATAAGACCCCCTATGAGATTATGAAAGGCAGAAAATCAAATCTATCCTATTTCAGGATCTTTGGTTGTAAATGTTTTATACTTAACAATGGTAAGTCTTACTTAACCAAGTTTGATGCCAAATCCCAAGAGGGGATCTTTGTTGGGTACAACAACAACAGTAAGGCTTATAGGGTCTACAACTTGACTACTCAAGTTGTAGAAGAGTCAGTACATGTAGTGTTTGATGAAGCTAGACTCATTAACAATGAATTGTCTAGAAGTATTTGCAGCTCTACAAGTGTGACTGAGAAGATGGACAAGCTTACTATTGAAGAAAGTTCTACTGCAAGTCAACAAGTGGATGATAGTGGTTGTTGTCCAGGGGGAGTACTAGATGCACCTGATGCAGAAGAAGACCAAGGGGTGCAACAAGTTGAAGAAGCTGAAGGAGTACAACCTGAAGACAGGCTGCCTCTAGCAAATAGACATCTAAAAGATCATCCAGCAAATCAAATTATTGGTGATCTCAGACAAGGGGTACAAACAAGGAGCAGAAATCTAAGTTCAATACTCTACTCCAGCTTTCTATCCCAAGTAGAGCCAAAGAAATTTGAAGAAGCCATCCTAGACCCTCATTAGATTGAGGCAATGCAAGAGGAGCTGAACCAGTTCAAAAGATGCAAAGTCTGGGAGCTAGTTCCTAAACCAAAAGACCACAACATAATTGGAACTAAGCGGATCTTTAGGAACAAGTTGGATGAACATGGAGTTATTATAAAGAACAAAGAAAGACTGGTTGCAAAAGGTTATACGCAGGAAGAAGGTATTGACTTTAATCAAACCTTTGCTCTAGTAGCCAGACTGGAAGCTATAAGGATGTTCATGACTTATGCAACCTATCAAGGGTTTAAAGTATACCAAATGGATGTTAAGTCAGCCTTTCCGAATGGAAATCTGAAGGAAGAAGTCTATGTGGAGCAGCCATCAGGTTTTGTTGATTCAAATAAATCTAATTATGTTTATAGACTTAGGAAGACTTTGTATGGGTTAAAACAAGCCCCTAGGGCTTGGTATGAAACCCTGTCTAGTTTCCTCATTGAGAATAAATTCACAAGCGGGAAAATAGACAAGACTCTATTCCTTAGGGAATCCAGAGGCAAGATCATTCTAGTCAAAATATATGTAGATGACATCATATTTGTGTCTACTAAAAGTAGTCTTTGCAAAAAGTTTGCAAAACTAATGCAAGGATAATTTGAAATGAGCAGTATGAGGGAACTTAAGTTCTTCTTAGGTCTCCAAGTTAGACAGACTGAGGATGGTTTATCCATATGCCATTCTAAGTTCACCCTAGAATTAATAAGGAAGTATGGTATGGAATCATCCACTACCATGAAAACTCCTATGTGGTCAACAATGTCTTTATGCAAAGATGATGCAGGGAAACCTGTATATGAGACTTTGTATAGAGGGATAGTTGGCTCCCTACTATATTTGATTGCAAGTAGACCAGATATCATGTATGCTACATGTGTATGTGCTAGGTACCAAGCTTGCCCTAAAGAATCTCATTTGACAACAGTCAAAAGAATACTGAGATATCTTAAGGGCACTCCTTATCTAGGCCTTTGGTACCCTAGGAATGGAGACTTTGAACTGACAGGTTATTCAGATGCAGATTTTGCAGGCTGCAAGGAAGATAGGAAAAGTACAACTGGAACCTGTCAATTCCTAGGTGGAAGGCTGATATCATGGAGTAGCAAGAAACAAACAAGTGTGGCTATCTCCACTGTAGAATCAGAGTATGTTGCTGCAGGAAGTTGTTGTGCTCAACTTCTATGGATACAACATCAGCTTGAAGATTATGGTATACAAGTAAGTAGAACACCTCTATTTTGTGATTCTACTAGTGCTATTTCTATTGCAGACAATCATGCTTCCCATAGTAGGACTAAGCACATAGAAATAAAATATCATTTTCTAAGAGAACATGTGGAAAAAGGAGATATTTCACCAGAGTATGTTAATACAGATAATCAGCTAGCTGACATGTATACTAAGCCCTTAGATGAAACCAAATTCAATAGGTTTAAAATTGAATTAGGTATGATAAACTTAGAATAGTTTACAAAAAAATTGGCTAAGTAAAATAGTGTCGACACACAGAGTTGTCTGTGTCGACACATAGAAGTGGTGTCGACATTTCAGAGAAATGGTGTCGACACATCTAGGAAGTCTGTGTCGACACTTCAGAGAATTAGTGTCGACACATGCAGGGTAGGTGTCGACACATCCAAGGTGGTGTCGACACTTAAGATTTATACAGAATTAGTCTAGTAAAGTCTCGACTAAGTGTCGAGCTAAGTGGTGTCGACACATAAACAAGTGTTGACACATATATTCTGTCGACTATACTTGTGTCGACACATCGTTGTCGAGACATTATAAGTCTGTGTTGACACTTTTCAACAGTGTCGACATAATTTAAGTATTTTGACGCGCCCTTTCATCTTCGACTCTAGAAAGGTATAAATAGGTTTTCGTCATTGTCTGTCGACACGCTCACCAAAGTTTCGAGACCAAACTTGTGTGTCGACACCTCTCTTCTCTAAATTCAAATTTCTTCAAACCCTAATGGCGCCCAAGCTAGAAGAGAATGTGAATGAAGGATATGAACTCGTGCGACACGCATTTGGTGACACAGAACCTGAGATCAAAGGCGTGATAACCCTAATAACAGAGACTGTGTTAGAATTTCTTGTTTCAGAACCGATCAAGATCTAGAAGAAGGAGGTCCTGGAGTTTCTGAATGCAGCAACACTAGATGAATCAGAACTCAAGATTAAGTCAAGAGTTCATTGGGCAAAGGTGAAGGTCTCTCCTAAGACTCTAAGAAAAGTACTTCAACTACCAAGGACAAAGGAAGAGGAAGATGTTTTTGCTTCTAAGACTAGAGAAGCATTGACATGGTGTGGTTTGGACTCAAACCTGAAGATAGGATCTGTGTTCAATAGAAAAGGAATGAATATGCAAGGCAAGTTTCTATCTGAGATTGTGGGCAAGGTCATACTGAGCAAGCCTGGTGGGCATGATAGAATTTCAGCTCACATGTTCAGTCTAATGACCAGGATTATCTTCAAACTAGAAACTGATTGGTCTGAAGTTGTGTTTGAGAAGATAAAAGAAAGTATGAAGAAGCCCAATCTGGGTAGAATACTGAGTTTATACCTAGCTGGTAGTATTCCATAGGTGATGAATCAAGCAGCTGGATCTAAGATTAACCACATGAGGAAGATGGATATGAGAATCTTCTCTAGGTGGGATAGAGTATTGACCAAGGAAATGCCAACTCCTGTAAAGGACACACCCCTGAAAAAGAAGAAGACAGCCCCAGTGGCTCAAGAATCCTCCAGCAGCTCTGAAGAGCAAGTAGTGTTCACTCCAGATGATGAAGAAACTGGAAATGCTGGCCAGTCTCCAGCAAGACAAGAAGAAGCTCAGAGGCAGGGGGAGCTACCCTCAGCTAGCCCAAATCACCTGGATCCACTCCAGGGGGAGCCATTACTTGTGGATAAGCCAACTCCTCTAGAGAGTGAACAAGCTACTCAAACTATACTTGAGGTAATAACTGAAATCAACCAATTAGATTTCCCTATTGAGAATGAAGTTATGACTGACACATTATCTGATGTTAATCAGCAACCCCAGATTCTTAGTCAACCTCAGGATGTTGTCATGGAATCCACATCTGTTGTTGATCAAGTGCTTGATGATATAAGAGATTCTCCACCCCATCCTCAATAGGAATTTACTTTAGAAGAACTGTTCCCTGACCTTCTACAAACTGACTTTGAGAAAGAAAAAGCTATTATTGAGGGGGAGCATGTGGAGATTGAAGTAGAAACTGCAAGCAAAGAGACTGAGAAGCCAAAGGATGCTGAGGAACCACAAAGGACTGAGAAGGTGTTACCTCCTAGTCCTAAAGATAGAGTGGATATTGCTAGCACATCTGCTTCTGAAGATGAAGAGGCTGTGACAGCCAAGAAGAGAAAGTTCCAAGTCTTTAAGAGGAGCCAGAATTATAAGAAAGCCCTACAAACAATTGCTCCACAGCCTATCCCATCTACTGACTATAGTTCACTGATGGTGGCTTTACAGATAAAGATGGATGAGCAAAGAAAAGCTCTGGAAAAGTATATAGATGAAGGCCATAAGTCACTGCAATTTGATTTGGCCCAAGACATCAAGTCAATCAGATTTGAAGTGAATCAGAACAAGAAAGAGATGACTGACTGCTTCCATAAAGGAGGGAATGTTGTTGTCTATCTGGCAACACATCAGGAGAAAATAAAGACAAAACTTGATGAGCTAGAAGTGAAGCAAGGCTATGTTCTGGAAAATCAGATAAGGATGAATGATAATCTCACTGCTTCATATAATGCAATAGTAACATAAATGAAGAATATAGCTTCTAGTCAAACTACAGAAAGTGCAAATGTCAAAGAAGTTTTTGATAAGAAGTTACAAGAGAGCCTTACTGCTTTTAAAACTGTGCTTGAAGATTCCCAGAAGGCTATAGCTCAACAGCTTCAGAAGTTTAAACCTTTCTATAAGGATGGAGTAAACTATTTGAATGCATAGATAAGGTTTCAGAAAGATGATCTGAGGGATCACATTGAAAGAGAAGTCATAAAGGGGGAGAGGGTATTAGTCAAGGCAGGCTCTGATCATGCAAAGTGGATTTCAAATTCCATCAGAGCCACCCTTGGATATCCACCTTTATGTGATGATGACAATATTGCAGAGTCTAGAATCAATCCTGCATATCTTGGAGGGGAGCAAGCTGAAGTGGCTCAAGTAATATACCCTCCACCAGACTTTGATATGATACATCAAGAGATACAGTCAATGTATAGTCCTCCTGAAGGAAAGCAAAATGTCATCATAGAGAAAGTAGTTCAGCCTGTACTAGAGGCAATACTGAAAGACCAAGAGGCCTTATTAAAAGAACAAGAGACTCAATTATCTAAGAAAAGGTTCAGAGAGCAAGCTGAACTTAGGCCTGATTTTGAACAATGGAGCCCCACTTCCAGGAATGTCATTTTGACTGCATGGAAGGCTGCTAAAGACAATATTCTGGATAGAGGCAAATTGTATTCTGACCTGGAGTGGAGGAAGCATGAGAACAAGCAAGAGGCTATTGTTCAATATAGAAGAAAGGCTAAGATGAGAAAGCTACCTCCTACTACACAAGAGCCTAGCAAGTACTTTTCAAAGCCTTATCATTACTTTGAAAGGCAAAAGATCAAGGCTGAAGAATTGAAAAAGAAGGATCTTAAAACAAAGAAGCATGTTGCTGCTGAAGATGCTGAAGCCCCAGTCCAAGCAAAGATATAATCAGGAAAGGGCATAGTTATCAAGGAACCTGAGCAGCCTTAGGATAGAAATTTTTCTAAGTTTACTATGTGTAATCAATTGCATTCAACTTTCTGTAAACTTTTGAATAATGAAAATGTTGAAGTTATTAGAACAATGTGATATGTGTTAAATCTATTACATTACTGTTCTGAGATATTTGCGTATACATGTTTTGTTTATACATGTTTATGTACTTACCCTGCTATATAATCCTGTTTTACATCATACTGTGATTTTGTTATGTATGGTGTATATCATTGACTAAGGGTTATGACTTCTCCAAATAGGGGGAGATTGTTGGGTACATTTGAATAAATGTACCTGATTTGAAAAAGCCTCACCCTACTCAATGATATACATCAAAATGTATTTGATGTGTTTTTAGTTTAGTTGTGCAGGTTAAGTAATTGCAGGGAAAGATATTTCACCAGAGTATGTTAATACAGATAATCAGCTAGCTGACATGTATACTAAGCCCTTAGATGAAACCAAATTCAATAGATTTAAAATTGAATTAGGTATGATAAACTTAGAATAGTTTACAAAAAAATTGGCTAAGTAAAATAGTGTCGACACATAGAGTTGTCTGTGTCGACACATAGAAGTGGTGTCGACATTTCAGAGAAATGGTGTCGACACATCTAGGAAGTCTGTGTCGACACTTCAGAGAATTAGTGTCGACACATGCAGGGTAGGTGTCGACACATCCAAGGTGGTGTCGACACTTAAGATTTATACAGAATTAGTCTAGTAAAGTCTCGACTAAGTGTCGAGCTAAGTGGTGTCGACACATAAACAAGTGTCGACACATATATTCTGTCGACTATACTTGTGTCGACACATCGTTGTCGAGACATTATAAGTCTGTGTTGACACTTTTCAACAGTGTCGACATAATTTAAGTATTTTGACGCGCCCTTTCATCTTCAACTCTAGAAAGGTATAAATAGGTTTTCGTCATTGTCTGTCGACACGCTCACCAAAGTTTCGAGACCAAACTTGTGTGTCGACACCTCTCTTCTCTAAATTCAAATTTCTTCAAACCCTAATGGCGCCCAAGCTAGAAGAGAATGTGAATGAAGGATATGAACTCGTGCGACACGCATTTGATGACACAGAACCTGAGATCAAAGGCATGATAACCCTAATAGCAGAGACTGTGTTAGAATTTCTTGTTTCAGAACCGATCAAGATCTAGAAGAAGGAGGTCCTGGAGTTTCTGAATGCAGCAACACTAGATGAATCAGAACTCAAGATTAAGTCAAGAGTTCATTGGGCAAAGGTGAAGGTCTCTACTAAGACTCTAAGAAAAGTACTTCAACTACCAAGGACAAAGGAAGAGGAAGATGTTTCTGCTTCTAAGACTAGAGAAGCATTGACATGGTGTGGTTTGGACTCAAACCTGAAGATAGGATCTGTGTTCAATAGAAAAGGAATGAATATGCAAGGCAAGTTTCTATCTGAGATTGTGGGCAAGGTCATACTGAGCAAGCCTGGTGGGCATGACAGAATTTCAGCTCACATGTTCAGTCTAATGACCAGGATTATCTTCAAACTAGAAACTGATTGGTCTGAAGTTGTGTTTGAGAAGATAAAAGAAAGTATGAAGAAGCCCAATCTGGGTAGAATACTGAGTTTATACCTAGCTGGTAGTATTCCATAGGTGATGAATCCAGCAGCTGGATCTAAGATTAACCACATGAGGAAGATGGATATGAGAATCTTCTCTAGGTGGGATAGAGTATTGACCAAGGAAATGCCAACTCCTGTAAAGGACACACCCCTGAAAAAGAAGAAGACAGCCCCAGTGGCTCAAGAATCCTCCAGCAGCTCTGAAGAGCAAGTAGTGTTCACTCCAGATGATGAAGAAACTGGAAATGCTGGCCAGTCTCCAGCAAGACAAGAAGAAGCTCAGAGGCAGGGGGAGCTACCCTCAGCTAGCCCAAATCACCTGGATCCACTCCAGGGGGAGCCATTACTTGTGGATGAGTCAACTCCTCTAGAGAGTGAACAAGCTACTCAAACTATACTTGAGGTAATAACTGAAATTAACCAATTAGATTTCCCTATTAAGAATGAAGTTATGACTGACACATTATCTGATGTTAATCAGCAACCCCAGATTCTTAGTCAACCTAAGGATGTTGTCATGGAATCCACATCTATTGTTGATCAAGTGCTTGATGATATAAGAGATTCTCCACCCCATCCTCAATAGGAATTTACTTTAGAAGAACTGTTCCCTGACCTTATACAAACTGACTTTGAGAAAGAAAAAGCTATTATTGAGGGGGAGCATGTGGAGATTGAAGTAGAAACTGCAAGCAAAGAGACTGAGAAGCCAAAGGATGCTGAGGAACCACAAAGGACTGAGAAGGTGTTACCTCCTAGTCCTAAAGATAGAGTGGATATTGCTAGCACATCTGCTTCTGAAGATGAAGAGGCTGTGACAGCCAAGAAGAGAAAGTTCCAAGTCTTTAAGAGGAGCCAGAATTATAAGAAAGCCCTACAAACAATTGCTCCACAGCCTATCCCATCTACTGACTATAGTTCACTGATGGTGGCTTTACAGATAAAGATGGATGAGCAAAGAAAAGCTCTGGAAAAGTATATAGATGAAGGCCATAAGTCACTGCAATTTGATTTGGCCCAAGACATCAAGTCAATCAGATTTGAAGTGAATCAGAACAAGAAAGAGATGACTGACTGCTTCCATAAAGGAGGGAATGTTGTTGTCTATCTGGCAACACATCAGGAGAAAATAAAGACAAAACTTGATGAGCTAGAAGTGAAGCAAGGCTATGTTCTGGAAAATCAGATAAGGATGAATGATAATCTCACTGCTTCATATAATGCAATAGTAACATAAATGAAGAATATAGCTTCTAGTCAAACTACAGAAAGTGCAAATGTCAAAGAAGTTTTTGATAAGAAGTTACAAGAGAGCCTTACTGCTTTTAAAACTGTGCTTGAAGATTCCCAGAAGGCTATAGCTCAACAGCTTCAGAAGTTTAAACCTTTCTATAAGGATGGAGTAAACTATTTGAATGCACAGATAAGGTTTCAGAAAGATGATCTGAGGGATCACATTGAAAGAGAAGTCATAAAGGGGGAGAGGGTATTAGTCAAGGCAGGCTCTGATCATGCAAAGTGGATTTCAAATTCCATCAGAGCCACCCTTGGATATCTACCTTTATGTGATGATGACAATATTGCAGAGTCTGGAATCAATCCTGCATATCTTGGAGGGGAGCAAGCTGAAGTGGCTCAAGTAATATACCCTCCACCAGACTTTGATATGATACATCAAGAGATACAGTCAATGTATAGTCCTCCTGAAGGAAAGCAAAATGTCATCATAGAGAAAGTAGTTCAGCCTGTACTAGAGGCAATACTGAAAGACCAAGAGGCCTTATTAAAAGAACAAGAGACTCAATTATCTAAGAAAAGGTTCAGAGAGCAAGCTGAACTTAGGCCTGATTTTGAACAATGGAGCCCCACTTCCAGGAATGTCATTTTGACTGCATGGAAGGCTGCTAAAGACAATATTCTGGATAGAGGCAAATTGTATTCTGACCTGGAGTGGAGGAAGCATGAGAACAAGCAAGAGGCTATTATTCAATATAGAAGAAAGGCTAAGATGAGAAAGCTACCTCCTACTACACAAGAGCCTAGCAAGTACTTTCCAAAGCCTTATCATTACTTTGAAAGGCAAAAGATCAAGGCTGAAGAATTGAAAAGGAAGGATCTTAAAACAAAGAAGCCTGTTGCTGCTGAAGATGCTGAAGCCCCAGTCCAAGCAAAGATACAATCAGGAAAGGGCATAGTTATCAAGGAACCTGAGCAGCCTTAGGATAGAAATTTTTCTTAAGTTTACTATGTGTAATCAATTGCATTCAACTTTCTGTAAACTTTTGAATAATGAAAATGTTGAAGTTATTAGAACAATGTGATATGTGTTAAATCTATTACATTACTGTTCTGAGATATTTGTGTATACATGTTTTGTTTATACATGTTTATGTACTTACCCTGTTATATAATCCTGTTTTACATCATACTGTGAATTTGTTATGTATGGTGTATATCATTGACTAAGGGTTATGACTTCTCCAAATAGGGGGAGATTGTTGGGTACATTTGAATAAATGTACATGATTTGAAAAAGCCTCACCCTACTCAATGATATACATCAAAATGTATTTGATGTGTTTTGAGTTTAGTTGTGCAGGTTAAGTAATTGCAGGGAAAGATGAAAAGTTTATAAGTCCATGTGTCGACACCTAGAAGAAAAGTGTCGACACTTAAGAAGGCTTGTGTCGACACCTAGAGAAGCTGTGTCGACACTTGAAGTAATTGTGTCGACACCAGGAATGCAGAGTCGACACCAGAAGGAAAGTGTCGACACATACAGGCTGTGTCGACACACAATGAAGAAATGTCCAGAGAAGTTGTGTCGACACTTAGAAGCAGTGTCGACACCCAGAGGAACTTTGTCGACATCAGAAAGTGTCGACACTAGGAGGCTGTGTCGACACTCAGCAAACTTCAACAAAGTTCAAGTACAAGTGTCGACATTAGGAGGCTGTGTCGACACTCAGCAAATTTCAACAAAGTCTAAGTACAAGTGTCGACACCAAGGAGATGTGTCGACACTCAGCCAAAGTCTCAACACATGAAGAATGTGTCGACACAAAGGAGATGTGTCGACACTCAGCAAAAGTATCAACACAGAAGGCATGTGTCGACACCAAGAAGATGTGTCGACACTTAGCAAGTATCAACATAAGAAGATGTGTCGACACAAAGGAGTTGTGTCGACACTTACAAGAAATCAACTAAGTTTTAAAGAAGAAGGACTTGTGTCGACACACAGGATCAGTGTCGACACATGTTGAAGAAGCAGTGTCGAGAAGTAATTTCTACAACACAAGGAGTTGTGTCGACACCATAAAGGCTAATGTCGACACTTAGTCTACTTGTGTCGACACTTGGTCTATCAGTGTCGACACTTAAAGACTGACTGTCTCGACACTTTCAGACAGTTACAGAAAATTCAAGAAGTGACTGGATGACTTGACAGCTGTCATTCCAGCCGGTCTACTGTAACTGCCAGAGCTGTCAGAAGATCGTTAGAAACCGGATCAGCCGGTCACCATGAAGGAAGCCTATATAAAGGCCTGTTACTTCAACAGAGGAAGATGAAGCAATTCATTGAAGTACAACACAACAAGAAGAAGACCTTCAAGTAAAGATCTAAGAAGTTGGAGAGAGAGAGCTCCTTCTAAGAAGACAGCTGTTGAACCAGGCTGTGAAGAAAGTTTCAGATTGAGATCTGATTCTTAAGTTAGCAGTGATTGAAGATCAGCTGCATAGAGACTCAACCCTATTGTGTTCTAAATTCAAGAAGCTTTGAAGGAAGCCAAGGGAGGTTGATCTCAGCAAAGTTCTTCCAAGAACTCATCAAGAAACCTGTCAACTCTTCTCTCTAATTCTGAGTTGTGGGTATATACATTGTAATTTTAATTTCTTGTAGGATCCTAAGGGATCTGAGTTGTAAGCCTGAAATTATAAAGGCTGAGTGGTAGGGCCTGTGTGCCTGAGTGTAGGAGATACTTTTCTCTGAGTGTAGGCCTTGTTGATGGCTGAGTGTAGGTCTTTGTGAAGACTGAGTGGTAGGGTTGTGTGCCTGAGTTGTAGGAGTGGGATCACTCTGAGCTGTAGGAACCTATTTGGGGTTCTGAGTGTAAGATCTGAGGATCTGAGGAATAGTGGAGAAGTTGGGCCGAATCTAATACACTACTAGATAGGCGAAGTGGGAAAGTGGATGTACCCAGACCTTGGGGAACCACTATAAAATCTGTGTGTTTTTTGTGTGTGCTTTATTCTGTGATTGATGTGCTGTATTGCTGTGAAGAATTGTTTATAATTCTGTGATTCTGTCTAAAAGTTTAAAAAGATTAAGGTCACTTATTCACCCCCCCCTAGGTGATTAGGTACAATTTCTTTCAAAACTCCCACTAAAGAAATAGTTTGTTATGGGTGCAGGAAACCTGGACACATACTATCAGAATGTCCAGAAGCACAGAAGAAAGACAAGAGGAAGGAGAAGGACTCCAGGAAGCATTCCAGCAAGCTATCCTCTAGCAAATACAAGAATAAAGAAAGATGATTTGTTGCTGAGACATGGAGTGAATATGAGTCAGAATCTTCATCCAACTCTAGTGAGGATGAAGAAGAGGCCAAAGCTAGAGAGATATGCTTGATGGCAATCAGTGCCTCTTGCAGTAACTCAGAAGCTGTTGCTTCAGAAGCAGACAATTCAGAAGATGAATCTATGCTAGAAGAAGATCAGGTAATCTCTTCTTTTGATTTTACTTCTGATCAATTTAAAATTGATTTCAAATTATTATATAATGATTTAATTAAATCTGAGAATGAAATCAAACTTCTCAGAGAAAAATTAATTGAAGAATTTGAAAAATGTTTATTTAGAAAACTTAAAAATTAAAGAAGATTTAAAAAGTGCTAATGAACAAATACATTCTTTAGAAAACAAATAAAAAAGGCGAAGCAATTTGAAGATTCCCTTAATGGGAGAAGCATCAAATTGATGGACGTCACAAGTACAGTGAATGTCAGGCATAATGTCAAGCTGAGCTTGAGAGTTTCATCTAATCAGCCTCCATCTCTTTTACAGAAAAATATATTATCTACCCCCATAAAATTTATTTCTGCAAAGGGCAAAAAAAAGGTAGAAGTTAATAATAAAGAAACCGAAATTTTATCTAAAACTCAACCAAAGAAAAAGAAAAATTTTAATAAAAATTATGTTCAACATATTTCGTTGAACCAAGCTCGACTAAATGAATGTAGTTCGTCGAACTCAGATCGACGAATTATGAACGTAGATTTTAAATATAATTATTCGTCTAACTGCGCTCAACGAACTCAATATGATTCGTCGAACCGCGATCGATGAACGAGGGGCTCAGAGAATGAATACTTTCATTCTGCGAGCGGAGTTCGACGAACTCATCCCTATTCGTCGAACGTAGATCGACAGTGTTGGGTACATTGGTCAAATGTACCTGATTTGAAGAAGCCTCACCTAACTCAATGATATACATCATAATGTATTTGATGTTTGTTTGAGTTACTTGTGCAGGATAGGTATTCACTGGACTGAAGCTAAAAGTTTCTAAGTCCATGTGTCGACACCCAGAGGGAAAGTGTCGACACTTGAGAAAGCTTGTGTCGACACCCAGACAAGCAGTGTCGACACTTGGAGTCATTGTGTCGACACCTGGGATAAAGAGTCGACACCAGACAGAAAGTGTCGACACTTGGAGCTGTGTCGACACTCAGTGAAGAAGTATGCAGAAAAGCTGTGTCGACACTTAGCAGAAGTGTCGACACCTAGAAGAACTGAGTCTACATCAGAAAGTGTCGACACTTGGAGTTGTGTCGACACTCAGCAAAATTCTGCAGAGACCAAGGACAAGTGTCGACACTCAACACAATGTGTCGACACTCAATCAGCAGAGTCAACATATGAAGAATGTGTCGTCACTCAGCACAATGTGTCGACACACAAACAGGAGAGTCAGCACTTGAAGTAAGTGTCGACACCCAGCACAATGTGTCGACACTTAGCTAAAGACTCTACACTTGAAGAAAGTGTCGACACAAGGAGCTATGTCGACACTTAGCAAAGAATAGAAAAGTTTACAAAATATTCTAAGTACAAGTGTCGACACTAAGAGAATGTGTCGACACTCAGCTGAAGAAACAAAATTTAAGACTTGTGTCGACACCATGAAGCAATGTCGACACTTTACAGTTTCAACACATGAAGATGTGTCGACACAAAGGAGATGTGTCGACACATAGAAGAATACTACAAGATACAGAAGATCAAGTACTTGTGTCGACACTTAATTTCAGTGTCGACACTTGAAGAAGAGTCTGTGTCGAGACATACAAGGAGTTGTGTTGACACCTTATAGACTTGTGTCGACACTTACACAACATGTGTCGACACTTGGTCTATAAGTGTCGACACTTAAGAACAGAAAGTCTCGACACTATCTGACAGTTAGAGAATTTCAAGAAGTGACTGGTTGACATGACAGCTGCCGATCCAGCCGGTCTACAGCAACTGTCAGGGAAGTCAGAAGACTGTTTTGAACCGGACCAGCCGGTTACCTTGAAGAATGCCTATAAATAGGCACCCTCAGTTTACAGAAGGAGGAGTTCACTGTTGGGATTACAAGTTGTAATAGTTGTTGTTGTTACAAGTTGTTGAAGCCATTTTGAAGTGATTGATCAGATTATTCAAGTAATCAGAAAAGTGATACACAGAGGATCAACACAAGAAGATCTGGCAGTCCAACTGCAGATCTAAGAAGTTGGAGAGAGAGAGCTCCAATCAAGAATTCAGTCTTTGGAACTAAGGCTGAGAAGAAGGATTCAGAATCATCTGGATCTCAAGAAGCAGAGGTCAAGGATCAACTGCAGAGGATTCAGACTAATTCAGTTCTACTCAAGAAGCTTTGAAGGAAGCTAAGTCAGTTTGGATCTAGCTGAGTTCTTCCAAGAACTCTTCAAGAAACTCTCAACTCCTCTCTTATTTTCTGAGTTGTAGAGTTAGTTATTGTAATTCAATTTTAACTTGTAGGATCCATTGGATCTGAGTGAATTGTAAGCCTATAATATAAAGGCTGAGGGTAGGGCTTGGTTGCCTGAGTGTAGGAGTTGAAGAACTCTGAGTGTAGGCCTTAATTGGCTGAGTGTAGGCCTGGGTGGCTGAGTGTAGGCCTTGGTGGCTGAGTGTAAGGCTTTGGGCCTGAGGTGTAGGAACCTAGTTGGGTTCTGAGATAGTGGAGAAGTTTGGCCGAATCTAGTACAATGCTAGATAGGCGAAGGGGGAAAGTGGATGTACCCAAAGATTGGGGAACCACTATAAATTTGTGTGTCTGCTGTGCTGTGCTGTGCTGTGGATTAGCAGTTTATATTTTGTTATTGTTGTTAACTGTAGAAATCTGTGAGATAACTGTTTTGCTGCCAACAAAGTTTCAAAAAGGTTTAGGTCACCTATTCACCCCCCCTCTAGGTGTTTAGGTACCATATCTTTCAGTCATGCTTCTTGCTACACCACGAGATGCTAGCTGAACCGCAAGTGAACACATAACCTGAAGTAGACCTCCGATCATCCGAATCACCGCCATAGTCAGCATCCGTGTTCCCGAGCAACGCAAACTCCGAGTCCCTTCCATAAAGGAGTCCCATGTCAGAAGTCACCTTGACATACTTCAGAATTCCCTTTGCCGCCACTAGATGAGATTGCCTTGGTTCAGCCATATACCGACTTACTCGGCCAACAGCATAAGCTATATCCGGCCTTGTAATCGTCAGATAAATCAAGCTCCCAACAAGAGCCCTGAACACCAAGGGATCATGAAGAACCCTTCCCTTATCTCGTCGAAGCTTCAGCCCAGGTTCCAGTGGAGTAGAGCACTTCTTCCCTTCGCCCATGCCGAAACGCTTCACAATGCGATCAACATACCCTTTCTGGCTGATGAGAATCTCGCACTCCTTCCTCTCCACTTCCAGACTGAGAAAGTGATGCAACTCTCCCAAGTCTTTCATCTCAAAGCGTATAGCAAGCTCAGCCCTGAGCCTTGCTAATTCCCCCTCCGAGTTCCCTGTGATGATCATGTCATCCACATACAGCAGGACCAAGACTCGTAGCTCTCCCTTCTTCTTGACGAAGAAGCTTGAATCCGAGTTAGAAGCAAGGTATCCACAGAATTGCAAGTACTCTGCAATCTTCCCATACCACGCTCTAGGAGCTTGCCTCAACCCATAGAGAGCCTTCTGAGTTTACAGACATAGTCCGGATGCTTTTCAGAGACAAAACCAGGCGGCTGATCCATGAAGATGTCCTTGTCAATCTCTCCGTAAAGAAAGGCATTCTTCACATCGAGTTACCACAACCTCCATCCCTTGCTAGCAGCCAAGGCGATCACCACTCTTACTGAAGTCATCTTCGCAACTGGACTGAATGTCTCCTCATAGTCTTCTCCATACTACTGTGAGAATCCTCTAGTGACCAGACAAGCCTTGAAACGATCAATGCTCCCATCAGCCTTCTTCTTCAACTTATACACCCACTTGCAAGTAACCGGAGTAATGTCATTAACCTTGGGCACAAGGTCCCAGGTTTCATTCTTCTTCAGAGCATCAATCTCTTCCTTCATGGCACCTTCCCACTCCTTCACTCCAGTGGCCTCGTTGAAGCTTGCAGACTCTCGCTCATCCAGAGGACCTGCAAAGAAGCAGGAGACAAAGCTCACTGCATTCCCATCACAGTACCGAGCCGGTGGCTTAACCACCCTCTTCGATCTCCGAAGAATCGGCTCCTTGCTCACGGCTTCCGTTGTTTCTTCAGGCTCCACTCCTACCTGGGGCAAGCATTGAGCAGTGCTCCCCCTGCTTCCTGAGCCAGAAGGCTCAGCCTCGGAGTTCGAAGCAACAGGAGCTGCTGGTGAAACTGCAAGCTCCTCTTCCAAGCCTTCAGTAGCCACCACCGGTGCTTCATCAACCTTGCTACTTCTGGTTAGCTCCACTGAGCCACCTCCATATGACGTCAGCTCGTCAAAGACAACGTCTCTGGATACCACGAACTTCTTCGTCACAGGGTCCATGCATTTCCATCCCTTCTTCCGCTCATCGTAGCCAACAAAGACAAGTTTCCTTGCCTTCGCATCCAGCTTTGTCCGTGAAGCATCCGGGACATGCACGTAGCAAGTTGAACCGAACACCCTAAGGTGTCCCACACTCGGTTTCTCCTTTAGCAACAGCTCAACTGGAGTCTTCATGTTGATAGGGCTGAGTGGCATCCGGTTGATAACATAAACAGCACAAGACATTCCCTCCGCCCAAAAGGACCTTGGGATATCTTTCGCATGAAGCCAGCATTTGCAGGTCTCCGTCAGATGACGGATCTTCCACTCCGCTACCACATTTTGTTGTGGAGTGTGAGCACAAGTAAGCTCCCATTGGATCCCGTGCTTCCTGCAGAAGTTAGAAAACTCGGAGGAGACAAACTCACCCCCGTTATCAGTTCTAAGCTTCTTAATCCGCAAGCCAAGCTGGCCTTCTACCAACTCCTTAAACTCCACAAACAAACAGAAGGCTTCCGACTTCTCCTTTAAGAAGTACACCCAAGTATACCTTGAGTAGTCATCAACTAAGACAAGCATGTATCTGCTTCCACCAAGGCTGGCAGTAACCGTCGGTCCCATCAAGTCGCCATGAATGCACTCCAATGGTTTCTTGCTCCTTGTTTGTGATTTATCAAACGGAAGGCGATGTGCCTTACCGTATTGACAGCCCGCGCAAACATGCCCATCACCAAAGGAGGACAACTTCGGCAACCCCTTCACCAGACTTCTACTTGCCATTGCCTTCAGCTTGTCCATGCCAACATGCCCCAACCTCTCATGCTAGATAGCAGCACTATTATTGGCTCTCATTCTATCAATATAAGCATTGGTGAAAAGAACAAACAAGTTCTTCACCCTCCTCCCAACATGAGCAACATCAGCCTTAACCGCTGATACATTGCGAAGGAACCTCACGTCTGTTGGCCCAAACAGAACGTGATACCCAGCGTCCACCGCATTGGTCACCGAGAAGAGGTTCTTCTTCATGCCCGGCACGTGATACACACTCCTTAACGCGAGTGACCCCTGATCACTACCCAAAGACACGACCCCCTCTTTCTCTACTGCATAAACAGTATTATCAGCAGTGATAATAGCTTCATTACCTTAGTACGCCTGCATGGGGGTGAATTTCGACTTGTCTCCGGTGAGATGATGACCACACCCAGAGTCCACGATCCACTTGCTGTTGAAGTCCTCAGCAGACAAGGCCCGGACACAAGTGCCCGTCATAAAAGCTCCGCCCCATTCTGCTTCTTCACTTCTCGAGCAAGCTTCCTCCTTTCCCGCAGCATGCGCAGGCTGCAGTTTGACCTTGCAGTCCCGCATGAAGTGCCCTCGCTGATGACACCGGTAGCACTTCAAGTTCTTCTTCCAGTCCTTAGGAGCATTGCTCCTCTCCGGCTGATATGAAGTTTAAGTCACCTTCTCACCAGCGGCCTGCACCTTCTTCTTCTTCTCTTCCCATCCTTTCTTCTTGCCCGAGAAGAGAGCTTCGCTGCCTTCTTGATTCAGGTTCACTCCAGCCATCTGCCTTGCTAAGCTCTCCTGCGAGGCAAGCAGATTCTCCAGCTCCAGCAAAGACGGCTGAGTAGCCCACCCTTGAACAGATATAACAAAGGCCACATACTCCTTCCGCAAGCCGCGAATAATGTGCCTTTTCATCTTTGCCTCAGAGATAGGCTCATCAGGATCCAGTGCCGACAGCTCAGCACACAAGCTCTTCATCTTTAAGAAGTACTTGGAGATGGAAAGGTCTCCCTGAGTTGCCCTGGCCAACTCATTCTCCAGGAACTGAAGCCGCGCCACATTCTTCCTATTGAACAACTCATCAATGGTTGTCCAAATATCAGCAGCCGACTCACACCCAACGATGTGATCAAACAGTTCCGGAGACACAGCTCTCTTCAGAATGAACTCCGCCTTAGCATTTGTTCTTCTCCAGAGCCTAACCTGCTCAGCAGTACCGAACACAGCAGTAACTTCCTGTCTGTCGTCACCACCGACGACTTCCCACAGCTCCTCGCCAAGAAGATAACTCTTCATGCACGACTTCCACTTCTTGAAGTTAGTTGGCGTTAAGAGTTCAATGCCCAGACCTCTTGCAAAACTCCCTTCCATTGCAACACCTATTGGCACCCTTTTAGAAGCTCTGAGCAACAACACAGGTTGAGCACCACTCAATCACTGAGTAACAACGCTGGTTGACTTCCGCTCACGCAACTGAACCTGGCTCTGATACCATGTTAAATTTTCTCAACATGGTCAGCAAGATAGCCCAAACATCAAATTAATATCTTCGGAACTACCCAGTTCTCACGTTGAACCAGCGGAAAAACCAAGGAACAAGGGTTAAACCCAACAAACAATGGAAGCACAAGCAGGTCTATTATTCATTCACTTCTTTACACCGCGAGGCATATATAGCGAGACATGATTTCGCTAGTATAACAGCTGTAAACAGAAAGCACCAAAACACAAGCCGGGCAGACAGCACCGGAGTCCGCCGAGACCGCCGAGGTCGCCGAGGTCGTCGAAGTCGCCCGAACTAAGCTGCATGTTGAAGTTGGTGACCGGGCGGCCTGGCGGTTTGTCTTGGCGGGTTGAAGACCGCGCGGTCTGGCAGTTTGTCTCAGTCGGCTTGGAGACCGGGCGGTCTGGCGGTCTACCCTGGCAGTCTCACTTCCTCTCTGGTGGTAGCCGTGCATTTAGCCCTGCTGTCTAACCGCGCAGTTTGTGCGGTTTGTTTTGTATAGTCCGCTTAGTCCTATAATTTTTTAGTCCCACATCTGTTATTTGTATTCTCTCATCTCTCCTCCATTCTATATAAGGGAGGGTATACCTTTGTAATAGATATCTTTTTTGGATAATAAAATTTCAATTATTCAAAAGTTTATTCGCTTGTTCTCTCCTTTTCGCTACTTTCTAACATGGTATCAGAGCACACGGTCATTTCCTCCTGATTCTGTGCGCTCTCTATTGTTCGCGGCTTATTTTCCGCGTTCTGCGACTTGTATCGCGGCTTGCCTTCTCTTCTGTCCGCGCGGCTTGTTTCTATCCGCGCGGCTTGTTTCTGTCTGCTACCCTGTTCGCGCGGCTTGCTTCTTCTTGGTTCTCTTCTCCTACTGCTATTCGTCGTAGCGACCTGTTTCCTTATCGCCGCGCTCCTTGTTCTTTCTTGCCTCTCCGACTTCCTAGTCGTTGCGGCCTGTCTCTGTCCGCGTGACTTGTCTCTACCCGCTGCGGACTTCTTCTCCCTGTCCGCTTCTGCTTTCCCCATATCCGCTTGTCTCCATACTCGCGGTTTGCTGCTGTGATCTGCCTGACCGTGCGGGTTGTTCCTTTCTCACCCGCATCTTGGTCGCGGTCACCTGCTCTTCTCTTCTCTTCTGTTCGCTCGGCCTTCTCAGTCCGCGCGACCTCTTCCCCGCTGGGCCTTTGCCTGCTTTTTAGCCGCTTGATTCTCCGTCTGCCCGCGCGAACTGTCCGCGCGGCTTGCCCCTTCTTTTTCGCGACCGTTTTCGCGATCTCCTCTATTCGCCGCGCTCTACTTCTTGTTGCCTTCTACCCGCTCCTGCTTGCTAGTCGCCCCGGCCTCATCTTTGGCCGTGCGACTTGTTCTCCTCTGTTCGCCCGACTTTTTCAGGCCGTGCGACTTCTTTCCCTCTGCTTTGCTCTGCTTCTTGGTAGCGGCCTTCCTAGCCGCCCGACCTGATTTCTGTTCGCCCGGCTTGGTGCTCTTTTCTTTTCTCGCTGCTTGTTCTTCTCGTCGCGGTTTGCTCCTCTCTTGCTTCCATGGCTTTCCTCTCCTCCAGCCTGTCCGCCTCCGTGGTCACCTCCTCTGGTAGTACTCATGTTGTTACTCGCGGACGATGGCTCATCGATTCTGGTGCAACAAATCATATGACAGGCAACCCTCAATGTTTCTCTCTTCTTGACACACAGGCTCAGTTGCCCCCGGTCATTGTTGCTGATGGATCTCCCTCCCCGGTCCATGGGACGGGCATGGTTCAAGTCACTCCATCTCTCTACTTGGCTGATACCCTCTATGTGCCCAAGTTTCCGTGCAATTTATTATCGGTTACTTCTTTATGCAAACAACTACGGTGTTCTGTCATATTCACCCCTACCTCTTGTGCTTTTCAGGATCCGGACTCCCAACGGACGATTGCTACCGGGACTGAGAGTGGTGGCCTCTACTTCCTCGACAACATTTCTGCTCTATCCGCCTTCTCCCCCTCCTCTACAGATCTTCTCCAATGACATCTTCGCCTTGGACATGCTCCTCCCTGAATTCTATGACAGCTCCTGCCGCGCCTCCCTCCTCATCATCCTCCTCTAAACTGTGATGCATGTCAACTTGGCAAACATCACCGCTCCTCCTTCCCACCAACGCAAAGTCGGGGCTCTTCCCATCCGTTCGACCTCGTTCACTTTGACATATGGGGTCCCGCTCCTAACCTCACCATCGGTCGGGGTAGTTCCTATTTTGTCACCTTCATTGATGATTTCTCTCGATGTACGTGGGTATATCTTCTCAAAGATCGCTTCGAGCTGTTCTCTGTTTGGACCTCCTTTTATTCTATGGTTAAAACTCAGTTTGATACGTCTATTAAACTCCTTCGTTCTGACAATGCTAAGGAGTATCTTAGCCACGACTTCTCCTCCTTTTGTACTCACCATGGTGTTATTCGTCAAACCAGCTGTGTCTACACCTCACAACAAAATGGGGTGGCGGAACGCAAAAACCGTCACCTCCTTGATGTCGCTCGCACTATGATAACTCAAATGCATGTTCCTCGCTCCTATTGGGGCTATGCTGTCCTCCTCTCCTGCTATCTCATCAATCGCCTTCCCTCCACCGTTCTCCACGGTGCTACCCCCTTCTCCATTCTTTATCCGGACAAGGATCCCTTTCCTCTTCCTCTGCACATCTTTGGGTGCACCGCTTTTGTGCACTCTCCCGCTGCCACCCGTGATAAACTCTCACCACGTGCCACCAAATGTGTCTTTCTGGGCTACTCTCCAACTCAGAAAGGATATTGTTGCTTTGACCCTGTTACCCGCAAGCAATTTGTCTCTGCGGATGTCACCTTATTTGCCAATGCATCTTACTTCTCTCCCGCTTCCTCTTCTACTCCTCCTGCTCCTACTTCTCATACCAACCCATCCATTCCCTCTGCTCCCACTGATGTTCCGCCCTCTCCACCCACTCCACCGTCTTGCCCATCCTCCTCATCTCCACCCTCTACTCCGCTTTCTCCCTCCACTCCGCTGCCATCTCTCTCTACTCCCGGGCCAGCTCTCTCCACCACGGATACTCCGGATACTGAGGCACCTGCTGACCTGGATCTCCCGATTGCTCTTCGCAAAGGGGTTCGGGCCTGTACCCACCATCCGCTTGCTGCAGTTGTTTCCTACGATCGTCTTACCCCTGCTCGCCGAGCTTTTGCACTGGCTATCTCGGCCACTGACACCCCCCGTTCCTACCAGGAGGCCCTTACTATTCCTCACTGGAAAGTTGCCATGGATGAGGAGATTGCTACTCTCACTAAACGGGGTACCTGGACCCTTGTTCCGCCTCCTTTCGGCACAGATGTTGTTGGTTGTCGCTGGGTCTTCATGGTGAAGTTTCTCCCGGATGGCAGTGTGGATCGTTATAAGGCTCGCCTGGTTGCCAAGGGTTTTACCCAAACTTATGGGATTGACTACTTTGACACTTTCTCTCCTGTGGCTCGCCTCAGCACTATTCGGGTTCTTCTCTCTGTGGCTGTCAACAGGGATTGGCCCATCTCGCAGCTAGATGTTAAGAATGCCTTTCCTCTATGGTGATCTGCAGGAAGATGTTTACATGGAGCAACCTCCTAGGTATGTTGCTCAGGGGGAGACACGGGTATGCCGGCTAAAGAAGGCTATCTATGGCCTCAAGCAGAGTCCTCGTGCCTGGTTTGACAAGTTCAGTGGCATTGTTGCGGCCATTGGTTTTACACGAAGCTCAGCAGATCACTCCTTGTTTGTTCGGAAAACCGCCTCTGGTCTTGTTGTTCTTGCGGTTTATGTTGATGACATTCTTCTTACTGGCGATGACCAGGATGGGGTATTAATGACCAAGAAACACCTTCGTCAACATCTGGTTACAAAGGATATGGGCTCCCCGAAATACTTTCTGGTGATTGAAATCTCTAGAAAGCCCAACTCCATGGTCCTTTCACAACGGAAGTATGCTCTTGATCTTTTAAAGGAGGCATGACTCACTGGTGCTAAACCTGCACGTTGTCCTATGGCTGCTGGAGAAGACAAAACTTGGACAGATGACTCACCTCTTCTCTCTGATCTTACGAGATACCGGCGTCTGGTGGGCAAGCTCATATATCTCACGGTAACCAGACCCGATATCTCTTATGCTGTTGGCAAGGTGAGCCAGTTCATGCAAGCTCCGAGGGAGTGTCATCTACAATCTGCTCTGAGGATATTAGAGTATATTAAAGCTGCTCTAGGGAAAGGACTCCTATTTCAGAAGAATGGTCACCTAAGGGTTGAAGCTTACTCTGATTCAAGCTATGCGGATGACAAAGGGGACCACAAATCGACTTCAGGTTTCTGCACATTTGTTGGAGGCAATCTTGTGAGTTGGAAGAGCAAGAAACAGTCTGTCGTTTCCAGGTCTAGTGTAGAGGCGGAATATCGTAGCATGGCATCGACTACATGTGAGTTGAAGTGGTTGCGGGCTCTCATGCTTGACTTAGGAGAGGTTTACAACTATCCTCTTCCTATGTTCTGTGACAATAAGGCCGCGATACACATTTCCAAAAATCCGGTCTTTCATGAGAGAACAAAACACATATAAGTCGACTGTCATTTTATTCAGGAAGAAATATTGAAGAAACAGATTTGCACTCCATTTGTCACGTCCGACAACGAGTTGGTAGATGTCTTCACCAAGCCGGTGTCCGCTTCCTTTTTCCACATCTGCGACAAGCTGGGCATGATCGATATATATGCTCCAGCTTGAGGGGAGTGCTGAAGTTGGTGACCGGGCGGCCTGGCGGTTTGTCTTGGCGGGTTGAAGACCGCGCGGTCTGGCGGTTTGTCTCAGCCGGCTTGGAGACCGGGCGGTCTGGCGGTCTACCCTGGCAGTCTCGCTTCCTCTCTGGTGGTAGCCCTGCGGTTAGCCCTGCTGTCTAACCGCGCGGTTTGTGCGGTTTGTTTTGTATAGTCCGCTTAGTCCTGTAATTTTTTAGTCCCACATCTCTTATTTGTATTCTCTCATCTCTCCTCCATTCTATATAAGGGAGGGCATACCTTTGTAATAGATATCTTTTTTGGATAATAAAATTTCAATTATTCAAAAGTTTATTCGCTTGTTCTCTCCTTTTCGCTACTTTCTAACACTGCAATCCGCCGAATAGCCACGGAGTCCGCCGAAGCCGCGAGGCCGCGCGGACACACCGTTATTCGTCTCCTGCTGAACCTGAACTGAGGAACACCCCTACCCTCCAGAAGCCGGCGGACAGGTTATTGAAGCTGGCAAAGATGAAATAGAGCTGACAAGCCGCAGAGCGACCTCCTGCTGAATCCGCAGAGACCGCACACTTCCAAGTACTTGACCGAAGTCACAGCCAAACTCCTGGCTCCTTGAAGCAAACCGCGCGACCTGCAAACATCAAACGTCAGCACTGAAACAATCCGCGCGGACTGACAAACTGAGACCGCAGCTCCTTGCACAACCCAACTTACTGTTCACTCAAGTTACTTAGGTTACTGTAGACCTGCCAGGGGGGGTCCTATTTATAGGCGAGGTGAGGAGTGTGGTCACCGCCCTAGAGATAGAGACACCGCCCCAACCCGCGTGATTGCAAAACACCGTCCGCCGAGTCCGCAAGGACTTAGCCGGATACCAAGGAAAACCGCCAAGAGCAAAGCAAACATTGACGAACCCTCTCCAGTCTGCCCAAGCTATGCGGACAAGGCATAAGCCCGCAAAGCTCCAACCACTGCAGGACATCAACCCCCTTCAATGGCTGTCCGCACCAACCCGAGGCAGTCCACAAGACTTACATCTCAATTCGCCACAAGTCCACGACCAAAAGCAGATAGCAACAGTCCGCCCGGTCACAGCGGACTTGGCGGATACCGCGGACACCATGGTCTTGGCATAGAGTGTGACCAAGTCCAAAACCATCAAAGGCCAATGCGAGCATGGCGGACGCAAACCCCCGTCCGCCAAACACCGAAGCACAGACCGCCAGCAGTCCGCAGGCTCCTCACACTCCTGCCCCATCGCAGCAGCCAACCCCGGACTCCAAAACCAAGCCGCAAAACGATCTCCACATGTGGCTTTGTGAAGATGTCAGCAAGATTATCTTCACTCCGAACATGCCCGACCAGCAGAGATCCTTCCAACACCTTCTCCCTGATGAAATGGTGATCAATCTCTATATGCTTGGTCCTGGCGTGACACACTGGATTGTTAACCAGTTTGAGAGCACTCTCATTGTCACCCCGGAGTAAAGTAGGCCCTTGCACTTCTTCATGAACATCCTCTATAAGCCTCCTCAACCAAACGACTTCCCGAGCAGCCAAGGCCGAAGCCTTATACTCCGCCTCCGTGGTTGAAACCGACACCGAGTCCTTGTTGGGTACATTGGTCAAATGTACCTGATTTGAAGAAGCCTCACCTAACTCAATGATATACATCATAATGTATTTGATGTTTGTTTGAGTTACTTGTGCAGGATAGGTATTCACTGGACTGAAGCTAAAAGTTTCTAAGTCCATGTGTCGACACCCAGAGGGAAAGTGTCGACACTTGAGAAAGCTTGTGTCGACACCCAGACAAGCAGTGTCGACACTTGGAGTCATTGTGTCGACACCTGGGATGAAGAGTCGACACCAGACAGAAAGTGTCGACACTTGGAGCTGTGTCGACACTCAGTGAAGAAGTATGCAGAAAAGCTGTGTCGACACTTAGCAGAAGTGTCGACACCTAGAAGAGCTGAGTCTACATCAGAAAGTGTCGACACTTGGAGTTGTGTCGACACTCAGTAAAATTCTGCAGAGACTAAGGACAAGTGTCGACACTCAACACAATGTGTCGACACTCAATCAGCAGAGTCAACATATGAAGAATGTGTCGACACTCAGCACAATGTGTCGACACACAAACAGAAGAGTCAGCACTTGAAGTAAGTGTCGACACCCAGCACAATGTGTCGACACTTAGCTAAAGACTCTACACTTGAAGAAAGTGTCGACACAAGGAGCTGTGTAGACACTTAGCAAAGAACAGAAAAGTTTACAAAATATTCTAAGTACAAGTGTCGACACTAAGAGAATGTGTCGACACTCAGCTGAAGAAACAAAATTGAAGACTTGTGTTGACACCATGAAGCAATGTCGACACTTTACAGTTTCAACACATGAAGATGTGTCGACACAAAGGAGATGTATCGACACATAGAAGAATAGTACAAGATACAGAAGATCAAGTACTTGTGTCGACACTTAATTTCAGTGTCGACACTTGAAGAAGAGTCTGTGTCGAGACATACAAGGAGTTGTGTCGACACCTTATAGACTTGTGTCGACACTTACATAACATGTGTCGACACTTGGTCTATAAGTGTCGACACTTAAGAACAGAAAGTCTCGACACTATCTGACAGTTAGAGAATTTCAAGAAGTGACTGGTTGACATGACAGCTGCCGATCCAGCCGGTCTACAGCAACTGTCAGGGAAGTCAGAAGACTGTTTTGAACCGGACCAGCCGGTTACCTTGAAGAATGCCTATAAATAGGCACCCTCAGTTTACAAAAGGAGGAGTTCACTGTTGGGATTACAAGTTGTAATAGTTGTTACAAGTTGTTGAAGCCATTTTTGAAGTGATTGATCAGATTATTCAAGTAATCAGAAAAGTGATACATAGAGGATCAACACAAGAAGATCTGGTAGTCCAACTGCAGATCTAAGAAGTTGGAGAGAGAGACCTCCAATCAAGAATTCAGTCTTTGGAACTAAGGCTGAGAAGAAGGATTCAGAATCATCTGGATCTCAAGAAGCAGAGGTCAAGGATCAACTGCAGAGGATTCAGACTAATTCAGTTCTACTCAAGAAGCTTTGAAGGAAGCTAAGTCAGTTTGGATCTAGCTGAGTTCTTCCAAGAACTCTTCAAGAAACTCTCAACTCCTCTCTTATTTTCTGAGTTGTAGAGTTAGTTATTGTAATTCAATTTTAACTTGTAGGATCCATTGGATCTGAGAGAATTGTAAGCCTATAATATAAAGGCTGAGGGTAGGGCTTGGTTGCCTGAGTGTAGGAGTTGAAGAACTCTGAGTGTAGGCCTTAATTGGCTGAGTGTAGGCCTGGGTGGCTGAGTGTAGGCCTTGGTGGCTGAGTGTAAGGCTTTGGGCCTGAGGTGTAGGAACCTAGTTGGGTTCTGAGATAGTGGAGAAGTTTGGCTGAATCTAGTACACTGCTAGATAGGCGAAGGGGGAAGTGGATGTACCCAAAGATTGGGGAACCACTATAAATTTGTGTATCTGCTATGCTGTGTTGTGCTGTGGATTGGCAGTTTATATTTTGTTATTGCTGTTAGCTGTAGAAATCTGTGAGATAACTGTTTTGCTGCAAACAAAGTCTTAAAAAGGTTTAGGTCACCTATTCACCCCCCCCTCTAGGTGTTTAGGTACCATAACTTTCAAGTGGTATCAGAGGGAGGTTCCTCAAAAAAGACTACCTGTCTGAGGAGATCCAGTTTGGCAGATTCAGTGTAAATCAGAACACAGTTTCAAGAAAATCAAGAAACATGAGTTCTTCAGAGAATCACAAGGAATTGGGTTCAATGAAACTGCCCATATGCAGAAAAGAGATCTTTGAGATCTGGAAAGAGAGGGTAAGGCTATTCATGGAAGCCTCTGACCCTAGGATCTACATCATAGTAAAAGAAGGGCCTTATGTGCCAATGAAAATTTCAGTATTGGATGCAAATCAGAGGACTCCAAAGGATTTCTCTGAGATGACCAAGGATGAAATTGTCCTAGCCACTATGGACAAGAGGGCACAAAACATAATAGTGAGTGCCATTGATGATGCAACTTTTCAGAACTTAATTCACTGTAAAACAGCAAAAGAAATGTGGGATACCCTCATTGTCTATATGGAAGGTTCTAAAGAAGTTAGGCAAGATAGAAAGTCCTTGCTTAATCAAGAGTATGAGAGCTTTAGGCAAGGAAGAGGAGATAGCATCACTGAATGCTACAAGAAGTTCTATAGAATTGTTAATGAACTCATGTCCTATGGAAGAGAGTTCACTAACTATGAATTGAATGATAAGTTCTTAAGGTCCCTAACCAAAGATTGGGACACCAAGATCTGTGCCATCAGAGAAATGGCAAAGTTGGGAGAAATTCCTCCTCCCACACTGTTTGGCAAGTTGCTGTCTTATGAGATGCAGCTGTCAGTGAGAAAAGAGGAGGAAAAATCAACAAGGACTGAGCACAGGGAAAGGACTGTTGCCTTCAAGTCAGAAGTACCTAGAAAGGGCAGGACTAAGTCATCAACTCCTCCTCCAGAGATAGTTGAATCAGAATCTGATGAGTCTGTTAGCACAAAGTCTACAAGCAGTGAAAGTGATGAAGACTTTGCTGCATTCACCAGACATTTTCAGAAATTCCTGAAGAAGAAATAGTGGAGGTCCATACCTTCATTTTCCAAAGGGAAAGAAGTCCAGTATCAGGAGAAGAAGCCTTCAAAGAAGGACAAGAAAAAGACAAAGACTAGCAAGGCAACTGGTTCTAAGATAGTGTGTTACTGCTGCAATAGACAGGGTCATGTTATTGTAGATTGTCCTGAGAGAAGAAAAGAATCCAGTGACAAAAAGAAGACTCACTTCAAAGGAAAGAAGGAGAAGTCCTTTGTTGCAAAGAATGAGAAGACTCTTTCAGACATTTCTTCTTCAGACACTGAGACAGATGCTGAAGCCTACATAGGGCTATTTGCTGAAGAAGAAGAAGAGTTTATGCAGATCATGGAATCAATCTATGAACAAGAAGAGTGTCAGTGCCAAGGACTGATGGCATTGACTGAAAGTACCAAAATCCTGGAGCAGCCAGGACCTAGTCAGGTACAAAGTCCAACTCAAAGTTCAGATTCCAGTTCTAGTTCAGAGTCAGATTCATTTTCATCAAGTGATGGAAGTGTTTCTGAATCTGAGGGAGATATTCATCAGCTCTTAGATGAATATAAAGTACTGTTGCAAGCCTATAAGAAAAGCAAGACCCTAGCCAAAAGTCAGGCAAAGGAGATTGCTGGTCTCAAGGCAGCTGCAACAGATTTTGAGAAGGAATTTGATCAAAAGCTCAATGAGGTAGCCAGGCTGAAACACATTACTGTGATTCAGATGGGAACTATCACCTATAAAAATGATCAAATTAAGTTACTGGAGATCAATCTCCAGAAGGAAAGAGAGCTGGTTGCTAGGTTTTCAAAACCTAAATCAGTGCTACCCTTGATTGATGAATTTGTTCATCATAAAGGAAAGGCTGGATTGGGTTTTATTAAACCAGCTAGGACTGTTCAGGATCAGTCCAAGTCCAAGGGCAAAGCCCCAACATTCATTAAGCCTGCTGTAGTCAAGACAGCCAAGTCTGTACCTAAGCAAAGGTACAACAAGTTTGAATGCTGGTGCTGTGGCAAAGTTGGCCACTTTGCCTTGGACTGGTTGCACAATGCAAGTGCCAATAGGAGTAGCAAGCTACCTAGTGGAAATCCAGTAGGTAGTTTTGTCAAGTTGCAAACTAACAATCACCAAGGACCCAAGTTTACTTTGGGTTCTAAGGTTCATTAATTTGTTTTGCAGGTGAATCCAAGTGGCCATACCCCAACATGGTACTTGGATAGTGGATGTTCCAGACATATGACTGGAACAAGGGGACTACTGAAGGACTACATTCCAATCAAAAATGGTCCTAAAGTGACCTTTGGTGGTTCTGAAAAAGGGATCATCAAAGGGTTTGGTAACATCTCTTCAAACCTTGTTACCATTACTCAAGTGGCTTATGTTAAAGGGTTGAAACACAACCTCATTAGTATAAGTCAGTTAAGTGATGTAGGGTATGACATCTCATTTGTTAAAAATGGTTGTCATATCAAGAGGTCAAGTGATCAAGAGATCATTTTGACAGGATATAGAAAGAGGAATGTCTACTGTTTAGACATTATGATTGAGAACAATGGTTCTTCTGTCTGTCTTGTAGCTGATGAGACAATCTCTCATTGTGTCAAGTGGCATAAGAGGCTAGCTCATCTTAACTACAAGACTATTAGCAAACTCTTTAGCAAAGAGTTAGTGAGGAATGGTCCTCAAGTTAAGTGTGTCAAAGATGGCATTTGCTCAGCTTGTCAAAAGGGCAAGCAGACTAAATCCACCTTTAGAAGCTTAGACAACAAAGATGCTGTGAGGTGTTTATACCTCTTGCATATGGATCTATTTGGTCCAATGCCAGTTCACAGCTTAGGTAGGAAGGTCTATACCTTTGTAGTTGTTGATGACTACTCAAGGTTTTCCTAGGTGTTCTTCTTAAGGCAGAAATCTGAAACACCTAGTGTCTTCTATAGCTTTGTTAAGCAAATTCAGAATGAATTGAACTGTACAGTGGTCAAAATTAGAAGTGACCATGGTACTGAGTTTCAGTCTGAAAGCATGACAAAACTGTGTGAAGATTTTGGGATATTTCAAGAATTCTCTTCACCTATAACACCTCAGCAAAATGACATTGCTGAAAGGAAGAATAGGACCTTGATAGAGGCTGGTAGGACCCTATTAAGTGATTCATCACTGCCAGAGTATTTCTGGGCTGAAGCAGTTAACACTGCATGCCATGTGATAAATAGGTCTACCATCACTAAAAGGTTAAACAAGACCCCCTATGAAGTTGTGAAAGGCAGGAAACCAAACCTATCCTATTTCAGGATTTTTGGTTGCAAATGCTTCATACTTAACAATGGAAAGTCTTACTTAACTAAGTTTGCTGCCAAATCCCAAGAGGGAGTGTTTGTTGGGTACAACAATAATAGTAAGGCTTATAGAGTCTACAACTTGACTACACAAGTTGTAGAGGAGTCTGTGCATGTAGTTTTTGATGAGACAAAACTAATTAACAATGAGTTGTCTAGCAATGTATGCAGCCCCACAGGTCTTACTAAGAAGATGGACAAGCTAACCATAGAAGATGTACCTGCTGCAAGACAGCAAGTAGAAGAAGATGGCTTATGTCCAGGGGGAGAACTACATGTACCAGGAGCTGAAGAAGTACAAGGAACTCAGCTTGATGAAGATGCTGAAGAAGTTCAACCAGGAGTAAGGATGCCTCCAGCCAACAGGCATCTAAGAGATCATCCAGTAGAGCTGATTATTGGAGATCCAAGACAAGGTGTTCAGACAAGGAGCAGAAATCAGAATGATGTAGTATATTCCAGTTTTCTGTCTCAAATAGAACCAAAGAAATTTGAAGAAGCTATACAAGATCCATAGTGGACTGAAGCAATGCAGGAAGAGCTTAATCAGTTCAAAAGGTGCAAGGTTTGGGACCTGGTTCCTAAACCTAAAGATCACAATGTGATAGGAACAAAGTGGATCTATAGGAATAAGTTAGATGAACAAGGAGTTATCATTAAGAATAAAGCAAGACTGGTTGCAAAAGGATATAGACAAGAAGAAGGTATTGATTTTGATCAAACCTTTGCTCCAGTAGCCAGACTGGAAGCCATAAGGATGTTCTTGGCCTATGCAACCTATCAAGGATTCAAGGTATACCAAATGGATGTGAAGTCAGCATTCCTAAATGGTAATTTGAAAGAAGAAGTTTATGTGGAGCAGCCTGCAGGTTTTGTTGATCCAACTCTACCTCATTATGTCTATAGACTTAGGAAAGCATTATATGGGTTAAAACAAGCACCTAGAGCTTGGTATGAAACCCTATCTAGTTTCCTCATTGAGAACAAGTTCTCAAGGGGGAAAATAGATAAGACTCTATTCCTTAGGGAATCTAGAGGCAAAGTCATACTTGTCCAAATATATGTAGATGACATTATATTTGAGTCTACTGAAAGTAGCCTTTGCAAAAAGTTTGCAAAGCTTATGCAAAGTCAATTTGAGATGAGTAGTATGGGAGAACTAAAGTTTTTCTTGGGTCTCCAAGTTAAACAGACTGAAAGTGGTCTATCCATATGTCAGTCCAAGTTCACCCTAGAACTCATAAGGAAGTATGGTATGGATTCATCCAGTACCATGAAGACTCCTATGGGGTCAAGTATGTCTCTGAGCAAGGATGATGCAGGGAAACCTGTAGATGAAACCTTGTATAGAGGAATAGTTGGCTCCCTACTATACTTGACTGCAAGTAGACCTGACATTATGTATGCTACATGTGTTTGTGCCAGGTATCAAGCCTGCCCTAAAGAGTCTCACTTGACTGCAGTCAAGAGAATCTTGAGATATCTAAAGGGCACACCTTATCTAGGCCTCTGGTACCCTAGGAATGGAGATTTTGACCTAACAGGCTATTCAGATGCAGACTTTGCAGGATGCAAAGAAGATAGAAAGAGCACAACTGAAACCTGTCAATTCCTAGGTGGAAGACTCATTTCATGGAGTAGTAAGAAGCAAACCAGTGTGGCTATCTCCACAGCTGAGTCAGAATATATAGCTGCAGGAAGTTGCTGTGCTCAACTTCTGTGGATTCAACATCAGCTAGAAGACTATGGATTTCAGGTAAGTAGAACTCCACTTTTCTGTGATTCTACAAGTGCTATTTCAATAGCTAATAATCCTGTATCACATAGTAGAACTAAACATATTGAGATTAAATGTCACTTTATTAGGGAGCATGTAGAAAGAAATGATATTGCACTTGAATATGTTAAAACTGATAATCAGATAGCTGATATGTTTACTAAGCCTTTAGAAGAAGCTAAGTTCAATAGGTTCAAAATTGAACTAGGTATGATAAACTTAGACTAAGTTTACAGAACTAAAAATTGGCTAAGTAAAAAGGTGTCGACACATAGACAAGTCTATGTCGACACAGAATAGTAAGTGTCGACACTTCAGGAAAATGGTGTCGACACATCTAGGAAGTTGGTGTTGACACTTCAGAATGTTAGTGTCGACACATGTCGAGTTGGTGTCAACACATCCAATAAGGTGTCGACACTTAAGTTTTACTCAGAATTTTCTAAGTAACGTCTCGACCACATGTCGAGTAATGTGGTGTCGACACATAACCAAGTGTCGATACATAAACTCTGTTGACTAAACTAGTGTCGACACATGAGTGTCGAGACATTATAAGTCTGTGTCGACACTTATTGTCAGTGTCGACACATCTTTAGTAATCCATCCCGCCTGTTCGTCTTCAAACCAGAAAGGTATAAATAGGATTCTGTCTTTGTTTGTCGACACGCTTTCAGAGTTTCGAGACCAAACTACTGTGTCGACATTTCTCTTTTCTAAAGACTAATTCTACAAACCCTAATGGCTCCCAAGCTCGAGGAGAACGTCAATGAAGGCTATGAACTGGTTCGTGGCGCGTTCGACGATGGCGATCAAGAAATCAAATCGGTGGTAACCCTAGTCACCGATTCTGGATTGGAGTACCTGGTTTCAGAACCAACCAAAATATGGAAGAAGGAAGTTCTCGAATTCCTTACTGGAGCTTCTGTAGATGACTCAGGTCACAAAATCAAATCAAGAGTGCATGGCACCAAGGTCAAGATTTCACCCAAAACTCTAAGAAAGGTACTTCAGCTACCTAGAATTCAAGCAGAAGAGGAAGTGACTACATCTAAGACCAGGGAAGCACTTACCTGGTGTGGTCTTGACTCTAAGATGAAAATAGGTTCTGTCTTTAACAGAAAAGGCATGAACATTCAAGGAAAGTTTCTGTCAGAAATAGTGGGAAAGGTTATCCTCAGTAAACCTGGAGGGCATGACAGGGTGTCCGCCTCCATGTTCAATGTCATGACCAGAATCATCTTAAACCTAAAAACAGATTGGTCAATGGTTATCTTTGAGAAGATAAAGGAAAGTCTGAAGAAGCCCAATCTGGGCAGGATACTTAGTCTCTACCTGGCTGGTACAATACCAGAGGTAATGAGCACTGCTGCATGTAGCAAAATCAACCACATGAGAAAGATGGACATGAGGATCTTCTCAAGGTGGGAAAGGGTGCTGTCAAAGGAACTGTCCACCCCTGAGAAGCAAGTTTCTAAGAAAGATTCACCTCCAAAGAAGAAGAGGAAGATAGCTCCTGTGACACAGGAGTCCTCCAGCAGTTCAGGTAGTGAAGAACAAGTTGTTTTCACTCCTGATAGTCAAATAGAAGTGGCTGCAGAGAAGTCTCCTGCTCCTCAAGAGACAGCTGAAATCCAGGGGGAGCTGCCTACAGCTAGCCCCATGCAAAAGGATCCAAGCCAGGGGGAGCCTCCAGCTGTAGAACAACCCTCTACACTGGAGAGTGAGCAAGCTACAATCATTATCCAAGAGGTACTTTCTGACCTCAATACTTTAGATTTTTCTGTAATAGATTCTGATTTGTCTGATGTCCATCAGCAAACTTAGCAAGCAAATCAAGAACCAGATGTTGTTCTCCAAGACACATCAGTAGTACAAGAAGTAGTTCCTGATAAAGTAGTTGAAGAACCAAGTACATCTCTTGCACAGTCACCTCCTGAATACACAATGGAAGACCTCTTTCTGAATTTAGATCAAGAGGATTTTGACATGGACAAGAATGCTGCTGCTGAAGAGAAGGGTGCTGCTGTTGAGGGGGAGAACTTGGAAGTTCAGGATGAGCCTTTAAGGCTAGACACTGAGAAGGCACTAGATGTGCAAGCTGAAAAACCATCAAGCCCTAAGGATAGGGTAAATATAGCCAGTACTTCAGAGTCTGAGGAAGATGAGACTGAACAAGCTAAAAAGAAGAAAATCTTTGTATTCAAAAGAAGGAGTCAGAGCTACAAGAAGGCTCTACAAACTGTTGCTCAACACTCCTTAGTCCAACAAGCTCCATCAACTGATTACAGTGGCTTAATGGTAGCAATGCAAGTTAAGCTGGATGAGCACAGGAGGGCTATAGAGAAGTATATTGATGAAGGCCACAAGTCTTTACAATCTGATTTAGCTCAAGATATAAAATCAATCAGGTTTGAGATGAACCTGAACAAGAAAGAGATGAATGAATGCTTCCACAAGGGTGGAAATGCAGTGGTATTTCTGGCAACTCATCAGGAAAAGATCAAGACTCAAGTAGATGATATAGCACTAAAGCAAGGCTATGTGCTGGAGAATCAATTAAGAATGAATGATAATTTAACTGCCTCCCATAATGCTATAGTGACTGAACTAAGGAATAAGACTGCTGAACCTTCAACATCATCTGCTACTGCAAAGGCTGAATTTGATAAAGCTTTTCAAGATGAAATTGCTGCTGTCAAGACTGCAATCAAGGACTCACAGAAGGTCATTTCTGAACAGCTTACAAAGCTTAGACCTTATTTTAAAGATGGGATCAGGTATTTGGACAGTCAGATCAGATTCCAAAAGGATGATGTCAGAGACCATGTTGCACAGGATGTCATAAAGGGGGAGAGGGTGTTAGTCAAAGCTAGCTCTGACCATGCCAAATGGATCTCTAACTCCATCAGAGCTACACTGGGCTATCCTCCCCTGTGTGATGATGATAATATTGCTGAATCTGGAATTCAAAGTGCATATCATGGAGGTGAGCAACAGGAAGTAGCTCAGGTGATCTATCCACCTCCAGATTTTGACATGGTTCATGCAGAAGTAAGTACAATGTATAGCCCCCCAGCTGGAGAGTCCAAAGTTGTTCTGGAAAAGGTTGTTCAACCTGTTACAGCAGCTATGCAAGAGGCATTGGACAAGGAAGAAGAGACAAGGCTGTCAAAGAAGAAGTTTAGGGAACTAGCTGAGCAGAAGCCAGATTTTGAACAATGGAGCCCTACTTCTAGGAACATCATTCTCACAGCCTGGAAAGCAGCCAAGGACAATGCTCATGAAAGGAACAAATTGTTCTCAGAAGCAGAATGGAGGAAGCATGAGATTAGGCAGGAAGCCATTGTCTAGCATAGAAGGAAGGCTAAGTTAGGAAAGCTACCTCCTACAGCTGTGGAGCCTAGCAAGTACTTTCCTAAGCCCTATCATTACTTTGAGAGACAAAAAATCAAGGCTGAAGAACTAAAGAAGAAGGACTCCAAAGGAAAGAAGACTGCTGATACTGAGCCTGCTGCTGCTGCTACTATAAAGGCCAAAGTACAAGCTGGGAAAGGAATAGTTATAAAAGAACCAGATCAGAACTAGCCTAAGATTAGACTAAGAAACATTGTTGTAATCTTTTACATATGCAATATTTTTGTAAAACAATGGAAATGTATTAAAACAATGTTAGAACAATTTTTGATAAATATATCTCATGATTGTTCAGAAGCATGTGTCTATTTCTTGTTTGTTCTGCAATGTTTAATGAGTATACATGTGTGCTTTATTACATGTTTAAGTTTACCCTGTTAACATATACCTGCTTTACATCATTCTCTAATTTTTAATTATGAGTGGTGTATATCATTGACTAAGGGTTATGACTTCTCCAAATAGGGGGAGATTGTTGGGTACATTGGTCAAATGTACCTGATTTGAAGAAGCCTCACCTAACTCAATGATATACATCATAATGTATTTGATGTTTGTTTGAGTTACTTGTGCAGGATAGGTATTCACTGGACTGAAGCTAAAAGTTTCTAAGTCCATGTGTCGACACCCAGAGGGAAAGTGTCGACACTTGAAAAAGCTTGTGTCGACACCCAGACAAGCAGTGTCGACACTTGCAGTCATTGTGTCGACACCTGGGATGAAGAGTCGACACCAGACAGAAAGTGTCGACACTTGGAGCTGTGTCGACACTCAGTGAAGAAGTATGCAGAAAAGCTGTGTCGACACTTAGCAGAAGTGTCGACACCTAGAAGAGCTGAGTCTACATCAGAAAGTGTCGACACTTGGAGTTGTGTCGACACTCAGCAAAATTCTGCAGAGACCAAGGACAAGTGTCGACACTCAACACAATGTGTCGACACTCAATCAGCAGAGTCAACATATGAAGAATGTGTCGACACTCAGCACAATGTGTCGACACACAAATAGGAGAGTCAGCACTTGAAGTAAGTGTCGACACCCAGCACAATGTGTCGACACTTAGCTAAAGACTCTACACTTGAAGAAAGTGTCGACACAAGGAGCTGTGTCGACACTTAGCAAAGAACAGAAAAGTTTACAAAATATTCTAAGTACAAGTGTCGACACTAAGAGAATGTGTCGACACTCAGCTGAAGAAACAAAATTGAAGACTTGTGTCGACACCAAGAAGTAATGTCGACACTTTACAGTTTCAACACATGAAGATGTGTCGACACAAAGGAGATGTGTCGACACATAGAAGAATACTACAAGATACAGAAGATCAAGTACTTGTGGCGACACTTAATTTCAGTGTCGACACTTGAAGAAGAGTCTGTGTCGAGACATACAAGGAGTTGTGTCGACACCTTATAGACTTGTGTCGACACTTACATAACATGTGTCGACACTTGGTCTATAAGTGTCGACACTTAAGAACAGAAAGTCTCGACACTATCTGACAGTTAGAGAATTTCAAGAAGTGACTGGTTGACATGATAGCTGCCGATCCAGCCGGTCTACAGCAACTGTCAGGGAAGTCAGAAGACTGTTTTGAACCGGACCAGCCGGTTACCTTGAAGAATGCCTATAAATAGGCACCCTCAGTTTACAGAAGGAGGAGTTCACTGTTGGGATTACAAGTTGTAATAGTTGTTACAAGTTGTTGAAGCCATTTTTGAAGTGATTGATCAGATTATTCAAGTAATCAAAAAAGTGATACACAGAGGATCAACACAAGAAGATCTGATAGTCCAACTGCAGATCTAAGAAGTTGGAGAGAGAGAGCTCCAATCAAGAATTCAGTCTTTGGAACTAAGGCTGAGAAGAAGGATTCAGAATCATCTGGATCTCAAGAAGCAGAGGTCAAGGATCAACTGCAGAGGATTCAGACTAATTCAGTTCTACTAAAGAAGCTTTGAAGGAAGCTAAGTCAGTTTGGATCTAGCTGAGTTCTTCCAAGAACTCTTCAAGAAACTCTCAACTCCTCTCTTATTTTCTGAGTTGTAGAGTTAGTTATTGTAATTCAATTTTAACTTGTAGGATCCATTGGATCTGAGAGAATTGTAAGCCTATAATATAAAGGCTGAGGGTAGGGCTTGGTTGCCTGAGTGTAGGAGTTGAAGAACTCTGAGTGTAGGCCTTAATTGGCTGAGTGTAGGCCTGGGTGGCTGAGTGTAGGCCTTGGTGGCTGAGTGTAAGGCTTTGGGCCTGAGGTGTAGGAACCTAGTTGGGTTCTGAGATAGTGGAGAAGTTTGGCCGAATCTAGTACACTGCTAGATAGGCGAAGGGGGAAAGTGGATGTACCCAAAGATTGGGGAACCACTATAAATTTGTGTATCTGCTATGCTGTGCTGTGCTGTGGATTGACAGTTTATATTTTGTTATTGTTGTTAGCTGTAGAAATCTGTGAGATAACTGTTTTGCTGCAAACAAAGTCTTAAAAAGGTTTAGGTCACCTATTCACCCCCCCCCCCTCTAGGTGTTTAGGTACCATAACTTTCAGACAGACCTATTATAATTCGTCGAACCTAGTTTCTCAAAACATAAACTTGAATTATTTTCAAAATTTCAATAAAACTAAAACCTTTAATAATCCTTTTACCCAATGGATAATTACTCCAAGGAGATATCATCCACTTGGTTATAAGGACCAACCTGAATTCTCTTATATTTCTAGTTATAAATTTGAAAGAAAACAAGAACCCAAGGTCACCTGGGTTAAGAAAAACTAATCTTGTTTTGTACAGGTAAAGAATTATCCTATCACAGAGTAACAGTGGTATCTGGATAGTGGTTGTTCAAAACATATGATAGGAAGTAAAGACAACCTGACTGATTTCAAAGCTAAGCTTGGACCAAAGGTGATATTTGGAGACTCCAACTGTGGACAGACAGAAGGATATGGAAATATCAAAGTTAGAGTTGTTACCTTCAGGGAGGTAGCATATGTAAGCGGTCTCAAGCATATCCTTATATCCATATACCAGTTATGTGATGAAGGTTATCAGGTATCATTTAATCAGTCATCTTGCATCATTACTTCTGATAAAAACAAAACTATTTTAAATGGAATTAAACAAGGAAACATTTATGTAGTAAATTTCAAATCTGTTATTACAGAAATCTATTTATTTAATCAAATTAACTTTGCTAATGATTTATTTCATAAGAGACTAGGTCATGTAAACTTTAGGAATATTGTTAAACTATCTAGGGATAACCTTATTAGAGGACTGCCTTCTAGTTCCTACAAGAAGGAAGTACTCTGCAGGGCTTGTTAATTAAGCAAACAAACTTAAAATAGTTTTAAATCTATTAATAAAAGTGATTCACCCAGAATTTTGTACTTGCTACATATAGACCTTTTTGGCCCTATTGTTGTACAAAGTTTGGGAGGAAAGTCATACACTTTAGTTATTGCTGATGACTTATTTAGATTCACTTGGGTGTTCTTTCTGAGAAACAAGTCAGATAATTTTAAAGTTCTTACAGAAGTTTTTAAGAGCATACAGATTGAGTACTCTACTCAGGTTGCATTGATCAGAAGTGATCAGGGACCCAATTTGAATCTTTTCTCATGCAAGAATTCTGTGAGAAGGAAGATATTATACATTATTTTTCTGCTCCTAGAACTTCTCAACAAAATGGGGTAGCTGAAAGGAAAAATAGAACCTTTATTGAATTTACTGGGACATTGATTGCAGATGCTTATTTGCCCCATATCCTTTTGGGTAGAGGCTGTGAGCACATAAAGTTATGTTTTGAACAAAAGTTTAATTCATAAACTAAAGGGTAAGACCCCCTATAAATTACTTAAAGGGAAGCAACCTAAAGTAGACTACTTTAAAATATTTGGATGTAAATGTTATATTCACAATAATAATAAGAAATACCTTAGAAAGTTTGAAGCAAAGGTTGCAGAGAAAATTTTCCTTGGATATTCCCAAATCAGCAAAGCTTATAGGGTATTCAACAATCTACATTAAAAATAGAAGAATATGTACATATTTTATTTGATGAAACTAACATGTTTTACAAGGAGAAGGATTCTTCTACTATAGACACTTTGCTGGTACCCTTTTTGTGTGAGAAGTTGGATGATCTAAACGTTACCCAAGAGGATACATTACATCCTTCTCCACAGATTGATGAAGAAAGTGTTGAAGCAGTTGAACCAACAACAACAAATATACTTCCACAAGAGTAATTAATTCCATAAGCTATTGATATATAAACTCCTCCTGCTGATCTTGTCACACTTAAAGATCATCTCACATCTCAAGTGATTGGAGACATATCAACTGGTGTGCAAACAAGACATCAAGTCAACCAAGATTTGATGCATGCTTGCTTCATTTTTCAATTTGAGCCTCAATCCATAAAAGATGCAGAGAAAGATCCTCACTAGATTATTGCAATGTAAGAGGAGCTCAATCAATTTGAGAGGTGCAGAGTTTGAGATTTAGTTCCTAGACTCAAAGACTACCCAGTCCTTGGAACTAAATGGGTCTTCAGGAACAAGTTGTATGTACAAGGATCAATTATAAGGAACAAAGCAAGATTGGTAGCCCAAGGTTATTCACAGGAAGAAGGCATTGACTATGATCAAACCTTTTCTCATGTTGCAAGACTTAAAGCCATCAAAATATTTCTTTCATATGCTGCCTATCAGAAGTTCAAGATCTATCAAATGGATGTTAAAAGTGCATTCCTCAATGGAGAATTAAAAGAGGAAGTTTATGTTGAACAATCTCCAGGTTTTATCTCTTCAACTCATCCATTTTATGTTTTTAAGTTGCATAAAGCTTTTTATGGTTTAAAGCAAGCTCCAATAGCTTGGTATGAAACCTTAGCTAGCTTTCTTTTAGAGCATAAGTATAAGACCCCCTCCTGGAACACAAAACACTGCACGAGAGGAGTCTTATGCCCAGAACAGTCGCCTTGTGGTAGCATAAGCACACGAGCTAACCTGTACCACAAGATGCCTATCCTACCGGCTATAACCAATATCAACCAATGCCAACCCAACCAAGAATATAAAGCAAACATAAGTCAAGTCCACATATAAGTAAAATAGTCCAAAAGTACAACAAGAAAAGGAAGCTACAACAAGCCTCCACAATATCAGAGTGCGAGTAAATCTTGCCCAAAGGGATACATCATGAGTCTCTAAAAACTCACATCCGTCACTAACTGTAGCGACGACACCATCCCTTCAGGCCCTGTCGTTCTGGCCTGGCTGACCTGCTACATAACCTATTGCTGCTCACTCCGCTGGATTCCCTCCTAAAAATGGAAGGCGTAGAAACCGTTAGTCATAAAGACTAAGTGACTATCTCATTCTCTACCCCGACGGCTCCTCGACACCGAGCAGGAAAAAGGACAAGTTACAATATATATGTATATAAAGACAGTATCACAAGCCGGTGGGGTAAGTTTTCATATCATGAGTAGCAATAGAAGTAATGTATAATAATATTATCAGCATTCTATTCTAACAATTCGACTCACGCTATATCAATCTATCTAAGCATATAGATCTACAATAGAAAAGTAACTTAACTTATAAGAATGCCCATGCAAACTTATAAGTTAAGGATCGGCTTAACAGTAAAGTAACTCATCGTATATGAGTGCCCATAGAAACTTATACGATGAGGATCTTGTAAATGAAATGTTTGTAATGATATGAATGCTATGCAAAGACACACCCATGATCAAGCACTTGCAATTGCTATGTCGACACAGACTTGTACTTCCCACCTTTTGAGCATGTAGCTAACCTTTCAGGCGTCACTCGTCGTGGCCAGACAGTGACAGTGGAGCGGGGGCTTATCCACTACTAGGCGGGCATCCACACTACCAAGCCTAGGCCTTGGTACGCCTCAACGGTAAGAACATAACAATGGAGCTCACATGCATACTACGACTCAGTAGGAGTCTTGGGTAGTTGTGTACCGGGAACCAAGCCCGAACTGGCCTATGTTGTGTACCGGGAACCAAGCCCGAACATGCAAAGACTCACCCATGATCAAGCACTTGCAACTGCTATGTCGACACAGACTTGTACTTCCCACTTTTTGAGCATGTAGCTAATCTTTCAGGCGTCACTCGTCGTGGCCAGACAGTGACAGTGGAGCGGGGGCTTATCCACTACTAGGCGGGCATCCACACTACCAAGCTTAGGCCTCGGTACGCCTCAACGGTAAGAACATAACAATGGAGCTCACATGCATACTACGACTCAGTAGGAGTCTTGGGTAGTTGTGTACCGGGAACCAAGCCCGAACTGGCCTATGTTGTGACCCAGAAGGAGCCTCGGAAGAAGCACAAGGACCAAGCCCAACCGTCCACTTGGCACGAAAGGAGCCTCGGGAAAGAGCACCGAGGACCAAGCCCAACCATGTATAATCTAGGGTCATATGTTAGTTCCAGGGTTAAGGTATATCACATTAGGTTAGATTACTGAAACCTACCTTCAGAGACTCATGACTTAAGAGACAAGGCAGTTTGAAGATTGTAGAAAAGTCGTTCGACGATAGTTGATCTCAGCTCGACGATCGTCGATCGCAGATCGACGAACTTAGAGTTCCTTCTCTGAGTTGAGCTCGACGAAAGTCTAGTTGAGCTCGACGAACTGTGAGTTTATATCAGAATCTCAGCTCGACGAAGTTCCTTCTCAGCTCGACGAACTTGGAGCTCAGATTGGCATGTAAATTTTTTGTTCGACGATCTTGGAGCTCAGCTCGACGAAGGAGAATTATCAGCTCAACGAACTTGGAGCTTAGGTTGACGAAAACTTTACTGAGTTCGACTAACTCCATCCAGGCTCTGTTCGATTAAACTTCTCTGCAGATTCTCAGCTCGACTAAAGCAGTTTAATTTCAAGTATTAAGACCGTAATACCCTGATAATTAATGCTCAATATTCTTATGAATATAGCCGTTCCTGGCAGCATTAATTATGGATTTCACAGAGTTATTACTCTACCATATTTACTGGGACAGTTGGGGAGCGGTTAGATTGTCGAAAATAGTGGAACCAAAGGGAGCGGTTAGAACGGGGGGCGAGGATACGATAGAGGGAGAGAGGACAGAAGTCTCCATAGAGAGAAAAGAAACCGCGGAAAAAAGCAAAGGGTAACAAGAAGCGGGCAGAAAGCTCTAACTACGCGGTTAGACAGAGGCCGCACGGAAAAGCGCTGAGATTGCGGAGAGCGCGAAGAAGCGGAATGTAAGAGGGTCACACATTAGCTGCGAAGGGTGAAAATCGCCGAGCGCGCAAAGTCAGGGATGCGGTTGGAGAGAGCCAGCAAAAGAGCTCAGAGCAGGCGGTTGGACAAAAGGAGTCCGCACAAGCAGAAAAGGGGCGGACGGATAAAAAATGGAGTCCGGCAAAGAAGGATCAAGTTATCCTCGGATACCATGTGAAATAACTAAATTTTATCGCCCAAAAACTTAATATTACGCAGATGTGACCTCCTATTTATAGACAAGAGGAGGTAGAGAGAGATGATGTGGTACTAAAATACACAATGCCTACAACAGACGACTAGGAGAATTGATATTTACAGACCGCGATAAGCTGTGTGGTTAGACAAGCTAACCCCACGATAACACCAAATCAACGAAGTATCCTTTGGTCTCGATTCAACAGATCCAAGTGGACCACCAAGAGTAACATAAGTGGTTAGACAGACTCTAGTCGCCAAACCGCAATAGCTTTAGTCTTTTCTGATTGCCAGGTCGCAACAACGGTTAATCATCATCAGACTTCTTTTGCTCTAACAAAAGTGTGGTTACATTGGTCATCCTCAAGACAACCAGACTTCCAAACCAGACCGGCAGAGCAGTCTACCAAACCGTCAGGGCTAAACCTCCAGAGCAGACTGCTAGGACCAAACCGCCTGAGCAGGCCGCTAGACCGCCAGGACCAGACCGCCAGGGCAGACCGAAAAGATTTAGGTTCTAACAGTAATCTTTATTGAAGTGTACTCTAAAAAGTCTACACGGCATTACAATTGGGTGTAGGTGTTCATAGTTGCATTTTTTATTGTGGATATAGTATCGATGAGATAGCCGTTTTTCTTGAAGTTACATTGATGTCTTTATATTGTTTTTGATGTGGTTGTGAGCTTGTAGTTGAACTGCGTTTGAGTAGAGTTTGCGAGAGCATGGATTTGCAATTGCAAAGTGAGAGAGAGGAGGTGAGGGAAACCCTCGTAGGTGAATGTAAGTGTGAGGTGGTGTTGGCGACACGCGGAAGACAAAGTGGTGTTGGCAACCCGCAGTGTGAGCGAAGAGGTGAAGGGGACCATCATTGGTGAAGTTGAACAAAGAGGCAATGTCAATCAACCAATCAAAATGACTTGTCCTCAAATTTCTACTATTTTAGTATTTGCCACCACCTACACATGTAAGTCGTATTTTGGCGTTTGTGTTCTCTGTTTTTCATTTTTTCTATACTAAGACTATATTTTATTGGATGCAATTATTATATGAAATCGCTTGACTGGCATAATTAATTCGTTTCGTACTTAAAAATATTTTTGCTCCATAATTGCATGTGAATTAATGTGTATCTTCCTACTCAATTTTTGTGAACAAATGTGCTCCCGATGAAGCGTTATTTTAATCAATTAAATTATTGCAATACTCTAACCAGATAAATTTATAGTATTCACATTAGAGTTTGTTAGTAAGCACACTGCATTTCACTTAATAGTTACATTTTAGAACATCCACATTCACAAGCTACCTTGCATTAACAAGCTTAAGAGTCTATACGGGTCCAAGACAATGAGCCTAAAAGCATATGTGGCGGCGCGTCAAGACCAACACGCGTGTATTCCCGCAGGAGGCGATGATTCGCTGCTCGGGCGGAAAATAAGAGCATGTGGTTGCGTCCGAATGACAGATCCGAGTCGAATCCATATATTACTTTTATATTTTATGTGGTATTTGTAACCGGATTGGCTTAAAACATTGTGAACCGTCCGATCGTGGTGGTTATTTCTTATTCAGCAGGTTTTATTTCAGGGCTTATATATTGCAGTCGGCGGTTCAATGGAGGTATCGAGGGTTTTTGCAAAAGTGAAACCGCCGGTCCTTTAAACAGGAGCGACTCCTGGATCACGCCTCGGTGCGACACCGAGACATCCCCGCCCTCCTCCTCCTACCCCGACCGTTGGTGCGACGCCGATGTCGCTTCCATTTTTTGTCTTCCTCACGGTAAGCCATGTACTTCCTTTATTCCCCGCCCCTTTCCCGTCGGCGTCCTCTTTGGCAAAACCCGCTGCCGGCTCTTCCACTCCCTTGGCGCCACTCCGGGAAACCCCACCTCCTCCCTCACTCACCGGTAAGCCCTTCCGCTTCCATATTCCTCCACCCAGCCCGGCATGTAACTCCATAAAACCGTTGCCCCTATCCTCTCCCGCCAACCCTCTCCCCATCCGCAGCCCCACAAAAAGTCTCCTGCACTCTATCCGCTGCCCAATCCTTCTCCTAACCTACACCCATTCCCCAAACTTTCCCGTGGAATCCTCTCATCAAACCCGACAGCCAAATCCCTCATCCGATCCATACAACCCTTCTAAGTCCCCAAATCCCATCCTCAATTCCCCCACCGTGGTTCCACTTCAAAACAGCCGGCCTCGACGCTACAACAACCTTGGATTTCTTCCACACCCTCACCGTCGTCGCCTGCATGTGTAAACTGGGGTAAAATCTTTCCTTTTATTGTTATTTATTCTCCTGTACTCATATCGTGGTGGACTCTATTTTCATTGTGCTACTAGTTCATACGTTGTGTGATTTTCTGGACTTATTCTGCTTGTGCTTAAAATTATTGCGACTCGTTCATTTGCAAAATTAATATTTTGTTCTCCGTTGATAATTAATTGTGACTGTGTCTGCCCCTGCTGATAATCGTATAAAATTTAGTTACTTGCTGCAATTTTAGAGCGGATCACGGAGCACTTGCATTACACCACATTGAGATTAGTATTGCCTTTAGAAGTCTCTTTCAAATCGACCTACCACTGGATCAAATTGGTATCAAAGCCAGGTTAGGGTCATTGAATGTTACGTAGTTGTAGGGATTATCGTCAGTCCATGTCGAGTCACAATCACCCCGACGATAGGACCGCTAGCCCTCAGACGGACATGACGCCCCCGGAATTCCAAAGGCTTGTCCTCGATCGATTTGATAGAATGGGTGTCCAATTCGACACATTTAGAGGTGATATTGCGAGGGTTAACACGAGAGTAGACCAATTAGAGACACCTAGAGGTCGAACGAACCCTCCACCTAATGAGGAGCCTCTCGAGGACCTTCGAGATGCCACACCTCCTCCCGGGAGATGTGGTAGAGACAGCCCTCCCTGAGATCTCTCACCCCCACCAAGAGCGAATTATCGTAGTGGTTACGAGTTTCGACGAGATCGTCCTTTGGATGAACCCCGTCCTCCATCACCTCGTCGTAGAGATAGACCCCGATATGAATATAACGATGATGATGATTACGGTGACTTCCGTGAGCCCCGTCGTGGGATGACTCCATCGGAGGATGACATCACCCGACGGATCTGTGTTGATGCTCCCACCTTCGATGGTCACCTGGACCCGAAGGCGTTCAGTGATTGGCTCATGGACATGGACCACTATTTTGACTGGTTCGAGATGAGCGACGAGAGGCGAGTACGGTTCGCGAAGATGAAACTTCTTGGTCAAGCAAAGATATATTGGTCGAGTCTGGAGAGATCTTTGGAGCGTGATGGCTACTACCCCATTACCTGATGGGATGAGATGAAACAATGCTTACAGGATAAGTATTTACCTGCTTCCTATCGAGATTAGCTTTTAGATTAGTTGTACGTGCTACGTCAGGGTACTATTTTTGTTAAAGATTACATGTCTCGATTTGACGAACTCGTAGTTCGTAGCGACATTATGGAGGAGCCCATTGCCACAGCCTCGCGCTTTCGTGCGGGCCTTAGATCAGACATCCGAAGGGAACTAATTCCCCATTGGATGGAGTCGGTTGAGCAGGTCTTTCAGCTTGCCTTCGAATACGAGCAATATTTGCGCTCTGCCGGCCCGATACAGGCTTCCACTAGACTCAATGCTTCCACATTTAAGAATCCCGTCCCTGCCATGACTTTTGACATGCGCTCCTACAGACGCGACAGGGAAAGCAATTGTTCCTGAAGGGCCCAAACCTGGGGGCGTTCAATGTTATCGTTGTTGCAGCAAAGGGCAATTTGTAGCACAATGCCCTACCAGGAACTTGCTGATTGAGGATTCTGGCGAGCCCAGCGCTGAGACTGAGGACGTCGCCACTAAGGAGGTTACTGTTGTTGTTGAGGATGGATGAGAGAACGATGCATAGAGATCGCTAGAAGTAGGAGTCCGTTGCATCCTCCACACCCCACGTGCTGAGGAGGATTGACGCAACACCACTATCTTTTTCACTTATTTCTCGAGCACAGGAGGACCCTGCAAGCTCGTCATCGATAGTGGTAGTTTCGTAAATAATATTGCTATAAAAGGGTTGGAGAGGATGCATCTTACTGTTGAGCCCCATCCTCATCCGTATAGTGTCCTTTGGGTGGACAAGTCCACCATTCAAGTTACACAGTGGTGTCTGGTGCTGATCCGATTAGCGTCTATTGAGGACCAGGTTTGGTGCGACGTTATCTCTATGGATGTCACTCACGTTCCTTTAAGGAAACTCTGGCTTTACGATCGTGACACCACGTGTTATGGTCGTTCCAACACGTGCATATTCTTCGACAAGGGTCGAAAGATTACTCTTACCCCAACTCAGCCCAGGGATCCTCTCAAGGGTAAGGTTGACTCGTCAGTTAGCACAGGATCGTCGAGACCCCTGCATATCTTAAGAAGGGGTAATTTCATGAGAGAGAGCCTAGAGACTGGGATCATGTTTATTGTAGCGGCCACGTTGGCGGCCAAGACCCCTAGCGAGGCCGAGGTTACGGATCCGGATGTTCGGCAGTTGATGGATGACTTTATAGACATTATGCCCGAAGAGCTCCCCGATGAGCTTCCCCCACTGAGGGGCATCCAACATGCGATTGATCTGATCCCCGGGGCATCTTTGCCCAATCTGTCACATTATCGTTTGAATCTGACTGAGCATGCCGAGCTAAAGCGACAGGTCGATGATCTTCTGCGAAAGAAGTTTATACGAGAGAGTTTGAGTTCGTGTGTCGTACCGGCCCTTCTTACACCAAAGGACGGGAGCTGGCGCATGTACATTGATAGTCGTGCCATAAATAAGATCACAGTAAAGTATCGTTTTCCGATTCCACGCCTCGACGATCTCCTGAATGTGATGGTTGGTGCCCTGATCTTTTTGAAGATCGATCTTCGCAGTGGGTACCCCCAGATTAGAGTCAGAGAGGGGAATGAGTGGAAGACGACCTTTAAGACAAAGGACGGCCCTGTACGAGTGGTTAGCGATGTCGTTCGGATTATCGAACGCACCCAGTACATTTATGAGGGTGATGACTCAGGTTCTGTGGCCCTATATGGGCAAATTCGTGGTCGTATATTTCGATGATATTTTGATATACAGTTAGGGTCGCACCGAGCATTTACGCCACATTCGCCTGGTGTTCGAGCTTCTCCGAAAGGAGCATCTATACATCAACTTGAAGAAGTGTTCTTTCCTATCCACATCCGTTCATTTCTTGAGTTATGTTGTATCAGCATCTGCTATTTCTGTCGTTCCTAACAAAGTCAGGGCGATCCGAGAGTGGTCCACTCTGACAAACATTAATGAGGCTCGTATTTTTCATGGACTTGCCGCCTTTTATAGGAGGTTTGTACATGCCTTCAGTTCGGTCATAGCGCCCATTACGAACTGCCTTCGTAAGGGTGATTTCGTGTGGACGAAGCCTGCCACTCAAGCTTTTGAGGAGATCAAGGAGAAACTGTCTACTGCTCTCGTTTTACACTTACCAGATTTCTCCAAGCCCTTTGAGGTAGCTTGTCAAGCGTCGTGAGTTGGTATCAACGCAGTCCTTATTCAGGAAGGTCACCCTGTGGTCTACTTTAGCGAGAAGTCGAACGAGGCCCGACAAAAATATTCAAATTATGATCGGGAGTTCTATGTCATTGTGCAGGCACTGCGATACTGGTGACACTATCTCCTACAGAAGGAGTTCATTTTATATTCAGACCATCAGACCCTGAGATACCTCGATTCCCAGAAGAAATTGGGTCACCGTCACGCCAAATGGTGGAGTATATACAGGAGTGTCACTATGTTCTTAAGTACCGAGCATGTGTTGAGAACAAATCGGCAGACACATTGAATCGCCGAGTTTAAATCCTCCACACCATGAGCACATGAGTAGGGAGATTAGAGCATGTAGTTCACGCTTACCCAGAGTGCCCTGATTTTGGGGATATTTATTCCGTGCTCTCGAAGGCCTCACCCGACCTTCGGGTGGGTTATTCGATATCTGATTGGTATTTATTTATGGGATCTCGCCTCTGTATTCCTCAGTCATCCCTCGGAGAATTCCTTATCTGGGAGTTACACGCATGCGAAGCTGCGAGGCACTTTGGTAGAGATAAGACGATTGTGTTGATTGAGGACCGTTTCTTCTGGCCCGGCCTAAAGAAAGACGTCACCAGAATGGTGAGGCATTGTAGAGTTTCCCAGACGGCAAAGGGGTCTCGCCAACCCACAGGGCTATACACTCCACTTCCCGTCCCAGAGAGGTTCTCGTCTGATATTAGTATGAATTTTGTTCTCGGACTCCCTCGTACTCTGAGGAAGCTCGATTCGATATTTGTTGTAGTTGATCGTTACTCCAAGATGGCTCATTTCATTTCTTGATGAAAGACCGCTGACGCCTTCCACATAGCAGCGTTATTCTTTAAAGAAGTATTTAAGTACCATGGTCTTCCCATCTTGATAGTCTCTGATCGCGACGCGCGATTCATGAGTTATTTCTGGAAGACTTTATGGAAAAAGACGAGTACGACCCTTAAGTTTTCCTCCGCCTACCACCTGCAGAAGGACAGACAAACTAAAGTGGTTAACCGTAGCCTTGGAACTCTTCTTCGTTGCCTAGTTGGAGATAGTCTGGCGGTCTGGGATTCTGTCCTTCCCATATCTGAATTTGCATACAATAGCTCCGTCAATAAGACCACGGGCTTGAGCCCATTTCATATCATATTAGGGTACGAGCCTAGAAAACCAGTTGATTTGGTGGACATTCTCCTAGGGTCCAGACCTAGTGAGTCAGTCGAGTCTTTCATTCAGCATGTGCACGCCCTACACAAGTCGGTCTGTAAGAAGAATACAGCTAGTAATGATTATTATAAGGAACAAGCAGATCAGCACAGACGGGAACAAATCTTTGAGACAGGAAAATAGGTATTAATTCACATTCGATCTGAAAGGGTCACACAAGGACCACCAAAAAAATTAAGCGCACGCTGAATTGGTCCATATACAATCGTGCGACGAATTAGTACGAACGCATACGAGATAGATATCCCTCATGGTATGACATCAACCGAGTATTCAACATAGAGGATTTGACTCCTTACGACGAATAGCATGTGTACGTGGACCCACTCACCACACCTCTACCTGAGCCCTCATTTGGCATAGCCCCACCACCTGAGTTTTCTCCTCTTGTTACCTCCACCAGTCCCTCTTTGTTTCCACCAACGGCGTCGCAACATGCAGATCGAGTTGCACCACCGACAGTTCCACCGACATTACGGGCGGAACTACAGTCAGGCACGGTCGGGCACGTGGCCGACAGATATTTTCGCCTACATCCCTTCATCCACCATCCATTCCTGTAATCGCGGGTCTTCTTCTCCCTCGTCCGCCTACCGGCCTAGGTCTTCTTCTCCCGCAGCTGCTCCGTCCCGATCGCGGCTGCTCCGTCCCGATCCCGGCTCCGCCTACCCGCCTAGGTCTTCTTCTCCCGCTGCTGCTCCGTCCCGATCGCTGCTGCTCCGTCCCGATCCCGGCTCCGCCTACCCGCCTAGGTCTTCTTCTTCTTCAGGTAATTGTGAAATTCATTTAATTGTGAAATTCATTTAATTGTGAAATGTGGGATGCACAACTAAAATCTGGACTGAAACAGTACAGATTTCAGTTGTGAAATCTGGACTGAACCGTCCAGATTTCAGTTGTGAAATCCGGACTAAACCGTCCAGATTTCACAACTGAAATCTGGACTGAACAGTCCAGATTTCACAACTGAAATCTGGACGTTCAGTCCAGATTTCACAACTGAAATCTGGACGTTCAGTCCAGATTTCGCAACTGAAATCTGGACTGTTTCAGTCCAGATTTCAGTTGCGAAATCTGGACGTTCAGTCCAGATTTCGCAACTGAAATCTGGACTGTTTCAGTCCAGATTTGGCAACTGAAATCTGGACTGAAATAGTCCAGATTTCAGTCCAGATTTCCCAACTGAAATCTGTACTGAAACAGTCCAGAGTTCATAGATTTCAGAAATGAAATCTGGACTGTTTCAGTCCAGATTTCAGTTGCGAAAAATCTGGACTGAAACAGTCCAGATTTCGCAACTGAAATCTGGACTGTTCAGTCCAGATTTCGCAACTGAAATCTGGAATGAAACAGTCCAGATTTCAGTTCTGAAATCTATGAAATCTGGACTGTTCATTCCAGATTTCAGTTATGAAATCTGGACTGAACAGTCCAGATTTCAGTGTGACTGTATGGGTTTTTTGTAGGCTGTAGTGTTTGGCACGCTTGGCTAATTGGCTTACTGCTTAATTTACAGAGTTTGAGCAAAATTTACAGAGTTTGAGCTTTCCCGGTGGGATCCTCCTCCTTACAGAGTGACTGGAGGTGGAGAGGTGGTTGCGGAAATCGCAATAGCGGAGATAAAAATGCACCAAGGGTAACGATCTCTTCCTCTCAGTGTTTGTAAGTTTTTTTGTGCAATGAGAGTCCCCTCACGCCAATTCGGTTGAGGATGGGGACTCCGTCAGGGCGTGGGATTGCGACCCCGATGTATTTTGATGTGTGAGCTGCACGAAGAGTCCCTCTCCCACTACGCGGTGGAGAGCGGGGACTCCTCCATGGTGTGGGATTGCGAACCCGGTGTAGTTTTCTGCTTTTACTTTGCTTAGGAGGGTCACCCGCCTTCAATTGGACGCGGTGTGTGTTTCCCTCGGTTCATTGCGAACCTCCGGGTCGATGGTGTTCGTCCCCGGCATATTTTTATGCATTAGTGATCCGACGCGCGAGTCTGGATTTAGGCATGCTGTGTGAAGCCTACCCGTGGCGGTAAGCCCGGATCGGTGATGTTTGTGATGTGCATAACGATTAGCCCTATTTGCGCTAACGGGAATGTCCCGTTGATTTTATGTAGTGTGTTTAGTTAGTGCAATGGAGAAATTTTTTTCTAAAAAAGGAGCTTGTCAAAGTTCAATAGATTCTCAGGAGTTAGTTTTAACTGCCAAAAAAAGTCGCGTAGAAGAGTTTAAAATAGAAGATTTACCTTCACATCCAGGCTTAAGACATCCTATAAATTCCTATGATGCAAATGTTCAAGAGTCAGTACGAAGATATTATTTGCAGAAAAGTCCTTGTCAACCTCAGTTAGAAATATTTCCCCAAACAGAAATCGGAAAAAAAGCTCGGCGCTTTAATAGGAATTGGTTTAATGAGTTTAAAGGCTGGTTAGAATATAGTAACCAAAAGGATGCAGCATTTTGTTTTTACTGTTATATTTCCCCCAAAGAGGTTGTGAGTCTACTTTTACTACTAGAGGATTCAGAAATTGGAAAGATAAAACAGTATTGGAAAAACATGTTGGAACTCACACTACTCCACATAATGCTTCTCGAAAACTTTACGAGGCTTTGATGAATCAAAAACAGGGTATTGAGATTGCTTTTGCGAGACAAGAAGAACAACAAAGTATAGATTATCGTGCTCGTTTATGTGCTTCAATTGATTGCGTTAGATTTCTTTTACGACAAGGATTGTCTTTTCGTGGTCACGATGAGAGTAAAGAGTCTATTAATCGAGGCAATTTTTTGGAGCTTATGAATTTTCTTGTCTCGCATAATGATGACATTAAGGCAGTTGCGCTTCAAAATGCTCCTCGAAATTGTCAACTTATATCACCTAAGATTCAAAAAGAAATAGTTTCAGCAATTGCAACGGAGACAACAAAAAAAATCGTTCGTGAGATTGGAGAAGATTGTTTTACAGTTTTAGTGGATGAATCGCGTGATGTTTCTACAAAAGAGTAGATGTCCGTTGTGTTACGCTATGTGAAATCCAGTGGCAAGATTGTGGAGCATCTTCTTGGTTTTGTTCATGTAGCCGACACTACTGCATTATCTTTAAAAGCTGACATTGAGTCGTTATTTATGCAATATGGTCTTAGTATATCTAAATTGCGTGGGCAAGGATATGATGGCGCTAGCAATATGAAAGACGAGTTCACAAGGCTAAAAGCTTTGATTTTGAATGAAAATAGGTGTGCTTTTTATGTTTATTGTTTTGCACATCAACTACAGTTGGTGCTAGTAGCGGTTGCAGAAGGAAATTCTGATATTGTCGAGCTTTTCACACTTATTAGCACTGTTTTGAATGTTGTTAGCGGTTCTTATAAACAGCGTGATTCTCTTCGAGCATTGGAAGTTGATCGGGTTGCTAGAGAGCTCGGTTGCGGGGAGTTGGAAAGTGGTCAAGGGTTGAATCAAGCTTTAGAGCTCAAACGTGCCGGAGACACGAGATGGGGTTCACATTATGTGACAGTTTTAAATTTCATTCGTATGTTTTCATCGATTGTTGATGTACTGGAGATTGTTGTAATTGATGGGGCAGATGGAAACCAAAGAGGTATGGCAAGCACAATGTTACAGGTTATCTTGACTTTTAAATTTGCATTTATGATTCATTTGATGAAACATATTTTGTCAAAAACTAACGAGTTATCACAAGCGTTGCAAAAAAAGGATCAAGATATTGTCAACGCAATGCATTTTGTAAAGTTGTCAAAATTGCTATTATTACAGATGAGAAATAATGAAGTTGAGCGGGAATCCTTTATTGTTGAAGTCTCTATGTTTTGTTGTAAACATGACATAGAAGTTCCAATTATAAATGAGAAGTTCGTTCAATTAGGTAGATCAAGACGCAACACACGTGAAATTACAAATTTACATTTTTTCAGAATTGAAATATATAATGCAGTGCTTGACTGGATGTTAAATGAGCTAAATGACCGTTTCGATGAAGTAAACACTGAATTATTGTTATGTGTCGCATGTCTTGACCCAAAGGATCAATTTGCTGTTTATGATAAACAAAAACTAATTCATCTTGCTGAATTATATCCATATGATTTTACTCCGATAGAGTTGCAGTTACTTGAAGGACAACTTGACATATACATTTGTGACATGCGAACTGCATCACCGGATATATTTTCAGAAGTTAAGGGAATCAGTGGACTGCTTCAAAAAATAGTGGAATTAAAAAAATAAGAGATTTATCAACTAGTTTTCAGATTATTAAAGTTGGTTTGTCTCTTACCAGTTGCAACAGCTAGTGTTGAAAGAACATTTTCGGCAATGAAGATAATCAAAAATCATCTGCGAAATAGGATGGGGGATGGATGGATGAATGATTGTTTGATGGCTCACATTGAAAAGGACGTTGCGGATACAATTACAACTGAAGAAATTATTTCACGTTTTTAGAACATGTGTCAACGTAAAGTCGCTTGTTGATCTGTAAGGTTTTTTAATATTCTGCTATCTTCTTCTACTTTCAATAAAATGTATGTTAAAATTTATTGTGCCCGGGCGGTTTTCAAATCCTAGTTCTGCCACTGACCGACATCATTGCCAGACGGAGATACATCATTGCCAGACGGAGATACATCAGTGTCATACGAAGATACATTGGTACCACCTGCTTCTACAGACGACGTGCTTCAAATTGTCGGTCACGACTTCTACGTCGCGGGAGGACGAGATACCCTGCATTATCTTGTCTGTTGGAGCGGCAGGACCTTGCACGATGCTACTTGGATTTTCTCGGAGGATCTTCAGAGACTCGCCCCACGGCTGCTCAGTGAGTACAGCCACCTACACTCATCGGAGTTGAGTGCCTTTAAGCTGGGGGGAGTTGACGATGCGCCAAGACCGACACGTGTGTATATTACAGCAGGAAGCGGTGATCCGCTGCCCGGGCGGACAATTAGAGCTCATGGTTGCGTCTGGATGACCGATTCGAGTCGAATCTATATATTACTTTTATATTTTATGTTGTATTTGTAGCCCGATTGGCTTAAAACATTGTGATTCGTCCGATCGTGGTGGTTATTTCTTATTCAGCAGGTTTTATTTTAGGGCTTATATATTGTAGTCGGCGGTTCAATGGAGGGATCGAGGGTTTTTGCAAAAGTGAAACCGCTGATCCTTTAAACAGGAGCGACTCCTGGATCACGCCTCGGTGCGACATCGAGACATCCCCGCCCTCCTCCTCCTTCCCAAACCGCTGGTGCAACGCCGACGCCACTTCCATTTCCCTCCTCCCTCCCAGTAAGCCTTGTACTTCCATTATTCTCGTCCCTTTCCCATCGGCATCCTCTTTGGCAAAACCCATTGCCGGCACTTCCCCTCTCCTGGCGCCACTCCGGAAAACCCCACCTCCTCCTCCCTCACTCTCTCTGGTAAGCCCTTCCGCTTCCATATTCCTCCACCCTGCCCGGCCTGCAACTCCATAAAACTGCTGCCCCTATCCTCTCCCGCCAACCCTCTCCCCATCGACAGCCCCATAGAAAGTCTCCTGCACTCTATCCGCTGCCCAATCCTTCTCCTAACCTACACCCATTCCCAAAACATTCCCGTGGAATCCTCTCATCAAACCCGACAACCAAATCCCTCATTCGATCCATACAACCCTCCTAAATCCCCTAATCCTATCCTCCTTAATTCTCCCACCGTGGTTCCACTTCAAAACAGCCAGCCTCGACGCTACAATAACCTTGGATTCCTTCTACACTCTCATCGCCGCCGCCTGCATGTGTAAACTGGGGCAAAATCTTTCCTTTTATTGTTGTTTATCTCCTGTACTCATATCGTGGTGGATACTATTTTCATTGTGCTACTAGTTCATACATTGTGTGATTTGCAGGACTTATTCTGCTTGTGCTTAAAATTATTGCACCTCGTTCGTTTGCAAAATTAATATTTTGTTCTCTGTTGATAATTAATTGTGACCGCGTCTGCCCCTGCTAATAATCGTATAAAATTTAGTTACTGGCTGCAATTTTAGAGCGGACCACTGAGCACCTGCATTACACCACATTGAGATTAGAATTGCCTTTAGAAGTCTCTTTCAAATCGACCTACCACTGCATCAATATGAGTCCAACAAAACGAGCCTAAGAGCCTACGCTAGTTCAACACAATGAGCTTATGCGACTCTGTAACGTTTTCTAAAAATAACTCATAAAATGAGTGTCTCTTGTTTGGTCTAGTCCAACAGTCCTTCAGCAATTGTCACCTATTATGGTTCTCCTACACAAGGTCGACCCGTTGTCGTACATTAACTGTGCAAAGATCATCGATCTCTCCCCTCTAGCACGAATGAAAATTGATGTGGTGTTGAGCCATCATCAAATATTGATCTATGTATTATTGATCACCCTTCAACCGATATAGTGATGACATCTTTTAAACTAGACCACTCTCCGCGTTATTATTCTGGCAGAAGATTAGGGAAGCAGATAATCAACCACGCATGTAGAACTTGACTACATATAATGGTTCCAAGCTTGAGGATAAGCTCGAAGAAAAGGAGGGGTTGTATGTTATAGGCATGGGCTAGTTTCCTTAGTTATATTACGAGATTAAATCATATATTTTATTAATATCTTGTCATGTCTTTATTAATGTCACATTGTGTCTTTAATCATCATGTTATATTTATCGAGTCTAGCGCATGTTATTTTATTTCATGTAAAGCTATTTTGGTAATTGATTCTAAATTTTGTAATTTTATTTAAAGACCCTTTTGGCTAGTGGAATGGTATAAAAGCGGTTCGTTTTATTCCTAGGAAGCACCGGTACGAGTACCGGGTACGATACGTACCCGGTACGGCGGTACGCCAACATTTAAAAAACAAGAATACGAGTACGGTTTGATACGTTATAACAAATTTAATATATATATATATATAGGGTCATTTACCGGGACCTCCCCTGTAACTTTGCTAAATTACTAACAACACCCCTCTTATTTTCGAAATTACAAAAAACTCCCCTTAAGTTTTCATTTCATTACCAAAACCTCCCGTGATCTTTTCATTTCATAACATCCATGCACAAAAACACCCCCCTCGGTGAACAGTGTCCGGGGGGTATTTTTCTTCATGAATGCAATGAAATAAAAAGATCAGGGGAGGTTTTGGTAATGAAATGAAAACTTAAAGAGAGTTTTTTGTAATTTCGAAAATAAGAGGGGTGCTCTCACTAATTATGCTAGTTTACAGGGGAGGTTTGGGTAATTATTTCTATGTGTGTATATATATATATATATATATATATATATATATATATATATATATATATATATATATATATATATATATATATATCACAAGTGTAATAAATAGTTCTCAAATCATCGAAACATCAAACATAAATCATAACCTGAATTATAAGTCCATAAATCAATGGAACATAACAAGAAGTTTTCAAACATTAAGCATTTGTAAATATTACAAATTATAACATCTTATATGTTTAACCAAAAAAGATAAAATTAAACTTAAATATACTCATCAGTCTTTTTTTTTCTTCTTCTTCTTTATTATTGGAGATCAACTTCATTGTCGGAGATCAACATCTTCAATCTCTGGTTAGTCTAGAGACAAGTTAGTCGTTTTGTTAATACCTTGCATCGTATCAACACGTTCAATAATGTACTTGTAACAGAAATATACCAGTACCAGAAACATACTCAGTACAGATACACAACTTAATAGGACGTACCAACGCTTCTTATCATACAACCAACTTTTGTTTACTCTACAAAAATAGACACCTATCACAATATGCAAAATGATGTGTGAAGTCCAAGTATGTCCGCATAGGTGTATCTGTCGAGTATCGGGTACGTACCAGAACCGGATACATATCTGGTACAGGTACGTTGCATTCGGGGAAGTATCTGTGCTTCATAGTTTTATTCCTTGTCTTGTTAGGAGATCTTGGCAGCCTCTCTCCGAGCACACCTTTCCTATACAACCACGGTTCCGGCTACATAGTATCCTTTGACAACCCTATCAAAGTTCTACAACGAGCCCATAACAGAGACTCATCAACCCCCCGTAACAGAGTCATCAACCACAAATACTGGTGTTAACTGATTATGCTTTTCAAGGTGAGAGAAGGCAAAAAGAAATTTCGTCATATGATTAGTGGCACTAGTGTCAATTAACCACTTACCCTGAGTAATAACATGCCCAATACCTGAAGAAGTTTAGAAGCACTAATTAGAACCTCAAGATTAGTCAAAGAGAATCATTGGTCGAATTTGGGTGGCAGAGCGTAGGTGGATGAGTAGTACTGACATGAGGCTGAGGACGGAGGTGAGGATGTTTCACAAAGCACAACTCAACAAGAAGACCTCTAGTGCAGACCCATGACAACATTGTGCTCCACGACTAGCCGCATGAGAATAATTTTCCAAGGGTGATGGTGATATGATCGAAGACCATTGCAAAAGGTTCTTGACAACAGAGATACGAGTTGAAATAGCATCCAGGTGGGAGTGTCAAATTCTCGCAAGATCTGTTGGCATATTATCTCGTAGGAATATGGAAGACGTAGAAAATAGCAGACCATAAGGAGTTCCTAAAAATGCTTCATCTTTGTTGCAAGATCGACAAAGAAAAGACAATGTTGGAGAAGTTCTATGCCGAGAGACTGAACTTCTTGGTACATAACATTGAGAGAGTGTTGGTCGGGCGAATAGACCTAAATAGATGGTGTAAGTGCAAGATGTTTTGACACCCATAGAATAAAGGGCGACAAGATGATCTCACAGAGCCTTCAAACTTTCATCATGATGGATGATAGGAAAACATTCATCAAAAATATTATTTTCAAGACATGTTCAAACAAGAGCATCATCGACATCCCTATCAGCATAGGTGTGAGATGTGGGTTATTAAGGAGCGTCATTGAGATGGTGTCCTTTGCGTTGAGAGTGTAGAAGGAAGATGAAAGAGGCACTCAAATCAGGATGATTGAGTTCAGTCAACTTGAAAGTCGTCCCCAAATTTCTAAATGCACTGGAAATGAGCATGGAGATAAGATCGGGAGTGAGCCGAGTGTCGCCATAGTTTAGCGAGATGAACTCAGTGAGAAAAGGAGCTCGGCGAAAGAGGTAGAACTTAATGGTCAAGATCTCAATTGAAGAACTTAGTGAAGCTTGGAGAAATTCTCTAGACGAGAGCTCGCTAACTTAGAGCTCAGCGAGATAAGTTCCGCATGAAGGGAGTTGTCGCGAGTAACCAAGTGAGAAGAGGCGCTGATATGACTGGGAGAGCTCGCGGGAAGGTGGAGAATGCTGGAGTAGTCACATGGGGCTGCAACTAGGAGAGCTCACAAGATGTCGTTGCAGCAGCTGGAGAGCTCACAAGAGAGATCACAATAGGCTGGAAGAAGCCGTACACGACTATGACTGATAGAGCTCGCAAGAGGTTGCCGCTATAGTTGGATATTGCAAGAGTGATGAAATCGCCAAACGTGTGTTGTTTGCAGGAGTTTGGGAGAGAGACTCTCCGGAGTAAGAGAATAAGCAGTAGTTCGCCGACAAGATTGTTCAATGGAAGCGATGACTGGACACCCAATTGATATCCTATAGAAAGGAGTGAGAAGCGGAGCTTGATGAGGGCTTCTGTCGAGGTTGTTGACGGTCTTCGTGTCAGCGAACTAGTCGGAAGAGGTCATAGGCACCTGCTTGAAAGAGAGGAAGGAGAGCGTAAATGCATCTGTAGTTCACGAGTCCGGGTGACAAGAATCTTGCAGGTTTGCTACCTCTCATGTAAGGCCAGGAGATTCACACGAAACTGGATAGGTTCAAGCATGACAAGGAGAAATTATATGAGAGGAGTAATGAAGAAATAACAATAAAGTGAGAATTTGGAATATACATTAATTATTCAAAAATTGCTAACTCATTACAAAGGAACCCCCCCCCCCCCCCCCGGGTCGGGCCTCACTCCAGTCCGACTGAATCGGACTGAAGTTTGGCTCTACCGGAAATACGCATCCTGTGCATAAAAGAATCGCCACTTGCCTGTATGGTAAAATCCATCTAAATATTCTCTTTCTTTACTCACAAGCTATGCAAAATATTCTCTTTCTTTACTCACAGTTAGTTGGCAGTCTAGCAAAGGAACATTTACAGCCACTTGCCTGTATGAAATGGTTCTAGAATAAATATGAGAGTAATAATAACAAAGTTATAGGAAGTTCGGATCAGGATTAAAACACTTACTGGCATATCTCACATTTATTTGAACCTTTACTGCGAAACCAAATTTCTATGCAGAATCTGTGTGCTTTAGCACGTTCACCTCGACATTTGCATCCAAGATCAATTAGAGCTTCCTCTGATAGACAAACTCTTCACAAATTTACACCATTGGAAGCTGTTAGCAATTATAAAATGGAGAAATTTGAGAAAAATTAATAATGAGAAATTAAGATGTGATATCACAAAAAGACTCCGAGGAAGATCAGGAAGTTCACAACGATCAAGGAACCCAGTCAAAGGGTTTCTCGGTTGACCAAAATCATTACTACTGGACAGAGGAAGTAGGAGGCTACCTCACAAGAAAGGAAAGGAGCAGGCAGCTCGGAGGGCACTTTGCCAAGGGGAAGGAGGGGACTTTGTTAGGAGGGCACTTTGTCTTTGAAGCCGGGGAGGTGAAGATAATTGCAACTGAAATTATGATGACCACATTACTTCTGTTCCACTGATCAACATTTAATACTTGAAACGCAAGCAATATGAATTCTACCCTATTTCTAACGCTGGCCCCCAAAATTAGTAGTAGAGATTAGAGAAACAAATCAAGAAGAAACTATGCATATCCTCCTATAAGAGAGGCAGCCTGATCCAAGCCACCAATTCCTCAAACTTTAGGCTGCGTTAGTTTGGTAGGTTTTGAGAGGTAGGAATTGGTTTTGGCCGAAAACCTATGGCGCATAGGTTTTGGAAATGGGCAAAAAATATATTGTTGTGTTCGTTTGGACAAGAATTTGAGAGAAAAGAATTCTAAGTTGAAGCTACCACCCGATCCCTGTTCATCATCTTCTCCCAGCTGCTGCCCGATCTTCTCCAAGTTTAGGCACTGTTCATCGTCTTCAACCGCTGGAGCTGTTGCTGGAGGTTCCGCCGGAGCTGCTGCCAAGACTGATGTTGCTGCTGGAAGTTCCGCTGAGCTGCTGCCCTCAACTGCTAGAGCTGTTGCTGGAGGTTCCGCCGGAGCTGCTGCCTTCAACCGTTGGAGGTGTTGCTGGAGGTTCCGCTGGATCTGCTGCCAAAACAATGATGTTGTTGCTGGATGTTCCGCTGAGCTGCTGCCTTGAACCGTTGGAGCTGCATCTGAAAGTTCCGCTGGAGCTGTTGCTGCCAAAACGATAATGAACAGTGCCTAGGTTTTGGGTATACAAGGATTTTTCAAAGAGCAAAACCTATGGGTTTTGAGCCAAAACCAATTCTCTCCTTTAAATTAAGCAAACGAACACTAGATTTTGAAAGATATGGTACCTAAACACCTAGAGGGGGGGTGAATAGGTGACATAAACCTTTTTAAAACTTTGTTGGCAGCACAACAGTTATTTCACAGATTATTACAGCTAACAGCAATTACAGAAATCAAACAGTCAATCCACAGCACAGCACAGCAGACACACTAATTTATAGTGGTTCCCCAATCTTTGGGTACATCCACTTTCCCCCTTCGCCTATCTAGCAGTGTACTAGATTCGGCCAAACTTCTCCACTATCTCAGAACCCAACAAGGTTCCTACACCTCATGCCCAAAGCCTTACACTCAGCCACAAAGGCCTACTCTCAGCCACCCAGACCTACACTCAGCCAATTAAGGCCTACACTCAGAGTTCTTCAACTCCTACACTCAGCCAATCAAGCCCTACCCTCAGCCTTTATAATATAGGCTTACAATTCTCTCAGATCCAATGGATCCTACAAGTTAAAATAGAAATACAATTGCTAACTCTACAACTCAGAAAATAAGAGAGGAGTTGAGAGTTTCATGAAGAGTTCTTGGAAGAACTCAGTTAGATCCAAACTGACTTAGCTTCCTTCAAAGCTTCTTGAGTTAGAACTGAATTAGTCTGAATCTTCTGCAGTTGTTCCTTGACCTCTGCTTCTTGAGATCCAGATGTTTCTGAATCCTTCTTCTCAGCCTTAGTTCCAAAGACTGAATTCTTGATTGGAGCTCTCTCTCTCCAACTTCTTAGATCTGCAGTTGGACTGACAGATCTTCTTGTGTTGATCCTCTGTATATGACTTTTCTGATTTCTTGAAGAATCTGATCAACCACTTTAAGTATTTTTCACAACTACTTGTAACCAACAATAATCAATCACACACTTTCTGTAAACAATGGGTGCCTATTTATAGGCTTCCTTAATGGTAACCGGCTGATCCGGTTCATAACAGACTTCTGATTTCTCTGACAGTTGCAGTAGACCGGCTGGATCGGCAGCTGTCATGTCAACCAGTCACTTCTTGAAATTCTCTAACTGTCAGATAGTGTCGAGACTTTCTGTTCTTAAGTGTCGACACTTATAGACTAAGTGTCGACACATGTTGTGTAAGTGTCGACACAAGTCTACAAGGTGTCGACACAATTCCTTGTATGTCTCGACACAGATTCTTCTGCATGTGACGACACTGAAATTGAGTGTCGACACAAGTCTTGTTCTTCATTCTTTAACTGTATTCTTCTAAGTGTCGACACATGTTCTTTGTGTCGACACATCTTCATGTGTTGAAACTGTCAAGTGTCGACACTGCTTCTTGGTGTCGACACAAGTCTTCACTTTTGTTTCTTCAGCTGAGTGTCGACACATTCCTTTAGTGTCGACACTTGTACTTAGAATATTTTGTAACTTTTCTGTTCTTTGCTAAGTGTCGACACAGCTCCTTGTGTCGACACTTTCTTCAAGTGTAGAGTCTTCAACTAAGTGTCGACACATTGTGCTGAGTGTCGACACTTTCTTCAAGTGTTGACTCTCCTAGTTGTGTGTCGACACATTGTGCTGAGTGTCGACACTTTCTTCAAATACTGACTCTTCAGCATAGCGTCGACACATTGTGTTGAGTGTCGACACTTGTACTTAGATTCTGCAGACTTTTGCTGAGTGTCGACACATCTTCAAGTGTCGACACTTTCTGGTGTAGACTTAGGTCTTCTAGGTGTCGACACTTCTGCTAAGTGTCGACACTGCTTTTCTGCATACTTCTTCACTGAGTGTCGACACAGCTCCAAGTGTCGACACTTTCTGTCTGGTGTCGACTCTTCATCCCAGGTGTCGACACAATGACTCCAAGTGTCGACACTGCTTGTCTGGGTGTCGACACAAGCTTTCTCAAGTGTCGACACTTTCCCTCTGGGTGTCGACACATGGACTTAGAAACTTTTAGCTTCAGTCTAGTGAATACCTAACCTGCACAAGTAACTCAAACACACATCAAATACATTATGATGTATATCATTGAGTTAGGTGAGGCTTCTTCAAATCAGGTACATTTGACCAATGTACCCAACAATCTCCCCCTATTTGGAGAAGTCATAACCCTTAGTCAATGATATACATCACTCATAATTAAAAATTAGAGAATGATGTAAAGCAGATATATATTCAGCAGAGTTAACATGAACATGTAAAACTTCACACATATACACATTCAACATTCCAGAACAAATAAGAAACAGACATATTTCAGAACAAACATAATATATTTATCATATATTGTTCTAACATAGTTCCTTATACATTTTCAATGTTGTACAAAAATGTTGTTCATTTAAAAGTTTACAACAAGCTTCAAGTTAACTTCCTAATCTATTTCAGATCAGGTTCTTTGATAACTATTCCCTTTCCAGCTTTAACTTGAGCTTTGACAGCAGTAGTAGTAGTAGGCTCAGCATCAGCAGGCTTCTTGCCTTTGGAGTCCTTCTTCTTTAGTTCTTCAGCCTTGATTTTTTGTCTCTCAAAATAATGATAGGGATTAGGAAAGTACTTGCTAGGCTCCACAGCTGTAGGAGGTAGCTTTCCTAACTTAGCCTTCCTTCTATACTGGACAATGGCTTCCTGCCTGATCTCATGCTTCCTCCATTCAGCTTCTGAGAACCACTTGTTCCTCTCATGTGCATTGTCCTTGGCTGCTTTCCAGGCTGTGAGAATGATGTTCCTAGAAGTAGGGCTCCACTGTTCAAAATCTGGTTTTTGCTCAGCCAGTTCCCTGAACTTCTTCTTTGACAGCCTTGTTTCTTCTTCTTTGTCCATAGCCTCTTGCATAGCTGCTGTAATAGGTTGAGTAACCTTTTCTAAATGGACATTGTCCTTGCCCCCAGATGGGCTATACATAGTGCTCACCTCTGCATGAATCATTTCAAAATCTGGAGGTGGATAAATGACTTGAGCTACTTCTTGTGGCTCACCTCCAAAATAGGCAGGGTTCAGTCCAGATTCAGCAACTTCATTGTCATCACACAGGGGAGGATATCCAAGTGTAGCCCTGATTGAATTTGAAATCCATTTTGCATGCTCAGAACTGGCCTTGACTAACACTCTCTCCCCCTTTATGACTTCTTGGGCTACATGGTCTCTTACATCATCTTTCTGGAACCTGATTTGACTGTCCAAATACCTTATGCCATCCTTAAAGAAAGGTCTAAGCTTGGTAAGCTGTTCAGAAATGACCTTCTGGGAATCCTTGATTGCAGTCTTGACAGCAACAAGTTTTTCTTGAAAAGCTTTATCAAATTCAGCCTTGGCAGCATCAGCAGAAGTAGATGATTCAGCAGACTTATTCTTTAATTCAGTTACTATAGCATTGTGGGATGCAGTCAAATTATCATTCATCCTTAATTGATTTTCCAGCACATATCCCTGCTTCAATGCTATATCATCTACTTTGTCTTTGATCTGTTCTTGATGTTTAGCCAGGAATACCACTGCATTTCCACCCTTGTGGAAGCAATCATTCATTTCCTTCTTATTCAGGTTCATCTCAAACCTGATTGACTTGATATCTTTAGCTAAATCAAACTGTAAAGACTTGTGGCCTTCATCAATATATTTCTCTATAGCCCTCCTTTGCTCATCCAGCTTAACTTGCATTGCTACCATTAAGCTGCTGTAATCTGTTGATGGAGCTTGTTGGACTAGGGAGTGTTGAGCAACAGTTTGTAGAGCTTTCTTATAGCTCTGACTCCTTCTTTTGAATACAAAGAACTGCTTCTTCTTAGCTTGCTCAGCTTCATCATCCTCAGACTCTGAAGTACTTGCTATATTTACCCTATCCTTAGGGCTTGAGGGTTTGTCAGCTTGCACATCTATTGCCTTCTCAGTATCTAGCCTTATAGGCTCTTCCTGAACTTCCAGATTCTCCCCCTCAATAGCAGCACCCTTCGCTTCAGTAGCAGCATTCGTCTCTTCATCAGCAGCAGTCTTGTCCATGTCAAAGTCCTCTTGATCTAAATTCAGAAATAGATCTTCCATTGTATATTCTGTGGGTGACTGAGCAGGAGATGTACTGGGTACATGAACTACAGCAGATGTGTCTTGGAGAACAACATCTGGTGCTTGGTTTGCTTGCTGAGTTTGCTGATGAATATCAGACAAATCAGAATCTATTACAGAAAAATCTAAAGTATTGAGGTCAGAAAGTACCTCTTGGATAATTATTGTAGCTTGCTCACTTTCCAGTGTAGATGGTTCTTCTACACTTGGAAGCTCCCCCTGGCTTAGATCCCTAGGGATGGGACTAGTGTGAGGCAGCTCCCCCTGAGTCTCAGCCACATCTTTAGCAGCAGGGGTCTTTTCTACTATCTCCTCCTCTTGATCATCAGGTGTGAACACCACCTGTTCTTCACTTCCAGAACTGCTTGAGGACACTTGTGCCACAACAACAGTTTTTCTCTTCTTCCTTGGAGGGGAATCCTTCTTAGAAACTGGCTGCTCTGGAGTTGAAACTTCCTTAGACAGTACTCTTTCCCATCTTGAAAGTATTCTCATATCCATCCTCCTCATATGATTGATTTTAGCTCCAGCAGCATTGCTCATAACCTCTGGGATTGTACCAGCCAGGTAGAGACTTAGTATCCTGCCCAGATTGGGCTTCTTCAGACTCTCCTTAACTTTCTCAAATACTACCATTGACCAATCTGTTTTGAGGTTGAAGATGATTCTGGTCATAACACTGAACATGGAGGCTGACACCCTGTCATGCCCTCCAGGTTTACTGAGGATAACTTTACCCACAACTTCTGACAGAAACTTTCCTTGGGTATTCATTCCTCTCCTGTTGAATACTGATCCTATCTTCAGCTTAGGATCTAGACCACACCAGGTAAGTGCTTCTCTGGTCTTAGATGTAGTCACTTCCTCTTCATCTTGAACTTTAGGGAGCTGAAGTACCTTTCTCAGAGACTTGGGTGAAATCTTGACCTTGGTGCCATGCACCCTTGATTTGATTCTGTAGCCTGAGTCATCTACAGAAGCTCCAGTAAGAAATTCTATAACTTCCTTCTTCCATATCTTGGTTGGTTCTGAAACCAAGAACTCCAATCCTGAATCGGTGACTAGGGTTATCACCGATTTGATTTCTTGATCACCGTCGTCGAATGCACCACGCACCAGTTCATAGCCTTCGTTAACGTTCTCTTCCAGCTTGGGAGCCATTAGGATTTGGAGAATTAATCTTTAGAGAAGAGAAATGTCGACACAAGAGTTTTGGTCTCGAAACTTTTGAAAGCGTGTCGACAAACAAAGACAGAACCCTATTTATACCTTTCTTGTTTGAAGACGAACAGGCGGGATGAATTTCTAAAGATGTGTCGACACTGTCAATAAGTGTCGACACTGACTTATAATGTCTCGACACACATGTGTCGACACAAGTTTAGTCAACAGATTTTAAGTGTCGACACTTGGTTAAGTGTCGACACCACACTACTCGACATGTATTCGAGACTTTACTTAGAAAATTCTGAGTAAAACTTAAGTGTCGACACCTTATTGAATGTGTCGACACCAACTCGACATGTGTCGACACTAACATTCTGAAGTGTCGACACCAACTTGACATGTGTCGACACCAACATCCTAGATGTGTCGACACCATTTTCCTAAATGTGTCGACACCATTTTCCTAAAGTGTCGACACTTACTATTCTGTGTCGACATAGACTTGTCTATGTGTCGACACCTTTTTACTTAGCCAATTTTTAGTTCTGTAAACTTAGTCTAAGTTTATCATTCCTAGTTCAATTTTGAACCTATTGAACTTAGCTTCTTCTAAAGGCTTAGTGAACATATCAGCTATCTGATTATTAGTTCTAACATATTCAAGTGCAATATCATTTCTTTCTACATGATCCCTAAGAAAGTGATATTTAATCTCAATATGTTTAGTTCTACTATGTGATACAGGATTGTTAGCTATTGAAATAGCACTAGTAGAATCACAGTAAAGTGGAGTTCTACTTACCTGAAATCCATAGTCTTCTAACTGATGTTGAATCCACAGAAGTTGAGCACAGCAACTTCCTGCAGCTACATATTCTGACTCAGCTGTGGAGATAGCCACACTAGTCTGCTTTTTGCTGCTCCATGAAATTATTCTACCACCTAGGAATTGACAGGTTCCTGTTGTGCTTTTCCTATCCTCTTTGCATCCTGCAAATTCTGCATCTGTATAACCTGTTAGATCAAAATCCCCATTCCTAGGGTACCAGAGGCCTAGAGATGGAGTGCCCTTTAGATATCTCAAGATTCTCTTGACTGCAGTCAAGTGAGACTCTTTAGGACAGGCTTGATACCTGGCACAAACACATGTAGCATACATAATGTCAGGCCTACTTGCAGTCAAGTATAGTAGGGAGCCAACTATCCCTCTATACAAGGTTTCATCTACAGGTTTCCCTGCATCATCCTTGCTTAGAGACATACTTGACCCCATAGGAGTCTTCATGGTACTGGATGAATCCATACCATACTTCCTTATGAGTTCTAGGGTGAACTTAGACTGACATATGGATAGACCACTTCCAGTCTGTTTAACTTAGAGACCCAAGAAAAACTTCAGTTCTCCCATACTACTCATCTCAAATTGACTTTGCATAAGCTTTGCAAACTTTTTGCAAAAGCTACTTTCAGTAGACCCAAATATAATGTCATCTACATATATTTGGATAAGTATGACTTTGCCTCTAGATTCCCTAAGGAATAGAGTCTTATCTATTTTCCCCCTTGAGAACTTGTTCTCAATGAGGAAACTAGATAGGGTTTCATACCAAGCTCTAGGTGCTTGTTTTAACCCATATAATGTTTTCCTAAGTCTATAGACATAATGAGGTAGAGTTGAATCAACAAAACCTGCAGGCTGCTCCACATAGACTTCTTCTTTCAAATTTCCATTTAGGAATGCTGACTTCACATCCATTTGGTATACCTTGAATCCTTGATAGGTTGCATAGGCCAAGAACATCCTTATGGCTTCCAGTCTGGCTACTGGAGCAAAGGTTTGATCAAAATCAATACCTTCTTCTTGCCTATATCCTTTTGCAACCAGTCTTGCTTTATTCTTAATGATGACTCCTTGTTCATCTAACTTATTCCTGTAGATCCACTTTGTTCCTATCACATTGTGATCTTTAGGTTTAGGAACCAAGTCCCAAACCTTGCACTTTTGAATTGATTAAGCTCTTCCTGCATAGCTTCAGTCCACTGTGGATCTTGTATAGCTTTTTCAAATTTCTTTGGTTCTATTTGAGACAGAAAACTTGAATATACTATAGCATTCTGATTTCTGCTCCTTGTCTGAACACCTTGTCTTGGATCTCCAATTATCAGCTCTACTGGATGATCTCTTAGATGGCTGTTGGCTGGGGGCATCCTTACTTCTGGTTGAACTTCTTCAGCATCTTCATCAAGCTGAGTTCCTTGTACTTCTACAATTCCTTGTACATGTAGTTCTCCCCCTGGACATAAGCCATCTTCTTCTACTTGCTGTCTTGCAGCAGGTACATCTTCTATGGTTAGCTTGTCCATCTTCTTAGTAAGACCTGTGGGGCTGCACACACTACTAGACAACTCATTGTTAATTAGTTGTGTCTCATCAAAAACTACATGCACAGACTCCTCTACAACTTATGTAGTCAAGTTGTAGACTCTATAAGCCTTACTATTATTGCTGTACCCAACAAATACTCCCTCTTGGGATTTGGCAGCAAACTTAGTTAAGTAAGACTTTCCATTGTTTAGTATGAAGCATTTGCAACCAAAAATCCTGAAATAGGATAGGTTTGGTTTCCTGCCTTTCACAACTTCATAGGGGGTCTTGTTTAACCTTTTAGTGATGGTAGCCCTATTTATCACATGACATGCAGTGTTAACTGCTTCAGCCCAGAAATACTCTGGCAGTGATGAATCACTTAATAGGGTTCTACCAGCCTCTATCAAGGTCCTATTTTTCCTTTCAGCAATGCCATTTTGCTGAGGTGTTCTAGGTGAAGAGAATTCTTGAAATATCCCATAGTCTTCACACAGCTTTGTCATGCTTTCAGACTGAAACTCAGTACCATGGTCACTTCTTATTTTGACCACTGTACAGTTCAATTCATTCTGAATTTGCTTAACAAAACTATAGAAGACACTAGGTGTTTCAGATTTCTGCTTTAAGAAGAACACCCAGGAAAACCTTGAGTAGTCATCAACAACTACAAAGGTATAGACCTTCCTACCTAAGCTGTGAACTGACATTGGACCAAATAGATCCATATGCAAAAGGTATAAACACCTCACAGCATCTTTGTTGTCTAAGCTTCTAAAGGTGGATTTAGTCTGCTTGCCCTTTTGACAAGCTGAGCAAATGCCATCTTTAACACACTTAATTTGAGGACCATTCCTCACTAACTCTTTACTAAAGAGTTTGCTAATAGTCTTGTAGTTAAGATGGGCAAGCCTCTTATGCCATTTGACACATTGAGAGACTGTCTCATCAGCTACAAGACACACAGGAGAACCATTGTTCTCAATCATAATGTCTAAGCAATAGACATTCCTCTTTCTATATCCAGTCAAAATGATCTCTTGATCACTTAACCTCTTGATATGACAACCATTTTTAACAAATGAGATGTCATACCCTACATCACTTAACTGACTTATACTAATGAGGTTGTGTTTCAACCCTTTAACATAAGCCACTTGAGTAATGGTAATAAGGTTTGAAGAGATGTTACCAAACCCTTTGATGATTCCTTTTTCAGAACCACCAAAGGTCACTTTAGGACCATTTTTGATTGGAATGTAGTCCTTCAGTAGTCCCCTTGTTCCAGTCATATGTCTGGAACATCCACTATCCAAGTACCATGTTGGGGTATGACCACTTGGATTCTCCTGCAAAACAAATTAATGAACCTTAGAACCCAAAGTAAACTTGGGTCCTTGGTGATTGTTAGTTTGCAACTTGACAAAGCTACCTGTTGGCTTTCCACCAAGTAACTTACTACTCATCTTGACACTGGCATTGTGCCAACAGTCCATTGCAAAATGGCCAATCTTGCCACAGCACCAGCATTCAAACTTGTTGTACCTTTGCTTAGGTACAACCTTTGCTGTCTTGACTACAGCAGGCTTGTTGAATGTTGGGGCTTTGCCCTTGGACTTGGACTGATCCTGAACAGTTCTAGCTGGTTTAATAAAACCCAATCCAGCCTTTCCTTTATGATGAACAAATTCATCAATCAAGGGTAGCACTGATTTAGGTTTTGAAAACCTAGCAACTAGTTCTTTTTCCTTCTGGAGATTGATCTCCAGTAACTTAATTTGATCATTTTTATAAGTGATAGTTCCCATCTGAATCACAGTAATGTGTTTCAGCCTGGCTACCTCATTGAGCTTTTGATCAAATTCCTTCTCAAAGTCTGTTGCAGCTGCCTTTAGATCTGCAATTTCCTTTGCCTGACTTTTGGCAAGGGACTTGCCTTTCTTATAGGCTTGCAACAGTACTTTATATTCATCTAAGAGCTGATGAATATCTCCCTCAGATTCAGAAACACTTCCATCACTTGATGAAGATGAATCTGACTCTGAGCTAGAACTGAAATCTGAACTTTGAGTTGGACTTTGTACCTGACTAGGTCCTGGCTGCTCCAGAATTTTGGTACTTTCAGTCAATGCCATCAGTTCTTGGCACTGACTCTCTTCTTGTTCATAGATTGATTCCATGATCTGCATAAACTCTTCTTCATCTTCAGCAAATAGCACTATGTAGGCTTCAGCATCTGTCTCAGTGTCTGAAGAAGAAATGTCTGAAAGAGTCTTCTCATTCTTTGCAACAAAGGACTTCTCCTTCTTTCCTTTGAAGTGAGTCTTCTTTCTGTCACTGGATTCTTTTCTTCTCTCAGGACAATCTGCAATAACATGCCTCTGTCTATTGCAGCAGTAACATACTATCTTAGACCCAGTTGCCTTGCTAGTCTTTGACTTTTTCTTGTCCTTCTTTGAAGGCTTCTTCTCCTGATACTGAGCTTCTTTCCCTTTGGAAAATGAAGGTCTGGACCTCCACTGTTTCTTCTTCAGGAATTTCTGAAAATGTCTGGTGAATGCAGCAAAGTCTTCATCACTTTCACTGCTTGTAGACTTTGTACTAATAGACTCATCTGATTCTGATTCAACTACCTCTGGAGGAGGGTTGATGACTTAGTCCTGCCCTTTCTAGGTACTTCTGACTTGAAGGCAACAGTCCTTTCCCTGTGCTCAGTCCTTGTTGATTTTTCCTCCTCTTTTCTCACTGACAGCTGCATCTCATAAGACAACAACTTGCCAAACAGTGTGGGAGGAGGAATTTCTCCCAACTTTGCCATTTCTCTGATGGCACAGATCTTAGTGTCCCAATCTTTGGTTAGGGACCTTAAGAACTTATCATTCAATTCATAGTTAGTGAACTCTCTTCCATAGGACATGAGTTCATTAACAATTCTATAAAACTTTTTGTAGCATTCAGTGATGCTATCTCCTCTTCCTTGCCTAAAGCTCTCATACTCATGATTAAGCAAGAACTTTCTATCTTGCCTAACTTCTTCAGAACCTTCCATATAGACAATGAGGGTATCCCACATTTCTTTTGTTGTTTTACAATGAATTAGGTTCTGAAAAGTTGCATCATCAATGACACTTACTATTATGTTTTGTGCCCTTTTGTCCATAGTGGCTAGGACAATTTCATCCTTGGTCATCTCAGAGAAATCCTTAGGAGTCCTCTGATTTGCATCCAATACTGAGATCTTCATGGGCACATAGGGCCCCTCTTTGACTGTGATGTAGATCCTAGGGTCAGAGGCTTCCATGAACAGCCTTACCCCTTCTTTCCAGATTCCAAAAATCTCTTTTCTGCATATGGGCAGTTTCATTGAACCCAATTCCTTGTGATTCTCTGAAGAGCCCATGTTTCTTGATTTTCTTGAAACTGTGTTGTGACTTACACTGAATCTGCCAACCTGGATATCCTCAGACAGTTAGTCCTTTTTGAGGAACCTCCCTTTGATACCACTTGAAAGATATGGTACCTAAACACCTAGAGGGGGGGGGGGGTGAATAGGTGACCTAAACCTTTTTAAAACTTTGTTGGCAGCACAACAGTTATTTCACAGATTACTACAGCTAACAGCAATTACAGAAATCAAACAGTCAATCCACAGCACAGCACAGCAGACACGCTAATTTATAGTGGTTCCCCAATCTTTGGGTACATCCACTTTCCCCCTTCGCCTATCTAGCAGTGTACTAGATTCGGCCAAACTTCTCCACTATCTCAGAACCCAACAAGGTTCCTACACCTCAGGCCCAAAGCCTTACACTCAGCCACAAAGGCCTACTCTCAGCCACCCAGGCCTACACTCAGCCAATTAAGGCCTACACTCAGAGTTCTTCAACTCCTACACTCAGGCAATCAAGCCCTACCCTCAGCCTTTATAATATAGGCTTACAATTCTCTCAGATCCAATGGATCCTACAAGTTAAAATAGAAATACAATTGCTAACTCTACAACTCAGAAAATAAGAGAGGAGTTGAGAGTTTCTTGAAGAGTTCTAAGAAGAACTCAGTTAGATCCAAACTGACTTAGCTTCCTTCAAAGCTTCTTGAGTTAGAACTGAATTAGTCTGAATCTTCTGCAGTTGTTCCTTGACCTCTGCTTCTTGAGATCCAGATGTTTCTGAATCCTTCTTCTCAGCCTTAGTTCCAAAGACTGAATTCTTAATTGGAGCTCTCTCTCCAACTTCTTAGATCTGCAGTTGGACTGACAGATCTTCTTGTGTTGATCCTCTGTATATGACTTTTCTGATTTCTTGAAGAATCTGATCAACCACTTTAAGTATTCTTCACAACTACTTGTAACCAACAATAATCAATCACACACTTTCTGTAAACAATGAGTGCCTATTTATAGGCTTCCTTAATGGTAACCGGCTGATCCAGTTCATAACAGACTTCTGATTTCTCTGACAGTTGCAGTAGACCGGCTGGATCGGCAGCTGTCATGTCAACCAGTCACTTCTTGAAATTCTCTAACTGTCAGATAGTGTCGAGACTTTCTGTTCTTAAGTGTCGACACTTATAGACTAAGTGTCGACACATGTTGTGTAAGTGTCGACACAAGTCTACAAGGTGTCGACACAATTCCTTGTATGTCTCGACACAGATTCTTCTGCATGTGTCGACACTGAAATTGAGTGTCGACACAAGTCTTGTTCTTCATTCTTTAACTGTATTCTTCTAAGTGTCGACACATGTTCTTTGTGTCGACACATCTTCATGTGTTGAAACTGTCAAGTGTCGACACTGCTTCTTGGTGTCGACACAAGTCTTCACTTTTGTTTCTTCAGCTGAGTGTCGACACATTCCTTTAGTGTCGACACTTGTACTTAGAATATTTTATAACTTTTCTGTTCTTTGCTAAGTGTCGACACAGCTCCTTGTGTCGACACTTTCTTCAAGTATAGAGTCTTCAACTAAGTGTCGACACATTGTGCTGAGTGTCGACACTTTCTTCAAGTGTTGACTCTCCTGGTTGTGTGTCGACACATTGTGCTGAGTGTCGACACTTTCTTCAAATACTGACTCTTCAGCATAGCGTCGACACATTGTGTTGAGTGTCGACACTTGTACTTAGATTCTGCAGACTTTTGCTGAGTGTCGACACATCTTCAAGTGTCGACACTTTCTGGTGTAGACTTAGCTCTTCTAGGTGTCGACACTTCTGCTAAGTGTCGACACTGCTTTTCTGCATACTTCTTCACTGAGTGTCGACACAGCTCCAAGTGTCGACACTTTCTGTCTGGTGTCGACTCTTCATCCCAGGTGTCGACACAATGACTACAAGTGTCGACACTGCTTGTCTGGGTGTCGACACAAGCTTTCTCAAGTGTCGACACTTTCCCTCTGGGTGTCGACACATGGACTTAGAAACTTTTAGCTTCAGTCTAGTGAATACCTAACCTGCACAAGTAACTCAAACACACATCAAATACATTATGATGTATATCATTGAGTTAGGTGAGCCTTCTTCAAATCAGGTACATTTGACCAATGTACCCAACAGATTTGGTTTTGGTCAAACAACTTCCTCCAAAACCCATAGGTTTTCGGTGAATGCCAATTCCTTCCTAAAAAGTGTCAAACGAACACAAAAATTGGAATTGTGATGCTCAATTCCAATTCCTTCCCTCCAAAACCTACCAAACGAACGGAGCCTTATTGTTTCCGGGTCCAGAATTAAAAATATATTAAAAGTCAATCAACAAAACTTCTTTTTAATTTACCTGCACTGCTGACAGTCTCTTTGCTCTTTGACCACCACACCGGCTTTCTCATCCAACTCTGGCGCTGTGCTCTTCGACCCTTCACCCTTCGCATCCGTCACCTCCTCCGGCTTAGAGACCACTAGGGTATGCGACGGGAGAGGCTCGCCGGTCGCATCACGAGCCGAGCACGTATTTGAAAACTGATTCCCATCGGAATTACGTTCTGAAACCTCTATTTCGCTCCGCGGCTCGGCTATCCCAGGCACATACTGCGGCATTGTTTATTGCACTCTTTACCCTTCCGCTTGCACAACCCCGACACTACGAACTCATCTTCTTCCCCGATTCCTTTTAACCTAGAAAGAGTAGAAGAAAAAAAAACCAGAGCAGCCCAGGTTTATAGCTGAATTAAAGGGGGAGAAACTAGGATAGAGACAGGAACAAGACTTGTGAGTAAACTCCGCCGAGACAGATGGTGATCGGAACAGAAAAGGGTAAGGAACCCGTCTGGAAACATCCCAATACCGCCCCCATAAACCTCCTGGTTGAAGAAGGATTTCATCAAGCTCCCGCATTAGGAATTGAGAGCGTGGGAGAGAAATTTCCTGCAGAATGAAACTCAATATGGCGCGTGAAGAGTTGGAACGGTTGTTGAAGGGACGGTGTTTTTCCTTTGGTTCCTATCACATTTCCTTGTTTTTTTCTAATTACTTTAAATAGGTAATGAGAAGATTGAGGCTTTATTTGGTTCAGCCTTTTGCCACTCTGTTTGGGGCAGATGCCGCTAGAAGGCGGGTGAACAAATGAATCTCCACCGGCATTTGCTCTTTCCACCATCCCGCCTTGAGAAACGCCCCAAAAAAGCTTCATTTGGTTCGGCGGTGGCGGATCGATCCGGCGGGTGGAAACGGAGGGTTCGAATCGGATGAGGGAGGTGAGCTTGTTTTTTCTTGGCTATATATAAATTAGAATAAATTTATAATTATTACGTACACACAAACACAAAAAAAAAAATAGTTGGACTCTGGATTCTGAAATAACTGAGATTTATATTGTTGCGGTCTAACTCGACGTCCCGGTCGGGCCGGAATACTTGGACATTCTTAGCACTCGGAACGGTCGAGCGCGCACACAGTCAATATAGTAGATTGATTATACAAAAGTAGTTTTATCGTGGAAAAACACCTCAACTGGGTAAAAAATCACGTGACCGGGTCTGTACCGGTCAAAGTCCACTATCCTTGGGTGGTTACAACTTGTTCGAGAAGTCGAGGATGACAGACCACCTCTCGTGACAGCTTTGCGTGTGACGGAACCCTTAACACGCGACGGACGGCAGACCGTCGCGCCGGGAGTTGTTACAAATTGCGCTTCGCGCTGGTGGTCTTCGGATAGCAGCTTGTCAATTCTTGAATGCGGGAGCGGAACGTCCGGACTCGCGGTTGCGGGGGCCACTTGAAACTTGAGAGATTCGGCTTCGTCGGGTGGATTTTACTTGACTCGCTTGTAGCTCGGGTGCGGCTCCGGTCCGGCTCATAGGAGGAATTCAGCAGAGTTTCAATCTGAGGAAGAAGAAGACTCAGAGGAAAAAAAGGTGAGAAATGAGGAGGCCTGAGGCTCATTATATAGACTTTGGTGGTGGTTATGGTGGTTACACGGCTATCCGCACACCATAACCACCCTCATAATTGCTTTTAGTATAGTTTTAATGTCTATATTTCGCTATTTAAAGACCACTTAAATAAATTATATAAAATATTAATTAAATCCCCCCCCCCAACTAACCCGACGGTTAGTGTGTGGTTACGCGTAAATCGGACGGCCGGAAGTGTTCCCTATCGGACGGCGGGAGCGGGACTCTGCGGGTGGCCGGCGAACTCGCTGCCAAGTTTACCGACGAGGGAAGGACCGTCGACGGTGGCCGGGACAGAGCTGCTGATCCCCTGGGTCGTGCGTTGGCGGGCGAGGAAGGGGGCGGCTCGGGCGACCGAGTTAGGGGCAGTCCCCTGGGCCGCGCCGGCGGCCGAGGAAGAGGGGCGGGCGGCCGAGGGAGGGGCGGCCCCCTTGGTCGCGCCGGCGGCTGGCGTGGCGAAAGAGGGCTGCGACCGGCGTCCCGGGAGGAGGTCGGTCGTCCGTCACTGGCGAGGTGCGACTCGTGGTGGTTTGCCTATTACGCGTAATGAGATCGGCGTGTGGGGGATCGGGCACGGTGATCGCGCGCAAGGTTGATCTCATGATCTCACTTCCTTTGAGGTGGAGATCATGGGTGTGTGTTTATGTGCACACCAGATTTCTATAAAATGGGGGTCATCCCCAACAATTTCCCCCCAAATCCTTGTTGTGCGAGACCGCTTCGGATGAAGGAGAGCAAGGATCTTTCTCTATTTACTTTTATGGTGGCGACGATGGCGAACGGTGATGGACTTGAGGCGGCGAGTGATTGTGAAAGATAGGGGATAGATCTTAACTTGCACTAGTTAGAGTTATATTTATATTCTTAGAAAAGAAAATCACAGCACAAAAGTAAAGCAAGCAACACAGAAGACACAAGGATTTATAGTGGTTCCACCTAACTGGGTACATCCACTCTTCTATCACCCTGGTAGGAATCCACTCAGATTTTTGATCAAGTGCCTGACACCAATGAGCTTTTGATCAGGTGCTCAAAAACCAAACCTCGAGTCTTTTGGTCAGGTGACTTACAACCAAGAATAACTTTTGAAGGGAGTTTGAAAGTTAGGGGGATAGATCTTAACTTAACTAATTAGAGTTATATACTAAGTAAAGCAAATCACAGCACAAAAATAAAGCAAGATGAGCAATCACAGAAGACACAAGAATATATAGTGGTTTCCCAACCTAGGTACATCCACTCTTCTACCACCCTGGTAGGAATCCACTCAGGTTTTTGATCAGGTGCCTGACACCAATGAGCTTTTGATCAGGTGCTCAAAAACCAAACCTCAAGTCTTTTGGAAGGAGACTTGTGAACCAGGAATCACTTTTGAAGGGAGATGACAACCCTTTGTACAGGAGGAGATGAGAGAGTTATGAAAGTCTTCTTTTCTCAATCACAATGAGAAGACTATGTAGATTCAGTGATATTGTCAAAGCTCCCCCTGAGATGTAGAAGAGTTCAGGAGAACTGTAGCTTTGCAGAGGGTGATAGGCCTTCAAGCTTGTAGCCTTGACTAGCAGAGATTCATGAACTTCTTGACTGATATGTTGTTTGTTGTCCTTGAAGTATCCTGGAGAGTATAAGGAAGAAGAAGACTCTTGATATTGGATGGATGTTCTTCTTCTTCTGATTGATGTCACTTCTCTGTTCTAGGGCTTCTAGTTGCTTTGATGATATTGCCCTGAGTGTTCTACTTGTTTATCACTTTCCTGTTACTGTGTCCTATATTTTTTTACCTCTCTGTCTCTGTATATATCAGACATTCAAATTCCTTATCCTTGATGGCGGAAGAAACATTCCCGAGAGTAGAAGATGCATTGGGAATTAATCCTTAATTAATCTTCTGTAACAGCCCCATTTAATGTTGTCTTTGAATGACTATTTTCATATTGACTGTGATTAATTCTTGAGTTGATCTGCCAACTATAAATAAATAGGTCTGGTCATTGACTGTAATTAATTCTGCCAACTGCACAGAATTTGTCGACCTGAGCTCGCAGGTCGTCGAGCTCAGCTTCTATTTCGTCGAGCTGGGAATCTGTCTTGAGTTTAGCGATCGTCGACCTGAGTTCGAAGTTCGTCGAGCTCAGCCTGAATTCGTCGAGCTAAACTTCTTGCTTGAGATCAGAGTTCTTTGACCTGAGTTCAGAGAAGGAACTCAGAATTCGTCGACCTGAGTTCGCCGTTCGTCAAACTGCGTTCGACGATCATTGTACTGATTTACTGACTTTGACTTAACTGTATTTCTCAGAATTCTTTCAGCAATTCTGGAGAGTCCTTCTGAATGACCAAACCTGTAAATAATCCTATGACCCATGACTATACATGTTGGGTTTGACTAAATAAACCTAATAGTAATCCTTTCCCAAATCAGAACTACGGTTCCAACAATCTCCCCCTATTTGGGTAAGGACACTATTTACATAAAACAAGTAAAAATGCAAAGCAAAGACAATCTGCCTGAATTATAAGAATATGCAGCAGATGTACACGGGTGCTTTGAAAATAAAAATAAATAAAAGAAAAATATTCTATTGCTGCATCCTTCAAAGCAGTTTCCTCTTTGTAAAACAAACAATCTCCCCTATTTACTTTTCCTTGCCCAAATCTGGGTAGACTTTATAATCTGTTAGAATAATTAGTCTCTTTATTGTTGTAGCCTTTTTCAAATAATTTCTCAGTATACAGTCACTGATATATCCCTGATATTGGCTGAGACTATTGATTTTGAGTACTGTCAAATCTCACTGCTTTATTGTGGTAAAGTATGACTTGTCCTGCAAATAGAGGTTAGAAGTTCTGGACTCAGATTACCTTGGGTCCTGGTTCTCTTTTATAATAATAAGAAATGAAAGAGCATTTAAGTTGATCCTTGTATCCAAGTGGATGATATTTCCTAGGAGGGATTATCCACTCAGTGAAAGGATTTTTAGAATGCTTACTTTGATGATAATTTTGAAAGGAACAAAAGTTTCTGTTCTGAAATCTTGAGTTCGACGAATTAAAATACGTTCGTCCAGCTGAGTTCGACGAATGGTATTGAGTTCGTCGAGCTCTGTTCACAGAATGACTTTCTGTATTCCATTTCCGTCGATCTTTGTTCGACGAATTATATCTATTTCGTCGACCATAGATTCCTGAACAGTTAAGATTGAAATCTTTGTTCATAGTTCGTCGAGCTTTGTTCGACGAATGATGTTGTTTTCGTCGAGCTCGGTTCGACGAATTATTGTGAACAAAGAATTTCTGAAGATTTTTAGTTTGATTTGGGAAAACTTCAGTTATTTTGTCTATGTCTATTAATTTTTCTTTTAGTTTACATGATTCTAAAAGACTTATCTTTTCAAAAGCATTTTGTAAATCTTGTTTAAGTTTTAAATTTTCGGAAGATACATTATTTAATTTCTCTCTGAGAAGTTTTATTTGCTTCTCAGATTGAATTAAATCTTTACATAATACATTAAATTCTTCTGATGAAAGATCAAGGGTAGATATTACCTGATCTTCTTTTTCTGATTCACACTCTGATTCTTCTTCAGAGTCTATTTCTGCATTAGTGTTGCTGCAAGGAGCATTTATTGCCATTAGGCAAAATTCTCTTGCTTTTGCTTCTTCTTCATCTTCAGTTGTGCAGGATGAAGCATCTGAGTCATCCCAGGTTGCAGCTTTAACGTTTCCTTCTTTAGCTAATCCTGCAGCCAATGCTGTGAGAGAGTCTCATATCTCTTTTGCACATAAACATTCAGCAAGTTCCTCAAAGATGTCATCAGACATTGATTGTGCCAGGATGTTCATTGCTTGTGCATCAGCAATCCTCAGCTTTTTCTGGGCATCTTTCTATTGAGATGATGGAACAACATTGATGCTTGATGTTGCCTGAGATTGAGTTGGTCCTGACAAAATAGATTTAAAGATGTTTTCATCAATGGAGTTCATATAAAAATTAATCCTTGTTTTCTATTGTGCAAACTTATCAAGATTGCACATAGGTAGTCTGGTGCTTGAAAAGTCTTCAATTTGTGCCATGATAAACTCTAAAGATATTTAAGATCTATCAGATCGTTTTGGTTCAGGTGTTAGCCTGTAAAACCAAGTTAACCTGCTATGATACCAATTGAAAGTTAGGGGGATAGATCTTAACTTAACTAATTAGAGTTATATACTAAGTAAAGCAAATCACAACACAAAAATAAAGCAAGATGAGCAAGCATAGAAGACACAAGGATATATAGTGGTTCTCCAACCTGGGTACATCCACTCTTCTACCACCCTGGTAGGAATCCACTCAAGTTTTTGATCAGGTGTCTGACACCAATGAGCTTTTGATCAGGTGCTCAAAAACCAAATCTCAAGTCTTTTGGAAGGGGACTTGTGAACCAGGAATCACTTTTGAAGGGAGATGATAACCCTTTGTACAGGAGGGGATGAGAAAGTGATGAAAGTCTTCTTTTCTCAATCACAATGAGAAGACTATATGAATTCAGTGATGTTGTCAAAGTTCCCCCTGAGATGTAGAAGAGTTCAGGAGAATTGGAGCTTTGCACATGGTGATAGGCCTTCAAGCTTGCAGCCTTGACTAGCAGAGATTCATGAACTTCTTGACTGAAATGTTGTTTGTTGTCCTTGAAGTATTCTGGAGAGTATAAGGAAGAAGAAGACTCTTGATATTGGATGGATGTTCTTCTTTTTCTGATTGATGTCACTTCTCTATTCTAGGGCTTCTAGTTGCTTTGATGATATTGCCCTGAGTGTTCTACTTGTTTATCATTTTCCTGTTACTGTATCCTATATTTTTTTTACTTCTCTGTCTCTGTATATATCAGACATTCAAATTCCTTAGCCTTGATGGCGGAAGAAACATTCCCGAGAGTAGAAGATGCATTGAGAATTAATCCTCAATTAATTTTCTGTAACAGCCCCATTTAATGTTGTCTTTGAATGGCTATTTCCATATTGACTGTGATTAATTCTTGAGTTGATCTGCCGATTGTAAATAAATAGGCCTGGTCATTGACTATAATTAATTCTGCCAACTGCACAGAATTTGTCGACCTGAGCTCGCAGGTCGTCGAGCTCAGCTTCTATTTCGTCGAGCTGAGAATCTGTCTTGAGTTTAGCGATCGTCGACTTGAGCTCGGAGTTTGTCGAGCTCAGCCTGAATTCGTCGAGCTAAACTTCTTGCTTGAGATCAGAGTTCTTTGACCTGAGTTCAGAGAAGGAACTCAGAATTCGTCGACCTGAGTTCGCTGTTCGTCGAACTGCGTTCGACGATCGTCGTACTGATTTACTTACTTTGACTTAACTGCATTTCTCAGAATTATTTCAGCAATTCTGGAGAGTCCTTCCGAATGACCAAACCTGAAAATAATCCTATGACTCATGACTATACATGTTGGGTCAGACTAAACAAACCTAATAGTGATCCTTGCCCAAATCAGAATTAGGGTTCCAACAGAGTTATAACCCTATATACAAAGGGGGGATGAGAGATGATTTTGTCTTCTCTTTCTCAAGTTACAACTGAGAAAACTTAAGTGGATATTGATTTTAGCAAAATGACTCCCCCTGAGATGTTGAATGGTTCAGGAAGATGGAGGCTTTGCTTCAGGGTGAGTAGGCCTTCAAATTGATGATGTCTCCAGCAAGCTTCTTAAATTGATATTGATTGTGCGTCTCTTGAGAAGCCTGGAGCAGATGAAGAACTCTGTGAGTATATAGATTGATGCAGAGTTCTTCCTTTTCTATAAAAATGGAAAGCCTTCACTGTATGTCTATTCTCTATCTGTTCTCTGGTACTCTGAGTTTCTTGTTATTCTCTCCTCTATCGAATTTAAACATTTGAATTCATTTATCTTGAAGACGGCTGAATCATTCCCGAGAATGGTAATTGTTTTGGGAATCAATTAGCATTAAATCCTGATTTAATACATAATTAATGCAGTCTCCAAACGGCTATATTCATAAGAATATATAACATTAATTCTGATAGCTGTAATCGTCTTTAATTAAGCCTTAATTAATTCTGTCAGATGTAAATAAATAGGCCTGAAATATCGGTACTGAATTCGTCGAGCTGAGTCAACAGTTCTTCTTTAGCTTCAGGTGTCGACACAGCTTCTGTGGAATGTGTCGACAAAAGTCATGTGTGTCGACACAATGGCTTCTGGTGTCGACACAGTTAATGTCGACTGATGTTCTGTGTGCCAACACAAGTCCTGTGTGTCGCCACAATCTGGCTTCTGGTGTCGACACAGTTGGTATCGACAGATGTTTTGGGTGTCGACACAATGTTGTTGCTGGTGTCGACAAAATTGGTGTCGATAGATATTCTGTGTGTCGACACAGTCTTGCTTCTAGTGTCGACACATCCTTTCCGAAGTGTCGACACAATTGCTTCTGGTGTCGACACAATTGTCTCGACACAAGTCTTCTGGTGTCAACACAGTCTTCTGAAGTGTCGACACAATTACTTCTAGTGTTGACACAGTCTAGCTTGAGTCTCTGACAGTCTGTACAAAGCTGGTCCATGTGATGTTGATTCTAAGGACTTGGCCTATACTCTAGGACACAACCATGACCCTGGCTATACATGATGGGTCATACTAAGCAAACCTAATAGTGATCCTTGCCCAAATCAGAACTAAGGTTTCAACAATCTCCTCCTATTTGGGTGAGGACACTATTTACATAAAAATAAATAAAATAAAGCCAAAACAATCTGCCTGAATTATAAAGTTTTTCAGCAGATGTACAAGAGTGTTTTTAAAATAAAATAAATAAAATAAAACTATTTCTGCATCCTTCCAAACAATCAAATAATCTCCCCTTAATAACTTTTCCTTGCACATATTCCTTGCCCCTAATCTGAGTAGACTTTATGATCTATTAGAATAAACAGTCTCTCTCTACTGTTGTAGCCTTTAAAACAATCTCTCACTTTGCAGCCACTGATGTATCCTCTGTGTTTGCTGAGACCATACTTTTGATTACTGTCAAATACCACTGTTCCTCTGTGGTAAGATGAGTCTTTTCCTGCAAAGAGAGGTTAGGAGTTCTGGACCCAGATTACATATACCTTGGGTCCTGGTTCTCTTTTATAATAATTAGAAATAAAAGAATATCCAGGTTGATTTTCATAACCAAGTGGATGATATTTCCTAGGAGGGATTATCCACTCAGTGAAAGGATTTTTAAAATATTAAGTTTGATAAAAATTTTTATTTTGGAATTTTGAGTTCGACGAATTAAGGTAATTTCGTCGACCTGAGTTCGACAAATGGTATTGAGTTCGTCGAGCTCTGTTCACAGAATGATAAAAGTTGTTTTCTGTATTCCATTCTCGTCAATCTCGGTTCGACGAAGTATATTTATTTCGTCGAGCACAGATTCCTGAACATTTAAAATCAAAATCTCTGTTCATAGTTCGTCGAGCTTTGTTTGACGAATGATTTTGTTTTCGTCGATCTCGATTCGACGAATTATTTTGAACAAAAAATTTCTGAAGATTTTTAAATTGATTTGATTTACTTTTTTTGTAATTCTTCAGTAATTTTATCTGTGTCCTTTAATTTATCTTTTCCTTTAATTGATTCTAAATAACTTATTAGTTCAAGATCATTTTTTAAATCTTCTTTAAGTTTTATATTTTCAGAAGATACCTGGTTTAATTTATCTCTGAGAAGTTTTATTTCCTTCTCAGATTGAATTAAGTCTTTACACAATAATTTAAAATCAGTTTTAAATTCTTCTGATGAAAGATCAAGGGTAGATATTACATGATCTTCTTCTGATACACATTCTAATTCTTCATCAGAGTCTGATTCTTCATCAAGGTTGCTGCAAGAGGCATTTATTACCATTAAGCAGAACTCTCTTGCTCTTGACTCTTCTTCATCATCAGTTATACAAGATGAAGCTTCAGAGTCACTGCAGGTTTCAGCTTTAAAGTTTCTTTCTTTAGCTGATCTTGCAACCATTGCTGTGAGGGAGTCCCACATATCTTTTGTAGATGAACATTCAGCAACTTCCTGAAAAATGTCATTAGACATTGATTGTGTAAGAATATTCATTGCTTGTGCATCGACAATCTTCAGCCTTTTCTGGGCATCTGTCCATTGAGATGATGAAATATCATTGATGCTACATGTTTCCACTAGTTGATAGGGACCTGTCAAAATGGAATTAAAATATTTTCATCAATGGAGTTCATATAAAACCCAATCATTATCTTCCATAGTGCAAGCTTATCAAGATTGCACATGGGTGGTCTGGTGCTTGAAAACTCTTCATTTTGTGCCATGAAAAACTCTAAAGATATACAAGATCTATCAGATCATTTTGGTTCAGGTGTTAGCCTGTACAACCGAGAAAACCCTGCTCTGATACCAATTGAAAGATAGGGGATAGATCTTAACTTGCACTAGTTAGAGTTATATCTATATTCTAAGAAAAGAAAATCACAGCACAAAAGTAAAGCAAGCAACACAGAATACACAAGGATTTATAGTGGTTCCCCCTAACTAGGTACATCCACTCTTCTACCACCATAGTAGGAATCCACTCAGATTTTTGATCAGGTGCCTGACAATAATGAGCTTTTGATCAGGTGCTCAAAAACCAAACCTCAAGTCTTTTGGTCAGGTGACTTGCAAACGGGAATAATTTTTGAAGGGAGTTATAACCCTGTATACAGAGGGGGGATGAGAGATGATTTTGTCTTCTCTTTCTCATGTTACAACTGAGAAGACTTAAGTGGATATTGATTTTAGCAAAAGGGCTCCCCCTGAGATGTTGAATGGTTCAGGAAGATGGAGGCTTTGCTTCAGGGTGAGTATGCCTTCAGATTGATGATGTTTCCAACAAGCTTCTTAAACTGATATTGATTGTGTGTCTCTTGAGAAGCCTGAAGTAGATGAAGAAGTCTGTGAGTATATAGATTGATACAGAGTTCTTCCTTTTCTATAAAAATGGAAAGTCTTCACTGTGTGTCTATTCTCTATCTGTTCTCTGGTACTCTGAGTTTCTTGTTATTCTCTCCTCTATCGAATTCAAACATTTGAATTCATTTATCTTGAAGACGGATGAATCATTACCGAGAATGGTAATTGTTTGGGGAATCAATTAGCATTAAATCATGATTTAATCCATAATTAATGCAGTCTCCAAACGACTATATTCATAAGAATATATAGCATTAATTCTGATAGCTGTAATCACCTTTAATTAAGCCTTAATTAATTCTGACAGCTGTAAATAAATTGGCCTGAAATATCTGTACTGAATTCGTCGAGCTGAGTCAACAGTTCTTCTTTAGCTTCTGGTGTCGACACAGCTTCTGTGGAATGTGTCGACACAAGTCCTGTGTGTCGACACAATGGCTTTTGGTGTTGACACAGTTAATGTCGACTGATGTTCTGTGTGTCTACACAAGTCCTATGTGTCGACACAATCTGGCTTCTGGTGTCGACACAGTTGGTGTCGACAAATGTTCTGGGTGCCTACACAAGTCTTCTGTATGTAGACACAATCTTGCTGCTGGTGTCGACACAGTTGGTGTCGACAGATATTTTGTGTGTCGACACAGTCTGGCTTGTGGTGTCGACACAACCTTTCCGAAGTGTCGACACAATTGCTTCTAGTGTCGATACAGTTGTTTCGACACAAGTCTGCTGGTGTCGACACGGTCTTCTAAAGTGTCGACACAATTGCTTCTGGTGTCGACACAGTCTATCTTGAGTCTCTGGCAGTCTGTTGAAAGCTGGTCTATGTGATGATGATTCTAAGGACTTGGCCTAGACTCTAGGACACAACCATGACCCTGGCTATACATGATGGGTCATACTAGGCAAACCTAATAATGATCCTTGCCCAAATCAGAACTAGGGTTCCAATAGATTGCTCCCCGCAAATTCTGGTAAAAAATGTTAGCATATTTTATGGTGTAGGAGAGGCGACGAACGCGCCTGGGGGAGGAAGGCGTTGCTCCCGTAGTCATGATGGTGCGCGCAGACGCGTGCGCGGGGTCTCGCATGGGCACGTGCGAGCATCCACGCGCAAACATGTGCGAGAGCGCAGGGGCGCACCTGCGAAGGTGCACGCGGGAGCTCCCGCATGGGCGCGCGCGTGTGCCCCTAGGCGTGCCTGGCCACACACGTGCTTGCGCGCGGGGACGCGTGCCTGGCCGTGCGTGCGTGCCACCTTAAGCTGCGCGCGGGTCTGGTCGTGCACGCCTGGCCGGGTGTGCCCAAGGGCACGTGCGTGCGCGGGCTTGCGCGCACAATCGTGTGCACGTGGCCACGTGCGGGCGCGCGCCCGGGGGCCTGTTTCGCGGGTATGTGCGTGTCGTTGCGCGTGTGCGTGTTTGGGTGCTCCTAGGATATTTTTGATTATATCAGGTGACATGCCTTTTGTGCATGACGGGGTGGATGATCTTTGCTTGGACTTTTTAGTATAATTTTTTTTTGATTTTTGCAACAGGGATCGAAGCGTACCGCGAGGCCGATGCATCTTCGTCCCTCTCATAGCGAGGATCAGGTTGCAATATGGAGAAGGAGGTTCGGCCTGCCTGCCAACCTTAAAGTGAAGATGTCGCATATCGAGGAGAGGTTTCAAAATCCTCCTTGTAAGTCGTAGCTGGTTGACGATTTGTGTGGCTAACTTGAGATCGGGATTCTGGTTCCCTCCGTGCGAGGAAGTGGTTGAGATTCTGAAGTTCTGTGGCGTTCTGATTTCTCAGTTTACTCTCTTGGGGATAGTACACCTCATGGGGTTGGTTGTTTTCTTTCGCGAGCATGGCGGGAAACTTTCCCTGGACTGTTTCCGAGATTGGTGTGATGTTCGTTCGGATGGTGGTTAGCGTGTGGTGATCCATAACAACAAAAGATGGCTTGTGAAAGTGCAGGTTAGATCTGAAATACTCTAGAGGGGGGGGGGGGGGGTGAATAGAGTATTGTGCTCACTACAAACTTTTTACAACTTTTGTTGTATTCATAAGTGAACAAGTCAGCAAATAAAATAAAATAACCAGAGCAACCTAAACAATCACAGATAACAGCCAAAACAAAAATAAAGGGCAACCAGACGACACAAGAAATTTTATAGTGGTTCCCCAAACTAGGTACATCCACTCTTCTACCACCCTGGTAGGAATCCACTCATGTTTTTGATCAGGTACCTGACACCAATGAGCTTTTGTTCAGGTGCTCAAAAACCAAAACCTCAAGTCTTTTGGAAGGAGACTTGCAACCAAAATAATTTTGAAGGGAATTAAAACTCTGTATAGGAGTTGGAAAAGGTGATGGTGTCTTCTCTTTCTCAATGACAACTGAGAAGACTGTGGATTGATGTTAGCAGATTTGCTCCCCCTAAGATCAGAAAAACTGGAGCACTGCTACAGGGTGACAGGTCTTGAAGGCTGGAATGCCTGGATCAGAGATTGTTCAGGAACTTTTTTGACAGATAGAGTTTTGTTGTCCTTTTGAAGTTGTCCTGGAGGCTATATCTTTATAATAGATACCTTTTTTGGATAATAAATTTTTTGTTACTCCAATTTTTTAAGTCTCTTGTTTTCTATTCGCACATGGTATTAGAGCACTCAATCTTTTCCTCCTGAATTTTTTTGAGACCTCCCTGTCTGCGCGACCTGTCTGTGCGGCTTGTTCTTCTACTCCCGACCTGTTCTTACGATCTGTTTCTTCTCTTGTCGCGCTCTGTTCGCGCGGTTTATTCTTCTCTTGTGTGGGCGTCCTCTCTGCCCCTCCTTTTCTAGACGCTCTCGCTCTCTTGTCGTCGCGACCTGTTCCTAAGTCGCCGCGACCTGTTCTCCCTTCGCGTGGCCAGTTTCTGCTCATGCGGTCTCTGCTCTGTTCGCTCGACTTGTTTTCCTTTCTCGCAAACTCCTCCCAATTCACATGGTCTTCTCTCTCTCATGTTCGCGCAGCCTTCTCTCTAGCCGTGCAACTTTTTTCCCTCTGCTTTCCTCTACTTCTTGGCTGCAGCCTTCCTAGCCGCTCGTCCTGCTTGCTAGTCGCCCGGCTTGGTGTTTCTGCCCTTATCGTCGCGACCTTCTTTCTCACCGCTTCCTAATGTTCTTGTGCGGTCTCCTGTTTGATCATACAGTCTCTCTTCTATGGCTTCCACCTCCTCCACGTAGTCCACCTCGGTGGTCACATCTTCCGGTAGTGCCCACATTGTTACTCACGGCAGATGGTTGATCGACTCTGGTACTACCAATCATATGACAGGAAATCCTCAGTGTTTTCTCTTCTAGAAACACATGATTGGTTGCCCCCAGTCTTTGTGGCGGACGACTCTTCCTCACCTGTCAATGGGACGGGAGTGGTTCAAGTCACTCCGTCTCTTCGCCTGGCAGATACCCTCTATGTGCCCAAGTTCCTTGCAATTTATTATCGGTTACTTCTCTATGAAGCAACTACGGTGTTCTGTCACATTCACTTCTACTTCTTATTCTTTTCAGGATCCGAACACCCAACGGACGATTGCTACTGGGACTAAGAGCGGCGACCTCTACTTCCTCGACAACATTTCTACTCTATCCGCCTTCTCCTCCTCCTCCACAGATCTTCTCCAATGACATCTTCGCCTTGGTCATGCTCCTCCCCAGCTTCTTTTCCAGCTTCTGCCCCACCTCCCTCCGCATCATCCACCTCTCAACTGTGATGCATGTCAGCTTGGCAAACATCACCGCTCCTCCTTCCCACCAATGCAAAGTCGTGGCTCTTCCCGTCCGTTCGACCTCATTCACTCTGATGTACGGGGGGTCTGCTCCCACCCTCATCATCGGTCGGGGTACTTCATATTTTGTCACATTTATTGATGATTTCTTTAGGTGTACGTGAGTGTATCTTCTAAAAGATCGCTCCAAACTGTTCTCTGTCTGGACATCATTTTATTATATGATTAAGACTCAGTTTGATACATCTACTAAACTCTTTCGTTCTGATAATACTAAGGAATATCTTAGCCATGATTTCTCTTATTTTTGTATGCAACATGATGTTATTCATCAAACTAGCTGTGTCTACACCGCACAACAAAATGGGGTGGCGGAACGCAAAAACCGTCACCTCCTCGATATTGCTCGCACTTTGATGACACAGATGCACGTTCCTCGCTCCTATTGGGGCTATGCTGTCCTCCTATCCTGTTATCTCATCAATCGCATTACCTTCACAGTTCTCCACGATGCCACCCCATTCTCCATTATTTATCCGAACAAGAATCTGTTTCCTCTTACTCTGCGCATCTTTGGGTGCACAACCTTTGTGCACTCTCCTGCTGCCACACATGACAAACTCTCACCACAGGCCACTAAATGTGTCTTTCTGGGGTACTCTACCACTCAAAAATGTTATTGTTGCTTTGACCCCGTTACCCGCAAGCAGTTCGTCTCTACCGATGTCACCTTCTTTGAAAATGCTTCTTACTTCTCTCCCGCCTCCTCCTCTACTCCTGATGATCCTACTTCTCATACCAACCCATCCGTTCCCTCTCCACCTACTGACGTTCCACCACATCCACCATTTCCACCATCTCCACCCTCTCCTCTGCCATGTACACTTCCCGCGCTATCTCCCTCCTCTCCGCAACCGTCTCTCTCTACTTCCGGGCCAGCTCTCTCCACCACAAATGCTCCGAATACTGAGGAACCCGCTGACCTGTATCTCCCCATTGCTCTTTACAAAGGGGTTCAGGCATGTACCCAACACCCGCTTACTGTTGTTGTTTCCTATGATCGTCTTACCTCTTCTCGCAGGGCTTTCGCACTAGCTATCTCGGCCACTTCCACCCCCTGTTCCAACCAGGAGGCCCTTACTATTCCTCATTGAAAGGATGCCATGGATGAGGAGATTCTACTCTCACTGAATGGGGTACATGGACCCTATGTCGTCCTCCATTCGACACAGATGTTATTGGCTGTCTCTGGGTCTATGTGGTGAAGTTCCGCCTTGACGACAGTGTAGATCGTTACAAGGCCCGTCTTGTTGCCAAAGGCTTTACCTAGACGTATGGGGTTGATTATTTTAACACCTTCTCTCCAGTTGCTCGTCTTAGCACTATCAGGGTCTTGCTCTCTGTGGCTGTCAACCGGGATTGGCCCATTTCTCAACTAGATGTTAAGAATGCATTTCTATATGGGGACCTTCAAGAGGACGTCTATATAGAGCAACCTCCAGGGTATGTTGCTCAGGGGGAGACACATGTATGCCGACTACGAAAGGCTATCTATGGTCTCAAGCAGAGCTCTCGGGCATGGTTTGACAAGTTTAGCGGGATTGTGGCGGCTGTGGGTTTTACGAGAGGTTTTGCCAATCACTCCTTATTTATTCGCAAAACCTCCTTGGGTCTGGTAGTGCTTGTTGTATATTTGGATGATATTCTTCTCACCGGAGATGACCAGGCTGGGATAACCTTGACAAAGAAGCATCTTCGCCAACACCTGGTCACAAAGGATGTGGGCTCTCCAAAATACTTTCTGGGGAAAGAAATCTCTCGGAAGCCTAATTCTCTTGTCCTCTCCCAACGCAAGTATGCTCTTGACTTGCTAAAAGAGGCAGGGCAGACTGGGGCTAAACCTGTCCGATGCCCCATGACGACTGGAGAAGATAAAACATGGACGGATGACTCTCCTATTCTTTCAGACGTTACGAGGTACAGACATCTGGTTGGCAAACTTATATATCTCACAGTGACCAGACCCGACATCGCATATGTTGTAAGCAAGATTAGCCAATTCATGCAGGCTCCTAGGGAGTGTCATCTACAGTCTGCCATGAGGATATTGGAGTATATTAAATCAGTGCCTGGGAAAGGACTACTCTTTCAGAAGAATGGTCATTTGAAGATTGAAGCATACTCAGATTCAAGCTATGCTGATGACAAGAGAGACCGCAAGTCAATGTCGGGCTTTTGCACCTTTGTGGGAGGAAATCTTGTGAGCTGAAAGAGCAAGAAATAGTTTGTCATCTCCAGGTCCAGCGCCAAAGAAGAATATTGAAGTATGGCATCGACCACATGCGAATTGAAGTGGTTACGAGATCTCATGCTTGACTTAGGAGAGGTCTATCATCCTCTACCTATGTTTTGTGACAACAAGACCGCTATATATATCTCCAAAAAACCGGTCTTCCATGAGAGAATAAAGCACATTAAAATCGACTGCCACTTTATTCGGGAAGAGATTTTGAAGAAACAAATTTGTACTACATTCATCACCTCCAATAAAGTGCTGACAGATATTTTCACCACGCTAGTGTCCGCCTCTTTTCTTCACATTTGCGACAAGGTGGCCATGATCGACATATATGCTCCAGCTTGAGGGGCAGTGTTGTTGTATGGAGACCGGACGGTCTGGCGGTCTGATTCTGGATGTTTGGAGACCGAGCGGTCTGCCGGTTTCTCCCCGACTGTCTGGTGGCTGGACCATTGCTGTGGTTATCCTGGCGGTCTGACGGTTTGTCCCAGGCGGCTTGGAGACCGGGCGGTTTGGCGGTCTCCTATGGAGGCTTGTGCTCTCTTTCTTGTGGTGGCCAGGCAGTTAACCTATTTGTCTAACCGCGCGGCCTGTTCGGCTTATTTTATGTTAAACCGCTTACACCTGTAATTATTTAGTCCCACATTGCTTAAATTGTAATCTCTCTCATCTCCTCCATTCTATAAAAGGGAGGCTATACCTTTATAATAGATACCTTTTTTGGATAATAAAATTTTTGTTAGTCCAATTTTTTCGGTCTCTTGTTTTCTGTTCACATATAGGGTTACCTCCTACCCTGGTATGGGCCACAGGTAAAGGTTCGGGTCACTTTTATTGGGCCCATTAGGGTTTTGATGGCCCAATAAAAGTTGGGATGTTACAATTTGCACCAGGGATGGCTGGTGTTGTGGACTTGGTCTGGATCTTTACCAAGTCTGGTTGCTCAAGCGGTTAGCCAGGACTGCACTTCTATTCATCGAGCTCATCAGCCTTATGCTTAGCTGTGGGCTTAGAGTGTGCAGACTGGATCTATGTCCATAGAGTATGCAGACTGGAGTGGTATCCGCAGTATCTGCAGGTGTGGTAGACATGTCTTGGCCTGGCTTTGTCGCGACAAGGTAGATAGGTTTCTATCCAGCCTTGGTGGTGCGACCTTGGCGGATTGGCTGTCTGGCCTAGTCGCAGCAACAAAGGCGAACTGGTTTCATGTCCGCACTATATGGATACATCTTGTGCTTGCCATGAGATGGGCGGTGTTCCTACCGGCTAGGGCGGTGACCACACTCCTCTCTGCACCTATAAATAGGATCCCCCTGTCACATCAACAGTACAACTGAATAAACAGTATGTGAGCTCGGGCGATTGCTTCAGATAGGTTTTTATATCCGCAGGGTTTGAGGAGTTGACCAATTTTTTACTGTGCAGATTGTACAGACGGTGCTGAGAAGCCAAAGACTTGGTTCTGACTTAGGTCAGGGATCAATGCAGACTCTACGGTTAAAATCAGTGATTAGCAGTAGGTCACGGCTTGCGACCAGGCGGTCTTCTCTTTAGCAATATTTTCCCTATTCAATAAGCCATCCGCTTCAGGCGGTTTGTTCAGTTCGGCAGCAGTTGTTCGCATTAATCTGACAGATAGGTGACCTTGCGATTAGGCGGCTAGCATATTGCGGACAGAGTTCAACATTGGAATAACGTGGTGTCTGCGCGTCTAGGTTGTGGTCTAGCGACTTAGCGGCTTTAGCGGACTCCATAGTGCAGCTCGGCAGAGTCGGCAATTATTCCTTGAGTTCGGGCGGTTAGATTTTGCTTTCTTGTTTTTTCTTCCATCGGGTACATTGGCGAATCATGTCTCGCCATGTATGCCTCGCTCTATAAAGATTTTTGATAGTATAAGATTTATTGCTCTTCTATTTGCATCTGATTTACTTGGCTTGGTTTGGTTGAGTATTCCCGCGACCTTGTTTCCCATTTTCTGCATCTCACAAATTTTTATATGGTATCAGAGGGAACATAAGTTTGAGCAGTGATCAACCGACATATTTATTTTTTTTCATCTTAAATTCTAGTAGATCAGTGTTGGTGCAATGGAAGGTGGATTTGCAAGGGTTCTTAGAATTGAACTCTTAACATCGACCAATTTCAAGATGTGGAGGTCATGTATGGAGAGTTATCTTTTAGGCAAGGACCTTTGGGAGGTCATTTGTGGAGACGAGAGGCAAGAAGTTACAGCTGTCATTAGCAATGCTGAAGCGGTGAGAGCTTGGAAGAAGACAAACGTGAAGGCAAAGTTTACTCTTAAGCGGGCTATCTCACTGGAACTCTTTGACCACATCATAGGATGTCGGTCTGCTGCTGAGATTTGGACTTCCCTTGATGGGTTGTTCAATAAGAAGAAGTCGTCTATTGATGATGGTCCTTCAACCTCTTATCAGCAAGAGAGGAGTTTTGCTCTTAAGCGGGTGGAGGAAAGAAGAAAGGGCCAAGGTGCTACAAGTGTAATTTGTCTGGTCATTTCAAGAAGAACTACAAAGTTGAACTTTAGTCAGGGCATGTTGTAGGTAAAGAGGGAGCTGGCTCCAGTGCTGAGGAAGGAGAATGGGATAATGCATTGATGACGGGCACATGTGTCTGTTTCTTGTCCACCATCGACAACCAAGATGACTGGATAGTGTACTCGGGGTGTGGTCACCACCTCACCGGAGATGAGTAAAAGTTTTCCTCTCAGCAAGTGTACTCAGGGAATGAAGCTATTATTACCGTCGATGATATGGTGCATGCAGTCGAGAAAGAGAGCGTAGTTTCTTTGGGTAGTGATAAGGGTCCACTCACCTTGAGGATAATTTATCACGTACCAGGGATGAAGAAGAACCTCTTCTCAGTGACCGATGCAGTGGATGCCGACTATTACGTTCTGTTCGGCCTGACAGAAGTGAAGTTTCTCCGCAATGTATCAGCAGTGAAGGCTGACGTTGCTCATGTAGGGAGAAGGGTAAAGGACTTGTTTGTATTATCAACAAGCTCCTATGTTGATCGTATGAGAGACAATGATAGCGCTGCTGTATGGCATGAGAGGCTGGGACATGTCGGGATGGATAAGTTGAAAGCTATGGCGGTGAAGAGTCTTGTGAATGGCTTACCTAAATTGTCATCCTTCGGAGACGGTCATGTTTATGCCGGATGTCAATATGGTAAGGATCATCTCCTTCTGTTTGATAAGTCATAGACCAGGAGTAAAGCACTATTGGACTGTATCCATGGTGATCTGATGTGTCTTACCATCCCCGCCAGTCTTGGAGGCAGCAGATATATGCTGGTATTGATTGATGAATACATGAGGTACACATGGGTGTACTTTACGAAGGAGAAGTCAAACGCGTTCCAGTTGTTTATGGAGTTTAAAGAGCTAGTGGAGGGCCGAATTGTTCTGCAGATTAAGAAGTTGAGAACGGACAATGGAGGTGAGTTATTTTCAAATGAGTTCTCTAACTTCTACAGGAAGCACAGAATCTCGAGATAGATCACTTGTGCACATACCCACAACAAAATGGAGTAGCAGAGTGAAAGTTCTGTCATCTGACGGAGACTTCCAAGTGTTGGCTTCATACTAAAGGCATTCACAGTGTTGAAGCCAAAAATTGACCTCCACGAGAGTTCAAAAATAGGGGTGCAACCAATACCTACTTCTCTCAAGTCCCGACCCTTGACTGGTTGTAAAGGACCTAGAACTAACCCAAAGTCTCAGTAGGGAGGTCCCAACTCTTACTCGGAAGATCTTTGAGAGCTTCCCCTCTAAAGCCAAAAGTTGAGCTGGGAGCTCCTCAGAAAGCACTAGAGAGTTTTAGAGAAAAATGAAAGCCCTTCCTTCTGAAGAGCCCATACGGGTCTATTTATAGTCTTCACTGACCTGAAATTACTAAAATACCCTCGGCTTGTCTGCCAATAGCCAAATCTCGCTGTTATGAAATTCTAAATGCAGACCCTATTGGTATATAGGTAATTTACCCGAGGGAAACTAGGTAATTTCACCCTGGGCCCTGGCCCCCACCCGGTGAGAACCCTATGCCAAGAACTGTCCCACCCTCACTCGGCGGGAGCTAAAGAAAAAGGGGTTGAAGGGTCCCCCGGACCAAGCCCGCTTCCGCCCTCCGCGAGGCGCGAGCCTTCTCGCCCATCTCTGGGCAGAAGTGGGTCTCGACCGGGGCTTGACGCGATCATTCTCTCCTACTCTTAGGCGGGAGATCTTCCGCTCTGAAGCCCAAAGCTAGCCCGAAGCTAGTCCAATCCTGGTCGTTGAGGGGACCTTAGTACTACCCAACGAATATGGGGTTGTACATGATCCCTGCTCTTTACGAGATAGCCTCGCGCTCGGAAAGACTCGTCCAACCCCAAATATTTGGTGGGTATATGCTGACCGGGCAGAGAATCTTTCAGTAGGCCCCACCTTTGCTTTATAAATATGCCGCTGAGTTGGTCCCTCAGGCCATCTCTATTGTCCTTACTCCCTGCTTGAGCTTCTGCCAATCTGTTAAGATGCATGCCAAACCCACTAAAAAGCCGCTCTCAAAAGAGCTTCAGGCTCGTCTCGCGGCTGCCTAGGCGCGAGCTCGCGCTAATTGTGACAGGGTTACCCCCTGGCTGATGGGCAAGAGGCCTGCCAGCGAGAGAGCGCTGGGCGAGAAACCCATTGGTGAGAAGTCCGCCGGAGAGAAGCCAACTGGCGAGAGGCCAGCTGGCGAGAGTTCCCTCCCTAAAAAGAAGAAGGCTAAATCAGTGAGGCGTGACCTGCTGAAATAGAACCGAGCCCTGCCTACCCCAACTCCAAGCCGTGTCGATATCCTCCCTTCTCTGCCAAAGGTATTTTTCAATCCTTTCGCACTTCCCATTAGCGCGAACATTTCAAGAGTTTGATCATAGCTATATGTTGAAAAACCACTCCTTTCATAGGGGTCGGTGCCTAGGGATGCTGTTGACTTTCCGTCTGCAGACTAGGAAGCAACCGGCCTCCGCAATGAGGACCCGCCTTCCGCTTCAGGGGCCGCTCCACCCAATTCCCCAGCTGGTCTAACCAATTGTTACCCGAACTCACCCTCCCTGCCGGAGGGGTTAACCCCGTGCTGTCTGCTCCCGCGCCGAGACCTCAACCTCTGGCAATAGAGGGAGCCCCTGTTGCCCCACTTGGCGAGACCAGCCCACCGGAGCGCAGGACCTTTCGTCCGGGTCGGGGCAAGCCGCTCCATCTGCTTTTCGGAAAAGGCACATAGGATCAGCCCGACACCTCTCGCAATCCGTCGGGAAAAGACATTCCTCGTTCCCCAGGCAAGTGAGAGCCTCCCCACTCTTGAATCACCCTCCCCCTCCTCTTATTCTGACCGTTTCCCGTTTCTTCAGAGTCAAAAGACCAAGGGACTGAAAGGGATGAAAATGAAGAGGAAGTAGAAGAAGAAGAAGAAGAAGAAGAGGAAGAAGAAGAAGACTCGCCCCTCCCTTCCGCCGGCGAGATGGAAAACTTTCTCGGGGGCCCCAAGAGCGGAAAGGCGCGAAGGCGGAGGATTGCGATAGTCTTGTCGAAGCTCGCGCGGCAGCAAAGGGACAACTCCGCCGCGGTGAAGAAGATCCACGAAACGATGGAACGGCGATTGGCGATTGTTGAGCGGGACTGCGTAGACCTCCTTGGCGGGGCGGGATCCCATGATACAGCTTCCGGTGAAACCTCACTTGGGAGGCACATCGCGTGGATTCGAGATCAGCTCCGCCTGGCCAACCGGGGGCTGACCACCCTGACGGCCTTCTTCGACCCTCGAGACCCTCCCAGGTCTGGCCGGCGAGAACTAGGTCGTTGGAGGTGGGTGCCATACAAATCTCTTATGGTGATCTCCCTTCTTTACCCATCTTCTTGGCCTACCTCTTCCCTTTGTACCCTTTTCGCTTTTTAGCGCCGGATAGTTTCTTATAAGCATTGCGTGTTACTGTTGTTATTATTATTTTTTACTATTGTTTGCCTGGGATTCTCTCCTAGCGAGACCCTACCTATATCTGTGTTTTTCCAGCTCCCTTTTGCATGTTATCCTTAATACCTTGTGAATGCCTGATTCATATGTCTCGCTCACAGCTTCTCGCATATTGAGGGACGTTTGAATTTTTCCCAGCCTCCCCTGGAGGCTATTGCTTCCCGCCAAACCAAGGAGAGCTTACCCGTCAGGACGGAAGTCGAGGATTCAAAGCATCCGGGTCGTTGACTCGTTGACTTTTCCTCCGCCGTATTTCTTGAGAACTCATAATTACCTTGCTTTCTATAAATAGGTCAGTCCACCCACCGCATTCACCGCATTTATTCCAAAACTCTGTCTACCTGTCAACTGCTTCCGCCCTCCCTTGCAACGCAAAGGCCCTCGTCTTCGCGTCCCCCCTCTTTTCTCTCCTTCCTCCGAGATGTCAGGCGAGAGCGAGGTCAGCTCCAAGTGCACACAATCTTTCCTCGATCATGCCTTCCCGCCTTGCTGGCTCATACAAACGGAATTCGTCACCATAACCAAGAACTTTATCCCGCCCGGGTTCACCGCGCGGAAACCTGGGCACGAGGACAGGCTGAACCTCATGCCGGAAGGGGAGCTCGCCATTACCCTGGAGCATTTTGAAGCAGGCTTCCGGATCCCCCTCTGGCTTGAGCTGCGTCAGGCCCTGCGCTACTACGGGGTGGTTCCCGCCCAGCTAAATCCCAACTCCATCTCCCTCCTTGTGGCTTTCGCCTGCTACATGCGGGCGGAAAGGATCGAGTTCAACTTATCGATCTTTCGGAAGCTGTTCAATTTCCGAGCCAAGGGAGGGTCGGTCTTCCTTTCCGGCCAGTGGGTGAAGATGGCGGGTCTTGCTAACATGCACCACCACTTTGCGGAAAGGTTTGTTTTCATCGCGGGATCTTTCAGCAACATCCCTCTCGCCCCCATTCAGTACGACGACGTGATTTACAAGCCCCCCACTCTCGGGGAGCGAGAGGGCGCTCTCGTTGAATTCTTTGGCTCGAAGGTTTTCGACGTTCCCTTCCTCCGGTGGGACCTGGAAGCCCTCCAACCGGTACCCCCCGGCGAATGTAACTTTTTGGATTTAACTTGCGAAAGCTTATTTCGAGGGAAAGACTAAAATACCACGGGCTTTGTAGGTGAGCGAGATCTTCTCGTCCACCAACCCTTCGAGGAGACTGGGGTGCTCGCCGACACCCTGGCTCTCGCCAAGGCGATCGCCGTCGCCTGCCGGAAGGAGCCAGGAGCTTCCTCCGCACCAAGTGTTCCAAAGCGGAGACCAAGCTCCCTCCCAGCCCCCTTTCCAAAAAAATCAAAACTGACCACCATGGAAAAAGGCAAAACGGTGATATCGGCATCCGCCGAGACCCCCGCCGCGACCCCTTCCACTACCGCCAAGGTGGATGTAGGCCGGCCTGCCGCAGAGACTCCCGCCGTGACCTCCTCCATTGCCGGCGAGGCAGATACTGGCCAACCTGCTGCGGAGATTTCGGCCAAGCCCTCTCGTGGTCCGATGCCGAGAGTGCAACAGAACTTCGGCTTCGGTGACAAATATAAGGACATGGAGGGCTTTCCTTTGCTCCAGTGGGACCCTACCGATAACCGTATAGCTGTTTCCACCCTTCTCCCCTCCTGGAGGGAGGGAGATGATGTCACCGACCAAGCCTTCGTGCTGGGCTACGACCTCTACAGTCGGGAAGATGCCTACTCCTTTAATAGGACAATGACCAAGGCTCTTGTTTTCGACGCCGCCCAGGCGCAGCTTCGCACGGTCCAGCTTTCACACATGGCCGGGCGCCGCACCCTCGCCATTGAGCGGAACTTCGTCGATATGCTTAGGGCGAGGGATGCCTCGGTGGCGGAAGCTGCCACCCTGAAGGCTGAGTTAGCTGCCGCCCAACAACTCCTCTCCACTCACCTAGCCCCCGAGGTAAGTAGGACCTTCCAACATTTCTCGCCCTTCCATACATTTACGCCTTTTGCCTGAATGGATCGCCTCGTAGGATCTCGGGGAAATTGAGTTGTCTCGCGCGCGAGTGGCCGCGCTGAGGGTGAGAACTAAGTATTGCAGGCCGAGGTGAAGCGTCTGGAGGGGGCCCTAGCCTTGGCCAAGGATCGGCCGTCGCGGTAGGAAAGAGTAGAGTGCTTCCATTACTCTACCTATGAGATGGAAGTGATCGTCCAAGAGAATGAGCAAGAGACAGCGAAGATGGTAATCGAGGTTTTGCGAGAGTCGGGGCTTCTGAACGAAGGAGGCAAGATCCTCACTGTGCGAGGGATCCTGCCTTTTTTGTTCAAGCCCATCACCCGACCTGCGGGAGAGGACGGCTCTCCGGCCGATGACGCGGCGGAGCTTGCGGGAACTGGCGGCTGCTTCCTCGGCGAGTCCTCCGGCTACTCCCCCAGCAGATCCTCCGGTGGGACCTCCAACGGTAGCTCCAGCGGAACCTCCCACGAATCGGCTCAATAGCCTCTGTGTCTGTTGACCTGCTTATTGTAACCTTGTTTTGAGTTCATTACGATTAACTTTTATGAACTGAGTTACTGTAATCTTTGTACAGGGGCGGAACCCCCTCACTGTCCTAACTCCTTTTTGAATGTGTAAAAGTTTTGCTTTGTCGCTGGAATGCTTGTCATCTTTATGCAAACCCTAGGCTCTTAGGTGACAACTGCCTTCCATTCAAAGAGTGGGCTAAGTGGGATCTTTTGGAAAGGGTATGTCGAGAGCCTTTCCGTAAAGGCTGCGCCCGGAATCCCTGTAGAGTCATGCTTGTCGGGGTCCCCGGCCAGATGACTGTGGCGAGAGCCTTGATGAGGACCCGACTGAAACCCCTGCTGGGAGATTTGTGCCGAGAGCCCTGCTGGGAGGGTTGTGTCGAGAGCCCTGTCGGGAGGGGTCTGGGTCATTCCCTCCCTACTTAGGACTTGAAAGTGTCCGATTCTAAACTTGTTAACAATGGGCTTCATGACTCCATCATGATTTTAACTGCCTCGTCTGCTTGTCGTAAACCCAGCCATCGAGTCCTACTGGGACCACTTAAACAAATAATCTCCCCTTTCCTTCTTCAGCCCAGAGAGATACTTCAGCCCTGTCAGCTAGTGGGAACCAAATAATGAGTCTACTCGGCATCATGTTTATCCCTTCCAAATTTTCTTTTAACTCTCCTCCTTTCCCCTCAGGTGTGCCTACAACCCTGTCCAGCTAATGAGAGCCTGAGTAGCGAGTCTACCCAGGGCCGAGCAGCACTCGGGGTCCCTTACCCCCACAGGCGAGCCTTCGGTCCTGCCAGCTAGTGAGAGCCTGCGCAGCGGGTCTACCTGGGGCTGAGACAGGCTCGGGGTAGTGCAAAAATCTCCAAGAACCAATCCTTTCCCCCCCAGGTGTTTGAGGAACTTGTGTGTTCCTATAATTGTTTTTTGCAATTTTGTATGGTCACTTAACGGTGTTTTGTACAACTATAGGTGACCAGAAGCGGTGCTGGGCCGTCAGAACGCCGAGTTTCCGAGGCTAGTAGTGCACCAAATGATGCTTCTGCAATACCTCCATCGGCTGAGACCATACGATTGGTGGTCGAAGCAACCTGAACATAACTGGGTTATGTGATTGTATGGGAGATACGTGACTCAGGGAAGCTTGACCCGTGCATACGACTTAATTGACGTTGCGGTGTGAGCAACGAGTCAGGTGGAACTGTACCCGATCTATGTCATTCTATTAAAGTGACCTAAAGTTACTTGACACTTACCATTGGCATATATGGATGGTCTTAGGCAGTGGACAGAAAGACCAGATGCTCACGAGTTATTGCCGTCCTGGGGGCGGTGGTGAGTCGACGGACTTTGACCGTGATCACCGAGAATGTGCCCTGAGAGCACGGGGCTTGTGGTCGTGCGTGCCAACGCCTGTGACGCAATGTATTTATATACTGCTTGGTTATGCTAATAAAGTGCAGGGAAGTAGCATCGCTGCCCCGAATTGGGGGCGGGATCGTTATAATTTGGTCAGCATTGCTGACCGTTGCTTTGGTTTGCCACCGTTGCGGTGGATTGTGTTTGCAGGTGCTGCGGAGCCGAGCGGTAAATAGCGGGCTAAAGCCCAAGTTACTGAGCCGGCCCTCGAAGGCCTAATTTTGAGTGTTTTCTTTTATTCATGTATGGCCGGCCTACGTGTCGAGGTTTGAAAACATGTAATTTGAGGAAAACAATTGTAAGGCCATAAGGCCTGAGCATGTGTATTTGTACTTCATTCCTTTTGGCTTATTAGTGGATATTCATGCTAGTGTTGGGTTCTTTATTAATGCAACAATTTTAATTGCTTCCGCTAGAATGCTTTGTGTAGGATGTTATTATTGGTTGGATGGTTTCCATTGAGTAACCACTCGGTCTGTCCGTGGCATATGACGTCGGGCCCCGACCGGACCTACTGTTATATGCTATGTGACGGATAGGGGGTGTTACAATTTGGTATCAGACTACTGGTTTCGGTCAGGCTTAAAATGAATTCGTGGGCGAATTCTTTTAAGGGGTGGTGAGCACATGTGTGTGCGTCATCGTTATAACAGCAAAAGAACCCATGAATATCCACTTAGGAATGAAAAATACACGTGTTTGAGGAACCTGCGCATTCCTATAATTGCGTTTTGCAATTTTGTTAGGTCGCTTAACGGTGTTTTGTACCACTATAGGTGACCAGAAGCGGTGCTGGGCCGTCGGAATGCCGAGTTTCTGAGGCTAGTAGTGCACCAAATGATGCTCCTGCAACACCTCCATCGGCTGAGACCATACGATTGGTGGCCAAAGCAGTGTTTGCCATGATCAATGCGCAGCCTGCAAGGCAAATGCAGCAGCCCGCTCCTGCGATGGAGCAGGTACCTCTTCTAGAGGTTGAGCCAAGAAGAGTGGAGCAGGTAGTAGTGGAGCCATTGGTGCCAAGGAGGGCAACCAAGAGACAGCTCAAACATGTCATGAGCTTTAATCCTCCGGTATTCTCGGGGTTGGGAACCCCATCTCAAGCTGAAGACTGGCTCTCCCGTGTGAAGAGTCTTGACAGCGACGGAGACGGAGGAGTGGCAGATGACCACTATAGCTATGTTCCTGTTGGATGGAGACGCTAGGCTGTGGTGGGAGGGTTTGGAGCTGCATCTATTGAGAGGAAGGCAACTTCAGACGTATCAATGGAGGAGTTCTCGACACTCTTCTTGGCTAGGTACCTCCCTTCGACTCACAGTATAGCTTTGGAGAATGAGTTCTAGAGATTGGTATAAGGAGAGAGTAGCATGGATGAGTATCTCCACAAGTTTACTCGGTTGGGTCGGTATGCTAGCTCCACCATCGCGGATGAGGAGCATCAGACCAACCGTTTCTCCGAAGGTCTAAGAGATAACTTGAGGCTACTACTCTCGGGGCTGATGACGCAGGGTTTCTTGACCTTGGTCAACACGGCCCGGTCCTTGGAGAAGGACATGAAGAATGTTCAAGCGAAGAAGAGCTTGGGTGATAAGAGGACTGAGTTCAAGGTGCCGGCTAACTCAAAGTCTGGGCACCATAAGTTCTTTAAGAAGGCTAGGACTTCGGGTCCAGCTCCTTCTTCCGGTGCTTCTGGGTCGACCACGGGTCGGACCCCGGGTGCATGTTTTACTTGTGGGAAGCCGGGGCACTTTGCCCGTGACTGTTGGAGCGAACGTCTCAAGTCCGAGAGGAAGCCGAGAGCAACTTATGAAGAGAAGGGCAAGGCGGTGGAGTCAACCACGTCCCATTATGCTCCGGCTCAACCAAGGGTTTATAATCTTGGCCAACAGGAGTCCATCAAACATGCAGATGTGGTGACAGGTACGGTTTAATTTGTAGCAAGTTAAGTTTCTTTAAATACTTATTATGCGTATGTTACCTTACCACTGCTTGTTTAGGATTTGTTTTGATTTGTGAGTTTCCGGCGAGAGCACTCTTTAATACGGGAGCTTCACACTCCTTCTTGACCGAAGGATTCATATCGTGCATCGGAGTACCTTCTTCAATGGCGAAGGACAGGTTGGATGTGTTGTTACCGAATGGGTGTTCGATGCGCGCGGATAAAATCTGCGATGTTAAGATTCGTATTGTGAATCAAGAGTTCGATCTGCAAGCGTCGTTACTACCGTTGGTGGAGTTCGACGTTATATTTGGCATGGACTGGCTCTCGGAGCAGCAAACCTATATTGATTGCGGTCGCAAGGAAGTCAAGTTGGGAGCAAGTCGTGAGACGACTTTTACGGGCTTGAAAGGGTCGAGCAAGACGTTGATGACTGCTCTTCAGGTGGTGAAGGCGGTTCGTGCTGGTGCAGAGCTGTTCTTTACACTAGTGGAGATTGCAAAGCCGAAGCCTATGTTGGATAGTATTTCAGTGGTAGCTGAGTACCCTGATGTGTTCCCCACCGATCTCCCTGGAGCCCCGCCTCAACGGGAGATAGATTTCACGATCGAGCTAGTGCAAGGTGCGAAGCCTGTGTCACGATCTCCGTATCGGCTAGCGCCTAAGGAAATGGCGGAGCTGAAGGTGCAACTTCAAGAGTTGTTGGAGCAAGGGTTTGTGCGTCCAAGTTCGTCACCTTGGAGTGCACCGGTCCTCTTTGTAAAGAAGAAGGACGGGAGCTTGAGACTTTGTATTGATTATCGGGAGTTAAACAAGTTAACGGAAAAGAACAAGTACCCAATCCCAAGGATCGATGATCTTTTTGATCAGTTGGTCGGGTCGACGGTGTACTCTAAGTTGGATCTCAAGTCTGGTTACTATTAGCCGAGGATAAGGGAGAGTGATATCCCTAAGACAGCGTTCAGTATAAGATACAGGCATTACGAGTTTACGGTCATGCCGTTTGGGCTGACGAATGCGCCGTCAGTGTTCATGGATTTGATGAACAGGACCTTCAGGGAGTACTTGGACCATTTTGTGATCTTCTTCGTCGACGGTATTTTGGTGTACTCGCAGAGTGAGGAAGATCACTTCAGGCATCTTCATTTGGTTTTGGAGACGCTAAGGAGGAATCAATTGTACGCCAAGTTCTTGAAGTGCGAGTTTTGGTTGTTCTCAGTGGCGTTCCTCGGTCATATAGTGAGTGGGGAAGGTATTGCAGTGGATCCGACGAAGATTGTTGTGATACGAGAGTGGCCTGAGCTTTCTACGGTAGCGGAAGTCCGGAGCTTTCTGGGGCTTGCCGGCTATTATAGGTGCTTCGTGGAGAACTTCTCACGGATAGCGTTACCTCTCACTACTTTGACGAGGAAGGAGTAGAAGTTCGTTTGGACGCCGGAGTGCGCGTGAGATTTTGAGGAGTTGAAATGTCGGTTGACCACGACTCCTGTGTTGAGTTCGCCGAGTGGGACTGAGGGTTATGAGATTTATAGCGATGCTTCAGGCAGTGGTTTGGGTTGCGTGCTACTGCAACATGGAAGCGTTATAACGTATGGCTCGAGACAATTGAAAGTGCACGAGAGGAATTATCCGGTCCATGACTTGGAGTTAGCGACCGTGATTTTTGCCTTGAAACTGTGGAGACACTACTTGTGTGGGGTAAGGGTCGATATCTATACCGATCATAAGAGCCTGAAGTATTTGATTGATCAGAAAGATCTGAACATGCGGCATCGTAGATGGATGGAGTTCTTGGGGGACTATACATTCAAGATCCATTACGTGCCTTGTAAGGGCAATGCGGTGGCGGACGCGTTGAGTCGTCGGGCCCCAGCCCAAGCCAATTGGCTGTCGGTCCATGACGAGCTGTTGGTTAGGGAGTTGGAGGCGTTGGAGATCTTTTGCGTTGATAAGCAATCAAGTGTTGAAGCAGTATTGAATTGAAATGAAGTCCAATATGACCTGGCTGATCGGATTCGGTAGGCATTGGATATGGATGTCCACATGAGCAACTCATGATAGAGGCTCTGGATGGGTCAAATTCCCAATTCGTTGTGGAGGATAGATTACTTTGGAAAGATGGTCGTCTATGCGTCCCAAACGTGGGCAATTTGCGGGTGGAATTGTTGTACGAGGCACATCATACCAAGTACTCAATTCAAACGGGGAGCACGAAGATGTACCGTGATGTTAAGAAATTGTTCTAGTGGCCAAGACTGAAAAAGGATGTGGCGCTCTACGTGGCGAAGTGTCAAACTTGCGCCTTTGTGAAAGCAGAGTGCCAAAAGCCGGGAGGATTCTTGAAATCCTTGCCTATTCCGGAGTGAAAGTTCGACGACATTACTATGGAATTTGTGCACGGGTTGCCAAGGTCGCAAAAGGGGAACGACGCCATTTGGGTGGTCGTAGATCGTCTAACGAAGGTGTTGCATTTCATTCCGCATAGGAAGGATGATCCGGTTGAGAAATTGGCAAAGCTATATGTGGATAATATTGTACGGCTTCATGGTGTGCCCCGCAGCATCGTGAGTGACCGAGATGGGCGTTTCACGTCCAATGATTGGAGGCTGGTGCAGCAGATGTTGGGAACAAAGCTGAGTTTTAGCACAGCCTTTCATCCACAAACGGATGGGCAGACCGAGAGGGTCAATAGGACAATGGAAGACATGCTTCGCATGTGTGTCCTGGACTTTGTAAAGCAATGAGAATATCACCTATACTTGGTGGAATTCGCTTACAATAATAGCCACCAGATGAGCATTCAAATGGCGCCCTTAGAGGCCCTTTATGGTAGAAAATGTCGCACGTCGTTGTCCTGCTTGGAAACGGGTGAATCAAAGTTGTATAAGCAACTAGAGGTGGAGGATGATACTTCTTTAGTGAGAACCATTTGGGAGAGGTTGCTAATCGCTCAGGACCGCCAGACTAAGTACTATAATGCCAAGCACAAAAACGTGGAGTTCACTGTTGGCGATTGGGTGTACTTGAAGATCAAGCCGTTCAAGGGTGTCTCCCGGGTGCGGCGCTTGAAGAAGCTAAGCTCGAGGTACCTTGTACCGTTTGAGGTTCTGGAGTGGATTGGTGAAGCAGCGCACCTGTTGAAGCTGTCAGTAGAGCTTAGTGGTCTACATGATGTATTTCATATATCGGTACTACGGAAGGCGGTGAAAGAGCCTACGCAAGTGATCACGGTCGATCAAGTGCCGGTTGATAGTGGGTTGATGACGAAGGTCAGGCCCAAACGTATTGAGGACTCGAAAGTCAAGCGGCTACGCAATAAAGAGATCAGTATGGTCAAGATCCGTTGGGACAACTGTGGTCAGGAAGAGCTCTCTTGGGAGCGAGAGCAGACTATGCTTGAGGAGTACCCGGAGTGTTTTGCTCAGGTACCGTTTAAGTTTTATGCTTATCTTTCCTTTATGTAATTTTGGGGGCGAAATTATTTTAAGAGGGGGAGAGTTGTAACGCCCCAAAACTCAAAAGAGCGACGGGAGGCATTTTGGGCCAAATTTGGAATTTGGCTGGGGGCACACGACCTGGGACACGGGCATGTCCCAGGGCGTGTCAGGCTCGAGTCGACGATTTGGCCGAGAGGTCGACGAATTTTGGAGTCGATGATTGTCGAGCAGCAAACACAGCCTGATACATGGGCGTGTCTTAGGGCATGTCGATCTTGTTTTGACGATCGGCCCAGGAAGTCGACATTTTCGCTCCACGATGTGTCGAGACAGGGAACACAGCCTAGGACACGGGCGTGTCCAAGGCCGTGTCAGGTGGTCGACGAACTGCGCTCGACGAAGTATCGAGACAGTGAACACGGCCTGGAGCCTAGGCGTGTTCGGGTTTGACACAGGCATGTCAATTAGTATACGGGGGTGTCCAAGACCCGTGTGAGTCTCGGGTTGATGTTGGTCCTGTGTTGATGGGGGAACATGCCCGGGAACACGGGCGTGTACTGGCTGACACGGGCGTGTCAGGTCGAACACAGGCGTGTTGGATGCCCGTGTGTTTTTCGAGACGCGTCGATTTTGACGGCGAATGAGGGACACGACCCTAGACACGGGCGTGTCGCAGGCCGTGTTCGGCCCAGGTTTTACATTTCAGCTACGGATCGTAGCCGTTCATTTCCTTATTTTGGGATCCGACGGTTGGGGGTTATTCCTACTGGGATATACCCGGGATTGGGCCTTTGAAACCCTCATTTCACTTGAGTGGTTCTCTTTCTAAGTCTAGAGAGAGGGGAGAGCAAAGGAGGAAGAAGAAGCCTAGATCCGGTTACCGGCGGAGCTTTGGAGCTCCAAATCGCGAACCGACTTCGGAACTACGGAGGCAAGGAGAGTGCGGTGCTTTCCATCCGCTTACATTTCCATGGCGCTGTACAACCTCGTATTCGCGAAGAGTGGGCCCCAAACAAGGCAAACGCGTTTAAACTTTTTGGAGATTTTGCACTCTCGGTGGCCAATTTTGGCTCTAGCTTGGAAACACACTAGTAGGGGGAGGAAAAATCTACCTCCCCCCGGTGGCCCTCTTTACGGGGGAGGGTACGACAAGTTGGCTGACACCCGCCACATCACGATAGGTGCTTGGCGGCCTGGCGGGGCGAGACCGGCCGAGGGCCGGGGTCTCGCCCTGCCCTCTTCTAGCTTGGCGGCCTGGCAGGGCAAGACCGGCCGGGGGCAGGGGTCTCGCCCTGCCCCCTTTCTGCTTGGCGGCCTGGTGGGGCGAGACCGGCCGGGGGTCGGGGTCTCGCCCTGCCCTCTTCTTGCTTGGCGGCCTAGCGGGGCGAGACTGGCCGGGGGCCGGGGTCTCGCCCTGCCCTCTTCTAGCTTGGCAGCCTGGCAGGGCGAGACCGGCCGGGGGCCGGGGTCTCGCCCTGCCCTCTTCTTGCTTTGCGGCCTGGCGGGGCGAGACCCATCAGGGGCCGGGGTCTCGCCCTGCCCCCTTTCTGCTTGGCGGCCTGGCTGGGCGAGACTGGCCGGGGGCCGAGGTCTCGCCCCTTGCCGCCCCTGCTTTTACCGTTCTGCCCCCCGGTGTGGCTGTTTTCTATTGGCCCGAGGCATATTTGGCGTAGGGGTATTTCAGGCATTTTGGACCATGGGATTTGGAAAACTATAAATAGACCCCCTTGGGTGCCTTTGGAGGAGGGAATTTTTCCTTGCTTCCTCCTCCCTTAGCTTCTTCTTGGTAGAGTAGAGAGAGCTCCTCCAAGGTACCCTAGCTCGAGCATTGGATTGGAAGGGGAAGTGCTCAGGTAGCCTTCCGGGTGTGAGGTGGGACCTCCGCGCTAGAGCCGAGGGTCTGTTCCTAGTTTTCCAAGTCTTTGGTCAGTGACGTTATCTTGAGTGTAGTAGGTGTGAGGTCACCCCTTTCCAGGGACCCCAAACTCCACAGAGACCAAGTTTTTGGCTTCAACAGGCGCCAAGGAAGAACGCTAGGGTAACGATTCTCTACATGAGCATGTGAAGCTCTACTTCTTTTGCATTGGGAAGCCCGCTCTCGCGAGTTTGCGGTGAGTTTGAGGCGTTCCTTCGGGTAGACATGAATAGTCCCCGTTGTGTACATGTAGAGTCCGTAATCAAGAACGGATATAGGCATGATGTGTGAAGCCTACCCGGACAAGTTGGTCTGGATCGGTGATGTTGCATTGCATAAATGGCCGGAGAAGACTTCGTGCGAATGTTTGTTTCTCGGGTTTTCTACGTGGTAGATTGCAACAGAGAGCCTTGGGGATTAACTCCAATGTGCACCCGAAAAACTGGGCAGATGCGTGGTTCTGCCAACATGATGGCCTGGGAGCCAACCTGAACATAACTGGGTTATGAGATTGTATGAGAGATACGGGACTCGGGGAAGCTTGACCCGCGCAGACGACTTAATTGACGTTGCGGTAGGAGCAACGGGTCAGGTGGAACCATACCCGATCTATGTCGTTCGGTTAAAGAGACCTAAAGTTACTTGGCACTTACCGTTGGCATAGATGGAGGGTCTTAGGCAGTGGCCAGAAAGACCAGATGCTCACGAGTTATTGCCGTCCTAGGGGCGGTGGTGAGTCGGTGGACTTTGACCGTAATCACTAATAATGTGCCCTGAGAGGACGAGGCGTGTGGCCGTGCGTGCCAACGCCTGTGATGCAATATATTTATATACTGCTTGGTTATGATAATAAAGTGCAGGGATGGAGCATTGCCGCCCCGAATTGGGTGCGGGATCGTTATAATTTGGTCAGCATTGCTGACCGTTGCTTTGGTTTGCCATCGTTGCGGTGGATTGTGCTTGCAGGTGTTGCGGAGCCGAGCGGTAAATAGCGGGCTAAAGCCCAAGTTGCTGAGCCGGCCCTCGAAGGCCTAATTTTGAGTGTTTTCTTTTATTCATGTATGGCCGGCCTGTGTGCCGAGGTTTGAAAACATTTAATTTGAAGAAAACAATTGTAAGGCCATAAGACCTGAGCATGTGTATTTGTACTTCATTCCTTTTGGTTTATTAGTGGACATTGATGCTAGTGTTGGGTGTAACACCCCCATTCATCACATGGCATATAACAGAAGGTCCAGCTGGAACCCGACACCATATACAACAGACAGTCGGAAGGGTTACATAAGAATATCCAAACTATCTAATTAAGAGTACTCGTCCTACACAGAGCATTCTAGCGGAAGCTTTTTAAATAGTTGAAAGAACCCAAAACTTAAATCCATAGATCATGAATGTCCACATCCACACAATAAGAATGAAAACCAAATACACTGAAAGGGGAAACACGACCTTATGGCCTTACAATATTTCACTTAACAAATAATGTCTTACATACATCGGCTTGCAGGCCGACCACACATGATAAAATAAAAACAACTATTCTTTACGGCCTTCAAGGGCCAGCACGGCAACATGGGCTCCAGCCCGCTATTTTGCAACCGGCTCCGCAGCACCTGCAAGCAACATTCCACCGCATGGTGGCAAACAATGCAACGGTCAGGAAAAACCGACCAAATTATAACGACCCCGTCCCTTTCTCGGGACGGCGGTGCTCCTTCCCTGCAAATCATTAGCCCAGCTAAGCAATTATGTAAAAACATACTTCGCTACAGGTGTAGGCTCGCACGGCCAAACACCCCGTGCACTCAGGGCACATTAACGGTGAATCCTGACACTTCAGCGTCTTCACCACCACCACTAAGATGGCAACCACATGAGCATTTAGCCTTTCTGACCACTGTCTAAGGCTCGCGACTATGCCAACGTCCAGTCCCCTTTTCGGGTCTCTCGCACCGAACCACATAGCCCAGGTCCGATTCCACTTGCCCGTTGCTCACAACTGCGTAGTTCACCTTAAGACGTACGCACAGGCCAAGCTTCTCTCGGATCCTGCCATTTCCAAACAATCACATAATCCAGTTATGTTCGAGGCCGATTCTCAGACCGCCAAGTTAGCAGAACAACGATTCCACTCAGTTTTCTGGGTGCGCCTTGGAGCTAACCTCCAAGGATCCCTGCTGCAATCTACCACGTAGAAACCTGAAAACCCAAAGCACGGAGTCTTCTCCGGCTAATCATAACAAATGCAACATCACCGATCCAGACCAACATGTCCGGGTAGGCTTCACACACAATGCCTATGCCCGTACTTCGATTCCGAACTCTATATGCAACACAAGGGGGACTATTCACATCAACCCCAAGGAACACCACACACTCACCGCACACTCGCGGGAGCGGGATTCCTTATGCAGAAAGGAAGAGCTTCACATGCTCAAGTTGAGAATCGTTACCCTAGTAGTCCGCTTTGGCTCCATGGAAAAACTACACGGATAGAAGTATTCGCAACAATCTTTCCTCCACGGATACGCTCTCATATCTCAAAACGGTGCTCCGATGCTCCGCCGGCGGCCGGAATCCTCCTTCTTCTTCCTCCTCTCTCTAACTCCTTGGAAAGAGAATGGTTTGGAGAAAATGAAGAATTAACTCCCCTATTCCCGGTCTTAACAAAGCAGGAGACCATCTGGGCCGTTGGATCTTATTTAAAGAAAACGAACGGCTCAGAACCGCTCAAAAATCCCCAAACCTGGGCTGAACACAGCTAGGCACACGGCCGTGTCCAGCTCAGTTGGTGATAGGAACTATTGAAGGTTGCCTATCAAGGGGGTTGCGGGTTCGAGAACTGGACTCAACAATGCACCGCGACAGAGAAACAGGCGCGAAGAGGCTTTGGTGTGCTTGGGCTGCAGCCCGGTAGCGATGTCCAGAACGAGACAAGCCTATGGGCCTCTGAGCTCAGGCCTGGGGTCGTTACATTGGGTTCTTTATTAATGCAACAATTTTAATTGCTTCCACTAGATTTCTCTGTGTAGGACATTGTTATTGGTTGGATGGTTTCCATTGAGTAACCACCCAGTCTGTCCGTCGTATATGACATCGGACCCCGACCAGACCTACTATTATATGCTATGTGACGGATAGGGGGTGTTACAGAGTACGCCTACCGGACGGCTCTGAGATGATCGCAACCGCCAAGTGCGAATTCGAGATACTTATTGAGGGAATGACCTTTGATACACCTGCCACAGTCTTGAGGATGCCATAGTTTGATCTCATTCTAGGTATGGCGTGGTTGGACTGGCACTTCGCAAGGATTGATTGCACGGAGAAACGAATCTATTTGAGACATGGGGACTCGGATGTCATCTTCCAAGGTATTAGCTTCACACTTCGCATGTTGTTATCTTCAGTTCAGGCTGTAAAAGCCCATATGAAGGGGGATGAAGTCTTCATGATCTGTTTCGAGTTGAAGGAGATGACGTTGGATATGAAAGATGTACGGATAGTGCGGGACTTCCCCGAGGTATTTCCTGAGAAATTGCCAGGATTACCCCCGCATAGAGAAGTTGATTTTCAAATTAATTTAGTACCAGGCGCCAAACCTGTATCTAGGGAACCTTACTGAATGGCCCCGAAGGAACTCGCGGAGTTTAGAGTTCAACAATAAGAACTGGTGGAGTCAGGGTTCGATCGCCCCAGCTCATCACCCTGGGGAGCCCCTGTATTGTTTGTCAAGAAGAAGGATGGAACCCTGCGTTTGTGCATAGACTACCAGGAGCTCAATCGATTGACGGTGCAGAATACTTATCCGCTACCCCGGATCGACGAGCTGTTCGATCAACTGGTGGGAGCGCATTGGTTTTCTAAGTTGGATTTACGCTCGAGATATTATCAGTTAAGAATACGAGAGGAGGACATCCAGAAAACGGCCTTTAGTTCAAGATATGGATTGTACGAGTTCACTATAATGCTGTTTGGGCTCACAAATGCCCCTTCGGCCTTCATGAGCTTGATGAACAAGGTGTTTGAACCTTATTTGGATATCTTTATCATTATTTTCATCGACGACATCCTGGTCTACTCAAAGACGGAGGAGGAGCATATTGAGCATTTGACCTTGGTATTGAAGAAACTAAAAGAGCACGTCTTGTTCGCCAAGTTCAACAAGTGCAAATTCTGGCTTAAATATGTTGCTTTCTTGGGGCATGTGATCAATGGAGCAGGACTAGCGGTAGATCCGGCCAAGGTGCGTGTCGTGAAGGAGTGGTCACCCTTGAAGTCAGTGATCGATGTGCGGAGCTTCCTTGTACTTGTCGGGTATTATCGCAAGTTCGTAAAAGGATTCTCAAAGATAGCCCTCCCTCTTACTTCCTTGACAAAGAAAGGTGTGTCATTTGAGTGGACTCCCAAGTGTGAAGCGGCATTCCAAGAGATGAAGGATAGACTTACCTCCGCCCCATCCTAGCACTTCCGTCTGGGAAGGAAGGATTTCAAGTCTACACCGACGCGTCATATCAATGGATGTGGGCGGTGTTGATGCAACACAGACACGTGATTGCCTATGCTTCAAGACAGTTGAAGAAGCATGAAATCAATTATCCGATTCATGATTTGGAGTTGGGAGCAGTGGTATTCGCCTTGAAGGTTTGGAGACATTATCTATACGGCGTCCACTGCGCGATCTTTTCTGACCATAAAAACTTAAAGTACGTTCATACACAAAAGGAGTTGAACTTGAGACAACGGTGGTGGTTAGAGTTTTTGTGCGATTATGAGTTCACCTTGAACTACCACCCCGGAAAAGCGAACTCGGTGGCCGATGCATTGAGCAGAAAGGTACCAGACTCGAGCCCAGAGTCTCGGTTAATGAGTATGGAGTTGGCTCGGATGATTGAAGAGATGGATATTACTTTGGTATATAAGGCTCATTTAGCAGAGTATACAGAGTACTTGGCAACCATGAGCATAGTTTGTGATATCCGAGACCGAATCCAGGTGGAGCAAGGAAGTGATGCGGCTCTGGCCTCGACAATCAAGGCAATCGAAGATGGGACTACTGATGAGTATACACTAAAAGACGGCCTCGTTTATTTCCGCGGCCGGCTCTACATTCCCAAGAGCAGTAAAATATGGGAGGATATCTTGAGAGAGGCACATTGCTCACAGTATTCAGTGCACCCAGGTATTGCCAAGATATACGCCGGCCTACGGAAGACCATGTGTTGGCCGGGAATGAAGAAGGATTTCAAATATTTTGTTACACACTGCGAAGCTTGTCAAAGGGTGAAGGCGGAATACAAGAGCCCCGGTGGTTTGCTACAGTCATTGCCCATACCCGAATGGAAGTTCGAGGATATCTCCATGGACTTAGTCCATGGGTTACCTCGGTCACACTCAGGGAATGATTCGGTGTGGGTGATCATGGATCGTCTGACGAAAGTAGCCCGGTTCATCCCTATGAAGAAAGAGGCTCACGTGGATGTCTTGGTACGCCTTTTTGTGGAGCAGTTCGTACGGTATCATGGCGTGCCTAAGACAATCATTTCTGACCGGGATGGTCGTTTCACCTCAAGGGAGTGGAAGGCGGTACAAACGTATTTGGGTTCGCGCCTTACCTTTAGCACCGCATTTCATCCTCATACGGACGGGCAGTCTGAGAGAACCATCAGAACACTGGAAGATTTATTGAGATTATGTGTGTTAGATAGAGGAGAGCCACATGAAAGGCTCCTACCATTGGTAGAATTCTCCTACAACAACAGTCATCAAGCTAGCATTAGCATGACACCCCATGAAGCCCTTTACGGAAGAAGGTGTAGAACCCCCTTGTCTTGGGTGCAAGATGAAAACCCAAAGGCGTTGGGTATTGAGTTTATCGATGATACGGATGCAGTGGTTAGACTAATATGGGATCACATGTTGGAGGCTCAAAATTGGCAGGTGAAGTATTACAATGCAAAGCACCGGATGGTGGAGTTTCAAGTGGGTGATAAGGTGTTTCTGAAGATTCGGACGATGCATGGAGTGTCACGGGTGCGTGGTGTTAAAAAGCTCAGCCCAAGGTACGTTGGGCCTTATACTATACTGGAAAGGATTGGCTCGTTGACCTATCAGCTGGAGTTACCGTCGGAGCTAGAGAATCTCCACGACATGTTCCATGTGTCGTCGCTTCGAAAAGCACTGTTGCGGCCCGATCAATATATCCCCACTACTGATGGTGCAGTGGTGACTGATAGGTCTGTGCGACTGGAGCCGGTGCGGATCGTAGACAATGAGACAAGAATATTGCACCGCAAAAGTGTTCCTTTGGTAAAGGTGCTATGGTCTAATCATGTGAAGGAGGAGTATACATGGGAGCCGGTGGTCTTGATGCAAAAACGCTACCTGGAATTATTTCCTAAAGGTAATTTTGTTTAAAAGCATATTTTATCTTCTGTTATGCTTTTCTCCCATAGCCTTAGCCTGATTTCGGTGATGAAATCTTTTATTTTGTTTATAGGATTTGTAACGTCCAGATTCGCACTAGGCCCCTCGTGCGCGTTTTTGAGTCAGGGGTGCTGACTTGGGTTCGGAGGAGATCTGGCAGCAGGGGTGCACTTGTAAATGGGAGGAGAAATCAGTATAGAATAGGACACGGGTAGAGACATGGGCGTGTCCTTACCCGTTTAGGAGGGGCCAGCTCTCGAGTCGATGACTCGAGTGTGTCCAGAGAAGGACACGGGTAGGGACACAGGCGTGTTACTACCCGTGTGAAGTGACACGGGTAGAGACACGGGCGTGTCCCTACCCGTGTGTGTGTCGAGTTGAACTCGACGAAGCGTGTCGAGATCGACGAAGTGTATCCTGTGAAGTGACACGGGTATAGACACAGGCGTGTCCCTACCCGTGTGCATGTCGAGATCGACGAAGCGTGTCGAGATCGACGAAGTGTATCCTGTGTAGTTGTAACGCCCCGAAACACAAAGGAGCGACGGGGGACATTTTGGGTCAGTTTTGGGTTCTGGCTGCAGGCACACGGCCTGGGACACGGGCGTGTCCCAGGGCATGTCAAGCCTGTGTTGACACTCAGCAGGGAAGTCGACATTTTGAGGTTGACATTGTGTCGAGACTGGGCACACGGCCTGCGACACGGGCGTGTCGACTCGTGTCGACACTTAGCCCGCGAAGTCGACACTCTTCGTTCGACGAAGTGTCGAGTGTCGAGACCGTGTACACGGCCTGGAGCCCAGGCGTGTTGAGATGACACGGGCAAAGACACGGGCGTGTCCTAGAACCCGTGCAGTGCTCGGGTTGTTTTCGGGGAAAAATGATGGGGGTACACGGCCGTGTCAGGTGGAACACGGGCGTGTCAGGTCGAACACGGGCGTGTTCGATACCCGTGTGAGGTTCCAGGCAAGCCGATTTTAACGGCGAATGAGGCACACGGCCCTGGACACGGGCGTGTGCCAGGCCGTGTGCGGTCCAGATTGGGCATTTAAGTCCGGAATCAAAGCCGTTCATTTCTTTAATTGATGATCCAACGGCTGGGGGTTGTTCCTGAAGGGATATACCCGGGATTGGACTTAGAAACCCTCACTTTTCATAAGTTATCATCTTTCTAAAAGCTTAGAGAGAGAGGAGAGCCAAGGAAGGAAGAAGGAGCTAGATCCGGACATTGGAGGAGCTTCGAAGCTCCAAATCGCGAGCCGACTCCGGATCCGCGGAGGCAAAGCTAGTGCGGTGCTTTTCATCCGCTTACTTTTCTATGGCGCCAAAGAGGAACGCTAGGGTAACAATTCTCTTCTTGAGCATGAGTAGCTCTCCTTCTTTGCATAGGAAGCCCGCTCTCGCGAGTTTGCGGTGAGTTGGAGGCGTTCCTTCGGGTAGATATGTGTAGTCCCCGTTGTTTAGAGTCTGTAAGCGAGAACGAACATAGGCATGATGTGTGAAGCCTACCCGGACATGATGGTCCGGATCGGTGATATTGCATTGCATAAATGCCGGAGAAGACTCCGCGCGATTGGTTGTTTTTCGGGTTTTCTACGTGGTAGATTGCAACAGGGAGCCTTGGGGATTAACCCAAAGGTGCACCCGGAAAACTGGGCGGATGAGTGATCTTGCCAACTTATGGGCCTAGGTGCCAACTAGTACATAACTGGGTTATGTAACATTGTACGTTCGATTCACGGGCTTCGGGGAAACTTAACTCGTGCCGATGATATTTAAGTGTCGTGGCAAGTGAGCAATAGGTTAAGTGGGAACCGTTCCTGCGTTATGCCGAGGGCATAGAGGTCGGGTCTTTCTGTCGATGACATTAAAGTGTCGTGACATAGGCTGTTGATGACATTAAAGTGTCGTAACGTCTGCCTAAAAGACCATTTTGCTCATGAGTTATTGCCGTCCTGGAGATGGTGGTGAGTTAGCGGCTTAGACTGCGATCACCGAGAATGTGCCCTGAGAGCACGGGGCGTATAGCCATGCGTGCCAACGCCTGTGATGCAATGAGTTGTTATATTGCTCGTTTATGCTAATGAAATGCAGGGAAGGAGCATCGCCGCTCCGAGCTGGGGGCAGGATCGTTATAATTTGGTCAGCATTGCTGACCGTTGCCTTGTTTTGCCACCGTGCGGTGGTTTGTTGTTTGCAGGTGCTGCTGGACCAAGCGGTCAATAGCGGCCTAAAGCCCTTTTTGCGAAGCCGGCCCTCGAAGGCCCAATTGGATGTGTTTACTGCTTTATTCATGTATGACAGGCCTGCGTGCCGAGGTTTGTAAATCATGTAATATCAAGTGAACCCTATTTGTAAGGCCTTAAGGATTGTACTGGTGTATTTGTAACATTCCTATTTAGTGTTGGTGGACATTCATGCTTTAGTGCTGGGTTCTTTGTTGCAACTTCTATAAACTGCTTCCGCTAGAATGCTCTGTGTAGGACGTTATGATTGGTTGGATGGTTTCCATGAGTAACCACCCAGTCAGTCTGTGGCATACGGCGTCGGGCCCCGGCCGGACCTACTGCTATATGTTATGCGACGGATAGGGGGTGTTACAATTTGGTATCAGACTACTGGTTTTGGTCGGGCTTAAAATGAATTCGTGGGCGAATTCTTTTTAAGGGGTGGTGAGCACATTGTGTGCGTCATCATTATAACAGTAAAAGAACCCATGAATGTCCACTTAGGAATGAAAATACACGTGTTTGAGGAACCTGTGTGTTCCTATAATTGCTTTTTGCAATTTTTTTGGTCGCTTAACGGTGTTTTGTACCACTATAGGTGACCAGAAGTGGTGTTGTGCCGTCAGAACGCCGAGTTTCTGAGGCTAGCAGTGCACCAGATGTTGCTCCTGTAACACCTCTATCGGCTGAGAACATACGCTTGGTGGCCGAAGCTGTGTTGGCCGTGATAAATGCGTAACCTGCAAGGTAAACGCAGCAGCCCGCTCCTGCGATGGAGCAGGAACCTCTTCAAGAGGCTGAGCCGAGGAGAGTGGAGCAAGTAGTTGTGGAACCGGTGGTGCCAAGGAGGGCAACCGAGAGGCAGCTTAAGCATGTAATGAGATTTAACCCTCCGGTATTCTCGGGGTTGGGAATCCCATCTCAGGCTAAAGACTGGCTCTCCAGGGTGAAGAGAGTCATGACAACAACGGAGACGGAGGAGTGGCAAATGACCACCATCGCTACGTTCCTTCTGGACGGTGAAGCGAGAATGTGGTGGGAAGGATTGGAGCTACACTTACTGAGAGGTAGGCAACTTGGTGATGTCTTGATGGAAGAGTTCTCGAGATTGTTCTTGGCTAGATACCTCCCTTCGACGCAGAAGATAGCGTTGGAGAATGAGTTTCTGAAGTCGGTTCAGGGTGAGAAGAGCGTGGATGAATATCTCCATGAGTTCACTCGTTTGAGTCGATATGCTAGCTCCACCATCGTGGATGAGGAGCGCAGGACTAATCGTTTCTATGAAGGATTGAGAGATGAGTTGAGATTATTACTCTCGGGGCCGATGACGCAGGGTTTCTTAAACTTGGTCAATACTGCCCGGTCCTTGGAAAGGACATGAAGAATGTACAAGCAAAGAAAAGCTTGGGTGAGAAGAAATCTGAATTCAAAGTGCCGACTACTTCAAAGTCCGGCTATCGGAGGTCTTTCAAGAAGCATATAACTTCAGGTCCAGCTCCTTCTGGTGCTTTTGGGGCAACTGCGAGTCGGACCCCGGGTGCGTGCTTTACTTGTGGAAAGACGGGGCATTTTGCCCGTGACTGTTGGAGCGGACGTCCTAAGTCCGAGAGAAGGCCGGGAGCGACTTATGAAGAGAAGGGAAAGGCGGTGGAGTCGACCGCGTCCCACTATGCTCCGGCCCAACCAAGGGTGTATAATCCTGGCCAACAGGAGGCCATCAAACAGGCTGATGTGGTGACAGGTACGGTTTAATTTATAGCAAGTCAATTTCTTTAAATTCTTGTTATGCACACGTTACCTTACCACTGCTTGTTTAAGATTTGTATTGATTTGTGAAAATCCGGCACGAGCACTCTTCGATACGGGAGCTTCACACTCCTTCTTGTCCGAAGGATTTATATCACGCATCGGAGTCCCTTCTTCGATGGCGAAGGATAAGTTGGATGTGTTGTTGCCCAATGGGTGTTCGATGCGAGCGGATAGGATCTGCGATGTTAAGATTCGTATTGGGAATCAGGAGTTCGACCTGCAGACGTCTTTACTTCCGTTGGTGGAGTTCGACGTTATATTTGGCATGGACTGGCTCTCGGAGTAGCAGGCCTATATTGACCGCGGTCGCAAGGAAGTCAAGCTGGGAGCAAGTCGTGAGACGACTTTTACGGGCCTAAAGGGGTCGAGAAGACGTTGATGTCTGCTCTTCAGGTGGTGAAGGCGGTTCGTGCCGGTGCAGAACTGTTCTTTACACTAGTGGAAGTTGCAAAGCCGAAGCCCGTGTTGGATTGTATTTCAGTGGTATCGGAATACCCTGATGTGTTCCCCGCAGATCTTCCTGGAGCCCCGCCTCAGCGGGAGATAGATTTTACGATTGAGCTAGTGCCAGGTGCAAAGCCTGTGTCACGATCTCCTTATCGGCTAGCGCCTAAGGAAATGGCGGAGCTGAAAGTTCAACTGCAAGAGTTGTTGGAGCAACGGTATGTGCGCCCGAGTTCTTCGCCTTGGAGCGCACTGGTCCTCTTTGTTAAGAAGAAGGACGAAAGCTTGAGGCTATGTATTGATTATCGGGGGCTCAACAAGCTGATGGAGAAGAACAAGTACCCAATCCCCCGGATTGATGATCTTTTTGATCAGTTAGTTGGGTCGACTGTGTACTCGAAGTTATATCTCAAGGCTGGGTACTACCAGCTATGAATAAGGGAGAGTGATATCCCGAAGACAGCGTTTAGTACGAGATATGAGCATTATGAGTTTACGGTCATGCCATTTGGGCTGACTAATGCGCCGTCAGTGTTCATGGATTTGATGAACAGGACTTTCAGGGAGTACTTGGACCATTTCGTGATCGTCTTCATCGACGATATTTTGGTGTACTCGCAAAGTGAGGAAGATCACTTCAAGCATCTTCATTTGGTTTTGGAGACGCTAAGGAGAAATCAGTTGTATTCCAAGTTCTCGAAGTGCGAGTTTTGGCTATCCTCAGTGGCGTTCCTCGGTCATATAGTGAGTGGAGAGGGTATTGCTGTGGATCCGGCGAAGATTGTTGCGATACAGGAGTGGCCTGAGCTTGCTACGGTAGCGGAAGTCCGGAGCTTTTTGGGGCTTGCCGGCTATTATAGGCGCTTCGTAGAGAACTTCTCGCGGATAGCGTTACCTCTCACTACTTTGACGAGGAAGAAGCATAAGTTCGTTTGGACACCGGAGTGCGCGCGAGCTTTCGAGGAGTTGAAGTGTCGGTTGACCACGACGCCTGTGCTGAGTTCGCCATGTGTGACCGAAGGCTATGAGATTTATAGTGATGCTTCAGGCAGCGGTTTGGGTTGCGTGCTACTGCAACACGGGAGTGTAATAGCTTACGGCTCGAGACAGCTAAAAGTGCATGAAAGGAACTATCCGGTCCATGACTTGGAGTTAGCGGCAGTGATTTTTGCCTTGAAGCTATGGAGACACTATTTGGACGGTGTGAAGATTGATATCTACACCGATCACACGAGCCTGAAGTATCTTATTGATCAGAAGGATCTGAATATGCGGCAGCGTAGATGGATGAAGTTCCTGGGGGACTATACATTCAAGATCCACTACGTGCCTGGTAAAGGGAATGCGGTTGCGGACATGTTGATTCGCCGAGCCCCAGCTCAAGACAATTGGCTATCGGTGCATGATGAGCGGTTGGTGCGGGAGTTGGAGGCGTTGGAGATTGTTTGTGTGGATAGACAATCAAGTGCTGAAGCAGTTCTGAATTGGACTGAAGTCCAATATGACCTGGCTGATCGTATTCGGCAGGCTTTGGATATGGATGTTCATATGAAGCAGTTCATGGTAGAGGCTCTGGATGGGTCAAATTCCCAATTCATTGTGGAGGACGGATTGCTTTGGAAAGACGGTCGTCTGTGCGTCCCAAGTGTGGGTAATTTGCGGGTGGAGTTGTTGTACGAGGCACACCATACCAAGTACTCGATTCACCCGGGGTGCACGAAGATGTACCGTGATGTGAAGAAACTATTTTGGTGGCCGGGTTTTAAGAATATTGTGGCGCTCTACGTAGCGAAGTGCCAAACTTGCGCCTTGGTAAAGGCGGAGTGCCAAAAGCCGGGAGGATTTCTTAAGTCCTTGCCTATTCCGGAGTGGAAATTTGACGACATCTCTATGGACTTTGTGCACGGTTTGCCAAGGTCGCAAAAGGGGAATGACGCCATTTGGGTGGTTGTTGATCGGTTAACGAAGGTGTCACATTTCATTCCGCATAGGAAGGATGATCCGATGGAGAAGTTGGCAAAGATTTATGTGGATAACATAGTACAACTTCATGGTGTGCCCCGCAGCATCGTGAGTGACCGAGATGGGCGGTTCACGTCCAATGATTGGAGGCTTGTGCAGCAAATGTTGGGAACAAAGCTGAAATTCAGCACAGCCTTCCATCCGCAAATGGATGGGCAGACCGAGAGGGTCAATAGAACCATGGAAGACATGCTCCGCATGTGTGTCTTGGATTTTGGAAAGCAATGGGAAGACCACCTTTATTTGGTGGAGTTCGCATACAACAATAGCTACCAAGCGAGTATTCAGATGACGCCTTTCGAGGCCCTATATGGTAGAAAATGTCACACGCCGTTATCTTGGTTAGAAACGGTTGAGTCAAAGTTGTATAAGCAATCAGAAGTGGAGGGTGCTACTTCTTTGGTGAGAACCATTCGGGAGAGGTTGCTTATCGCTCAGGACCGGCAAGCGAAGTACTATAATACCAAGCACAGGAACGTGGAGTTCGCTGTGGGCGACTATATGTACTTAAAGATCAAGCCGTTCAAGGGTGTCTCGCGGGTGCGGCGATTGAAAAAGCTAAGCCAGAGGTACCTTGGGCCGTTTGAGGTTCTGGAGCGAGTCGGTGAAGCGGCCAATCAGTTGAAGCTTTCAGTGGAGCTAAGTGGTTTACATGATGTATTCCATATTTCGGTGCTTCGGAAGGCAGTGCAAGAGCCTTCGCAAGTGATCGCGGTTGATCAAGTGCCGGTGGATAGTGTGTTGACGACAAAGGTCAAGCCCGTGCGGATTGAGGACTCGGAGGTCAAGCGGCTACGCAATAAAGAGATCAGGATGGTCAAGGTCCGGTGGGACAATTGCAGTCGTGAGGAGCTCTCTTGGGAGCGAGAGCAGACAATGCTTGACGAGTATCCGAAGTTGTTCCGCTCAGGCACAAATTTTGGTTTTGTACATGTCTTTCCTTTGTATAATTTCGAGGACGAAATTCTTTTAAGAGGGGAGAGTTGTAATGCACCAAAACATAAAGGAGCGACGGGGGACGTTTTGGGCCAGTTTTGGGTTCTGGCTGCAGGCACACGGCCTAGGACACGGGCGTGTCCCAGGGCGTGTCAAGCCTGTGTCGACACTCAGCCGGGAAGTCGACATTTTGAGGTCGACATTGTGTCGAGACTGGGCACACGGCCTGCGACACGGGCGTGTCGCAGGGCGTGTCGACCCGTGTCGACACTTAGCCCGCAAAGTCGACACTCTGCGTTTGACGAAATGTCGAGTGTCGAGACCATGTACACGGCCTGGAGCCCAGGCGTGTTGATGTGACACGGGCAAGGACACGGGCGTGTCCTAGAACCCGTGCAGTGCTCGGGTTGTTTCCGGGGAAAAATGATGGGGGTACATGGCCGACCACACGGCCGTGTCAGGTGGAACACAGGCATGTCAGGTCGAACACGGGCGTGTTCGATACCCATGTGAGGTTCCAAGCGAGCCGATTTTGACGGAGAATGAGGCACACGGCCCTGGACACGGGCGTGTACCAGGCCCTGTGCGGTCCAGATTGGGCATTTCAGTCCCGAATCAAAGCCGTTCATTTCTTTAATTGATGATCCAACGGCTGGGGGTTGTTCCTGAAGGGATATACCCGGGATTGGACTTAGAAACCTTCACTTTTCATAAGTTATCATCTTTCTAAAAGCTTAGAGAGAGAGGAGAGCCAAGGAAGGAAGAAGGAGCTAGATCCGGCCATTGAAGGAGCTTCAAAGCTCCAAATCGCGAGCCGACTCCGGATCCGCGGAGGCAAAGCTAGTGCGGTACTTTTCATCCGCTTACTTTTCTATGGAGCCAAAGAGGAACGCTATGGTAACGATTCTCTTCTTGAGCATGAGTAGCTCTCCTTCTTTGCATAGGAAGCCCGCTCTCGCGAGTTTGCGGTGAGTTGGAGGCGTTCCTTCAGGTAGATATGTGTAGTCCCTGTTGTTTAGAGTCTGTAAGCGAGAACGGACATAGGCATGATGTGTGAAGCCTACCCGGACATGTTGGTCTGGATCGGTGATGTTGCATTGCATAAATGCCGGAGAAGACTCCGCGCGATTGGTTGTTTTTCGGGTTTTCTACGTGGTAGATTGCAACAGGGAGCCTTGGGGATTAACCCAAAGGTGCACCCGAAAAACTGGTCGGATGCGTGATCTTGCCAACTTATGGGCCTAGGTGCCAACTAGTACATAACTGGGTTATGTAACATTGTACGTTCGATTCACGGGCTTCAGTGAAACTTAACTCTTGCCGATGATATTTAAGTGTCGTGGCAAGTGAGCAATGGGTTAAGTGGGAACCGTTCCTGCATTATGCCGAGGGCATAGAGGTCGGGTCTTTCTGTCGATGACATTAAAGTGTCGTGACATAGGCTGTGGATGACAGTAAAGTGTCGTAACGTCTGCCTAAAATACCATTTTGCTCACGAGTTATTGCCGTCCTGGAGATGGTGGTGAGTTAGCGGCTTAGACTGCGATCACCGAGAATGTGCCCTGAGAGCACGGGGCGTGTGGCCATGCGTGCCAACGCCTGTGATGCAATGAGTTGTTATATTGCTCGTTTATGCTAATGAAATGCAGGGAAGGAGCATCGCCGCCCCGAGCTGGGGGCGGGATCATTATAATTTGGTCAGCATTGCTGACCGTTGCCTTGTTTTGCCACCGTGTGGTGGTTTGTTGTTTGCAGGTGCCGCTGAACCAAGCGGTCAATAGCGGGCTAAAGCCCTTTTTGCGAAGCCAGCCATCGAAGGCCCAATTGGATGTGTTTACTGCTTTATTCATGTATGACCGGCCTGCGTGCCGAGGTTTGTAAATCATGTAATATCAAGTGAACCCTATTTATAAGGCCTTAAGGCTTGTACTGGTGTATTTGTAACATTCCTATTTAGTGCTGGTGGACATTCATTCTTTAGTGCTGGGTTCTTTGTTGCAACTTCTATAAACTGCTTCCGCTAGAATGCTTCATGTAGGACGTTATGATTGGTTGGTTGGTTTGCATGAGTAACCACCCGGTCTGTCTGTGGCATACGGCGTCGGGCCCCGGCCGGACCTACTGCTATATGCTATGCGACGGATAGGGGGTGTTACAGTAGTGACACGGGTAGAGACACGGGTGTGTTCCTGCCCGTGTGTGTCGAGTTGAACTAGACGAAGCGTGTCAAGATCGACGAAGCGTGTCGAGATCGACGAAGTGTATGGCACGGGTAGAGACACGGGCGTGTCCCTACCTGTGTGTGTCGAGTTGAGTTCGTCGAGATGTGTCCAGAGAAGGACATGACCAGGGAACATGACTGTGTCACGTGGACACGGGTCGGGACACGGGCGTGTCCCTACCCGTGTCGAGTATTGAACAGACACTAAAACCGTCATTGACGCTTCGCCCGAAGCAAGACACGGGTAAGGACACGGGCGTGTCCCTACCCGTGTCACTTTTCATATATTAGGGTTGTGAAAACCCTAGCCGTTTTCACTCCTCATTCCAGCCATTTTTACTAAGGGAAACTTCTGTAGAGAGGGAAAACTGCTGGAGCAAGTCTTGGAGGAGAAGATCCGCCGCCGCCGTGAAGGAGAAGATGCCGCCGAGGAGAGTTACACGATCCATGGCCGGAAATAGTGGAAACGCCGGAAATGAGGTGAGCTTCCTCCCCTCTCCCATGGTGATAGAACTGTAGATATCTACTTGATATGTCGACTCAAAAGTGTCTAGACTAGTGAGATGGTGATTTCTCTAGGAAGATGCCGTTCTAGGGCTTGTGCTCTAAGGCTAGTTGTGTCTTCAAACTCTCCAACCTTCTATGTGAAAATGGGGGATGGTTTTGTGAAGAATCATGGCCCCATGAGGGTGAATAAGGGAGGAGGAACTTCTGGTGTGATTTTGGAAGACCGACTTGAGGAGGACGATGAACCGATGCCGTTCATTCCGCCTTAAGATGCGTGCAGAATCTGTATTCTGCATGCAGTGATCTTCTTGGCCATTTTCAGGTGTGATATGTCTAGATCTGGGTTGTCGACTAAACACGAAAGTTGAATTCCTCGAAAATACCTTTCCAACGAGTGGCTGCACGACTTCAGGCAAAGTCTGTAGCCACGGTAAAGTCTGAACGAATATGACGTCCGATAAATCATGTATGCAGAAATTGTGTTCTGTACGCAGCGGACTTCAAGGCTGATTTCAAGTATGATACTTTTGAATCTGGGTTTTGGTCTGAACATGGAAGTTGTAACCCATGGAAACACCTTTCCATTGAGGGGTTACACGCCTTAATCGGGTTCCTATAGCTTCGGGAATCTCCGGTCGATACACACTGCGAAGCTTGTCAAAGGGTGAAGGCGGAATGCAAGAGCCCCGGTGGTTTGCTACAGTTGTTGCCCATCCCCGAGTGGAAGTTCGAGCATATCTCCATGGACTTTATCCATGGGTTACCTCGCTCACGCTCAGGGAATGATTTGATGTGGGTGATCGTGGATCGACTGACGAAAGTAGCCCAGTTCATCCCTCTGAAGAAAGAGGCTCACGTGGAGGTCTTGGTACGCCTTATTGTGGAGTAGTTCGTACGGTATAATGACGTGCCTAAGACAATCATTTCTGACCGGGATGGTCGTTTCACCTCAAGGGAGTGGAAGGCGGTACATGCATATTTGGGTTCGCGCCTTACCTTTAACAACGCGTTTAATCCTCAGACGAACGAGCAGTCTGAAAGAACCATCAGAACACTGGAAGATTTATTGAGATTATGTGTGTTGGATAGAGGAGAGCCATGAGAAAGGCTCCTACCATTGGTAGAATTCTCCTACAACAACAGTCATCAAGCTAGCATCGGCATGGCACCCCATGAAGCCGTTTACGGAAGAAAGTGTAGAACCCCCTTGTCTTGGGTGCAAGATGAAGACCCGAAGGCGTTGGGAATTGAGTTTATAGATGATATGGATGCGGTGGTTAGACTAATATGGGATCGCATATTGGAGGCTCAAAGTCGGCAGGCAAAGTATTACAATGCAAAGCACCAGATGGTGGAGTTTCAAGTGGGTGATAAGGTATTTCTGAAGATTCGGCCGATGCATGGAGTGTTACGAGTGCGTGGTGCGATACTGGGGCTCAAGGTACGTTGGGCCTTATACTATACTGGAAAGGATTGGCCCGTTGGCCTATCGGCTGGAGTTACCGCCGGAGCTAGAGAATCTCCACGGCGTGTTCCATGTATCATCGCTTCGAAAGGCGCTGTTGCGGCCCGATCAATATATCCCCACTACTGATGGTGCCGTGGCGACTGATAGGTCTGTGCGACTGGAGCCGGTGCGGATCGTAGACAACGAGACAAGAATATTGCGCCGCAAAAGTGTTCCTTTGGTAATGGTGCTATGGTCTAATTACGGGAAGGAGGAGTATACATGGGAGCCGGTGGACTTGATGCAGAAACGCTACCCGGAATTATTTCCTCGAGGTAATTTTGTTTAAAAGCATATTTTATCTTCTGTTATGCTTTTCTCCCATAGTCTTAGCCTGATTTTTGGGTTGAAATCTTTTATTTTGTTTATAGCATTTGTAACGTCCCGATTTGCACTAGGCCCCTCGTGCGCATTTTTGAGTCAGTGGTGCTGACTTGGGTTCGGAGAAGTGCTGGCAGCTGGGCTGCACTTGTAAATGGGAGGAGAAATCCGTATAGAATAGGACATGGGTAGAGACACGGGCGTGTCCTTACCCGTGTGGGAGGGGCCAGCTCTCGAGTCGACGACTCGAGTATGGCCAGCTCTCGAGTCGACGACTCGAGTTTGTCCAGAGAAGGACACGGGTAGGGACACGTGTGTGTTACTTCCTGTGTGAAGTGAAACGGGTAGGGACACGAGCGTGTCCCTTCCCGTGTGTGTGTCGAGTTGAACTCGACGAAGCGTGTCGAGATCGACGAAGTGTATCCTGTGAAGTGACACGGGTATAGACACGTGAAAGAAAACTATTGTCGACCTAAATCACCTAGAGGGGGGTGAATAGGTGGTTTGTGCGTCTTTTGCGGAATAAAAGATAATTAGAGCACAACACAGAAATATCTACCAATATCACAGAAGACACAAGATATATAGTGGTTCCCCAACCTTGGGTACATCCACTTTCCCTCACCGATCTAGCAATCAACTAGACTCGACTACTCTACTATCTCGGATCAAAAATCGATCCTACCCTCGGAACAAAGTTCCTACAAACTCGATCCAAACAAAAAGGATCTACACCTCGGAAGATAGCACTTCCTACAAACTCGGAGTGAAAAACTCCTACACTCGGAGAAGATTTCTCCTACAAGAATAATATGAGGTTTACAAGAATACAAACAGTAAATCACTCAGATCTGGAAGACACGGCCAGGATCTTCTTCTTTTCAACTTTGTAGCACTATCAGAAATCGGTAAAGAAGTTCTCGGCTTCGATCTGGATTTACTCGCTTTTACAGAAATTGAGAGAGAATAAGATCAGCGAAGTCGATCTGTAACTCTCTTCAGAAAAGTCCTCTGAAAGTAGAAGCTTTGGCCGGAGAAGAAGGCGGCGGCGGCTTCCGATTTGCGAAAATCAGAGAGGAGTCGGCTAAAGAATATTTCTCGAAATAGAATGACAAGAAATCTTGGAGAATACTTAGGGTTTGTCATTTTCTGATAAGACTTTATATAGGAGAGACTAACGGTCATAATCAGTCATAATGATGTACACGTGGACCAATCATGTCGCGTGATTTGAAAAATCCCGTCAGAAAAATGACTTAGCAAAATTTCGGAAAGATTCAGCCAACTACACGAGTAAGTCAATAACTACTCGAGTAGTTGAATAACTACTCCAGTATATTATGGAGAACATACTCGGGTAAATATATAAAGACTACTCGAGTATATAGAGATCAACTACTCGAGTAAGCAGACAGAACTACTCGAGTAAGTGTAGAGACCTACTCGAGTACATAAAGGATCTACTCGAGTACTGGAGAAGTTACTCGAGTATATTACATGAACTACTCGAGTACATGAAGTACTACTCGAGTGGAATACTTAGAAAAATTCTAAAGAGGTCTGCTGGCAACTACTCGAGTAGTTGAACTAAACTGCTCGAGAGGAAGTAATCTACTCGAGTAGGTGAAAGTTCTACTCGAGTAAACGACTTAGAAAAAATTCTGGAGTAGGGAAATGTCAAGGTACACGAGTGACACATGATCTACTCGAGTAGGTATAATGAACTACTCGAGTATGTTTCTATCTACTAGAGTATGTGAGTATACTTACTCGAGTATATGAGTATACTTACTCGAGTATATGACTTAGAGAAATTTAGATGAGGAAACCCTTTAGTACTCGGGTATAAAGAGTAATCTACTCGAGTATATAAGCATGTTACTCGAGTATATGACTTTGTCTACTCGAGTAGGTGACTTAGCTACTCGAGTATATGACTATGTCTACTCGAGTACAAGGTTCCTTTACTCGAGTAAATTATACCCAGACTACTCGAGTAGGTGAAAGCTCTACTCGAGTAAAACACTTAGAAAATTTCTGATGTTGTAAAAGCTGATTCTTCTAGGGTAGCCAACTTCCAATACCTTTCCCATAGTCCAATAGCTTGAATATGAAGTGTATCCCAATAGAGAGACCACACATGAGTCAACACCTTGGAATATACAATGAGGGATTACATTGCACAGTTCCTGTGTTTGGTGACCCACTGTGAGCTGACATTGGTTTACACTTCCCAGTGAAATTCCTGCAAACATATAGCTCAAACCAAGCATCAAATACAACTTAATTCATCTTAGTTCCAGGGTGACTTCATCAAATCTGGGTTCATGTGGATGAAATACCCAACAATCTCCCCCTATTTGTTGAAGTCAGAACCCTTTACACTAAGGTGAATTATGAACATAAAAGAAATTAAGAAAGAAAATATGAGCAGGTAAGCAAAGGATAATGAAAAAGATAATTAGACAGTAATGAAGAATTGTATATATATGAGTTTCCAAAAACATCAAGTCTACAACTAGTTATTTCAATCTCTCAACATCTTTTAGGTTTAGGCTTGAGAGTGCTGCTTATCCATCTTTTCCTGCTGTCTTCTTAGATAGCTGAATGACTTTGGGAAATATTTAGGAGGCCTTGGAGGAGCAGCAGAGTTATTTCTCCCAAATTCTCTGTCATGGATCTTCCTTTTCAGCATTGACTTCTCATATAACTCCCATTCCTGGGAACTGTAGTGCATGTTTATGTTCTTATTGTGATCCATGACCAGCCTGAGTGTGTCCAAAATGAGAGACTTTGAAGTTGGAGACCAGGCTTCAGCATGTTCAGGGGCCTTAAAAGGAGCAGTCCTGCTAGCGGAGGGACCTTCACCATATGTCCTTTTCTTCTTGTGGATTCTGATCTCTAGAGGGGCTTGAAGGAATATATCAGCAGGATCGTCTTCTTCCTAGCCTGGAACATAAGTGTCTGGAGGAGCAACTGAGTCTCCAGGCCTGGGAGAGAAGGTAGGTTGTTGAGGAACAGCTGGGGCAGTGACATCTGTGGCTAGAGAATTGAGATGATGGGGAATGATGTTTGGGTCAACTGCAAGATCTGGCAAGATCTGATTGTGCATCCAGACAGCAGTGTCATATGTGTGAAATTTGACACTCTGTATCTGGGCAAGCACATCATCATGAATGGTCTTCACATGAGCTTCCCATACAGCTGTCTTTTGAGCAGTAGATTTTTCTACCTGTTCTTTGAGTTCTTTTATCAAACCCTCCCCCTTTCTGATTTCAACAGATACTTTCTCTATGGTGTCATCTTTGAAAATGCCGACTTCTTCACAGATCTTCATCTTGTTGGCTTCAGTCCTCTTGTCTAGTTCTATCTGATTGTTTGCCAGGGTGATACCTTGTTCCATAACACTGCCCACACTAGTGATAGTATGGTCAAGGGCTTTGCCACCAAGTTGGAACATGTACTTGAGCTTGTCAGTGTTATGCTGAATTTCATCAAAACCTCTACTCATCTCAGTCTCAAGAGCAGTAACCTTGTCAGTGACCACCTTTAGAGAGGTGTCAAAATGATGTCTTTGTTCTTGAAGAAGAATGGTGATGTGTTGCAGCAAATCTGAGGAGGAGACTGTAGCAGCAGCAGTAGAGGGAGCAGTAGGGATATGAGGAGTTACCCAAGGAGCTATTTATTCAATTATTACTGAGCTGAGAGCTCTGGTGGTAGGAGAGAGAGCAATTCCTCCTTCTGTATCCTGAGGAAGAGAGAAGTCGAGGTTTCTGAGAGGGGCCTCAGCTGGCTCAGGAGAAGGCTCATTAGAAATAAAAATGGTGTCTGGCTTATCTGCTGGAGGAGTTGGAGAAGGTGTTGGAGTTCTGGATGGAGAATGGGCAGGAGACTGTGCTGGAGACAAGTCCTTGTGATGTTCAGTGGTTGGAGCTGGATGAGATAAAGGAGGAGGGGGAAGCACATCTTCAGTAAGCTCTGCAATCATGGCATCTATGGCAGCAGCTGTGGACAGAAGAGTGTCTGGAGGGACTTGACCTGAAGGAGTGGCTGGACTCTGGGGAGTATGAGGTAGGGATGGAATTTCTGGCTGAGGAGAGGGCTGCCTGACTGGGCTAGAAGGAGCAGGCTCCCCCTCACTTGGTGCACCAGAGGAGCTGGCCACATGATGAGGAGAGGGAGATGGAGTCCTGTCCTCTACAACTGGAACCTCTGAAAGCTTGGCAGCTTGGGCAAAATTCTGGAGCTTGAGATCCCATCTCTGAATTGAGGAGATGGAGACCTTCTTCATGTGGTGAAGTGGAGTCCCTTTGGAGAAGTTGAATACTTCAGGATTTGTGGCATGAAGGAGCAGGGAGATAATTCTGACGTAGTTGGGGGATTTCATGCTGTCCTTGATTTTGTCCAAAATCAGCATACCAAATTGGTACTTCTTGCGGCATACAATTGCTTGCATTATATCGAAGAAATATAAGGAAATTTCTCTGATGGAGTGAGTCTTGCACAGGAGAATCTTGCCAATGATATCAACGAGGAATTTTCCTTCAGCGTTCATGTCTGACCTCTTAATATACTGAGCGTCAGGAGAAATGCCACAGAAGAGTGTTGTTCGGTCAGAATCATCATCATCCAGATCATCTTCTTCATCAACAATAGGTAAATGGAGAAGTTGAGAGACAGAGGTCTTGGTGAGGTTGAGTTTCAACCCCTTTACTGTAGATTTTAGAACTTTGCCATTTTGTCGAACCTTGAGATTTGAGAAGAATTCTGCAACTTCGGGGAAGAGAACGCGATAGGGTTCTTGGAGAGTGAAGGAGAGGCCGGCGGTGTCGAGAAGGATGAGGAGGTTGCGGAAATCATCGGAGAGCTCTGCGATACCCTCGGTGACGAGTTCGGAGCCGACGCCAATCTTGTGAGAAGTCACCATGGAGGCGAATGACTGGAGGAAATGAGAGAGAGGGCTCTGCAACTTCGGCGGAGGGGAGGAGTCGAATCGGCAGGGTAGGCGAAGAGGCAGAGGGACTCGAGAGATAGAAATGATCTCGTGTAGGTTTGAGTTTGTGGAATTTCATATATATATTAATCTTAAATTACTGCTAATTAATTTAAATAAAGAGGCGACATATAGCCTTGGGGGGGCGGATAGAACAATTTTCAAAATCTGGGTAACAGGACACGAGAAGGAGATAGACTACTCGAGTAGGTAAAGGAGCTACTCGAGTAGGTCGTCAGGAGGTACTCGAGTAGGTCTGCAAAGAATACTCGAGTAGGTAGATGACTCACTCGAGTAGGTCGACAAGAGTTACTCGAGTAGGAGGAGAGAGCTACTCGAGTAGATGGGTGACTTACTCGAGTAGGTAAATGACTTACTCGAGTAGGTCTTTAGATACTCGAGTAGGCACATCCTCATACTCGAGTAGGTCAGTACACATACTCGAGTAGGAGCATTCTTAGACTCGAGTAGGTAGAGAAGAGTACTCGAGTATGTCTCAGCTTCTCGAGTTAAATTTTGAAAAAGTTGAGAAGGGAGAGATTTTGACTAACCCCTTGCAATTACGAGTTTCTTAGTCAGCTAGCCTTCTTTAGTCCTCTTTGTTGAGCATCCCAAGCTCTGTCTTGAAGAACGAGAACTTGGTCTCATCCAGTGGCTTTGTGAAGATATATGCAACTTGCCTATCGGTAGGCACATATTGGAGATCTATGTCTCCATGCTCCACATGTTCCCGGATGAAGTGATACCTTAGCTCGATATGCTTTGTCCGGCTGTGGGAAACTGGATTGTTGGCTATTGCAATTGCGCTGGAGGAGTCACAGTACAAGGGAATATCTTTGAACTGCAGGTTGTAGTCCTCGAACTGATTCTTTATCCATAGCAACTGTGCGCAACAACTGCCTGCAGAGATATACTCTGACTCGGCCGTTGAGATTGCGACACAGTTCTGCTTCTTGCTACTCCAGGAAATTAGGCTTCTTCCGAAGAATTGGCAAGTCCCTGAGGTGCTTTTCCGGTCGTCTTTGCTACCTGCAAAATCTGCATCTGAAAATCCAATTAGTTCGCTGTCATTACTTCTTGGGTACCATAAGCCAAAATTTGGTGTGCCTTTAAGGTATCTCAGGATCCGCTTTGTAGCAGCGTGATGAGATTCCTTAGAGTTCACCTGAAATCTAGCACAGACACATGTTGAGAACATTATGTCAGGCCTACTGGCAGTAAGGTAGAGCAAGGATCCAATTATGCTTCTGTACTTGGTTTCATCAAAAGGTTTCCCTTTTTCATCCTTGTCCAGAGACATAGTTGAGCCCATTGGAGTCCTCATAGAGGTTGCGTTCTCCATTCCGAATTTCTTAATTAGCTCTTTGGTGAATTTTGTCTGTGAGATGAAAATTCCATCTTCAGATTGTTTCACCTGAAGCCCTAAGAAATACTTCAACTCGCCCATACTGCTCATTTCAAACTTACCGTGCATAAGTTTTGAGAACTTTTTGTAGAGGTTGTTATCTATAGAGCCAAAGATAATGTCGTCGACATAGATTTGCACTAGCAAAATCTTGCCTTTTATTTTCCTAAAAAATAATGTCTTGTCTATCTTTCCCCTTGTGAACTTGTTCTCAAGTAGAAAGGTAGACAGCGTTTCATACCAAGCTCTAGGAGCTTGTTTCAGACCATATAGGGCCTTGTGCAGAAAATAGACATGATCGGGAAAGTTAGGATCAACGAAACCTGGAGGTTGTTCCACATACACTTCCTCCTTTATGTTACCATTCAGGAAGGCCGACTTCACGTCCATCTGATAGACGGTGAAGCGTTTGAAGGCAGCATATGCTAAGAACAGCCTTATTGCCTCCAGTCTGGCCACTGGAGCATATGTCTGGTCGAAGTCGATTCCTTCTTCTTGACGATAGCCTTTAGCGACGAGTCTGGCCTTGTTCTTTATGATAGTTCCGTCTTCATCCATCTTGTTCCTGTAGACCCATTTTGTTCCAATGATGTTCTTACCCTTGGGTCTTGGAACCAGCATCCACACATTGCAGCGCTTGACCTGATTTAGCTCTTCTTCCATTGCCATTATCCATGATGCGTCTGAGTTTTCTTCCTCAAATTTCTTTGGTTCAACCTGTGAGAGAAAACTCAAATGAAGATTCTCATTAGTTGAACCTCTCCGAGTTCTGACACCATCCCGGGGATCTCCTATGATCTGGTCCATGGGGTGATCCTTCAGATGTCTGAGCTCTAGAGTCCTTGTATCTGGATTATCTTCAAGCACCAGAGTGATTTCTTCGTCCTAGATGACTTCTCCATTTTGATCATCAGCCTCTCTAATGGGAGTTGGAGTGGTGATCTTAATGAACTTCTCGCCTTTGTTTTCGGACGGATCATCCAAGCTAGTTTCTTTCAGCTTTTCACCTGCATCTTCAATGAGCATACTAGACGGATTGCTTTGCAGCAGGCTCGTCTCATCAAATACAACATGTATCGATTCTTCCACCACCAGGGTTTTTCTATTAAAAATCCTATATGCCTTGCTATGGCTACTATATCCTACAAAAATACCTTCAAAGCTCTTTTCGCTGAACTTGGTGGTATGATACTTACCATTGTTAAGTACGAAACATTTACAGCCAAAGATTCTGAAGTAAGAGACTGTTGGTTTCCTGCCTTTCAGAAGTTCGTAAGGTGTCTTATTGTGGTCTTTGTTTATGAGTGCTCGATTTTGCACGTGGCATGCAGTGTTGACGGCCTAAGCCCAGAAGTACTCCGACAGTGAAGCATCACTCAACATGGTCCTGCAGGCCTCTATGAGTGTTCTGTTCCTTCTCTCAGCCACTCCATTTTGCTGTGGAGTGCGAGGAGAGGAAAACTCATGAAAGATACCTAAGCTTTCACAGAATTCTGTCATGACCCCAGATTTGAATTCTATTCCGTTGTCACTTCTGATTTTGACTATGGAGCAGTTGTATTCATTCTGCACTTGCCTGACAAAATTGGTAAAGATGTCGAAGGTATCTGACTTGTGTTTCAGAAAGAACACCCACACAAAGCGCGAGTAGTTATCAACAATTACCAATGTATAGTTCTAACCTCCCAAACTTCTAATCTGCAGTGGACCAAACAAGTCCATGTGCAATAGATGAAGACATCTGTTAGAGTCTTTGCCAATAATGCTTTTAAAGGTAGCTCTTGTTTGCTTGCCTTTTACGCATGCATGACAGGGTCTGTCTTTGACGCATTTGACATTTGGGGCATCACGTACTAAGTTCATTGAAAATAGTTTATTGATGGTTTTGAGATTAATATGTGCTAGTCTCTTGTGCCATTGGTCACCAAGAGACGCACTATCTTTTGCCAAAAGACACACTGGTGTAGAGGAATCTATACAGATGAAATTTAAACAGAAAATATTCCTGCTTTGAGTGCCGGATAGAATCGTTTCCATATTGTCAACGGATTTTATCAAGCACTTATCAGCATGGAACTCAACTATGTATCCTTTGTCGCAGAATTGGCTTATGCTAATGAGATTGTGTTCCAATCCTTCAAAATAGGCCACATCCGAGAAAGATACATTGCCGTTAGTAATCATACCATAGCCTCTAGTAATTCTACGGTCTAAACCTCCAAAGACGACCTTTGGTCCGTTCACGACTGGAGTAAAGTTCTGAATGAGGCTTCTCGTCCCGGTCATATACCGAGAGCATCCGCTGTCCAAGTACCAGATAGGAATTTTGTTGGCCTTTGGACATCCCTACAATCACAATCAGTTTGCCTTAGGAACCCAAACACGTTTGGGTTCTGGGTATCTGGTTAGAGTGCTCCCCCTACGAGTATTAGCATTATGAGCGGTCTTTCTCATATTGCTGACATGAGGGGTTGCAGCGTTTCTGAAATTGAACCAGCAATCTATGGCGAAGTGACCAACCTTGCCACAGCACAAACAGTCAAATCTGTTGTACCTTTGCCTCAGGATCTCCTGCTTGACCTTTTGGAACTTTGGTCTAGGAGGGGTAGCATTCTTGGAGGAAGATGCCTCATGATGATGGCAATCACATGACTTCTTCTCCTTTATGGGCTTCTCTACAACAAGCTTTGTCTTTGGTGCGTTCTTGAAGTTATGCCCATGATTGAAAGGGCCATAGCTCTGAAGAATAACTTCTTCATAAGGTGCCTTAAAGACACTTTCACCAAAGTTTCGGGGTCGAGCCCATCCTTAATAGCGGGACTTTGACTCTACATAAGTAGGCCTAGCAAAGTGCCCGTATGATGAGTCAATATCAAACTCATTTGTTGGAAAGATGACCTTTCTGAATGTGGTTTGATTTTGAGGGGCTTTTCCCTTTTCTTCGGCTGAAGCCTTTTTGGCGGCCTTATTTTTCCGTTGATTCTTATTTCTCCTAGAGGATTTAGTAGGAGCTTCTTCATGGCCTAGTCCAGCTCCCTTGGCCTTTGCTGAGAATTCAGCAACGAATGGAAGAACCGTCTTGGGCCTAGAGAAACTCTCAGCAAGTTTCCTTTCTACCGCAAGTTCGGCTTCCAAACCTTTGATGACTTCTCCTTCAGGTCAAGGTGCTCAAGAGCCTTGTTATATTCTTCAATAGTATTATTGAAGTTTTCCTCGAGGGAGTCAGCCTTTGCGACTTTCTCTCTCAAGTTGCTCTCTTCGGCTTTTAGAGATTTGATCTCTTTAGCCTGAGTCTTCACGACTCGACGACATTTGTCGAAAGCCATGATTAACTCCTTATACTGGGCCATCAAATCTGACTCATCGTCAGAGGAGCTACTCTCGCAATCATGTTCAGAGACTTCAGACTCTGAGAGAGGGGTGTGAGAGTTTACCTTCCCAGTGAACTGGGGCTCTTGTTCATCATCTGTTTGAGCCATTAGCCCAAAGTAAGCTTCTTCTTCTTCGCTTGACTCTGAAGAGTCGGAGTTGCTAAGAGTCTTGCTCCTTTTGGCTATGAGGCTATTCTCTTTCCTTTTCCTGTTGTGTGGGGATTTTTTGTCTTCCCTTCTGCCACCCTCCTTCTTCTTGTGAGGGCAGTCAGCAATGACGTGACCTGACTTATTACAACAGTAGCAAATGATGTCAGTTGAAACGTATTTGTTTTGTTTAGTATTGTACCTTTCGTGGCTGCTTGAGCCTTTTCTTTGTCGATCGTCATCACGCCGCGATTTTCTGTATGAGGCATCTTTGTCTTTCCATTGTTTCTTTTTATTTAGAAACTTCTTGAATTGCCTTGAGAGTAAGGAGAACTCTCCTTCAGATAGTTCAGACCCTGAGGTGCTAGGCTCTGATGATTCTTCTTCATCATCAACTTCTGGAGCTGGAGCGGGGGAGGCAGCCTTAGTCTTTCTAGAGGTGTCTGCCTTCAGAGCGACAGATTTCTCCTTTAGGGCAGACCTGCCCGTCTCTTCTTCAGCTTTTCTTGTATTGATTTGGAGTTCATAAGACATAAGCTTTCCAAAGAGATTTTGCGGGTCCGTTTCAGCTAGCTTCCCGAACTCCCTGATGGCGCATACCTTGTTATCCCATTCCTTGGTTAGGGATCTCAAGAATTTGTTGTTCAGTTCTCCGTTGGTGAAGACACGACCATACACCCTTAGGCCATTTACAATCTTGAAGAAGTTTTCAAAGGTGTCGGCAATTGTTTCCTTATTCCCTTGTCGGAACGCTTCATATTTTTGATTGAGAAGGGATCTCCGATCATCCCTTACTTCTTCAGTTCCTTCCATCAAAGTGACTAAGGAATGCCACATCTCCTTAGCTGATTGACAGTGAATCAAATTCTGTAGCATCGAGTCATCGACTGCACTTGCTATAATGTTCTTAGCTTTCTTGTCGAGAGAGACAAGTGCAATCTCGTCTTTGTCGAGATCCATTAGCTTTTTGGGAACTTTCTTGGTAGGGTCGATAGTGGACACAATCATGGGAACGTAAGGATCTTCTTCAACGATCATGAAGATCCTTGGATCCACAGCTTCCATGAAAAATTTTATCCTTTCTTTCCACATGGGAAAGTTATTTTTGTTGCACAGTGGAAGCTTGGCGAAATCTTTGCCCTTGTCCATTTTATGGTAGAATCTTTCAGACAACAGATCTGGATCTGATCAAGGTGTTAACCTTTTGACGATTAACCTCGCTCTGATACCAATTGAAAGAAAACTGTTGTCGACCTAAATCACCTAGAGGCGGGTGAATAGGTGGTTTGTGCGTCTTTTGCGGAATAAAAGATAATTAGAGCACATCACAGAAATATCTACCAATATCACAGATGACACAAGATTTATAGTGTTTCCCAAACCTTGGGTACATCCACATTCCCTCACCGATCTAGCAATCAACTAGACTCGGCTACTCCACTATCTCGGATCAAAAATCGATCCTACCCTCGGAACAAAGTTCCTACAAACTCGATCCAAACAAAAAGGATCTACACCTCGGAAGATAGCACTTCCTACAAACTCGGAGTGAAAAACTCCTACACTCGGAGAAGATTTCTCCTACAAGAATAAAATGAGGTTTACAAGAATACAAACAGTAAATCACTCAGATCTGGAAGACACGGCCAGGATCTTCTTCTTTTCAACTTTGTAGCACTATCAGAAATCGGTAAAGAAGTTCTCGGCTTCGATCTGGATTTACTCGCTTTTACAGAAATCGAGAGAGAATAAGATCATCGAAGTCGATCTCGATCTGTAACTCTCTTCAGAAAGTCCTTTGAAAGTAGAAGCTTTGGCCGGAGAAGAAGGCGGCGGCGGCTTCCGATTTGCGAAAATCAAAGAGGAGTCGGCTAAAGAATATTTCTCGAAATAGAATGACATGAAAGCTTGGAGAATACTTAGGGTTTGTCATTTTCTGATAAGACCTTATATAGGAGAGACTAACGGTCATAATCGGTCATAATGATGTACACGTGGACCAATCATGTCGCGTGATTTGAAAAATCCCGTCAGAAAAATGACTTAGCAAAATTTCGGAAAGATTCAGCCAACTACACGAGTAAGTCAATAACTACTCGAGTAGTTGAATAACTACTCGAGTATATTATGGAGAACATACTCGGGTAAATATATAAAGACTACTCGAGTATATAGAGATCAACTACTCGAGTAAGCAGACAGAACTACTCGAGTAAGTGTAGAGACCTACTCGAGTACATAAAGGATCTACTCGAGTACTGGAGAAGTTACTCGAGGATATTACATGAACTACTCGAGTACATGAAGTACTACTCGAGTGGAATACTTAGAAAAATTCTGAAGAGGTCTACTGGCAACTACTCGAGTAGTTGAACTAAACTACTCGAGAGGAAGTAATCTACTCGAGTAGGTGAAAGTTCTACTCGAGTAAAAGACTTAGAAAATATTCTGGAGTAGGGAAATATCAAGGTACACGAGTGACACATGATCTACTCGAGTAGGTATAATGAACTACTCGAGTATGTTTCTATCTACTCGAGTATGTGAGTATGCTTACTCGAGTATATGAGTATACTTACTCAAGTATATGACTTAGAGAAATTTAGATGAGGAAACCCTTTAGTACTCGGGTATAAAGAGTAATCTACTCGAGTATATAAGCATGCTACTCGAGTATATAACTTTATCTACTCGAGTAGGTGACTTAGCTACTCGAGTATATGACTATGTCTACTCGAGTACAAGGTTTTTTACTCGAGTAAATTATACCCAGACTACTCGAGTAGGTGAAAGCTCTACTCGAGTAAAACACTTAGAAAATTTCTGATGTTGGAAAAGCTGATTCTTCTAGGGTAGCCAACTTCCAATACCTTTCCCATAGTCCAATAGCTTGAATATGAATTGTATCCCAATAGAGAGACCACACATGAGTCAACACCTTGGAATATGCAATGAGGGATTACATTGCACAGTTCCTGTGTTTGGTGACCCACTGTGAGCTGACATTCGTTTACACTTCCCAGTGAAATTCCTGCAAACATATAGCTCAAACCAAGCATCAAATACAACTTAATTCATCTTAGTTCCAGGGTGACTTCATCAAATCTGGGTTCATGTGGATGAAATACCCAACAACACGGGCGTGTCCGTACCCGTGTGCGTGTAGAAATCGATGAAGCGTGTCGAGATCGACGAAGTGTATCTTGTGCAGTGACACGGGTAGAGACACGGGCGTGTTCCTACCCGTGTGTGTCGAGTTGAACTCGACGAAGCATTTCAAGATCGACGAAGCGTGTCGAGATAGACGAAGTGTATGGCACGGGTAAAGATACGGGCGTGTCCCTACCTGTGTGTGTCGAGTTGAATTCGTCGAGATGTGTCCAGAGAAGGACACGACCATAGAACACGTTCGTGTCACATGGACACGGGTCGGGTCCCGTGTCCCTACCCGTCTCGAGTATTGAAAAGACACTAAAACCGTCATTGACGCTTCGCCCGAAGCAGGACACAGGTAAGGACACGGGCGTGTCCCTACCTGTGTCACTTTTCATATATTAGGGTTGTGAAAACCCTAGCCGTTTTCACTCCTCATTCCAGCCATTTTTACTGAGGGAAACTTCTGTAGAGAGGGAAAACTGCTGGAGCAAGTCTTGGAGGAGAAGATCCGCCGCCGCCGTGAAGGAGAAGATGCCGCCGAGGAGAGTTACACGATCCATGGCCGGAAATAGTGGAAAAGCCGGAAATGAGGTGAACTTCCTCCCCTCTCCTATGGTGCTAGATCTGTAGATATCTAGGTGAGATGTCGACTCAAAAGAGTTTAGACTAGTGAGATGGTGATTTCTCTAGGAAGATGCCGTTCTAGGGCTTGTGCTCTAAGACTAGTTGTGTCTTCAACCTCTCCAACCTTCTATGTGAAGATGGGGGATGGTTTTGTGAAGAATCATGGCCCCATGAGGGTGAATAAGGGAGGAGAAACTTCTGGTGTGATTTTGGAAGACCGACTTGAGGAGGACGATGAACCGATGCCGTTCATTCCGCCTTAAGATGCGTGCAGAATCTATATTCTGCACGCAGTGATCTCCTTGGCCATTTTCAGGTGTGATATGGCCAGATCTGGGCTTTCGACTAAACACAAAAGTTGAATTCCTCGAAAATACCTTTCCAACGAGTGGTTGCACGACTTCAGGCAAAGTCTGTAGCCACGGGAAAGTCTGAACGAATATGGCGTCCGATAAATCCTGTATGCAGAAATTGTGTTCTGTACGCAGCGGACTTCAAGGCTGATTTCAAGTATGATATTGTTGAATCTGGGTTGTGGTCTGAACATGGAAGTTGTAACCCATGAAAACACCTTTCCATTGAGGGGTTACACGCCTTAATCGGGTTCCTATAGCTTCGGGAATCTCCGGTCGATACTGCTGTCCAGATTTATCATGTACTTAAATTCTGGGTTTGGAATAATATTGGATTTGGACTCGGTAGAGATAATGTTGCAAATTAACTTGAGGTTATTGAACTCTTTTATGTTAACCATCTTAGTCCAATGAATGATGATGTTTATTAGTTAGATTCCACATAATTGATTTGTGAAGCGAAGCATATCTAAACGAAACGATTTGATAAAATTGGTAGACTATTATAAATGTGTGCATGATAATAACATGTTGAATCATTTGGGATGAAAGGTAGGATGATAACTTATGGCCATGTGTATAATTGTTTAACGGAATGAATTTAGTGTCCAATGCTTAGAGTGTCGTCTCCCTACGGGTAGCATTATGAAGGGATGTAAGTGCGGTGTTGACCATCACTAGTTGGGAGTGCAATGAGATGAGTCAAAGTCGGCCGGTTGGGATTGGTCCTCGGTGCTCATATCCCGGGGCTCCTTCCGTGTCTAGTGGATGGTTGGGCTTGGTCCTCGTGCTTTCTCCGAGGCACCTTACATGCCACGGTGATGTGGAATTGCATGAGGTGTGAGTCGACATGCAGTGTCGTAATCATGGGTTGAGGATAGTGTGTCAGGTCTACAGGCTCGCCGATCATCACACCGATGAGAGTTGATAGTTAGACTTTGGGTGGTTAGGATTGGTCCTCAGTGTTCACATCCTGGGCCTCCTTTCGTGCCAAGTGAATGGTTGGGCTGTGTCCTCGTGCTTACTTCTGAGGCCCCTTCCAGGTCATACAAGGCCAGTTCGGGGCTGTGTTCTCGGTGCACATCTACCCGAGACCCCCGCTGGGCCATAGTACGCATGGGCTCCGCTGTTGTGTTCTTAGCATTGAGGCGTACGAAGGTCTAGGTGAAGTAGTGTGGATACCCGCTTAGTAGTAGAGATTCCTGCTCTACTGTCACTTCCTGGCCACGACGGTTGATGCCTGAGAGGTTAGCTACCTGCTCGAATAGTGGGAACTACTAGTCTATGTCGACATAGTGGTTGCATGTGTGTGATCATGGGTGAGTCATTACATAACATACATACCATTCATAACATTACACAACAAGATCCTCGTCGTATAAGTTTGTATAGGCACTCCTATACGATGAGTTACCTTATGTAAACTGATCATTAACTTATAAGCTTGTATGTGCATCCTTATAAGTTAAGTTACTTTCCTGCTGTAGTTACTTGTACTTGATGATAGTTATTGCTTTGGTAGAACTGCTAGATTATACTGCTGTTAATCTTATTGTACTATTACCACCTGCTTGTAACTGCTTATACTATTTATTATACTTTGTACCCATGCTCTTTTCTCCGCCCGGTGCCGAGGAGTCGCCGGGGGAGCGGATGTGAAGCCACTTAGTCTTTTCTACTAACGGTTGTTACGTCTTCCTTTTTAGGAGGTCACCCCGCAGGTAGAGTAGCTGCAAACTTTGCAGCAGGACAAACATGCCAGGATGACAGGGCCTGAAGGGACGGTACCGTCGCTACCGTCAGTTAATGATGTGAGTGTTGAGTGACTCTGATGTAGCCTTTTGGGCGTTTATTAACTGTACTCTGATATATTGTGGAAGTATGCTTTAGCTTCTCTATTTTGATGTACTTTGAACTTATATACTTTGTGTGAATTTGACTTCTCTCTTATTATATTTTGATTGGGTTGGCATATATATATTGATATTGGTTGTAGCCGGCAGAATATGCGTCTTGTGGTACATGTTAGCCCGTGTGTTAATGCTACCGCAAGACGGGTGTTCTAGGCATAAGACCCCCTTCGTGCTGTGTTTTGGGATCCCGGAGGGGGGTCTTACATGGCCAACCGCCCCGAGTGTTCTACCCCTTCAAAGATCTTGCGTAATGGGTGGTGGTCATTACCTTGATTGAATGAGCTTGAAAGTACAACCTGAGCTTCCGGGCCGAGACAATCAGGGAGAAAGCCAACTTTTCTAAGATGGGGTAGCATATTTCGGCCTTCTTTAGGACTCTACTGACATAATAAATGGGCAGCTACCTTTTCCCTTCCTCCCTTACCAACACAGAGCTCATAGCCTCAGCCCCTACCCCAAGGTACAAAGCTTTATCTTCTCCCTTCTTCGGACTCTGCAGGAGTGGCGCTTGGGGCAGCTGAGTCTTCAATGCCTGAATAGCTTCCTCACATTCCTTCATCCACTCGAACTGTTTACTCCCTTGAAGCGCTTTGAAGAAAGGCGAGCACTTCACTCCGGCCCGAGAGAGAAAACGACTCAGCCCAGCCAGCTTACCTGTCAAGCGCTGAACCTCCTTAGCATTGTGAGGCGATTCCAACTCCATGATGGCCCTCACCTTATCCGGGTTAGGCTCGACCCCTGCCTAGGTTAGAAGGTGCCCGAGGAACTTGCCTCGGATTGCCCCAAAGACGCATTTTTGGGGGTTCAACCTTATCTTGAACTTTCGCAGGGTTGCTAACGTCTCCTCCAGTTCGAGCAAGCGCGAACCCACATTCCTGCTCTTAACCGTGAGGTCATCGATGTAGACTTCCAAGTTCCTTCCCCTTTGATCTTTAAACATATGATCCATCATCCGTTGGTATGTAGCCCCCGCGTTCCTTAGCCCGAAGGGCATCATTTTATAGCTGAAGCACCCCTCCCTCATGATGAAGGAGACGTCGTTGACGCCGGGGGGGGGGGGGGGGGGGGGGGGGGGGGGTGCATGCGGATCTTGTGATAACCTGAAAAAGCATCCAAAAAACTCATGATAGAAAAACCGACGGCTGAATTAACTAGCGTGTAGATTCGAGGCAGGGGGTAGCAATACTTAGGGCACGATTTATTTAATAAAGAAAAGTCTACACACATTCTCCACCTCCCATCACCCTTCTTTACCATCACCACATTGGAGACCCAACCTGGATACTGGATCTCTGAAATGAAACCTGCATCGAGAAGCTTCTTCACCTCCTCGTGGATGGGATCCTCTAGCTTTGTGGCGATGGTCCTCATCTTCTGGAGGATGGGGCGTGTCTTGGGGTCCAGGTTCAAGTGGTGGCAAGCCACATCAGCGTAAATGCCCGACATGTTTGTCGCGCTTTAGGCAAAGATGTTAACGTTCTTTTGGATGCACTCCCGCATCCTTGCCCGGTCTTCTTGTCCCAAGCCTCCGCTAACCCTCACCTTCTCCACCATCCCTGCCCTGCTGACTACCTCTATCTCCATGACTTCCTCCGCCGGCTCCAGCCGAGTCTGCTCCCCGCAGACGCTCTCCCCCCCTTCTCCCCACTCCTCACCACCTAGCCTTTCCACTTCCATCGCTTCCAACCAACCTTCCTCAGGCAGCTCCATCTCCTCGTCCCTCCGGGCCTCCCCCTCCATCTCTCCTTCCATCCTCTGCTCCTCCGTTGATCCCCCCATCACCTCACTTAGGCTTGCTCCTTCCTTATCCACTACCTCCTCCTCAGTCTCTCTCCCAACCTCGCTTAGGCTCACTACTTCCTTCCTCGAAGACCCCTCTTTGACCTTCTCTTCCACCTCATCCCGTTGTCCACCAGTATCCGGGAGACCGTGAAATTCTTTATCGCCGTCTGGATCACCAAGGCATCGCAGAATGGATCCTCGTAATCCGGCATGTCTTTCACTGAGAACGTTCAGTGTTGTCCATCCGGGAGACCGTTTCTTTATCCTCTGGTCACCAAGGGGGGATCCTCGTAATCCGGCGTCTTTCACTGGAAAGTGATCTTATCCTCTGGGGGGGGGGGGGGGGGGGGGGGGGGGGGGTGTCCGGGAGGTCTAGGCGACACTCCTTCGATACATGGTTTGGAAACTCCTCTTGCGGGTAGCCTCGATCCCCACACCTCCGTGGATCACCATGATCCCTCCTCGGGTCCCCACATCCACCCAGTTTTCACGTTTATCATCTCCTCCTCCTCCTTGCAGAACTTCCTCAATCCTCACGGGGGGTTGCTGCTGAGCCTACCCCCTTGCTGTCCTTATCTCCAAAAATTCTGGGCAGGTGGCCGTCGCGTGGCCCGCCTCTTGGTGAAAGTCATAAAAGGGCAACACTACCCTGTATTCTCTCCTCCTCGCTCCTCCCCGAGCTCCTCTCCTTCCTCCTCTTCCCCTCACTATATCCATTGCTTCCTGCTGCGGCCGGAGAGGGACCCTCTGCCCCTGCCTCCAAGCTGGCTGGTTGATCCTCCTTTACTCCCGGTGGTTGTCCCTGCCCGGGAATCCACCACCTTGTCCTTGAGGGTGACCTTCTTAGGGCCTCCATCCCAACCTGTTGTTTGGCTCCCGCGGCCCCCAACCTTGTTGCTGCCCCTAACCTCGGAGTTCCTCTCTCATTCTCTCCTCCCTTTGCTCTCTCTGCCTCCCTGCTCCAACTTCTTTCCTGTCATCCTCCGTCGACTTGGCTAACCTCCTTGCAAACGCTGGATTGGCCGACTCGATCTCAATTTCTTTCGCTGCCCTCTCCATCAGCTCCTCGAAGGAGTGGGGGGGGGGACTCTCTTCAGCTCCATGCTAAAGAAGCCGGGCCTCAACCACAGAGTGAAGGCAAGCATCACTGTGTACCCCGACATCTCCTGTACCTGCAGAATCTCTTCCTGGAACCTGTCGACGTAGTGTCCCAGCGTCTCCTCCGACCTCTGCTTGATGGCAAACAGGCACTTTGCTCCCTTATTTCTCTTCTTGGACGTTGAGAACCTCAGCAAGAATCCGCATCTCAGATCTTCAAATCAGTAAATCGTGCTTGCGGGTAACTGGTGGAACCAGTCCCTCGCCTTTTCCTTCAACGTGATGGCAAAGAGCCGACATTTGAAGGCATCCGACATTTGACTTATGGAAACGACATCTTCGAACCACTGCACATGCTGTGTAGGGTCGTCCCTCCCGGTGTAGTATGACATGTCCAGCCCCCTAAACCCTTCCAGAACCGGGGCTGAAATGATAAGCTCACTAAAGGGGCTCCCGCTCACGATCTGCAGAGAAGGCTCCTCCCATAAACTCGGCTCGCTGGCCCTATCTGCACTTGCATGTCCCGGGAACAGCTCCCTCCTAGGGATGTCCCTTTCCGCCGCCTCAGCCGGAATCACCTTCCCGGGACGCTGTCCGGGAGCGTTCTCGCCCAATGACAGAGCAGCCGCCACCGGGACCTGCAGAGTCTCCCACTCGCCTCTCGCCGAGAAAGCCAAGTGGATAGTCTGCAAGACCTCCCACCTGAAGTCCTCCAACATTCCCAACGTCACCCCACTCTCCCGAGAGGGAGAACCTCCCGAGCCATCTCCTTCTCCTCCACCTCCGGCCATGAGACTTGACTTGAGATTTTCTTGTATCAGCTACGGTCCACGCTCACCGCACCAGAACTGTTGAAGCCAAAAATTGACCTCCACGAGAGTTCGAAAATAGGGGTGTAGCCAACACCTACTTCTCTCAAGTACCGACCCTTGACTGGTTGTAAAGGACCTAGAACTGACCCAAAGCCTCAGCAGGGAGGTCCCATCTCTTACCCGAAAGATCTTTGAGAGCTTCCCCTCCAAAGCCAAAAGCTGGGCTGGGAGCTCCTTAGAAAGCACTAAAGAGTCTTAGAGAGAGAAAAATGAAAGCCCTGCCTTCTGAAGAGCCCTTGCGGGTCTATTTATAGTCTTCACTGGCTTGAAATTACTAAAATATCCTTGGCTTGTCTGCCAATAGCCAAATCCCGTTGTTTTGAAATTCTAAATGCAGACCCTGGGGGCATATATGTAATTTACCCGAGGGCAACTAGGTAATTTCACCCTGGGCCCTGACCCCCACCCGGTGAGAACCCTTTGCCGAGAACCGTCCCGCCCTCACTCGGCGGGAGCTAAAGAAAAAGGGGTTGAAGGGTCCCCCAGACCGAGCCCGCTTCCGCCCTCCGCGAGGCGCGAGCCTTCTCGCCCGTCTCTGGGCAGAAGTGGGTCTCGACTGGGGCTTGACGCGATCATTCTCTCGCCTACTCTTAGGCGGGAGCTCTTCCGCCCTGAATCCCAAAGCGAGCCCGAAGCTAGTACAATCCTGACCGGTGAGGGGACCTTGGTCCTACCCAATGAATATGAGGTTGTACACGTAGGGCCTTCTGGGCAAAAGGGATATCCTGTGCAACTTATGTCATCAATCAGATGACTCTAAGTCCGATCATCATGATGTCTTCGCATGAGATAAAGTTTAAGGAGATGCCTAGCGTTGGACACCTTAAGGTGTTCGGTTCGACCTGCTATGCATACGTTCTCGACGCTCTCAGGACTAAGCTAGATGCAAAGGCGAGGAAGCTTGTCTTCGTGGGTGTGCGAACAGAAGAAAGTAAACCGAAAATTTGAAGTAACAAAATTTTTATTATCCAAAAAGGTAAGTATTACAAAGGTATGTCCTCCCTTTTATAGAATGGAGGAGATGAGAGAGATTACAAATAAACAATGTGACACTAAATAATTACAGCTATAAGCGGCTTTACAAAAACAGACTGAACAAGACGCACGGTTAGACGAATAGGCTAACCGCTCGACAACCACTAGAAGGAGATAACAAGCCGCCAAAGAAAATGTTTAGACCGCCGGTCTTCAAGTCGCCTGAGACAAACCGCCAAACCGCTCAGACACCAAATAACAACAGCCCGGCTACCAAACCGCTGGGAGAAACCGCCAGACTGCCAGACAAACCGTCAGACCGCCCGGTCTCCATACTGCAACACTCCATCTCAAGCTGGAGCATAGATATCAATCATGCGCAGCTTGTCGCAAATGTGAAACAAGGAAGCGGACACCGACTTGGTGAAGATATCTGCCAACTCGTTTTCATAAGTCACGAACGAAGTACAAATCTGTTTATTCAAAATCTCTTCATGAATAAAATGACAGTCGACTTCTATGTGTTTTGTTCTCTCATGAAAGACCGGATTTTTGAAGATGTATATCGCGGCCTTGTTGTCGCAGAACATAGAGAGATGATAGTTGTAGACCTCTCCTAAGTCAAGCATGAGAGCCCGTAACCACTTTAACTCACATGTGGTCGACGCCATATTACGATATTCTGCTTCTGCACTAGACCTGCAGACAACAAACTGTTTCTTGCTCTTCCAGCTCACAAGATTAACTCCAACAAACGCGCAAAAGCTCGATGTTGACTTGCAGTCTTCTTTGTCATCAGTATAGCTCGAATCTGAGTACGCTTCAACCCTCAAATGACCATTTTTCTGAAAAAGCAAAGATTACAATAATTATACTATTGGTTTCTTTGTTGAACAACACTGAGCTACATTTTATATAACATTTATAAATATGGGCCGCCCCTGCTTAACCAATTATATAAACATATATAACCAATACCCCCCTCCACCAGAAAATGTCGCTACCCACACCTAATGCTACCGCCCCCGCCAAATGTAATCGCCCGCATTGAATGTTGTCACTCGCACTGAATATTGTCACCCACGCGGGGGCCCTGTCCACTATCACTAGTATATTTAAAAATAAATAATCAATGGTTATCAAAATTGCAATAACAAAAATCACACCATATGTTTTTGTTGAACAACATTGAACTACATTATATGTAAACATATATAAATATGGGCAGCCCTCGTCTAATGTTGCTGCCCCCATCGAATTCCCTCACCTCGTAACATGTTGCCGCTCCGGTCAAATATCGCCACCTCCGCCAAATGTCACTGTCCGCGATGAATGTTGCCGCCCGCACTGAATATTGTCACCCGCACGAAGGGCCCCCGTGCACTATCATTAGTATATTTAAAAATAAATAATTAATGGTTATCAAAATTGCTATTGCAACAAAATTCTCTTCGCCAAACCTTAATCATATTGTAAGGAATCATCTTTTGTTACAAGTATTTTTTTTTAGAAATGAACATAATTTATAACAATTTTTTCATCCCAACTTCATTTTTCTGTAGTGCAATAAGTCATTATAAGCACTTAAAATTGAATATTATGTGATATTAATAGGTGGGTCCCAACATTCTTACTGAATGTGTTTTTCATTTTTTTTTTGGGAGAAGCTACTACCTATTTTTTTAAATCATATGTTTTTGACCGTTAGTGGTGTGCAAAAAAATCGGGCCCGAAAAGTCTGGCTCGGAAAAAGCCCGGCTCAGACCTATGTCGGGCTGGGGGGCCTTACAGGGCCCCCGTTTTGATTCGGGCCCCGGCCGGGGCTAGGACAAAATAAGCCCGGTCACCGGGCCGTGCCAGAATAAGCCCGGCCACCGGGCCGTGCCAGATTAAGCCCGACTACCGGGCGGGCCAGAATAAGCCAGGCCACAAGGGCCAAGGGAAATCCCGCCAGGCGGGAATATTGATGGAAATCTTGCCTGGGGCGGGCAAGTGGAATTTCCACTATAGGCGGGAGAAAATCCCGCCTATAGGAAAATCAGGCCGGCCCGGGCTCGGCCCTGGCCTGCCTTTATGGCCTTAGCATGCCCCTCTTTTTAGAGGGAGCTCCATCCTGAACCGAGTCCGGCTCATGCCGGGCCCCGACCAAGCCCGGATGGCGAAAAGCCTGGGCCCGACCGGCCCAGTTCAAGCCCGATCTGATCGGGCTTTTTGAACACAACTAATTATGGTCGTAGGAAAAACAGGAGTGTGAAATCAATGGTAGGATTTGAGCTGTTAGAAAAAGGCGATTGATATTAACACTACAATATTGTGTTGGGGTTGTGGAACACTTCCGGTCCTCTTGTTTCTCACACCGGGTTCGCCCACGTGAGCTTAGAGGAATCGAAGTGTGATCCCCCTCGACATCTCTGGGACCCACGACAGCGGGGGTCCGGGGGCGGCAGCCCCCGGCGGAGGTCCCGCTGACCGGACAGCGGGCAGGGGTCCAGGGGACAGCGTCCCCGGTGGGGGCTCGGGGGCAACGCCCCCGGACCAAATTTTTCTGATGTGAATTTTTTGGATCGGCGATCGTCGAACGCTGTGGTTCGACGATCGACGATCGTCGACCGGACCTTTGGTTCGACGATCGTCGATCGTCGACCGGCCCTTTGGTTCGACGATCGACGATCGTCGACCGGCCCTTTGGTTCGACGATCGGGGTCGCGATCGTCGACCGGCCTTTTGGGTCGACGATCGACGATCGTCGACCGGTCTTGCTTGGTCGACGATCGTGGTTGCCGGCAGACGTTTATATACGTTGTTATTTTCCCGATTTAGGGATACGGATTCATTGCAGTCTGCGGCGGCGTAATCTTTTGGAGGCGATACGAGGTATCTCGTTGAGATCGATCCAGAAGGTATTCTTCTTTGGTTTTCTTGTCCAGAAGAGAGGAGAAGAGGTAGGATCGGATTTGATCCTTGCAACCTTTGTAATCTGTTTCTTTTTGGTGAATACAAGAAGGAAGAAGAAGGGGAGAGAGGACGTAGCCCGGTGTTGGGTGAACCTCTGTAACATCTTGTGTTTGTTACTGCTCTGTTTTTTTTTTTGTTCTGTGTTTGTTATTCGATATTCGGATTTCTGCTTCTCGGCACCCCGGATTTCCTACATATTGGATATCCGCAAACAATTGATATCCGCACTAGAATGTTTTAAAAAATTATATCCGCAAACAAAAAAAATGAAAAAAATAAAATAAAAACTTGAAGAACAATCAATTATGACTTATAATCTTTAAACAGTCCAAAATATTAAATCAAAGTAACTAAAATATGCAGTTTTTAGGGTACAAGATAGGCATTGATAATCAGAAATTGAAAACACTAATTTTCTCGTCTTTGTAATCATTCGTTCATCTCCTTTGGAATTTGAAATTTTTATGAAAAGAAAACAAAATTAATATCTAGAAATAAGTTACAAAGTATAGAAAATAATCTCATACCTCCAAGTGTATCAAAGTAGTTAATTTTGTAATGGTTCTACTTTCTGTAAACGTTGGTTGTATTGTCTTTCCCATCTATCCGAAATATGTTTACGATATTTCATCAAATATGGAATAATGTTCGGGATTGGAGAGGATGCGATCAAATGAACCCGAATGTAGTGGAAGGAATTACAAAGTTTTGCCATAACAAAAAATGGAAAAGCTAGGATCTTTAATTTGATTCTCGCCGTCTTCACTGGCTAAGGAAGAAGACGAAGCTGGGAGGGTTTCTATTTTCCGCGGTATTTCTCTTTTTTCCTGTTCGGTTCTTCGTTTCTGCACATCAGATGTGTGATTCTGTCCTGTTCTTCGTTTCTTTTTTTAATTGATTCCTTCTTTCATCTAGGAAGAGATCCGTTATTAATTAACTTTTCTTTTTCAAATCGTTTGATTTTTCTCCGAAACTCTTCGCGTAGATCAAATAAACAAACAAACATCTCCAGCTCTACTTCGACATTACACCGATTACAACCAACAAAGTAGCTACGTGATTGCAATAACAAACCTTTGCTTCCACATTACACCGATTACAATGTTTCTTCAGAAAAAGCCCAGGACCAGAAAAGCTTGGTGGAAGATGGCCGGCAGAAAGCAAGAAGATGGCCGGCGAAACAGTGTCAATGGTGTTACAAGCAGGAAGAAACAAAGTTTGGAGTTTAATTGCTCTCGAACCTGGCCGACGGAAGGCGTCGAAATCGCCGGACGACAGAAGAAGATGGCGAATCAGAAAGGCGTCGCGGAGGCCAGACATGCGGGAGGCGGAAGATAGGGTGAGTGCGGATATGCATTACCAAAAACTTTAAACATTCTCTACTTAAGTTTGCAGATATCCAATATTATAGTGCAGATATCAATCGCCTAGAAAATAACGTTACTAAAAGCTGAACAAAACAGATGAGGATTTTGATGTAGGGAATGAGAACAGAGAAAATGTTTCACTTGTGAAAAGAATGAGGAATTTGGACATTTTAAATTCCGTGAAAGTTGAGGGTTCACTTGTTTCCAAAATTCTTAAAAATACCATTTTAATAGAAGCAGCTTTCTCATCATGGATAAATCAAACACGCTAAAACATTGGTGGCGATAAGAACTGCTGTGGGTTGCTGGATGCTCTGATGGTTCAATTGAGCTAAATCATCTTAGACATTATTTGGAACAGCTCTCGCGGATGGAAAAGTTGCTAATGGAATAGAGCTCTCAAAAAAGCTTTACAGATAAAACTGCAGACTCTTTGGTAGAAAAATTGAGCTCTGAGCCGCTTCTCCCTCCTCTCGCCGTCTCTTATCTCTCTGCTTCTGAGGGCTATCACAATTCTGATTACCTACCCCAAATTTTTTCTCCAGCGATCGCTTTCCTTCTTCTACACTCTAATTCACGTCTCCAGTCCAATTCGAACAACAAGCAACAGTGACTGTAGAGATCAAATCCCTAACCCCAACTTCTTACTTCTTATTAATGTCCAGAACCAGGTGATTCATCCCAACTCCTCCACCGCCGATGATCTCTCCGTCGAAATCTGTGACATACATGCTCTAACTCCGTAGAGGGACTGCAAGAGGGAGGTCGTCAGAGCTCCAAGCTGAGTCGGAAAGGGAGGTCGCCAGAGCTCGCCAGAGCTCAAAGCTGCGATCCGGATGGGCAAGACGAGTACAGAAATAAAAAACAATTGACGGATCAAGTGATTTTACGAGAGAGGGAGAGGGAAATCAATTTTACGCCAGGTAATAGCGGAAGTCGGGGGGGGGGGGGGGGGGGACGGGTTCCTCTCTGGTATGAGGGGGGAAAAGGGGGGAGGGGGGAGGGAAGAAAAAGAAAAAGAGGGGGAGGAGGAAGGGGGGAGGAGGAGGAAAGGGGGAGAGGGAGAGCTGGAGCCGAAGAGATTAGGGCGTGTCATGCCGTCGTCGTCTCTTGGAATGAAGCGCAGATGCCGATGAGAAGAGATTAGGGATCGTGATCACGATTTGCGTGTGAGAAGCGAGGAGTAATCATGCCAGAATGGCTGATTTTGGGCGGTGCTCCACCGCTTGGATGAAAGCTTGGTCGAATTCGATACTCAGAACTTTTGCTTACAAATTTCTGTCTTGCCGTCTGTGGTTCATAAACAACATCCATGGCCAGTGGCGAACCTAGAATTTTCATCGTACCCGGGCACCAAATAAAAGATTTTGATTTTTGAATTTTTTTAATTCAACATCCATGACTTGAAATCTACCCTTTTCCAATCTGATGTTTAACATGGGTAAGGAAGGGCTAGCAGTTGGATTTGACACACAATTTCATCTTTTGGAAGGCTTTTTATGAGGCAGGAAGATCCTTCATGTTCTAAAATATGAAAAAGACATGCATAGCATATATTTCTTGAACAACTGCAAAGAAATAAGTGGATATAAATGGGTATACTACCTTTACATCATAAAAACTAGACTTCAACATAATTGAAACTAAATAAGCTTTTATAAGTATATTAACCAAGCTAATTAATATACAACACAGTGACAAAAACAATTGTCAAATCAATGATGTACATAATAAGAACAATCATGTAAATAAAATACAATTCAAACGACAAATAATAGTAAAAACTTTTGATTGAAGACAAGGATAAACCAATATAAAATTTCAAACAAGTTGTTCAAGTCATAGCTCGTGTCTGTACATATGAGCTAATACAAACAACAACAAAACCCAACCTAAGGATTGAAAATAGAACAGTGTTTTGCCAAACTCAATTAACTTATGATCAATATCTTGAAGTGCATTTGCTAGGAGTCTCTTCTCCGCATCTTCCATGGAACGTGGCACCACGACCGCCTGAGCTCTTCGACTTCTTGCATACATATCAAGCATAGAGAGCAAATGCGGTGGTGTCGATGCAATCGATGCTTCACGGGGCACTGATTTGCTTACAAAAAAGAAAGCCGACTTTGTTGCAAGACATGCATGCACTTGCTGTCACGTTGAAGTCGTACTGTTGTTCCTGATCGATGACGAACAACGGTTTCAGTATATACACATTCAGGTCGGGACGCTTGCTCAACAGTAGCACGGGCGGATCGATTCGGATAGGAGTGCGGGTGTCATCCTCGATCAGTTTCAGTTGGATCTTGATCCAATCCTCCTGAATCTTGTTCAACGTGTCAGATTGCTTGTCACAAAAGCATGGCTCACTGGTGGGGCGGTTGAATGTTGACAAATAGAATGATGACATTTGGGTTGGAATCAATTCCGGTGGAATTTCAGGGCAACAACAGACGAGTGTCTCCTCTGATTGTTGTGTTTTTGCAATGTCCCGCAGCACAAGGACCGTTCTTTGGCGATGATGACTAACATGGAGACAATTGGATGATTGGATGCTAGGCGACTGCAACAAAGATACAATCATTTCTGCAATTAGATGGAAAAAGAAACAAACATTGACACCATGCACCTAAATAAAATGTTTAAATTCGTAAAATTTTTAGTGCAGTAAAATAAAAATGATTATAATCTACAACATGTAGAGGAACTACACCAATTGAAATCCTTACATGTCATTTAAGTTTGAGAGGTTGGATAGGGGGACTCGTGAACATCACCTGTGAGATTATTGCCACTCAAAATCCTGCTTGTGTTATCAAAGAGAAAAAACATCATTATGGAATGGAAGGTAAATAATTAATGTGAGTTTAAATGGACATAACCTACAATATTTGAAGCTTAGAAAGCTTGCCAATAGAATCTGATATTTTTCCAGATAGAAGGTTGTTTTCCTAAATCAAACTGGTCTAGCTAGAAAGATTTCAAAATTGTTCGAGAATTTGACCAGTAATATAGTTACCCGACAATGACCCTAAATTATTCAAATAATAAAACGATATTTCTTGGATCGATAGTTCAAAACGAAGGACTGATTGTTGAAATTTGTGAAGAGGAAGTGGGTGATGGGCAGTCCGGGCGGCCTGTGCGGACTGAGTCCGCAACCTGGGCGGATTGCTGATTGCGGCCTGGGTAGTAGCTGTCTTGGTGGCTTGCTGATTGTGCAGCCTGTGGTCTGAGCGGCCTGTGCGGACTGAGTCCGCGGCCTGGGCGGACTGCTGTCTGCGGACAGGGTGTTGGCTGTCTTGGTGGCTTGGCTGATTGAGGAGCGGCCTGAGCGGACAGAGGTTTGCGGGCTGTAGGCAGTGCTCTGTTCAGTGGCCGTGTTGCAAGCTTGTGTTAACCGGCGGATTGGGTGTCCTGTCCGCGGGAGGCTTGCGGACTGGCGTGTCCGCGCAGTCCGCTGTGGCGGACTGACCTTGGAGTTTAGCTATGGCCCTTGCCGAACTCTGGTGGTACAACATGTGCTTTCTACTGGGGAGGACTGCGCGGACTGATATCGGAGTCCGGCAGTTGGCCGCTTATTTGGACAGTTGTGCGAGGATTGCTTGCGGACTCTGCCTTAACTCTGGAGGAGTGTTAGCGATATGCTTTGGATGATTGGCGGACTAGGCTTTGTCCGCCGAGCTCGCGCTAGGCCTTTGGTGATTTACTGGACTTGGTCACATTCTGTGACAAGTCCAGTGTGTCCGCAGTATCCGCGAAGTCCGCTGTTGACCGGGCGGACTGCCTTTGGTCGTGGACTTGTGGCGGAGGGAGGCTTTGGTCTTGTGATGTGCGGACTGCCTCTTGAATATGCGGACTGTCACTGAAGGAGTTGTGGCTGTCCAAAGGTTGATGTGTGCGGACTGTGCGGACGGTATCGTGTCCGCATAGTGTGGGCGGTCTGGTGCAAGACCGCCCAATTGTGAACATTGGTGCCTTGCTTCTGGCGGTTTTTTTGGAATCCGGCTAAGTGCTTGCAGACTCAGCGGACGGAGGTTTTGCTAGTGCGCGGGCTGGGGTGGTGATTCTATCCACTAGGGTGGTGACCACACTCCTCACCTCGCCTATAAATAGAACCCCCCGACACGTCTACAGTAACTGAGTGAACAGTAAGTTGGGCTTGGGCAAGTGTTGCGGTCTGCGATTTTCTGTCCGCGCGGATTGAGTAGTGCTGACGGTGTGCTGTGTGCAAGTCGCGCGGCTAGCTTCAAGGAGCCAGGAGTTGGGTATTGAAGTGTGCGGTCTCTGCGGTCTCAGCTGGTCTCTTCTGCGGCTTGTCAGATTTCTACTTCAGCTTGTTCAAGTTCCAATAACCTGTCCGTCGGTCTCAGGCGAGTAGGCGGTCTGTTCCTCTGTTCTTCAGCAGACAACGAATAATGGTGTGTCCGCGCGACCTCGCGGTCTCGGCGGACTCCGTGTGCTATTCGGCTTGCAACAGTTGCAGCTTGGGCGGCTTGGGCGACCTTGGCGGACGTGGCAGTCTCGGCGGTCTCCAGTGCTGTCCGCCCGGCTTGTTTGTTCTTTCTGTTTGTAGCTTGTGTACTAGCGAAATCATGTCTCGCTACGTATACCTCGCCTTGTAAAGAAGTGTGAATGAATAAAAGACCTGCTTGTACTTCCATTTGTGGTTGGTGTTAAACTTGCTCCTTGGGTTTCCGCATGATCAAAGTGTGAACTGGGTAGTTCTAAGAATATTAATTTGGCTTTAGGCTATCTTGCTGACCACTTTGAGAAAATTCAACACTGATCACTTTGTTATTAAGTTGGGTGATCAAGATATTTCATATAGTGAGTGTTTTATATATCTTGGATCGATAGTTCAAAAAGATGGAGGTATTGAAAAAGATGTGACAGAGAATCCAAGTGGGTTGGTTGAAGTGGAGAGGCACGTCGGGATCCTACATGATCAAAAAGGACCACTAAAACTTAAGTGCAAGTTTTACCGTACTGCAATTAGACCCGCGATGCTCTATGGTTTTGAGTGTTAAGCAGTGAATTGTGTACATGTGCAAAAAATGGGAGTTGCAGAAATGAGAATGCTTAGGTGGACGTGTGGACACACCAGATTGGATAAAATTAGGAATGAAAGTATGAGGGATAAGACAGGAGTAGCGCCAATTTCAGAGAAGATGCGAGAAACTCGTCTAAGATGGTTTGGACACAAAATGTTTTACTCAAATTTTTTTAGTCTTTCTGTAATGTAAAATAAAAAACAAATAAGATGAATCTTCTACTGAAGTGATTGTTATTGAAGAAGACAGTAATCTTAGGAAAAGTAGGTTATAGAATTCTGCAACTCATGATTTGTATGATCCCAAATCTTTCAAAGTATCAATATGCAGGTTAATATTTAGAATTAGTAAAGAAATGATTTGAAGCTATCTTAACTAATAAGCCGTGATTAAAAAACCCTTCAAAGAGGAGGATTTTATCTTCAATAGTAAATTAATTACTTTTACTCATTGAATATCTGTAGTTTCTCCAATCCTCCTCAATGAATAGGTGATTACTTCAGCAATATTAATAAGTTTCTAGCATGCAGACAAGAAACAACTTTCTGTTCTAATAAGCAACACTTAAACAGTTTGTCTCAAAACAATAGAAACAACTTCAATAATTAAAAGTGAAGCCATCAAATCATAACTATACTTTTTTGCATAGAAAACAAATGAAAATTCTTGTAAAGATGGTAAGATCATTTTCATAAAGATAATTCTAGTAGGTGGCATAAATTTTAAGAACAGATAAACAATGACCAGAAATAATGTTCTATGATTCAGGTAATCATGAAACTTATGCTTGAGTTTTTGAAAATGGTAGAGAAGATTACAGCACAAAAAACTAAATAATTGAAAACATAAAAAAGAGAACATGGCAAAAACCCGAGATTTGACTATGGTTCCAGATGTTGGCGGCACAAATTAGGATAAAGTGATTAGGGCACAAATCCATCCACTTCTTAGTAGACATGGTTGGTGATTGACATTCTATAAATATGTTACTCAAGAAGAAGTGTTGAATACCATATAAAACCTGAGCAGAACAAAAAGATGGAGTCAAATCAAGGAGGAGGCAGGGGAGATTCCAACCAAATCGCCCGAAAAAACAACCAACGCGGCATCCACTTCCTTCTTGAGAAGTTTAAACTTCTACTTTATGAATATCATTATATCATGCCACGAAGAAGAAGAAAAGGAAGGATTAAGCAAAGAATATTTAACAATGTGGAAAAAATTAAGGGGCTCCATCCCCTGCATTATACCTCGGGCTTGTAAGACCACATAGCTTGTGAATTGGGAGATAGAAAGAGCAAGTAGTTCAACAGTCGATAATAGCAAGGGAAAAACCAAAGAAAGCAATCATGCACAAGCTATAAAAGCAAACTTCTTGGCAGAATGATGAATATACAAAAAAAACTTAGGTAAATTCATACCATGCAGCTTCCATGGCAACTGGAAAACCAAATGTGTAATCGGTGTAAGCTCTGCCGCTAATTCTAGCTCGTGACTCCAACACAACAACCTGAACAGTTAATTCACTCTGTGGAAATCACAACACTCCCTGACTGCCACAATGGTTCCCGCGGTGCGTTTGATTCTGAGGCGGAGCCCCACCGCCCCACCGCGCACATTTCAATAAAGAGTGGTTGTGTTTGCATTGAAGTTATTGCAACACTATTAACAATATTGCGTTGTATTCTAAGACTACAAAGTGGTGTTTAGACATAATGAAATCAAACAAATGTTGAAATTGAAATTTTGACATTACATATGTTTAAAGGGCAGCGCACTCTATCGGGTGATCTGACCCATTGTGACCAAATGAAGACATAGTTGGTCTTAGTGAATTGAATTGCACTCTTGGGATCAGAAGAGTGGTTTCAGCAGTGTTGGCGTTCCTGTGGACGACGTTCGACGTTGGTGTTAGACGTTAGGGCTGGCGGTTCCTCTGGTTAATGCAGAATCACCTAACTACCAATACTTTAAGTAAACACATGAATCAATGGTTAGCACCTCCCCTCCCCTTCTAGTTCTAGACAGACCCAAAATATTAGCATATTAAAAACAAAGACAAAAACACAATACGTGAGACGAGAGAAAAAACTAAATATATAAATATAAAGTGGTGTACTGGACACTCACCACGATTTCGCCGGTCGAGCTCGACGCTGGACTCGTTGGGGGGTTGCAGGGGGGCAAATCTTTGTGATAATTGTGTTTCATGCTTTCATTATTATTTGCAATATTGTTGTTGGATCGATGTTCGCATGCATACATCATCTTAGGATTAGACAAAATCCACAATGACGTCTTGCATTGTTTAGAACTCACTCTCACGTCCTTACCCTACATCAAATGCGATAATTTTTTTTTTAAAAAAAAGATATTGTTTTTGAAACATCTCCACATCTCTAACTACAAAAGCTTAACAAATTTTTTTTTAAAAAAGTTAGTAATTGAATGAGCAAAGGCCGAATGGTCTTGGAACTCTATTAAATATGCTCACTATATAGAACTAAAAGTTTCATTGCATTCTAAGAGTTCATCACTAAACAAGGAAATGAAAAATTAGACATCTCAAACATTCAATCTTCAACTTCATAGTTTCTTGGACAATGGGAACAAAAACGACAACCATATGCTGAAATGCTGCTTCTCTGGTTCCAAGTTCAGAGCCGGTCTCCACCAAAAAATTCAAGTGAATGCAGAAATTAAGAGTTTCTTAGAGCCCCATTCAATCACTTTCTCAAGATTCCTCCAGCTTATCGGTTTCTTCAACACCTTTGGCGTCCACAATCCCAATTCCAACTCCGGATACGGCATTCGAGCCAGCTTTCAGCCGGTAACTCCTCCCCAGTTCACTCATGGGGAAAGAATTTCCATGGTTTCCTTTCCAAAATTTCAATGAAGAAGGGTCTGGTACCCATAAATCAACTGTCGGAGTCAGCAACACCCTCCAGAGTCGCTCCCATTACATTGCCAATCATGGGCGAAGCCTGTGCAGACATGCCCAGAGCCTCTACCACGTCGGCTGCACCCAGAGAAGTTGAGCTGCACCCAGAGAAGTTGCCCAGATTCTCAACTTCATAGTTGCAGGATAAAGAAAAGCCATGGAATTCTTATCATTTGACCAAACTAGCACGCAATCCTCGCCAAATCTCTGGACTCGGCTACCGGAATCATAAAAATTGACACTTACGGGGTTGTCGCCGCACAATGTCGCCTCGTTCTTCTTACCGCAAAAATAGGTGGTGGTGAGGGGTTTCTTGCAGGAGCCGCAAGCGCTGGTGTGGCGTGATCGCTCACAGGTGTGACGATGCCAGTGTTGCAATTGGTTGTAGGGTTGGCCGCAGATGAATGGTGATCGGCAACTGAAGCAGCACATATCAATGGTGATCTTCCCGCATGGGCTTGCTTAGAAAACTGCAGGGTTAAAATGGTATACACGGAAAACCTGGGGAAGAGGTTGGCGGAGGCCTAGTCGCCGGAGAACAACGATGGTCGCAGGAGAGGAAGGATACCCAACAACAGTGGCAAGAAGAGGAAGGAGACCTAATGCCCGGCGGAAGGAGAAGATGTCGCTGCTCGCTCTGTCCCGTCGGGAAGAAATGTTGTGCGGGTAAGTGTTTTTTATGTATTTTTAAGTTTTTTCAGTCCGATAAAACCGCATGGGCAAAATGGGAAAGACTTAAAATCAGTCAAATTCAGTGGACTGAAGTGAGGCCCGACCGGGGGGGGGGGGATTTTACAGGAGGAAAATCTAATTTACGGGAGCGAAAGCTGGGGGCGGGAGATTTCCGAAAAGCATCAAAATAGCTCCAGATTTATGAAAAGCTTTTCATAAAGTGCTATCCCAAACAAATATAAAACAACACTAGCAGCTGGAAAAGAACTTTTCCAGCCACCAGAGCTGCCCCAAACAGAGCCTTAGTTTGCGAGTAAGTTGAACACGCAAAAAGTCATAGAATGAACCATCAGATGACAGTATGATGTTTTACGTGGGAAGAAAATATGAGTGGAGAAAATCACGAGTCAGATTGGTGCTGTCCAATTCCACTATTTTTCAAAGCAGTTACAAATAGCTATTTTTCAAGGGTGATAGATGTTGGAACAGGGATTCGGCCCAACGAGGAGTTGGGATCCAAAGGGTGTAGCTAACACTTCTCCTGAGGAATAATGTTTGTTTGAAGGTTTAGAATTAGACACAAACCCTGGGCAACAACGCGAAAGTCCCACCTCACACCTGAAAGATCTTAGAACGCTTTCCCACTCATACCAATGCTGAAGCTGGGCACCTTGGAGAGCCTAATTTGAAACCAACCAAAATTGACCAGGGGTGGAAGAAGATAAAACTGGATCCCTCCAAAGGTCCCCTTCAGGGTCTATTTATAGTTTTTCTAGCGGGGCCTGTCAATAGCGCAATCCTGCATTTTGGTTTTACTAAATGCATCCCAAAATGGTCTGCCAACAGCCAAACTCCGTTGTTTGGGAATGTGATGCGGAGCAGAGATGAGGAAGAACTTTGGGCCCATTCGGGGCTGATTTGGAGACTTACCATATATGACATGCTCGGATCGACAATCCAACTCCGTGAATGCGTCCGGATTCGCGTTGCGAATCAATTTCATATATAGCTTTGTACTTTTGGATTCTATTTCATGTAGTTTTGGCTCCGAGACCAACGACCAATCATAGTTGTTGATTCCAGGTGCCCTAATTTTTATTTCTTATAAATAGATGGTTTATGGCTGCCGTCATTGCTCATTGCTGATTGTTTAGAGAAGAGAGTGTCTTCCTTCATTCCAGTGATCTCCTTCGCAGTGCCAAATCCGTGGAAACCCTTGGTGATAACTACTTGGGTAAGGTCTTGTATCTTCGTATTTTCCTCCTCCCCCCACTCTCCAACTTTTCTAATTTGTTGTCCCCTCTAGACACCCTAACCGCAGGAATTTTCTCCCTGCTGTCCACAATTGTCAGTCCACCGAACACCCCCCCTCCAGCCACCCTCCCTACCGGAACTTGTCTCCCTGTTGTCCAGGTCATCCGCCAACACCCCCTCCATTCCCCCTTCTCAGGCCATCAGCCAGCACCCCCTAAAATAGCCTTCTGGCTTTTTTCCCAGCCCAAATTAGACCTGATCTGGGCATTCCAACCCAGATCCAGCTGCCCCAATCCCCTACAAAACCCCGTAAAAGCCCCTCCCTCCCTACCGCCATCTCCCCTACATCCCCTTGGCTATTTTCCTCTCAAAACAGTCCAAATCTGGACTATTCCGACAAAATCCAGCCACCACTCCTATTCCCTTTTGCCTCCATCACCCCCATCCCGTGGATCCACCTCAAAACAGCCACCCAACACTAAATTTGTCTAGATCTGGGTATTTTAGCCCGGTTCCAGCCATCCCCTGCCCCGATCCAACCCTCCTAATCCCCAACCAGCCCTCCCCATACCCGATTCGGTCCACCAACCACCAGAATCCCTCTTTAAGCCCCCAGTATTCAGATCTATTCCATTGACAACAACCTTCATATTTTTGTGGTGTTTTTGCGTTGGTATTCAGTTGTAAAACACTGTTATGGTATTGTTATTTGATATTTGCTTGGGATTAATGTTTATTATGCTATTTGCTCTTTGAAAATCTCTAACTATAGGAAAGTTTTATTCGACACGTGCTCGTGCTTTGACCATCCACGCTGAGTAAAGCCTAAGCTTGATTTTACCCAAATAAATTATTTTGGCTTGCTTTTGATTTATTTACGTGGGATGTTAAAGTTTATTATTCAATTGTGATTTAATCCATCGGGCTTTGCATAACATGTAAGGTTAGGTCGCAGATTTCCCGCCGCATATAGATTCGCCCTGCGTTAATTATTATTAGAGGGAGGTTGTGTGCACTTTTCGATACGTAGTCGTAGATTCTATATGTTTTTCATTATGTCTAGGTATCACCACTTGTCCCCACCTCACTTTGAAGGTCTTGAGTCCACTTGCACCCGCACTCACAGAACCCCGTCAGGGAGATCCTCACATTATTACAACGATCATTCTCGATCGCAGTGCACCACTTTTGGAGATCGTGTTGACCCACCAACACGACCCCACTATGATAGAGACGATCAGTATGATGATTGTCGTCGTGATTATCCGTATACACGAGCAGATCATGTTGATCCTTCGACATGACTCGGTTATCTTAGGAATGATTATTATGAGGATCTTCGTTCCGAGAGAGATCTTGAGAGTCAGTTTCGTACTGCTTCCCATTCCTTTGACGGCTCATCGAGTCCCGAGTCTTTCAGCTATTGGCTCGTGGATATGGAGTATTATTTAGATTATTTTGAGTTATTCGGTGAGCGTTGCGTCAAGTTTGCGAAACTTAGAATTTTAGATCCGGCGAGGGCTTATTGGGCTAGCGTTGAGAGGACCCGCGAGCGAGACCGTCTTCGTTGCATCACTAATTGGGCAGACATGAAGCATATATTGTGTCAGAGATATTTGCCTTCTTCATATCAGAGTTACTTGTTCGACCAATTATTTTCCCTCCAACAAGGATCTATGTCTGTCATTGAGTACAAGGATCGCTTTGATGAGTTAGTTGTGAGGAGCGATCTCCGAGAGGACCCAGTAATGGCCTGTAACATCCCATGTTACTTTTAGACCCCTCAACTTAGATTGGGTTAGGCATGGGGTGGGTGATAGGGAATTTAGCTAGGTTTGACCCTAGGTAGTGGGTTGTAGCCATGTAGGCCCACTAAGGGGCCAAAGTCAAACTAGGTCAAACTAGCATAAATAGGAACCCTAGCCACACCATGACCCCACCACATTTCCCTAACCCTAAAATAATCTAAGTGGACCCTAGGACATGTCATTAGGTCAACCCTTTGACCCTAGTTGACCAAAGTCAACCATGACCCTAATTTGGTCAAACCTATACCTATAGGCCCAATTAGCCCAAGTAGGGCACCACATTGACCCAACCCAAGTTGGGTGGTTCCATTAGACCCATGACCACAAAGTGGGGTCAGCCCACTCATCATGGTTGACCAAGTCAACTCAAGTCAACTTAGTCAACATAATTGACCTAAAGGAGAAAATGAGGGGTAAGCCCTCTCCCCTTGGGCCAAGCCCACCCAACATGGCCCATTATCAGCCCAAGGTGTCAAAGATCAGCCCGACCCCTCTGGTTTTGGAGAGAGAGTGCATGCATAGGGGCATTTTGGAGAATTTACCCAAAAGAGGAGAGAGAAGGTGAGTTTAAAGAAATGGAGGCCACTTGGCCTTTGCTCCATCAACCCAAAAGCTTGCTGGCCGACCACCCAAGGAATTCCAGAGAATTTGGCAGTATGGTGGCCACTTGGCTTTAGTGAGTGGAATCGAGTGGAGAACGGGTCCTGGAGCAAAGCTTTTGGTGAAGAAACGGGATTTTGAGCAGGAGATCGCCGGAGCAGCTCAACCATGGCCAACCGCCGCCAACCTCGCCACCATGCCGCCATTCGGGTCCATTTCGCCTCCCCTCTACTTGTACTAGTTTTCTAGATCCTTTAGGAGAGACATCAGGCTCAATTGAGCCCGATACCATATGAGGAAATGGAGATTTTTTCGAGTTTTGCTTTTTGCTCGGGTTCGCCGGAGGAGCCAATTCCGGCGGCCTCATCGCCGGAAATCACTAGCCACCACCTCAGTGAAGGTGGTGGCAACATCCGTCGGCGGTGGTGGTGGCTCAGCTGGCCGGAAACAGCCAGCAAAGGTGGCCCAGCCAAAATCAATCCCAGCCGTTGGCTGATTGGGGACGATGACCAGATCCCGTCTTTCTTGCTTTAAGATTCGTGCAACCCGATATTAATTAAATTAAAATAAAAACTATAGTCTTAGTTATATTTTGTCACACTATTTCAGTCATATTGCAAGCTATGTTTAGGCCCCTTATATGAATTTCCAGGACATGAACCTTAAATGAAATTTGTAGCTTAATGTATTAACTTTAATTTGACACCTTAAACATCAAAGTTGGTAGAGTATATTGGGCTGTAGGTCAGGTTTCCTAGAACTGGTCCTAGGCAAAGACAGAATTTCAAATTGATGCCTTAGCCAAACCAGTAATCAAAATGACCCCAAAGTTTGGGTGCATGCATGAATATGGCATATTTAGCCCCTGACAAAAATTGAGATTTTTTGGGAAAACGTTTTCTATAGTTTTATTCATAATACACAAAATTAAATAAATGAAATATTTGGCGTGTTATGGCTCCAAATGGCCCCAAATATTGGTGGAATGTCCTTGGGGACTATACATGTGTATGGTAAAAATTTCAGCACATTTGGACCACTGCATGTTGGGTAAACTCACTTGCATGTGTTGATTATATATAGACTTGGGATGCAAATAGCCAATTTTGAAATATTATGCATTAAGCCTATTTGGAACATCCAAAAATCATGGTATTGATTTCATAGGCTCATTAGGGTGAATTATACCCCACATTGTAATAATGAGATTTTTGGAAGCAAAAATCCCATTATTTAGAATTTTTGGGAATAATAGAACTTTTGAAAAACTAAATGTAAAAATAGGTCATCATTGAGATAAAATGCCCAATTTTTGTCAAGGTCAATATAATATTAGATTTAACTCCTGAAAAGTTTTATGTCTCTGTTTGAAGAAGTTTGATAGAAGTTATGTGGAAATTACCTTTTTACCTTCATTATACTTAATTAGCAAATTGGTGAAAATACTTAGTAGAAAATTTTGGAAAATTTCTTGGTGATATATCTGAGTATGCATAACCTTGTATAATTTTCTCAGCATTTTTGGATGAATCAGTAATTTTAAAAACCTTTTAATGGCATTTTGGTAAATTGTTAAGAATTGAATTTGTAAGCCATTACATTATAGCGGTTGATGAAACTCTGCCATTAGCATTAAATTAATGATATATATGCTCTTTAATTTTCCTAGAAATTTTAGTAATGTATTCCTTATACTTCATTTGGAAAATGACAATTGTGTGAATTTTGTATTAATTAAGGAATAAATAGAAATAGTCAAAGGAAAATTATAAATTTTGGTAGACAGCTATATTTTACCATGATTCAACTCAGTAAAAATTCCTTAGGTCAGTGGTTTATAATTTGTGATACTTCATGTATTAAATGACCTAGGAGATTAATTAAATGACTTAATTAGAGACCTTGATGACTTAAGAAAATTACAAAAATCAATAGGCTCACTTCATTAGTCAATACCATCCTAGGATAAATAATTAGGTACAGGTGGCCCAAGGAATTGGAAGTTCCATTTCGGGGTGGTATTAGGTCATGAGTTGCACATAGTGTAAGTAGGTCATGTTATAAAGACCACCGGGGGATAGATCAATAAATACGCTAGAGACTTCAATTGGAATATGACCCTGGTACTTACTGCACTTGTTCTACTTACTTCAGTTTTATACTTTACTTACTGTACTTGTACTTCTTACATAAAACTGCTAGAGTAGAACTACTATTACTCCTCATATACTTGTTAGTATAGTGCCACTGCCACCTGTTTACACTTGTTACCCCTTGTTGTCCTCCGCTTCGTCCTCCCGCACGGTGCCTAGGAGTTGCGGGGCGAGGTGTGGAGGAAACGACTTAGTTTTTTTGAATAATGGTTGGTGACCAAACTATTTTAGGAGCTCGAGGAGATGGAGCACCAGCACGAGATGGCAGGACGTGAGTAGCTGATACCACCACCACCTACTACTACTACTACTACTACTGCAGAGTTGCCTCAGGTGGGATGACTTGGTGATGATGGATATCTTTCGTTGTTTAGAGTTGAGAGAGAGAGAGAGAATTTGATATGATGTACTGGGCATAAGCCCTTTTTATCTTCTGTACTCATATGTACTGATGTTTTTCCTTTTCATATATTTATATATATGTACTGTGACTGTGGACTAGTTATAGTTACTTTTACCGCTATACTTCTATTCTCATTTTTGCCTACAAGTTATATGATCGTATTAGCCGGCGTAATCGGCGTGTTGCAGTGTCAACTAACCCGTGCGTTAGTGTCACCGTAAGATGGAGGTTCTGGGCATAAGACCGGGTAGCCTCCTTGGTAAGGGGGAAGGGGGTCTTACAAACTGGTATCACTTGACCAAACGATCATATGAGAAAGAAGTCCACAACACTGGACCACCACACGCAAGCATTAATTTGCGAACAAACTATGGAGCGGAAGAAGTGGTGTGCCCATGTGTAAAAAGTCACATAAAACAGTCCATTAAGTACAATGAGTTAGACCAGTTCTGTTTTAACCTTACCTTTATACAACCTCCACAGGTCGCTGCGCCGCAAAATGTGGTTCCTCCCCCTCCAGCTGCCACTCAATTTCTACAGACAGAGATGGGGCAGACTTTGATGACGATCCTGGAAGCCTTCAAAGCCCAGCAAGTCCCGGCTCCGCAACCAAATCTGGGGTCAAGCTGGCTGAGTGCCTTCAAGAGCCTGTCCCCACCGATGTACCATGGGACAGAGGATGCTGTGAAGACGGAGGAGTGTCTGGAGGCCATACACGAGATATTGGCAGGCATCAGCTGCCCGGTCGGCTAGGCAGTTCCTCTAGCCACCTTTACACTAGAAGCTCATGCGAAGAGATGGTGGAAGTCTGTACGAGAGTCTATATATGCTGACTTGGAGCTGTCAAACATATCTTGGGAGGAGTTCGACGAAGTATTTTTGGATCACTTCGTATCCAGCACAGACAGAGATGCATAAGAGGAGAGATTTCTGAACCTCAGGTAGGGGAGCAGATCGGTGATTGAATACCAGAGGGAGTTTTCCCACCTTGCCAGGTTCGCAGGGATACAAGATACAGATGATAGGAGGTATGCCAAGAGGTTCTACCGGGGCCTCAGAGACGACTTGAGGCTGACCCTATTGTTCATTTCTCACGGCACATCAGCCCATATTATCGAGATGGCAAAGAAGCTGGAGGCTGACCAGCTGATGGTGCAAGGCAGAGGAAAGAGACCGTACGATGGGTCAACATCAGGAGAGAGCAGCAGGGGCTCTCAGAGAGGCAGGACTATTGGATATAAGAGGGGTGGGGGACGTCATCGTCCCAACTTCAGGCAGGAGTAGGGGCCTCCTCCAGCATTAGATCCCCCACCTCTACAGGTACATGTTCCGAGGAGGCAGGATGACCATGGTCACCAGCCGGTAGTTTGTTACGGATGCCGCCAGCCCGGCCACATTAGATCGGAGTGTCTGCATCGGTTCCATCCACCTCCTTCTCCTCCACTTACAGTGGCCCTTCCAGTATAACAGGGCAGAGGTCGAGGCCGAGGACGAGGTCGAGGCCGAGGCCGAGGATATCACGACCGAGGACGTAACTAGAAGAAGATGTACGCTTTGGACCTCACGGAGCAAAGGAACCCCGAAGAAGTGATTACATGTACTTAAATTATTTCAATTTAGAAATTTCAACCTTAGTAGTGCCTTGAAAACCATAGAAATAACATCTATTTTAACTCAAATAAATCTCAGGCATAGTTATGATCAGTGACAAGCCCGCTCATACCCTCTTCGACACGGATGCTTCGTACTCATTCGTGTCAGACACTTTTATTGAAGGACTAGAGGGTGTGGAGAGATTCCCTGACATAGAGATGAGGGTGCGTCTTCCTGATGGCTCGGAGCTACGGACCACTGATAGCTGCAACATGGAGGCCGAGATAGGAGGCAAGATATTCGAAGCTCCGGCAACAGTCTTGAGATTGCCAGACTTTGATTTTATTTTGGGCATGATCTGGCTTCATTGGAACTATGACCATATCGACTGCCCCTCTAAGAGGATCACACTCAAGCATGGAGACTCCTACATTACTATTGAAGGTATCCGACCTATCCTCCATCTATCATTATCTTCTGTACAGGCTGTCAAGGCCTATGAGCAGGGGGAAGAGGTGTATCTTATCTGCTTCGAGATGGTGGCAACAGAGAGTTCTATAGCTGATATCCCGGTGGTTCGGGATTTCTCCGATGTATTCCCGGAGAAATTGCCCGGACTACTACCAGCTCGAGACTTGGATTTCAGGATTCAGTTGGTGCCGGGGGCGAGGCCAGTGTCCCGTGCACCTTACAGGATGGCTCCCAGAGAGTTGGCGGAATTCAGGACTCAGCTTCAGGAGCTTGTGGAATCAGGATTTGTGCGGCCCAGCTCATCACCATGGGGAGCACCAGTTCTTTTTGTGAAGAAGAAAGACAGATCATTGCGGCTGTACATAGATTATAGGGAGCTGAACCGGTTGACGGTCCGGAATACCTATCCACTACCTCGGATAGACGAGTTATTTGATCAGCTTCAGGGGGCCTTCTGGTTCTCTAAGCTGGATTTGAGATCCGGTTACTATCAGCTGCGCATCTGAGAGGAAGACATCCCGAAGACGGCTTTCAGCTCACGATACGGATTATACGAGTTCACGGTGATGCCTTTTGGGCTCACGAATGCCCCTGCTGCATTCATGAGTCTAATGAACCGTGTATTCGAGCCCTTCTTGGACCGCTTCGTCATTGTATTCATCGACGATATTCTGATCTATTCCCGGACCCAGGAGGAGCACACAGGGCATTTGACACAGGTTTTGCAGAGGCTGAGGGAGTCCCAGATGTATGCGAAGTTTTCTAAGTGCCAGTTCTGGCTACATGAGGTGGCCTTCTTAGGGCATACAATCAGTGGAGCTGGATTGGCGGTGGATCCAGCCAAGATAGAGACAATGAGAGATTGGCCACGGCCGAAGACAGCGTCAGACATTCGCATCTTCTTGGGATTAGCAGGTTACTATCGTAAGTTTGTGGAGGGGTTCTCGAGGATAGCACTCCCCCTCACGACCTTGACGAGGAAGGATGTAGAGTTTGTTTGGACAGAGTAGTGCGAGACAACATTTCAGGAGTTGAAGGACCGACTTACCTCATCCCCTATCCTTGCACTCCCATCTAGGAGTGAGGGATTTCAGATTTACACGGATGCCTCATACGAAGGGATGGGTGTTGTACTGATGCAGAACAGACATGTTATCGCATATGTTTCAAGACAGTTGAAGAAGCACGAGCATAACTATCCGGTACACGATTTGGAGCTCGGGGCTGTTGTATTTGCGCTAAAGATATGGCGGCATTATCTGTATGGGATTCATTGTGACATTTTCTCAGATCATAAGAATCTCAAGTACATCGATACGCAGAAGGACCTAAACCTGCGACAGAGGAGATGGCTAGAATTTCTCTGTGACTATGATTACCAGATTCACTACCACCCGGGGAAGGCAAACACAGTAGCAGATACATTGAGCAGGAGGGCCGACACCTCTGGACCGGAGCCCAGAGTGATGGCTATGGTGCTGATACAGATGATGGACAACATGCATATTACTATGGTTTCTAAGGCCGAACCAGTATGATATCGAGAGTACTTGAGCTCATTGATCAGAGATGATGACATTCGGGAGCGCATTATGGCGCATCAGAGGCTGGATGCTACATTGGAGCCGATTTTCAGTGCCCTAGAAAGGGGCAAGGTTGAGGACTACACGCTGCAGGATGATCTCCTTCGATTCCGTGGACACATTTATATACCATCAGGGGGCGGTATCCGGGATGATATACTTAGAGAGGCACATTGCTCCAGATATTCAGTGCATCCCGACATCACCAAAATGTGGGCAGATTTACGGAAGACTATGTATTGGCCTGGGATGAAGAGAGAGATCACCCACTTTGTGACACTTTGCGAGACCTGTCAGCGCGTTAAGGAAGAATGCAAGAGCCCGAGAGGTTTATTACAACCATTGCCAGTCCCAGAGTGGAAGTTCGAGGACATTGTTATGGACTTTGTGCACGGACTACCTCGCTCCCACTCTGGGCATGATTCCATCTGGGTCATAGTAGACAGACTGACTAAGGTGGCGCGCTTTATTCCAGTCAGGAAGGATTCTCCAGTTGCAGTTTTGGTGAGATTATTCATGGAGCAGTTTGTCAGATACCATGGCATCCCCAGGACGATTGTTTCGGACCGTGATGGTCGGTTCACTTCAAGGGAGTGGAGGAATGTGCATGCTTACTTGGGCTCTCAGCTTACTTTTAGTACTGCCTTCCACCCGCAGACCGACGGACAGACCGAGCAGACAATCCGAACCATGGAGGATCTACTCCGCCTATGCATATTGGATACGGGGAAGCCTTGGGAGAGGCTGCTACCATTGATCGAGTTCTCCTACAATAACAGCCACCAGACTAGCATCAAGATGGCTCCATATGAGGCACTTTACGGGAGGAAGTGCCGGACACCGCTGTCATGGGTTCAGGATGTGGATACCAAGACTCTTGGTTCTGATTATGTGAAGGATACAGAGGCTCAGGTTCATTTGATCAGGGATCGGCTGCTAGAAGCTCAGAGTAGACAGACGAAGTATTATGATGCTCGACATCGGAAGGTGGAGTTCCAGGTTGGAGATAGAGTTTTCTTGAAGATACGTCTGGTACACGGTGTCTCTCAGGTGCAGAGGCACAAGGAGCTCAGTCCCCGATACATGGGGCCATACTTGATCCTGGAGCGGATCGGCCCCTTAGCTTACCGACTGCAGCTGCCACCGGAGTTGGGTACCTTACACGACGTCTTCCATGTCTCTTCCTTGCGAAGAGCTCTCGTACGGCCGGAGCAGCACGTTAATACTACAGCCGGTCCGATAGCGCCAGATAGATCCGTCAGATTGGAGCCGATCCGGATTGATGATACAAATGTCCGTGTGTTGCGGAAGAAGAAGGTCCCTCTCGTGAAGGTGTTGTGGTCCAATCATGGATGGGAGGAGCACACCTGGGAACCGAGGGATTTGATGATGGAGCAACACCCGGAGCTATTCACTTCAGGTATACTTTAGTTTATGCGTTTAAATTTCTTATAACTCTTGCAAGTAGAACCCCGTAGACCCGAACTTGAATTTTGGGGACGAAATTATTTTCTTGTTTATTGGGATTTGTAACATCCTATGTTACTTTTAGACCCCGCAACTTAGATTGGGTTAGACATGGGGTGGGTGATAGGGAATTTAGCTAGGTTTGACCCTAGGTAGTGGGTTGTAGCCATGTGGGGCCCACTAAGGGGCAAGAGTCAAACTAGGTCAAACTAGCCTAAATAGGAACCCTAGCCACACCATGACCCCACCATATTGCCCTAACCCTAAAATAATCTAAGTGGACCCTAGGACATGTCATTAGGTCAACCCTTTGACCCTAGTTGACCAACGTCAACCATGGCCCTAATTTGGTCAAACCTATACCTATAGGCCAAATTAGCCCAAGTAGGGCACCACATTGACCCAACCCAAGTTTGGTGGTGCCATTAGACCCATGACCACCAAGTGGGGTCAGCCCACTCATCATGGTTGACCAAGTCAACTCAAGTCAACTTAGTCAACATAATTGACCTAAAGGAGAAAATGAGGGCTAAGCCCACTCCCCTTGGGCCAAGCCCAACCAACATGGCCCATTATCAGCCCAAGGTGTCAAATACCAGCCCTACTCCTCTGGTTTTGGAGAGAGAGTGCATGTATAGGGGCATTTTGGAGAATTTACCCAAAAGAGGAGAGATAAGGTGAGTTTAAAGAAATGGAGGCCACTTGGCCTTGGCTCCATCAACCCAAAAGCTTACCGACCGGCCACCCAAGGAATTCCATAGAATTTGGCAGCATGGTGGCCACTTGGCACCAAGGGTGAAGCCTCCAAAGCACCCAAACCGAGCTCACCTTGGTTGTATCTCCCTATACAGCCACTTCTAGCTCAAACCGACCACACCATAAGCTTCAGTGAGTGGAATCGAGTGGAGAACGAGTCCTGGAGCAAAGCTTTTGGTGAAGAAATGAGATTTTGAGCAGGAGATCGCCGGAGCAGCTCAACCATGGCCAACCGCCGCCAACCTCGCCGCCGTGCCGCCATTCAGGTCCGTTTCACCTCCCCTCTACTCGTACTAGCTTTCTAGATCCTTTTAGCCCGATACCATGTGAGGAAATGAAGATTTTTCCGAGTTTTCCTTCTTGCTCGGTTCGCCGGAGGATCCAATTCCGGCGGCCTCATCGTCGGAAATCGCTAGCCACCACCTCAGTGAAGGTGGTGGCGACATCCGCCGGCGGTGGTGGTGGCTCAGCTGGCCGGAAATAGCCAGCAAAGGTGGCCTAGCCAAAATCGATCCCAGCCGTTGGCTGATTGGGGACGATGACCAGATCCCGTCTATCTTGCTTTAAGATTCGTGCAACCCGATATTAATTAAATTAAAATAAAAACTATAGTCTTAGTTATATTTTGTCACACTATTTCAGTCATATTGCAAGCTATTTTTAGGCCCCTTAGAGGCATTTCCATGACATGAACCATAAATTAAATTTGTAGCTTAATGTCTTAACTTTAATTTGGCACCTTAAACATCAAATTTGGTAGAGTATATTGGGTTGTAGGTCAGGTTTCCTAGGACTGGTCCTAGGCAAGGGCAAAATTTCAAATTGATGCCCAAGCCAAACCAGTAATCAGAATGACCCCAACCTTTGGGTGCATGCATGACTATGGCATATTTAGCCCTTGACAAAAATTGAGAATTTTTGGGAAAACTTGTTCTATAGTTTTGTTCATAATACACAAAATTAAATAAATAAAATATTTGGAGTGTTATGGCTCCAAATGACCCCATATTTTGGTGGCATGTCCTTGGGGACTATACATGTGCATGGTAAAATGTTCAGCACATTTGGACCATAGCATGTTGGGTAAACTCACTTGCATGTGTTGATTATATATAGGCTTGGGGTGCAAATAGCCAATTTTGAAATATTGTGCATTAAGCCTATTTGGAACATCCAAAAATCATGGTATTGATTTCAGAGGCTCATTAGGGTGAATTATACCCCACATTGTAATAATGGGTTTTTTGGAAGCAAAAATCCCATTATTTGAAATTTTTCGGAATAATAGAACTTTTGAAAAACTAAATGTAAAAATAGGTCATCATTGAGATAAAATCCCCAATTTTTGTCAAGGTTAATATAATGTTAGATTTAACTCCTGAAAATTTTTATGTCTCTGTTTGAAGAATTTTGATAGGAGTTATATGAAAATTACCTTTTTACCCTCATTTTACTTAATTAGCAAATTGGTGAAAATACTTAGTAGATAATTTTGGAAAATTTTTGGTGATATATCTGAGTATGAATAACCTTGTATAATTTTCTTAGCATTTTTGGATGAATCAGTAATTTTAAAAACCTTATAATGGCATTTTGGTAAATTGTTATGAATTGAATTTGGTAGGCCATTACATTATAGAGGTTGGTGAAACTCTGTCATTAGCCTTAAATTAATGATATATATGCTCTGTAATTTTCCTAGAATTGTTAGTAATGTATTCCTTATACTTCATTTGGAAAATGACAATTATGTGAATTTTGTATTAATTAAGGCATAAATAGAAATAATCAAAGGAAAATTATAAATTTTGGTAGACAGCTATATGTTACCATGATGCATCTCAAGAAAAATTCCTTAGGTCAGTGGTTTATAATTTGTGATACTTCATGTATTAAATGACCTAGGGGATTAATTAAATGATTTAATTAGAGGTCTTGATGACTTAAGAAAATTACGAAAATCAATAGGCTCACTTCATTACTCCATACCATCTTAGGATAAATAATTAGGGTCAGGTGGCCCAAGGAATTGGAAGTTCCATTTCGGGGTGGTATTAGATCATGAGTTGCGCATAGTGTAAGTGAGTCATGTTATAAAGACCACCAGGGGATAGATCAATAAATGAGCTAGAGACTTTAATTGGAATATGACCCTGATGGGTAGAGTTGTCTTAGTGACGAGAGTAAAGTGCAAGCCCTTGGATAACAACTGGAGTGGAGGCCGGCGGAAGACCGTCGCGCTTCTGAGAACATCTTAAGTCATTAGGATCACTCAAGAGTAATAACGAGAGCTGGAGGTGAATTTTGAGTAGCCATCAACTAAAGTAAATATCCTTGAGAAAAGGAGCTTTGAGCGTAATCCCATCGTAGTTCCTAGTGCCCCCGAGAGCCCTTCACCGAGTATACCCTGGGCAGTCCTGTGATTAACCTTAAATCACTAAGTATAATAACCCGTAGACAAGAGTAGTCTAATAGGTTAAGACATTGAGGTTCATTCTCACCCGTGATGAGTTTGAGGGATTTTGAATAAAGGCACTATTGTGCGTTCTCACCCGAGATGGGTTGGAGGGATATATGTTGCAGGCTCACCCGTGAAGGGTTTGAGGGATTTAGGACAGGTTGGTCCTGCGTGCTGAAGGCTCGGGATGAAATACTTGCATGTGCATAAATTTAGTGGCGGGTCATGCGGTACTGGCCGTTCATCACACCGACGGCAGTACGGTGAACCAGGCGGGTGTGAGGGTTTGAGGGGCCAGTGGGTTATTTTACACTGCAGTCTGGAGGACGATCCCCGATAACGCGCACCCGACCCAACAAGACAGACAGGTTGTCAGCAAAGTACGTACGCATAGACTCTAGAGTGTATGTTGGACATGTACAGAGGCGTATGAGAGGGGTCTAAGGTTTGGTAGTGTGCATACCGGCCTAGAAGTGGAGATGCCCGCTCCGCTGCTGCCATAGCCACAGCGGTGGTACCCGAGAGTGAAGCTAGCTCTCAAAAAGTGGGAACTAAAGGTCTGTGATCACAGAGTCATTGTGTGTGAGTTCCACTTGCCTGTGCATAAATTGCATCATAAACATTCATTCATATTAGGTCATACGCTTCATAGATCCTGAAAGAATTAGTTTCAAGATGTTCTAAACACCTAGAGGGGGGGGGGGGTGAATAGGTTCAATTCTTTCTCTAACTTAGGCAGATAATTCTATCTAATTCAGCAATGTATTTAGCAGAAAGTATAACACAGCATTCACATACACAACATTCACATACACAACATTCACAGATTGCACACCAGTTTTATAGTGGTTCCCTAAATGATGGGTACATCCACTTTCCCCCTTCTCTTATCTAGCAGTGTACTAGATTCAGCCTAACTTTCTTCCTTCTCAGATCCACAGATCTTACAGCTCAGAACCAAGAATGGTTCCTACAACTCAGAGTGAATCCACACTCCTACAACTCAGGCACAAGCCCTACCTCAGCCTCTTCCACAGGCCTACAACTCAGAGTGACACCCCACTCCTATAACTCAGGCTACAGTCCTACCTCAGCCTCTATCATAGGCCTACAACTCAGGGAACAGATTCCCCTACCTCAGGCACTCAGCCCTACCTCAGCCTTTATAATTTAGGCTTACAACTCAGAGATGTAAATCTCCTACACTCAGATCTATTACAGATCCTACAAAGATTAATGATGAAAAGTTGTTGATATCTTCAACCAGATGAAGAGAAAATTGGTTGAAGGCTTCTTGATCAGTTCTTGATAGAACTGATTTCTTAAGGATCAACCTGACTTAGCTTTCTTCAAAGCTTCTTGAATCTGAACACAGTAGGGTTGATATTCTTGATTTTGGAGTTGATCTTCAATCAGCTTACTTCAGAAATTAATCTGAATTCTTTAGGGAGACTGTTCAGAATCTGCCTTCACTGGATGAGAACTTCTCTCCTTCTGTTTTTCTCTCTCTTCAATCTGTTGACTGTTTCTTTCACTTTTTCTGGATTATCAATCCTTTAGAGATAATAATTGATTGGCTTGAATAACTTCTCTCTGTTCTGTATCTGTTGTTCTTGTGGTTGTTATAGTTCTCCTCTTTCAATTGTTGAGAGAGCATATCTATTTATAGGCTTCATCCATGGTAACCGGCTGTTCCGGTTTCAAAACGTCTTCTGACACCTCTGACAGAAGTGACAGCAATGTCAATAATGACAGCTGTCAAGTCTACACTTTTATTACTTCAGCCTTCATTGAAATTTGACTCAACAGCAGAGAATGTCGACTGAATTCTTCATATGTATCGACACACATAGTCCATGTGTCGACACAAGTCTTGTTGTTGTCGACACAGCTTCTGTGGAATGTATCGACACAAGTTCTGTGTGTCGACACAAACACTCCTTGTCTTGACAAAGTTGGTGTCGACAGAATTCTGGTGTGTGTCGACACAAGTTCTATGTGTCGACACAGTCATTGTAGACAAAATTCTGGAATGTGTCGACAGCTTCTCTGTGTGTCGACACAGCTTCTGATAATGTCGACACAAGTCTAGCCCATAGTGTCGACACACCGTTGTCGACAGATTTTCTGTGTGTCGACACAAATTCTGGATGTCTACACAATCTGGCCCTTGGTGTCGACACAGCCTTGTCGACAGATTTTCTGTGTGTCGACAGAAATTCTGGATGTCGACACAATCTGGCCCTTGGTGTCGACACAGCCATTCCCAAGTGTCGACACTTGTACTTAGAAAATTTTCCTTTCCATTTTCTTAACCTGCACATAATAATTCAACACAACATCAAATACAACTTGATACATATCATTGAGTTAGGTGAGGCTTCTCCAAATCTGGTACACATTTTCCAATGTACCCAACAAAATCCCCCTATTTGGAGAAGTCATAACCCTTAATCAATGATATACATCACTTATAATAAAATTAACAATATGATGTATAAAAACATTCACTGACAGGGAAACAAATAAACAAAACAAGTAAATAATATTATCACAGAACATGATATAACAATAACAAGCATGAATCATTATTTTATTTAAAACTTCACAATAGTTTGTTGACAATAGATTACATGGAGGTTAAAACTGAAAATTATAACGTTTTATAATCTAGTCAATCTATCCTAAGGCTGATCAGGCTCTTTGATCACTATGCCTTTTCCAGACTGGATCTTTGCTTGCATTGGAGCTTTAGTATCTTCAGCTGGCTTCTTGCCTTTGAGATCCTTCTTTTTAAGTTCTTCAGCCTTGACTCGTTGCCTTTCAAAAGAGTGAAAAGGCTTAGGAAAGTATTGACTAGGTTCTACTGCTGTAGCAGGTATTCTCCCAGCCTTGTGACACCTTCTGAACTGCTGAATAACATCTTATCTTTGAAGATATTTATTCCACTCAACTTTAGAATACCACTTGCCTCTATCATGCATTTTGTCTTTGACAGCTTGCCAGACAGTAAGTATTATATTCCTGTAGGTTGGACTCCATCTTTCAAAATCAGGCCTCTGTTCAGCCTGCTCTCTAAATCTTTTTTTTGAAAGTTGAGCTTCTTGCTTTTTATTCAGTACTGCTTCTGACATTTCCACTTTCTCTAAGATAACATTCTTAGTAGCCTCTGGAGGACTATATATCTGGTGAACCAGGTGTTGGATTTCCTCAAAGTTAGAAGGGGAATAGATGATTTGAGCTACTTCCTGCCGACCCCCTTCATTTCCTGCAACTTGAATTCCTGACTCAGCTGTATTGTCATCATCACATAGGGGTGGATATCCCAGAGTTTCTCTAACAACATTTGTTATCCATTTGGCATGCTCTGAGCTAGCATTGACTATCAACCTCTCCCCCTTTATGACTTCTCTTTCAATATGATCCCTGAGATCATTCTTTTGGAACCTTATTTGATTAACCAGATAATTGGTTCCCTCTGTATAATAGGCTTTAAACTTTTGGAGCTGAGTAGAGATGAGCTTCTGAGAGGCTTGAATGGCTGATTGGAAAGTGGCTAAATCTTCTTGAAATTTCTTATCAAATTCTGACTTTCTTTAGCCCTTTCCTCAGTTAATGCAGTTGCTTAATTTTTTAATTCAGTAACAATCACATTATGTGATTCAGTAAGATTATCATTCATCCTTAGTTGATTTTCTAGCACATAGCCTTGCTTGACCACTATATCATCAATCTGTGTCCTTGCCTCTTGTTGCTGTTTTGCCAGAAAAACTACAGCATTAACTCCTTTATGGAAGCAATCTGTCATCTCATTCTTATTCTAGTTTACCTCAAATCTAATTGATTTTATATCTTGAGCGAAAGAGAACTGAAGATCCTTATGGCTTTCATCCATATATTTTTCTAGGGCTGCTCTTTGCTCATCCATTTTAATTTACATAGCAACCAACAATGAACTAAAATCAACTGTTGGTGCTGAGGGTTGTGAGGCTATCTGTAAAGCTTTCTTATAATTTGAGCTTTTCTTCTTATAAACCATCAGTTTTCTCTTCTTTGCTTTTAGAGCTTCTCCATCATCAGATTCAGAAGTACTTTCTAGATTCATAGTGTCCTTTGGACTTGAGGGTAGCTCCTTATCAGCTCTTGGCAACTCCCCCTGAGTCCCTGGCTCCTCCTCCTCAATTCTTGGCACAACTTCCTCAGTTCATACTTCTTGTAAATCAGGGAATAATTCATCAAGAGTAAATTCTTGTTGCTGTTGAACTGGAGGAATATCTGTAGCTTGAACATTTGATGGAATATCATCTAAGGCAGATGTATCATCCATTGATATATTCTGTGCAGGGATGTTGTCATGATGTGTCTATTCAACATCAGATAGAAGCACAGTTAATGTATCTGGCTCAATATCTAGTATTGATTGACTAATATCACCAATTACCTCAAGAATTGTTTGAGTGGCTGTTTCACTCTCTAAAGCAGCTTGCTCTTTCTCAGGAGCACTTTTTGAAGGCAAGACTTCTTGTTGAACTGGGGAATGTTCATTTGCTCCCCCTGGAGGAGGAACATCCTGAGCTTGATCCAGTGAGATGGTGTTTTCTGAAATAAACTCCCCCTGCATCTGACTATCATCTACAGGCTTAGGAGCAGATGATTTTCTTGTAGATTCTTGTTGGTCTTCATCTGAACTGAAGATTACTTGTTCTTCTGAATCACTAGAAGATTTAGGCTTCCTGGGTGTTGACTTTTTCTTTTTCTGTTGTGGTTGTTTCTGTGGTGTTGAACCATCTTTTGTCAGAACTCTTTCCCCATCTGGATAGTATTTTCATATCCATCCTTCTCATGTGATTTATTCTAGATCCAGTGGTACGGTTCAGCACTTCAGGAATAGTTATTGCCAGATAAAAACTCAGAATTCTACCTAGATTAGGTTTCTTCAGGCTTTCCTTGATCTTATAAAAAATTACTGCAGACCAGTTAGTTTTGATTCTGAAAATAATCCTGGTCATCAAGCTGAACATGTAGGCTGAGATCCTATCATGTCCACCTGGTTTGCAGAGAATGACTTTGCCCACAATTTCTGAGAGAAATTTTCCTTGTGAGTTCATTCCTTTCCTTTGCATTGATGATTCAATCTTAGTGGTGGAATCTAGGCCACACCATTGAAGTGCTTCTTTAGTCATTGAAGATGTAACTTCATCATCTTCCTGAGTCTTGGGCAGTTGAAGTGTTTTCCTCAGTCACTTTTGGGTAAGTTTCACCTTGCCGCCTTGAATTGATGACCTAATCTTCAATCTAGTTGAATCCAAGGATGCTTTTGTATAGAATTCAAGAATTTCTGTCTTCCAGATCTTTGTAGGTTCAGAGAATAGATATTCTAAACCATTATCTTGGATTAGGGTTATTACATCTCGAATCTCAGTCGTCGCACTGTCAAAGGCATTGCGAACTAACTCATAACCTTCGTTGATGTTGGTATCCAACTTTGGCGCCATTGATGACGAGAAATTTGAGGAGAAGAGAGATGAAGGTTTGTCGACTCAAGGTTTGGGTCTCGAAAATGTTGAGAGCTTAGTCGACAAAATTATTCTGTGACCTATTTATAGGTTTGTCAACACAGAAGGCCAAAAGGCGGGATAATTGATACTTAATGTGTCGACACAGAATTCTAATGTCTCGACAGAGTCAGACAACACTATGTGTCGATACAGTTTGTGATGTGTCGACACAGACTTTTTACTAGTCGACTCTAATATATGTGTGTCGACACAGACTTCTGTATGTGTCGACACAACTATCTAAATGATAGAACTTATATGTGTCGACACCAACCTCTGAGTGTCGACACCACTATCTCAGCACTATTTTGTTGTGTCGACACAACTTATCTTAAGTGTCGACACAACTACTATATGTCGATATTGATTTACTTAGTTAGAATTACTAAGTTACTCTAGGTTTAACATGCCTAATTCAATTTTGAAATAATTAAACTTAGTTTCATCTAATGGTTTAGTAAACATGTCAGCAATTTGATTATTTGTGGTGACAAATTCCAAACAAATATCTTCTTTTTCAACATGCTCTCTAATGAAGTGAAATCTAATTTCTATATGCTTTGTTCTGCTATGTGATACAAAGTTTTTAGCAATAGAAATAGCACTTATAGAATCACAAAATAGTGGAGTTCTACTTACCTTGAGACCATAGTCTTCAAGTTGATGTTGAATCCATAGAAGCTGAGCACAAGGCTGCCTGCAACAATATACTCAGACTCTGCAGTGGAAATTGCCACACTAGTCCGCTTCTTACTGCTCCATGATACTAGTCTACCACCTAGAAACTGACATGTGCCAGTAGTATTCTTTATATCTTCTTTGCAACATGCAAAGTATGCATCTGAAAAACCAATCAGTAGAAAGTCTCTATTCTTAGGGTACCAAAGACCAAGATTAGGTGTGCCATTAAGATATCTCAATATTCTTTTAACAACAGTATAATTAGATTCTTTAGGGCTTGCTTGGTACCTAGCACAGATACATGTAGCATACATAATGTCTGGTCTACAAACAGTTAAGTATAGGAGGGAGCCAATTATCCCTCTATACAAAGACTAATCTACAGGTTTTCCTGCATCATCTTTGCCTAAAGGCATACTGGTACCCATTGGAGTTCTCATGGTAGTGGATGACTGCATACCATATTTCTTAATTAACTCCTTGGTGAACTTAGACTGTAAGATGGACAAGCCCTCATCAGTCTGTCTTACTTGGAGTCCCAAGAAGAATTTGAGCTCACCCATACTGCTCATCTCAAACTTCCCTTACATAAGTTTTACAAACTTCCTACAAAGGTTATTTTCTGTAGATCTAAAAATTATGTCATCAACATAAATCTGTACTAGGATCATCTTACCCTTTGACTCACTAAGGAATAGAGTCTTGTCTATTTCCCCCCTTGAAAATTTATTTTCAATGAGAAAAGTAGACAATGTTTCATACCAAGTCCTAGGGGCTTGTTTCAAACCATATAAGGCTTTCTTAAGTCTATAAACAAAATCAGGATAAAGTGGATCAACAAAACTGAGGGTTGATGAACATAGACTTCTTCTTTCAAATTACTATTTAGGAAAGCTGACTTGACATCCATTTGGTATACTTTGAAACCTTGGAAAGCAACAAAGGCAAGGAATAGCCTTATTGCTTCCAACCTTACCACTGGGGCAAAAGTCTGATCAAAGTCAATGCCCTCTTCCTGTCTATAACCTTTGGCAAACAGTCTTGCTTTGTTCTTCACTATTATGCCAGTTTCATCTAGTTTGTTCCTATAGATCCACTTTGTCTCAATGATGTTATGATCCTTTGGTTTTGGAACCAGCTCCCATACTTTACACCTTTTGAATTGATTCAGCTCCTCCTGCATTGCATCAATCCAGTTGGAGTCTTGTATGGCTTCTTCAAATCTTTTTGGTTCCAACTATGACAGGAAACTTGAGCAAAGCACTGTGTTCATGTGTTTGCTTTTGGTTTGCACACCATGTCTGGGATCACCAATGATTTGGTGTGCAGGATGATCCTTTAGATTCGTTATTGCTGGAGGCATTCTATCAGCAATTTGAACTTCTTCAATTTCTTCACCATGCTGAGCTTCATTATCTTCAATGTCAGCTTGTGGACCTTGTACTCCCCCTGGACAACAACCATTATTTTCCACATCCTGCCTTGCATTTGATCGTCATTAATGGTCAGCATGTCCAACTTTTCTTTTAAACTGTTGAGCTACAAGGATTGCTAGACAACTCACTGTTAATTAGCTCAGATTCATCAAACACTACATGAACTGATTCTTCTACAACTTGTGTAGTCAAGTTGTAGACCTTATATACCTTACTATTATTGCTGTACCCAACAAATATCCCATCTTGGGATTTGGCATCAAACTTAGTTAGGTGAGACTTGCCAGTGTTAAGCACATAACACCTGCTACCAAAGATCCTAAAGTAGGATATGTTTGGTTTTCTGCCCTTCATAATCTCATAGGGAGTCTTTTTATGGTTCTTAGTTATAGATGCTCTATTGAGTACATGACAAGCAGTATTTACTGTCTCAGCCCAGAAATATTCTGGGAGTGAAGTGTCACTGAGTAGAGTTCTACCAGCCTCAATGAGAGTTCTATTCTTTCTTTCAGCAATTACATTTTGCTGAGGTGTTCTAGGTGAGGAGAATTCCTGATAAATCCCTAGTTCTTCACAAAACCTTGTCATACACTCAGACTGAAATTCAGTTCCATGGTCACTTCTGATTTTGACCACAAAATTGTTAAATTAATTCTGAATTTGTTTAACAAAGTTATGAAAGACAGTAGGGGTTTCAGATTTCCGCCTCAAAAAGAAAACCCATGTATATCTAGAATAGTCATCTACTACCACAAAAGTATAGACTTTCCTACCTAGACTATGAACTGGCATATGACCAAATAGATCCATATGCAAGAGGTACAAACACCTCACCGAGTCTTTGGTATCAAGACTATGAAAAGAGGATTTTGTCTGCTTGCCTTTTTGACAAGCTGAGCATATACCCTCTTTTATGCACTTAAATTGAGGACCATTCCTCACTAACTCTAGACTATAGAGCTGGCCTATAGTCTTATAGTTCAGATGAGCTAGCCTCTTGTGCCATTGGACACACTGAGATGCTTTCTCATCTGCAACTAAACATATAAGAGAGTTCATGTTTTCATAATCAAAATTTAAACAATAAACATTCCCTTTTCTATAACCAGACAAGATCACCTTCTGATCACTTGTCCTTTTGATCTAACACCCATTCTTAATAAATGAAATGCCATACCCAAGATCACTCAGCTAACGTATGCTTATCAAGTTATGTTTCAAACCTTTTACATAAGCCACTTGAGTGATTGTTATAGAACTGGAAGAAATATTATCAAACCCTTTGATGACCCCTTTTTCTGATCCACCAAAGATCACTTTGGGTCCATTCTCTATGGGAGTATAGTCCATTAACATTCTTCTTATTCCAGTCATGTGCCTGGAACATCCACTGTCCAAGTACCATATAGGGGTATGACAACTTGGACCCACCTGCAGCAAATAAAATTAATTTACCTTAGAACCCCAATGTTTATAGGGTTCTAGGTTCAAGTTAGATTGAAACTTAATATTCTTACCAGCATCCTTACTCACAGGTAAGCTGGCATTCTTCCTAACACTGGTGTTGTGCCAGCAATCCATGACATAATGCCCTATCTTATCACAACACCAACAATTATATCTATTATACCTCTTTTTAGGTACAGTTTTAACAGCATTGCTGTCAGCTGTTCTTAACACTGTTGGTACAGTAGTTCTTTGCTTGAGTGCTGAAGCTACACCCTTGTCATTCAGATTCTCAGGCTTACCATAACCATGTATGATATCATGATCATATCTATTAGTTGGCTGCCATACTTTTCTGAAGGAAATGGGAGGTTTGAAGGCTAGAGGCTGTACTTGGGCTTTGCCTTTTCTTTTGGAATTAGCAGCACTTGCATTTCCCTCAAAGCCCAATCCAGCCTTACCCTTTTTAGGAATAAAGTCATCAATTAAAGGTAAAACTGATTTTGGCTTAGAGAACTTAGCCACCGGATCCTTTTCCTTCTGAAGTTTGACTTCCAAACTTTTGATTTGATCATTCTTGAATGTAATAGTACCCATCTGAATAACAGTTATGTTTTTCAGTTTGGCTACTTCATTTATCTTTAGATCCAGCAATTTTTCTGAATCTAATGTAGCCTGCTTAAGATCAGCAATTTCCTTGGCCTATGCCTTATTAAGGATTCTGCTTTTCTTAAGTGCTTGCAATAGGTCACCATATTCATATATAAGTTGATGAACATCTCCTTCAGATTCAGATTCATCTACACCTCTTGATGCAGATGCTTCTGATTCTGAACCAGTATAGTAATCAGAATCTATTGAAGAATTGTTTACCTTACTAGGTCCAGGCTGATCCTGGCATTGATCTTCTTCTGTCAAGGCCATCAACCCATTACAACAAGGTTCTTCAATTTCATTTACTGAATCCAGCCACTTCAAGAATTCAACCTCTTCTATATCCTCTTCAGTTGCCAACAGTCCTATATATGCTTCAGCTTCAGCCTTAGAATCTGATGATGAAGAATCTGACCAACTTTTTTGCCTCTTTGCAACAAGGGATTTCTCCTTCTTGCCCTTATTTTTCAGTTTCTTCTTATTATTAGATTCTTTCCTTTTGTCAGGACAATCAGCTACCACATGTCCTGGCCTGTTACAGCAATAGCAAACAATCTTAGTTGAAGATAATTTACTAGGTTTAGAGCTATACCTGTCCTTCCTAGAGGATTTCTTTTTCTGATAGTAATCATCCTTGGATTGTGAAGAGGATGACTTGGATCTCCACTGTTTCTTCTTCAAAAACCTTTGAAATTGTTTTGAGAAAGCTGCTAAGTCTTCATCAGAATTTGGACTATCTGATGTGTGACTGTCAAAACTTTCTGAAATAACTTCTGCAGCTTTCCTAGGAGGTGATGGAGACATCCTCCCATCCTTTCTTATGGCTTCAGTCTTGAAAGCCACTGACTTATCTTTGTAATCAATTTTATTACTTTTCTCCTCCTCTTTTCTAACCATCAGCTGCATTTCATATGAAAGCAGTTTGCCAAATAATGTTGGAGGTGAAATTTCTGCTAGTCTGGCCACTTCTCTAATGACACATATCTTAGTGTCCCAGTCTTTAGTCAATGATCTTAGAAACTTATCATTTAACTCATATGTACTGAATACTCTTCCATATGACATCAGTTCATTAACTATTCTGAAGAATTTCTTATAACATTTAGTTATGTTGTCTGCTTTAGATTGTCTAAAACTTTCATACTCCTGATTCGGCATAGACTTTCTGTCTTCTCTCACCTCTTCTGAACCCTCCATGTAGACAATAAGGGTGTCCCATATTTCTTTAGTGGTCTTGCAGTGGATCAAGTTTTGGAATGTTGAATCATCTATGGCACTGACTATTATATTCTGTGCTCTCTTATCCATAGTAGCCAAGATGATTTCATCCTTTGTCATTTCAGAATATTACTTTGGTGTTTTGAGATTTGCATCAAGAACTGAGACTTTCATTAGAATGAATGGCCCTTCTTTGACTGTCATGTAGATTCTTGGATCTAAAGCTTCCATAAACAATCTAACTCTTTCTTTCCATATGCCAAAAATCTCTTTTCTGCATATATATAACTTCATAGAACCAAACTCCTTATGATTCTCTATGGAACCCATTTTGCCTGATAGATTTCTGCCTTAGAGATCTACTCAAACTGTTAGGTCTACTCTTTGAGTAACCTCCCTCTGATACCACTTGAAAGAATTGGTTTCAAGATGTTCTAAACACCTAGAGGGGGGGGGGGGTGAATATGTTCAATTCTTTCTCTAACTTAGGAAGATAATTCTATCTAATTCAGCAATGTATTCAGCAGAAAGTATAACACAACATTCACATACACAACATTCACATACACAACATTCACAGATTGCACACCAGTTTTATAGTGGTTCCCCAAATGATGGGTACATCCACTTTCCACATTCGCCTATCTAGCAGTGTACTAGATTCAGCCTAACTTCCTCCCTTCTTCTCAGATCCGCAGATCTTACAACTCAGAACTAATAATGGTTCCTACAACTCAGAGTGAATCCACACTCCTACAACTCAGGCACAAGCCCTACCTCAGCCTCTTCCACACGTTTACAACTCAGAGTGACACCCCACTCCTACAACTCAGGCAACAGCCATACCTCAGCCTCTATCACAGGCCTACAAATCAGGGAACAGATTCCCCTACCTCAGGCACTCAGCCCTACCTCTGCCTTTATAATTTAGGCTTACAACTCAGAGATGTAAATCTCCTACACTCATATCTATTACAGATCCTACAAAGATTAATGATGAAAAGTTGTTGATATCTTCAACCAGATGGAGAGAAAATTGGTTGAAGGCTTCTTGATCAGTTCTTGATAGAACTGATTTCTTAAGGATCAACCTGACTTAGCTTTATTCAAAGCTTCTTGAATTTGAACACAGTAGGGTTTATCTTCTTGATGTTAGAGTTGATCTTCAATCAGCTTCCTTCAGAAATTAATCTGAATTCTTCAGGCAGATTGTTCAGAATCTGCCTTCACTGGATGAGAACTTCTCTCCTTCTCTTTTTCTCTCTCTTCAATTTGTTGACTATTTCTTTCTCTTCTTCTGGATTCTCAATCCTTCAGAGATAATAATTGATTGGCTATAATAACTTCTCTCTATTCTGTATCTGTTGTTCTTGTGGTTGTTATAGTTCTCCTCTTTCAATTGTTGAGATCATATCTATTTATAGGCTTCATCCATGGTAACCGGCTGTTCCGGTTTCAAAACGTCTTCTAACACTTTTGACAGATGTGACAGTAATGTCAGTAATGACAGTTGTCAAGTCTACACTTGTATTACTTCAGCCTTCATTGAACTTCGACTCAGCAGCATAGAATGTCGACTGAATTCTTCATATGTGTCGACACACATAGTCCATGTGTCGACACAAGTCTTGTTGTTGTCGACACAGCTTCTGTGGAATGTGTCGACACAAGTTCTGTGTGTCGACACAAACACTCCTTGTCTTGACTAAGTTGGTGTCGATAGAATTCTGGTGTGTGTCGACACAAGTTCTGTGTGTAGACACTGTTGTTGTCGACAGAATTCTAGAATGTGTCGACAGCTTCTCTGTGTGTCGACACAGCTTCTGATAATGTCGACACAAGTCTAGCCCTTAGTGTCGATACACCATTGTCGATAGATTTTCTGTGTGTCGACACAAATTCTGGATGTCGACACAATCTGGCCCTTGGTGTCGACACAGCGTTGTCGACAGATTTTCTGTGTGTCGACACAATCTGGCCCATGGTGTCGACACAGCCATTCCCAAGTGTAGACACTTGTACTTAGAAAATTTTCCTTTCCATTTTCTTAACCTGCACATAATAACTCAACACAACATCAAATACAACTTGATACATATCATTGAGTTAGGTGAGGCTTCTCCAAATCTGGTACACATTTTGCAATGTACCCAACAGATCCTTATCATATAAATTAGTATGGGCTCTTTTATATGATAAGTTAAATTTCCTGGAGACCTTAACTTATAAATTTGTATGAGTATTTTTATAAGTTAACGTACGATTTGTGATGGTAGAGTAGTGGTAGCATAGTTTTACTTTCCTGCTCTTACTTTCAGTTCTTTACTTACTTTACCATGCTGCGTTTTACTTCACTTGTTCTACTTACTTCAGTTTTATACTTTACTTACTGCACTTGTACTTCTTACATAGAACTGCTAGAATAGAACTACTTTTACTCCTCATATACTTGTTAGTATAGTGCCACTGCCACCTGTTTACACTTGTTACCCCCTATTGTCCTCCGCTTCGTCCTCCCGCATGGTGCCTAGGAGTTGCGGGGCGAGGTGTGGAGGAAACGACTTAGTCTTTTTGACTAATGGTCGGTGACCAAACTATTTTAGGAGCTCGAGGAGATGGAGCACCAACACGAGATGGCAGGACGTGAGTAGCTGATACCACCACCTACTGCTACTACTACTGCAGAGTTGACTCAGGTGGGATGACTTGGTGATGATAGATATCTTCCGCTGTTTAGAGTTGAGAGAGAGAGAGAGAGATTTTGATATGATGTACTGGGCATAAGCCCTTTTTATCTTCTGTACTCATATGGACTGATGTTTTTCCTTTTCATATATTTATATATATGTACTGTAATTGTGGACTAGTTGTGGTTACTTTTACCGCTATACTTCTGTTCTCATTTTGGCCTACAAGTTATATGATCGTATTAGACAGCAGAATTGGCGTGTTGTGGTGTCAACTAACCCGTGCGTTAGTGTCACTGTAAGACAGCGGTTCTGGGCATAAGACTGGGTAGCCTCCTTGGTGGGGAGGGGGGGGGGGGTCTTGTAACAGCCCAATTTTCGCGGCAGGCAATTTTTGGGTGACACGGCCTGGGACACGGGCGTGTCCCAGGGCGTGTCAAGCTGGGGTCGATGAAATTTGGGGTCGACGGTCGTCGAACAGCAGACACGGCCTGAGAAACGGGCGTGTCTCAGGGCGTGTCGAGGCCGTATCAACGATCGGCCTGGGTGTCGACATTTTTCGCTCGACGATGTGTCGAGAGGAGGCACACGGCCAAGGACACAGGCGTGTCCTAGGCCGTGTCGTGTGCTCGACTACTTTTGCTCGACGATCGTCGAGTGTCGAGATGTGGTCGTCGAGTGTCGAGAAGTTGAACACGGCCTGTGACATGGGCGTGTCATAGGGCGTGTCAATTCGGGTCGACGAACTCAGCGCGACGAATTTTGCGCTAGGGCGTGTCGAAGTGCCGTGTATGGGCACACGGCCTGGGACACGGGCGTGTCACAGGCCGTGTGAAGTCTCGGGTTCTTTTGGGATTATTTTCGCCGATGCACACGACCACAGACACGGGCGTGTCTGGAGGCGTGTTGGGTGACACGGCCCATGACACGGGCTTGTCCCATGGGCGTGTCACTGGTTTGGATCAGTCGGTTGACCACCGCATGAGGCACATGGCCTGGGACACGGGCGTGTCACAGGCCGTGTCAGGTAAAAATCAGCTTTCTGGCATTTTTGTGGCCGTCCATTCCTTCAGCCTGGATCCAATGGCTGAACTGCCTCCCTATGTCCTTAAGGCCGTGAATGAGAAGAGAAATCTCATTTCTCTTATTTAGCTTCTCTTTCTTCATTACTAGTGAGAAGGAGAGGAAGAAGGAGGAGGAGGAAAGGAGGCTGATTACCGGTGGTGCTGCTGTTTTCCGACGAGAGCTCCGAAGCCGGCGTTGCGGAGGAAAAGCTCTTGTGATTCGTTCAAGCTGGCTTTGAGTTCATGGCACCGAAGCGGTCGTCAAAGGTAATGACTTTTCTTCCTAGCCATGTGAAGGCTTCCTTTTGGCATATATTTGTGATTCCCTCACCAAGAGGTGGCTGATTTTGAGAGTCTTTTGGGTGATTCATTAAATCCCCTTTGTTGGCATATTGATCCAGAAATGGAGTACGAAATAGGCATGCTGTGTGAAGCCCATCTGGATAGGTTGGTTTGGATTGGTGATGTTGCATACGAACCGGAGAAGACTCCGTACTAAACATGTCGTTGAAGGAGTCAACAGGTTATGCCTGCAAAAAGGAGTAGCAGGAAGTACTGGAGTGGTAACCAGGAAAATAGCCGTGTTATGTTTTTGGGTCATACCTGTGGATGAGGCACAGGAAGTACTGGTGTGACCAGGAAAGGCCCTTTGTGATGCTTGATGTCGTAGGGTGTCCACCTGCGAAGCGAGTAACAGGAAGTACTGGCATGGTAGCCAGGAAAGACCCCTGACATTTGTGATTTTGCGGTGTCCACCTGTAAAGAGAGTAACAGGAAGTACTGGGATGCCCAGGAAAGACCCGCTGTTATGATAAGGAAATGGGTGTAGAGAATACCCAGGCTGTGTGCCAAGAACAGGATTGGTGAGACTGACCCGCGCCTTTGATATTGCCATGAGTACGCTGTACTCGGAGAAGGCAAGGCGATTTGAGCAACGGGGGGTGGAGGATCTGACCTGCGCTATGTCCGTCCGACGTGAGACCAAAAGGTGCGGTCTGTTGGAGCACATAACAAGAGTCTTAGGCCTGCGCGCCATGACACAATGGGGGGCTACGGGCCATCCCGGTGTAGTAAGACTATAAAACTCCGGCTGCACGCCATGGAGTAAATGCTCAAGTAAGTTACCGTTGTGTGATGACCCTGATATGGTGGTGGGCATGTGAGTTGCCAGAACACCAAGAATGTGCCCTGAGTGCACGGACCGTTGGGCCAGGTGGCGAACGTTTATGATGGCTTGTGTGCGTGAAAGCACATTTTGATGAGATATATTTTCATACTGTGATATGATATGCCTGCAGGGAAGATTACCGCTGCCCCGAGAAAAGGGGTAGGGTCGTTATAATTTGGTCAGCTGAACGCTGACCGTTGCTTTTGTTTGCCATCGTTGGGTGGATTGTCCCTGTACAGGTGCTGGAGAGCCGAGCGGGACGCATAAAGGTTGATGTCCCTGCTGCTGTTGCTGCTACTGCTGCTAGCCCTCGAAGGCTATATGTGTTGTTTGTTGTGTGTTTTCTTGTATTGTGGTCGGCCTGCGCGCCAAGACTTGAAGACACTGTGTGAAAGCCATGTAAGGCCATAAGGCCATCTTTTGTACTCGTGTAAGACATTCCTATGGATGATATATACAACGTGGGTTGTGTTATATGTTGGACATTCACTGGTGGAGTTCAAGCTGTAGTATAGGCTTCCGCTAGAATGCTTTGTGATAGGTGCGATGCTCTACTCTGGTATCATCCTATACCTTCACCGCCTGTTTTGTGGTATATATTGTGGGGCCCCAGCCGGACCTTCTAGAATATAACATATGAACGGATGGGGTTGTTACATTTTTGGTATCGGTTGTTTTGGTCTTTCCCTCTCGCAGTCGTGGTTGACTTCTTTTGTGGGGTGGCGAGCACATGTTTGTGGAAACCAAAGTCTACGCATGAACTCCTGAATGTCCATGATAGGAATGCAAAGTTGTGTGTTTGAGGAACCTGTGTGTTCTTATTTTGTGTTGTTTGCTTGGGTACGACCGCTAATGTGTGTGTCTTGTCTACCTTTAGGTGACACGAAGTGGAGCTAGGCCGTCTGAGCCCCAGCGTTCTGATGAAAGTACGACACCAGCCGAGGTGCCTACACCTCCACCGTCTGCGAAACATGTGCGTTTAGTTGCGGAGGCTTTATTTACTATGATCCAAGACCATCCACTTAGGCAGGAGCAAGCGGCTGTGAGGCCAGAACAGGTGGCGACAAGGCTTGAACCTGTAGTGGATGTGGCTTCTCGAGCGGCTGAGAAGCAGCTAATGCGGTTTATGAGTTTCCATCCGCCTACGTTCTTGGGAGCGGGAACTCCAACGCAGGCTGAGGATTGGCTATTGCGCGTCAAGCGAGTGATGACGACAATTGGAACGGCGGAGCATCAGAAAGTTACCTTAGTTACCTTCTTGCTTGAAGGAGAGGCTAGATTGTGGTGGGATGAGATGGAGTTGCATCACTTGGCGGGTCGTCCGTTAACCCAAGTATCGATGGAAGAATTCTCCTGACTTTTCTTAGCAAAGCACCTTCCTGCGGCTCAGCGGATAGCCATGGAAAATGAATTCCAAAGGCTGACCCAAGGTGATGGCAGTGTTGACGCATACCTGCATGAATTTACTCGCTTGGGGCGGTATGCGGGTTTGATTTTTGCTGATGAGTAGAGGAAGACCAATCGGTTCTATGAAGGACTGAGGGACGAGCTGAGGTTCCTTATGTCAAGTTCGGTGAACCAAGGCTTCCAGGCGTTGGTTGACACTGCGTGCGCACTGGAGAAGGATATGAAGAGGGTGCAGGGGAAGAGAGCTTTGGTTGTGTCGCAACCGGAGTGGAAGACGCCCCGATCTGGGAAACCATTTTATAAAAAGAGATGGGGCAAAAAGTCCAAGACAGGTGGACAAACTCCTTCATCAGTTGCAACGGGAGCAACATCGGGGGTTACCTCAAAGCCGGATACTCGTATCTGCTATAATTGTGGCCGGATGAGGCATATTGCGCGAGATTGTCGGATGCCGCCAAAGAGTGAAAAGAAGGCGGGAGCATCTTATGCGGAAAAAGGAAAGACGGTGGTGGATTCCTCTGCCTCGCAGGCGCAACCGCGGGTCTACAAACTTGGCCTGCAAGAGGCCATCAAGCAGAGTGACGTTGTCACAGGTATGAGTTTAGTTTTGTATATGCTATTGTTTGTATGCTTTGCTTAGTCTATCTATGTTTGCGGTTTGTGTGTGATATGATTGTCACAGGCTTTGTGATGATTCGGGACACGCTGGCGTGAGCACTGTTTGATACGGGTGCATCGCATTCTTTTTTGTCTAGCGAGTTTATAACGCGGCTTGGGATACCCAGTCGTGCAAAGACAGATAGCGTCAGAGTCGTGTTGCCAAATGGCTGTTGGATGCTTGCGGATCAAGCTTGCGATGTGGCGGTCCAATTAGGAAGTCGGGATTTCAGTTTGATTGCTTTTGTTTTGCCAATATCGGAATTCTACGTGATTTTTGGGATGGATTGGCTTGCGGAGCAGCATGCCATGATTGATTTCCAGTCCAAAGAAATCACGTTGGGCCAGAATACCGAACATGAGAAAAAGTTCGCGGGTATGCGAGGAGTGGGCGGGACATTGATGTCTGCACTCCAGGTAGTCAAGGCTGTTCGGAAGGGTGCAGAGTGTTACTTCGCACTGATTCAGGCTGTTGAGCCTAAGGCCAGTGTGTGCGAGGTTCAGATTGTGGCAGAATTTACAGATGTGTTTCCCACGGATCTCCCTGGGCTACCACCCCAGTGGGAGATTGACTTCACGATTGAGTTGGTGCCAGGTGCGAAACCTGTGGCCCGCTCGCCATATCGCGTTGCACCAAAAGAGATGGCTGAGTTGAAGGTTCAACTGCAAGAATTGCTGGAGCAAGGGTATATACGCCCAAGTATGTCACCTTGGAGCACGCCTGTGCTTTTTGTAAAGAAGAAAGACGGTGGGTTGCGGTTGTGTATCGATTACCGTGAACTGAATAGGCTGACCGAGAAGAATAAGTATCCGATATCCCGGATTGATGAGTTATTAGATCAGCTGGTAGGCTCGGCCGTCTATTCAAAGTTGGACCTGAAGTCTGGTTATTACCAGATGAGAATTCGAGAAGGTGACATTCCCAAAACCGCATTTGGAACGCGTTATGGGCACTATGTGTTCACATTAATGCCATTTGGACTGTGCAATACGCCCTCGGTGTTTATGGATCTGATGCACCGTATTTTTCGCGAGTACCTGGATCTGTTTGTGATCGTGTTCATTGATGACATCCTGGTGTATTCGAAGTCAAAAGCTGAACATGAGACGCACTTGCGGTTGGTGTTGAACACGTTGAGGCAAAATCAGCTCTATGCCAAGTTCTCGAAGTGCGAGTTTTGGCTATCGTCGGTGGAATTTCTGGGCCATGTGGTGAGTGGAGCGGGCATTGCTGTGGATCCAGCGAAGATACAGGCCATACAGGAGTGGCCAATGTTGTCTTCCATGGCCGAGGTCAGGAGTTTCCTTGGACTTGCGGGCTACTATAGAAGATTTGTGGAAAACTTCTCACGGATCGCTTTGCCGCTAACCACACTGACGCGAAAAGATAGGAAGTTCGTTTGGACGCCAGAGTGCGCGCGATCTTTTGAAGAGCTGAAGGTTCGGTTGACCACGGCCGGTGTTGTCTTCGCCAAGTGGGACCGACGGATTTGTGATTTATAGTGATGCCTCAGGGAGCGGCTTAGGCTGCGTTTTTCTGCAAAGTGGAAAGGTTATTGCTTATGGCTCACGCCAGCTGAAGGTGCACGAGCGAAATTATCCCGTCCATGATTTGGAACTAGCGGCGGTGATTTTTGCACTCAAGTTGTGGCGACACTACCTTTATGGAGTGAAGGTGGAGATCTATACAGATCACAAGAGCCTAAAGTACCTATTGGAGCAGAAAGACTTGAACATGCGACAACGAAGGTGGTTGGAGTTCCTTGGGGACTACACTTTTGAGATTCACTATACGCCCGGGAAGGGGAATGTTGTCGCGGATGCCTTGAGTCGGCGGGTTCCGGCTAGAGCAAATTGGTTACAAAGGCATAATGAACGTCTTATCCAGGAGCTAGAAGCGTTAGAGATATATTGTGTTGACAAGAATTCCACTGCCACTGTATGTTTGAACTGGACCGAGGTGCAATGTGACCTTGCGGACCGAGTTTGACGGGCAACAGAGTTAGATGAAGATCTCTTACGCTATGTGAATGAAGGGCGAGAGGGAAAATTCACCTGGAATGACGGTCTTTTGCGACAAGAGGGCCGTTTGTGCGTCCCAAATGTGGGGAAATTGAGGGAAGAACTCATGTATGAAGCACATTATACAAAGTATTTTATTCACCCAGGGAGTACGAATATGTTCAACGATATGAAGAAGCTATTCTGGTGGCCAGGGCTCAAGAAAGATGTTGCCCTTTATGTATCCAAATGCCAAACATGTGCGATGGTGAATGCGGAATGCCAAAAGCCGGGCGATTATTTGAAGTCACTGCCGATCCCAGAGTGGAAATTTGATGATATTTCCATGAATTTTGTGCACGGGTTGCCGAGATCGCAGCGAGGAAATGATTCCATTTGGGTAATTGTTGACCGGCTAACGAAAGTGGCACATTTTGTCCCGAACAGGCGAAATGATTTAGTTGAAAGTTTGACAAAGTTATATGTTGAACAGATTGTACGGCTTCACGGTGTTCCTCGGAGCATCGTCAGTGATCGAGATGGGCGATTCACGTCAAATGATTGGAGGCTAGTTCACCGACTGTTGGGCACGAAGTTGACTTTCAGTACTGCCTTTCATTCCCAAACGGATGGCCAAACTGAACGTACCAACATAACAATGGAGGACATGCTCCGAATGTGCGCCCTTGACTTCGGAAAGAGATGGGAAGATCATCTCTATATGGTAGAGTTTGCATATAATAACAGCTACCAGGCAAGCATTGGGATGACACCATATGAAGCTCTATATGGACGGAAGTGCCGTACTCCCTTGGCTTGGGTCGAAGCGGGCGAAGCTCGAGTTTTTAAACCAAGTGAGGTTGATGAAGCAAACTCAACCATACAGACTATTCGAGAGAGGCTACTTATTGCTCAAGATCGACAAGCTAAGTACTACAACGCCATGCACCGAAACATGGAATTTGCGGTTGACGATTGGGTCTACTTGAATATCAAGCCATTCAAAGGTGTCTCCAGGATTTGACGATTGAAAAAGTTGAGTCCAAGAGATTTGGGTCCTTTTGAAGTGGTTGAGCGAGTTGGCGAAGCGGCTTATCGGCTAGCTCTGTTGGCAGACTTTGGTGGATTACATGATGTCTTTCACATCTCGGTGCTTCGGAAGGCCGTGAAAGATCCAGCTCAAGTGATCGCGGATGATCGTGTGCCGGTGGAGTATGGGCTAACAACGAGAGTTAGACCCATTCAGATTGAAGATCGAGCCGAGAAACAGTTGCGGAACAAGACGGTCGACATGGTGAAAGTCCGATGGGTCAACTGCGGCCGTGAAGAACTGACATGGGAGCGAGAGCAAACCATGCGAGAAGAATTCCCCGAGCTGTTTTTGTAATCTGTGGAGAGTAGTGTGTTGTAACATAAAAAGTTGAATGTTATAACAGTTTTCTTGCTGGTTACTTATTGCCTTCCAGTGTCGGAATTTCGAGGACGAAATTTCTTGTAGGAGGGGAGGATTGTAACAGCCCAATTTTCGCGGCAGGCAATTTTTGGGTGACACGGCCTGGGACACGGGCGTGTACCAGGGCGTGTCAAGCTGGGGTCGACGATTTGGCCGCGAGGTCGACGAAATTTGGGGTCGACGGTCGTCGAACAGCAGACACAGCCTGAGACACGGGCGTGTCTCAGGGTGTGTCGAAGCCGTGTCGACGATCGGCCTGGGTGTCGATGTTTTTTGCTCGACGATGTGTCGAGAGGAGGCACACGGCCAAGGACACGTGCGCGTCCAAGGCCGTGTCGTGTGCTCGACGACTTTTGCTCGATGATCGTCGAGTGTCGAGAAGTTGAACACGGCCTGTGACACGGGCGTGTCACAGGGCGTGTCAATTCGGGTCGACGAACTCAGCGCGACGAATTTTGCGCTAGGGCGTGTCGAAGTGCCGTGTATGGGCACACGGCCTGGGACACGGGCGTGTCACAGGTCGTGTGAAGTCTCGGGTTCTTTTGGGATTATTTTCGCCGATGCACACGGCCACAGACACGGGCGTGTCTGGAGGCATGTTGGGTGACACGGCCCATGACACGGGCGTGTCCCATGGGCGTGTCACTGGTTTGGATCAGTCGGTTGACCACCGCTTGAGGCACACGGCCTGGGACACGGGCGTGTCACAGGCCGTGTCAGGCAAAAATCAGCTTTCTGGCATTTTTGTGGCCGTCCATTCCTTCAGCCTGGATCCAATGGCTGAACTGCCTCCCTATGTCCTTAAGGCCGTGAATGAGAAGAGAAATCTCATTTCTCTTATTTGGCTTCTCTTTCTTCATTACTAGTGAGAGGGAGAGGAAGAAGGAGGAGGAGGAAAGGGGGCTGATTACCGGTGGTGCTGTAGTTTTCCGACGAGAGCTCCGAAGCCGGCATTGCGGAGGAAAAGCTCTTGTGATTCGTTCAAGCTAGCTTTGAGTTCATGGCACCGAAGCGGTCGTCAAGGGTAACGACTTTACTTCCTAGCCATGTGAAGGCTTCCTTTTGGCATATATTTGTGATTCCCCCACCAAGAGGTGACTGATTTTGGGAGTCTTTTGGGTGATTCATGAAATCCCCTTTGTTGGCATATAGATCCGGAAATGGAGTACGGAATAGGCATGCTGTGTGAAGCCCATCTGGACAGGTTGGTCTGGATTGGTGATGTTGCATACGAACCGGAGAAGACTCCGTGCTAAACATGTCGTTGAAGGAGTCAACGGGTTATGCCTGCAAAAAGGAGTAGCAGGAAGTACTGGAGTGATAACCAGGAAAATAGCCTTGTTATGTTTTTGGGTCATACCTGTGGATGAGGCACAGGAAGTACTGGTGTGACCAGGAAAGGCCCTTTGTGATGCTTGATGTCGTAGGATGTCCACCTGTGAAGCGAGTAACAGGAAGTACTGGCATGGTAGCCAGGAAAGACCCCTGACATTTTTGATTTTGCGGTGTCCACCTGTGAAGAGAGTAACAAGAAGTACTGGGATGCCCATGAAAGATCCGCTGTTGTGATAAGGAAATGGGTGTAGAGAATACCCAGGATGTGTTCCAAGAACAGGATTGGTGAGACCGACCCGCGCCTTTGATATTGCCATGAGTACGCTGTACTCGGAGAAGGCAAGACAATTTGAGCAACGGGGGGTGGAGGATCCGACCTGCGCTATGTCCGTCCGACGTGAGACCAAAAGGTGTGGTCTGTTGGAGCGCATAGTAAGAGTCTTAGGCCTGCGCACCATGACACAATGGGGGGCTACAGGCCATCCCAGTGTAGTAAGACTATAAAACTCTGGCTGCACGCCATGAAGTAAATGCTCAAGTAAGTTACCGTTGGGTGATGACCCTGATACGGTGGTGAGCATGTGATTTGCCAGAACATCAAGAATGTGCCCTGAGTGCACGGAACGTTGGGCTGGGTGGCGAACGATTGTGATGGCTTGTGTGCGTGAAAGCATATTTTGATGAGATATATTGCCATACTGTGATATGATATGCCTGCAGGGAAGATTACCGCTGCCCCGAGAAAAGGGGTAGGGTCGTTATAATTTGGTCAGCTGAACGCTGACCGTTGCTTTTGTTTACCACCGTTGGGTGGATTGTCCCTGTACAGGTGCTGGAGAGCCGAGCGGGACGCATAAATGTTGATGTCCCTACTGCTGTTGCTGCTACTGCTGCTAGCCCTCGAAGGCTATATGCGTTGCTTGTTGTGTGTTTTCTTTTATTGTGGCCGGACTGCGCGCCAAGAGTTGAAGCCACTGTGTGAAAGCCATGTAAGGCCATAAGTCCATCTTTTGTACTCGTGTAAGACATTACTATGGATGATATATACAACGTGGGTTGTGTTATATGTTGGACATTCACTGGTGGAGTTCAAGCTGTAGTATAGGCTTCCGCTAGAATGCTTTGTGATAGGTGCGATGCGCTACTCTGGTATCATCCTGTACCTTCACCGCCTGTTTTGTGGTATATACTGTGGGGCCCCGACCGGACCATCTAGAATATACCATATGAACGGATGGGGTTGTTACAGGTCTTACATGGCCACTACCAGATTTCAGTCTGGGCTTCGATCTGACATTCATACTAAGGTAGTTTATCATAGCTCGGAGTCTCTCGAGCAGACATATCAGCTCGCCATTCGTTATGAACAGCCATTGAGATCCGCAGGAGCTGGTCAATGTGATTCTCACCCTGACGTTTGCAGGACGAGTCCCTCATACGCTGAGGTAACCATGATGCCTACCACTATCCTTTCAGCTACGACAGAAGTGATACACGAGGCAGATTGCTCTCACCCCAGTGAGGTGCTTAGCCCAATGAGTGACCTATCTCTTGTCTCTGACCCGTCTCCTGCGACCCTGATTGAGAGTGAGCCTGAGCAATCTGTTGAGTCTGCAGTATTGTGTCCCTCACCCATACCTCTTCTTCTGTCATGCACCGGGTTAGTTAACACCCTCACCATAGACCCAATTCTTCACACTATGCCCACAGACCCATTATTGAGTGTAGGTCTATGTTGCTCTCCCATTATCATTTCCCCGAGTCACATCACGACTGAGAGCCTAGAGCTTGATGTTGATCTCGCAGTGACTATGTCAACCATTCACCGGGACACAACCCCTTACGATGGTACTCACATGGAGGATCATGACCCTAGTGACGAGTTTTACGATGACCATCCTATTGAGCCTCCTGATGAGCCGCCACATCCTGGTGAGGATATGATTCAGGTGAGATGTTCGTTTATGAGCTTTGAGTTATTGGTGTCTCATTTGCTATCATTTATAGCCTTGTCCCAGAGAATTGATCTTGCATGGAGCATAACTTATGTAGGGCCTTCATTGAGTATGCTTGAGCATACACATATTTTGAGGGCATATCTTATGAAACATCACACCCTCGATAAATTGTGGGACACTCCACCCGCTGACTCACCCGATGAGCTCTTCCTTGTCGGGGACACTCACCATACTTGAGAGTCACGTCTTCTAGTCAGTGTGCGTGATCTTCATTCAGGTGGTTTCCTTATTCGCAATGACTTCTTGTACATACCTCCCGGTGAGCCCCCTGATGTGTCACGTTCCTTGAGAGACAGTTGACACTTTACGAGCCCGTATTTGAGTATAGTTGTCTCTCACTGTTGGGACCATTGCCCACAATATTCCCTAGATTGGATTTGAAGAGGCATCTCCATCAACACTAAGAGCATAGTTCCATTTGATGTTGTTTAAGCTCATCTTGTGTAGGATGTTCCATGAAACAATTCTAGTGATATGACAGGTGGTCATAAGGCAGAAAGGTGGACACCAAGAGAAGATGCTGGAAAGGTAGGAATTTGCCTAAGTCAAGGAGGAGTTGACATTGCAGCTAAGTTCACATGCATTGAGTGAAGCAATATCACTCAACGCCAGAGGTATGAAAGAATGTTGATAAGCCAGAATATGGCTAAGTAGTTTGGCGTTGAGTGATGAAGACACACTCAACGCCATACAGTAAAATGGCTGTAAAGTTTAACTTAGTCGAACTTAGTTCAAAATTCGTCGAACTAAGTCCAGAGTTCGTCAAGCTGAGCTCACCATTCATCGAGCTAAGATCACAGCAAAAAGGCTGTGAGTTGAACTTAGTCGAGCTTCAAAATTCATCGAACTAAGTTCAGAGTTCGTCGAGCTGAGCTCACCATTAATCGAGCTAAGATCATAGTTTGAGATTCTGAGTTCGTCGAGCTCAGTTAAGAATTCATCGAACTGAGTTCAGAGTTTGTCGAGCTCAGTTCACCATCCGTCGAACTCAGTTCAGAGTATGGCAGGCTGAGTCAGTCAATGCCTAAAGTTAAGAGGAAGATTTAGTCTCAGCATAACAGCTGAGACAAGTGTTTGTCTCTACATAACCGCTGAGATAAGTGTTTGTCTCAGCGTAATTGCTGAGACAAGTGTTTCTCTCAGCAGAGAATAAGAAAGCACCGAGACAGTTAAGCCAGTGTTTTTTTTAAACACAGAAAATTGGCTAAGGCAAAAAGCGTTGAGTGAGACATGCTCACTCAACGCTCTCATCACCTAAGATACTGCAGAGGCAGAAAATTGGATAAGACAAAAAGCGTTGAGTGAGGCATGCTCACTCAACGCTCTCAACGCCAGAGCAACAGGAAGATTTTGGCTAAGGCAAATGACATTGAGTGAGGCATGCTCTCTCAACGCTCTCAACGCCTAGATAGACAGAAATCTGTCCAAGTGTTTTGGCGTTGAGTGATGATTACTCACTCAATGCCTATGCTAATGTTGCTTGATTTTTGGCTAAGTCCACAACTGATGATGTCAGCAAGTCAACAAGTCAACATATTTTAAATTAGTGGCGGGATGGCTACAGTACGTGACAAATGTTGCCGCAGACCTACTGTATGACAGTTGATATTAAAGCAAGATTGCTACTGGACATTAAATGTGTGGGGCCCACTTCCCAAGAGCCGTTGGGTCAAAATCAATAAACGAAAAAAGACGTATTGAGGAAGATAGACTTCGGGAAAAAGAAATCAAGTAGTTCTTCTTCTCCGCCATTATTATTGAGCAAAATAACAGGAAGCACAAGTCAACAAGACGAAGAGCAAGTTAGCTGTTGATATCAACATCGTCAACAACAAGATAACTGGTGTGATCTTAATTTGCACCAGCAAGCAAGTCCAGAGTGTTTCCTTGAGGAAAGAGGAAGCAGCCAAGGGTCGACCCTTGCTACAAGTTCTTCACAGTTCCAGCTGTACGAACATCTTGAAGATTTCAATCTGGAAGCTGTGAAGAGAAGAAGCTTGAAGAATCAGAGATCTGAAGGAAGACTCAGGGGACTTTTTCTCAGGAGTCAAAGTCAGGGTTGAATCACCTCAGTCTAGGAAAGGAAGAAAAGACAGAGATATCTTAGTCTACAAAGTTGAGCTAAGATTTTCTCAGCTCAGGTAGCAGCAATTAGCTGCAGCAACTTCACTGACCAGTAGGAAAAATCCCTGGAACTATGAAGTAGTAGTTAGGGCTGAGCTTCAGGCTCAGTTCAGAAAGAGGCAAAACATTGCTCTACAAGTCACTTCCAGTTCAAGTAATTACTTGTTGATGTGGAAGAAGTTAAGACTAAGTACTTCTTAGTTCTGTTAAGGTAGTCTCAGGAAATAAATTCCTATAGTCATTGTTGGGCTGAGTCTATCTCAGTCAAGAAGCTTGACATAGATAAATATCTCTTGTGTTAAGAATATCCACCAACCCATCTTGATCCTGTAGGATCTAATTGTGAATCTAAGCTGTAGGGCTTAATTGCCTGAGGTATGAGAGAGTGCTGCTCTCTGAGTGTAGGACCTTTGTGCCTGAGATAGGTGACAAGTTTGTCACTATGTAACACCTCCCCTGTAATGACCATATAATATGGGTCCGGCCGGGGCCCCACAACATACAGACGTCACAACTGTAGCATTAAAAGATGATATAATCTACCCAACTCAAAACTCAGAAGCAAACAACAACGGAAACAACAACCAGACTAGAAGTTATCCACACATATAGGAGAATCCAAACGGCCTTATGGCCTTACAACAAAAGAGAGTCCACAATTCAATTGAAACATAACACATCAATGTGCAAAGGCACTCCTAAGCTACCTCGACATGCAAGCCGAAAGTCTAAAGCATCAAACATACAATATCACAAAAGTAGAGCTAATGCAAAGCTGGTAACACTTCATGAGGCTTAGGCCTTTTTGGCCGGCGATCTTGCTCCTGCTTGTGATCCTTGTCCTGTAAAAATTTGTTGTAACGTGGGTCAGCAAAGGCTGACCTCTAACTGTGTAAGAAACACATCTCCTCCCGGCCGCTCCTAGCGGACCCCGGGGTACCCCTCCAACCTGCAAGTCAGTACTTCGTATACCACATATGTAAACAAGTAAAGCACTAAAAGAACATGCTTGGATGTCTCAAATAACATGCATGTTTTCTATTGTTGAGCATATAATGAAAAGGGGCCTACTATGCAACATGTATGCAAAACCCGGGCTTCACCCAAGGCACCCTATCGCGTATGTATCTAGCACATCATCAAACATCTGGGTACTTCCAATTTCCCCATTGGCGTTAAGCCACAAACAAAAGGGTACTACAATTCCCCTAATGGCATACAAGCTGCCACACGGAACTCTTGCCAAGGCCCCACCCGCTCACGGTCTTAGACCCGGGCTTGCCTGAAAGCTCTGACTTCTCATGTCAGGATTTCGTCTAATACACTGACCGATTCTAAGAACCCTTGCTAGACCCCACCCGCTCATGGCCTCATTGCCCGGGCTTGCCCCATGCTTGGCATTCTCGTAAGTCTCACAGAAGGGGACTAGTCTCGTCGGGACACTCTCCACACATGAGTTGCACGTCACGGGATAGCCAGCCGACCACGGAGACACAGCCACGCCTTAGCACATCATAATCCAATATCAATCCCACCCTAATCCATCATTTGTACTACAACGTCCCCGCGCACCAAGGAAACCATCTACTGCCAATACGGACCTAGCCTTGTCCACTAAGGAAACCATCTACCGCCATTGCAGAGCTAACCTTGTACGGTTCCGACTACACGTACTCACTCGAGAAAAAGGGGGAAAACACAAACATCACAAATGACATCTTGTCGCAATAGATTTCTACAAAATCCTTAAAGCTCGTATGCAACATCACCGAGTCGCACTAACGGTCGTGACCACGGATTCATCCACAATGCCTAATCCACTAATGGAGCGGATCTCTAATGCAAAAACATGCCGGGGACGGACTCAATCGACCCGGAGGTTCCTCTTGAACCATGACGACCCAAAACCCTCTCATGTGAGAGATTTGATGCCCAAAAGCTTGAAAGAAAAGATGCTAAACACGCATCCTAAAAGCAAGAGGAGAAGTGTCGTTACCATACAACCCCTCTTCCTAGCCATGGAAACTTAGCCGGATGAAACCCTTCGCAACGGTCTTGCCTCCATGGATCCGGACTCGGCTCGCAATTTGGAGCACCGAAGCTTCTCCGGCAGCCGGATCACTCTTCTACCTCCTTCCTTGCTCTCCCTTCTCTCTAGAACTTAGAAAGAGAGTACTTGATGAAAAATGAGGGTTCCCAAACCCTATTCCCGGACTTAACTCAGCAAGGACAGCCCTGGACCATCAGATCCCAAAAGAAGGAAACGGACGGCCATGATCTGAACTTAGAATCAAAACACCTGGGCCGAACACGGCTTGCGACATGCCCATGTCCAAGGCCATGTGCCTCAATCGACACCGAAACCGTCGCACCCAGAATAGGACACGGGCACTAGACATGCCCGTGTCGAACATGAAATTCCCGTGTCATGTAGTACACGCCCGTGTTGCTGGGCGTGTTGCTCCATCGACACAGGATCAAAAACCACCAGAGAAGGACACAGGTAATCGACACGCCCATGTCGAAATTGACACGCTCGTGTCAGGCCGAACACGCCTGGGCTCCAGGCCGTGTTCAATCCCCTTACACGGCCGGCTCATAACCCGAGCAGGACACGGCCTGAGACATGCCCGTATCCCAGGCCGTGTTCGAAGTCTCTACGATCGTCGACTCCTTGTCAACTTTGTAGAAAATTCGTCGAACATGCGCACGACACGGCCTTAGACACGCCCGTGTCCCAAGCCGTGTTCACTGTCTCGACATTTCATCGACCACCCGGGCTCTCGACGAACCAGCACGACACGGACTTGGACACGCCCGTGTCCTAGGCCGTGTTCCCAGTCTTGACACTTCGTCGAGCGAAAATCATCGACTTCACGGGCTCTCGACGAATACGAGCACGACACGGCCTTGAACACGGTCGTGTCATAGGCCGTGTTCCCTTACCAAGACCCAAACTTGCCTCTCGATGCTACTCGTCCCTCTTTCAAATTTTGGGGCGTTACATACTGAGCTGTAGGTGCCTGGAGGTACACTGAGGTAGGTACCTGGAAGGGTACTGAGCTGTAAGAGTGTTGCAGCACTCTGAGAGTAGGCCTTGTGCCTGAAGTTGTAGGGCTGAAAAGCCTGAGCTATATGCCTTAGAGATAAGGCTGAGGTAGGTGGCTTGAGGGTCACTGAGTATAAGAGAACTGCAGAGCTCTGAGGTAAGATCCTGTGTGGATCTAAGGTAGGGGTGTCCTCCCAGCCTGAGTGTAGGGCTTAACATCCTGAGGTAGGTGGTCTGCTGACCACTGAGTTGTAGGCCTTTGTGGTTGTGCGAACAGAAAAAGAGAAGCCAGAAATTGGAATAACATAAATCTTTATTATCCAAAAAGAGGTATGTATTACATGGTATAGCCTCCCTTTTATAGAATGGAGAAGATATGAGAGATTACAATTAAAGAATGTGGGACTAAATAATTACATGTACAAGCAGTTTAACATAAATACAAGCCGATCAAGCCGCGCGGTTAGACGAATAAGCTAATTGCCTGACAACTAGTAGAGGGAGATTACAAGCCGCCAGGGAGACCGCTAGGTCGCCCGGTCTCCAAGTCACCAGGGACAGACTGGCAGACCGCCAGGGCACTAATAGCAAGTCCTGCAACCAAACTGCTGGAGAGAAACCAACAGACCGCTCAGACTGTAATCCGCCAACTCGCCAGAGACAGACCGGCATGTCGCCTGGTCTCCAATTCGCCAGACCGCCCGGTCTCTATTTTGCAACACTCCCCCTCAAGCTGGAGCATATATGTCGATCAAGCCAAGCTTGTCAGAAATGTGTTGAAAAGAGGCGGATACTGGCTTGGTGAAAATATCAGCCAACTCTTTGTCTGAGGTGACGAACATAGTACAAATTTGTTCCTTCAGAATCTCTTCCCGAATGAAGTGGCAGTTGACTTCAATGTACTTATTTCTCTCACGGAAGACTGGATTTTTGGAGATGTATATAGCGGCCTTGTTGTCACAAAATATAGGTAGATGATGGTTGTAGACCTCTTCTAAGTCAAGCATGAAAGCCCGTAACCACTTCAACTCATACATGGTCGATGCCATACTTCGATATTCTGCCTCTGCAATGGACCTAGAGATGACAGCCTGTTTCTTGCTTTTCCAGCTCACAAGATTTTCCCCCACAAAGGTGCAAAAGCCTGATTGTGACTTGTGGTCTCCTTTGTCATCAGCATAGCTCGAATCAGAGTACGCTTCAACCCTCAAATGTCCATTCTTCTGAAAGAGGAGTCCTTTCCCAAATGCTGATTTAACATACTCAAACATCCTCAGGGCAGACTATAGATGACACTCCTTAGGAGCTTGCATGAATTGACTAACCTTGCATATATCATAGGAAATATCGAGTCTGGTCACCGTAAGATATATAAGTTTACCAACCAGACGTCTGTACCTCATAACATCTGAAAGAAGAGGAGAGTCATCCGTCGAGGTTTTATCTTCTCTAGTCGCCATGGGGCATCAGGCAGGTTTAGCCCCAGTTAGCCCTGCCTCTTTTAACAAATCAAGAGCATACTTCTATTGGGAGAGGAAAAGATAATTGGACTTCCGAGAAATTTCTATCCCCAGAAAATATTTTGCAGAGACCATATCCTTTGCAACTATGTGTTGCCGAAGATGCTTCTTGTCAAGGTTATCCCAACTTGATCATCTCCAGTGAGAAGAATATCATCCATATATACCACAAGCACTACTAGACCCAGAGAGGTTTTACGAGTAAATAAGGAGTGATCGACAGAACTTCTCGTAAAACCCACGACCGCCACAATCCCGCTAAACTTGTCAAACTAAGCCCGTGGACTTTACTTTAGGCCATAGATAGCCTTCCTAAGCTGACAAACTTGTGTCTCCCCCGGAGCAACATACCCTGGAGGTTGCTCCATGTATACATCCTCTTGAAGATTCCCATATAGAAAGGCATTCTTGACATCCAGCTGTGAAATGGGCCAATCCCTATTGACAGCCACAAAGAGGAGGACTCTGATAGTGCTGAGACGAGCAACTGGAGAGAAAGTGTCAAATTAGTCAACCCCATAAGTCTGAGTAAAGCCCTTGGCAACAAGCCGAGCCTTGTAACAATCCACACTACCGTCTGGGGAGAACTTCATCACAAAGACCCATCGACAGCCAACAACATCGGTGCCGAAGGGAGGAGGAACCAGGGTCCAGGTACCCCATTTAGTGAGAGTAGCAATCTCTTCATCCATGACAACCTTCTTATGTGGAACAGTAAGGGCCTCCTAATTGTAACGGGGAGTGGAAGTGGCAGAGATAGCCAGCGCAAAATTCCTGTGAGCAGTGGTTAAACGATCATAAGAAACAACAGCAATAAGCAGGTGCTTGGTACACTCTCGAACCCCTTTGCGAAGAGCAATGGGAAGGTCCAGGTCAGCAAGTTACTCAGTATCCGGAGCATCCGTGGTGGAGAGAGCTGGCCCGAGAGTAGAGGGCGACGACGGACAAGATGAGGGAGATAGCGGAGGTGAATAGAGAGGAGGAGATGATGGAGACGATGGAGGAGGAAATACCTTGGTAGGTGTCAATGGGCTGTAGGGAACACGAGGAGAATTGGAAGCCACAGGGAGAGGAGAGGAGTCGTCAGAGAAATATGTAGCATTCTCGAAGAAGGTAACGTCCGTGGAGACGAACTGCTTGCAAAGAATGGGGTCAAAACAACAATAGACTTTCTGACTGGTAGAGTATCCCAGAAAGACACATTTGGTGGAGCGAGGGGAGAGTTTGTCGCGGGTGGCAGAGGGAGCGTGCACAAAGGCTATGCACTCAAAGATTCGTAGAGGGAGAGGAAAAGGATCCTTGCCCGGATAGAGAATGGAGAAAGAGGTTTGACCGCGGAGAACCGTGGAGGGATTGCGATTGATAAGATAGCAAGAAATGAGAACTGCATAGCCCCAGTAGGAGCGAGAGACATGCATTTACGTTAGCTGAGTGCGAGCGACATCAAGGAGGTGACAGTTTTTGCGTTCCGCCACTCCATTTTGTTGTGAGGAATAGACACAACTTGTTTGATGAACTATCCCATGTTGCATACAAAAAGATGAAAAAGCTTGACTAATATACTCTTTAGCATTATCAGAGCGTAAGATTTTAAAGGAAACACCAAACTGATTTTTAATTAAATGATAAAAAGATTGTCATACATCAAATAGTTCAGAGCATTCACGTAAGAGATACACCCAAGTACATCGAGAGAAGTCATCAATGAAAGTAACAAAATAAGAACTATCCCGACCAATGGTGAGGGTAGGAGCAAGACCCCAGATATCAGAGTGAATGAGATCAAACGGACGGTTAGGACCATGATCTTGCTTCGGCAGGAAGGAGGAATGGTGATGCTTGTCAAGCTGACAGGCGTCACAGTTGAGAGGAGATCTGTGCGGAGGGAGGTGGGGGAAGAAGCTGACGAAGAAGTCATGGAGGAGGATGCCTAAGGCGGAGATGCCTTTGTAGAAGGTTTGTAGAGGAGGAGGCGAAGGCCGACAGAGCGGAAATGTTATCAAGGAAGTAGAGGTCGCCGCTCTCAGTCCCAGTATCAATCGTCGGTTGGGAGCTCGGATCCTTAAAAGAACAAGAAGTTGGAGTAAATGTGACAGAGCATTGAAGTTGCTTGCACAAAGAAGTAACCGATAATAAATTGCATGGAAACTTGGGCACATAGAGAGTGTCAGCCAAGCTAAGAGACAGAGTGATATAAACCACTACCGTCCCATGAACCGGGGAGGGAGAGCCATCTGCAACAAGGACCGGGGGCAACCAATCATGTATTTTGAGGAGAGAAAAACATTGAGGGTTTCCCGTCATGTGATTAGTCGCACTAGAGTCTATGATCTATTTACCTTGAGTAACCACATGAGCACTACATAAGGACGTGACCACCGATGCGGACGACTTGGAAGAGGAGGTGGAAGAGTCACAAGAAGGGAGAAGATGTGGATGTTTCATCCAGTAGTGATCCACAAGATGCCCGATGCGGCCACAATGAGAGCAGAGGAAGCGTGAAGAGCTACGCTCATCGGAATGGTGGTTGCGACTACCAGAGCCACTTCGTTAAGTCTGGTGAGCAAAGTTGTCAGGAGGAGGAGAAGACAGAAGTGGATGCTGAAGTAGAGAGGTAACTGCGACAATGCGTGCAGCAGTTGTATCCAAGGTGGGAGAGTCCGCCTTGCCCAAGATTTGTTGGTGGATTATGTCGTAGGACTCAGGGAGTCGCAGAAGATAGCAAACAACAAGAAGTTCCTGGAAGTGCTTGTGCCGTTCGGCCAAATCCGCAGAGAAGGAGCGATGTTGAAGAATCTAAGACCCAAGAGCCTGAACCTATTGATAAGCGATAGCAGGAGACATGGAAGTACGTGCAAAGAGGTCCGCATATAAAGTATAGATGCGGGACGTCTGAGCCCCCTTCGAGTACAAAGCAGTAAGATTAAGCCAAGCCTTCTTGACTGTCTCATCATGACAGATGATTGGAAGACATTCATCGAAAAGACTGTTGGCTAGCCAAGTGCGCACAAGTGCGTCGCTAGCATCCTAGTTCTCAAACTCAGCCGAAGTGGCAGGAGGAGGGTCATCGGTGAGGTGGTGGTGTTTACATTGTGAGCGAAGAAGGAAGGTGAAGGAGACACTCCAATCCGAGTAGTTGGAACTGACAAGTTTGGAGATGGTGCCAAGATTCCAAGAAGGAATGGGAGGAGGTGGCGGATTGGCCACAGGAGTAGCGGTGGTGGTAGAAGAGCCAGAAAGAGCCATGAAAGAGAGAGTCCGTGCTGGTAGAGAGAGGCCGAGCGAATAGCAGGTCGCGAAGACAAGGCAGAAGGCCGCAACAAACACAAGGAAAGGATCTGCAGCGGTCACGGGACAAAACACCAGCGGCAAGAAGCACCACGACCAAGCAACAGAGACAAGAACAAGAAGAGACCGTGGCGGACAGAATAAGAAACCACAGCGGGCAAGGGAAGAAACCGTCGCGGACAAGGGAAAGAAGTCGTGCGGGTAGAAAGAAAGCCGCGCGAACAGCAGACAGAGAAACCGCGTAAACAGGCCACGAAGAGAGAGAGCCGCGCACACAAAGAGCAGTGCCAGAGTAGAGAAGAGAGGGGAGGCCGCACGAACAGGCGACAAGAAGAAGAAAAGCCGCTCGGACAGGAGAAGGCACCGAATCAGGTAGAAAAGATCGTATTTTTGGACACCATGTGCGAACTGAAAAAGAGAAGCCGAAAATTGGAATAACAGAAATCTTTATTATCCAAAAAAGGGTATGTATTACATGGTATAGCCTCCATTTTATTGAATGGAGGAGATGAGAGAGATTACAATTAAACAATGTGGGACTAAATAATTACATGTACAAGAGGTTTAACAAAAATACAAGCCGATCAAGCCGCGCGGTTAGACGAATAGGCTAACCGCCCCACAACCACCAGACGGAGATTACAAGCCGCTAGGGAGACTGCCAGGTCGCCCTGTCTCCAAGTCACCAGGTACAGACCGGCAGACCGCCAGAGAACTAACAACAAATCCTGCAACCAAACTATTGGAGAGAAACCAACAGACCACTCGGACTGTAATCCACCAACTCGCCAGAGACAGACCGGCAGGTCGCCCGGTCTCCAAGTCGCCAGACCGCTCTGTCTCTATTCTGCAACAGTGGCTGAGAAGTAAGTCTTGGAGGAGACTTAGAGATCCTGAGTGATCTGAGGTGTAAGCTCTTAGAAACAATTTGGAGGAGTTTGTGTCTAGTCTAACAAGATAGTTGGATAGGTGGGAGGGAAAGTGAATGTACCCAATTGGGGAACCACAATAAATCACTGTGTACTTTTCTATGTTGTTTTCATTGTGCAGGTTGTGTATATCTTGAAAGAATAAAATAACTAAAAGATATAGCTCTTAAAGAAGATATTTAAAAGAACTTGAAAAGAGACCAATAACCTATTCACCCCCCTCTAGGTGATTTAGCTATCCTTGAATTACAGACTTTCAAGTGGTATCAGAGGGTGGTTGCTCAAAAAGGACCTAATAGTTTGAGTAGACCTCAAAGGATAGCTAAAAGGGTTATACTTGTGGGTTCAAAAGAGAACCACAAGGAATGGAGGTCCAAGACTGCAAAAAGGAGATCTTTGGGACCTGGAAAGAAAGGGTAAGACAAATCATGGAAGCCTCTGATCCTAGGGTCCTTGCAACAGTTCAAGAAGGACCTTTCATCCTCATGAAGGTATTTATCTTAGATGCATAAGTTTAGACTCCAAAGAGTTATGCAGAAATGACTGAAGATGAAATCTTCATAGTATCTATGGACTAGAAGGCACTACACATCATAATAAGTGCCATGGATGACTCAACCCTCATGAGAGTAGTTCACTGTCAGCCAACCAAAGAAATGTGAGACTCACTGATTGCCTACATGGAAGGGGAAGAGGAGGAAAGAGATGACAGTAATGTCAGTCTATCAGATAGTGAATCAGAGCCTAAAGAAGAAAAAGAAGCATTTATTAGGCTGCATGCTGTTATTGCAGATGAAGATGAAGACCATCCAGATACCAGGATAAAGACCAGGGCCCCTCTATCACACTCATAAAGTGATACTGAGGTGGATGAAAATATCAGTGGCTGTTGTGAGGGGATGGCTTTGACAGAAGAAGAATCCTGGCAGGATTAGCCTGGTCCAGATCAGGTACAATCTCTGTTTAGCTCTTCTTATTGCTCAGGTCATGAGTCTTGCTCAGACTCTGATTCTTCCTCATCAAGTGATGATGAGGGTCCTTTGACAGAGGATGATATCAATCAATTGATTAACAATCATGCTGTCCTTCTGAAAGCTTTTAAGAAAAGCAGGCTGCTTGTTAAGAAACAAACAGAGGAAATTGCCTCCCTCTAGCTAGCTGCTTCCCAGCAAGATGAGACTTCATACTTGCTATCTAAAAAAGAGAGGGAAGTTTCTTATCTGAAGATCATGGTAGATATCCATGTTGAGTCCATCAAATATAAGGACTATATGATAAAGGTTCTTGAAGAGAAACTTGAAAGAGAGAAGAGAATAATGGCCAATTTCTCTAAGATAGATGCTATCAAGAGAACATCGGAATCTGAGTGGATTACAAAAGTTATCCAATCTCAGAGGAGAGGCCAAGCTCCTATTGTGCCACAGTCAACCTTTCACAAGGTAATCCTCCCTTCTCATAGGTATGACCAAGGCTGCATGCATGGTCACTGGGAGAACGAGAATTTTTCTTGTAAGAATACAAGAGTATCTTCCAATGGAAGAAGAAAGGGTAGGGGAATGAGTGCATTTAAGGCTCCCCATGAACAAGTACAAATGGCCAATTCTAGACCATTTATATTTGGTGCCTCAGCCCCAACTCACAAGGGAAAGGCAGTGGCTTTCACTCAAGCCCATCCAGCAAGGACTCAGACCAAGGGTCAGTCTACCAGTAAACCTAACTTGGCTTATTCTGATGAAATAAACAGCTTGTCTTCTGTAAAGAAGACAACTATAAATACCATTCAGGGAAATCAAAGAAAGCCTGCTGGAAGAATGACCTTCAGTCAGATCCTTGCTGAAAGGAACCTGAAGAAAGTTGCTGCTCTGCCTCCTTCTCTTCAGTCAGTAGTTAACCATATTACAAGACCTGCTCAGAAAAGAAGATATAATATTCATGAGTGTTAGTGTCGTGGGAAGGTGAGACATTTTGCCCTAGATTGCTGGCACAATCCTTCTGTGTCTAGAGCAAGAGTTAGCCTGCTTATCAGAAATTTTGCAGATATGCAAGTTATATTTTAGTCTAATCAGAACCTAGGACCCAATATCTATTGGGGTCCTAAGGTATGATAATTCTGTTTTGCAGGTTAGTCCAAGTGCCCATCCCCAGTGTGGTACTTGGACAAAAGATGTTCCAGAACTTGGACTGGAACAAGAAAGTCATCTTATGGATTAGACTCCAATGTGGGAAAGACCTAAGATCTTCCATTAAGAACAAAATGCCTGGCTGGTTGGACAAAGTTTTGATGCCACACCAGCAAACTAGTTAGGAAAAGTAGGTTGTAATCATTGAGAAAAGCTGTAAAGAATAAGTTGTTCTGAGAGCAGTAGGGAGGGAGCACATTATGCTCAGCTGAAAAGTTTCTCAAGTGGTATCATCAGCTGTCTAGCACTTCAGTGGAAACCAGAAAAGAAGTGTGCTCAGGTTCAATATTATCTGAACCTATAGCAAAGAATGTCCAAGTCAGTGGGCTGAACACTCTTGTGCTGCTGTTTAGAAAGCTAAAGCCAAAGACAAGTTTGTTGCTAAAGGGAAGAAAAAGACCTGGCTCAGCAAGAAGTGATCATGGTGCAAGGGAGCTACTGTGATCAATTGATGAGAATCCAGCTACAGCTCCAGGACAATAACCTCCAAAGTTGGTTCAAAAGGAATTCCAAAAAAGCTCAGTTCGTCGAACACAGAGTTCAGTTCGACGAAGGCCAGGCTTAGTTCGATAAATGTAGAGAGCTGTTTGATGAACACAGAAAGAAGTTGCAGGAACATGTTCAGCTTCCTGTTAAGAGGCAACCAACAACTGAAATGGGTCAAGGAACTTCACAGCTGATCAGCAAGTCCTCAGGACTGTGCACAGACTGAGGGGGTGATCAATCCTAGTTAATGTCTAATGTTGTACAGTCTGTACTGTTGCTATAAGAATATGCTGCTACAGGACAAGAGTAAAAGGCCAGCATATCCTAAAAATGCATGAGGCCCTAAGTGGTGGAAAAGACCATCAGTGTTTTGAAGACTTTTCTAGTGGGATACCTTAATTGGTATCAAGGTTGACATACAAAACCCTACCAAAACTGTCCAAGTGGTATTCAGCCAACTCAAACAGTCAGGAAAATTGGTCAGATGCATATCTGGTGCTGAAGAAGTGAGAACAGTGAAAAGAATAATTCTTCCACCTCTTCACAGTATAAGGAAGAACACAAATTCTAGGATGATGCTCTCCAAAGGAGACAGAGCTGACTGCCCGACCAGATGAAAGGAGAATAGGTGAGAAGATGCACCTCCACCACATAGTGCAAGGTAGATAGGATATGCAAATATGGAAACTATCAAATCCTATGAAGAAGACCGACTACTTGGAGTTGCAAGACTTAAACCAGTCATGCAATATCAGCTCCATGGTATCAGGACCCCATTCTCCACATAAGTAGAACTACCTTATATTGACATTCTACTAGTATAATTTAGATTGCTAGGAATTTAGTCCTTCACATCAGGTCTATGCATATGTAAATTAAGTATCAGTTTGTTAGGGAGCTCATGGAAAAACTCAATCCTGAGTTTGTACTTGAAAGTGCAGGATAGATCTGAAATACTCTAAGGGGGGGGGGGGGTGAATAGAGTATTGTGCTCTCGACAAACTTTTAACAACTTTTGCTGTAATCCTAAGTGAACAGATTAGCAAATAAAGTAATAAGCAAAACAACCTAACATATCACAGAACACAGCCAAAACAAAAGAAAGAGGGCAACCAGACGACACAAGAAATTATATTGGTTCCCCAACCTAGGTACATCCACTCTTCTACCACCCTGGTAGGAATCCACTCAGGTTTTTGATCAGGTGCCTGCCACCAATGAGCTTTTGTTCAAGTGCTCAAAAACCAAAACCTCAAGTCTTTTGGTAGGAGACTTGCAACCAGGAATAATTTTGAAGAGAATTAAAACCCTGTACAGAAGATGGAAAAGGGTGATGGTGTCTTCTCTTTCTCAATAAAAACTGAGAAGACTAGTGGATTGATTTCAGCAGATTGCTCCCCCTGAGATCTTGAATGGATCAGGAAATCTGGAGCATTGCTTCAGGGTGACAGGTCTTCAATGCTTGATTGCCTTGACCAGAGATTGCTTCAGGAACTTCTTTGACAGCTAGAGATTGTTGTCCTTCTGAAGTTATCCTGTAGGGTTGAAAGAAGAAGACTCTTGATGGAGATTATATGTTCTTCTTCTTCTTGATGATGTTCTTTGGCCCAGGCTAATTGCAGTATGAAACTTTTGATTTCTATAAGACTTCTTAAATGTAATCTCTGTCTGTGTGTCTGTCAGTCTGCTTGATCTTTTCTTCTTCTTTTTGTTTACTGACTGAAGAGCACATTCAAAATTAGAATCCTTGAGCAGTAAATGCAGTCGGCCTGGGAAGGAAGCGACAATCAATGAATTCCCTAACTGTCCCAAGCAAAAATGACATGTAATAATCCATGATCAATGCTCATTCTAACGGTAACATTCCGAGAAGATTGAGCATTAATTACTCAGAAATCTTTGCCAAGAAACGGGACGGAAAACTGGAGAAGACCTAATCTAGAATTGTCGAACGAAGAACAGGAATTGTCGAGCTGAGTTCACAGTTCGTCGAGCTGAGCTGATGAGTTCGTCGACCAGACAATAACAATTTGTCTTCAAGGGAATCTTGTCAATTCTGCTGCAATCTTCATCGAACTGACAATCATCATTCGTCGAGCTGACAATCATCATTCGTCGAACTGAGATCCAAAATCATCGACCGAAGAATGATTGTGGACTTAGAATCTGAGAAGTCACTGGCTGAGAAGGATTCAGATCATAGACTAGAAATCATCGAGTAGAGTACTGAGTCCGTCGACCTAATAAGTTGACTTCATCGACCGGAGAAGTTGTGAACTTGAGCTCCAAGTTCGTCGAGCTTAGATTCTTGTTCGTCGACCAAAGCCTGAAATTGGACTTAGAAAAAATCTGGAGTTACCCTGACTTTAGTTTGTTAAAGTACCTCAGTCTTCGTCGAACAGAGAACAAAGATCGTCAAGCTCAGCACAGAGAAATATTTCAAGATCGTCGAGCTCAGAACGCCTTTCGTCGACCTGAGTTCGACGAACGTCGAACTTATTTTACTTGGTCTTGAAATCTTCTAAGTCTTGAGTCTCTGATAGTCTTGTTGATAGCTGGTCCATCTGATGTTGACCCTAAGGACTTGGTCTAGACTCTAGGACACAAATTTGACCCTGGCTATACATGTTGGGTCACATCCTAAGTAGTGAACCTAGCCCAAATCAACTAGGGATCCAACAATCTCCCTATATTTGGGTGAGGTCACTAATAGAGTCAAAACATAAACAAAATGATAAACAAAGCAAGAAAAAGAAATATATCTGGCAGAGAATTACTAACACATTCAACAGATATATATGTACATAGGCTTTGTTTAAACAACATAGTTTGAAGGCAAATGCAGAAAGAAATTGAAACAAAATAAAGATTACTTCTTCGGCTTCTTCTGCATGGACTTGTCTTCTTTTGTCTTCTCTCCTGGCTTTTTAAAGATAATTTCTCTATTTGGATTTAAAGCCTCTGTCTGTGTCATTGTCATGTCAGCTGCCCCAATAATCTTCAATGATGTAGCTCTGGGGACAACTGCTTCAGGATGGAGCTTCATGTAATCATCAACATTGAAGAGCTTGTTTGCTTTATCAAACCTTTTAAGTTCTTCTTTCCTGTATTTTGACATAGTTGTGTATCCAAAAATGTCCTTCCCTTCAACTTTTGCCTTATTAATCAATGATAGGCCAATCAGTTCCTGGAATCTGGCAATTTTTGCAGTGTTAGCTGTTTCAGGGTCTTCAAAAGGAATAGGAGGTGAGTCTGGCCTTTCAGGATTCTTAGTTTTATGATCTTCAGAGATATGTTATTGTTGCTGCTGATGCTGTTGTTGATTTCCTGAGGAATGATGCCCTTACTGACTGCTACCAGAGGATCTCCCTTGATGTCTCTGATAAGTTTGTATAGGGGCAGATCTCTGAGAGCTAGAGCCAGTGGCACCAGCTGCTAGAGGAGGAGGAGGAGGTGAATCTTTTCTATATCTATGAACTGGTGGAGGAGAATATCTCCTACTTCTTTTCCTCTCCTTTTGTTGATTCTTTGACAGCCACATCCAAGCAGACATTCCCTTATAAGGAGTAACATTATGCAGGATATAGTAGGGAGTGTCAGCTGTTGGATTGGGCTTAGGAGCAGGAGGAGCCTTCCTTTTCTTTGACAACATTTGCTTTTTCTTCTTGGCAGCTTCTTCATCTGAATCATCTTCATCATCATCTTCATCATCTTCACTGCCAGAACCCTGAGGGTTATCATATAAAGCATCCAATGCTTTTAAAGCTTTATCATCAATGACAGTCTTTTCTGTAGCAGAAGCAGAAGTTTCACAAACTGGAGTTTCAGCAGGAGTGGAAGAAGAAACTATATAAGAATTAGACTTAATTGGGACAGAGCTTTCAGCTGTTGCCCTATTTTCCTCTTTAATATCAGCCAAGATTAACTCATTCAGATCAGGCATTGGTGAGTCATCCATAACAAAAATTGGTGCTGAGACAGCTTCTGGAGAAGATGGAATAACTGCAGAGGTTGGAGCAAAATCTGGAATTTCAAAACTGTCATAGAGTTGCTTAGCAACTGCTGGACTAGCAGGAGAAGTATAAGGAACAATATCCAACTGTAGCTTAGTGGAAGGGAACTGTACATAAATTGTATCAAAATTTCTCAACAAACCAGTCAAATTAACTATGGGATTTAAATGGAAATCACCAACAGTTTGTATCTGCTCTGGAACTGACTCATCTAAGTCAATGTTAGTATCCATGAAATGAACCAATTCAATCAAATCTGAATCAAATTTTGGCAAAATTTCTGTAGGAGGAACTACCGCTGCATCTGAAACTGCTACTGTATCTGAAACTGCTGCTGCATTTGCATCTGTTGCTGCTTCATCACAGAGCATCTCCCCCTGCCTGGGTTCAGGAGAACCTGGAGCCAGGCCCTTGAATGAAGAGGGGGCAGCAGAAAGAAGAGATACTTGAGCAGATAAAGAATTGATGGAATTTACAAGAGGTGTAAGGGCCCCTGTGATTAGGGATTTGATGAGGGGAGTGAGCATGGTTATGATTGTAGATACAGTGGAGGAGTCCAAAGATGGAGAGGTAGTTGGTGAAGGTAGAGAAGTAGATGAAGTGAGGGGAACAGATGGAGGGGATAGAGGTGGAATGGCATCTGTCATGGTGGTGTATGGTGGAGGTGGAGAAGGGGATGGTATATGAAAATGTGGAATGTTAGACAGATGAGGTGGAGGAGGTGATGCTGGAGGAGTTGGGTGGGGATTCTCTTGAAGGGAGGTAGATGGACTATCGGTGATGTCAAGAGGTGGAGATGGAGGAGGAGTAGGGACATGAGAATGTTGTGGTGATTGCGGTGCTGGAGGAGATGGAAGACTGGTTGACGATGGAAGATGGGTTGCTGGAAGAGGTTGTGGAGATGGGATTGCCTCTTCTGCAGGGTGGGGAGTGGCCTTCACGGCCCTAGTGCTCTCAGAAGCTGGGATGGAAGAGGAGGAAGCCTTGGATGGCTTGGTGATCGTCCACTCCCATCTGCCAAACAAAGCGCATGTGAGACGCTTGCTGGCATTGATGAAGATGGTCGAGGAGACCATGAATTCACCAGCTTTTGCTTGAAGGAAAATCCCCAGGATTCTTCCAAAGCAGACCTCTTTCTTATTGTTTTTCTTCTTGATCAAATCAAAGAAGATCTTGCCCCAATCAACTTGACGCTTGTTGACCACTGTGCACATGACAAGGAATTGGTGTCTTGTTATGTAATCGTGTGCGGTGTGCTTGCCCATCAGCACTTTTCCCACAATATCCACCAAGAACTGGTAGGCGGTAGAAAGTTGTTTCTTTAACAACTTGTTAGGGTTACTCCCAGTAAACCCTATCAATTTCAGCATCGAACTATATTCTTCAGAATCTATATCCAAATCATCTTCTCCATTGACCAACGCAAAAATCTCAGAAAGAATGATAGGGGATAAAGAAACAATATTACCCCTGATAGTCCCTGTCAGGATGTTGTCCTCAGAAGCAGACGAAGTATATACCCATTCTCTAATCTCAGTTGCATGCAGTTTGATTCTTCTGGTCATAAAATCCGTGAGACCAAGATCTTCTAGAAGTTCCAGATGTAGAGAAATATAGGGTCAGAATGCTGGAATGAATCAAAATCCATATCAAATCCTGTATCGAATTTCATTGCAGCCAGGGTGCTCGCTGGAATCGCCATTGATGACCTGCAAGAGAAATAAACAGCGATCAAGTGCAACAGGAACTGAAAGCGCGGGACAGAGGTCGAAGAAAACCTAGATATAGGGTTTTCCTGAATATGAATCGCCAAACTCCGTTCCACGAAAAAGAAAACAGTTCTCCGAACTGAGGTCGACGTAATAAATTATAGATAAATAATTCGTCGATCTCATCCTTAAGAAACGAAGACAGTTCGTCGAACTCCGTTCGATGAAACATCTTCTGAAGCAAAGTTCGTCGATCTCCGGTCGACGAAAATTGTTTCCACACAGAGAATTCGTCGATCTCCGTTCGACGAGCATCTCTCAAACTTTCCCTAATTCGTCGAACTCTGGAAAATTCGTCGAATGCAGACAAAAACTAATTTAACTCTTCTCCATTGATCATTCCCAGTTGATTTATAAAGAACAGATGATTTTTCTCATCCAAGAGTTTAGTGAAAATGTCTGCTCTTTGTAAATCAGTAGGAATATTGATTATGTTAATTTTCTTTTTGTCTACATTATCTCTAATGAAATGATGCCTTATATCAATCTGTTTAGTCCTACTATGGTGAACTGGATTCTGTGCTATAGCAATAACACTAGTATTATCACAAAATAATGTTGAATTATTTAAGTTGACACCATAGTATACGAGTTGGTTTTGTATCCATAACATTTGTGAACAGCAGCTGCCAGCAGCCATGTATTCTGCTTCTACAATTGATGTAGACACAGATGTTTGCTTTTTACAAAACCAGGAGACAAGTCTCATACCCAGGAACTGGCAAGTTCCAGAGGTACTCTTCCTATCCACTCTACATCCAGTATAGTCAGCATCTGAGTATCCAGTTAACTCAAACTCTGACTCTACAGGATACCAGAGTCCTAGATTTGGACAACTCTTTATATATCTCAAAATTCTTTTTAAGAAAATAAGGTGAGATTCTTTGGGGTTCACTTGGAACCTAGAACAAAGGCGTGTGGCAAACATGATATCAGGCCTGCTAGCTGTTAGGTATAATAGGGATCCAACAATTGCCCTATAAAGCTTCTGATCTACAGGTTTCCTTACTGCATCAGAATCCATAACAACATTGGCAGCCATATGTGTTTTCATTCCTGAAGCATCACCCATCCCAAACTTCTTAATAAGTTCTTTAGCATACTTAGCTTGGGAGAGGAAGATACCATCAACGAGCTGCTTCACTTGGAGACCAAGGAAGTAGGAAAGCTCACCCATGCTACTCATCTCAAATTTGGAATGCATGGGGTCAGCAAACCTCTTGCATAATTTGGGATCAGTAGACCCAAAGATGATGTCATCCACATATATTTGTACTAATAATATTTGGTCCTTATGATGTCTAGTGAAAAGGGTTTTATCTATGCTTCCTCTTGTAAATTTATGCTCTAAAAGAAAGCTTGCTAAGGTCTCATACCAAGCTCTTGGAGCTTGCTTTAAACTATAGAGAGCTTTATGCAATTTAAATACAAAGGAGGGTTGAGTTAGAGAAATAAAACCTGGAGGTTGTTCCACATAAACCTCTTCTTGAAGCACTCCATTCAAAAATGCACTCTTGACATCCATTTGGAAAACTTTGAATCTCCTGTGAGCTGCAAAGGCAAGGAATATTCTTATGGCCTCTAACCTTGCAACAGGGGCAAAGGTTTGGTCATAGTCAATTCCTTCCTCTTGCCTGTAGCCTTGAGCAACAAGCCTAGCCTTGTTTCTCACAATATTTCCTTGAGCATCTAGCTTGTTTATGTAGACCCATTTGGTTCCAATAACTGGGTTGTTATGAGGTCTTGTAATCAAATCCCAAACTCTACATCTCTCAAACTGATTTAGTTCCTCTTGCATTGCAATGATCCAGTGGAGATCTTGCTCAGCTTCATGGATGGAGAGAGGTTCAATCTGAGAGAGAAAACAAGCATGCATCAAGTCTTGGTTGAGTTGATGCCTTGTCTGAACACCTGCTGAAATGTCTCCAATCACTTGAGATCTAGGGTGATCTCTAAGTGTGACAGGATCAGTGGGTGGAGTTTGTTCAGCAACAACTTTTATAATTAATTCCTCTTGAGGAATGTTATTAGCTGTTGAGGGAAGTTCAGCCACTTCCACTTGAATTTCTTCTTCACTATTTTTAGCAACCTGTGGAGCGGGATGGGTTGACACCTCTTGGGTAAGGTTTAGTCCATCCATAGACTCACACAGTTGTGGAACCTGCAAAAAGCTATTGGTAGAAATCTCTTTCTCCTTATAAGACATGTTAGCTTCATCAAAAGATACATGGACTGACTCTTCAATTTTAAGAGTGGATTTATTAAAAACCCTATAGGACTTGCTTACTTGGGAGTATCCTAGAAAAATCCCTTCTTCAGCCTTAGCCTCAAACTTTCTAATGTATCTTTTGTTGTTTGTGTGAATATAACATATACAACCAAAAACTTTAAAATATGTGATTTTAGGTTTCTTTCCTTTAAGAAATTCATAGGGGGTCTTATTTTTCAGCTTAAGTATGAGGCTTCTATTCAGGACATAGTTAGCAGTGTTTACAGCTTCTGCACAAAAGGATAGAGGCATGTAAGCATCTGCCAATAATGTACCCGCAGCTTCAATGAGTGTCCTATTTTTCCTTTCAGCTACCCCATTTTGTTGGGGAGTTCTAGGAGCTGAGAAGCACTGCCTGATACCTTCCTTCTCACAGAACTCATGCATAAGAAGAGACTCCAACTCTGTGCCATGATCACTTCTGATCAATGCAATATGAGTAGAGAACTTAATCTGTATGGTCCTGCGAAAATCTGTAAGAACCTTGAATGTATCTGACTTAGTTCTCAGAAAGGCCACCCAACTGAATCTGGAGAAGTCATCAACAATTACTAAAGTATAAGACTTCCCTTCTAGTGTTTGTACTGTAATGGGTCCAAATAGGTCCACATGAAGCAAATACAAAATCCTAGGTGAATTACTCTTATTAATAGATTTGAAACTAGTTTTAGTTTGCTTGCCTAATTGACAAGCCCTACATAGGTTTTCCTTCTTGTAGGGACCAGAATGTAAACCTCTAACAAGGTTGTCTTTAGATAACCTAGCTATATTTTTAAGGTTTACATGACCTAATCTTTTATGCCACAACTCATTTTGGTTACTAGTGATATTGAGTAAACAAACATCAGTTTTGGCAGAAATAAAATCTACTAGATATATGTTACCTTGTCTAATTCCAATTAAAACGGTTTTGTTTTCATTATTAATAATAGAATAGGAGGTAGAGTTAAAGTGTACCTGATAGCCTTCATCACATAGTTGGCTTATGGATATTAGGTTATGTTTGAGTCCTCTTATATATGTTACTCTCTTGAAAGTAACTGTTCCAATCTTTACTGCTCCATATCCTTCAGATTTGCCACTATTTGAATCACCAAAGATCACCTTTGGTCCTAGCTTGGACTTGTAATTAGATAGATTGTCCTTGCTGCCTGTCATATGCTTGGAGCAACCACTATCCAAGACCAGGTCTGACTCACCCTTGGACAGCTCTTCACCTATACCTGTAATGAAAAACAAAACTGAATTGTTCTTGACCCAGGTTACCTTGGGTCCTTTATTTGGTTGAAATGAAAAGCTGGATATAACTGACAAAGTAGGTTGAGATTTGTAACCTAAGGGGTGATATCTCCTAGGTGGAATAACCCAATCAGCTACTGGAGTAAATGGTTTATTAGCTGGGTTAGAATTTCTGTAAGAGAAATGATTTATGTTTGGTCCTTCTGGGTTCGACGAATTCTTGTAAGTTCGTCGACCAGAGTTCGACGAATAGGGCTGAGATCGTTGATCTCTGCTTAGAGAATGACAATAGTCATTTTCTGCACCCCATGTTCGTCGACCTCTGCTCGACGAACCATACAAAGTTCGTTGATCGTAGTTGTACGAATTGTAATTACTGAAGTTTGCATTCAGCGTTCGTCGATCTAGGTTCGACGAACGGGCCACATTTCGTCGATCTGAGTTCGATGAATGCTGCTGAACCTTATTTTTATTAGCTATTTTCTGATTTTTATTGCTCTTATCTATGGGTTTTGGATTGTTTTCAGACATTGGTTTGTTTATTATCTTTTCTTTTCCCTTGGCAGAAACAAATTTAATGGGTGTGGTAAGAATGTTTTTCTTAATTATGGGGGGCAAACCTGATGATGCACCCAAGCCCAGCTTGCCATTTAATCTGGCATTTATTGTGCTTGTTATGTCCATCAGCTTGAGACTTCTTCCATTGAGAGATTGCTCAAGTTGTTTGGCCTCACATAAATCAGATTTTAATTTAATTATCTGCTCATGTGCTAAAGTTAGTTGATCTTTTAGTTTAAGATTTTCTAAGTTAACAGATTCAAGGTTTCCTAGTTTTTCTCTAAGGGTTTTTATTTAAATCTAAACACATAGTTTTGAATTCAATTTTAAATGAATCAGAATTAAAATTTAAACTTGAAAGAACCTGATCTGCCTCTGACTCTGAGGCTGCCTCGTCTTCAGATTCACCTTCTGATCCTGAACTGCTCCTGGAGGCATCAATTGCCATAAGACAAACCTCCTTGGATCTTGCTTCTTCCTCTTCTTCACTTGAGCTGGAGGAGGATGATTCTTCTTCAGTATCACTCCATGTTTCAACAACAAAGCCTTTGTCTCTCTTTTTATACTTGCTGGAGGAGGGTCTGCTGCTGTGTTTTCTCCTGGAGTCTTTTTCTCTACTTTCTCCTTCTTATGGCTTTCTGGACATTCAGAGATGTAATGTCCAGGCTTTCTACATCCAAAGCACACAACCTCCTTGGTTGGTGTCTTGTCATATTTGGGCTTATCGTCCTGCCTGGTTGATTTCCTTCTAAAATCCTTTCTAGACATCTTATGAAATCTTTTTGCAAAGAGGCTCATTAGTTCTTCATTGGATGTTGAGGTCTCACTTTCCTCTGATGCTTTAAAAGCTATACTGTGATCTTTTCTAACTGGAGTGGTTGACTTCTGTTCAGCTGCTTCTCTTGGCTTAATCAACTGCTCATAAGACTTTAGTTTGCCTAGCAGAGATTCAGTTGATATCTCATTTAGGCTTCTGGCTTCTTTGATAGGCTAGATTCTTGAGTCCCAAGAGCTAGGGAAGCACATCAAGATTTTGTCATTCACCTCTGTAAGGGTGATATCTTTATCCAAGGTTTTAAGCTCATTGATGATTGAGCTCAACCTATTGTACATTTCAGCAACTGATTCAGCCTCATCCTTCTTAAAATTCTCATACAGGGATATGAGATTTGATCTCCTATCTTTCCTTTCATCAGCTGAACCAGCTACCATTTGGTTGAGGGAGTCCCAAATGGCCTTAGCTGAGGTGCACTCAGCCACCTTCTAAAATATATCATCTGACATAGTCTGAGCCAAGATGTTCATTTCTTTTGCATCTGCAATTTTGGCTTTCTTGTAAGCATCATTATTATCTGGAGGAGGTACTGCAGTCATGTTGGTAGAGGTGCTTGGAGAAGCTGTAGGTGCTGGAGGTACTCCTGTTAAGATAGAAGCAAAAATATCTTCATCAATAGAATTCATATACAATTTGATTCTTGCCTTCCAGATGGCAAATCTATTAAGATTGCATACTAAAGGTCTGATGCTTGCATAATCTTTATTTTGAGCTATTTCTGTGAAGAAATAAATCTAATAAAGGAAACAAAACAATCAGATCTAACAAGAGGGGACTTTATGGTTCAGGTGTTAGCCTATATAACCAATTAACCTCTTAAGGTATGGTAGTTTAACCAACCTCGCTTTGATATCAATTGAAAGTGCAGGATAGCTCTGAAATACTCTAGAGGGGGGGGGGGGGGGGGTGGGGTGAATAGAATATTGTGCTCTCTACAAACTTTTAACAACTTTTACCGTAATCCTAAGTGAACAGATTAGCAAATAAAGTAATAAGCAAAATAACCTAACAGATCACAGAACACAGACAAAAAAAAGAAAAAGGGCAACCAGACGACACAAGAAATTATAGTGGTTCCCCAACCTGGGTACATCCACTCTTCTACCACCCTGGTAGGAATCCACTCAGGTTTTTGATCAGGTGCCTGACACCAATGAGCTTTTGTTCAGGTGCTCAAAAACCAAAACCTCAAGTATTTTGGTAGGAGACTTGCAACCAGGAATAATTTTGAAGGGAATTAAAACCCTGTACAGAAGATGGAAAAGGGTGATGGTGTCTTCTCTTTCTCAATAACAACTGAGAAGACTAGTGGATTGATTTCAGTAGATTGCTCCCCCTGAGATCTTGAATGGATCAGGAAATCTAGAGCACTGCTTCATGGTGACAGGTCTTCAAAGCTTGATTGCCTTGACCAGAGATTGCTTCAGGAACTTCTTTGACATATAGAGATTATTGTCCTTCTGAAGTTATCCTGTAGGGTTGAAAGAAGAAGACTCTTGATGGAGATTGTATGTTCTTCTTCTTCTTGATGATGTTCTCTGGCCCAGGCTAATTGCAGTATGAAACTTTTGATTTCTATAAGACTTCTTCAATGTAATCTCTGTCTGTGTGTCTGTTAGTCTGCTTGATCTTTTCTTCTTTTTTTTGTTTACTGACTAAAGAGCACATTCAAAATTAGAATCCTTGAGCAGTAAATGCAGTCGACCTGGGAAGAAAGCGACAATCAATGAATTCCCTAACTGTCCCAAGGAAAAACGGAATGTAATAATTCATGATCAATGCTCGTTCTAACAGTAACATTCCGAGAAGATTGAGCATTAATTACTCAGAAATCATCGCCAAGAAAATGGATGGAAAACTGGAGAAGACCTAATCTGGAATCGTTGAACGAAGAACAGGAATCGTCGAGCTAAGTTCACAGTTCGTCGAGCTGAGCTGATGAGTTCGTCGACCAGACAATAGCAATTTGTCTTCAAGGGAATCTTGTCAATTCTGCTGCAATCTTCGTCGAACTGACAATCATCATTCGTTAAGTTGACAATCATCATTCGTCGAACTGAGATCCAAAATCGTCGACCGAAGAATGATTGTGGACTTAGAATCTGAGAAGTCTCTGGCTGAGAAGGATTCGGATCGTAGACTAGAAATCATCGAGTAGAGTACTTAGTTCGTCGACCTAACAAGTTGACTTCGTCGACCTGAGAAGTTGTGAACTTGAGGTCCAAGTTCGTCGAGCTCAGATTCTTGTTCGTCGACCAAAGCCTGAAGTTGGACTTAGAAAAAATTTGGAGTTACCCTAACTTTAGTTTGTTAAAGTACCTCAGTCTTCGTCGAACAAAGAACAAAGGTCGTCGAGCTCAGCACAGAGAAATATCTCAAGATCGTCGAGATCAGAACGCCTTTCGTCGACCTGAGTTCGATGAACGTCGAACTCATTTTACTTGGTCTTGAAATATTCTAAGTCTTGAGTCTCTGATAGTCTTGTTGATAGCTGGTCCATCTGATGTTGACTCTAAGGACTTGGCCTAGACTCTAGGACACAAATTTGACTCTGGCTATACATGTTGGGTCACATCCTAAGCTAGTGAACCTAGCCCAAATAACCTAGGGATCCAACAATCCTCACTGACAAGTGGCTGATATGTTTATTATACCACTAGATCAAGTCAATTTCAACACCCTCTAGGTTGAGATTGGGTATGTTGAAATTGTAATAGCTTCAGTTGCTCCATGTTATACTTGTATTGCAGGATTTGCTTTTCTTATAGGTAGATAAATTCTTGATGTAACATCAAGACTATAAAGAACATCTAGTGGTATCCAGACTGGCATAGACTAGAATGTCTACTAGGAATCTAACAAAGGATGCTTTAGTTGAGGGGGAGCAGGAAGCTGCTGTAGTAGATCAGCTGTTACAAATGCTGATCAGTTTGTCTTAAAGACAATGCACAGACTAAGGGGGAGATTATGAGAAGAGGAACAACTAGCATCCAGCTCAAGTGGATCCATGGTTCACTCAAGTGTCGAGGGGCTGCAGTGATGTGATGTATCAATGATATCACCACAAGTGGATGCTGATTCTATAGATAAAACATCAGCAAGTTGAACTATGTGTGCATCAAGCTCAGGTAATGCAATGTTGTATTGTTTCAATATATCAACACAAAAGGTGAGACTCCTAATCTAGTGGTTTGATCACCAGGAAAATTTCCTTAGTATTATCAACATAGGACCTTGAATAGGATCAAGAGATAATCTCTCCCATGATCCTTTCTCCTCCCTCAATAGAAATCCCTATTGAAGAAGACAGAAAGGGGGAGATGTGCAGCAATACATAAGGGGGAGATATAGAAGCATTACTTGACATGACTAGGTCATGTTGAGTCAGTGCATATTACTTGAAAATATTCAAGTAGTATGAGAAATGCAATAACTGACTACAGGTTAAGCCATAACTGTGTCAGTGTATATTTTGAGGTAAGTGCTTCTAGTGGTGCTCCATTTAAATATTCAGTGGTAGAAAGGAGAGTGTATATTACTTGAACAATTGCTCAAGTAGTATGAGGATGCATTGACTTAACTTTTTGAGTCAATACAATTTAATGTAGCACATTGAATTAATATAGCATAAGCTAGATGTTGTAGCAGATTATACTGTACAGCTGCATGCATGTATTTTGCCTATTATGTTAATGCCTCTTAGTATTACTGAGTGTTCTGCCTTCTTCAAATATGAGGAGATTGTTGGGACCATTGCCCACAATGTTCCCTTGATTGGATTTGAAGAGGGATCTCCATCAACACTAAGAGCATAGTTGCATTTAATGTTGTTTATGCTCATCTTGTGCAGGATGTTCCATGTAACAAGTGTAGTGATGTTACAGGTGGTCATAAGGCAGAAAGGTGGACACCAAGAGAAGATGCAGGAAAGGCAGGATTTTGCCTAAGTTAAGGAGGAGTTAACATTGCAGCTAAGTCCACAGACATTGAGTGAAGCAAGCTCACTCAACGCCAGAGGTAAGAAAGAATGTTGATAAGCTAGAAATTTGACTAAGTAGTTTGGCGTTGAGTGATGAAGACACGCTCAACGCCATAAACCAAAAAGGCTGTAAAGTTGAACTAAGTCGAACTTAGTTCAAAATTCGTCGAACTAAGTCCAGAGTTTGTTGAACTGAGCTCACCATTCGTCGAGATAAGATCACAGAAAAAAGGCTATGAGTTGAACTTAGTCGAACTTCAAAATTCATCGAACTAAGTTCAGAGTTCGTCGAACTGAGCTCACCATTCGTTGAGCTAAGATCATAGTTTGAGATTTTGATTTCGTTGAGCTCAGTTAAGAATTCATCGAACTGAGTTCAGAGTTCGTCGTGCTAAGTTCACCATTCGTCGAACTCAGTTCAGAGTATGGCATGCTGAGTCAGTAAATGCCTAAAGTTAAGAGGAAGATTTAGTCTCAGCATAACCGCTGAGATAAGTGTTTGTCTCAACATAACCGCTGAGACAAGTGTTTGTCTCAGCATAACCGCTGAGACAAGTGTTTGTCTCAGTAGAGAACAAGAAAGCGCTGAGACAGTTAAGCCAGTGTTTTTTAAACATAGAAAATTGGCTAAGGCAAAAAGCATTGAGTGAGGCATGCCGACTCAACGCTCTCATCGCCTGAGATGCTGCAGAGGCAAAAAATTGGCTAAGGAAAAAAGCGTTGAGTGAGGCTTGCTCACTCAACGCTCTCAACGCCAGAGCAGCAGGAAGATTTTGGCTAAGACAAATGGCGTTGAGTGAGGCTTGCTCACTCAACGCTCTCAACGCTTAGATAGACATAAATTTGTTTAAGTATTTTGGCGTTGATTGATGATTACTCACAACGCCTATGCTAATGTTGCTTGATTTTTGGCTAAGTCCACAGCTAATGACGTCAGCAAGTCAATAAGTCAACATATTTCAAATTAGTGGCGGGATGGCTACAGTATGAGACAAATGTTGCCGCAGACCTACTGTACGATAGTTGGTGTTAAAGCAAGGTTGTTGCTGGACATTAAATGTGTGGGGCCCACTGCTCAAGAGCCGTTGGGTCAAAATCAATAAAAGGAAAAAAAAGCGTACTGAGGAAGATAGATTTCGGGAAAAAACAATCATGCAGTTCTTCTTCTCCGCCATTGTTATGGAGCAAAAGAACAAGAAGCTCTAGTCAGCAAGATGAAGAGCAAGTTAGCTGTTGATATCAACATCATCAACAACAAGATAGCTGGTGTGATCTTCATTTGCACCAACAAGCAAGTCCAGAGTATTGCCCTGAGGAAAGAGGAAGCAGCCAAGGGCCGACCCTTGCTGCAAGTTCTTCACAGTTTTAGCTGTACAAGCATCTTGATGATTTTAATCTGGAAGCTGTGAAGAGAAGAAGCTTGAAGAAGTAGAGATCTGAAGGAAGACTCGGGATACTTTTTCTCAGGAGTCAAAGTCAGGGCTGAATCACCTCAGCCCAATAAAGGAAGAAAAGGCAGATCTATGTTAGTTTGAAAAGTTGAGCTGAGATTTTCTCAGCTCAGGTAACAGCAATTAGCTGCAGCAACTTCACTGACTGGTAGGGAAAACCCTGGAGCTATGAAGTAGTAGTTAGGGCTAAGCTTCAGGCTCAGTTCAGAAAGAGGCAGAACGTTGCTCTGCAAGTCACTTCCAACTCAAGTAATTACTTGTTGTTGTGGAAAAAGTTAGGACTAAATACTTCTTAGTTCAGTGAAGGTAGACTCAGGAAATAAATTCCTGTAGTCATTGTTGGGTTGATTCTATCTCAGTCAAGAAGCTTGACACAAAGAAATATCTCTTGTGTCAAGAATATTCACCAACCTATCTTCATCCTGAAGGATCTAATTGTGGATCTGAGTTGTAGGGCTTAATTGCCCGAGGTAGGAGAGTGCTGCTCTCTGCGTGTAGGGCCTTTGTGCCTGAGGTAGGTGACAAGTTTATCACTGAGCTGTAGGTGCCTGGAGGGGCACTGAGGTAGGTACCTGGAAGGGTACTGAGCTATAGGAGTGTTGCAGCACTCTAAGAGTAGGGCCTTGTGCCTGAAGTTGAAGTGCTGAAAAGCCTGAGTTGTAGGCCTTAGAGATAATACTGAGGTAGGTGGCTTGAGGGTCACTAGTGTAGGAGCACTGCAGAGCTCTGAGGTAGGATCCTTTGTGGATCTGAGGTAGGGTTGTCCTCCCAGCCTGAGTGTAGGACTTAATAGCCTGAGGTAGGTGGTCTGCTGACCACTGAGTTGTAGGCCTTTATGGCTGAGAAGTAAGTCTTGGAGGAGACATAGAGATCTTGAGGGATCTGAGGTGTAAGCTCTTAGGAGCAGTTTGGAGAAGTTTGTGCCTAGTCCAACACGATAGTTGGATAGATGGGAGGGAAAGTAGCTGTACCCAATTGAGGAACCACTATAAATTACTGTATGCTTTTTTTGTGTTGTTTTCATTGTGCAGGTTATGTATATCTTGAAAGCATAAACAACTAAAAGTTATAGCTCTTAAAGAAGATACTTAAAAGAACTCGAAAAGAGACCAATAACCTATTCACGCCCTCTTGGTGATTTAACTATTCTTAAATTAAAGACTTTCACTCACGATCATCTGAGCACTCGTCACACACGAGATGAGTTTTTCCACACTCCACCGAGAGAGCCCCCTGATAGGCCATCGTATTTTAGAGACATCCCGGTCATTATTGGACTTTCCTGTAGCAGGTACATTGTATCGGTCATGTATCATTTGCATCATTTTCATGAGTCTGTTGTGTCGTTTAGTCATCTTTTGCATGAGTCTGTTGTGTTGTCTGTTCATCGTTTGCACGTGTGTCATGAGTCAGTCCGATGAATAATCCATATTGGTAATAAATCTTGTAAATCACATGCAAATGTTCATTAGCAAGTGTAGGTACTTCATGATGGCAAGCAGGTAACGATAAGAATCTACGTTGTGAGGCTCTGTGTGTGGCTTGCTAAAAACTTGAGCGTTAGGAGAATGAGTCCCTACTCAGTCCTGAGACGCATTGGGACAAATTCTTATGAGCTGGACATCCCCGCGAGCATGGGTACCCATACTGTGTTCAATGTTGAGGACTTGATGCCATAATTTGCACCTCACGAGTATTCGGGCCAATATATTTGTTGAATTTTTTGAAGTGGAAGTGGGTGATGGGCAGACCGGACGGACTGTGCGGCCTGAGCAGTCTAAGTCCGCGGCCTGGGCGGACTGCTGGTTGCGGCCTGGGTGACCTTGGCTGTCTTGGTGGCTTGGTTGTTGAGGAGCAGCCTATGCGGCTTGAGCGGCCTGGTGCGCGGCCTGGGCCTATGGCCAAGAAAATCGGGCTTCTAGCGAAGCGGATTGAGCGGACTGCGGTTTGCGGGTTGTTGGCAGTGCTTAGTTGACCTGCGGCCTTGTAGATTTGCAAGTTTGTGTTAACCGGCGGATTGAGAGTTCTATCCATGGGAGGCTTTGCGGACTGGTTGTGTCCGCGGTGTTCGCTGTTGCAGACTGGCCTTGGAGTTCGGCTGTGGCTTTTGCCGTGCTCTGGTGGTACAACGGGCATTAGCTACTGTGGAGGACTGTGCGGACTGGTGTCGGAGTTCGACAGTTGGTCGTTGTCTTGACAGCTGTGCGAGTAGGGCTTGCGGGCTCTGTCTTCTGGTGGGATGTTGGCGATCTGCCTTGGGGACAGTCAGACTGGGCCTTGTCCACCGAGCTCGTGCTTGCCCTTGGTAGTTTTATGGACTTGGTCACATTCAGTGACAAGTACAGTGTGTCTGTGGTATCCGTCGAGTCCGCTGTTGACTGGGTGGACTGCCTGTTGGTTGTGGACTCATGGCGGATGGTGGCTTTGTTCTTGAGCTATGCAGACTGCCTCCTTGTCCGCATATTGTGTGCAGACTGTCACAGTAAAGGTGGCTGTCCTTGTGCGGTGTTTTGCGGGCTATGCGGGCTGGTGCCTTGTCTGCATAGTGTGGGCAGACTGGTGCGAGTTCGCCTAATGGTGAACATCGTTATTGGTCCTGGCGGTTTCTCTTGGAATCCGACTAAGTCCTTGCGGACTGAGCGGACGAGTTTTTTGCTAGTGCGCGGGCTGGGGTGGTGATGCTATTCACTAGGGTGGTTACCACACTCCTCACCTCGGCTATAAATATACCCCCCAGACACGTCTACAGTAACTGAGTGAACAGTAAGTGGGGCTTGGTCAATTGTTGCGGTATGGATTTTCTTGTCTGCGCGGGTTGAGTAGGGTTAACGGTTTGCTGTATGCAGGTCGTGCGACTAGCTTCAAGGAGCCAGGAGGTTGGCTTTAACTTCGGTCAAGTTCTGTGAATTGTGCGGTCTCTGCGGTCTTAGCAGGTCGCTTCTGCGGCTTGTCAGTTCTCTGCTTCAGCGTTTCCAAGTTCCAATTACCTGTCTGCCGGTCTTAGGTGGGTAGGTGGTCTGTTCTTCAGTTCATCAGCAGTCAGCGAATAACGGTGTGTCTGCGCGACCTCATGGTCTCGGCGGACTCCGTGTCTATTCGGCATGTAGCAGCAATAGCTCGGGCGGCTTCGGCGACCTTGGCGGACTCGGTGGTCTCGGCGGTCTCCTGCTCTGTCCGCCCGGCTTGTTTTGTGCTTTCTGTTTTTAGCTTGTGTACTGGCGAAATCATGTCTCACTATATATACCTCGCCCTGTAAAGAAGTGTTAATAAATATGAGAGCTGCTTGTTCTTCCATTTGCATTTGGTGTTAAGCTTGCTCTTTGGGTTTCCACATGATCAAGGTGTTAACTGGATAGTTCTGAGAATTTTCATTTGTCTTCAAGGAGCCAGGAGGTTGGCTTTGACTTCGGTCAAGTTCTGTGAAGTGTGCGGTCTCTGCGGTCTCTGCGGTCTCAGCAGGTCGCTTCTACGGCTTGTCAGTTCTCTGCTTCAGCATTTCCAAGTTCCAATTACCTGTCCGCCGGTCTCAGGTGGGTAGGTGGTCTGTTCTTCAGTTCATCAGCAGTCAGCGAATAACGGTGTGTCCTCGCGACCTCGCGGTCTCGGCAGACTCCGTGTCTATTCGGCGTGTAGCAGCAACAGCTCGGGCAGCTTCGACGATCTTGGCAGACTCAGCGGTCTCGGCAGTCTCCTGCTCTGTCCGCCCGGCTTGTTTTGTTCTTTCTATTTTTAGCTTGTGTACTAGCGAAATCATGTCTCGCTATGTACACCTCGCCCTGTAAAGAAGTGTTAATAAATATGAGAGCTGCTTGTTCTTTAATTTGCATTTGGTGTTAAGCTTGCTCTTTGGGTTTCTGCATGATCAAGGTGTTAACTGGATAGTTATGAGAATATTCATTTTGCTTTAGGCTATCTTGCTGACCACTTTGAGAAAATTCAACATGGTATCAGAGCGAGGTTCAGTTGCTTGAGCGGTGATCAACAGTTGCTGTTGCTCTGTGCTTCTGGAAGCTTAACCAAAGGTTGTTGCAATGGAAGTAAGCTACACAAGAGGTCTTGGTATTGAACTCTTAACGCCAACTAACTTTAAGAAGTGGAAGTAGTGCATGAAGAGTTACCTTCTGGGCGAGGAGCTATGGGAGGTCGTCGGTGGTGACGACAGACCAGAAGTTACTGCTGCTTTTGGTACTGCTGAGCAGGTGAGGCTCTGGAGAAAAACAAATGCAAAGGCGGAGTTTGTTCTCAAGAGGGCTGTTTTGCTAGAACTGTTTGATCACATCATTGCATGTGAGTCTGCTGCTGATATTTGGACAACTATTGATGAGTTGTTCAATCGAAAGAATGTAGCAAGACTTCAGTTTCTGGAGAATGAGTTGGCTAGGACAACTCAAGGAGACCTGACCATCTCAAAATTCTTTCTGAAGATGAAGAGCTTGTGTGCTGAGCTATCAACACTTGATCCTAATGAGCCTATCTCTGAGGCTAAGATGAAAAGGCACATAATCTGTGGCTTGCGAAAGGAGTATGTTGCCTTTGTGACATCTGTTCAAGGCTGGGCTACTCAGCCATCTCTGCTGGAGCTTGAGAACCTGCTTGCTTCGCAGGAAAGTTTGGTTAGGCAGATGGCTGGAGTTACTGTCACAGAGGAAGGCAGTGAAGATCTCTTCTCAGGCAATAAGAATAAGGGATGGGAAGGGAAGAAGAAGAAAACTGCTGCTGAAAATGAGCCTTCAACTTCTTATCAACCAGAGAGGAGTGATGCTCCTCAGAAGGATTGGAAGAAGAACTTGAAGTGCTACAAGTGTCATTAGCGGGGACACTTCAAGCGTGACTGCAAGGTCAAACTACAGCCTGGGAATGCTGCAGGCAAGGAGGAAGCTTGCTCTAAGAGTGAGGAAGTTGGATGGGGCAGAGCTTTCATGACGGGCACTTGTGTCCGCGCCTTGTCCGCTGTCAACTTCAACGATGAGTGGATCGTGGACTCTGGGTGTGGTCATCACCTCACCGGAGATAAGTCGAAGTTCTCTTCCTTGCAAGCTTACTTAGGTAACAAAGCTATCATAACTGCTGATAATACTGTTTATGCTGTAGAGAAAGAGGGGGTTGTGTCTTTGGGTAGTGATAAGGGGCCACTCACGTTAAGGAGTGTGTATCACGTACCAGGCATGAAGAAGAACCTCTTCTCTGTGACCAATGCGGTATACGCTGGTTATCACGTTCTGTTTGGGCCAATAGAAGTGAAGTTCCTTCGCAACATATCAACGGTTAAGGCTGATGTTGTTCATGTTGGGAGAAGAGTAAAGAACTTGTTTGTTTTTGCAACTAACTCTTATGTTGATCGGATGAGAGCAAACGATAGCGTTGCTATATGGCATGAAAAGCTGGGGCATGTAGGAATGGATAAGCTGAAGGCTATGGCGAACAGAAGCCTTGTAAGAGGCTTGCCTAAGCTATCTTCATTTGGCAACGGTCACGTTTGCGTGGGATGTCAGTACGGCAAGGCTCATCGCCTTCCGTTTGATAAATCACAAACGAGGAGCAAGAGACCATTGGAGTGCATCCATGGAGACTTGATGGGACCAACCATCACTGCAAGCCTTGGTGGGAGTAGATACATGCTCATTCTGATTGATGACTACTCAAGATACACTTGGGTATATTTTTTGAAGGAGAAGTCTGAAGCCTTCCGTTTGTTTGTGGAGTTCAAGGAGTTGGTGGAGGGCCGGCTTGGCTTGCGGATCAAGAAGCTTAGAACAAGACAACAGTGGTGAGTTTGTCTCCTCCGAGTTTTCTAACTTCTACAGGAAGCACGAGATCCAAAGAGAGCTCACTTGTGCTCGTACTGCACAACAAAACAGAGTAGAATAGCAGAAGATTTGTCATCTGACGGAGACTTGCAAATGCTGGATTCATGCGAAAGACATTCCTAGGTCCTTCTGGGCAGATGGGATGTCTTGTGCTTCTTATGTCATCAATCGGATACCGCTCATCCCGATCAACATGAAGACTCCCTTTGAAATGTTGCTGAATGAGAAGCCTAGTGTGGAACACCTTCGGGTGTTTGGATCAACTTACTATGTGCATGTCCCTGATGCTTCAAGGACAAAGCTTGATGCGAAGACAAGGAAGCTTATCTTTATTGGCTACGATGAGCGGAAGAAGGGATGGAAATGCATGCACCCTGCGACGAAGAAGTTTGTTGTATCAAGAGATGTGTTCTTTGATGAACTGACGTCGTATGGAGGAGGCTCGATTGAGCTATCTGAGAGCAAGGATGATGAAGAGCAGAAGGTGGCTGCTGAAATTCTGGAAGTGGAGCTTGCTGTTTCACCAGCAGCTCCTGTTGCTTCAAACTCTGAGGCTGAGGCTTCTGGATCAGGAAGCAGGGGGAGCATTGCTCAAAGCTTGCCTGAAGGTGGAGTTGAGCCTAAAGAAGCAATAGAGGTAGTGAGCAAGGAAAAGCCTCTTCGGAGATCAAAGAGGGTTATTAAGCCACCAGCTCGGTACTGCGATGGGAATGCAGTGAGTTTTGTCTCCTGCTTCTTTGCAGGTCCTCTGGTTGAGCGAGAGCCTGCAAACTTCAATGAGTCCACTGGAGTCAAGGAGTGAGATGATGCCATGAAGGAAGGGATTGCTCCTCTCAAGCAAAATGAAACCTGGGACCTTGTGCCCAAGGTTGATGGCATTACTCTGGTGACTTGCAAGTGGGTGTTTAAGTTGAAGAAGAAGGCTGATGGGAGCATTGATAGATACAAGGCTCGCCTGGTTGCTCGAGGATTCTCACAGCAGTATGGAGAAGACTATGAGGAGACATTTAGTACAGTTACAAAGATGACTTCAGTTCGGGTGGTGATCGCCTTGGATGCTTGCGAAGGATCGAGCATGTGGCAGCTTGATGTGAAGAACGCTTTTCTTTATGGAGAGATTGACAAGGACATCTTCATGGATCAGCCACTTGGATTTATTTCTGAAGTTCATTCGGACTATGTCTCTAAGCTCCAGAAGGCTCTCTACAGGTTGAAGCAAACTCCTAGAGCTTGGTATGGGAAGATAACAAAGTATCTTCAATTCTGTAGATATCTTTCGTCCAACTTGGATTCAAGCTTGTTCATCAAGAAGAAGGGGGAGCTTCAAGTCTTGGTCCTACTGTATGTGGATGATATGATCATCACAGGGAATTTAGAGGAGGAAGTAGCTAGGCAAAGGGCTGAGCTTGCTATACGCTTCGAGATGAAAGACTTGGGAGAGCTTCATCACTTTCTTGGTCTTGAAGTGGAGAGGAAGGAGAACGGGATTCTCATTTGCCAGCAGGGATATGCGGATCGCATTTTGAGTCGATTCGGCATGGGCGAAGGGAAGAGTTGCTCTACTCCACTGAAATATGGGCTGAAGCTTCGACGATATGAAGGAAGGATTCTTCCTAATCCCTTGGTGTTCAGAGCACTTGTAGGGAGCCTGATCTACCTGATAATTACAAGGCCAGACATTACTTTTGCTTTTGGCCGAGTAAGTTGGTTTATGACTGAACCAAGGAAGTCTCATCTGGTGGCGGCAAAGAACATTTTGAAGTATGTCAAGACAACTTCTGATTTGGGACTCCTCTATAGTAGGGATGCGGACTTTGCTTTGCTTGGGTACACGGATGCTGATTATGGTGGTGACTCAGATGATCGGAGATCAACTTCGGGTTATGTGTTCACTTGTGGATCAGCTTGTATTTTGTGGTGTAGCAAGAACCAAGACTCAGAGTCAGTGTCTACTATAGAAGCTGAGTATAAGGCTTCGGCCTTGGCTGCTCGGGAAGCCATCTGGTTGAGGAGGCTTGTAGAGGATGTTCATGAAGAAGTGCAAGAACCTACTTTTCTCCGGGGTGACAATGAGAGTGCTCTCAAACTGGTAAACAATCGAGTGTGTCATGCAAGGATCAAGCATATTGAGATCGAGCACCACTTCATAAGTGAGAAGGTGTAAGACGGATCTCTTTTGGTCGGGCATGTTCGGAGTGAAGATAATCTTGCTGACATCTTCACGAAGCCGCTGTCGAAGGGGCCATTTCAGCGATTACGAAGCTTGCTGAGTTTGATCACTGTTAAATTTTCTCAACGTGGTCAGCAAGATAGCCCAAACGCCAAATTAATATCTTCGGCACTACCCAGTTCTCACGTTGAACTAGCGGAAAACCGAGGAACAAAGGTTAATCCCAACAAACAATGGAAGCACAAACATGTCTTTTATTCATTCACTTCTTTACAACACGAGGCATACATAGTGAGACATGATTTCGCTAGTATAACAGCTGTAAACAGAAAGCACCAAAAAATCCAAGCCGGGCGGACAGCACCGGAGTCCGCCGAGACCGCCGAGGTCGCCGAGTCCGCTGAGATCGCCCGAACTTAGCTGCAATCCGCCGAATAGCCACGGAGTCCGCCGAAGCCGTGAGGCCGCGCGGACACACCATTATTCGTCTCCTGCTGAACCTGAACTGAGGAACACCCCTACCCGCCTGAAGCCGGCGGACAGGTTATTTAAGCTGGCAAAGATGAAACAGAACTGACAAGCCGCAGAGCGATCTCCTGCTGAGTCAGCAGAGACCGCACACTTCCAAGTACTTGACCGAAGTCACAGCCAAACTCCTGGCTCCTTGAATCTAACCGCGCGACCTGCACACAGCAAACCGTCAGCCTTGAATCAATCCGTGTGGACAGACAAACTGAGACCGCAGCACTTCGCTCAACCCAACTTACTGTTCACTCAAGTTACTTAGGTTACTGTAGATCTGCCAGGGGGTCCTATTTATAGGCGAGGTGAGGAGTGTGGTCACCGCCCTAGAGATTGAGACACCGCCCCAGCCCGCACGATAGCAAAACACCGTCCGCCGAGTCCGCAAGGACTTAGCCGGATACCAAGGAAAACCGCCAGGAGCAAGGCAAACATTGGCGAACCCTCTCCAGTCCGCCCAAGCTATGCGAACAAGGAATCAGCCCGCAAAGCTCCATCCACTGCAGGACAGCAATCCCCCTTCAATGGCTGTCCGCACCAACCCGAGGCAGTCCGCAAGACTCACACCTCAATCCGCCACAAGTCCACGACCAAAGGCAGATAGCAACAGTCCTCCCGGTCACAGCGGACTTGGCGGATACCGCGGACACCATGGTCTTGGCACAAAGTGTGACCAAGTCCAAAACCATCAAAGGCCAATGCGAGCATGGCGGACTCAAACTCTCATCCGCCAAACACCGAAGCACAGACCGCTAACAGTCCGCGAGCTCCTCGCACTTCTGTCCAACGCAGCAACCTTCCCCGGACTCCAAACACAGTCCGCCAATCGATCTCCACAGCAAAGCACCTGCTGTAACACCAGAGCTCGACAAGGCCTCAGCCAAGCTCTAAGCCCAGTCCGCAACAGCCCAAACCGCGGACACGCCAGTCCGCAAGCTTCCCGCGAACATGAGCCAACCCGCCTATCAGCACAAAGTTGCACCCGCGGCCACTGAGCAATGCACCAGTCTGCAAGCCCCCATCCGCTCAGGCCGCTCCTTGGCAAAGCCAATCAACAAACACACTATCCGCAGAAACCAGGCCGCATAGTCCGCGGACTCCATGCAACAACCTGCTCAGAAGACAGCCGACTTTTCACTAGACCTTCCACCAGGCCGCACATCACAGTCCGCCTAGTCCGCCTAGTCCGCCAAAGTTGTCCGCCCAGGCCGCCTGGCCTGTCCCGTCAACCACTTCCACTTCACAAAATTCAACACTCCCCCTTGAAGTGGGAAGTGGTGACCAAGCCCAGCAAGCTGCGCATGCGTTCAAAAGGCCCCTTCGACAGTGGCTTCGTGAAGATGTCAGCAAGGTTATCTTCACTCCGAACATGCCCGACCAGCAGAGATCCTTCCAACACCTTCTCCCTGATGAAATGGTGATCAATCTCTATATGCTTGGTCCTGGCGTGACACACTGGATTGTTAACCAGTTTGAGAGCACTCTCATTGTCACCCCGGAGTAAGGTAGGCCCTTGCACTTCTTCATGAACATCCTCTATAAGCCTCATCAACCAAACGGCTTCCCGAGCAGCCAAGGCCGAAGCCTTATACTCCGCCTCCGTGGTTGAAACTGACACCGAGTCCTGGTTCTTGCTACACCACGAGATGCTAGCTGAACCGCAAGTGAACACATAACCTGAAGTAGACCTCCGATCATCCGAATCACTGCCATAGTCAGCATCCGTGTACCCGAGCAATGAAAACTCCGCGTCCTTTCCATAGAGGAGTCCCATGTCAGAAGTCACCTTGACATACTTCAGAATTCCCTTTGCCGCCACTAGATGAGATTGCCTTTGTTCAGCCATATACCGACTTACTCGGCCAACAGCATAAGCAATATTCGGCCTTGTAATCGTCATTTAGATCAAGCTCCCAACAAGAGCCCTGAACACCAAGGGATCATGAAGAACCCTTCCCTCATCCCGTCGAAGCTTCAGCCCAGATTCCAGTGGAGTAGAGCACTTCTTCCCTTCGCCCATGCCAAACCGCTTCACAATGCGATCAACATACCCTTTCTGGCTAATGAGAACCCCACACTCCTTCCTTTCCACTTCCAGACTGAGAAAGTGATGCAACTCTCCCAAGTATTTCATCTCGAAGCGTATAGCAAGCTCTGCTCTGAGCCTTGCTACTTCCCCCTCCGAATTCCCTGTGATGATCATGTCATCCACATACAGCAGGACCAAGACACGTAGCTCCCCCTTCTTCTTGACGAACAAGCTTGAATCCGAGTTAGAAGCAAAGTATCCACAGAATTGCAAGTACTCTGCAATCTTCCCATACCAAGCTCTAGGTGCCTGCTTCAACCCATAGAGAGCCTTCCTGAGTTTACAGACATAGTCCGGATGCTTTTCAGAGACAAAACCAAGCGGCTGATCCATGAAGATGTCCTTGTCAATCTCTCCGTAAAGAAAGGCATTCTTCACATCGAGTTGCCACAACCTCCATCCCTTGCTAGCAGCCAAGGTGATCACCACTCTTACTGAAGTCATCTTCGCAACTGGACTGAATGTCTCCTCATAGTCTTCTCCATACTGCTGTGAGAATCCTCTAGCAACTAGGCGAGCCTTGAACCTATCAATGCTCCCATCAGCCTTCTTCTTCAACTTATACACCCACTTGCAAGTAACCGGAGTAATGCCATCAACCTTGGGCACAAGGTCCCAGGTTTCATTCTTCTTCAGAGCATCAATCTCTTCCTTCATGGCACCTTCCCACTCCTTCACTCCAGTGGCCTCGTTGAAGTTTGAAGGCTCTCGCTCATCCAGAGGACCTGCAAAGAAGCAGGAGACAAAGCTCACTGCATTCCCATCACAGTACCGAGCCGGTGGCTTAACCACCCTCTTCGATCTCCGAAGAATCGGCTCCTTGCTCACGGCTTCCGTTGCTTCTTCGGGCTCCACTCCTACCTGGGGCAAGCATTGAGCATTGCTCCCCCTGTATCCTGAGCCAGAAGGCTCAGCCTCGGAGTTCGAAGCAACAGGAGCTGCTGGTGAAACAACAAGCTCCTCTTCCAAGCCTTCAGCAGCCACCACCGGTGCTTCATCAACCTTGCTACTTCCGGTTAGCTCCACTGAGCCACCTCCATATGACGTCAGCTCGTCAAAGACAACGTCTCTTGACACCACGAACTTCTTCGTCACAGGGTCCATGCATTTCCATCCCTCCTTCCGCTCATCATAGTCAACAAAGACAAGTTTCCTTGCCTTCGCATCCAGCTTTGTCCGTGAAGCATCCGGGACATGCACGTAGCAAGTTGAACCGAACACCCTAAGGTGTCCAACACTCGGCTTCTCCTTCAGCAACAGCTCAACTGGAGTCTTCATGTTGATAGGGCTGAGTGGCATCCGGTTGATAACATAAGCAGCACAAGACATTCCCTCCGCCCAAAAGGACCTTGGGATATCTTTCGCATGAAGCCAGCATTTACAGGTCTCCGTCAGATGACGGATCTTCCACTCCGCTACCCCATTTTGTTGTGGAGTGTGGGCACAAGTAAGCTCCCGTTGGATCCCGTGCTTCCTGCAGAAGTTAGAAAACTCGGAGGAGACAAACTCACCCCCATTATCAGTTCTAAGCTTCTTAATCCGCAAGCCAAGCCGGCCTTCTACCAACTCCTTAAACTCCACAAACAAACAGAAGGCTTCCGACTTCTCCTTTAAGAAGTACACCCAAGTATACCTTGAGTAGTCATCAACCAAGACAAGCATGTATCTGCTTCCACTAAGGCTGTCAGTAACCGTCGGTCCCATCAGGTCGCCATGAATACACTCCAATGGTTTCTTGCTCCTTGTTTGTGATTTATCAAACGGAAGGCGATGTGCCTTACCGTATTGACAGCCCGCACAAACATGCCCATCACCAAAGGAGGACAACTTCGGCAACCCCCTCACCAGACTTCTACTAGCCATAGCATTCAGCTTGTCCATGCCAACATGCCCCAGCCTCTCATGCCAGATAGCAGCATTATCATTGGTTCTCATTCTATCAACATAAGTACTGGTGGAAAGAACAAACAAGTTCTTCACCCTCCTCCCAACATGAGCAACATCAGCCTTCACCGCTGATACGTTGCGAAGGAACCACACATCTGTTGGCCCAAACAGAACGTGATACCTAGCGTCCACCGCATTGGTCACCGAGAAGAGATTCTTCTTCATGCCCGACACATGATACACACTTCTTAATGTGAGTGGCCCCTGATCACTACCCAAAGACACGACCCCCTCTTTCTCTACTGCATAAACAGTATTATCAGCAGTGATAATAGCTTCATTACCTGAGTAAGCCTGCATGGAGGTGAACTTCGATTTGTCTCCGGTGAGGTGATGCCCACACCCGGAGTCCACGATCCACTCGCTGTTGAAGTCCTCAGCAGACAAGGCCCGGACACAAGTGCCCGTCATAAAAGCTCTGCCCCATCCTGCTTCTTCACTTCTCGAACAAGCTTCCTCCTTTCCCGTAGCATGCCCAGGATGCAGTTTGACCTTGCAGTCCCGCTTGAAGTGCCCTCGCTGATGACACCGGTAGCACTTCAGGTTCTTCTTCCAGTCCTTAGGAGAATTTCTCCTCTCCGGCGGATATGAAGTTGAAGTCTCCTTCTCACCAGTGGCCTGCACCTTCTTCTTCCCTTCCCATCCTTTCTTCTTGCCTGAGAAGAGAGCTTCACTACCTTCCTGATTCAGGTTCACTCCTGCCATCTGCCTTGCCAAGCTCTCCTGCGATGCAAGCAGATTCTCCAGCTCCAGCAAAGACGGCTGAGTAGCCCACCCTTGAACAGATGTGACAAAGGCCACATACTCCTTCCGCAAGCCGCGGATAATGTGCCTTTTCATCTTCGCCTCAGAGATAGGCTCATCAGGATCCAGTGCCGACAGTTCAGCACACAAGCTCTTCATCTTTAATGTTGAAGTATTGACCGGGCGGCCTTGCGGTCTTGTCCAGCGGTTTGTTGACCGAGCGGTCTGGCGGTCTCACTCAGAAGCCTGGAGACCAGGCGGTCTATCGGTCTCCAATTGCGGCCTGTTCTATCCTGCTGGAGTTGCCGAGCGGTTAACACATTTGTCTAACCGCGCGGCCTCTGCGGTCTCCTTTATTTCTAGCCGCTCAGTACTATAAATGTTTAGTCCCACATTGTTTGTTTGTACACTCCCATATCCCCTCCATTCTATAAAAGGGAGGTCATGCCTTTGTCAATGATATCTTTTTTGGATAATAAAATTTCAATTATTCAAAACTCTATCTGTTTGTTCTTGCAAGTTCGCTACTTTTTACATGGTATCAGAGCACACGGTCTTTTCCTCCTGATTCTGTGCGCTCTCTGATTCTCATGGCTTGTTTTTTGCTTTACGCGACCTGTCTTCGCGGCTTGCCTTCTCTTCTGTCCGCTACCCTGTTCGCGCGGCTTGTTCCTTGCTTCTCTTCTCCTGCTGCTCTTTGCGGCCGCGACTTGTTTAGTTGTCGCCGCACCCTGGTTCCTTCTTGCCTCTCCGGCTTCCTAGTCGTTGCGACCTACCTCTGTTCGCCCGACTTGCGACTTGTTCTTATCGCTGCCTCTTGCTTCCTCTTCTCTTCTGTTTGCTCGGATTTCTCTGTACGCGCGACCTCTTCCCCGCTGTGCCTTTGTTTGCTTCCTGGCCGCTTGTGTTCGCGCGACTTCTTCCTTTTAACCCGCTGCGGTTTCTTACTGTGTTCTATGACTACTTCCGGTCTCACCACCCCCGTTATCTCCACCACTTCTGCAGCTCCTTCTCCACCTCCTCCTTCGGGCAACCTTGGTACCCTTTCTAAGCTGGTTGGCTCCAACTATCCCGATTGGAGCGTTTCTTTCACCTTCCTTCTTCGCTCTCAGCGCAAGCGTCATCACCTCACTGATGACCCTCCTCCTCATAACTCTCCTGAGTTTGATGACTGGGATGCGAGTGATGCTCTTGTCCGCACTTGGCTGGCCAACAGCCTCTCTGATGAGTGCCTTCCCGTCATTCACCATGATGAGACGGTCAAGGCCGCCTGGCTTCACCTCGCTGCTCTCTATTCGAAGGGGGGACAGACGTCCCGCATTTATACTCTATATGCGGACCTCTTCACCTGCCCTTCTATGTCTCCTGCTGCGGCTTATCAGCAGGTTCAGGCTCTTGGTGCTGAAATCCTCCAGAATCGCCCCTTCTACGCGGACTTGGCCGAACAACACAAACACTTCCAGGAACTCCTGGTTGTTTGTTATCTTCTCCGTCTCCCCGATTCCTATGATATGATCCGCCAGCAGATCCTGGGTGAGGCGGAATCTCCTACTTTGGATGCCACTGCGGCTCGCATTGCCGCTGTTACTTTGCTGCTCCAGCGGCCTCTGTTGGCCTCCCCACCTTCCCAGGACTCCTTTGCTCACCAAGCTCAGAAGGGGGGGCCTAGTGGCCGCTGTCACTCCGGCGGACGGGGTTCGTCCCGGTTCTTCTACTCTCACTGTGGTCGTACCGGCCATTCTGTTGACCGCTGCTGGCAGAAACGTCCTCATCTTCGTCCTTCCGGTGATGCTCCTTCTTCGGCCTCCGCCTCTTCTCGGCCGTCTGCCTCTGTAGCCACAACGTCAGGTAGTGCCCACGTCGTTACCCAAGGTAAATGACTGATTGACTCTGGTGCTACGAATCATATGACGGGCAACCCTCATTGCTTCTCCCGTCTTGAGACACATGACCGCTTACCCCCGGTTCGTGTGGCGGATGGTTCACCATCCCCGGTTCATGGGACGGGCATGGTTCAACTCACCCCATCACTTTGCTTGGAGGACACTCTCTATGTCCCGACGTTCCCGTGCAATTTATTATCTGTTACTACTTTATGCCGGCAACTTCAGTGCTCCGTCTTATTCACTCCAACTACTTGTTCTTTTCAGGACCCGAGGACCCAACGGACGATTGCTACTGGGACTGAGAGTGGCGGCCTCTACTTTCTCGACGATGTTTCCGCTCTATCCTCCTACTCCGCCTCCACCGATCTCCTTCAGTGGCATCTTCGCCTTGGCCATCCTCCTCCTCGGATTCTTCGACAGCTTCTGCCACACTTACCTCCTACCAGTTCTCCGCTCAACTGTGATGCGTGTCAGCTTGGCAAACATCATCGCTCCTCCTTCCCACCGAAGCAAGGCCGTGGCTCCTCTCGCCCGTTTGATCTTATTCATTCTGATGTATGGGGTCCGGCTCCTACCCTCATTGTTGGTCGGGGTAGTTCCTATTTTGTCACTTTTATAGATGATTTTTCACGATGTACCTGGGTGTATCTATTAAAAGATCGCTCTGACCTCTTTTCTGTTTGACAATCATTTTATTTTATGATTCAGAATCAGTTTGACATTTCTATTAAAATTTTATGTTCTGATAACGCCAAGGAATATCTTAATCATGAGTTCTCCTCTTTCTTTCACCAACATGGTGTTATTCATCAAACTACTTGTGTTTACACCTCCCAGCAGAATTGGGTGGCGGAGCGTAAAAACCGTCATCTGCTTGATGTTGCTCGTACTCTCATGACGCAAATGCACATACCTCGCTCCTACTGGGGCTACGCTGTGCTCCTCGCCTGCTATCTCATCAACCGCCTTCCCTCCATAGTTCTCCACGGCCAGACCCCCTTCTCCATTCTTTACCCCCACAAGGAACCTTTTCCTCTCCCTCTCTGTGTCTTTGGCTGTACGGCCTTTGTTCACGCTCCCTCCTCTACCCGCGACAAGCTTTCCCCCCGTTCCACCAAGTGTGTCTTTCTGGGGTACTCTACCACTCAGAAAGGCTATTGCTGTTTTGATCCCCTTCTCCGCAAGCAGTTTGTCTCCGCGGATGTGACATTTTTTGAGAATGCTTCCTACTTCTCTCCTACCTCCTCTCTTCCTTCTGATCTCTCCGTTCCCTCCACGCCTCTCGACGTCTCCCCACCTCCGTCTCCTCCTCCACCGTCTCCTTCCCTGTCCATCTCCCTACCCACCCCTCCTCCCTCCTCTCCGACGCCGTCTCTCTCTAGTCCCGGGCCAGCCTTCTCCGCCACGGACGCTCCGGTCGCTGACGCACCCGTCGACCTGGATCTTCCCATTGCTCTTCGCAAAGGGGTGCGGGCGTGTACTCAACACCCGCTTGCAGCAGTTGTTTCCTATGATCGGCTTTCTCCTTCTCGCAGGTGTTTTGCCTTGGCTATCTCCGCTACTTCTACTCCCCGCACCTACCAGGAGGCTCTTACTCTCCCTCATTGGAAGTCTGCCATGGATGAAGAGATGGCTACTCTTACTAAAAGGGGTACCTGGACCCTTGTTCCTCCTCCCGTGGGCACTGATGTGGTTGGCTGTCGTTAGGTCTTCGTTGTGAAATTTCGGCCCGACGGCACTGTGGATCGCTAGAATGCCCGGCTGGTGGCAAAAGGCTTCACTTAGACGTACAACATTGATTACTTTGACACTTTTTCTCCGGTTGCTCGCCTCAGCACCATCCGGGTTCTTCTCTCTGTGGCTGTTAACCGGGATTGGGCTATTTCCCAGCTTGATGTGAAGAATGTTTTTCTCTATGGCGATCTTCAGGAGGACGTCTACATGGAGCAACCTCCTGGGTATGTTGCTCAGGGGGAGACACGCGTATGCCATTTGAAGAAGGCCATTTATGGCCTAAAGCAGAGCCCTCGGGAGTGGCTCGACAAATTCAGTGGTATTGTGGCTACCATCGGCTTTACAAGGAGTTCGGCAGATCACTCCTTATTCATTCGCAAAACGGCCTCCGGATTGGTGGTTTTGGCAGTATATGTGGATGATATTCTTCTTACTGACGATGATCGAGATGGGGTGGACTTGATGAAGAAGCACCTCCGTCAACACTTGGTCACGAAGGATATGGGCTCCCCGAAATACTTTTTGGGTATAGAAATCTCTCGGAAACTTGACTCGTTGGTCCTCTCCCAACGGAAGTATGCCCTTGATCTTCTACACGAAGTAGGATTGACAGGTGCCAAACCGGCTCGGTTTCCCATGGCTATTAGAGAAGACAAAACGTGGACGGATGACTCGCCTCTTCTATCTGATGTCACCAGGTACAGACGTTTGGTAGGCAAACTCATCTATCTCACGGTGACTAGACCCGACATCGCCTATGCTGTAGGCAAGGTCAGTCAGTTTATGCAAGCTCCAGGGAGTGCCATCTTCAGTCTGCCCTGAAGATTTTAGAGTATATCAAAGCAGCACCAGGCAAATGGCTAATCTTTCAGAAGAATGGTCATCTGAGGGTTGAGGCCTACTCAGATTCTAGTTATGCGGATGACAAAGGCGATCGTAAATCCACATCAGGTTTCTGTACCTTTGTTGGAGGAAATCTTGTGAGTTGGAAGAGCAAGAAACAGTCTGTTGTCTCCAGATCCAGTGCAGAAGCCGAATACCGGAGTATGGCATCAACCACGTGTGAGTTAAAGTGGTTGCGGGCTCTCATGCTTGACCTAGGGGAGGTCTATGACTATCCTCTTCCTATGTTCTGTGACAACAAGGCCGCCATATACATATCCAGAAATCCGGTCTTCCATGAGAGAACAAAGCATATAGAGGTTGACTGCCACTTCATTCGGGAAGAGATTTTGAAGAAACAGATCTGTACACCGTTTGTCACTTCTGACAAAGAATTGGCAGATATCTTCACAAAGCTGGTCTATACTTCCTTCTTCCACATTTGTGACAAGCTGGGCATGATTGATATCTATGCTACAGCTTAAGGGGGAGTGTTGAAGTATTGACCAGGCGGCCTTACGGTCTTGTCCAGCGGTTTGTTGACCGAGCGGTCTGGCGGTCTCACTCAGAAGCCTGGAGACCGGGCAGTCTATCGGTCTCCAATTGCGGCCTGTTCTATCCTGCTGGAGTTGCCGAGCGGTTAACACATTTGTCTAACCGCGCGGCCTATGCGGTCTCCTTTATTTCTAGCCGCTCAGTACTGTAAATGTTTAGTCCCACATTGTTTGTTTGTACTCTCCCATATCCCCTCCATTCTATAAAAGGGAGGTCATACCTTTGTAAATGATATCTGTTTTTGATAATAAAATTTCAATTTTTCAAAACTCTATCCGTTTGTTCTTCCAAGTTCGCTACTTTTTACATTTAAGAAGTACTTGGAGATGGAAAGGTCTCCCTGAGTTGCCCTGGCCAACTCATTCTCCAGAAACTGAAGCTGCGCCACATTCTTCCTATTGAACAACTCATCAATGGTTGTCCAAATATCAGCAGCCGACTCACACCCAACGATGTGATCAAACAGTTCCGGAGACACAGCTCTCTTCAGAATGAACTCCGCCTTAGCATTTGTTCTTCTCCAGAGCCTAACCTGCTCAGCAGTACCGAAAGCAGCAGTGACTTCCTGCCTGTCGTCACCACCGACGACTTCCCACAGCTCCTCGCCAAGAAGATAACTCTTCATGCACGACTTCCACTTCTTGAAGTTAGTCGGCGTTAAGAGTTCAATGCCAAGACCTCTTGCAAAACTCCCTTCCATTGCAACACCTGTTGGCAACCTTTCAGAAGCTCTGAGCAACAACACAGGTTGATCACCACTCAATCACTGAGTAACAACACTGGCTGACCTCCGCTCACGCAACTGAACCTCGCTCTGATACCATGTTAAATTTTCTCAACGTGGTCAGCAAGATAGCCCAAACGCCAAATTAATATCTTCGGAACTACCCAGTTCTCACGTTGAACCAGCGGAAAACCGAAGAACAAAGGTTAATCCCAACAAACAATGGAAGCACAAGCAGGTCTTTTATTCATTCACTTCTTTACAACACGAGGCATACATAGCGAGACATGATTTCGCTAGTATAACAGCTGTAAACAGAAAGCACCAAAAAATCCAAGCCGGGCGGACAGCACCGGAGTCCGCCGAGATCGCCGAGGTCGCCGAGGTTGCCGAGTCCGCTGAGATCTCCCGAACTTTGCTGCAATCCGCCGAATAGCCACGGAGTCCGCCGAAGCCGCGAGGCCGCGCAGACACACCGTTATTCGTCTCCTGCTGAACCTGAACTGAGGAACACCCCTGCCCGCCTGAAGCCGGCGGACAGGTTATTGAAGCTGGCAAAGATGAAACAGAACTGACAAGCCGCAGAGCGACCTCCTGCTGAGTCCGCAGAGACCGCACACTTCCAAGTACTTGACCGAAGTCACAGTCAAACTCCTGGCTCCTTGAAGCTAACCGCGCGACCTGCACACAGCAAACCGTCAGGCTTGAATCAATCCGCGCGGAAAGACAAACTGAGACCGCAGCACTTCGCTCAACCCAACTTACTGTTCACTCAAGTTACTTAGGTTACTGTAGATCTGCCAGGGGGTCCTATTTATAGGCGAGGTGAGGAGTGTGGTCACCGCCCTAGAGATAGAGACACCGCCCCAGCCCGCGCGATAGCAAAACACCGTCCGCCGAGTCCGCAAGGACTTAGCCGGATACCAAGGAAAATCGCCAGGAGCAAGGCAAACATTGACGAACCCTCTCCAGTCCGCCCAAGCTATGCGGACAAGGCATCAGCCCGCAAAGCTCCATCCACTGCAGGACAACAATCCCCCTTCAATGGCTGTCCGCACCAACCCGAGGCAGTCCGCAAGACTCACACCTCAATCCGCCACAAGTCCACGACCAAAGGCAGATAGCAACAGTCCGCCCGGTCACAGCGGACTTGGCGGATACCGCGGACACCATGGTCTTGTCACAAAGTGTGACCAAGTCCAAAACTAGCAAAGGCCAATGCGAGCATGGCGGACTCAAACTCTCGTCCGCCAAACACCGAAGCACAGGCCGCTAACAGTCCGCGAGCTCCTCGCACTTCTGTCCAACACAGCAACCTTCGCCGGACTCCAAAAACAGTCCGCCAATCGATCTCCACAGCAAATCACCTGCTGTAACACCAGAGCTCGACAAGGCCTCAGCCAAGCTCTAAGCCCAGTCCACAACAGCCCAAACCGCGGACACGCCAGTCCGCAAGCTTCCCGCGAACATGAGCCAACCCGCCTATCAGCACAAACTTGCACCTGCGGCCACTGAGCAATGCACCAGTCCGCAAGCCTCCATCCGCTCAGGCCGCTCCTTGGCAAAGCCAATCAGCAAACACCCTATCCGCAGAAACCAGGCCGCATAGTCCGCGGACTCCATGCAACAACCAGCTCAGAAGACAGCCGACTTTTCACTAGACCTTCCACCAGACCGCACATCACAGTCCGCCCAGTCCGCCTAGTCCGCCTAGTCCGCCAAAGCTGTCCGCCCAGGCCGCCCGGCCTGTCCCGTCAACCACTTCCACTTCACAAAATTCAACAATCACCACTTCTCACTTCAAGGGGGAGTGTTGAAATTTGTGAAGTGGAAGTGGGTGATGGGCAGACCGGGGGGACTGTGCGGCCTGAGCAGTCTGAGTCCGTGACCTGGGCGGACTGCTAGTTGTGGCCTGGGTGAGCTTGGCTGTATTGGTGGCTTGGCTGTTGAGGAGCAGCCTGTGCGGCCTGAGCGGCCCGGTGCGCGGCCTGTGCCTATGGCCAAGGAAATCTAGCTTCTAGCAAAGTGGACTTAGCGGACTGCGGTTTGCGGGCTGTTGGCAGTGCTTAGTTGATCTGCGGCCTTGTAGATTTTCAAGCTTGTGTTAACCGGTAGATTGGGAGTTCTATCCGCGGGAGGCTTTGCGGACTGGTTGTGTCTGCGGTGTTCGCTGTTGTGGACTGGCCTTGGAATTCGGTTGTCGCCTTTGCCGTACTCTGGTGGTGCAGCGGGCGTTAACTACTGTGGAGGACTGTGCGAACTGGTGTGGGAGTCCGGCAGTTGGCCGTTGTCTTGACAGCTGTGCGAGTAGGGCTTGCGGGCTCTGTCTTCTTGTGGGATGTTGGCGATTTTCCTTGGGGACAGGCGGACTGGGCCTTGTCCGCCGAGCTCGCGCTTGTCCTTGGTGGTTTTCTAGACTGGGTCACATTCAGTGACAAGTATAGTATGTCCGCGGTATCCACCGAGTCCACTATTGACTGGGCGGACTGCCTGTTGGTTGTGGACTCGTGGCGGATGGTGGCTTTGTTCTCGAGCTGTACGGACGGCCTCCTTGTTTGCATATTGTGTGCGGACTGTCGCAGTAAAGGTAGCTGTCTTTGTATAGTGTTTTGCGGGCTAGTGCCCTGTCCGCATAGTGTGGGCGGACTTGTGCGAGTTCGCCTAATGGTGAAATCATTATTACTCCTGGCGGTTTCTCTTGGAATCCGGCTAAGTCCTTGCGGACTCAGCGAGCGGGTTTTTTGCTAATACGCGGGCTGTGGTGGTGATGCTATTCACTAGGGTGGTGACCACAATCCTCACCTCGCCTATAAATAGACCCCCCGACACGTCTACAGTAACTAAGTGAACAGTAAGTGAGACTTGGTCAACTGTTGCAGTCTAGATTTTCTTGTCCGCGTGGGTTGAGTAAAGTTAACAGTTTGCTGTGTGCAGGCCGCGCGACTAGCTTCAAGGATCCAGGAGGTTGGCTTTGACTTAGGTCAAGTTCTGTGAAGCGTGCGGTCTCTGCGGTCTCAGCAGCTCGCTTCTGCGGCTTGTCAGTTCTCTGCTTCAGCGTTTCCAAGTTCCAATTACCTGTCCATCGGTCTCAGGCATGTAGGTGGTCTGTTGTTCTGTTCATCAGCAGTCAGCAAATAATGGTGTGCCCGCGCGACCTCGCGGTTTCGGCGGACTCCATGTCTATTCGGCGTGTAGCAGCAACAGCTCGGGCAGCTTCGGTGACCTTGGCGGACTCGGCAGTCTCGGCGGTCTCCTGCTTTGTCCGCCCAGCTTATTTTGTGCTTTCTGTTTTTAGCTTGTGTACTGGCGAAATCATGTCTCGCTATGTATACCTCACCCTGTAAAGAAGTGTTAATAAATATGAGAGTTGTTTGTTCTTCCATTTGCATTTGGTGTTAAGCTTGCTCTTTGGGTTTCCGCATGATCAAGGTGTTAACTGGATAGTTCTAAGAATATTCATTTGGATTTAGACTATCTTGCTGACCACTTTGAGAAAATTCAACAATCTTGGTGTCCCTCTCGAGCCTTTACCACCATTTTTACCACCCACCACTCAGTCTACCCCGGAGCCCTTGCCACCATATTCATTGCCTCGTGCTCAGCCTATTTCTGACCCCCACTTACTCGATATCCTGTCCCCAACAGTTCCACCATTGGCACCTCAGTTCCCACTAGATCCTTCTATTACTATGTTGAGAGATGAGATTATCACTGAGATCTTTACACATGAGTCTGTCCCCTCTACAAACGGTCTTGTGTGCCACAACCTGGTTTGCGGGCACGAACGATCCTTCATTGACGACACCTGGATGCTACCAGCGGAGCTTGATCGACTTGCCCTGGACGTCGAATTCATTATGACCGTCACCATTCATTGGAGATGGAAGCTTTTCAGTCAGGAAGAGTTGATTGGCGAGGACACTTTTCCAGCGACGACACTTGGGCGACCTCTGGTAGACCTCTTCGAGCTTTACCTGGCATGTAGCGAGAGAATTTGATCCTTATTCATCGGGAGATGAATTCTTTCAACACGGGGAGTGTGATGCAGAGTAGAGACGAGGACGAGCTTTGGTCTCATTCCGGGCAGATTTGGAGACTTACCATATATGGCATGCCCAGATCGACAATCCGACTCAGTGGATGCGTCCAGATTCGCGTTGCGAATCAATTTCATATATAGCTTTGTACTTTTCGGATTCGATTTCATGTAGTTTTATCCCCCAGACCAACGACCAATCATAGCCGTTGATTCCGGCTGCCCTAATTTTTATTTCTTATAAATAGATGGTTTAGGGATGTCGTCATTGCTCATTGCTGAATGTTTATGGAAGAGAATGTCTTCCTTCATTTCGATTATCTCCTTCGCGGTGCCGATTCCGTGGAACCCCTTGGTGACGACTCCTTGGATAAGGTCTTGTATCTTTGTATTTTCCTCCTCCCCCACCCTCCAACTTTTCTAATTTGTTGTCCCCTCCAGCCACCCTAACTGCAGGAATTTTCTCCCTGCTGTCCACCATTGCCAGCCCACCGAACACCCCCCTCCAGCCACCTTCCATGCAGGAACTTGTCTCCCTGCCGTCCAGGTCATCCGCCAACACCCCCTCCATTCCCCCCTTCTCAGGCCATTCTCCAGCACCCCCTAAAACAGCCTTCTGGCTTTTTTTCCAGCCCAAACTAGACCTGATTTGGGCATTCTAACCCAGATCCAGTGGCCCAATCCCCTCTAGAGCCCCATAAAAGCCCCTCCCTCCCTGCCGCCATCTCCCCTATATCCCTTTGGCTGTTTTGCTCCCAAAACAGTCCAAATCTAGACTATTCCAAAAAAATCCAGCCACCACGCCTATTCCCCTTTACCTCCATCACCCCCATCTCATGGATCTACCTCAAAACAGCCACCCAACACTAAATTTGTCCATATCTTGGTATTTTAGCATGGTTCCATCTATCCCCTGCCACGATCCAACCCTCCTAATCCCCAACCATCCTTCCCCTTAATATATTCGGTCCACCAACCACCGAAATCCCTCTTTAAGCCATCCAATATTCAGATTTATTTCATTGGCAGTAGCCTTCATATTTTTGTGGTGTTTTGTGTTGGTATTCAGTTGTAAAACACTATTATTGTATTGTTATTTTATACTTGCTTGGGATTAATGTTTATTATGCAATTTGCTCCTTGAAAATCTCTAACTGTAGGAAAGGTTTATCCGCCGCATGCTCTTGCTTTGCCCCTACACGCGGAGGAAAGCCTAAGCTTGATTTTGCCCGAATAAATTATTTTGGCTTGCTTTTGACTTATTTACGTGAGATGTTAAAGTTTATTATTCAATTGTGATTTAATCCATCGATCTTTGCATAACATGTAGTGTTAGGTCGCAGATTTCCCGCCACCTATAGATTCGCCCTGCGTTAGAATGACTATTGGCAGCCATAAATAAATATAATATTGTAAGGAAAATACCCCTGGAATAGAACACAGATGAGGCCCTGACCACTGAGCGTGGCGGGTTCCCAGATGGGACCGGCACTCGCCAACCTTCAGCTAGTCTCGACAACCTTTGGCCCTGATGGAGCCGACACTCGCCTCTCTCTAAGGTTGGCGGGTGCGTTGATGGTACCGACACTCGCCTCTCTCCAATGAGTGGCGAGTGCCTCAACAAACGAGCACTCGCCTACCTCTCGTTCAATTACCTGGGGTGTATGCGGTGTAATATCCCTCAAACAAATAAACCCCTAGGAATGGTTTTGTCATGACCAGGTCATGACAAAACCCAAGTAACCCCAAAGAGACCTAGGTCAACCCAACCCTATTTCTGGTCAACCTAGCCCAAATAGGCTAACCCAAGCTCAAACCTCCTCATGTGGCTTCTTTAGGGAATAATGTGCGTGGAAGGGCTGCAAATAGTCCTTCAGATTGACCAAGTCAACTTGGTGACTAGGAGAGAGGGTGAGTGTAACAGCCCAAATTCTAGGAGTAGCAAAATTTGGGTGACACGGCCTGGGACACGGGCGTGTCCCGCTCGGGTTGAAGATTTGGGTGCTTGGTCGACGAATTTTGGTTGATGAAGTTTCTGGGTGGTCACGCCCTATAACACGGGTGTGGCAGGGGGCGTGTCCCCTCGGTTCGACGAACTATGCTCGACGATCGTCGAGTGTGTGGACCGTCGAGTGTCGATCGTCGAGCATGGGGTACACGGCCTGTGACACGGGCGTGTTACATGGCGTGTCCTGCCGTGTCAAAAGGTTGAGTGTCGATCGTCAATCGTCGAGTTTCGATCGCCGATCGTCGAGTGTCGATCGTCGAGCATGGGGTACACGGCCAGTGACACGGGCGTGACACAGGGCGTGTCCCGCTGTGTCGAAAGGTTGAGTGTCGATCGTCAATCATCGAGTTTCGATCGTCGATCGTCGAGTGTCGATCGTCGAGCATGGGGTACACGGCCTGTGACACGGGCGTGTCACAGGGCGTGTCCCGCTGTGTTGAGAGGTCGACGATTTTCTCTCGACTGGGTGTTGAGTGGGTTACACGCCCTATGTCACGGGCGTGTCTTGGCCGACACGGGAGTGTCTTGGCCGACACGGGTGTGTACCGCGTGTCACAGTGAGCTCCATTTCCATGATAATGGAGGAGAGAGAAATTAGGAAGAAGAGGGAAGGAAACGGTTCGGCCAAGGGGAGGCCAAAGGCCACATTTAATGGCTGAATTCAATTCCCCAGGGAAGGGGAGAAGTTTCCAGCCATTTCCCTGGCCGTCAGACTTGGTTCAGCCCCCCTCCTCCATGTCCGAGCCTAGCCATTAATGGCTTTGAAGGACATTAATGATCCAACCCCTCCTCTCCCCATCTGAGACTTTAAACACCACCAGTGAATTGAGAGGTTCCTTTCCCAATCCTTACCCGAAGAAATCGAGCCTCCCCACCTTGCAGTTGCAGAAATCGAGCGACGCCAATTTCAGAAATGGCTTCCCGGTGATCTTCCCGACTTCAGACCGCCGACAAGGTCCAATCCTCTTCCTCTCTGTCTGTGCTAGATCTAGGATCCATCAGGTAAAGAGAACATGCTCAATTGAGCCCGATCGGGAGAGATTTCTCACCGAAATTCCACGGAAACGAACCTATCGGGTTCGCCGGAGTAGGCCCCTCCGGCGGTCGTGTCGCCGCCAGGCGATAGCCACCACCTCGACGAAGGCGGCGGTGGTGGTGGACGGACAGGGAGGTGGTCGGGGTGGCCGGAAAGTCGGCTGGAAGAGGCTCCCGGTCGGGCCAATCTCGGCCCTTGGCTGGAGGTTGAGGATGAACGGATGTCGTCCGTTTTTGATCAAGTAATTTCATGATATTAATTGATTTCTTGGAGATTATTTGCATTAGATGGTTGTAATTATTAAAAATACTTAGAGGCCTCTACTGTAAATATGTCCAACATTAACAATGTAGGCCTTGATGTCTAGTGTAATTTAAAATTGATTTTACTCAATTTGGAGTCCTGGTGTGACCACATCACTCATTTTGGTGCAACCTATACATAGGCATGACCAGAAATTAGAATTAGTGCTCACACCAAACCACTCATCCAAATGCCTTGAAATTTTGAACATAGGCTCCTCAAATCCTACCTCTTAGATTGTCCAAAAATAAGAATTTTTGGAAAATATTTTTCTATAGTTTTTAGAAAAAATTTAATAAATCGATTATAAATCAATTAGGTGTCATAAACACCTCAAATTCCCCCAAATTTGGGTGGGTGGTCTTAGAGAGCATGTTAGGGCTCTGGTAAAAATTTCATCTCCTTTGGAGATGTTCTGGTTAGGTATTGATCCAACCCTAGGTATACCCTTATAGGGTTATTTAGGTCAAAGAGCTATTTTTGATGTTTGAGTGGTCAAATCACCTCAACAGAGGCTGTGATTTTGACTACTGACTTGGTAGGACCATTATTATCCTCTTAGGGAATATGGAGTTGTTTAGGATTGTTTTACCCTTGGATCCAAACTCAAACCCTAAGGGAGGGCTTTTGAGGGTTGTGAAGAGCAAAGGGTCAGCTGACCTTGAAAGAATTTGAAACTTGGGAGAGAGAATTCTAGGGTAGGTAGAATCCTATGGAAGAAATCTAAAATAGATTCTAAGGTGAATAGCTCCCTCAAAACCATAACCCTAGTTTAGGGCACAAACCTTGTAGTGATAGAAAATATCACTAAAACTCACTGAACAGTGATGAGAGTTGGGTAGAGTAATGTTTAAAGTTAGTACAAGCTCTGGAGATTTTGTTATAAATTTAGGATTATTATTTTAGATACTTCATTAACAATTTAGTAATTTGTATTATTTACTTATAAATTTATTATGAAGTAACTACTTGCTGGAAATTGATGAACTTTAGCCGAAGGACTCCTTATTATGTTTTAAAGCTCTGTGAATTTTTATGAGATTTTTGGAAGAATATTTCTAAGGGTTGCTTCATTAAGTACTGTTTCCCATGAAAACTTAATTAAATTTATTTCGGTGTCTAGCAAGCCTGAAAAATTATGATTTTTGCACAATGACCCATTTTGTACCATATTAAGATTCTGTAATTTTTATATAATTTTCTGATAAATAATTTTGGTACTTCCTTCTTTACATATATGAGAACAGAAAAAAATAAGCCGGAAAGTGGAGTAATGTAAACTTTATTATTCCAAAAAAGTATCTATTACAAAGGAATGACCTCCCTTATATAGAATGGAGGAAGAAGAGAGAATACAAAAAAGAGATGTGGTACTAAAAAATTACAGGACACAAGCGGACTATACAGACACAAACCGCACAAGCCGCGCGGTTAGACAGAAGGGCTAACCGCTCGGCTACTACCACACACAAAGAGAGAGATCGCCATGGGAGACCGCTAGATCGCCCGGTCTTCAAGTCGCCAGAGACAAACCGCTAGACCGCTTGGACCTCAGACAACAACACGCAACAACCAAACCGCTGAAGGGTAACATCAAAACCGCGCGGTTATCAACCCGCCAAGCCAGACCGCCGGACCACCCGGTCACCAACTTCAACACTCCCCCTCAAGCTGGAGCATATATATCGATCATGCCCAGCTTGTCACAAATATGAAGAAACGAGGCGGATACTGGCTTGGTAAAGATGTCAGCTAGCTCTTTATCATAAGTGACGAAGGGAGTGCACATTTATTCCTTCAAAATCTCTTCATGAATGAAATGACAGTCGACCTCAATATGCTTAGTTCTTTCATAGAAGACCGGATTTTTGGAGATGTATATGGCAGCCTTGTTATCATAGAACATAGGTAGAGGATGGTTGTAGACCTCTCCTAAATCCAGCGTGAGAGCCCGTAGCCATTTTAACTCACAAATGGTCGATGCCATACTCTGATACTCTGCTTCAGCACTGGACCTGGAAACAACAGACTGCTTCTTGCTCTTCCAGCTTACCAGATTTCCCCCAACAAAAGTGCAGAAACCGGAGGTAGACTTGCGATCCCCTTTGTCATCAGCGTAACTCGCATCTGAGTAGGCTTCAACCCTCAGATGACCATTCTTCTGAAAGAGTAATCCTTTCCCAGGCGCTGCTTTGACATACTCCAAGATCCGCAAGGCGGACTGTAGATGGCACTCCCTAGGTGCTTGCATGGATTGACTCATCTTGCCCACAACATAGGAAATGTCGGGCCTGGTCACTGTGAGATATATGAGCTTACCAACTAGACGCCTGTACCGCGTAGTATCTGAAAGAAGAGGCGAATCATCTGTCCAGGTTTTGTCTTCTCCAATTGCCATGGGGCATCGGGCGGGTTTGGCTCCAGTCAATCCTGCTTCTTTTAAAAGATCAAGGGCATACTTACACTGAGAGAGGACTAAGGAGTTGGGCTTCCGAGAGATTTCGATCCCCAAAAAGTACTTTGCAGAGCCCATATCTTTCGTGACCAGATGTTGATGAAGATGTCGCTTTGTCAAGGCCACCCCTTCTGGATCATCACCAGTGAGAAGAATATCATCGACATACACAACAAGAACCACCAATCCCGAGGTGGTTTTGCGAATAAATAGCGAGTGATCGGTAGAGCTGCGCGCAAAACCAACGGCCGCCACGATGCCGCTGAACTTGTCAAACCAAGCTCGAGGGCTCTGCTTGAGGCCATAGATTGCCTTCTTCAGCCGTCATACTTGTGTCTCCCCCTGAGCAACATACCCAGGAGGTTGCTCCATGTAGACGGCCTCCTGAAGATCACCATAAAGGAAGGTGAAAGTGCAGATAGATCTAATATACTCTAGAGGGGGGGGGGGTGAATAGAGTATATCGTGCTTGAAAACTTTTTACAACAATTGTTGTAATCTGAGTGAACAGGGAAGCAAATATTTAATCTAATCACAGAGTAACCTACAAAGGAAATTAATCACAGATCCTAACTAATCACAAAACAATCACAGCCAGAAATAAAAGATAAAGACAAGCAAGCCAGAAGACACAAAGAGCTATAGTGGTTCCCCTAAACTTGGGTACATCCACTCTTCTACCACCCTAGGTAGGAATTCACTACAGGATGAGTTGATCAGGTGTCCTGGGCACCAATGAGCTTTTGATAAGGTGCTCAAAAACCAAATCAGATTTTTGATCAGGTGTCTTGCCACCAATGAGCTTTTGACAAGGTGCTCAAAAACCAAGCACAAACTTTTGAAGGGAGTTTGAAAAACCCTTTACAGAGATGGGGATGAGAGAGTTATGGAAGTCTTCTCTTTCTCAAAGCAGCTAAGAAGACTATGTGGATTTGATGTTGTCAAAGCTCCCCCTGAGTTCTTGAGATGTTCAGGAAATGAAGCTTTGCTGTAGGGTGATAGGCCTTCAGAAGTTAATCTCTAGCAAATGATGATTTCAGCAACAGCTGAAATGTTAGGTGTCTGGAGTCTTTGAGAGATGTTGGCCTTGAACACTTGAATCAAAGGTGATCTGAAGATTTCAGATTTGTTGATCTCCTTTTGTGTGTGTTCTTGAGAGGATTCTTTGAGACAGAGAATATTTTTGTTCTTATTCTTCTTGTCTGTGTTGTCTATTCTGGTCTATGTTCTGAGTGATGGAGAGATTCAAAATCTTGTATTTTATTCTCTGGTACTGAATAGAAAATCATCCTCTGTCAAGAATAGCCATTAGCCTATCATTAATTGCATCCTTAATTGCAAATGTCTTCTGGGGGAAAGTCCAAAGAAACATTCCTTGATAATCCCTTGAAACTTGGTCCAGCATAAATGAAAATGGCTAGAAAATCTTCTGAATTAATTGTTGAATAACTCCTTAACTGTGCTGAATTTGAATCTTGAAAGATCCTTGAAGTCATCAGAAAATCGTCGAACTGAGCTCTGCTATCGTCGAACTGAGTTCAGCGATTTGGACTTATACAGCAACAAAAATCGTCGATCTGAGCTCAAAGATCGTCGAACTGAGCTCAGAGATAGAGATCCAATACTGAGTCAAGATCGTCGAACTGAGCTCGCAGATCGTCGAATGGAGTTCGACGATTTGTTGAAGTTGAGCTCAGCGATCGTCGAATGGAGTTCGACGATTCGTCGAAGATGAGCTAGACGATCGTCGATTGGAGTTCGACGATTCGTCATACTGAGCTCGACGATATGACTTAGTCTCCAAACTGAAAATCCTTGGTCTTGAGGGCAGCTTCCAAACCTAAGTACTATCCCTTAGACTCAATTCTAATTGACCTTTAGATCTATACAAGAGGTCAAAAACAGGTTTCCTAGAGACATAGTGATCCTGACCCAAATTAGTAATAGGGTGTTCCAACAATCTCCCCCTATTTGGGTTAGGATTACTATTTACAGAACTTGGAAAAATTACATAACAACAATATAAAGCAACAAAACAGAAAAACAATAAGCAGGACATAGCAGAACCACAGATATATATCATCCCAGACAGAAATCAGAAGTCAAAATGATTGTCACCTTACATAGTTATTTCTTCTCCTTGCTCTTTATAAGTTTGATTTCTCTATTGGGGTTAAGAGCTTCCTTTTTGGATCTTGTGTCATCTGCTGCAACTAAAGAGGTTTGCTGTTTGGGCCTTGGAACTACAACTTCAGGATACAGCTCCATATATCTATCAGAATCAAAGAATTTTCCTGAAGCATATCTTTCCAATTCTTTCTTTCTCTGTTCAGACAATGTAGTGATGTTGGAAGAGTCTCTGCCTTGCTCTTTAGCTTTCTTAATTTGGTCCAGTGCAGCAAGCTCTTTCATCCTGGCAGTCCAAGCAGTTGGATTATTTTCAGGATCTTCAAAGGGCACTGGTGGCTCATATCTATTGGATGGATTGTCCTGAGGAGGCCTGGATGAAACTACTTCCTTCAGCTTATAGGGAAAAGGACTTGAGGTTGTGTCTGATGAGGTTTGTCCTTCCCTGGAGTAAGGATGTTGCCTTGAATAACCTTTTGAATAAACCTGGACTTCCCTTTGATTTCCTCTATAGTTTCCTCTTCTGGATTGAGAACCTCTAGACTGGGTTCCCCTATAATAAGATCTGACATGAGGATGATAGGGGGTTTGGCTTTTAGCATGAGGTTGAGCAGCTGAGCTTCCACCTACACCTGCATCAGGAGGAGGTGGTGGAGGAGGATGAGAATGATGAAACTGGGAAGAGCCTTTTTCATACTTCCTCTTTTTCTTCATGGCTTTAAGTTGGTTCTTTGAATACTGCATCCAGTGCTCAGTTATGGGGCAGTCATGAAGAATGTAATATGGAATGTCATTATTGTCCTTGACTTTGGCTGGAGGTACTCTTTTCATGGCTTTGCACTTTGCCTTTCTCTTTCTGGCAATAGTGGCAGAGGAGTCATCAGAATTAGTCTTTAATTCATCACTTTCAGAACTTTGCTCATCATATAGAGCATCAATCTTTTTCATCAATTCTTTCTGAAGCTGGGTTGAAGCAGATGAAGCAGCAGTGGTTGGAGCAGCAGATACAACACTTGTAGCAATTGAAGTTGAAGCAGTAGCAGTAGCAACAGACACAGAAGTTGAGGTAGTAATAACAACAGACACAAAAAGTTCTGGAGCAGTACTCTTAGAAGGTATAACAATAGTAATATCAGCAGCAGTTGGGACAACAACAGTTTCAGATGAAACACTTTCAGATACAACAATATCAGCAACATCAGGAATATCATCAGCAAACACAGAAGACTCAAAATCATGTGCCTCTGTCATATGGATATCATCAGAAACTGGAACAACAGTAGCATCATTATTGACAGCAGCAGCAGGAACATCAACCATATTCTCATCAGGAGTAGCAGCAGCATATACTGAATTGACAAAAGAAGTTATAATGCTGGTATCACAACATGAGAAGGGCACAAGGGCCTTGGAGAGATCCTCTGGGTGCTGGACAGCAACTCTCTCTGGAAGACAAACTTTCTCTGGTAGACAACTGAAATACATTGAATCAAACACTGAAAGTAAGGACCTGATGTCCACTGGGAAGACTGCAACTGGAAGTGGAACTGGAGCTGGAGGAAGAACAGCAGCAACAGCAACAGTAACTGAAGAAACAGCAGGCAATCTCACTTTATAAGACATCTCCCCCTGCCTAGATTCAGATAAGGCTGGATCAAGGCACACTGATGAAGGGATTGCCTGAGGGAAAAGGGAGGATAGCCTGGCAGAAAGGGCTGCCACTGACTCAAGTAATGGAGCCAAGGAGGTCTCCAATAGAAGAGATAGCCTGGGGGCTAGCCGTTCATATATCTTGTCAGCCAGGGCTGGAATATCTACTTGCTCAGCAGTGACTGAAGAAGAGGTAGAGGATGGAGGTGGAGCAATAGGTGATGATAGTGGATAGCTGGTGGATGGTAGGAGTGATGGTTGAGGTATGGGTATAGTGGAGATGGAAGACAGAGGGATTGAGATAGAGGGTGTGAAGGTGGGTTGATCAATGATCTCTTGTAGAAGTTCCTGGTAAGATGTTGATGAGGATGGTAGCTCAGGAGGAGATGAGGGTGAGTCATCCATGAAGGAATCATCAATAAGATTGAAGGATGGAATGAAGGGTGATGTGACAATGTCTGGTTGAGGGTAAGAATATAATGGATGGAAGATTTCTTCTGTTGTTGGTAGAGTTGGAATTGGAGATGGTATAGATGTTGGAGAAGGGCTGGAGATGATGATAGTGGATGGAGTTTGAATGGTGGATGGAACTGAAGAAGATGGAATTGGAGGAGGAGGAGAGGCAACAGCAGGCAAGTCATCTACAGGGGCAGTGACTTGAGGGGAAGTGACTATTACAGTCCTGGTGCCTGAAGGTGTGCTTGAAGAGGGCCTGCTGGGCTTGATGATCTGCCTATCCCATTTGCCAAAGAGGGCACAGGACAATCTCTTAGATGCATTAATATGTATCCCAGATGATACAAGCAGAGTAGGGCATCTGTTCTGCAGAAAGAGGCCTAGAATCCTCCCATAATTCACAAAATTCTTATTTATTTTCTTTTTAATCAGGTCAAAGAAGACCTCTCCCCAGTTCAAATTCTTCTTGTCCACTATGGCTCCCATTAAGCATAGCTGATACCAAGAGATGGTATCATGTGCTGAGTGCTTAGCCAACAGAACTTTGCCTACTACATCAGCCAAGAATCTATATTCCACAGACAGGTTTTTCTTCAGCAGCTTGATAGGGTTAGCCTCAGAATGACCCATTCTTGCAAGCAGATCAGCAAATTCCTCTCCAGACAGATCAGCAGAATCTCTACCAGAACTTAGCTCAAAAACTTCTGTCAGAATGGTTTGGGTCAAGGGTACCTGGGTGCCAGAGATTGATCCAACTATGGTGTTTTGATCCTGGTTGTGGGCAGTGTAGACCCATTCCTTGATCTCATCAGCGGCAAGTTTGATTCTGGTGGTCATAATGGTAGCAAGTTTCTGCTCTTTGAACAATTCCAAAATATCCTGGAAAACTTAATCTGTTGTGCTGAAAGACTCCATGTCAATATCAAAGCCGGCATCGAATTTCATTGCGGCAAGAACAACAACAGAAATGGCCATGGTTACCTGCAAAAATCAACAAACAAAACGACCAAGTGTAGAAATGTTTGGAGGGAAAGAGAATTTTTGCAGAGAAATCGAAAGCGCAAAAGAAGAACGACGACGAAAAATGAATTTTATATTAGGGTTGGACGCAGAAAAGGAAAGACCGTTGAACTCAGTTCGACGATCGGGGCTCCTAAAGGAATCTGAAAGGTATTCAATATCGTCGATCTCCGTTCGACGATATTGGAGAGCGTCGAGCTCTGTTCGACGATCGTTCAGAGAACAAAGTCGTCGAGCGCCGTTCGACGATCGTTGACCGAAGAGATAGTTCATACTATCTGAGAAGCGCTGAACTCAGGTCGACGATTTCGGAAATCGTCGATCTCCGTTCGACGATCTGGGGAAAAATCGTCGATCGCTGTTCAGAGACCAGAAAAACACTCTAGACACTAAGAAAAATCAAGATGTTTGCCTAGTCTTGGTCAATTTTTAAACTTTTATAATCTTGGATATTATTTTAGACTTCCTCCATCTAACATTCCTAACTGATTTAGGAAGAAGGTGTGTTTCTTTTCATCCAAGGGCTTGGTGAAAATATCTCCCCTTTGTAAATCAGTTGAGATATATTGCAGTTCAATTTTATTCTTTTCAACATTATCCCTTAAGAAGTGATGCCTAATCTCTATGTGTTTTGTCCTACTATGGAGGACTGGATTTTGAGCTATAGAAATAGCACTGGTGTTATCATAAAAGATTTTAGACTTCTCTAAGTTGTAGCCATAGTCTAGGAGTTGGTTTTGAATCCACAAGATTTGTGAACAACAACTGCATGCAGCAATATATTCAGCTTCAGCAGTTGAAGTTGACACAGAAGTTTGTTTCTTGCAAAACCAAGAGACAAGTCTGTCACCAAGGAACTGACAAGTTCCACTGGTGCTTTTCCTGTCAATTCTGCATCCAGCATAATCAGCATCAGAAAATCCAGTTAAATCAAATGCTGAATCTTTTGGATACCAGAGACCTAGATTTGGACAACTTTTAACATACCTGAGAATCCTCTTTACTAGTGTTAGGTGTGACTCTCTAGGGCTTACTTGGAACCTAGCACATATACATGTAGCAAACATTATATCTGGTCTACTAGCTGTAAGGTACAGTAAAGAGCCAATCATTGCTCTATATGTTGTCTGATCAACAGGTTTCCCATGTTCATCAGCATCCAATACAGCATTAGTAGGCATAAGTGTTTTCATAAAAGATGCTTCAGACATGCCAAATTTCTTAACCAATTCATTTGCATACTTGGTTTGAGAAATAAAGATGCCTTCAGCATGTTGTTGATGACGATGATGCTGATGCGGCCGTGGATCTACAACATCTAGAGTTCGTGGATTGGGACGGTCGTTGCCGCAAGCTCGAAGATGGGAGTCTACCACGATGTTTCTTCGCCAACGCCGCCACCGCTACATGTTTTGCTCGACGTCCGCCACCTCCAATAAATAAAATATATAATTATAAATTACATAATTATAATTATATATTTTATCAATTTTTATTTTAAGCAATTCTATTTTAAAAGTACTTTATTTCATGCATTTTATTTAGTTAGTGAATTGTTTAATTTCATGTATTGTATTTTCATTTCATGTATTATGATGGGTGCATATAACTATCATAATTTCTTTTTGAATTTTGAATTTTGAATGAATGATGATTGAGTGGTGTAGGCTATATATAGCCATGGTTATGAAGGAATAATTAGAGAATGAAAGAAAGAAATCCTAAGAATTCAAATTTTGAATTTTCCCCCTCCTTTCTCCTTCCTCTTTGAGAAATTCTCCCCCCTTTCTCTTCTCTCTTGGCCGCCGGCCTTCTATCTCTCCGACTCTTAGTGGCTCGACCACCTTCCCCCTCCCCTCCTCCTCCTCCCTCTCCAAGGGTTTTTCAAAAGGAGAAAACGGCGAGCGTCTTCATCGTCCAGTGCGGATCCGAGGATTTCTGCGTGGAAATAGAGAATATACCACCGTCAACGTGTGTTCCTCCACTCATCTCTGTGGAAGGTTTTCTTGGGATTTGGGTAACGATTCCTACACCTCTTTGTGTGATTTCTTCTAACTTATTTTGTGAGATTTTGGTGGAATTAGAAGGCTAGTTTTTAGTCCGGATTTATATTGAAATTAGCGCTTAATAAAATCTGAATTTTCAAGCATATATTTCCCGAATATTTTTCGTATAACTTGGAGCGGGTAGATCTCATGAGCACTTGAAGAAATCGGGTTCATCACCTTTGATTTCCCCATGCGCTCAAGTGATTTGGTAAACCCTCATTTTAATTAATTTAGGATTGAAATTAGGACTTCATTTTAATCGCTAATTTAGCCTGGAACTTTCTTTATTGGAATTGTGAATTGCTTGCGCATAATCTAATTTGAATAGCTAACTGTCCGGATCGTGTGAGTCCTTTTCGCTTGAGCGAACATTGGCCTATAGCCCTTGTTCAATCTATAAAAGGGGTTGCGTCCCTTTGCGTTGATGGTTGTGAAATTTTTGCCTCTTAATGTTCGAGTATTTGATAGTACTAAGTAGAGAAACCGCGCACTAGATATTTAATTAAATTGTCGAACAGAAGAACGGGTAATTTAATCTGTCGAAACCTTGGGCCTGCATCAATTTGGTATCAGAGCCAGGTTGTGCTAATTTCTTAATTAGTACCATCCTAGGAAAAATTTCTTTAGCACGCCGACACGAACTTGCCCGTTTCATTGCACAACATATAAATCAATTTTTAAATTTGGTCTGCCAATAGCGGCCTATATTTTTATTTTTTAGCAAAACAATATCAAAAAAAATATTTTAATAATCTCTCATTTATTGTCATTAAGAAAATACCAAAAAATATTTTCTTGCCTTAGCTTTTAAGCGGGAACAAATACATCTGTTGCATTTTATATAGGGTCAGGTTCATTATTCATTGCATGTGCACCAGTTCCGGGTGAGTTTTCTCTCTGGTTCTCATTATTATGGCCTATGACGTTTATGCTTCCCGTTTAGATTACTGTTATGTTAATCCCATGGCTAAACACACCCCAGCCTTGCCTTCATACCATGGGAATACCAATCGTCCCCACGCTCATCCTCCCACTAGAATTGAGGCCCCTACTTATGACGGTTTGGGGTATCCCCAAAATTTTAGAGACTGGCTTAAGGGAATAGAAAATTATTTTAATTGTCACTTATGGGACGACCACCAAAAGGTTAACATAGCCCGAGATCGATTAGTAGGTCAAGCCCGCGTGTTTTGGCTAAACGAAGAGCGTCGTGTTGGTAGTTATAAACATGCTTGGCCGGCAATGCGTAGCCTACTCTCGGATCAATTTGATCCTGCCTACCTCCGCACTACTAACACCAAGCTTGTGAGTGAGTATCGTTATGACGCTAGTCCCATACCTGCCTATAGGAATGATTATATACCTAACGCTAGATCATTTGTCCCCAAAGGTCGGTCTGCTCTTAGTGTACCTACTACCACCTTTAGGGAAACCATTCTTACTAGATCTTATGCCTTGGACTCAAAAGATGTTACTTCTAGAATTTTGACTCCTTTATCCTCGACGCCTAAGACTCATGATGTAGTGACTGATAGCCATGAGGATGCTGATGTAGATGTGGTATCTCTTGATCTTGAGGATGACCAACTAGGTGAGTGTATTCCATCATGTATGTTAGTGACCGACGATTCTACTGAGTCTGAAATTGAGATTGGATACCCTAGTGATTTGGAAGACGATATATGGGATGATTACGTTCCGATCTGTGAGAGTATTACGTTGCCTATTACGTGCCCTACTAGCGTTGTGTCTGTTCACCCTAGTATTGAGTGCCCTCTCCATGATACGATCCCCGTCGCATTAGATCCTACGATCGCACCCACTGAGATTATATCTGAGTTATCTGAGGAGTCTGAGAGTGAGGATGTCCCAAGTGTTATTTTGGATGAGTTACCATCTAAGGGATGGGTATTTTTGGACGATTCAGTGGTTGTACACCCGGATGAGAGTTCTTTGATGTCGTCACCGTTGGGTGAATTTTTTACTGATTCAGATTTTATCCCGGGTTTGATTTTATCGACCCTTCCCCTTATTTATTTGCCTGTCTTAGATGAATTTTTAGGATGTGGAACCGATATCCCTAGTCTGAGTTGTTGTGTCACGCCCAATTTATTAGCTCCTACTTTGACGTTGACTCGGTGTGTAGATATTACTATGTTGCGCGCACTAGTATTTGGACTATTCACCGCACCTCATAGTCATGACTACGTGTCACTTTTGGCAGCTCCTTTTTCTGCGTGTCCGTCTACGGTTCCGTCCCCTACTACGAATGAATCTATTTCTTTGGCCACTGTGCCTCTGGATGTGGTGTCCCTTATACATACTTATATACCACACCTGATCGCACGCATTTACCCGCCGCCATTTGATGACCCTCATTTCCCCATGTTAGCGACTATAGTTGGGTCTCTTGAGTTGTTTCGCTCGCATACCTTTGCACATTCGGGGGCATCCAACTATATTGGTAATGATGCGCGGTTCTCCTTGGCATATATTCATGCCAAGCGTGAAAATATTAAAATTAAAATTAAGACTGCGGTGTCGGAGCCCATGAAAATTATCTCTGATTACAAGGCTCCCGTGCCACCTGACTTACCCCCCTTATCCTCTGCTCTTGGGTCAAGTCATGTAGCACATGGATTCTCTCCTCATGTATCTAGGCCATTAGTGATTCATTTTATGTTTTATCGCATGCACTTCTACTCCTTTTTGAGACTGTCTGATGCTAGATATAGTGATTTGGGTTTAGTCTGCTCAGTCCCCGAGCGGATGCCTTCTGGCTCCGTTAATAAATTAATATGTAGGAATGCCGACCCATCCGTGATTATGAAGAACGTCGGATTTTACGCTTTTACTTTAGATTTTTATATAGCACATGGTGTTTCACTTTATTTCAAGTTTCCGGACTTTTTACTGTACGTCTCTGTTCCACTTGAGTGCCTTTCTCTGTCGTCTCTTCCTACCACTAAATATTCTCTTGGGATGGGGAGTGTTAGTACTGTTGTGTCTATTTTCCATGTTGACTCCTTGGTTCTTGAACCGGTCGGTAAGATTCTTGTTTATTTTCTTTTTCTTGACACCCTTTCGAGTTTTCTCAAAAGTCTTGTTGTTTGTGTGCCAGACAGGTTCTCAGTGCTATGGGATGTTCATGCTACGAAGACACGGATTGCGGGGCCATATTTGCCCCATGTTGTTGCTGCTTTCGACGGTTCCCCCCTCACGGGCCACTCATCGGTGATGAGTGATTTTGAGCGGGGGAGGATTGATGGCGACGATGCTGATGCGGTCGTGGATCTACAACATCTAGAGTTCGTGGATTGGGCCGGTCGTTGCCGCAAGCTTGAAGATGGGAGTCTACCACGATGTTTCTTCGCCAACGCCGCCACCGCTACATGTTTTGCTCGACGTCCGCCGCCGCCAATAAATAAAATATATAATTATAAATTACATAATTATAATTATATATTTTATCAATTTTTATTTTAAGCAATTCTATTTTAAAAGTATTTTATTTCATGCATTTTATTTAGTTAGTGAATTGTTTAATTTCATGTATTGTATTTTCATTTCATGTATTATGATGGGTGCATATAACCATCATAATTTCTTTTTGAATTTTGAATGGATGATGATTGAGTGGTGTAGGCTATATATAGCCATGGTTATGAAGGAATAATTAGAGAATGAAAGAAAGAAATCCTAAGAATTCAAATTTTGAATTTTCCCCCTCCTTTCTCCTTCCTCTTTGAGAAATTCTCCCCCCTTTCTCTTCTCTCTTGGCCGCCGGCCTTCTATCTCTCCGACTCTTAGTGGCTCGGCCACCTTCCCCCTCCCCTCCTCCTCCTCCCTCTCCAAGGGTTTTTCAAAAGGAGAAAATGGCGAGCGTCTTCATCGTCCGGTGCGGATCCGAGGATTTCTGCGTGGAAATAGAGAATATACCACCGCCAACGTGTGTTCCTCCACTCATCTCTGTGGAAGGTTTTCTTGGGATTTGGGTAACGATTCCTACACCTCTTTGTGTGATTTCTTCTAACTTATTTTGTGAGATTTTGGTGGAATTAGAAGGCTAGTTTTTAGTCCGGATTTATATTGAAATTAGCGCTTAATAAAATCTGAATTTTCAAGCATATATTTCCCGAATATTTTTCGTATAACTTGGAGCGGGTAGATCTCATGAGCACTTGAAGAAATCGGGTTCATCACCTTTGATTTCCCCATGCGCTCAAGTGATTTGGTAAACCCTCATTTTAATTAATTTGGGATTGAAATTAGGACTTCATTTTAATCGCTAATTTAGCCTGGAACTTTCTTTATTAGAATTGTGAATTGCTTGCGCATAATCTAATTTGAATAGCTAACTGTCCGGATCGTGTGGGTCCTTTTTGCTTGAGCGAACATTGGCCTATAGCCCTTGTTCAATCTATAAAAGGGGTTACGTCCCATTGCGTTGATGGTTGTGGAATTTTTGCCTCTTAATGTTCGAGTATTTGATAGTACTAAGTAGAGAAACCGCGCACTAAATATTTAATTAAATTGTCGAACAGAAGAGCGCGTAATTTAATCTGTCGAAACCTTGGGCCTGCATCAGTTGTTTGACTTGCAATCCTAGAAAGAAGGATAGCTCACCCATGCTACTCATTTCAAATTTAGAATGCATTAGGTTGGAAAACCTTCTGCACAATTTTGAGTCAGTAGAACCAAAAATAATGTCATCTACATAAATATGTACTAGTAGGGTATGGGACTTATGGGTTCTAATGAAAAGAGTTTGGTCTACTCTACCCCTTATAAATCCATTTTCCAAAAGGAAGCATGCTAGGGTCTCATACCATGCTCTAGGAGCTTGCTTGAGACCATATAATGTTTTGTTCAACTTAAAAACATAATCAGGATAAGTTGGAGAGATAAAACTTGGAGGTTGTCTGACATATATTTCTTCTTTGATGTCTCCATTTAGAAATGCACTTTTGACATCCATCTGATATACCTTGAATCCTTTATGTGCTGCATAAGCTAAAAATATTCTTATGGCTTCCAATCTTGCAACTGGTGCAAAAGTCTGGTCATAGTCTATGCCTTCTTCTTGAGAGTATCCTTAAGCAACTAGCCTTGCCTTGTTCCTTACAATTACTCCTTGATCATCCAGTTTGTTTCTGAACACCCACTTTGTTCCAACAATGGAGTGATCCTTAGGCTTTGACACTAGTTCCCAAACTTTGTTCCTTTCAAATTGATGCAACTCTTCTTGCATTGCAATGATCCAGTGTGGATCTTGCTCTACATCTTGAATGGACTGATGTTCAATTTGAGATAGGAAGCAGGTGTGCAACAGGTTTTGGTTGACCTAATTTCTGGTTTGTACACCAGCTGAGATGTCTCCAATTACTTGGGAAATTGGATGGTCTCTTGATGTTACTAAATCAACAGGGGGTGTTGATTGTTCACCAACATGTGTTGTTGTTTCCTCTTGTGGTACAACAACTGGCTCTTCAGGTTGTTTCTCTTCAATGTGTTGAATACTTTCTTCATCTTCACTACTTTCCTCTTTTTGAGTAACCTGTAACTTGTTCAAATCTTCAAAAAGAGAATGTTCCTGCAAAGGTTCTATGGTAGAAGTGTTCTTCTCCTTGAGAGACATGTTAGATTCATCAAATGATATATGAATAAATTCCTCAATTTTTAGAGATGATTTATTATAAACCCTATAAGCCTTACTGATCATGGAGTATCCCAGAAACACTCCTTCATCAGCTTTAGCTTGAAATTTTGCTAAATATTTCTTGTCATTATTATGTATATAGCAAATACAACCAAAAACTCAAAAATAATCAACTTTAAGTTTCTTCCCTTTGAGTAATTCATAGGGAGTCTTTCCCTTTAGTTTATGTATCAAACTTCTATTCAGCACATAGTTGGAGGTGTTCACCGCCTCTGCCCAAAAGGATAGAGGAAGGTGAGCATCTGACAACAATGTAGTGGCAGATTCAATAAGGGTTCTATTTTTCCTTTCAGCTACCCCATTTTGTTGAGGAGTTCTAGGAGCTGAGAAAGTATGCTTGATCCCTTCACTCTGACAGAACTCTTGCATAAGAAGAGAATCAAACTCTGTCCCATGATCACTTCTGATCAGGGCAATGTGAGTATTGAACTCAATCTGTATACATTTGAGAAACTCTGTCAGACACTTAAAGTTATTAGACTACTTCCTTAGAAAGAACACCAAAGTGAATCTAGAGAAGTCATCTACAACTACTAAAGTGTAGGATTTCCCTCCTAGGCTTTGTACTGTGATGGGTCCAAAAAGATCCATGTGTAACAGATACAATATCCTAGGTGAATCACTCTTATTAAGTGACTTAAAGCTGTTTTTAGTTTGCTTGCCTAATTGACAAGCCCTGCGGAGTCCTTCCTTCTTGTAGGGGCCAGAAGGTAGTCCTCTAACAAGGTTGTCCTTGGATAGCCTAGCAATAGTTCTAAGGTTTAGGTGTCCTAGTCTCTTATGCCATAAAATATTTGGTCTACTGACAGAATTAAACAGGCAAATATCTACATTAGTTGAAAGAAAATCTACTAGATAGATGTTACCTTTCCTTTTACCTGTCAACACAGTTGTGTTGTCCTCTGACTTGATTTTGCATAATGCTTTGCAGAAGGTCACCTGGTAGCCTTCATCACACAGCTGACTGATGATTATTAAGTTGTGCTTCAGTCCTTCCACATAAGCTACCTTTTTGAAAGTTACTGATCCAATCTGGACTGCACCATATCTTTTAGTCTGTCCAAAGTTTGAATCACCAAAGATAACTTTGGGTCCAAGCTTGGCTCTAAAGGATATGAGGTTGTCCTTGTTCCCTGTCATGTGCTTAGAGCACCCACTATCCAAGTACCATTGCTGGTTAGATGTTGGATAAGATCTTGGGACACAGCAGCAGCAGCAAGAACAGGAGCTGAAGAAGAAGCAATAGCAGCAACAGTAGACAGGCTCATAGACACAGCAGCAACAGCAGCAACAGGAAGACTCATTTCATAGGGCATCTCCCCCTGCCTAGATTCAGACAAGGCTGGATCAAGGCATACTGCTGTAGTGGCTGCCTAAGGGAATAGAGATGAGAGTCTGGCAGAGAGAGCTGCCACTACCAGGTGTAATGGAGCCAAGGTGGTCTCCAGAAGAAGAGATAACCTGGGGGCTAGCAGTTCATACAACCTGTCAGCAAGGGCTGGAATGTCCACTTGCTCAAGGATGACTGGAGCAGAGGTAGAAGATGGAGGAGCAGCTGAGGGTGAGGGTAGTGGAGAACTGGTGAATGGTGGAAGGGATAGCTGAGGTGTGGGTAAGGTGGATATGGAGGACAGTGGGATGGAGATAGATGGGGTGAATAAGGGTTGGTCAATAATTTCCTGTAGAAGGTCTTGATAGGAAGTGGAGGAGGAGGGTAGCTCAGGAGGAGAGGATGGAGAGTCATCCATAAAGGAATCATCAATGAGGGTGAAGGATGGAATGGAGGGTGATGAAGTGGCATCTGGTTGAGGATAAGAGAATAGTGGATGGAATTGTTCTTCTGATGTTGGAAGTGTAGGTACTGGAGATGGTGTGGATGTTGGAGAGGGGCTGGAGATGATGATGGTGGATGGAGTTTGAATGGTAGATGGTATGGGAAGGGATGGAATTGGAGGAGGAGGAGGAGCAACAACAGCAGGCAGGTCATCTGCGGGGGCAGAGACCTTTGGGGAAGTGACTCTGAGAGTCCTTGTGCCTGAAGGAGTGATGGGGGAGGACCTGCTGGGCTTGCTGATTTGTCTGTCCCATTTTCCAAAGAGGGCACAAGATAGTCTCTTGGAAGCATTGATATGGATTCCAGAGGAGAGCAGCAAAGCAGGGCACCTGTGCTGCAGAAACACCCCAATAACCCTTCCAAAGTTGACAAAACTTTTGTTGATTTTCTTCTTGATAAGGTCAAAGAAGACTTCTCACCAATTCAATTTTTTTCTGTCTACAAGGGCTCCTATGAGGCAGAGTTGATACCTTGAGATTGTATCATGGGCAGAGTGCTTAGCTAGTAACACTTTCCCAACAACATCTGCCAAGAATCTGTATTCCACAGATAGGTTCTTTTTCAAGAGCTTGCTAGGGTTGGCCTCAGAATGACCCATTCTGGCAAGCAGGTCAGTATACTCTTCTCCAAACAAGTCAGCAGAATCTTCACCATTCCTCAACTCAAAAACCTCTGATAAGATTGCTGGGGTTAGAGGTACCTGTGTGCCATATATTGACCCAACAATGGTGGAGTTGTCTTGATTGTGGGCAATGTAGACCCATTCCTTGATCTCATCAGATGCGAGCTTGATCCTTGTGGTCATAATTGCAGTCAGGTTCTGCTCCTTGAATAGCCCCAAAATATCTTGAAAGACCTGGTCGGTTGTGCTGAAGGATTCCATGTCAATGTCGAAGCCAGCATCAAACTTCATGGCAGCAAGAACAGCAACAGACACAGCCATGGGTACCTGCAAAAATTCAACAAACAAAACGACCAAGAGTAGAACTGTTTGGAGGGAAAGAAAATTCTTGCAGAGAAATCGAAAGCGCAAAGGAGAACGACGGCGAAAAATGAATTTTATATTAGGGTTCGACGCAGAATTGGAAAGATCGTTGAACTCAGTTCGACGATCGAGGCTTCTAAAGGAATCTGAAGAGTCTTCAACATCGTCGATCTCCGTTCGATGATATTGGAGAGCGTCGAGCTCTGTTCGACGATCGTTCAGAGAACAAAATCGTCGAGCGCCGTTCGAGGATCGTTGACCGGAAGAGATAGTTCATACTATCTGGGAAACGCTGAACTCAGATCGACGATTTTAGACATCGTCGATCTCCATTCGACGATCTGGGGGAAAATCGTCGAGCACAGTTCAGAGACCAGAAAAACTCTAGACACTAAGAAAAATCAGGATGTTTGCCTAGTCTTGGTCAATTTTTAAGCTTTCAAAATCTTGGATATTATTTAAGACTTCCTCCATCTAACATTCCTAACTGATTTAGGAAGAAGGTGTGTTTATTTTCATCCAAGGGCTTGGTGAAAATATCTCCCCTTTGTAAATCAGTTGAGATATATTGTAGTTCAATTTTATTCTTTTCAACATTATCCCTTAAGAAATGGTGCCTAATCTCTATATGTTTTGTCCTACTATGGAGGACTGGATTTTGAGCTATAGAAATAGCACTGGTGTTGTCACAAAAGATTTTAGACTTCTCTAAGTTGTAGCCATAGTTTAGGAGTTGGTTTTGAATCCACAAGATTTGTGAACATCAACTGCCTGCAGCCATATATTCAGCTTCAGCAGTTGAAGTTGACACAGAAGTTTGTTTCTTACAAAACCAAGAGACAAGTCTGTCACCAAGGAACTGACAAGTTCCACTGGTGCTTTTCCTGTCAATTCTGCATCCAGCATAATCAGCATCAGAGAATCCAGTTAAATCAAATGCTGAATCTTTTGGATACCAGAGACCTAGATTTGGACAACTTTTAACATACCTGAGAATCCTCTTTACTAGTGTTAGGTGTGACTCTCTAGGGCATACTTGGAACCTAGCACATATACATGTAGCAAACATTATATCTAGTCTACTAGCTGTAAGATACAGTAAAGATCCAATCATTGCTCTATATGTTGTCTGATCAACAGGTTTCCCATGTTCATCAGCATCCAATACAGCATTAGTAGGCATGGGTGTTTTCATACAAGATGCTTCAGACATGCCAAATTTCTTAACCAATTCATTTGCATATTTGGTTTGAGAAATAAAAATGCCTTCAGCATGCTGCATGACTTGCAATCCTAGGAAGAAGGATAGCTCACCCATGCTACTCATCTCAAATTTAGAATGCATTAGGTTGGAAAACCTTCTGCACAATTTGGAGTCAGTAGAACCAAAAATAATATCGTCTACATAAATCTGTACTAGTAGGGTATGGGACTTATGGGTTCTAATGAAAAGAGTTTGGTCTAATCTACCCCTTATAAAACCATTTTCTAAAAGAAAGCATGCTAGGGTCTCATACCATGCTCTAGGAGCTTGCTTGAGACCATATAATGGTTTATTCAGTCTAAAAACATAATCAGGATAAGTTGGAGAGATAAAACCTGGAGGTTGTCTGACATATACTTCCTCTTTGATGTCTCCATTTAGAAATACACTTTTGACATCCATCTGATATACCTTGAAGCCTTTATGTGCTGCATAAGCTAAGAATATTCTGATGGCTTCCAATCTTGCAACTGGTGCAAAGGTCTGGTCGTAGTCTATTCCTTTTCTTGAGAATATCCCTGAGCAACTAGCCTTGCCTTGTTTCTTACAATTACTCCTTGATCATCCAGTTTGTTTCTAAATACCCACTTTGTTCCAACAATGGAGTGATCCTTAGACTTTGGCACTAGTTCCCATACTTTATTCCTCTAAAATTGATGCAACTTCTCTTACATTGCAATGATCCAGTGTGGATCTTGCTCTGCATCTTGAATGGACTGAGGTTAAATTTGAGATAGGAAGCAGGTGTGCAACAGGTTTTGGTTGACCTGATTTCTGGTTTGCACACCAGCTGAGATGTCTCCAATTATTTGGGAAATTGGATGGTCTCTTGATGTTACTAAATCAACAGGGGGTGTTGATTGTTCACCAACCTGTGTTGTTGTTTCCTCTTGTGGTACAACAACTGGCTCTTCAAGTTGATCTCCAATATGTTGAGCACTTTCTTCATCTTCACTGCTTTCAGCCCCTTGGGTAACCTGTAGCTTGTTCAGGTCTTCAACTAGAGAATGCTCCTGCAAGGGTTCTATGGTAGAAGAGATCTTCTCCTTGAAAGACATGTTAGATTCATCAAATGATATATGAACAGATTCCTCAATTTTTAAAGATGATTTATTATAGACCCTATAAGCCTTGCTGATCATGGAGTATCCCAGAAACACTCCTTCATCTGCTTTAGCTTGAAACTTTGCTAAATATTTCTTGTCATTATTATGTATGTAGTAAATGCAACCAAAGACTATGAAATAATCAACTTTAGGTTTCTTCCCTTTGAGTAATTCATAGGGAGTCTTTCCCTTCAGTTTATGTATCAGACTTCTATTCAGCACATAGTTGGAGGTGTTCACTGCCTCTGCCCAAAAGGATAGAGGAAGGTAAGCATCTGACAACAATGTAGTGGCAGATTCAATAAGGGTTCTATTTTTCCTTTCAGCTACCCTATTTTGTTGAGGAGTTCTAGGAGCTGAGAAAGTATGCTTGATCCCTTCACTCTGACAGAACTCTTGCATAAGAAGAGAATCAAACTCTGTCCCATGATCACTTCTGATCAAGGCAATGTGAGTATTGAACTCAATCTGTATGCATTTGAGAAACTCTGTCAAACACTTAAAGTTATCAGACTTCTTCCTCAGAAAGAACACCCATGTGAATCTAGAGAAGTCATCTACAACTACTAAGGTGTAAGATTTCCCTCCTAGGCTTTGTACTGTGATGGGTCCAAAAAGATCCATGTGTAACAGATACAATATCCTAGGTGAATCACTCTTATTAAGTGACTTAAAATTATTTTTAGTTTGCTTGCCTAATTGACAAGCCCTGCAGAGTCCTTCCTTCTTGTAGGGGCCAGAAGGTAGTCCTCTAACAAGGTTGTCCTTGGATAGCCTAACAATAGTTCTAAGATTTAAGTGTCCTAGTCTCTTATGCCATAAAATATTAGGTCTACACACAGAATTGAACAGGCAAATATCTACATCTGTTGAAAGAAAATCTACTAGACAGATATTACCTTTCCTTTTACCTGTCAACACGGTTGTGTTGTCCTCTGACTTGATCTTGCATAATGCTTTGCTGAAGGTCACCTGGTAGCCTACATCACATAGTTGACTGATGCTTATTAAGTTGTGCTTCAGTCCTTCCACATAAGCTACCTTCTTGAATGTTATTGATCCAATCTGGACTGCACCATATCCTTTAGTTTGTCCAAAGTTTGAATCACCAAAGATAACTTTGGGTCCAAGCTTGGCTTTAAAGGGTGTGAGGTTGTCCTTGTTTCCTGTCATGTGCTTAGAGCACCCACTATCCAAGTACTATTGCTGGTTTGATGTTGGATAGGTCTTCACCTGGTCTTCTTCAGGTTGAGTCTCTGAGTCTGACTCTGACTCTGACTCTTCTTCATCTGAATTATGTTGTGAGGCATTGATTGCCATCATGCAGAACTCCTTCTCTTCTGCATCATCTTCATCATCACTGGAGCTGGATGAGGCTTCTGACTCGTCTTCAGTTTCACTCCAGGATTCAGCAACAAATCCCTTCCTAGTGTGTTTGTTTTTGCTTGAGGAGGGTTTCCCATTGCCATTCCTCTTGAAGTCTTTCTCCTTTCTTCTTTCTTTCTTGTCCCTTCTGTCCTTGTTTTTGTTTTCTGGACAGTCAGGTACAATATGCCCTGGTTTCCTACAACCAAAGCAGATAATTTCCTTATTATTTGATTTATCATACCTTTGCTTATCATACTCCTTGTATGATCTCTTTCTGAAGTCCTTTCTGGCCATCTTGTAGAATCTTTTGGCCAACAGACTGAGCAGTTCATCATTGCCTGTGACTTTGTCTTCAGGCTGATCTTCAGTTGCCTTGAAGGCTATTGTCTTCTCTTTTCTTGTGGTTGGTGAGGCAGCCTTCTGTTCTTCTTCTCTATTCTTAATGAGTAGCTCATAAGATTTGAGCTTACCCAATAGAGCTTATGTGGTGATCTCATTTAAACTTCTGGCATCTTTGATTGGCCAGATTCTTGAATCCCAAGTGCTAGGGAAGCACATTAGAATTTTGTCATTGAGTTCAGTCAGTGATATCTCCTTATCCAAAGTCCTGAGTTCACTGACTATCAGACTGAGTCTATTGTACATATCTCCAACTAACTCAGCTTCTCCCTTCTTGAAATTCTCATATTGAGATATGAGGTGGGATCTCCTGTCCTTTCTCTCATCAGCTGAGCCTGAGACTATTTCAGAGAGTTTATCCCAGATTTCCTTTGCTGAATTGCATTCAGCCACCTTTTGAAAGATGTCATCAGACATGGTCTGGGCTAAGATGTTCATAGCCTTGGCATCAGCTACCTTCCATTTCTTGATATCAGCATCTGTTCCTGATCTAGGTGGAACAACATTTGTACTTGAGTTCTCTGGAGGTCTTGGACAAACTGTCAAAACAGAATTAAAAATATCATCGTCAATAGAATTCATGTATAATCTAATCCTTGCTTTCCAAAGTGCAAACTTGGATAGATTGTACACTGGAGGTCTGGTGCTAGCATAATCTTTGTTTTGGGCCATGATTTGTGAGAACAAAATCTAATAATAAACTCAAAAGAAAACAGATCTAACTAGGAATCTTTGGGTTCAGGTGTTAGCCTGTGCAACCACCAATGTGTGGTATGTTTAACCAACCTCCCTCTGATACCAATTGAAAGTGCAGCTAGATCTGATATACTCTAGAGGGGGGGTGAATAGAGTATATCGTGCTTGAAAACTTTTTACAACAATTGTTGTAATCTGAGTGAACAGAGAAGCAAATATTAAATCTAATCACAGAGTAACCTACAAAGGAAATTAATCACAGATCCTAACTAATCACAAAACAATCACAGCCAGAAATAAAAGATAAAGACAAGCAAGCCAGAAGACACAAGGAGCTATAGTGGTTCCCCTAAACCTGAGTACATCCACTCTTCTACCACCCTAGGTAGGAATCCACTGCAGGATGAGTTGATCAGGTGTCCCGGGCACCAATGAGCTTTTGATAAGGTGCTCAAAAACCAAATCAGATTTTTTGATCAGGTGTCTTGCCACCAATGAGCTTTTGACAAGGTGCTCAAAAACCAAGCACAAACTTTTGAAGGGAGTTTGAAAAACCCTTTACAGAGATGGGGATGAGAGAGTTATGGAAGTCTTCTCTTTCTCAAAGCAGCTGAGAAGACTATGTGGATTTGATGTTGTCAAAGCTCCCCCTGAGTTCTTGAGATGTTCAGGAAATGAAGCTTTGCTGTATGGTGATAGGCCTTCAGAAGTTGATCTCCAACAAATGATGATTTCAGCAACAGCTGAAATGTTAGGTGTCTGGAGTCTTTGAGAGATGTTGGCCTTGAACACTTGAATCAAAGGTGATCTGAAGATTTCAAATTTGTTGATCTCATTTTGTGTGTGTTCTTGAGAGGATTCTTTGAGACAGAGAATATTTTTTGTTCTTGTTCTTCTTGTCTGTGTTGTCTATTCTGGTCTGTGTTCTGAGTGATGGAGAGATTCAAAATCTTGTATTTTATTCTCTGGTACTGAATAGAAAATCATCCTCTGTCAAGAATAGCCATTAGCCTGTCATTAATTGCATCCTTAATTGCAAATGTCTTCTGGGGGAAAGTCCAAAGAAACATTCCTTGATAATCCCTTGAAACTTGGTCCAGAATAAATAAAAACGGCTAGAAAATCTTCTGAATTAATTGCTGAATAACTCAACTGTTCTGAATTTGAATCTTGAAAGATCCTTGAAGTCATCAGAAAATCGTCGAACTGAGCTCTGCTATCGTCGAACTGAGTTCAGCGATTTGGACTAATACAGCAACAAAAATCGTCGATCTGAGCTCAAAGATCGTCGAACTGAGCTCAGAGATAGAGATCCAATACTGAGTCAAGATCGTCGAACTAAGCTCGCAGATCGTCGAAGGGAGTTCGACGATTTGTTGAAGTTGAGCTCAGCGATCGTCGAATGGAGTTCGACGATTCGTCGAAGATGAGCTAGACGATCGTCGATTGGAGTTCGACGATTCATCGTACTGAGCTCGACGATATGACTTAGTCTCCAAACTGAAAATCCTTGGTCTTGAGGGCAGCTTCCAAACCTAAGTTCTATCCCTTAGACTCAATTCTAATTGACCTTTAGATCTATACATGAGGTCAAAAACAGGTTTCCTAGAGACATAGTGATCCTGACCCAAATTAGTAATAGGGTGTTCCAACAGAAGGCATTATTTACATCCAGCTGGGAAATCGGCCAGTCCCGGTTGACAGCCACAGAGAGAAGGACCCGTATGTTTCTGAGACAAGCAACGGGAGAGAATGTATGGAAATAATCAACACCATAGGTCTGAGTGAATCCTTTAGCCACCATGCAGGCTTTGTAGCGATCCACACTGCCATCGGGGAGGAATTTCACCAAAAAAAACCCAACGATAGCCCACAACATCTGTGCCAACAAGAGGAGGAACAAGAGTTCAGGTACCCCGTTCAGTGAGAGTAGCGATCTCGTCATCCATGACAGCCTTCCAATGCGGAAGGGTAAGAGCTTCCTGATAGGAGCGGGGGGTGGAAGTAGAAGAGATAGCCAGAGCAAAGTCCTTGCGAGCAGGCGTCAGACGATCATAGGAAACAACAGTAGCAAGAGGATGCTGGGTACAAGCCTGAACCCCTTTGCGAAGGGCAATTGGAAGGTCCAGGTCAGCAGGTACCTTAGTATCCGGAGCATCCGTGGTGGAGAAAGCTGGCCCGAGAGAAGAGGGCGACGACATCGAAGAGGAGGAAGGTGGAGGAGAAGGAGCGGGGTAAGATGGTGGAGATAGGGGAGATGGTGGAGATGGTAGAGGTGGCAGAACATTAGCAGGAGTTGAGGGAATAGTGGGGTTGGTGAGAGAAGGAGAATTAGCCGGAGGAGAGGAAGAAGAGGAAGAGAAGTAAGAGGCATTTTCAAAAAAGGTAACATCCGCAGAGACAAATTGTTTGCGGGTGACAGGGTCAAAGCAACAATAACCTTTCTGAGTGGGAGAGTACGCCAGAAAGATACATTTGGTGGACTGAGGTGTGAGTTTTCCGCGGGTGGTAGAGGGAGCATGCACAAAGGCTGTGCATCCAAAGATACGTAGGGGAAGAGGAAAGGGTTCTTTGCCTGGATAGAGAATGGAGAAAAGAGTTTGAACATGGAGAACGGTGGAGGGAATACGATTGATGAGATAGCAAGAGATGAGAACAACATAGCCCCAGTAGGAGCGAGGGACATGCATTTGCGTAAGCAGAGTGCGAGCGACATCAAGGAGGTGACAGTTTTTGTGTTCCGCCACTCCATTTTGTTGGGAAGAGTAAACGCAACTGTTTTGATGAATAATCCCATGTTTCGTACAGAAAGAGGAAAAGGCTTGACTAAGATATTCTTTTGCGTTATCCTAGCGTAAGATTTTAATGGACACGTCAAACTGAGTTTGAATTGAATGATAAAAGGATGTCCATACATCAAAAAGTTCAGAATGGTCTCGTAAGAGATATACCCAAGTACAGCGAGAAAAGTCATCAATGAACGTAACAAAGTAAGAACTACCCCGCCCAACGATAAGGGTAGGAGCAGGACCCCAGATGTCAGAGTGAACAAGATCAAACGGACGGGTAGATCCACGATCTTGCTTTGGTGGAAAGGAAGAGCGGTGATGCTTGGCAAGTTGACAGACGTCACTATTAAGAGGAGGATGTTGGGAAGGGAGGTGGGGGAGAAGTTGGCGAAGAAGGCGAGGGGGGGCATGACCAAGGCGAAGATGCCATTGGAGAAGATCTGTAGAGGAGGAGGAGAAGGCAGATAGAGCAGAGACATTGTCGAGGAAGTAGAGGCTGCCGCTCTAAGTCCCAGTAGCAGTCGTCCGTTGGGAGGCCGGATCCTGAAAATAACAAGAGGTAGGAGTGAATGTGACGGAGCACTATAGTTGCTTGCATAAAGAGGTAACCGATAATAAATTATAAGGAAACTCTGGCACATAGAGGGTATCGACAAGGCATAGAGACAGAGTGCCTTGAACCATGCCCGTCCCATTGACCGGGGAGGAAGAACCATCCACAACTATGACAGGGCGCAACCAGTCATGTGTGTCTAGATGAGAGAAATATTGAGGATTGCCTGTCATATGACTTGTAGCACCAGAATTGATCAACCATCTTCCGCGAGTAATAGTGTGGGCACTACCAGAAGAGAGGACCACCGAGGCGGACGGCTCAGAGGAAGTGGAATCCATTGAAGAGAGACGGCGAGAGAACAACAAGTCGCGGCGGCTAACACAAGTCACAAGCCGGGCGGACAGAAGCAGGTCGCGCAGCGATGAAGGCCGCAGTGGTCAGAGAACAGATTCGCAGCGGTCACGGTGACAACACACCAGCGGCCACGACCAAGAATAAGAGCAAATCAGGGAAGGAAGTCGAGCGGCCCGAGGAAGGCCGTGTGGGTAAGAGAGGAAAAAGTCGTACGACAAAAGATTAGGCTGTGGCGACTAGCAAGCAGGAGCGGCAAAAAGGAAACAGGGCTCAGCGCCGAAGAAGTAAGAGAGGAAACAAGGTCGCGACGACTAAAAATAGTTCGCAGTGACTAATAAGATGAGCAACAAGCCACGCGAATAGTGCAGCGGTTAGAAGAGGATACAAACCGCGAAAACAGGTAGCGGAAAGCAGAATCAAGCCATGAGAACAGGGCATGGAAAGGGACAATCCGCGCGAATAGAGCAAGGGTCAGAGCAGGACCCATGCCGCGAAGACAGGTCACGGACTGAAGAAACAAGCCGCGAGAGCAAAGAGCGCGCACACAATCAGGAGGAAAGGACCGAGTCCTCTGATACCATGTGCGAACAGAAAAAAATAAGCCAGAAAGTGGTGTAATGTAAACTTTATTATTCCAAAAAGGTATCTATTACAAAGGAATGACCTCCCTTATATAGAATGGAGGAGAGAAGAGAGAATACAAATAAGAGATGTTGGACTAAAAAAATTACAGGACACAAGCGGACTATAAAGACACAAACCGCACAAGCCGTGCGGTTAGACAGAAGGGATAACCACTCGGCTACTACCACAGAGAGAGAGATCGTCATGGGAGACTGCTAGATCGCCCGTTCTCCAAGTCGCCAGAGACAAACCGCTAGATCGCTTGGACCTCAGACAGCAACACACAACAACCAAACCGCTTAAGGGTAACAACAAAACCGCGCGGTTATCAACCCGCCAAGCCAGACCGCCAGACCGCCCGGTCACCAACTTCAACAACATACGATTAAGAGAATTATTTTGGAGAAATTAATTAGAGGTCACATATTTTCTGAAAAATTATGGAAATTAGTATCTAGTAATATATCTCTGATATTTAGTGATCAAAATTTTTGGGTGGCCATTACTTGAGTAGATCATATAGTTCATGTTCAAAACTGCCCATGGCCAAACATTTGGAAAAAATCAATAAATAAAAATTAATTAGAAAAATTATGATTCTCTGATTTTAGACTAAACTTGTTATGATATACCTATGGTAAATTTTATAGGAGATTTGGAAGACAATCCGGAGTACCTCCTTTATACATCTCATATAGTATAGAGTAGTCTGCATATAGTAACTGCGGAAACTGAACTAGAGTGGGTAATGAATTTGAAGAGTTGAATCCTTAGTAGGTTGCTGGGTTGGGTAAATAAATGAGAGATCTGATCAAGGGTAGAAAACAATAATATTAAGTGCCTTGCGAAAGGGAGCTTTGTGCGTAATCCCATCATAGTTCCTAGTGCTTTCGAGAGCCCTTCACGGGGAATACCTTGGGCAGTCCTGGGCTAACATAAACCTTAGGAATAATTTGGGCAAGAGTAACCATAATAATAGTTTCACCTTACACTCACACTTGTACACGTAGGGAGATGAATTGGTAGTGAAAGGATAGCGTTGCCCCGTGGCCTAAGCGCTTACTGGTAGAGTTAAATGGACTCGGTATTGATTTGGAAGTCCGGGGAGCTGGATGCTCGGGGACTTGGAAAAAAGAGACTTGATTAGTCCAGGGAGCCGTGGGCTCGGGAATATGGTGAACTAGTAGGCTTGGTAGTCTAAAGAGCTGGAGGCTCGGTACTATAATTAGATACAACTATCAAGGTTGCATGTGCATAACAGTGGTGGGTCCTCGATATTGGACGATCGAACACACCGTCATCGGTACGTTGACTCGGGGAGACTGGCTGGTTTGCTAGGAATAGTATGGGAATGTACGAGAGGGGCTAGACTGGGTAGTATGTTTACCAGTCTAGGAGTGGAGAGGCCCAACCCACTGTCTCCGTTGGCCACGACAAGAGGCTCCTGAGAGTTTAGCTAACTCCAAAAAGGGGAACTAAAGGTCTGTGCGCATAGAGTCGTGTGTGTGAGTTTCACTGCATGTGCATACCATAGCATACTTGCACGTCATAGCATAATCATTGCATTTAACCCCGGACACCTATCGTATAAAATGGTATGGGACGTTTTATACGATAGGCCCTGTAAAACGACCCCTTGGTCTATAGGGGTAATCCCTATAAATCAACGGTTATATTTATCGTTGCTCTTACTTACTCTTCTTACTGCTTTTACTTACTTGCTACTCCTTACTGTTTACTTTTGTTACACACTTGTTTACTCATGTTTAATTATTGTGATATCCCTGCCATACTTTATTATTTTATTCCTTAGAGTAGATGTCACCTGCTTGATTACACCCTGCTTTTGGTCCTCCTTTTCACTCCTCTCCGCCCGGTGCCTAGGAGCCACGGGTAGAGGGGTGGGGGATTGTTGACTGAGTCTAGTTTGAGTGACGGTCGTTTGACCACCATATTTTAGGTGCTCCGGATGGGAGACAGGGAACAGCCCCGGGAGACGCAACACCAGCAGGGTATGGTGCAGATGGAGATGGGCCAGTGTAGCTCGGGTGGACAGGCATCCGGATTCGTGAGTGGAGCCGAGTATTAGTAGTTTTACTTTTATGAGTGGATTATAGTGAGGTTTTCATGTACCGGGCTTAAGCCCGTATTCACTTTCTCGCGATGTGGACTATTTATTTGTCAAGTGATTTCCTCTTTCTATTGTGGACTTGGATGCTTACACTTTCATTCATTATACATTTTGTCGATGGTGATCGATTTGGCCGGCAGGATCGACGTTTTGTAGTGATGACCTTCTCGGGTGCAAAAGTGTCACCGCAAAGCGGCGGTTCTGGGCCTAAGACCCCTGTGGTTGTAGCAAAAAAATGGGTTCTTACAAGTGGTATCAGAGAGGAAACTTCGATCCGACAGAATGTAGTCCACAAAATATGGGACACCCCGCACGGGCTTAGTTTGAGGACAAACTAGCAGCGAATGCAATGGTGTGCCCATGAGAGGAATCACGTGCAATGCTCACCAGTAACAAAGAGTTTTAGGTCAATTTACTAAACTTAAGACCATCTTTTGTAGGGTGCAACGAATCTTCCCCTGCTGCAGGGGACACCTCCAGCCCCGAATGTGATTCCACCCCCGCCGGCTACGACCCCATTGCAGCATACGGAGCTGGGACAAACTTTGACAACCATCTTGGAGGCCTTTAGGGCACAGCAGGCTCCGGCTCCTCAGCCAAACCCCGGAGCGAACTGGTTTAGTGCATTTCGGGGCCTTGCCCCACCATCCTACTTGGGGACAGAGACGGCAGTGCGCACGGAGGAGTGGCAAGACATTATGTACGAGATGTTGGTGGGAATACAGTGCCCGGTGGACCTGGCAGTATAGTTGGTGGTTTCTTGTCTGGAGTCGCATGCGAAGAGGTGGTGGAAGTCAGTGATGGACACCACTTATGCGAGAGTGGAGATTGCAGACATTACTTGGGAGGAGTTTAGGGCGGCACTACTGGAGCATTTTGTGCCGCAGTCCGCAAGGGATGAATTGGAGGATAGATTCTTGCAATTGAAGCAAGGGAACATGACAGTTCTGGAATATCACCGGGAGTTTACTCATTTGGCCCGATTTGCGGATTCTTACAAGATGGATGATGTGGGTTACGCCAAGAGGTTCTACGAGGGCCTCCGTGATGACCTGAGGCAGGCCCTCTTGTTCGTGTCTGATGGTACCATGGCCAGGATCTTGGAGATGGCCAAGAAGCTGGAGGAGGACCAGCTTGCAGTCCGGGGCAGGAAGAGACATGGGGATGATGCAGTGCTAGGAGGGAGAAGGGAACCGCAGAGGGGCCGGGTCATGGGAGAGAGAAGGAACGAGGATCAACCCCGTCAGGAGGAAAGGCAGGAACCAAGGGAGCAGGCAGTGCTGGCCCCGTAGCCGCTACAGATGAGGGAGGTGCCCAGGATAGGTCAGGGACCACCCACACCATAGTGGTGCTATCAATGCCATCAGCCAGGGCACATTCGGATTAATTGCCCGATGAGGAATGGGGCCATACCTGCTGCACAGGGTGGCCCACCAGCTCACCAGATGGGAGGTCGTGGACGTGGTCGCGGACACAGATTTCAGGGCGGTGAACACAGGCAGGATGGGGAGTAGGTCTACGCTCTGGACTTAGCGTAGCCCCGAAACCCGAACAGGGTTATTGCAGGTATGAGAGTAATTTTTAGTATTGGTAGATTAATTACACAACCTAGGTTAGAAAACTTTAGACCTAAGCTGTTTTTCCTTTAACTAATTTAGGAATAGTGATGGCATGCGACAAACCTGCCCGTACCCTATTCGACACGGAGGAATCACACAACTTTGTGTCGAAGAATTTCATTAAGGATCTGGGCTAGATTCGATATTATACGGGAGATGCCAGGAGGGTGCGTCTCCCCAATGGGATGGAGATCCAGTCCACAGAGAAGTGCCTCCTGACGGTTACCATAGACAGGTTAACACTCGAGGCCCCGACGACGATCCTGAGAATGACGGACTTCGACCTTGTCTTGGTCATGACATGGCTTGTCTGGAACCATGCCCAGATTGACTGCCCAGCGAGGAGGGTCTTGCTGAGACACGACGACACTTATACGACATTCGAAGGTACTACTCCGGTTTCCCACCGCCTCCTTTCATCTATTCGGGCCGTCAAGGCCCACATGCAGGGAGACGAGGTATATCAGGTGCTATTCGAGATGACTGAGGAGAAGGACCAGGTTGAGTGTCGATCATAAATCGTCGAGTTTCGATCGTCGATCGTCGAGTGTCGATCGTCGAGCATGGGGTACACTGCCTGTGACACGGGCGTGTCACAGGGCGTGTCCCGCTGTGTTAAGAGGTCGATGATTTTCTCTCGACTTGGTGTTGAGTGGGTTACACGCCCTGCGTCACGGGCGTGTCTTGGACGACACGGGCGTGTCCTGGCCGACACGGGCGTGTACCGCGTGTCATAGTGAGCTCCATTTCCATGATAATGGAGGAGAGAGAAATGAGGAAGAAGAGGGAAGGAAACTGTTCGGCCAAGGGCAGGCTAAAGGCCACATTTAATGGCTGAATTCAATTCCACAGGTAAGGGGAGAAGTTTCCAGCCGTTTCCCTGGCCGTCAGACTTGGTTCAGCCCCCCCTCCTCCATGGCCGAGCCTAGCCATTAATGGCTTTGAAGGACATTAATGATCCAGCCCCTCCTCTCCCCATCTGAGGCTTTAAACACCACCAGTGAATTGAGAGGAGCCTTTCCCAATCCTTACCCGAAGAAATCGAGCCTCCCCACCTTGCAGTTGCAGAAATTGAGCGACGCCAATTTCAGAAATGGATTCCCGACGATCTTCCCGACTTCAGGCCGCCGGCAAGGTCCAATCCTCTTGCTCTCTGTCTGTGCTAGATCTAGGATTCATCAGCTAAAGAGAACGGGCTCAATTGAGCCCGATCGGGAGAGATTTCTCACCGAAATTCCACGAAAACGAACGTATCGGGTTCGCCGGAGTAGGCCCCTCCAGCGGCCGTGTCGCTGCCCGGCGATAGCCACCACCTCGACGGAGGCGGTGGTGGTGGTGTCCGGCCAGGGAGGTGGTCGGGGCGGCCGGAAAGTCGGCTGGAAGAGGCTCTAGGTAGGGCCAATCTCGGCCCTTGGCTGGAGGTTGAGGATGAGTGGATGACGTCCGTTTTTGATCAAGTAATTTCATGATATTAATTGATTTCTTGGAGATTATTAGCAGTCAATAGTTTTAATTATTTAAAATACTTAGAGGCCTCTACTGTAAAAGTGTCCTACATGAACAATGTAGCCCTTGATGTCTATTGTAATTTAAAATTGATTTCACTCAATTTGGAGTCCTGGTGTGACCACATCACTTGTTTTGGTGCAACCTATACATAGGCATGACCAGACATTAGAATTAGTGCTTACACCAAACCACTCATCCAAATGCTTTGAAGTTTTGAACATAGGCTCCTCATAGCCTACCTCTTAGACTGTCCAAAAATAAGAATTTTTGAAAAATAGTTTTCTATAGTTTTTAGAAAAAATTTAATAAATCGATTATAAATCAATTAGGTGTCATAAACACCTCAAATTCCCCCCAAATTTGGGTGGGTAGTCTAAGAGAGCATGTTAGGGCTCTGGTAAAAATTTCATCTCCTTTGGAGATGTTCTGATTAGGTATTGATCCAACCCTAGGTATACCCTTATAGGGTTATTTAGGTCAAAGAGCTATTTTTGATGTTTGAGTGGTCAAATCACCTCAACAGAGGCTGTGATTTTTACCACTGACTTGGCAGGACCATTATCACCCTCTTAGGGAATATGGAGTGGTTTAGGATTGTTTTACCCTTGGATCCAAACTCAAACCCTAAGGGAGGGCTTTTGAGGGTTGTGAAGGGCAAGGGGTCAATTAAACTTGAAAGGATTTGAAACTTGGGAGAGAGAATTCTAGGGTAGGTAGAATCCTATGGAAGAAATCTAAAATAGATTCTAAGGTGAATAGCTCCCTCAAAACCCTAACCCTAGTTTAGGGCACAAACTTTATAGTGATAGAAAATATCACTAAAACTCACTGAACAGTGATGATATTTTGGTAGAGTATTGCTTAAAGTTAGTACAAGCTCTGGAGATTTTGTTATAAATTTAGGATTATTATTTTGGATACTTCATTAACAATTTAGTAATTTGTATTATTTACGTAGAATTTTATTATGAAGTAAATACTTACTGTAAATTGATGAACTTTAGCCGAAGGACTCCTTATTATGTTTTAAAGCTCTGTGAATTTTTATGGGATTTTTGGAAGAATATTTCTAAGGGTTGCTTCATTAAGTAGTGTTTCCCATGAAAATTATTTAAATTTATTTCGGTGCCTAGCAAGCCTGAAAAATTATGATTTTTGCACAATGACCATTTCTGTAGCATATTAAGATTCTGTAATTTTTATATAATTTTCTGATAAATAATTTTGGTACTTTCTTCTTTACATATGATTAAGGGAATTATATTGGGTAAATTAATTAGAGGTCACATATTTTCTGAAAAATTATGGAAATTAGAATCTAGTAATATATCTCTGATATTTAGTGATAAAATGTTTTGGATGGCCATTACTTGAGTAGATCATATAGTTCATGTTCAAAATTGCCCATGGCCAAACATTTGGGAAAATTCAATAAATATCAAATTAATTAGAAAAATTATGATTCTCTGATTTTAGACTAAGTTTGTTATGATATACCTCTGGTAAATTTTATAGGAGATTTGGAAGACAATCCGGAGTACCTCCTTTATACATCTCATATAGTATAGGGTGCTCTGCATATAGTAACTGCGAAAACTGAACTAGAGTCGGTAATGAATTTGAAGAGTTGAATCCTTAGTAGGTTGCTGGGTTGGGTAAATAAATGAGAGATCTGATCAAGGGTAGAAATCAATAATATTAAGTGCCTTGCGAAAGGGAGCTTTGGGCGTAATCCCATCATAGTTCCTAGTGCCTTCGAGAGCCCTTCACGGGAATACCTTGGGCAGCCCTGGGCTAACACAAACCTTAGGAATAATTTGGGCATGAGTAACCCGAATAATAGTTTCACCTTACACTCACACTTGTACACATAGGGAGATGAATTGGTAGTGAAAGGATAGCGTAGGCCCATGGCCTAAGGACTTACTGGTAGAGTTAAATGGACTCGGTATTGATTTGGAAGTCCGGGGAGCTGGATGCTCGGGGACTTGGAAAAAAAGAGACTTGATTAGTCCAGGGAGCCGTGGGCTCGGGAGTATGGTGAAATAGTAGGCTTGGTAGTCTAAAGAGCTGGAGGCTCGGTACTATAATTAGATACAACTATCAAGGTTGCATGTGCATAACATTGGTGGGTCCTCGGTATTGGACGATCGAACACACCGTCGTTGGTACGTTGACTCGGGGAGACTAGCTAGTTTGCAAGGAATAGTATGGGAACGTACGAGAGGGGCTTGTCACAACCCGCATTTTCTCCGAAATTTTAGAAGTATCAGAGTAGAGGAAAACGCGCGTTGTGATGCCACGTCGGACAGGGGATAACTGTCGACGCTCAGGCAACCACTAACTGCTAAGACTAAGAAGGTTCAAAACTTGAATGTTGTGAAAAACCAATTATATTTTTTTGAGGCCGTATCCCTCGGCTTCGTGGATCAACTAGTCCACCCTTTCAAAATTATACTTATACGTAGCGGAAAATACTTTATTCTTTTTTTTTACATCCTAAGAGAGTGCTTACGCGTCCCCAGGGGACGCCTAAGACTATGCAAAACCCTAGATTTAATTTATATATCATATATAGGAAATACCCCTTTTTTTTACGCGGTTTGAAAATAGTGGTTAAGCTCTTTAGGAAGGAAAACATGATGCCTATATTTTTGATATAATAGTTAGTTTCCTTTATAGGTTTTAAAATAACTAGCAACCTAACATAAATCGTCCCAGAAGCAAGTTGAATAAACTCCAAAACAGGAAATATAGCAGTATAAGCAAAGTACAAAGCTTCTAAAAGAGAAACCACCAGTGGGCGCCAACAACTGACACGAACCCACTGGTGAGTAGGTATATATGTACTACAAGTCTAAAGAACTACCTCCCAGGAGTGAGGAAAAAGAAACTCAGCAGCAGCTACAGCACTAGCAAACTCTAGAAGATCCCTAGCCGCTCAGTCGGCTATAAACCTGAACCTGAGGCATTCAAAGAAGAGAACGCCTCAGCAAAACAATATATAAATACGAAAATGTAACAATAGCATAAGTAAGAAGTGAAACAGGTAAGGGCTAAATAAACGAGTGCAGGAAAAAAATACTCGCCATGAGTGAGTAAAAAGGGGGTGCACCAAGTGCACGGGTGAGGTCAAGCCTCTCACATTTCTGCAGGAAGGATTAGCAAGATAACAAATAAATTCAAGTATAAAGCTAGAGCAGGAAGAGCCACTTAGTACTGGAGATGGACAAAAAAATGGAAATAAGGGCCTAGACTGGTGGCAACGGTCCAACCACGTCTCACAAGCCTAAACATCTCAAGGTGCTGTGGTGGTGGCATCGGTCCAACTCAACCAAACAGCTCACATTGTCTTATTCAGACAAAAAGTAAACCACGGGTGGCGGCATCGGTCCGACCCACCTCAAAATCACATCCTGCTCCAGCACTAAGTGACTCGGAAAAGCCCTCACTAGTGGTTCCATGAACCACCGAGAAGTCACACCGGACCCTACGCACTCTCGAGCGACCCACCTAAGAGTCTTGTATTCATACCAACGGACTAGACATTGACTTCGCCCAAGCAAGAGGGTTAACACAATTAAATTGAAGGTGACACGAATCCTAGTTGAGTAAGTATTTTGATACTAAACGCGTTCCGATAATGTGATATTAGATACGACAAGGTGACTTGACCTCCAACTAAAACCTTAAAGTTAACTTACTACCACCGTACACAATTAGCTTACTACATCTCATAAACACTATACTTGGGTGGTTCGATACATACGTTAGCAAGGGGCTTAACACTAATGCGAACAAGTGAATTGACCCTAAATAAAGAAAATGACAAGAGGGTTGGGTGGCTTCGATACCCATCCGATTTTCGTTGGGACAACCCAGGGGCAACTACGGTAACATCCTTGCCAAAAAAAAACTAATGAATTTACCTCAAAGTTTCCTAGCGCCGAGATCATATCAAAGTTCTAAATGCAACAAAAATAATATCAAGATCATATCAAAATCATAACAAGAATTTCTCATGAACTAAGTAACAACTAGCATGAAGAAAAAATTTCCTTTGGCAAGAGAGTCCTTGCCTTGGTCTTAGGAGAAGATTTCGGCCAGCAGCGGGTCTAGGAATCCTGGACAAACCACCAAAAATCGGGCTAGGAGGAACCGGCCAGCACTCAATCGGCCCGCAACTCAACCACAAGGAGAACCTGGACAGAAATTAGGGTAGGAATCTCCGTTACTGCTTGGAAAAACTGAAGATGAAGAGATCCGACCGGGAAGAACATGGAGGAAATCTCAAGATAGATACCTTGGAATGGAGATCTTGACTGGAGGAGTCCGGATCCGGCCTCGAACTGGAGATCCGGGCTGATTTGGGCCGGCGAACGGGGGCTGCGGGGCTTCCGCCGCTTCTCCTTCTTCCGCTCGGGTTCCTTGCAGCCGACGGGTTGGGGGGGAATTCTAACCTAACCGATGCATAAGACTATATTTATAAGCCTATTATTTACATACACCCACTTATATATTTGCACACCACACCCTCACATATATATTTACACACACACAAAAATACACATATATATACATATATTTATACATACTCATAAATACACACTTATATATATATTCCTACACACACATATAAATATACTTATTAATTGACTAAGACAACCGCTAACCACACTAGTTACAAGCACTAAAATACTTGTACACGTCTATTAACATGCATTCGCGCACACAAATTTTCTACCCCGGACGCAAGCACACGCGCGCGCACGCACAACTTACAAACCCTGCAAGCACGTGCACGTGCAATTACGCAACGGCACGCCCACATCGCTCGCTAAGCCCTAAATGCGAAAACATGCAAATACGCTCACATAAATGACGGCTCGCTAACTAGCGACCGTCGAAAAGGCGCGAAAACTAACGTTCTCGGATTCCGACCAAATCCGCACCGTAGCTAAATACTCGGGCTACGAAAACATCGGTGAAGTCGGACACAACCTCCGACGACCACACACTTGGGCAAACCTCGCCCGAAGCCAAGGTATAGGGATTCCCTAAGAGGCTCAGCCGGGCCTCCAAAACAGACACCGGCTAGCTGGGGAAACCATACAACAGGCTAAAACCTCTAAGAACACCTAACGAGGTACTCTAACAACGGCACGAGCCGGGAATGCGCCAACGTAACGCCAACGAGGACTTAAATGATTGCCGAAAAATTCGGGGGCGTTACAGTCACTCCCCCTAAAAGAAAGTTTCGTCCCGAAACTTTACGTACACTACTACTACCAAAAGAAAGTAACAATATAAAAGTTACTGGAAATAAAACATACCCGACAAATCACGAGAACAGGCGAGGGTAAGCCTCCCTCATCGCCGACTCTAGCTCCCAAGTCGCACTTTCCAAATCTTGATTCTTCCAAAGAACCTTCACCATCGGGATAGACTTTGATCGCAGCACTCGGTCCTGAGTATCCAAGATGCGGACCGGCACCTCAAAATACGAGAGGTTGGGCTCCAACTGGGGCACGGCATCCAAGACTTGCCCTCTGCTCCGCACACACTTTCGCAGCTGGCTCACGTGAAAGACATTATGCACGCCAGGGAAGTTGGCGGGTAGATCCAACCTATAAGCTGCCACACCAATACGCTCCAAAATTCTGAATGGGCCCACATACCTCGGATCCAGCTTACGGTTCTTGCCGAACCTCTTCACTCCAACCATCGGAGACACCTTCAAGAAAACCAAATCCTCTACCGAAAATTCCAAATCAGACCTACGCCGGTTGACGTTTTTCTCATATCTTTCCTGAGCTAACCAAAGCTTTTCCCGGATGAGTTTCACTGCAACCTCCATTTCCTCTAGAGCATCAGGACCCAACAACGGCCTCTCACCGGCCTCAGTCCAAAACAACGTAGTTCTGCAGCGCCTCCCATACAATGCCTCGAAGGGAGCCATTTGCAAGCTCTCTTGGTAACTGTTGTTGTAGGCAAACTCCATGAGCCGCAAACGCTCATCCCATGCTCCACCGTGATCTAGAATGTAGCATCTGATCATATCCTCCACAATCCGGTTCACCCGCTCGGTCTGCCCATTTGTCTGAGGGTGGTAAGCGGTAGAATATCTCAAGTCTGTGCCCAAACCCTCCTGCAAACTCTTCCAGAAGCGGGAAGTAAATCTGGAGTCTCGGTCTGAAATGATGCTCACGGGAACTCCATGCAATCGGATGACCTCACTCAAATACAGCTCTGCTATCTTCTTCATCGGGTAGTCGATCTTATAAGGTACGAAGTGCGCACACTTCGTCAATCGGTCCACGATCACCCAAACTGAATCAAATCCTCTTGGAGATCTTGGTAAGCCCGTGATGAAGTCCATAGAGATACTTTCCCACTTCCAAGTCGGGATTTCCAAAGGAGTCAGCTTTCCACCAGGCCTCCCATGATCGGCCTTCACTCGCTTGCAAGTGTAACATTCAGAAACATACCGAGCTATATCCCCTTTCATACCTTGCCACCAGGCGATCTGCTTCAAATCATGATACATCTTCGTGGATCCCGGGTGGTAGGCAACACTGGATCCATGAGCCTCTTTGCATACCGAGCTCCTGATGTCTCCAATCGCGGGGATGCAAAACCTGCCGCGGTACTTCAAGGTACCCAAATCGTCGATGGAGAAATCCGGCAACTCCCCTCTCTCAGCCCTGAGGTACAGGTGTAACAAATCTGGATCATCCTTCTGGTGCAACCTGGTGAGCGAAATCCAAGATGGCTCTGCCACTGCTAAACTGCTTTGCAAATCACAGCCTCCCACAGAGATGTCCATCAACAGGAACTCTTCCACTAAACGGTCCGCCGTGAGGTTGAAGATCTTCCCTGTCTTGCGGCTCAGGGCGTCGGCCACCACATTGGCCTTGCCTGGATGGTACTGGATCTCCACGTCATAATCGGCCACGAACTCTAGCCACCGTCGCTGGCGCAGATTCAGCTCCTTCTGAGTAAACACATACTTCAGACTCTTATGATCTGTGAAAATCTTGCACTGGGCCCCATAGAGTAGATGCCTCCACAGCTTCAACGCAAAAATCACCGCCGCAAACTCGAGGTCATGCGTGGGATAATTCCGCTCGTGAGTCTTCAACTGCCGCGACCCATACGCGATCACCTTCCCCTCTTGCATCAATACGCCTCCGAGCCCAACATGCGAGGCATCCACATAAACATCATAGTCCTTGCCCTCCATAGGCAATGTCAAAACAGGAGCAGTGCACAATCTCCTCTTTAGCTCCAGAAAGGCCTCCTCGCACTGCTCACTCCAGATGAACGCCGCATGCTTCTGCGTCAACTTAGTCAAGGGTGCTGCCAAGGTAGAAAAGCCCTCAACAAACCTTCGATAATAGCCGGCCAACCCCAAGAAGCTCCTGATCTCCTTGGGTGTGCTCGGCCTATGCCAATCCATCACTGCAGAAATCTTCACCGGGTCCACTAAAATGCCATCTTTGTTCACCACATGACCCAGGAAGGATACCTGAGGCAACCAGAACTCACATTTGCTCAACTTGGCGTACAACTGATGATCTCTCAAGGCAGATAACACCAACCGCAAGTGCTGATCATGCTCCGCAGTATTCCGAGAATAAATCAGAACGTCGTCTATGAATACGACCACAAACTTGTCCAGAAAATCCTTGAACACTCGGTTCATCATGTCCATGAACGCTGATGGCGCGTTGGTCAGCCCGAAAGACATAACTAGGAACTCGAAATGTCCATGCCTCGATCGAAACGCCGTCCGTGGAATGTCCGACTCCCGGATTCTGAGCTGATGATATCCTGATCGAAGGTCAATCTTGGAGAACACAGAACTGCCACGTAACTGATCGAATAAGTCGTCGATTCTGGGCAGGGGGGTACCTATTCTTGATGGTGACTTTATTCAACTCCCTATAGTCGATGCAAAGGCGCATCGAACCATCTTTCTTCTTCACAAAAAGAACGGGTGCACCCCATGGCGACGAGCTCTGCCTTATGAAACCCTTCTCCAATAACTCATCCAACTGGGTACGCAGCTCCTCCAGCTCTCGCGGGGCCATCCGGTACGGCGCCTTAGCAACAGGACGCGTACCCGGCTCCAAGTCAATCACGAACTCGACATCTCTGGCAGGGGGAAGACCGGGAAGGTCGCTAGGAAACACATCCGAAAACTCACGGACAACAGGGATCTCATCCAACAACGGCACACTGCTAACAGTCCCCAACACCGAGACTAAGCAAGCAAAACAATCAGGACTGAATAACCTCCGAGCACATACCGCAGAAATCGCCGGAGAGGCCTGGCGCGGATCGCCATAAATACTCCCAGGCTGACTGTTGTCCTTCTTGAAATCCAAGCGCTTACCCCTGCACTGGATCACCGCATCGTATCTGGACAAGCAATCCATACCCAGGATGACGTCGAAATCTTCCAAGTCTATAACCTTCAGATCCGCCTTGGCTGGGAAATCCCCCAACATAATAGGACAATCCAGAATGCCCTGATCTGATATCACAGAATCACCCGAGGGGAATTTGACGCAAAAGGCATCACCGACACGATCAAGAACCAGCTGGCACCGCTCTACAAAGGCCCTAGCCACAAAGGAGTGGGTAGCACCTGAGTCAAAGAGAACGCGCGCCCAGCGGTTCTTTACCTTAAAACTCCCTATATAAATATCAACGGGGAATTGCACAGTCAATACAGAAAACAAAGCCAAACTAAACTGCAATGAAAGTAAAAGACTAGCAAGAAGTTTTACCTGAAATGACTTGCGTCGAAGTTTGAGCCTCCGCTGAAGATATCACGTTCAGCTTCCCTTTGCCTCTATCCATAGACTGAGGCGGTGGCAACGCCTGAAGAGGAACTGGTCGGTGCACAGACTGGAGCTGCGGGCATCGGGCCTTGGTATGACCTTTCTGTCCGCACTGATAGCAGACCTTGTCCTTCAACCAGCAATGGGCAACATCATGCCCCTCTTTCTTGCACAAAGTACACACCGCATTCTGTCCGGGAGCATCTTGTATAGCGTGCACATGCCCCTTCTGCGCCGCAACCCTCTTGAAACATCTCTCAGCAGGATGGCCCGACCGGCCGCAAAAACTACAAACCTCCTTGCTCCTCTTCCCCGAAGGAGCACCAGGCACTTGGGGGCTCTTTGCTTCAGCAGCTTTCCTCTTCTCATTCCTCGCCTGCTGTCCTCTAAGCTTTGCGTTTTCGATGGCCTCTACCTTCAAAGCGGCCTCCACTGCCCCAGCATAACTCACCGCTCCATGAGCCACCGCTAGCTGCTGTACCTCGCTCCGCAGGCCACCGAGGAACCGCTTTGCTCTATCCTCCTCTGAGCTCACCAAACTGGGGGCAAAGCGACTGAGTTTGCTGAACTCAATCTCGTACTCGCTGACTGAGAGCTGCCTCTGCTTCAGATGTAAGAAATCATTCATCAGCCTGTCTCGCTCTACTGATGGTAGAAATTTCCGCATCAAGATCTCCTTGAAGGAAGCCCAAGTGCTTCCTCCTACCATTCCCTCCTTCTCCCTCATCCACCAGCTCTTCGCTAACCCCTTCAGCTGATAGGCGGCCAGCATCACCTTCTGATCATCAGACACTCCAGAGTAGTGAAACATCTCTTCTATGGTGATTAACCAGTCATCCAATACCATGAAGTCCGCCTTACCATCGTAGGTAGGGGGACGCAGTCGCTGGAACTGAGTGATGAAAGACATCTCCGGGGGCACCACCACTGGAGGCACCAAAGGGGCTGGAGGTGCGGGAGGTGCGGGAACAGCTAAACCCGCAGCAGGGTCCTGCGCTCTCGGGGCTAGTCCTGCCACCACAGACAACAGGGACTGGATCTGAGACTGAACGTCCACCATCTGCCTCGATAGAGCCTCATTGCTCTGCCTCATACTTTCCATAACTGTGCCGCTTTGAGTACCAGAAGACCCGCCCTCAGATTGGGGAGTCGATCTTGCCACTCTACGCTTAGGCGCCATCCTAAAAAGATCAACAAACAAACATCAGAACCTAGTTCAACTACTAGGACAAAACAATAGGTACAGACAAACCTACATAAGTACTTGCTTTCACTGCCAACTTGCTCTGGGGTTTTTATATATGTAAATATATTTATACAGGGGAAATAACGTCATGCTTAACCTAAGATGGTTCACCACCATCACACTAACTCTTGTGCCTAAGTCGAGCATGCATGAATTTTTAATCTCTTTTTTTTGACTCAAAACCATGTGTGTACATATGTCATCCTGCAAGTCTCTAGCTTGGCACGTTGTGCTTATGCAATGTTATGCTATGCATGATTGTGCTATGCATTCTAAAAAGTCCCTAATGCATGTTATGAGCGGCGTACACATGAAAATGTTATGCATCCCATACTACATAACATTTTCATGCGACGAAAAAGAAAACGTGCTAGTCGCACTCATGTGGTGAGGTTATGCATCCCATACTACATAACCCTCACATGTTGCCTCCTATGGTGGATCCATATACGAACACATATTATGCATCCCATACTACATAATATGCCCCGTATACTTCATGTTATGCTATGAGTGTAGTGTTCGTGCTTCAGCCAAGACGTGCCGATGACATATCGGTGTGTGTATGACATGATGCTAAACTTCTGATACTCACAAGGAAAGGTTGCCCGACAAATTTGTCAAGCAACCTCCCTCTGATACCAACTGTCACAACCCGCATTTTCTCCGAAATTTTAGAAGTATCAGAGTAGAGGAAAACGCGCGTTGTGATGCCACGTCGGACAGGGGATAACTGTCGACGCTCAGGCAACCACTAACTGCTAAGACTAAGAAGGTTCAAAACTTGAATGTTGTGAAAAACCAATTATATTTTTTTGAGGCCGTATCCCTCGGCTTCGTGGATCAACTAGTCCACCCTTTCAAAATTATACTTATACGTAGCGGAAAATACTTTATTCTTTTTTTTTACATCCTAAGAGAGTGCTTACGCGTCCCCAGGGGACGCCTAAGACTATGCAAAACCCTAGATTTAATTTATATATCATATATAGGAAATACCCCTTTTTTTTACGCGGTTTGAAAATAGTGGTTAAGCTCTTTAGGAAGGAAAACATGATGCCTATATTTTTGATATAATAGTTAGTTTCCTTTATAGGTTTTAAAATAACTAGCAACCTAACATAAATCGTCTCAGAAGCAAGTTGAATAAACTCCAAAACAGGAAATATAGCAGTATAAGCAAAGTACAAAGCTTCTAAAAGAGAAACCACCAGTGGGCGCCAACAACTGACACGAACCCACTGGTGAGTAGGTATATATGTACTACAAGTCTAAAGAACTACCTCCCAGGAGTGAGGAAAAAGAAACTCAACAGCAGCTACAGCACTAGCAAACTCCAGAAGATCCCTAGCCGCTCAGTCGGCTATAAACCTGAACCTGAGGCATTCAAAGAAGAGAACGCCTCAGCAAAGCAATATATAAATACGAAAATGTAACAATAGCATAAGTAAGAAGTGAAACAGGTAAGGGCTAAATAAACGAGTGCAGGAAAAAAATACTCGCCATGAGTGAGTAAAAAGGGGGTGCACCAAGTGCACGGGTGAGGTCAAGCCTCTCACATTTCTGCAGGAAGGATTAGCAAGATAACAAATAAATTCAAGTATAAAGCTAGAGCAGGAAGAGCCACCTAGTACTGGAGATGGACAAAAAATGGAAATAAGGGCCTAGACTGGTGGCAACGGTCCAACCACGTCTCACAAGCCTAAACATCTCAAGGTGCTGTGGTGGTGGCATCGGTCCAACTCAACCAAACAGCTCACATTGTCTTATTCAGACAAAAAGTAAACCACGGGTGGCGGCATCGGTCCGACCCACCTCAAAATCACATCCTGCTCCAGCACTAAGTGACTCGGAAAAGCCCTCACTTGTGGTTCCATGAACCACCGAGAAGTCACACCGGACCCTACGCACTCTCGAGCGACCCACCTAAGAGTCTTGTATTCATACCAACGGACTAGACATCGACTTCGCCCAAGCAAGAGGGTTAACACAATTAAATTGAAGGTGACACGAATCCTAGTTGAGTAAGTATTTTGATACTAAACGCATTCCGATAATGTGATATTAGATACGACAAGGTGACTTGACCTCCAACTAAAACCTTAAAGTTAACTTACTACCACCGTACACAATTAGCTTACTACATCTCATAAACACTATACTTGGGTGGTTCGATACATACATTAGCAAGGGGCTTAACACTAATGCGAACAAGTGAATTGACCCTAAATAAAGAAAATGACAAGAGGGTTGGGTGGCTTCGATACCCATCCGATTTTCGTTGGGACAACCCAGGGGCAACTACGGTAACATCCTTGTCAAAAAAAAACTAATGAATTTACCTCAAAGTTTCCTAGCGCCGAGATCATATCAAAGTTCTAAATGCAACAAAAATAATATCAAGATCATATCAAAATCATAACAAGAATTTCTCATGAACTAAGTAACAACTAGCATGAAGAAAAAATTTCCTTTGGCAAGAGAGTCCTTGCCTTGGTCTTAGGAGAAGATTTCGGCCAGCAGCGGGTCTAGGAATCCTGGACAAACCACCAAAAATCGGGCTAGGAGGAACCGGCCAGCACTCAATCGGCCCGCAACTCAACCACAAGGAGAACCTGGACAGAAATTAGGGTAGGAATCTCCGTTACTGCTTGGAAAAACTGAAGATGAAGAGATCCGACCGGGAAGAACATGGAGGAAATCTCAAGATAGATACCTTGGAATGGAGATCTTGACTGGAGGAGTCCGGATCCGGCCTCGAACTGGAGATCCGGGCTGATTTGGGCCGGCGAACGGGGGCTGCGGGGCTTCCGCCGCTTCTCCTTCTTCCGCTCGGGTTCCTTGCAGCCGACGGGTTGGGGGGGAATTCTAACCTAACCGATGCATAAGACTATATTTATAAGCCTATTATTTACATACACCCACTTATATATTTGCACACCACACCCTCACATATATATTTACACACACACAAAAATACACATATATATACATATATTTATACATACTCATAAATACACACTTATATATATATTCCTACACACACATATAAATATACTTATTAATTGACTAAGACAACCGCTAACCACACTAGTTACAAGCACTAAAATACTTGTACACGTCTATTAACATGCATTCGCGCACACAAATTTTCTACCCCGGACGCAAGCACACGCGCGCGCACGCACAACTTACAAACCCTGCAAGCACGTGCACGTGCAATTACGCAACGGCACGCCCACATCGCTCGCTAAGCCCTAAATGCGAAAACATGCAAATACGCTCACATAAATGACGGCTCGCTAACTAGCGACCGTCGAAAAGGCGCGAAAACTAACGTTCTCGGATTCCGACCAAATCCGCACCGTAGCTAAATACTCGGGCTACGAAAACATCGGCGAAGTCGGACACAACCTCCGACGACCACACACTTGGGCAAACCTCGCCCGAAGCCAAAGTATAGGGATTCCCTAAGAGGCTCAACCGGGCCTCCAAAACAGACACCGGCTAGCTGAGGAAACCATACAACAGGCTAAAACCTCTAAGAACACCTAACGAGGTACTCTAACAACGGCACGAGCCGGGAATGCGCCAACGTAACGCCAACGAGGACTTAAATGATTGCCGAAAAATTCGGGGGCGTTACAGGGCTAGACTGGGTAGTGTGTTTAACAGTCTAGGAGTGGAGAGGCCCAACCCACTGTCTCTGTTGGCCACGACGAGATGCTCCTGATAGTTTAGCTAACTCCAAAAAGGGGAACTAAAGGTCTGTGCGCATAGAGTTGTATGTGTGAGTTGCACTGCATGTGCATACCATAGCATACTTGCACGTCATAGCATAATCATTGCATTTAACCCCTGACACCTATCGTATAAAATGGTATGGGACGTTTTATACGATAGGCCCTACAAAACGACCCCTTGGTCTATAGGGGTAATCGCTATAAATCAACGATTATATTTATCGTTGCTCTTACTTACACTTCTTACTGCTTTTACTTACTTGCTAATGCTTACTGTTTACTTTTGTTACACACTTGTTTACTCATGTTTAATTATTGTGATACCCCTGCCATACTTTATTATTTTATTCCTTAGGGTAGATGTCACCTGCTTGATTACGCCCTGCTTTTGGTCCTCCTTTTCACTCATTTCCCCCCGGTGCCTACGAGCCATGGGTAGAGGGGTAGGGGATTGTTGACTGAGTCTAGTTTGACTGACGGTCGTTTGACCACCATATTTTAGGTGCTCCGGATGGGAGACAGGGAACAGCCCCGGGAGACGCAACACCAGCAGGGTACGGTGCAGATGGAGATGGGCCAGTGTAGCTCGGGTGGACAGGCATCCAGATCCGTGAGTGGAGCCGAGTATTAGTAGTTTTACTTTTATCAGTGGATTGTAGTGAGGTTATCATGTACCGGGCTTAAGCCCGTATTCACTTTCTCGCAATGTGGACTATTTATTTGTCATGTGATTTCCTCTTTCTATTATGGACTTGGATCCTTACACTTTCATTCATTATACATTCTGTCGATGGTGATTGATTTAGTCGGCAGGATCGACGTTTTGTAGTGATGACCTTCCCGGGTGCGAAGGTGTCACCGTAAAGCGGCGGTTCTGGGCCTAAGACCCCGGTGGTTGTTGCAAAAACAAATGGGGTCTTACAAGTGGTATCAGAGCGAAAACTTCGATCCAATAGAATGTAGTCCACAAAACATGGGACACCCCGCGCGGGCTTAGTTTGAGGACAAACTAGCAGCGGAAGCAATGGTGTGCCCATGGGAGGAATCACGTGCAATGCTCACCAGTAACAAAGAGTTTTAGGTCAATTTACTAAACTTAAGACCATCTTTTGTAGGGTGCGACGAATCCTCCCCTGCCGCAGGGGACACCTCCAGCCCCGAATGTGATTCCACCCCCGCCGGCTCCGACCCCATTGCAGCAGACGGAGCTGGGACAAACATTGACGACCATCTTGGAGGCCTTTAGGGCTCAGCAGGCTCCGACTCCTCAGCCGAACCCCGGAGCGAACTGGTTGAGTGCATTCCGGGGCCTTGCCCCACCATCCTACTTGGGGACAGAGACTGCAGTGTGCACGGAGGAGTGGCTAGACATTATGTACGAGATGTTGGTGGGAATACAGTGCCCGGTGGACCTGGCAGTATCGTTGGTGGTTTCTTGTCTGGAGTGGCATGCGAAGAGGTGGTGGAAGTCAGTGATGGACACCACTTATGCGGGAGTGGAGATCGCAGACATTACTTGGGAGGAGTTTAGGGCGGCACTACTGGAGCATTTTGTGCCGTAGTCCGCAAGGGATGAATTGGAGGATAGATTCTTGCAATTGAAGCAAGGGAACAGGACAGTTCTGGAATATCACCGGGAGTCTACTCATTTGGCCAGATTTGCGGATTCTTACAAGCTGGATGACGTGGGTTACACCAAGAGGTTCTACAAGGGCCTCCGTGATGACCTGAGGCAGGCCCTCTTGTTCGTGTCTGATGGTACCATGGCCAGGATCTTGGAGATGGCCAAGAAGCTGGAGGAGGACCAGCTTGCAGTCTGGGGAAGGAAGAGACATGGAGATGATGCAGTGCTAGGACGGAGAAGGGACCCGCAGAGGGGCCGAGTCATGGGAAAGAGAAGGAACGAGGATCAACCCCGCCAGGAGGAAAGGCAGGAACCAAGGGAGCAGGCAGTGCTGGCCCCGCAGCCGCTACAGATGAGGGAGGTGCCGAGGATAGGGCCGGGACCACCCACACCACAACGGTGCTATCACTGCCATCAGCCAGGGCACATTCAGATTAATTGCCCGACGAGGAATGGGGCCATACCTGCTGCACAGGGTGGCCCACCAACTCACCAGATGGGAGGTCGTGTATGTGGTCGCGTACGCAGATTTCAGGGCGGTGAACACAGGCAGGATGGGGAGCAGGTCTACGCTCTGGACTTAGCGCAGCCCCGGAACCCGAATAGGGTTATTGCAGGTATGAGAGTAATTTTTAGTATTGGTAGAATAATTACACAACCTAGGTTAGAAAACTTTAGACCTAAGTTGTTTTTCCTTTAACTAATTTAGGAATAGTGATGGCGTGCGACAAACCTGCCCGTACCCTGTTCGACACGGGGGCATCACACAACTTTGTGTCGGAGGATTTCATCAAGCATCTGGTCTAGATTCGATATTATACGGGAGATGCGAGGAGGGTGCGTCTCCCCAATGGGATGGAGATCCAGTCCACAGAGAAGTGCCTCCTGACGGTTACCATAGACGGGTTAACACTCGAGGCCCCAGCGACGATCCTGAGAATACCGGACTTCGACCTTGTCTTGGGCATGACATGTCTTATCTGGAACAATGCCCAGATTGACTGCCCGACGAGGAGGGTCGTGCTAAGACACGGCGACACTTATACGACATTCAAAGGTACTACTCCGGTTTCCCGCCGCATCCTTTCATCTATTTGGGCCGTTAAGGCCCACATGCAGGGAGACGAGGTATATCAGGTGCTATTAGAGATGACTGAGGAGAAGGACCCGATTGTTATCATTCTGGTGGTCTGTGACTACGCCGATGTATTTACGGAGAAGCTGCCTGGACTGCCTCCGTATAGGGAGAAGGACTTTCATATTCAGTTGGTGCCAGGGGCTAAGCCGGTGTCCAAGGCCCCTTATCGGATGGCCCCAAGGGAGCTGGCAGAATTTCGGAGACAGTTGCAGGAGCTGGTGGAAGCAGGATTCGTCAGACCGAGTTCCTCGCCGTGGGGAGCTCCGGTCCTATTCGTGAAGAAGAAGGATGGGACACTTCGGCTGTGCATTGACTATCGAGCACTAAACAGGCTGACCGTCCGAAATACCGACCCGCTCCCAAAGATAGATGTGTTGTTCGATCAGCTGGAGGGAGCCCATTTTTTCTCGAAGCTGGACTTGAGGTCAGGCTACTACCAGCTCCGGATCCCGGAGGAAGATATCCCTAAGACGACCTTCAGTAGCAGATATGGCATGTACGAGTTCACCGTGATGCCTTTTGTGCTCACGAACGCTCCATCAGCATTTATGAGCCTCATGAACCGGGTCTTCGAGACTTATTTGGATGTGTTTGTCATAGTATTCATAGACGACATCCTTATCTACTCTAGGACGGAGGAGGACCATACACAACATCTGACACTGACTTTGGAGAGATTGCGGGAGCATCGCCTCTATGCGAAGTTCAGCAAGTGTCAGTTCTTGTTGAAGGAGGTGGCTTTCCTGGGCCACATTATCAGCGGAGCCGGGTTAGCGGTGGACCCGGAAAAGATTCAGGCAGTCAGGGACTGGCCACCACTGAAGACGGCCACAGACATGCGGAGTTTCCTGGGGCTTGCCGGTTATTACCGGGAATTCGTGGAGGGGTTTTCTCGGATCGCCCTTCCACTCACATCCTTGACGAAGATGGACGTGCCCTTTGTATGGACGTCATAGTGTGAGGCAGCCTTCCAGGAGCTGAAGAACCGACTTATCTCTGCCCCTATCCTGGCCCTTCCATCTGGGAAGGAAGGATTACAGGTGTACACCGACACATCATATCAGGGGATGGGTGCGGTGCTGATACAGAACGTACACGTCATAGCATATGCCTCCCGCCAGCTGAAGACCCATGAGAAGAACTATCATGTGCACGACCTGGAGATGGGTGCAGTGGTATTTGCACTAAAGATATGGCGACATTACCTCTACGGAATCCACTGTGATATATACTCAGATCATAAGAACCTTAAGTACGTGGACACGCAGAAGGAACTGAACATCAGACAGAGGCGGTGGGTGGAGTTTCTATCTGACTATCAGTACGAGATGCACTACCACCCGTGGAAGGCGAACGTGGTAGCAGATGCACTGAGTAGGAGAGCCGCCACTGCGGGAGCAGAGCCTCAGCTGATGTCTATGGAACTGCTGCAGAGACTAGAGGACATGCACATTACTCTGGTGTCGTCTGATGACCCTGAGCTCTATGAGGAGTACTTGGCCGTGATGGGCATCACCGATGACATCAGAGACCGAGTCAAAGAGGGACAGAGGCAGGATGCCAAGTTAGAGTCCATCTTCCAGGCCATAGAGGCAGGCACTACAGGAGACTACACACTGAGGGATGGCCTGGTGTGCTTCAGAGGACGGGTGTATATACCGGAGGGAGGTCAGATTCGGGAGGACATTATGACGGAGGCGCACTGCAGCCGGTATTCTGTGCACCCGGGGATCACAATGATGACGGCTGATTTGAAGAAGACTATGTTCTGGCCGGGCATGAAGAAGGATGTCACTTACTTTGTGACCCATTGTGAGACATGTCAACTAGTGAAGGCAGAGTGCAGGAACCCCGCAGGATTGTTGCAGCCACTCCCGGTGCCGGAGTGGAAGTTTGATGACGTAGCCATGTACTTCATACATGGGCTTCCCCGGTCTCGGACAGGGAATGACTCGATCTGGGTGATCGTTGATCGGTTAACGAAGGTGGCTCGATTTATACTGATCAGGAAGGACGTTTCAGTGGGAGTTCTAGTGCGGAAGTTTGTGGAGCAGTTCATTCGTTATCATGGCGTGCCCAGGTCAATAGTGTCAGATCGTTATGGGCGGTTTACATCCAAGGAGTGGCGGTCAGTTCAGGCATACTTGGGCACCCGACTGACCTTTAGCACAGCCTTCCACCCTCAGACAGACGGGCAGACAGAGCGCACAAATCAGACATTGGAAGATCTACTACGACTGTGCATTCTAGACCGAGGAGAGCCATGGGAGAAGATGCTGCCACTGGTAGAGTTCTCATACAACCACAGTCATCAGGCCAGTATAGGTATGGCCCCCTACGAGGCCCTATATGGACGGAGGTGCAGGACTCCGTTGTCATGGATATAGGATGAAGACACAAAGGTCCTGGGCTAGGAATTTGTGGAGGACACCGAGGCCCAAGTAAGACTGATACGGGACCAGATGTTGGTGGCGCAGAGCAGACGGGCCAAATATTATGATGCGCGACATCGACAGGTGGAGTTTCAGGTAGGAGACAGAGTGTTTTTGAAGATACGGTCGATACACTGAGTCTCTCGAGTTCGCGGGCGGAGGAAGAAGCTCAGCCCGAGATACATGGGGCCCCACAGGATCCTGGAGCGGATCGGCCCCTTAGCATACAGGCTGGAGCTGCCGCCAGAGATGGAAGGCCTGCACGATGTTTTCCATGTCTCCTCCCTCAGGAAGGCCCTATTACGTCCAGAGCAGCAGATAGACACCACAGATGGGCCAGTAGCATCTGATCGGTCAGTGCACATGGAGCCGGTCCGGATTGATGACACGGGTATGCGGGTCTTGCGCCGCAAGAAGGTCCCACTTGTACAACCCCGTAGCCGGGCGAGTGGGACCCTCCCCAAATAGCAGCCTAGGGGCGAGTTGTGGGCGACGAGTCGGTGCGACCCCGTTTGAGGACGTGCGGGTCCTCGTGCGTGCGTGCGTGCGTGCAAAGGTTCTATGCACAGGAGTTCTTAATTTATATACAATATATATATATATATATATATATATATATATATATATATATATATATATATATATATATATACTATATATTATATGATAATATATATAATATATAATATATGTATTATATATTTGATTTTGTCATAAGTTAAAGGAAAAGGGGGGGGGCTCGGGAAGGTGGGAACACAGCAGAGAGAGAGAGGGAAATAAAAAAAAGAAAGAAAAGAAGGGATAAGGTAAGGGTGTCACGGGTGACAGCAGGAAAAAAGTCGGGGGAAAATAAAAGAGCAGAGGAGAAAGAGAGAGGAGGAGATCGGGGGGGGGGGGGGGGGGATTTTCTCCCGCTAGGGCTCGGCCAAGAAGGGCCGCCGCCGCCGCCGCCCCATTTCCCGCTCTCTCCCGTCGCCGGCAAGACAGCGCAGCCGCCGCCCCCTCCCTCTCTCGCCGGCTCGGAGCAGCACAACCACAACCCCGGCCGCCCCTTCCTCGCTCCTTCTCTCCCGTCGCCGGCAAAGCAACGCCGCCGCCGCGCCCTCCCTCTCTCGCCCTAGGCCTGGGGCAGCAAGGGGCCGCCCGCCTCCTCTCTCCCTCTGGCCACCGCCCGGGCTAGGGCACGGCCTCCTTCGTTCTCTCTCGTCGTCGCCGGCAAAGCAGAAGCCCGGCCGCCCCTTTTCCCCTCTCTCCCGTCGCCGGCAAAGCAGCAGCCCAGGCGAGGCTCGGCCTGGAGCGAGGATCGGCCTGGAGCGAGGCTCGGCCTGGAGCGAGGCTCGGCCTTGTTGAAGTTGGTGACCGGGCGGTCTGGCGGTTTGTCTTGGCAGGTTGAAGACCGTGCGGTCTGGCGGTTTGTCTCAGCCGTCTTGGAGACCGGGCGGTCTGGCGGTCTACCCTGGCAGTCTCTCTTCCTCTCTGGTGGTAGCCGTGCGGTTAGCCCTGCTGTCTAACCGCGCGGCTTGTGCGGTTTGTTTTGTATAGTCCGCTTAGTCCTGTAATTTTTTAGTCCCACATCTCTTATTTGTATTCTCTCATCTCTCCTCCATTCTATATAAAGGAGGGCATACCTTTGTAATAAATACCTTTTTCAGATAATAAAATTTCAGTTAAAACCATTTCGGTTTGTTTTCTGTTCGGTTTCTACATGGTATCAGAGCACACAGTCGTTTCCTCCTGATTGTGTGCGCTCTCTGATTCTCGCGGTTTGTTTTCCGCTCTCCGCGACCAGTCTTGCGGCTTGCAGTCTCCTCTGTCCGCCGCCCTGTTCGCGCGGCTTGTTTCTGTCCGCTGCCCTGTTCGCGCGGCTTGCTTCTCTTTGGTTCTCTTCTCCTGCTGCTATTCGTCGTCGCGACCTGTCTCGTTGTCGCCGTGCTATACTTGTTGTTGCCTTCTACCCGCTCCTGCTTGCTAGTCGCGCCGGCCTCATCTTTTGTCGTGCGACCTGTTCTCCTCTGTTCGCCCGACTTTTTCAAGCCGTGCGACTTCTTTCCCTCTGCTTTGCTTCTTGGTAGCGGCCTTCCTAGCCGCACGACCTGTTTTCTGTTCGCCCGGCTTGGTGCTCTTTTCTCTTCTCGCGGCTTGTTCTTATTGTCGCGGCTTGCTTCTCTCTTGCTTCCATGGCTTTCCCCTCCTCCAGCCTGTCCGCCTCCGTGGTCACCTCTTCTGGTAGTGCTCATGTTGTTACTCGCGGAAGATGGCTAATCGACTCTGGTGCAACCAATCATATGACAGGCAATCCTCAATGTTTCTCTCTTCTTGACACACATGCTCAGTTGCCCCCGGTCATTGTTGCTGATGGATCTCCCTCCCCGGTCCATGGACGGGCATGGTTCAAGTCACTCCATCTCTCTGCCTGGCTGATACCCTCTATATGCCCAAGTTTCCGTGCAATTTATTATCGGTTACTTCTTTATGCAAGCAACTACGGTGTTCTATCATATTCACCCCTAGCTCTTGTGCTTTTCAGGATCCGGACTCCCAACGGACGATTGCTATCGGGACTGAGTGGTGGCCTCTACTTCCTCGACAACGTTTCTGCTCTATCCGCCTTCTCCTCCTCCTCTACAGATCTTCTCGAATGGCATCTTCGCCTTGGACATGCTCCTCCCCGAATTCTACGCCAGCTCCTGCCGCACCTCCCTCCTCATCATCCTCCTCTAAACTGTGATGCATGTCAACTTGGCAAACATCACCGCTCATCCCTCCCACCAACACAAAGTCGGGGCTCTTCCCATCCGTTCGACCTCGTTCACTCTGACATATGGGGTCCCGCTCCTAACCTCACCATCAGTCGGGGTAGTTCCTATTTTGTCACCTTCATTGATGATTTCTCTCGATGTACGTGGGTATATCTTCTCAAAGATCGCTCCGAGCTGTTCTCTGTTTGGACCTCCTTTTATTCTATGTTTAAGACTCAGTTTGATACGTCTATTAAACTCCTTCGTTCTGACAATGCTAAGGAGTATCTTAGTCACGACTTCTCCTCCTTTTGTATTCACCATGGTGTTATTCGTCAAACAAGTTGTGTCTACACCTCACAACAAAATGGGGTGGCGGAACGCAAAAACCGTCACCTCCTTGATGTCGCTCGCACTATGATGACTCAAATGCATGTTCCTCGCTCATATTGGGGCTATGCTGTCCTCCTCTCCTGCTATCTCATCAATCGACTTCCCTCCACAGTTCTCCACGGTGCTACCCCCTTCTCCATTCTTTATCCGGACAAGGATCCCTTTCCTCTTCCTCTGCACATCTTTGGGTGCACCGCTTTTGTGCACTCTCCTGCTGCCACCCGTGATAAACTCTCACCACGTGCCACCAAATGTGTCTTTCTGGGCTACTCTCCCACTCAGAAAGGATATTGCTGCTTTGACCCTGTTACCCGCAAGCAATTTGTCTCTGCGGATGTCACCTTCTTTGCCAATGCCTCTTACTTCTCTCCCGCTTTCTCTTCTATTCCTCCTGATCCTACTTCTCATACCAACCCATCCATTCCCTCTGCTCCCACTGATGTTCCTCCCTCTCCACCCACTCCACCGTCTTCCCCATCCTCATCATCTCCACCCTCTACTCCGCTTTCTCCCTCCACTCCGCCGCCATCTCTCTCTACTCCCGGGCCAGCTCTCTCCACCACGGATACTCCGAATACTGAGGCACCTGCTGACCTGGATCTCCTGATTGCTCTTCGCAAAGGGGTTCGGGCCTGTACCCAACACCCGCTTGCTGCAGTTGTTTCCTACGATCGTCTTACCCCTGCTCGTCGAGCTTTTTCACTGGCTATCTCGGCCACTGCCACCCCCCGTTCCTACCAGGAGGCCCTTACTATTCCTCATTGGAAAGTTGTCATGGATGAGGAGATTGCTACTCTCACTGAACGGGGTACCTGGACCCTTGTTCCTCCTCCTTTCGGCACAGATGTTGTTGGTTGTCGCTGGGTCTTCGTGGTGAAGTTTCTCCCGGATGGCAGTGTGGATCGTTATAAGGCTCGCCTGGTTGTCAAGGGTTTTACCCAAACTTATGGGATTGATTGCTTTGACACTTTCTCTCCCGTGGCTCGTCTCAGCACTATTCGGGTTCTTCTCTCTGTGGCTGTCAACAGGGATTGGCCCATCTCGCAGCTAGATGTTAAGAATGCCTTCCTCTATGGTGATCTGCAGGAGGATGTTTACATGGAGCAACCTCCTGGGTATGTTGCTCAGGGGGAGACACGGGTATGCCGGCTAAAGAAGGCTATCTATGGCCTCAAGCAGAGTCCTCGTGCCTGGTTTGACAAGTTCAGTGGCATTGTTGCGGCCATTGGTTTTACAAGAAGCTCAGCAGATCACTCCTTGTTTGTTCGGAAAACCGCCTCTGGTCTTGTTGTTCTTGCGGTTTATGTTGATGACATTCTTCTTACTGGCGATGACCGGGATGGGGTATTGATGACCAAGAAACACCTTCGTCAACATCTGGTCACAAAGGATATGGGCTCCCCGAAATACTTTCTGGGGATTGAAATCTCTAGAAAGCCCAACTCCATGGTCCTTTCACAACGAAAGTATGCTCTTGATCTTTTAAAGGAGGCAGGACTGACTGGTGCTTAACCTGCACGTTGTCCTATGGCTGTTGGAGAAGACAAAACTTGGACAGATGACTCACCTCTTCTCTCCGATCTTACGAGATACCGGCGTCTGGTGGGCAAGCTCATATATCTCGCGGTAACCAGACCCGACATCTCTTATGCTGTTGGCAAGGTGAGCCAGTTCATGCAAGCTCCGAGGGAGTGTCATCTACAATCTGCTCTGAGGATATTAGAGTATATTAAAGATGCTCCAGGGAAAGGACTCCTATTTCAGAAAAATGGTCACCTTAGGGTTAAAGCGTACTCTGATTCAAGCTATGCGGATGACAAAGGGGACCGCAAATCGACTTCAGGTTTCTGCACATTTGTTGGAGGCAATCTTGTGAGTTGGAAGAGCAAGAAACAGTCTGTCGTTTCCAGGTCTAGTGCAGAGGCGGAATATCGCAGCATGGCATCGACTACATGTGAGTTGAAGTGGTTGCGGGCTCTCATGCTTGACTTAGGAGAGGTTTACAACTATCCTCTTCCTATGTTCTGTGACAATAAGGCCGCGATACACATTTCCAAAAATCCGGTCTTTCATGAGAGAACAAAACACATAGAAGTCGACTGTCATTTTGTTCGGGAAGAAATATTGAAGAAACAGATTTGCACTCCATTTGTCACTTCCGACAACGAGTTGGCAGATGTCTTCACCAAGCCGGTGTCCGCTTCCTTTTTCCACATCTGCGACAAGCTGGGCATGATCGATATATATGCTCAAGCTTGAGGGGGAGTGTTGAAGTTGGTGACCGGGCGGTCTGGCGGTTTGTCTTGCAGGTTGAAGACCGCGCGGTCTGGCGGTTTGTCTCAGCCGTCTTGGAGACCGGGCGGTCTGGCGGTCTACCCTGGCAGTCTCTCTTCCTCTCTGGTGGTAGCCGTGCGGTTAGCCCTGCTGTCTAACCGCGCGGCTTGTGCGGTTTGTTTTGTATAGTCCGCTTAGTCCTGTAATTTTTTAGTCCCACATCTCTTATTTGTATTCTCTCATCTCTCCTCCATTCTATATAAAGGAGGGCATACCTTTGTAATAGATACCTTTTTCAGATAATAAAATTTCAGTTAAAACCATTTCGGTTTGTTTTCTGTTCGGTTTCTACAGGCCTGGAGCAAGGCTCGGCCTGGAGTGGATGTCGAATGCCGACGCGACCGCATGCAGTAGGATCGACTCGGAGCTCCTCTCCCGTCCCCGCCGCCAAACACGCGACAAGGGTAACGATGTTTCAACTTGGGCAGGTGAAGCCTTTCGTTTTCATATTCGCACGGAAGCCCCTCTCCAGCAACGGGTGGGGGGAAGGGAGCTCCCCGACGGGTTGACGCGTACGTCCCCGCAGTTAATTGTATTAGTACCCGGAAGCGTGAGTACGGGTTTAGGCATGCTGTGTGAAGCTCATCCGGACGTGTGAGCCGGATTGGTGATGTTCTGGGGTTCCCGGAGAAGACTCCGAGGAAGTTGTTTATTTAGCCGCTTGCAGGGAATGCACGCCACGAGCCCCAAAAAGGGGGTGTGCGCAATATGTTTGGTCCGCTTATTTTGGCCGACCGATGACTAGTTGGCCGCCGCCCGTCTAGACGTTGGCGTACATGTGTTGCAGTACCAGGCGGGGAGTAGCGGGCTTAAGCCCAAACTTGTGCTGGCCCTCGAAGGCCTTTTTGTTTATATTTCCGGCCTGCGTGCAGAGTATGGAATTTATATTCCTGTAATATTTTTTAATATCTGTGATGCTCTGTGAATAAGTGGTTTACTCCTGTCTTGGGCGAGCGGCGTGTTCGTGAACCGCTCCCCCCGTGTGGGCCCCGAGGAATAGATGTCGGGAAGCCCCTGATGGCCCGTTGCCATCCTTTCAGAGTAGCGGAGTTCCGCTATTAGCGGCCCAATTGGGGCTGCGTAGAGTATGACTGCTGGGTGGTTTGGCGCCAATAGTAAGGCAGGCGGGGAGCATTTTACATAGACCCGAGGTGGCACCTCTAGTTAAGGAGTGGATCTTGAGATCCTCCTCAGATGTTCTGGTCGGCCAAGAGAGCCCTCCGAAGGTGCCTTAGCTCAGCCCTTGGCTTGGGAGGGGAAGAGTTAGTTAGTCTTCCGGGTATGCGGCGGGTCCTCCACGCTGAGACCTTGGGTCTGTCCCTTGTGTTCCTAGTCTTGTGCCTAGATCGTTCGCTTGAGGGTAGTAGGTGCGCGGTCACCCCTTCCCCAAGGGTCGAACTCCACGGGAGACCGGATTTTCGGTTTCAACATTTTGGTGCGGTGAGCGTGGAGAGTGACCAGCACAGAAGAACTCAGGCAAACATCATGGCAATAGAAGTGGAACCAGGTGACGACCAGGGTCGTGCGCTGACACTTTGTGTGGAAGGTCTTCATACTCAGAGTTGTCCCCTCCCATAGCTGTTGTTTGAATCCCATAGCATTTGGAGTAGGATTTGCACCTATTTGAAGCGCTTCTACCTATGGAAACCCGTGTATCCCCACTTGTTACATCAACGAGCAACCTGGAGGTTATTATCTTCAAGATCGAGTAAGAGAGCAGCTGAGAGGTATTAGGAGCCGGGGTGACCGAAAAGGGTTCCCTCCCTAGCGGTATTATGTTATCTCTTCCTTGTAATTCAGTAGCGGTCGAGTTTTCTCTTTATTACCGATTCGCCTCGAGCTTCTGAGGGCTTCAAGGGTTAGCCTCACGATCGACTCCGAAAGCCAAGCGTCCAACCCGTTCCTTTTAAATAGCCTAGTTCGGACGATGGGACGGTGCCGCGGGACTTTAAGCACTATTGTAAGACCGAGCCTCTACACTGACGGCCGAGATCAGCTCCCCCCTTGCACGCCGGCCTATGTCCTCCCGATCGCACCTCTCCTCCGACTAGAGGAATTATCAGGAACAAGCCTAGACGCTAACCTCCCAGATTTGATAAAGGGTCGATCTCTCCAAGCAATCACATGTGACATGGCGGAAAGTGATCTTTGTCATTAGATCAGGATACAAAACGTCCAACATGTTCCTTCTAAATAGCCCAGTTTGGATGATGGGACGATGCCTCGGGACTCTAAGCGCTGTTGTAAGACCGAGCCTCTGCACTGACGGCCGAGATCAGCTCCCCCCTTGCACGTCGGCCTATGTCTCCCCGATTGCATCTCTCTTCCGATTGGAGGAATTATTAGGAACAGACTCGGACGCCAGCTTCCCGATTTGACGACTTCCAGATCGTCTTTCTTATGTAGAGAATGTGTCCTCCATTTGTAAAAGCATCGGTGCAATTAACTCTGCAGCACCTCTTAAGTAAATAAGATGTCTCCATCTCGAGCAAAGTCAAGTCGGGTAGTTTTGGACCCCGAGCAGATCCCGCTGTCAGACTCTCACCTAGATGGCAGGGCTGGAAGTCACTCGGTGTCATCCGTGGGCCTCGAGCAGATCCCGCTGTCAGGCTCTCACCTAGCTGGCAGGGCCGGAAGTCACTCAATGACGATTGTTTTGGACCCCGAGCAGATCCCTCTGCCAGGCTCTCACCTAGCTGGCAGGGCCGAAAGTCACTCAGTGTCATCCGTGGGCCTCGAGCAGATCCCGCTGTCAGGCTCTCACCTAGCTTGCAGGGCCGGAAGTCACTCGATGGCGGTGGTAGTGGACCCCGAGCAGATCCCGCTGCCAGGCACTCACCTAGCTTGCAGGGCCGGAAGTCACTCGGTGTCATCCGTAGGCCTCGAGCAGATCCCGCTGTCAGGCTCTCACCTAGCTGGCAGGGCCGGAAGTCACTCGATGACAGTTGTTTTGGACCCCGAGCAGATCCCGCTGCCAGGCTCTCACCTAGCTGGCAGGGACGGAAGTCACTCGGTGTCATCCGTGGGCCTCGAGCAGATCCCGTTGTCAGGCTCTCACCTAGCTGGCAGGGCCGGAAGTCACTCAATGGCGGTTGTTTTGGACCCCGAGCAGATCCCGCTGCCAGGCTCTCACCTAGCTGGCAGGGCCGGAAGTCACTCGGTGTCATCCGTGGGCCTCGAGCAGATCCCGCTGTCAGGCTCTCACCTAGCTGGCAGGGCCGGAAGTCACTCGATGGCGGTTGTTTTGGACCCCGAGCAGATCCCGCTGCCAGCCTCTCACCTAGCTGGCAGGGCCGGAAGCCACTCGGTGTCATCCGTGGGCCTCGAGCAGATCCCGCTGTCAGGCTCTCACCTAGCTGGCAGGGCCGGAAGTCACTCGATGGCGGTGGTAGTGGACCCCGAGCAGATCCCGCTGCCAGGCTCTCACCTAGCTGGAAGGGCCGGAAGTCACTCGGTGTCATCCGTGGGCCTCGAGCAGATCCCGCTGTCAGGCTCTCACCTAGCTGGCAGGGCCGGAAGTCACACGATGGCGGTGGTAGTGGACCCCGAGCAGATCCCGCTGTCAGGCTCTCATCTAGCTAGCAGGGCCGGAAGTCACTTGGTGTCATCCGTGGGCCTCGAGCAGATCCCGCTGTCAGGCTCTCACCTAGCTGGCAGGGCCGGAAGTCACTCGATGGCGGTGGTAGTGGACCCCGAGCAGATCCCGCTGTCAGGCTCTCATCTAGCTGGCAGGGCCGGAAGTCACTCGGTGTCATCCGTGGGCCTCGAGCAGATCCCGCTGTCAGGCTCTCATCTAGCTGGCAGGGCCGGAAGTCACTCGATGGCGGTAGTAGTGGACCCCGGGTAGACTCGCTGTCAGGCTCTCATTAGCTGGCAGGGCTGTAGGCACACCTGAGGGGAAAGGATTGGTTCTTGGAGGTTTTTGCAGGACCCCGAGTGATGCTCGGCCCCGGGTAGACTCGCTGTCAGGCTCCCACTAGCTGGCAGGGCTGTAGGCACACCTGGGGGGTAAGGGAGAGAGTTTGGAGTTTGGAGAGAGAGTTTAGATATTTTGCAGGACCCCGAGTGATGCTCGGCCCCGGGTAGACTCGCTGTCAGGCTCCTACTAGCTGGCAGGGCTGTAGGCACACCTGGGGGGTAAGGGAGAGAGTTTGGAGTTTGGAGAGAGAGTTTAGATATTTTGCAGGACCCCAAGTGATGCTCGGACCCGGGTAGACTCGCTGTCAGGCTCCCACTAGCTGGCAGGGCTGTAGGCACACTTGGGGGGTAAGAGAGAGAGTTTGGAGTTTGGAGAGAGAGTTTGGATATTTTGCAGGACCCCGAGTGATGCTCGGCCCCGGGTAGACTCGCTGTCAGGCTCCCACTAGCTGGCGGGGCTGAAGGCACACCTGGGGGGTAAGGGACCCCGAGTGCTGCTCGGCCCCGGGTAGACTCGCTGTCAGGCTCTCATTAGCTGGCAGGGCTGTAGGCACACTTGGGGGGAAAGGATTAGCTCCGCGTGCACAATGAGATGCAAAATATACGGCTTTGTTGTTTCACGATATCACGAGAAATTATGTACTTGCTGTAGGTAATGGTATAAGAGCAATTCGATAGCAGTGAGCCAAAGGGTATCGAGCAATTCAAAAGATCAGAAAGGTCGTGGAGAGATCGGTGCTCCAAGCGCAGATTCCAGTTTCTCTCAAACTTTTTTTTGGGTCGGCTCCCACTCGTCGGATACGTTGGGTTGGATGATTCTTTCCGAGCTTGTGCCAAGCTAGAAAAGAGCGGGGATTATGTACAACCCCATAGCCGGGCGAGTGGGACCCTCCCCAAATAACATCCTAGGGGCGTGTTGTGGGCGACGAGTCGGTGCGACCCCGTTTGAGGACGTGCGAGTCCTCGTGCGTGCGTGCGTGCGTGCAAAGGTTCTATGCGCAGGGGTTCTTAATTTATATACAATATATATATATATATACTATATATTATATGATAATATATATAATATATAATATATGTATTATATATTTGGTTTTGTCATAAGTTAAAGGAAAGGGGGGGGGGCTCGGGAAGGTGGGAACACAGCAGAGAGAGAGAGAGAGGGAAATAAAAAAAAAAGAAAAGAAGGGATAAGGTAAGGGTGTCACGGGTGACAGCAGGAAAAAAGTCGGGGGAAAATAAAAGAGCTGAGGAGAAAGAGAGAGGAGGAGATCGGGGGGGGGGGGATTTTCTCCCGCTAGGGCTCGGCCAAGCAGGGTCGCCGCCGCCGTCGCCCCATTTCCCGCTCTCTCCCGTCGCCGGCAAGACAGCGCAGCCGCCGCCCCCTCCCTCTCTCGCCGGCTCGGAGCAGCACAACCACAACCCCGGCCGCCCCTTCCTCGCTCCTTCTCTCCCGTCGCCGGCAAAGCAACGCCGCCGCCTCGCCCTCCCTCTCTCGCCCTAGGCCTGGGGCAGTAAGGGGCCGCCCGCCTCCTCTCTCCCTCCGACCACCGCCCGGGCTAGGGCATGGCCTCCTTCGTTCTCTCCCGCCGTCGCCGGCAAAGCAGCAGCCCGGCCGCCCCTTTTCCCCTCTCTCCCGTCGCCGGCAAAGCAGCAGCCCGGGCGAGGCTCGGCCTGGAGCGAGGCTCGGCCTGGAGCGAGGCTCGGCCTGGAGCGAGGCTCGGCCTGGAGCGAGGCTCGGCCTGGAGCGAGGCTCGGCCTGGAGCGAGGCTCGGCCTGGAGCGAGGCTCGGCCTGGAGCAAGGCTCGGCCTTGAGTGGAGGTCGAACGCCGACGCGACCGCATGCAGTAGGATTGACTCGGAGCTCCTCTCCCGTCCCCGCCGCCAAACATGCGACAAGGGTAACGATGTTTCAACTTGGGCAGGTGAAGCCTTCCGTTTACATATTCGCACGGAAGCCCCTCTCCACCAACGGGTGGGGGGAAGGGAGCTCCCCGACGGGTTGACGCGTACGTCCCCGCAGTTAATTGTATTAGTACCCGGAAGCATGAGTACGGGTTTAGGCATGCTGTGTGAAGCCCATCCGGACGTGTGAGCCGGATTGGTGATGTTCTGGGGTTCCCGGAGAAGACTCCGAGGAAGTTGTTTATTTAGCCGCTTGCAGGGAATGCGCGCCACGAGCCCCAAAAAGGGGGTGTGCGCAATATGTTTGGTCCGCTTATGTTGGCCAACCGATGACTAGTTGGCTGCCGCCCGTCGAGACGTTGGCGTACAGGTGTTGCAGTACCAGGCGGGGAGTAGCGGGCTTAAGCCCAAACTTGTGCTGGCCCTCGAAGGCCTTTTTGTTTATATTTCCGGCCTGCGTGCCGAGTATGGAATTTATATTCCTGTAATATTTTTTAATATCTGTGATGCTCTATGAATAAGTGGTTTACTCCTGTCTTGGGCGAGCGGCGTGTTCGTGAACCGCTCCCCCCGTGTGGGCCCCGAGGAATAGATGCCGGGAAGCCCCTGATGGCCCGCTGCCATCCTTTCAGAGTAGCGGAGTTCCTCTATTAGCGGCCCAATTGGGGTTGCGTAGAGTAGGGCTGCTGGGTGGTTTGGCGCCAATAGTAAGGCAGGCGGGGAGCATTTTACATAGACCCGAGGTGGCACCTCTAGTTAAGGAGTGGATCTTGAGATTCTCCTCAGATGTTCCGGTCAGCCAAGAGAGCCCTCCGAAGGTGCCTTAGCTCAGCCCTTGGCTTGGGAGGGGAAGAGTTAGTTAGTCTTCCGGGTATGCGGCGGGTCCTCCACGCTGAGACCTTGGGTCTGTCCCTTGTGTTCCTAGTCTTGTGCCTAGATCGTTCGCTTGAGGGTAGTAGGTGCGCGGTCACCCCTTCCCCAAGGGTCGAACTCCACGGGAGACCGGATTTCCGGTTTCAACACCACTGGTTAAGGTTCTTTGGAGAAATCATGGCCAGGAGGAGCACACTTGGGAGCCCCAGGACTTGATGCAGCAGCGGTACCCGGAACTTTTCAGTCAGGTATTACTATCAACCTCTCGGGATGTTATAATTTTTCTTCCATACTTGAAACCCCATAGGCCTAACTAGAATTTCGAGGACGAAATTTTTTGTTATATATTGGGATTTGTAACATCCCTCATACAACTAGACCCCTAGGAATGGTTTTGTCATGACCAGGTCTTGACAAAACCTAAGTAACCCCAAAGAGACCTAGGTCAACTCAACCATATTTCTGGTCAACCGAGCCCAAATAGGCTAACCCAAGCTCAAACCTCCCCATGTGGCTTCTTTAGGGAATAATGTGTGTGGAAGGGCTGCAAATAGTCCTTCAGATTGACCAAGTCAACTTGGTGACTAGGAGAGAGGGTGAGTGTAACAGCCCAAATTTTGGGAGTAGCAAAATTTGGGTGACACAGCCTGGGACACGGGCGTGTCCCGCTCGGGTTGAAGAGTTGGGCGCTTGGTCGACGAATTTTGGTCGACGAAGTTTCTGGGTGGTCACGCCCTATAACACGGGCATGGCAGGGGGCATGTCCCCTCGGTTCGACGAACTGTGCTCGACGATCGTCGAGTGTGTGGACCGTCGAGTGTCGATCGTCGAGCATGGGGTACACGGCCCGTGACACAGGCGTGTCACCGGGTGTGTCCCGCTGTGTCGAAAGGTTGAGTGTCGATCATCAATCGTCGAGTTTCGATCATCGATCGCCGAGTGTCGATCGTCGAGCATGGGGTACACGGCCTGTGACACGGGCGTATCACAGGGCGTGTCCCGCTATGTCGAAAGGTTGAGTGTCGATCGTCAATCGTCAAGTTTTCATCGTCGATCATCGAGTGTCGATCGTCGAGCATGGGGTACACTACCTGTGACACGGGCGTGTCACAGGCGTGTCCCGCTGTGTTGAGAGGTCGACGATTTTCTCTCGACTTGGTGTTGAGTGGGTTACACGCCCTGCATCACGGGCGTGTTTTGGCCGACACGTGCGTGTCCTGGCCGACACGGGCGCGTACCGCGTGTCACAGTGAGCTCCATTTCCATGATAATGGAGGAGAGAGAAATGAGGAAGAAGAGGGAAGGAAACTGTTCGGCCAAGGGCAGGCCGAAGACCACATTTAATGGCTGAATTCAATTCCACAGGTAAGGGGAGAAGTTTCCAGCCGTTTCCCTGGCCGTCAGACTTGGTTCAGCCCCCCCCCCCCCCCCCCCCCCCCCCCCCTCCTCCATGGCCGAGCCTAGCCATTAATGGATTTGAAGGACATTAATGATCCAGCCCCTCCTCTCCCCATCTGAGGCTTTAAACACCACCAGTGAATTGAGAGGAGCCTTTCCCAATCCTTACCCGAAGAAATCGAGCCTCCCCACCTTGCAGTTGCATAAATCGAGCGACGCCAATTTCAGAAATGGCTTCCCGACGATCTTCCCGACTTCAGGCCGCCGGCAAGGTCCAATCCTCTTCCTCTCTGTCTGTGCTAGATCTAGCATCCATCAGCTAAAGAGAACGGGCTCAATTGAGCCTGATCGGGAGAGATTTCTCACCGAAATTCCACAAAAACGAACCTATCGGGTTCGCCGGAGTAGGCCCCACCGGCGGCCGTGTCGCCGCCAGGCGATAGCCACCACCTCGACGGAGGCGGTGGTGGTGGTGGCCGGCCAGGGCGGTGGTCGGGGCGGCCGGAAAGTCGGCTAGAAGAGGCTCCAGGTAGGTCCAATCTCGGCCCTTGGCTGGAGGTTGAGGATGAGCGGATGCCGTCCGTTTTGATCAAGTAATTTCATGATATTAATTGATTTCTTGGAGATTATTAGTGGTAGATATTTTTAATTATTAAAAATACTTAGAGGCCTCTACTGTACAAGTGTCCAATATGAACAATGTGGCCCTTGATGTCTAGTGTAATTTAAAATTGATTTCACTCAATTTGGAGTCATGGTGTGACCACAACACTTGTTTTGGTGCAACCTATACATAGGTATGACCAGACATTAGAATTAGTGCTCACACCAAACCACAAATCCAAATGCTTTGAAATTTTGAACATAGGTTCCTCATAGCCTACCTCTTAGACTATACAAAAATAAGAATTTTTGGAAAAATGTTTCTATAGTTTTTAGAAAAAAATTAAAAAATCGATTATAAATCAATTAGGTGTCATAAACACCTCAAATTCCCCCCAAATTTGGGTGGGTGGTCTAAGAGAGCATGTTAGGGCTCTGGTAAAAATTTCATCTCCTTTGGAGTTGTTCTGGTTAGGTATGTATCCAACCCTAGGTATACCCTTATAAGGTTATTTAGGTCAAAGAGCTATTTTTGATGTTTGAGTGGTCAAATCACCTCAATAGAGGCTGTGATTTTGACCACTGACTTGGTAGGATAATTATCACACTCATAGGGAATATGGAGTGGTTTAGGATTGTTTTACCCTTGGATCCAAACTCAAACCCTAAGGGAGGGCTTTTGAGGGTTGTGAAGGGCAAGGGGTCAGTTGACCTTGAAAGGATTTGAAACTTGGTAGAGAGAATTCTAGAGTAGGTAGAATCCTATGGAAGAAATCTAAAATAGATTCTAAGGTGAATAGCTCCCTCAAAACCCTAACCCTAGTTTAGGGCACAAACCTTGTAGTGATAGAAAAAATCACTAAAACTCCCTGAACAGTGATGATATTTGGGTAGAGTAGTGTTTAAAGTTAGTACAAGCTCTGGAGATTGTGTTATGAATTTAGGATTATTATCTTGGATACTTCATTAACAATTTAGTAATTTGTATTATTTAGTTAGAAATTTATTATGAAGTAACTACTTGCTGGAAATTGATGAAATTTAGCCGAAGGACTCCTTATTATGTTTAAAGCTCTGTGAATATTTATGAGATTTTTGGAAGACTATTTCTAAGGGTTGCTTCATTAAGTAGTGTTTCCCATGAAAACTTAATTAAATCTATTTCGGTGTCTAGCAAGCCTGAAAAATTATGATTTTTGCACAATGACCCTTTCTGTACTATATTAAGATTCTGCAATTTTTATATAATTTTTTGATGAATAAGTTTGATACTTCCTTCTTTACATATGATTAAGAGAATTATTTTGGATAAATTAATTAGAGGTCACATATTTTCTGAAAAATTATGGAAATTAGTATCTAGTAATATATCTCTGATATTTAGTGATCAAAAGTTTTGGGTGGCCATTACTTGAGTAGATCATATAGTTCATGTTCAAAATTGCCCATGGCCAAATATTTGGGAAAATTCAATAAATATCAAATTAGTTAGAAAAATTATGATTCTCTGATTTTAGACTAAACTTGTTATGATATACCTCTGGTAAATTTTATAGGAGATTTGGAAGACAATCCGGAGTACCTCCTTTATACATCTCATATAGTATATGGTAGTCTGCATATAGTAACTGCGAAAACTGAACTAGAGTGGGTAATGAATTTGAAGAGTTGAATCCTTAGTAGGTTGCTGGGTTGGGTAAATAAATGAGAGATCTGATCAAGGATAGAAATCAATAATATTAAGTGCCTTGCGAAATGGAGCTTTGGGCGTAATCTCATCATAGTTCCTAGTGCCTTCGAGAGCCCTTCACGGGGAATACCTTGGGCAGTCTTGGGCTAACGTAAACCTTAGGAATAATTTGGGCAAGAGTAACCCTAATAATAGTTTCACCTTACACTCACACTTGTACACGTAGGGAAATGAATTGGTTGTGAAAGGATAGCGTAGACCCGTAGCCTAACGGCTTACTAGTAGAGTTAAATGGACTCGGTATTGATTTGGAAGTCCGGGGAGCTGGATGCTCGGGGACTTGGAAAAAAGGAGACTTGATTACTCCAGGGAGTCGTGGGCTCGGGAATATGGTGAACTAGTAGGCTTGGTAGTCTAAAGAGCTGGAGGCTCGGTACTATAATTAGATACAACTATCATGGTTGCATGTGCATAACAGTGGTGGGTCCTTGGTATTGGACGATCGAACACACCGTCATCGGTACGTTGACTCGGGAAGACTAGCTGGTTTGCTAGGAATAGTACGGGAATGTACAAGAGGGGCTAGACTGGGTAGTGTGTTTACTAGTCTAGGAGTGGAGAGGCCCAACCCACTGTCTCCGTTGGCCACGATGAGAGGCTCTTGAGAGTTTAGCTAACTCCAAAAAGGGGAACTAAAGGTCTGTGCGCATAGAGTCGTGTGTGTGAGTTGCACTGCATGTGCATACCATAGCATACTTGCACGTCATAGCATAATCATTGCATTTAACCCCTGACACCTATCGTATAAAATGGTATGAGATATTTTATACGATAGGCCCTGCAAAACGACCCCATGGTCTATAGGGGTAATCCCTATAAATCAACGGTTATATTTATCGTTTCTCTTACTTACTCTTCTTACTGCTTTTACTTACTTGCTACTCCTTACTGTTTACTTTTGTTACACACTTGTTTACTCATGTTTAATTATTGTGATACCCCTGCCATACTTTATTATTTTATTCCTTAGGGTAGATGTCACCTGTTTGATTACGCCCTGCTTTTGGTCCTCCTTTTCACTCCTTTACGCCCGGTGCCTAGGACCCACGGGTAGAGGGGTGGGGGATTGTTGACTGAGTCTAGTTTGACTGACGGTCGTTTGACCACCATATTTTAGGTGCTCCGTATGGGAGACAGGGAACAGACCTAGGAGACGCAACACCAGCAGGGTATGGTGCAGATGGAGATGGGCCAGTGTAGCTCGGGTGGACAGGCATCCGGATCCGTGAGTGGAGCCGAGTATTAGTAGTTTTTCTTTTATGAGTGGATTGTAATGAGGTTATCATGTACCGGGCTTAAGACCTTATTCACTTTCTCGCGATGTGGTCTATTTATTTGTCATGTGATTTCCTCTTTCTATTGTGGACTTGGATGCTTACACTTTCATTCATTATACATTCTGTTGATGGTGATCGATTTGGCCGGCAGGATCGACATTTTGTAGTTATGACCTTCCCGGGTGCGAAGGTGTCACCGCAAAGCGGCGGTTCTGGGCCTAAGGCCCCGGTGGTTGTTGCAAAAAAATGGGGTCTTACATGCGGTCTTACCTCCCGACCCACCCCGCACGGAGTGGAGAATGCCTGATGAAGCTGACATTTGCCCGCCTCCTAGGAACCTCCTGGGGCATGTGTGGTCCTACTCCCAGACTCGCCCTGCTGACCAGGCGCCTGCCGCCTTGGGCAAGCTCGAGCCCACTTCCTTCCTTGCTTGTCCACTCAACTTGCCTGGGTCTGGGGGTCGTTCTGGCTCATCCACTCGGCGAACACGGGATTGTACAACATACAATCGTTCGTTATAATGAGATATCGGGAACCTGAAGTTGCATGATACAGAGCACCGTGAAGCGCAGTTGAGAGGAATCTAGATGCATGAACGCAACAACGAGGACATGAAGCATGGACGCGGAGGGAGATCTTCGATTCATCTTCAAGTGAGAACTTGAAAGCCGGAGGAGATCTTTGAAGTGTCTTCGAGGGGATCATTGAAGACCGTAGGAGATCTCTGAGAAATTCTTGAACACTGAAAGTGGTCTCTAGGAATCTTAGAGGATTGATTGGAGCTCACTCTAGTGCTGAAGACAATGTCCCTCCCAATGAAGGCTCAAGGCCATTTTTATTGCTTTTGAGGGGCATCCCGGTAATTGCACCACCTCAACTTCCGAATGGGTGAATAGAAGTTCTCGATCTCAGGCAAACAAACCTCCAATATTGGGATAAGTGCAAACCAATTTTATCAAGCGCAAACCAACCTTAAATAAGTGTACATAAAATTTTTCGATTTGAACATAATCATTGTTGGCGGAAGAGTTTCGTTTGACCGAACTCAAAGGGAAAATTATTTATATATGTATAAAATTGTAAATATAAAAAATAAAATAATATATATAATGTTTATATATTAAATAGTTGCATGGAAGTGACGAGCATAAAATAAAAAATAAAACGGCAGCATGCAGGAGGCGTTATTTGGAAAGGTCACGTGGAGAGATTTCAGTGGCTGGCATTGCCTATAAATAGGCAATGAATTCTTGCGGAAATGATAATGTTAGAAATAAACCTGTCCGGTTCAGCTATGAAAATAAACCAGTCCAGCTATGTATAAAAGTCCAGCTTGTAATAAACATCAAGTTACTAGCTGTAGATAAAGAAGATATGGACTTATCCTCCTCAAGGTTATCCAATGTATAAAGATATGGTCTGAAGTTATTAGTCTTAACTTTCATATATTGTATCTCTATATATTGAGTGGAACTCAATTAACAATATAAGAAGAAGTTTTTCATCAGGAACTCTTGATGTTGCTCATCCTCAGTGTATTATTGTGAAATCAACATTTGGTATCAGAGCCTCGTTTGCACGTCACTTCACATCATTGGATTCATGGCAACATCATCTTCTTCAACTTCTTTTGTCTACTCTCATGCTTTGATTCCCATTTTTAATGGTGAAAAGTATGATAACAGGAGTATCCAGATGAAGTTTGTCTTCATCTCTCAAGGTCTATGAGATTTAGTGGTGACTGGACTGCAACTTCCAGCAAACCCTCCTGCTAGTACATCTGCAACTCCTACTGCAACAGCAGTTCAAAAACAATTAGAGGAAAACAAGACAAAAGATGCAAGAGCTCTTTCTTTGATTCACCAAGGTGTTTCAGAATTCGTGTTTATCAGAATTATTGTTGTAGAAATAGCAAAAGATGCTTGGGATACTTTAAAAATGGAATATAAAGGTACCCCTAAAGTAATTGCAATGAAATTACAACATCTGTGGACTGACTATGAGCTTCTTCGCATGAAATCAGGTGAAGATATTGATACTTTTATAGCTAGAACTATTAAAATAACAAATTAAATACGCAGTTATGGAGACGCTATAGAAGATAAGAAATTAGTTCCAAAAATTCTAAGAAGCTTAACTCCATCACTTAGTCCAGCAGCCATGGCTATTGAAGAGTCCAAAGATCTCAAAACCCTATCTGTAATAGAGTTAATTGGCTCTCTTAAATCTCATGAAGAACGATTAGTAATGGACTCACAACCTTTAGAGCAAGCTTTACAAATGAAAGTTTCTCTAAAGCCAAAACAGGATTGGAAATATCCAACTAACTTGGCAGCTTCACCCGGGAGTAAACAACACTATTCAAGTTCTTCAACAAGACAAAAAAAAGGATGTCAAACATGGGGAAACCTCTGAGATACATGGAGCAAAAGGCCAAAAATATTGCATTATATGTGATAAAAACACTCATGACTCCAAAGATTGTTATTTAAGATGTAAGAGATGCAGAATTCCAAATCATTCTGCTAAAAATTGTTGACATACCTCAAAAGAGCATGCTCAGTTTCTAGAAAAAGGAAAGAGAAAGGAGGCAGTGGTAGAAGAAAAAGAGGATATGTTTTATACCTGTTGTCCCGCCTCTACAGATGCAGCTTCCAGCATATGGTACATTGATAGGGGCTGTTCAAGCCACATGGCCAACACAAAAACAAATTTTATATCTCTAGATGAGACATATAAATCCATTGTTCATCTCGGTGATGGAAAAACAATACCTATTTAAGGTAAAGGAATTGTGGCTATCCCAACTCCCTCTGGGCTCACTAAGGAAATTACAGAGGTAAGTTATGTACCTACACTTCCTCAAAACCTATTAAGTGTAGGGCAACTCCTAAATAAAGGATATGAATTAACCTTTAGAAAAACCTCGTGTTCTATTTCTGATCTTTCAAATGAAAAACTTATAGTTGTTGCAGCTATAACAAATAATAAGGTTTTCACACTAGATTTATCACATCTATCAGAACAGGATCTTACTTGTACTTCTCAAGTATCTACTCTATGGCATGCCAGGTTAGGGCATCTTCATTGGGCAGCTATGATGGACATGTCCACACAGAAATTAGTGCATGGCCTACCAAGTTTATCAAAAGACTCCCAGTTCTGTATAACCTGTGCAGAAACAAAAATTCACAGCTTACCTTTTCCAACAGCATCAAGAAGTAGAGCAAATGCTCCATTGGATCTTCTGCATACTGATTTATGGGGACCTTACTCTACACCATCTCTAGGAGGTAAATCTTACTTCATGCTTATTATTGATGATCACACACAGTTTATGTGGATCTTCTTTCTACAATATAAACATGAAGCATTAGATGTATTTAAACTCTTTAAATTACAAGTTGAAAAGGAGTTTGAATGCCCTATAAAGTGTCTTAGATCTGACAGAGGAGGGGAATTCACCTCTAGTCAATTCTGTCAGTTTTGTGCTAATCAGGGTGTTAAAAGAGAATTAACAGCCCCTTACTCCCCGCAACAAAATGGCATTATGGAACGCCGCAATCGTACAGTGCTTGAGATGGCTAGAAGTCTAATGAAAATGAAGAATCTACCCAAACCTTATTGGGCAGAGGCATGTAATACAGCTGTATATTTGCTAAACAGGTGCTCTACTAAAGTGCTTAAGAATGCAACTCCATATGCATTGTTATAAAAGCACAAGCCCTCGATCTCTCACCTGAAAGTCTTTGGTTGCCCTGCATATACCTTGATTAATACAAATGATCGGGATAAGTTAGATAAAAAAGGGCAAAAATACTTATTTGTAGGATATGGTGCAGAAACGAAGGGTTATAAATTATATCAGCCATCTACAAAGAAGACTTTGATTAGTCAAAATGTTCTCTTTGATGAAAACAGCTAATGGGATTGGTAGTCAGAATTATCTAGTTCTTCTTCAGTGCCAGTTGAATTTCCATTGAACTCCTTCCATGACACAGAACAAGGTGAACCTACTCATGATGCTCCCATAGCACATGAAGCAAGTTCCTCTCCTTCATCTTCTTTGAAGTCAGATTCTTCATCATCACCACACCATACTAGAAGTATTCAAGACATATATGCAGACACATCAGAAATTGCCTTATCTGCACCGGTGCCAAAAAATTTTGATGAAGCATGTAAAGAAGAGATTTGGAGACATGCCATGACAGAAGAACTCAATGCAATTGAAGAACATCACACATGTCATCTTGTACAAAAACCTGAAAACAAAAACATAGTAGGACACAAATGGCTATTTAAAATAAAACTAAATGCCAATGAGTCTATCTCTAAACACAAAGCCCGACTTGTGGCAAGAGGGTTCTCTCAAATTTTTGGACAAGACTACTTCGACACCTTTGCCCCAGTTGTTAGAATGGACACAATTAGACTATTCCTTGCTTTTGCTGCTCAACACCACTACTAGGTATATCATTTAGATGTAAAAACAGCTTTTCTAAATGGAGAAATACATGAAGAGATCTATGTGTCTCAACCTCCAGGCTATGAAAAAGAAGGTAAAGACAAAGAGAAGGTATATCGTTTATCAATAGCTCTATATGGACTTAAGCAAGCTCCACGTGCATGGAATAACCATATATATGCTTACATGTTATCAAAACATTTCTATAGATGTAAAACTGACCCTTCTTTGTATATCTATCGATCATCTCAAGATATTCTGCTTGTTGCTCTCTATGTGGATGACCTATTAGTTTCAGGTAGCTCTGCCACCATGATCCAAGACTTTACTAATGTGATGCATCAAAAATATCACATGACTAATCTTGGTCTTGCATGTTATTTCCTTGGATTGGAAATCAATCAAACACCACTGGGTATATCAGTTTCTCAACATAAATATACCAAAGACGTGTTAAAAAAAATTTCTTATGCAACATGCTAATCCTTCAATTACTCCTATGGAAACTGGACTGCAACTTTCTAAATACTCTCAGGAGAATAAGGTAGATGAAGAGGAGTATAGATCTCTTGTGGGCTCCTTAATGTATATCACACATACCCGACCAGACATTGAAAATGCTGTAAATATGGTTTCACGTTTTGTGAGTACACCTCTTCAATCTCACTTGGTTGCAGCCAAACGAATTTTACGTTACTTTCAAGGGACATCAAGCTTTGGCCTTATGTATACCTCCGATTCAGAGACTAGAGTTACAGGGTACTCAGACTCTAACTGGGGATCAAGCATTGATGACAGATGCAACACCAGTGGCTTCATCTTCTTCGTCGGCTCAAAGGCAATAATGTGGGCTTCCAGGAAACAACCTACAGTGGCACTTTCAACCACTGAAGCCGAATACATAGCCTTGTGCAACTCTGCTTGTGAAGCCATATGACTTAAAAATATGATGACTGAAATCGAAGGAAAGGAAGATCAAAACCCTATTACGATCTATTACGACAATACTTCCGCAATACACATCGCAAAAAATCCAGTAATCCAAAGAAAAAGCAAGCATATAGAAATGAAATTTCACTTCATTCGTGAGCAAGTGGTGAAGAAATCTATTACAGTCGAATATTGTTCATCTTCCCTGCAAATCGCTGATGTGTTGACAAAGCCCCTTCCGCGCCTTCGGTTTCTGGAGTTACGAAGCAAGCTAGGGCTTATAATGGGCCCGTTTTAAGGGAGGGAATGTTAGAAATAAACCTGTCCTGTTCAGCTATGAAAATAAACCAGTCCAGTTATGTATAAAAGTCAAGCTTGTAATAAATATCAAGTTACTAGCTGTAGATAAAGAAGATATGGACTTATCCTCCTCAAGGTTATCAAATGTATAAAGATATGGACTGAAGTTATTAGTTTTAACTTTCATATATTGTATCTCTATATATAGAGTGGAACTCAATTAGCAATATAAGAAGAAGTTTTTCATCAGGAACTCTTGATGTTGCTCATTCTCAGTGTATTATTGTGAAATCAACAGATAATGCCGAAACATTGCAAGGTGGCGTAAAAGAGAGTGCGTGAACAGGACCAGATGCAGCAGCAATAAATTGCGGACTGCAGTTTAGCATGAATAGAGAGTGAAAATCAGAGAAATAAGAGTAGTTTTTTTTGAAGAAATCTGCGGACAGGGAATAGGATTTGCAGTTCCTATTGTTTAACCGCAAAGTGTGACGCAATGGGATAAAAAAACAGAAGCTGCGGCTATTATTTGGCGAACCAATATCCCTGCGAACAGCCAGCGGAGTTGCGGACTCCTTCCAAAAACTTTGCGAACAGTAGCAGGCAATAAGGAGGTGGCATATAGCTTCATGCAAATAGAAAACTTTGCGGACAACAAGGTGGTGGACAACAAGGTGGTGGACAGTAGCACCTATATTGAACAGTTAACTCATTGGTGGACAGCAGCACCTATTTTAAACAGTTAACTCATCGGTGGACAACAAGCTTGGAGGACATCAAGCTTGGCAAACTGTAGTTTTGTAGATAACAAGTTTTGGGCGATCAAGCTTCAAGCGAAGCGGGTTACAGTCGTGATCAAACTTTTTTGCAAGTTCTTGAGTGTGCATGTGTTGAGTTGTAAATTATAGTGGAGTTGTATTTTGTTGTATTCTTATAAACACTTGTTTATTATAATAGAAGAAGTTGTTTGCTCCGCTTTATTTTATGTTGTTCCCGCTATAACCGCTTCCAACAGTGGTATCAGAGGCAGGTTGCAAACTTTGGAAGTCGCTCCGAAGAGTTGAAGACTTGAAGTGATGGAGATGGTGAATGATGTGTCGGGTCAACTTCCCAAGTTGACTAAGACGAACTATGGGAACTGGAGTATCTATATGAGAGTGTTGATTGCCTCAAAAGAGTTATGGGAGATTGTGGAAGATGGATATGAAGAACTAACAGTTGTAGCAGAGACGACGTTGACTAACGCCCATAGGATGATGCTACGAGAAGCAAGAAAGAGAGACAAGAATGCTTTGTTCTTACTATATCAAGGGGTTGATGAATCAACCTTTGAGAAGATCTTAGATGCTAAAAGTTCTAAAGAAGCATGGGAGACCTTGCAACACTCCTTGCAAGGAGTTAATATGGCAAAGAAGGTGAAGCTGCAATCTCTCCGAGCAGAGTATGAGGTTATGAAGATGCAATACTCTGAGTGACTATGTTACTCGTCTGCGGACGCTTGCAAACGAAATGAAACGCAATGTAGAGATGATTGATAATGCGAGTTTCATGGATAAACCTCTTCGATCAATGTCAAAGTAGTTCAACTATATACTGGTAGCGATAGAAGAGTGGAAGGATCTCACTCAAATGTCTATCGATTTACTCATTGGTTCTTTGCAAGCCCATGAATATCGCATGTTACAAGATGAAGAGTCAAGTGGCATAGAGAAAGCACTTTAGACACAGTTAAATTTTGGAGAGAGCTCTGGAATAGATGACCAGTGAGGCCGAGGCTATCGAGATAGAGGTAGAGGAAGAAGAGGAGGAAGAGATCAGAGAAGAAATCAAAACTTTCAGAAAGAGGAGCTACCTCAAGCAAAAGGGCAGGAAGAAGAGGAAGAGGCCGAGGATTAGGCTGTGGTGGAATGGCCCAAGTCCAATGCTAGAACTGTAACAGGTTTGGGCACATAAGTTATGACTGTAGACTTCCGAGGAGGAAAGAGAAGACCAACCACTATGCTGAAGCAAGCAACACTGGTGGTGATCTAATGATGTTCTTAACTTATAGAGGAGCTAGAGGTGGTAGGAATTAAGTCTGATACTTAAACACATGAGCAAGCAACCATATGTGTAGTGAGAAGGAGTTGTTCACTAACCTTGAACCAAGTGCTGGTGAGGTTAGCTTTGGAGATGCTTCGAAGATCTCGATAAAAGGCAAATAGTTGATATTGGTCACCTAAAATGGTGAGAAGGTGCATCTCAATGATGTGTTCTATGTTCCCAGCTTGAAGAGTAACATCTTAAGCCATGGATAGTTGGTGGAGAAAGGCTACTGCAATCAGTTGAATGATGGTTCATTGGCTATGCAGAACCATCGTGGAAAAGAGGTGGCGAAATTAAAGATGACAACAAATCATCTCTTTATATTGAAGATGGATGCCAAGGAGACGACATGCCTAACAAGAACTGAAGAGAAAGAAGAAGCTTGGTTGTGCCACCATAGGATAAGTCACTTGGGATTCAATGGTTTGAAGCTTCTATCACAAGCAAATATGGTGGAAGATTTGCCTAAGATCTTACCATCACAAAAGATTTGTGAAGCTTGTACGAAGGGAAAGCAGAAGCGACAAACATTTGAAGGTTGAAAGTCTCTAAGTGCAAGGAAACAAATTGAACTGGTTTACTTGGACATTGCTGGTCAGTTTGATATTATCTCAATTGGTGGAAAAAATACTATATCACCTTCACTGATGATTTTAGTCGAAAGTGTTGGGTATATTTCTTGAAGGAGAAGTCTGAGACCCTTGAAAAGTCCAAGGAGTTCAAAGCAATGACAGAAAAGGAGAGTGGGCAGTACCTGAAGGTACTTACAACTGATCGAGGTGGGGAGTACACCTCCGAGTTGTTTGATTCATTCTGCAAAGAGCATGGGATTGCTGATTAGTTGACTTCAGCTTACTCACCTCAGCAAAATAGAGTTGCTGAGAGAAAGAACTTGACGATTTAGAACATGACAAGGAGTATGATAAAGGGCAAGAAGTTTCCGAAGATGTTCTGGGCTGAAGCAATACAATGTGCTGTGTACTTGCTAAATAGATGTCCGACGAAGAGTGTGAAGTACAAGACTCCAAACGAAGCATGAAGTTGATGAAAGCCTAGTATTCAACACATGAGAGTGTTTGGGTGTGTAACTTATGCTCACATCCCTAATCAAAAGAGGAAAAAGCTTGATGACAAGAGCGAGAAGTGTATATTTGTAGGCTACGCTCCAATGAGTAAAGCTTACAAGTTATACAACCCAGTGACAAGAAGGCTATCATCTCAAGAGATTTCATGTTCGAAGAATATAGTTATTGGAACTGGGATGAGAAAGAAAGAAACATCAAGGGAATATTTTATGATGATGAAGATGAAGAAGGTGGTCATGAAGCTGAAGTTGCGGATGGTGGAGCTGAAGCACCATCACCACCGAGCGGAGACTCAGGAGGAGCTTCTACTCCTTACTCAAGTGGAGTAAGCACCAACATAAACAGTTCTGATGGAGCAAGAACTAGTAGGAGAAGCTCTGAAAGTATTCAACCTAGGATGAGAAGGTTGGACGAGATCTACGAGGAGATGGAGTCGATTCATGCTAATTTTTCTTTATATTGTCTTTTAGCAGATTGTGAGTCATAATCGTATGATGAAGCTTCTCAAGAGAAGACATGAAGGAAGGTGATGGATGAAGAGATAGGATCAATCACGAAGAATGTTACTTGAGAGTTAGTCACTCTGCTTGTAGGTCACAAGCCCATTGGTGTGAAATGGGGTATAGAGTGAAGACTAACAAATATGGAGAAGTGTAGAAGCATAAAGCAAGACTTGTCGCGAAAGGCTATCGACAAGTTCAAAGAGTGGATTATGATGAGGTCTATGCTTTAGTAGCTCAGAGTGATACCATCAGGATGATCATCGCACTAGCAGCTCAGTATAAGTGGAAGATCTGTCAGATGGATGTAAAGTCTGCTTTTTTGAATGGATACTTGGAGGAGTATGTGTATGTCCAGCAGCCGCCTGGATATGAAGTGAAAGGTCAAGGGAATAAGGTTTACGAGCTAAAGAAGGCATTGTATGGATTGAAGCAAGCTTCTCGTGTGCGTGGAATGAAAGAATATTTGCATACTTTCAGAAGAACGGGCACAGAAGAGCCCGCATGAGTATGCACTCTACACGAAGGTGGAGAAGAATGGAGATATCATGGTCGTGTGATTGTATATTGATGACATAATATTCACCGGCAACAGCCCTCTTATGTTTGAAGAGTTCAAGAAGACGATGAAGAAGGAGTTCGAGGTGACTGATTTGGGAGAACTCACTTACTTCTTGGGCATTGAGGTACAGTAGAGTGAAGATGAGATCTTCATTTCTAAGAAGAAGTATGCGGATGAGATTTTGAAGAAGTTCCAGATGGAGAATAGCAAAGCTATCTCTACTCCTGCCGATCCAGGAATGAAGCTGAGGAAGAATTCAAAGGAAGAAGCAGTTGACTCTGCGTTGTTCAAGAGTCTAGTTGGAAGTCTACGTTACCTGACTTTCACTGGGCTTGATGATGTAGGACGACGCACATGGTTTATGCGCCTGCCGGCTTTTCTTGGAAACCCTAAATGCATGCGATAGTTCAAATTAGTTTTGCAACGTTTGAGCGGATTTTGCATGAACTTAAAAAAAGGCAACTAATTTTAATAAGACACAAAATTGCTATTTTGCTTTAAAGTTAAAATTTCTTAAAAAATGGTTCAATTAAAATCCGGGGAAGGAATTTTGCAACTTTCATTCCGTTCCCCTGATCGTAGCAACATGGAAATTGTGAACTCCAAATACGTTTCTGTTTGGAGTTTTTGACGTAGCATTTGCTGACGAAACTCGGCCGAAAACCCAGCAATGAGACTATTTTCCTACGAGAAATTATAGAGGCACACACAAAGGAAAGGACAGAAACAATTACCCACGGAAAGATGCATCTTTCCGTATCCGAGGTCGATGGCCATCACGTGAGGAAATCCTCGTCACCTTCGATCTCTGCTCCGAGGTCGGCCGCTATCGCACACGGGCACCAAGGAAATAAGTTGCTCCCTCACATGAGGTGGTTCCACGGAATCACTCAACAATGTAGGAAAGCCACAAGCTAACAAACCTAAAATTCACTCGCTCACACACTCAAGGTGGTTCCACGAAATCTCACACTAACAATTTGATTTTTCTTCCCTCACTTTCCAAAAAGAAAAAGAATCACTGATCAAGCGCACAGTGAATCTAATTTTACTATTCACCTCTTCCTATCTAATACAATCGAAGCTCAACTCCATACATTCCATCATCAATATCCTACACCTATGTCTGCACGGGCTCTAGCAGCAAGCAACCCTTTCAACATTCCTTCTCAACAATAGGATTTCAAATAGTAACACCAAGAAGAAACGCAAAACTATAACATTGACCTACTGTTCATCTTCTTCCAAAACAACAATAGGAATGAAATACAAGCAACAAAAATTCGCAATATTAATCAACATCGCAAATGTGCGGTGAACCCATAAATTTTTCATCTGGGGGTTCACCATGAGGGGTATAATAAAATTCATTGCAGATGCGACGCGTGCAAACGTAAGCTCCAACAACAGATGTAGTGCTCTTAGATAAATGTACACAAAGTGAGGCAACTGTAATAAATGTGCTAAGAGAAAGTGAGGCATCAGGAGGCTCACCATGTTGGACATAGAAGAACTCATCGCAAATACGATGATTAACAGATGGTATGTCCCATAACTCATCTAGAGTGCGAGTCGCTTTATGGTAATACCCAAGCACTATCGATATCAAGTGAGACAATAGAGCATGTATCCATGTCTTAAAATTCGCAAGAGTACTATCCAGATAAAACTCATCCGCATAAGGATGTGGTGGCTCATCTAGAGGCTCCATAGGAAGGTCTTCAAATGACCCATCGGTCGAGTGATGGTCCTCCAGAAATGAACCATCAGAAGGGGTCATCCTCCTAGATAGGGTCAGGGTGATTACCTCGAGATCACTACTAAACTCTCGACTCCCGATTGTAATGTCACTCGGTGCACCATCAGGTGTGGTGATGTGACTCGATACAGCATCAGGTGTGGTGATATGACTCGGTGCGCCACTAGGTGAAGTGTGAAAGGAATATACACTCAAAATAGAGCTAGTAGAGATCGAATCAAGGACGGGTTCACTAAGTGGAGCCGATTCACATGGGGGTTGACTCCACACATCCTGTACCAGGATATCAGACAGAGTGGGAGATATCTCTCTGGTGTGTGTAATGGCATGCTCTTGCTGACCCTTAATGTTAATCATCATGTTCACCTTCGGAACACGAAGAGGTTCACTAGGTGCGAAGTACTCTTGACGATAGTGATCTCTATATGATTCACAAGTATGGTCGTGACGATCATCCATATCATAATCATGATGTGCTCGTGGGTAGGCATGAGTCCTACAAACGTGTGAGGGTGTTCACACATATAAAGTCTCAGATTCCTCATATAGAGATGACGTGTAGTATCGGTAATGAGAGTGATACTAAACTCTATCCTCATAATATGATGTCGAAGAACCAATAGGATCCACTCGGGTACGAGGATAATAATGACGATGGTCATCATACAGATCGTCTCTATAATGAGAACATGTTGGTGGGTCAACACGATCTCTGGTAGTGGTATACAGTGATTGAGTATAATCATCGAAGTATCATAACGATCTCTGTGATGAGGTACCATATGTGTGGGTATAAGTGAAGTCGTGACCCTCAAATAAAGGATTTCTCCTAAAGGTAGACCTTTCTATATAGTGCTGAGGAACATCGTCATGTGCACGGACAAAATGCTCATATCGAATTCGATGCGACATTGACGTTTGAGGGGGTATTTTTAACCTACTCACCCTACCTCTAAGGTGTGCCAACCTTTCACGCAATTGGCAGGTACTCTCAGTTAATGCCGTCATTTGGTGGGCGAAAGGTAAAAACCACTGGGGTGGTTGTTCCCCTTCGTGTCCACGACTCGGGTGACCACGTTCAACTTAACACATTCTATCACTACGCAGATACATTCGAACACACAAGTCAAATGCAATAATGATACTAAAAAAATCTCTATTTATTTTTTTTTTGAAAAATTTAAAATAATATGCGGGTTCCTATTCTACGCAGGGCGGATCCCAAAACTTAGAAAAATTTTGGAACCTGGCTCTGATACCAATTTGATGCAGGACGACGCGTAGGGTTTATGCGTCTGTCGGCTTTTTTCTAGGAAACCCTAAATGCATGCGAAGAATAAATTAATTTTTTTGCAAATTTAGAGCGGGCACAACACTTAAGAAATCTCGCAACCTGGAATTGTTATGAAAAGCTCAAAATTACTTCTTCAGTTCAAAATGAATTTTTTAAATAAGGTTCGATTTTAAATCAGGGGATAGAAGTTTGCAACTTTCGTTCTGTACCCCTTGTCGTAGCAAAACGGAAATCGTGAACTCCAAATACGTTTCCGTTTAGAGTCTTCGATGTAGCGTTTGCTGACAAAATTTGGACGAAACCCGGCAGTGCATCTATTAACCTACGAGAAATTATAGAGGCACACACAAAGGAAAGGACATAAACAATTACCCATGGAAAGATGCGTCTTTCCGTATCCGAAGTCGATGACGATCAAGCCAGTAAATCCCCGTCACCTTCGATCTCCGCTCCGAGGTCAGCCGCAATCGCACAGGGCACCAAGAAATTAAATTACTCCCTCACATGAGGTGGTTCCACGGAATCACTCAACAAGGTAAGGAAGCCATAAACTGACAAACCTAAATTTCACTCGCTCTTCACGCTAAAAGTGGTTCCAAGAAATCTCTATCACTCACATTGGTTCCACGAAATCTCTAATTACTCGAACAAGGAAGAAAATCAATCTCTTTACACTGCTCATACGGAAGCATTAAGCTAATTTCTCCTATCAGTTGGAAGGCAAACAACATCAGGGCCTTTGCTTAACATTACCCACATGTTCAATTTCACTGTTCGTGGGTAACAGGAGGCAAGCTTTAACTTCAACAATGTAACTGTTTTCGGAAACATGATTCACCAACTAATCTCTTACACTATAGGAGCAGCAGAAAGCTCTCAATAATCACCATTAACATTTAATTAGGAAATCGCAAACCGGATACAGGACTCACAGAATCATTCTAATTGATCACATCTAAACTCTAACAGGAAATCTACAGTAAAAGCTCGATGTTACTGTTGGGTCATAGTTTTCCCGTTGATGAAAAAATTTAATGTATTGCTTGTGAGTTTGATTCCCATTTGAGAGGGTTTTACTGTAGATTTCCTGTTAGAGTTTAGATTTGATCAATGAGAATGATTCCGTGAGTCCTGTATCCTGTTTGTGATTTCCTAATTAAATGTTAATTGTGATTATTGAGAGCGTTCTGTTGATCCTATAGTGTAAGAGATTAGTTGGTGAATCATGTTTCTGAAAACAATGACATTGCTGAAGTTAAAGCTTGCCTCCTACTACCGCCGAACAATGAAATTGAACATGTGGGTAATGTTAAGCAAAGGGCCCGATGTTGTTTGCCTTCCAACTGATAGGAGAAATTGGCTTAATGCTTCAGTGTGAGCAGTGTAAAGAGAATGATTTTCTTCCTTGTTCGAGTAATTAGAGATTTCGTGGAACCAACGTGAGTGATAGAGATTTCGTGGAACCACTTTTAGTGTGAAGAGCGAGTGAATTTTTTGTTTGTTAGTTTGTGGCTTCCTTACCTTATTGAGTGATTCTGTGGAACCACCTCATGTGAGGGAGCGATTTAATTCCTTGGTGCCCGTGTGCGATAACGACCGACCTCGGAGAGGAGATCGAAGGTGACGAGGATTTTCTCGCGTGATCGTCATCGACTTCGGATACGGAAAGACGCATCTTTCCGAGGGTAATTGTTTCTGTCCTTTTCTTTGTGTGTGCCTCTATAATTTCTCGTAAGTTAATAAACTCACTGCCGGGTTTCCTTCGAATTTTGTCAGCAAACGCTACGTCGAAAACTCTAAACGGAAACGTATTTGGAGTTTACGATTTCCGTTTTGCTACGACAAGGGGAACATAACGAAAGTTGCAAACTTCCATCCCCGGATTTAAAATCGAATCTTATTTAAGAAAATTCATTTTGGAATGAAGAAGTAATTTTGTGCTTTTCATAACAATTCCAAGTTGCGAGATTTCTTAAGTGCTGCGCCCGCTCTAAATTTGTAAAAAATTAATTTAATCTTCGCATGCATTTAGGGTTTCCTAGAAAAAAACCGACAGACGCGTAAATCCTGCGCGTCGTCCTGCATCACCTGATATCATGTATGTGGTTGGAGTGGTCAGTAGATATATGGAGGAGCCGAAGTAAGATCACTTAACAACAGCGAAGATGATCTTAAGGTATGTCAACGACATGGGAGATCATGGTCTGCTGTACTCATCTGCAGAGGAGTTGAAGTTGGTCGGCTACTCCGATAATGATTATGAAGGAGATGTGAATGATCGGAAGAGCACTTCCGGGTATGCATTTCATGTGGGAACAGCTGTGTTCTCGTGGAGTTCGAAGAAGCAGAGAACAATTGCTTTATCTACTTGTGAAGCTGAGTACATTGTAGCGGCAGCCTGTACCTGTCAGGCGATTTGGTTGAGAATTCTCCTGCAAGAGTTTCATCATCCACAAGAAGTTCCTGTGACGGTGTATGTTGATAACATGTCTGCGATCCAATTAGTGAAGGACCCTGTGCTGCATGGGCGTAGCAAACATATAGAGACAAAGTATCATTTTTTTCGCGAACAGGTGCAACAGAAGTTGGTGGAGTTGGTATATTGCCCTACAGGTGAGCAGATGACGGATATTTTTAGGAAAGTGCTAAAGATCGATACATTCATGTAGTGCAAGAGAAAACTCAGCATGTGCTGCCGTGTTTGAGGGAGAGATTGTTGGCGGAAGAGTTTCGTTTGACCGAAGTCAATGTGAGAATTATTTATATATGTATAAAATTTGAAAGCATTTATGAGGGGTGAAATTGGATGGCACGTGGCAGACCATAATTGGTTAGCAAAGATTATAAATAGGCCTTGTATTCAAGCGGAATAGTGAAAGAAATTTGTGGTGCAGCGCAAGAATTGAAGTGACGATTAAGTGTGGCTGCGGTCTCATATATGCAAACTGGAAGTTGCGGCAGCGGACGTGCGGTCTCATATTGGCAAAGTTGGCGGACAGCTGACTGTTCCAAAGCTGCGAACTACATTTGGCGGACAGATCTTGCGGAATTGTTTATTGCAGAGCAGTTCTTTGCTGATAGATTTTGCGCGTTGCGGACAACTGTTCCGGCAAGGCGGCGTCCTCCAAGACACGTGTGATCTCTTGTGTGAAGCGGTTGTAGTGAATTGTTGTGTTGTAACACACAATGTGTTTTGGTGTTGAGTTAGTTATATTTGTGAAGTTGCTTTTAATTTTATTGTAACCTCCAGTTGATATAATAGAGATGTTGTTTGCTCTTTTATTTTATGTTGTGGTCACTGTAAATGTTTCCAACAATCATAATTTGAACATAGTTAAAATGAATTTGAATATAAAATTATTCAAAAATCCTAAAGACAATTTTTTAGGGCAAGCATTTTTTTCATAACCTATAAATCAAATATGATGGTGGGAATAGACCTTTTCCCAGGCACAACACCACCAGTAGTGTTGCACCCATGGTAGTATTGAAAAAAAAAAGAATGGTATATATCAAGTTGCAATCATCAGTTGTATTGTGGTTGCTGTGCGCAATTAACCGGGCCTTTTGACTGGTTGGGTCAGATGCATCCTGGCCCGGGCCTTGGTTGGGTAACACTCTTTGGATCATTAATAAAAGAAAAGTTTGAAAAACAAAAGAGCTTCTGGCACCTTTTTTTGAAAAGAAAAGTCAAATTATTTGGGTCCTGCTCCGGGCCGAGCAAACCATGCAATAATATCAGGGATATTAAAATTTAAAGCCCCGTAGGCCTTGCCGCTATGGGCCGAGGCCTGACAAAAGCAAACAGCGTTTCGGACATGGGCTCAGTTTGCACGCTGCTTCAAATAAATAACTAGCATTACAACTTTCAACGATGCATTATATATTAATATGAGAGCGCTCTTATATGAAACTATTAATGGCACATGCATGAGCGCATACAGCTAGCTAGTGTTTCTGCTATTACTTCACAGCTTCCATACGACCGTTTCAGTATCTGAACGGCAGCCACCATCTACGAAGCCTTTATAGGTAAAGCCTTTGGTTCTTAACACCTATGTCAGCTTTCTCTGCCGCTGCCGCTCCCTCTTACTTCTTTTAAAAGTAGACAATTGATCACAGCATCATCTCGCTCTCTCTCTCTCTCTTCATCTTGGTCGGTTTCTCTCTCTCTCTACCAATCCCTGATCTGTTTATACTTTGCTGCCACCTCATATATAACTAGGTCATTTACTTGGCAGCAGATGCAGAGTTTTTCATAGGAAATGAACTCTACATCATGTAATAATAGTAATAATTTGTAATATTAAAGAGGGCGGGCGGGCGGCCAGCTGGTTGCAGCTGCTACTGAACAGTATTGGCACAGTTTCTCTCTCTACGCTTTGGTGGCGAGGTTGACATAGCAGTAAAACAAAGCATTGCAGCAATAAATTTGGGCTTTTGAGCTTCTTTTTGGCATGGTTTAAGCGTAGATTCTCTCTCATCTCATGGTTCCATGAGTAGGGCTGAAAGTGACCGAACAGCGAAGCATCAACGGTTTTTCTCAGAACGCAGGTGCCCGCGCTGCCCGTTTTCTTCCTCCGGGCAGGAATTATTTTGGGTTTCCCGCCCGCCAACAATGGCTGGCTCGCACGCCACCCCCTCCCCATTCCTACTTTCAATTATTTACCTCCACCACCTTCCCTTTCTGGATATTAATTATATAGTATACACAAATGTATTGTATTAAATTAGACTTTCATGAACTAACAAAATACGCAAATTAATAACTCCATTTAATTCATGAGTTAGGTGTGTTTTGGCCCCATCTCTTGCCTGCTAGTTTTTACTATGATTATAAGCATATTGCTCCCATTTGGGAGCAGTGGGGAAGGAAAAGAGAAGTTGGGGAGATGTAGTTGTTGGGGAGATGTACTTGCTGTGATATAACGTGAAAATTATCTCCTATGCACAATTATTTTAACATAGTGTATGCAAACACATAAATCTGAACAAATCTCTGCATATATAAATAATATAACTGTAAAAATTTGTGATTTGCGGAAAACGAGAAATCAGGAGCAGGAACACTCAACCTATCCGAGCACAAGTAAGTCAGATGCAAACAGAAGAGCAAGTATCTTGTATTATCAAAAAATCTTTACAAGACGAAGCATACATAGCGAGACATTATTCGTCGATGTTCCCGATGGAAGCAAAAAAAATACAAGGCAACAACTAGCCGCGCGGATGTTGGATCCAAAAACTGGCCCAAACGAGAGTTTGGACCCTGGGGTGTAGCTAACACCTACTTCTCCCAAGCCCAGACCCCTGACCAGACACTAGGAACAAAAAAACTGACCTCAGGCTACACCACGGAGGTCCCTCCACTAACCCGGAAGATCTCATAGCGCTTCCCATCCTTAGCTAAGTGATGAGCTAAGGATACCTCAGAAAGGGCTGCAAGGCTACGAAAAATGTGAAAGCTTGCCTTCTGAGGTACCATGTGAGTCTATTTACAGATTTCCAGTAAGTTGGTCTGCTAACAGCCAAATTCTGCTGTCCAAAAAGGATATATGCAGCCCAAAGTGGTTTGTTAACAGCCAAACTCCACTGTTCTAAGGAGCTAAATCAGACCTCCAAGGGTATCCAGGTAATTTTACCCCGGTACCCTATTGGGCGGAAACACTTCCGCTGATCCCCGTGGGCTTCCCACTCATCCAGGCGGAAACCCTTCCGCATGCCCTGTCAAAAATCAAAAATCTGGCTGAGTGCGAGTATGCCTACTGTTAAATTTTCTCAACGTGGTCAGCAAGATAGCTCAAACGCCAAATTAATATCTTCGGAACTACCCAGTTCGTACGTTGAACCAGCGGAAACCAAGGACTAGAGGTACAAAGGTAAATCCCAACAAACAATGGAAGCACAAGCAGGTCTATTATTCATTCACTTCTTTACAATGCGAGGCATACATAGCGAGACATGATTTCGCTAGTATAATAGCTGAAAAACAGAAGCACCAAAAACAAGCCGGGCGGACAGCACCCGAGTCCGCCGAGACCGCGAGGTCGCCGCGGTCGCCGAAGCCGCCCGAACTATGCTGCAATCCGCCGAATACCACGGAGTCCGCCGAAGCCGCGAGGCCGTGCGGACACACCGTTATTCGCCTCCTGCTGAACCCGAACTGAGGAACACCCCTACCAGCCTGAAGCCGGCGGACAGGTTATTGAAGCTGGCAAAGTTGAAACAGAACTGACAAGCCGCAGAGCGACCTCCTGCTGAGTCCGCAGAGACCGCACACTTCCAAGCACTGACCGAAGTCACAGCCAAACTCCTGGCTCCTTGAAGTTATCCGCACGACCTGCACACAACAAACCGTCAGCCTGAAACAATCCGCGCGGACTGGCAAACACAGACCGCAGCACTTCGCTCAACCCAATTTACTGTTCACTCACGTTACTTCGGTTACTGTAGATGTGCCAGGGGGGTCCTATTTATAGGCCAGGTGAGGAGTGTGGTCACCGCCCAAGAGATAGCGACACCGCCCCAGTCCGCGCGAATACAAACGACCGTCCGCTCAGTCCGCGTGGACTTAGCCGGTTACCAAGGAAAACCGCCAGGAGCAAGGCAACCATTGACGAACCCTCTCCAGTCCGCCTAAGATAAGCGGACAAGGCATCAGCCCGCAAAGCTCCAACCGCTTCAGGACAGCAAACCCCCTTCAATGGCTGTCCGCACCAACCCGAGGCAGTCCGCAAGACACACACCTCAATCCGCCACAAGTCCACGACCAAAGGCAGCTAAAAAAACCAGACCGCCCGGTCACAGTGGACTTGGCGGATACGGCGGACACCATGAACTTGGCACAAGGTGTGACCAAGCCCAAAACCATCAAGGAACAATGCGAGCATGGCGGACACAAGTTCTCGTCCGCCAAACACCCTAGCACAGACCGCCACCAGTTCGCGAGCACCTCGCACTTGTCCAACGCAGTAGCTTCCTCCCAGACTCCAAACACCAGTCCGCCAACCGGTCTCCACAGCAAGACCTGCTGTAACACCAGAGCTCGACAAGGCCTCAGCCAAGCTCTAGGCTCAGTCCGCAACAGCCAAAACCGCGGACACGCCAGTCCGCAAGCCTCCCGCGAACTCGAGCCAACCCGCCTATCAGCACAAGCTTGCACCCGCGGCCACTGAGCAAAGCACCAGTCCGCAAAGCCTCTCTATCCGCAGATACCAGGCCGCACCAAACCGCGGACTCCATGCAACAACCCGCTCAGAACACAGCCGGCTTCCACCAGACTTTCCACCAGGCCGCAAACCTCAGTCCGCCTAGTCCGCCCAGTCCGCCAAAGCTGTCCGCCACAGGCCGCCCGGCCTGTCCCGTCACCCACTTCCACTTCACAAATTTCAACACTCCCCCTTGAAGTGAGAAGTGGTGACCAAGCCCAGCAAGCTGCGCAAGCGTTCAAAAGGCCCCTTCGACAGTGGCTTCGTGAAGATGTCAGCAAGATTATCTTCACTCTGAACATGCCCGACCAGCAGAGACCCCTCCAACACCTTCTCCCTGATGAAGTGGTGATCAATCTCTATATGCTTGGTCCGGGCATGACACACTGGATTGTTTACCAGTTTGAGAGCACTCTCATTGTCACCCCGGAGTAAAGTAGGCCCTTGCACTTCTTCATGAACATCCTCTATAAGCCTCCTCAACCAAACGGCTTCCCGAGCAGCCAAGGCCGAAGCCTTATACTCCGCCTCCATGGTTGAAACCGACACCGAGTCCTGCTTCTTGCTACACCACGAGATGCTAGCTGAACCGCAAGTGAACACATAACCTGAAGTAGACCTTCGATCATCCGAATCACCGCCATAGTCAGCATCCGTGTACCCGAGCAATGCAACCTCCGCGTCTCTTCTATAGAGGAGTCCCATGTCAGAAGAAGCCTTGACATACTTCAGAATTCCCTTCGCCGCCACTAGATGAGATTGCCTTGGTTCAGCCATATACCGACTTACTCGGCCAACAGCATAAGCGATATCCGGCCTTGTAATCGTCAGGTAAATCAAGCTCCCAACAAGAGCCCTGAACACCAAGGGATCATGAATAACCCTTCCCTCATCTCGTCGAAGCTTCAGCCCAGATTCCAGTAGAGTAGAGCACTTCTTCCCTTCGCCCATGCCAAACCGCTTCACAATGCGATCAGCATACCCTTTCTGGATAATGAGAACCCCGCACTCCTTCCTCTCCACTGCAAGACCAAGAAAGTGATGCAACTCTCCCAAGTCCTTCATCTCGAAGCGTATAGCAAGCTCTGCCCTGAGCCTTGCTACTTCCTCCTCCGAGTTCCCTGTGATGATCATGTCATCCACATACAGCAGGACCAAGACTCTTAGCTCTCCCTTCTTCTTGACAAACAAGCTTGAATCCGAGTTGGAAGCCAGATATCCACAGAATTGCAAGTACTCTGCAATCTTCCCATACCACGCTCGAGGAGCTTGCTTCAACCCATAGAGAGCCTTCCTGAGTTTGCAGACATAGTCCGGATGCTTCTCAGAGACAAAACCAAGCGGCTGATCCATGAAGATGTTCTTGTCAATCTCTCCGTAAAGAAAGGCATTCTTCACATCGAGTTGCCACAACCTCCATCCCTTGCTAGCAGCCAAGGCGATCACCACTCTTACAGAACTCATCTTCGCAACTGGACTGAATGTCTCCTCATAGTCTTCTCCATACTGCTGTGAGAATCCTCTAGCGACCAGGCGAGCCTTGAACCGATCAATGCTCCCATCAGCCTTCTTCTTCAACTTATACACCCACTTGCAAGTAACCGGAGTAACGCCATCAACCTTGGGCACAAGGTCCCAGGTTTCATTCTTCTTCAGAGCATCAATCTCTTCCTTCATAGAATCATCCCACTCCTTTACTCCAGTGGCCTCGTTGAAGTTTGCAGGCTCTCGCTCATCCAGAGGACCTGCAAAGAAGCTGGAGACAAAGCTCACTGCATTCCCATCACAATACCGAGCCGGTGGCTTAACCACCCTCTTCGATCTCCGAAGACACGGCTCCTTGCTCACGGCTTCCGTTGCTTCTTTGGGCTCCACTCCTACCTGGGGAAAGCATTGAGCAGTGCTCCCCCTGCTTCCTGAGCCAGAAGGCTCAGCCTCGGAGTTCGAAGCAACAGGAGCTGCTGGTGAAACAGTAAGCTCCTCTTCCAAGCCTTCAGCAGCCTCCACCGGTGCTTCATCATCCTTGCTACTTCTGGTTAGCTCCACCGAGCCACCTCCATATGACGTCAGCTCGTCGAAGACAACGTCTCTTGACACCACGAACTTCTTTGTCACAGGGTCCATGCACTTCCATCCCTTCTTCCGCTCATCATAGCCAACAAAGACAAGTTTCCTTGCCTTCGCATCCAGCTTTGTCCGTGAAGCATCCGGGACATGCACGTAGCAAGTTGAATCGAACACCCTAAGGTGTTCAACACTCGGCTTCTCCTTCAGCAACAGCTCAATAAGAGTCTTCATGTTGATAAGGCTGAGTGGCATCCGGTTGATAACATAAGCAGCACAAGACATTCCCTCCGCCCAAAAGGACCTTGGGATATCTTTCGCATGCAGCCAGCATTTGCAGGTTTCCGTCAAATGACGGATCTTTCGCTCCGCTACCCCATTTTGTTGTGGAGTGTGAGCACAAGTAAGCTCTCGTTGGATCCCGTGCTTCCTACAGAAGTTAGAAAACTCGGAAGAGACAAACTCCCCCCCCCCGTTATCAGTTCTAAACTTCTTAATCCGCAAGCCAAGCCGGCCTTCTACCAACTCCTTGAACTCCACGAACAAATGGAAGACTTCCGACTTCTCCTTTAAGAAGTACACCCAAGTATACCTTGAGTAGTCATCAACCAAGACAAGCATGTATTTGCTTCCACCAAGGCTGGCAGTAACCGTTGGTCCCATCAGGTCGCCATGAATACACTCCAGTGGTTTCTTGCTCCTTGTTTGTGATTTATCAAATGGAAGGCGATGTGTCTTTCCATATTGACAGCCCGCACAAACATGCCCATCACCAAAGGAGGACAACTTCGGCAACCCCCTCACCAAACTTCTACTCGCCATTGCCTTTAGCTTGTCCATGCCAACATGCCCCAGCCTCTCATGCCAGATAGCCGCACTATCATTGGCCCTCATTCTATCAACATAAGCACTGGTGGAAAGAACATACAAGCTCTTCACCCTCCTCCCAACATGAGCAACATCAGCCTTCACCGCTGATACGTTGCGAAGGAACCTCACGTCTGTTGGCCCAAACAGAACGTGATACCCAGCGTCCACCGCATTGGTCATCGAGAAGAGGTTTTTCTTCATGCCCGGTACGTGATACACACTCCTTAACGTAAGTGGCCCCTGATCACTACCCAATGACACGACCCCCTCTTTCTCTACTGCATAAACAGTATTATCAGCAGTGATAATAGCTTCATTACCTGAGTAAGCCTGCATGGAGGTGAACTTCGATTTGTCTCCGGTGAGGTGATGACCACACCCGGAGTCCACGATCCACTCGCCGTTGAAGTCCTCAGCAGACAAGGCCCGGACACAAGTGCCCGTCAAGAAAGCTCCGCCCCATTCTGCTTCTTCACTTCTCGAACAAGCTTCCTCCTTTCCCGCAGCATGCCCAGGCTGCAGTTTGACCTTGCAGTCCCGCTTGAAGTGCCCACGCTGATGACACCGGTAGCACTTCAGATTCTTCTTCCAGTCCTTAGGAGCATTGCTCCTCTCCAGCGGATATGAAGTTGAAGTCTCCTTCTCAACAGCGGCCTGCGCCTTCTTCTTCTTCTTCCCTTCCCATCCTTTCTTCTTGCCTGAGAAGAGAGCTTCGCTGCCGTCCTGATTCAGGTTCACTCCAGCCATCTGCCTTGCTAAGCTCTCCTGCGAGGCAAGCAGACTCTCCAGCTCCAGCAACGACGGCTGAGTAGCCCACCCTTGAACAGATGTGACAAAGGCCACATACTCCTTCCGCAAGCCGCGGATAATGTGCCTTTTCATCTTTGCCTCAGAGATAGGCTCATCAGGATCCAGTGCCGACAGCTCAGCACACAAGCTCTTCATCTTTAAGAAGTATTTGGAGATGGAAAGGTCTCCCTGAGTTGCCCTGGCCAACTCATTCTCCAGGAACTGCAGCCGCGCCACATTCTTTCTATTGAACAACTCATCAATGGTTGTCCAAATATCAGCAGCCGACTCACACCCAACGATGTGATCAAACATCTCCGGAGACACGACTCTCTTCAGAATGAACTCCGCCTTAGCATTCGTTCTTCTCCAGAGCCTCACCTGCTCAGCAGTACCGAAAACAGCAGTGACTTCCCGCCTGTCGTCTCCACCAACGACATCCCACAACTCCTCGCCAAGAAGATAACTCTTCATGCACGACTTCCACTTCTTGAAGTTAGTCGGCGTTAAGAGTTCAATGCCCAGACCTCTTGCTAAGCTCCCTTCCATTGCAACACCTGTTGGCAACCTTTCAGCAGCTCCGAGCAACAACACAGGTTGATCACCACTCAATCACTGAGTAACAACACTGACTGACTTCCGCTCACGCAACTGAACCTCAGCAACCTCAGAAACCTCGCTCTGATACCATGTTAAATTTTCTCAACGTGGTCAGCAAGATAGCCCAAACGCCAAATTAATATCTTCGGAACTACCCAGTTCGCACGTTGAACCAGCGAAAACCAAGGACTAGAGGTACAAAGGTAAATCCCAACAAACAATGGAAGCACAAGCAGGTCTATTATTCATTCACTTCTTTATAATGCGAGGCATACATAGCGAGACATGATTTCGCTAGTATAACAGCTGAAAAACAGAAGCACCAAAAACAAGCCGGGCGGACAGCACCCGAGTCCGCCGAGACCGCGAGGTCGCCGCGGTCGCCGAAGCCGCCCGAACTATGCTGCAATCCGCCGAATACCACGGAGTCCGCCGAAGCCGCGAGGCCGCGCGGACACACCATTATTGGCCTCCTGCTGAACCCGAACTGAGGAACACCCCTACCCGCCTGAAGCCGGCGGACAGGTTATTGAAGCTGGCAAAGTTGAAACAGAACTGACAAGCCGCAGAGCGACCTCCTGCTGAGTCCGCAGAGACCGCACACTTCCAAGCACTGACCGAAGTCACAGCCAAACTCCTGGCTCCTTGAAGTTATCCGCGCGACCTGCACACAACAAACCGTCAGCCTGAAACAATCCGCGCGGACTGGCAAACACAGACCGCAGCACTTCGCTCAACCCAATTTACTGTTCACTCACATTACTTCGGTTACTGTAGATGTGCCAGGGGGGTCCTATTTATAGGCCAGGTGAGGAGTGTGGTCACCGCCCAAGAGATAGCGACACCGCCCCAGTCCGCGCGAATACAAACGACCGTCCGCTCAGTCCGCGTGGACTTAGCCGGTTACCAAGGAAAACCGCCAGGAGCAAGGCAACCATTGACGAACCCTCTCCAGTCCGCCTAAGCTAAGCGGACAAGGCATCAGCCCGCAAAGCTCCAACCGCTTCAGGACAGCAAACCCCCTTCAATGGCTGTCCGCACCAACCCGAGGCAGTCCGCAAGACACACACCTCAATCCGCCACAAGTCCACGACCAAAGGCAGCTAAAAAAACCAGACCGCCCGGTCACAGCAGACTTGGCGGATACGGCGAACACCATGAACTTGGCATAAGGTGTGACCAAGCCCAAAACCATCAAGGAACAATGCGAGCATGGCGGACACAAGTTCTCGTCCGCCAAACACCCTAGCACAGACCGCCACCAGTCCGCGAGCACCTCGCACTTGTCCAACGCAGTAGCTTCCTCCCGGACTCCAAACACCAGTCCGCCAACCGGTCTCCACAGCAAGACCTGCTGTAACACCAGAGCTCGACAAGGCCTCAGCCATGCTCTAGGCTCAGTCCGCAACAGCCAAAACCGCGGACACGCCAGTCCGCAAGCCTCCCGCGAACTCGAGCCAACCCGCCTATCAGCACAAGCTTGCACCCGCGGCCACTGAGCAAAGCACCAGTCCGCAAAGCCTCTCTATCCGCAGATACCAGGCCGCACCAAACCGCGGACTCCATGCAACAACCCACTCAGAACACAGCCAGCTTCCACCAGACTTTCCACCAGGCCGCAAACCTCAGTCCGCCTAGTCCGCCCAGTCCGCCAAAGTTGTCCGCCACAGGCCGCCCGACCTGTCCCGTCACCCACTTCCACTTCACAAATTTCAACACCTACCCCACTCGCCTGCTCTTATAAGAGACACAGCCAAGTCCAAAAGTGCTGAGAGAATTGAGTGGAAAGACCTCAATCAACGCCAGAGGTGAAAAGGCGTCGGGAGTGTTGAGTGGAAAGACTTTACTCAATGCCCGATACTTAAGACCTTGAGTGGAGACGCATCGCTGAACGCCAACTCTAAGGGCCTCCCGCTTGATCGGGCGTAAGTCTTCTCGCATATCCCGGGCGGGAACCCTTCTACCTATTCTTCTCGCCCGACCCGATTAGCTTAAAGCCCACTCAAACCTCGATCCCATGCCCTTAGATCCTACTCGGCGAATATGATGTTCCCTTACCCGCCAAGCGAGCCTTCGGCCCTGCCAGTTAGTGAGAGCCTGGATAGCGAGTCTACTCGGGGCCGAGTGGGCCTTCCAGCCCTGTCAGTTAATGGAAGGGTGGACAACGGGATCTACTCAGGGTCTTTCAAAATCGCAAACCATTTTTCCTTTCCCCCCAAGAGAGCCTACGACCCTGCCAGCTAGTGAGAGCCTGGACAGCGGGTCTACTCGGGTCCAAGTGCGCCTTCCAGCCCTGCCAGCTAATGGAAGCCTGGACAGCGGGATCCTCTTGGGGTCTTCCCTTTCCCCCAAGTGAGCCTTCGGCCCTGCCAGCTAGTGAGAGGATGGACAGTGGGTCTACTCGGGGTCGAGTGCGCCTTCCAGCCCTGTCAGCTAATGGAAGCCTGGACATCGGGATCTACTCGAGGTCTTGCCTTACCCACCAAGCGAGCCTTCGGCCCTACCAGCTAGTAAGAGTCTAGACAGCGGGTCTACTCAGGGCCGAGTGTGCCTTCCAGCCCTTCCAGCTAATGGGAGCTTGGGCAGCGGGATCTACTCAGGGTCTTGCAAACCACAATCTCTTTGTAATCTTCGAAGAAAAACAAACATGAGACAATTCAATGAATTCATTATAATATGATTTACAATCTTACCCCCAACTAAGGGTAGAAACGCTTCAGAACGTCGCTACTCAAACTATAGCTCATGGTCACTCCCTCCAAAATCTGGAGGTGGTCGCCTCCCGACCTCGTGGCCTTTTCAACTATGTAGGGACCTTACCAATTTGGATTGAGCTTTCCAACTGCTGCCAACCTTCCTGCATCGTCGACTTTCTTCAGGAGTAGATCTCCTTCTTTGAATTGCTTGATCCTGACATGATTGTCAAAATACTTGGCCATCCGTCGCTTGATCTCCTCTTGCCTAATGGTAGCAACGTCTTGAAGCTATTCCACCATATCTAGCGAGAGTCATAGCTCCCCTTCATTTTCTTCCATCAATTCCTCATATCCCCAGCTAGCGGCCACGACTCATGACGACTGAACCTCAAATTCCACGGGCAAGATTGCTTCTCACCCATGAGAAAGTTTGAAGGGGGTCTCGCCGATGTCCGTGTTGGGGGTTGTCCGCAGAGCCCACAATATTGAGGGGAGCTACTCCACCCAACTCCCCCTCAAGTTCTCTACCCTCTTCTTAAGCAGGTTGACGATAATTTTGTTTGCTGCCTCCACCTGGTCGTTGCTCCTGGGATGGTAAACAGAGGCAAACCTAAAGTCAATCCCCAGCTTGGTGCATAAACTGATGAACTCTTCACTTGAAAACAAGGGTCCATTGTTCATGACGATGGCTTGAGGCAACCCATGTAGGTAAATGATCTCCCCTCATACAAAATTTCTAATGACGTGGGAGGTTACCTTGGCCAACGCCTTGACCTCCAGCCATTTCGAGAAATAATCAATCATCACTAGAAGAAAGCTTCTCTGCCCGCTTGTCGGGGAAAAGGCCCAACCAAATCCATCCCCCATATGGTGAAAGACCATGACGTCGTGATGCTTCAAAGCCTTTGGGCAAGCAAGAGTTGGAGGGGGTGTAGAGCTGACATTTTTGGCACCTCCTTGCAAACTCAGTCGTATCCTTCCTCAGGGATGTCCAAAAGTACCCCTGCCTCCAAAGTACTACCTCATGAATGACTACCGCATTCACCCGAGTGCACTCCTTCCAGAATCTGCGGGATTTCCTCCTCCTCCACGCATCGCGCCAGAAGCCCTGACCACATCTTCTGATGCAACTCTCCTTCGTGTATTAGGTAATGTGTTGATTTGTGCCTGAAGCCCTTCACATCTTTGATCCCTTCGTGAAGTTTGCCGAAAGTCAAGAAAGCTACGAAGGGATCCCTCATGAGGGCCGACGATCCACTTCCATCAACTCTCCTTTCTCGATCACCGGGTCGAACAACTCGGTCAAAGTTACTCCACACCGGGGACCAAATTTGGCCAACCGATCGGCCGCTGCGCTCTCCTCCCCGGGGACATGCTGGATGGATAATGTTCGGAACCCACCGTCCATCACCCTGACCTTGGACAAGTACTTTATGAAGGTAGGCTCCCTTGCCTCATACTCACCCCTGATCTACGACACCACAACCAATGAGTCTATGAACACTTCCAAGTCATGTACCCTGAGTTCCTCGACCAGTCACAACCCTGCTATGACGGCCTCGTACTTCGCCTGATTGTTTGTGACGGGGAAGCGCAAGACCACATCCTGCTCTATGATAACCCACTGAGAGTTTACCAACACTACCCCTCCCCCAGAGAATTATTCCCTGAGGCTCCATCGACCAACATCTTCCAAGCCTCCCGCGGTGATGTCATCTCACCCTCTAGCTCGATGACATATACAGCTAAGAAATCGGCCACTACTTGTGCCTTAATGGAGAGTTGTGGCACAAAACTGATATCAAATTTGCTTAGCTCGATGGACTACTTAGCCAACCGCCCCGAGTGCTCCACTCCTTCAAAAATCTTGCGCAGGGGATGGTCTGTCACTACCTTGATTGAATGGGCCTGAAAGTATGGCCTAAGCTTCCTAGCCGAGATGACCAAGGAGAAGGCCAACTTCTCCGGGATGGGGTAACAGAGCCCAACCTTCTTTAAGATTCTGCTGACATAGTAGAAGGGTAACTGCTTCTTCCCCTCTTCCCTGAGCAGGACAGAGCTTACGGCCTCCGCCCCTGCCCCGAGGTATAGAGCTAGATCCTCCCACTACCTCAGGCTCTGAAAAAGCGGTGCTTGGGAGAGCTGACCTTTCAATGCCTAGAATGCCTCCTCGTATTCTTTAATCCACTTGAATTTCCGGTTTCCCCACAACACCCTGAAGAAAGGTGAGCATTTCTCCCTAGCCTGGTAGAGGAACCTACTTAGCCCGGTGAGCTTACCTGTAAGATGTTGAACTTCCTTAGCGTTGCACAGAGACTCTAGCACCATGATAGCCTTCACCTTATCTGGGTAAGGCTCCACCCCTGCTGGGGTGAGGAGATGACCAAGGAACTTTCCCTGGCTTGCCCCAAAGACACACTTCTATGGGTTGAGCCTCATCTTAAACTTTCTCAAGGTGGCTAATGTCTCTTCCAAGTCGAATAGATGTGAATCCACATCCAGACTCTTCACCATGAGATCATCTACATAAACCTCCAGATTTCTACCCCTCTGACATTGGAAGTCCCGGTCCATCATACGTTGGTATGTAACCCACACATTCTTTAGCCTGAAGGGCATCATCTTATAACTGAAGCATCCCTCCCTCGTGATGAAGGGGGTGTTCTTGATGTCGGGGGGATGCATGTGAACCTGATGGTAACCTAAAAAACATCCAAAAAACTCATAATAGAAAAACCGACGGTTGAATCAAAGAACGCTTCGATCCGAGGTACGAGGTAGTAATCCTTAGGGCACGATTTATTTAATAGAGAAAAGTCTACACATATGCCACTTCCCTTCTCCTTTCTTTACCATTACCACATTTGAGACCCAGCCTAGATACTGGATCTCCAAGATGAAACCTGCGTCAAAAAGCTTCTGGACCTCTCCGCGGATGGGCTCCTCCAGCTTGGTGGCGATGGTCCTCATCTTCTGGTGGATGAGATGCGTTACGGGGTCCAGATTCGGACAGTGGCATGCCACGTCCGCATCGATGCCCGACATATCTGCCGTGCTCCAAGCGAAGATGTCGACATTCCTTTGAATGCACTCTCACATCCTGTCCTGATCTTCAGGGCTCAAGCCGTCGCTGATCTGTACCCTCTCCATCTTTCCTACCCTAGTGAAGACTTCAATCTCCATGAACTCCTCCGTCGGCTCCATCCTGGACTGCTCTCCTCCGCTCCTCGGCTCTTCCTCATGCCTGATCTCTTACTTCCCGCCTACTTCCATAACTTCCATTGCCTCCAACAGACTTGCTTGTGGCTCCGCCTCTCCGCCTACTTGGGCCTCCACCCTAGCTTATCCTTTCCCCCTGCTCCTCTGTAGCCTCCTCTCTAGCCTCACCTAGGCTTTCATCTCCCTCCTCTACAACTTCCTCCCTCGCCGCCATCCCCTTCTCCAACTTCTCTGCCTCTGTCATCCAGGATATGGTGTTGACGACAGTCACATAATACTGTATAGCCACCTTCAGATCCCCCCCTGACCATGACCTGGACTCCTCCACTACTAAACTTGAGACATTGATGAAATATGGAGGAGACGCAATGGAAAGCACTGATGATGGGGCACCTAAAAATGGTGTTGTAGTTTCTCGGAGCATCAACGATGATGAGCTGACAGTTCATTGATACTCCCCCCAACTTTACGTGCAGTCCCACTCCTCCCTCAACTTCCTCCTCTTCCCGAGAACTTGAAAAATGGTTCATCTGAGGCCAAAACACTCTGGGCCTCCACCTTCATCTCATTGAATGCCTTCTTGAAGATCACGTTCACAGAGCTTTCATTGTCCACAAGAATCCTGAAGACCATGAAATTCTCTACGGCCGTGCGGTTCACCAAGGCGTCGCAGAACGGGTCTTCGTAGTAGGGCATATCCTTCGATGAAAAAGTGATTTTTTTCTTCCGGGGGGAGCCTGGGATGTCGAGGCGACACTCCTTCGGTATATGGTCTGGAAACTTCCCTTACAGGTGGCTTCAATCCAAACTCCCCCATGTATCACTCTGATCCCTCCTCGCCCCCCCTCATCTGCCCAATCCTCGCACCTATCCTCTCCTCCTGGAAAAACTTCTTCAATCCTCACGGGCGGCTATTGCCGCACCTGCCCCCCTGGCCTCCCTTATCTCCAGAAACTCTGGGTAGGTTGCTATTGCGTGACCTTCCTCCTGATGGAAGTCACAGAAATGCAATGCCACCCTGCCTTCCCTTCTCCTCGCTCCACCTCAAGCTCCTCTCCTTTCTCCTCTACCTCAGGCGATCTCCATTGCCTCGTGCTACTATGGGAGGGGTGCCCTCTGCCCCTGTCTCCACACCGGCAGATTGAACCTTCACTACTCACGGAAGTTATCCCTGCCTTGGAAGCCTCCACCTGCCCCTAAGGATGTCCTTCTTGGGGATTCCAGCTCAACCGCTTGTTCGGCTCCCGCTTCCTCCAACCTGGGTGCTACCCTTGATTCCCCTAACCTCTAGGATCCTCTCCTCTCTCTGCTATATCTGCCTCCCTGCTCCTAGCTCCTTCACATCCTCCTCCGCCAACTTGTCCAACTTCTTCACGAACTCCGGGGTGGCCGCCTCGATCTATATCTCCTCGCCACCCTCTCCATCAGCTCCTCGAAAGAGGGGGGGGGGAGGGGTACTCTCTTCAGCTCCATACTAAAGAAACTCGACCTCAACCCGAGGGTGAAGGCAAGCATTACGGTGTACCCCAGCATCTCCTGGACCTGTAGAATCTCCTCATGGAACCTATCAACATAGTGTCCCAACATCTCCTTCGGCTTCTACTTGATGGCAAACAAGCACTCTGCTGACTTCTTCCTCTTCTTCGACATCGAGAACCTCAACAAGAATCCTCAGCGCAAATCCTCAAAGCAATAGATAGAACTCACGGTCAACTGGTGAAACCAATCCCCAACCTTCTCTTTCAAAGTGATGGCAAACAACCATAACTTGAAGGAGTCTGACATCTGCCTTATTGAAACAATATCCTCGAACCATTGCACATGGTGCACGAGGTCGTCTCTGCCCGTGTAATAGGACTTGTCGGGATCTCGAAACCCATCTGGAATTGGGGCCGAGCTGATCAGCTCGCTAAAATGGCTTTCGCCCACCACTTGGCGTGAGGGCACGTCTTGGGATCTCGGCTTGCTGAGCCCGTCAGCACTAGCCTACCCGGGGAAGAGCTCCCGCCTGACGACATCCCTCTCTCCGACCTCTGTCAGGACCTTCTTTCCGAGATGCAGTCCGGGAGCGTTCTCGCCCAACAACAGAGCTGCAACCACTGGAACCTAAGGAGTCACCCATTCGCTCCTTGCCGAGAATGCTAAATGGATGGTCTGCAACACTTCTCACCTGAAGTCTTCCAGCATCCCCAACGTCACCCCACTCACCTAAGGTGGAGAACCTCTCGAGCCTGCTCCCTCGTCCTCTCCTCTGGCCATAATACTTAGCCCTAGGATTTTCTTATATCAGCTACAGTCCACGCTCACCGCACCAAAAATGTTGAAACCAAAAACCGGCCCCAATGAGAGTTCGGACCCTGGAGTGTAGCTAACACCTACTTCTTCCAAGCGTAGACCCTTGACCAGACATAAGGAACAAAGAAACTGACGCTAGGCTATAGTACAGATGTCCCTCCACTAACCTGAAAGATCTCAAAGCGCTTCCCCACCTTAGCCAAGTGCTGAGCTAAGGATACCTCAGACAGCGCTGCAGGACTACAGAAAATGAGAAAGCTTGCCTTATGAGGTACCCTGTGGGTCTATTTATAGACTTCCAGTAAGTTGGTCTGCTAACATCCAAATTCCGCTATTCAAAAAGGCTATATGCAGCCCAAAGTGGCCTGCTAACATCCAAACTCAGCTGTTCTGAGGAGCTAAATTAGACTTCCAAGGGTATCTAGGTAATTTTACCCCAAGACCCTACTGGGCGGAAACCCTTCGCTGATCCCCATGGGCTTCCCGCTCATCCAGGCGGAAACCCTTCTGCATGCCCTGTCAAAAGTCAAAAATCCGGCTGAGTGCGAGTTTGCCTACCCCACTCGCCTGCTCTTATAAGAGACACGACCAAGTCCAAAAGCATTGAGAGCGTTGAATGGAAAGACTTCACTCAACGCTAGATGAAAAAAGGCTTCGAGAACATTGAGTGGAAAGACTTCACTCAATACCAGAACTTAAGGCATTGAGTGGAGACGCAACACTGAATGCCAACTCTGAGGGCCTCCCGCTTACCCAGGCGCAAGCCTTCTCACATACCCGAGTGGGAACCCTTTCGTCTATTCTTCTTGCCTGGCCCGATTAGCTTAATGTCTACTCAAACCTAGGTCCCAGGCCCTTAGATCCTACTTGGTGAATATGAGGTTGTACAATGGACTAAAAGAGTAACCGCCGACTCTGCTGCTATACTACGGAGTCTGCTGAAACCGCTAAGTCGCCAAACCACAACTAGTAGTGTGGACTGCCCGTTATTCCAATACTAAACTTTATTTGCTGATCTGCAAGCCGCCTAACCGCACGGTCGCCTAACCGCCAGATCAACCAAACTATTGCTGCCGAACTAAACAAGTTGCTAGAAACAGACAGCTTATTGAACTGGGAAACATGTTGCCGAAGAGAAGACCGCTTGGTGGCAAGCTGCGACATACTGCTAACCGCTTGTTGCTAACCGCAGAGTCCGCACTGTCCCTGACCAAAGTCAAAACCAAGTCCCTGGTTTTTCAGGGCTATCCACACAACCTCCATAGCACAACCCGGTCAAACTCTTCAAACTGCCCGAATAGAAAATCCTATCCACAACAACTATCCGAGCTCACTTACTATTCATTCGGTGTCTATTGATGTGATAGGGGGTCCTATTTATAGGCACGAGGAAGAGTGTGATTACCGCCCTAACTGATAGGATCACCACCCTATCCCCAGGTGAGTACGGAGAGCATCCACACAAACGCAGATGTCCAAACTGCCAACCACCAAGGCAGAATAGAAATCATATCTGCCCTGCTGCCACAGCCAAGATAGGACTAACGCCACAATAGCAGACTCTGCAGATACAGCATCAGTCCGCACACAAGCGGACACATTGTAAAATCTCTCCTCTCGGGAATTGGGCACGACCGAGAAGAGATTTTATGCCTAGGATCGTCATCTTACAATGACACCAACTACGAGTTAGTTACCATCATAAGACAGCGACCCTGCCGACAAGCATGATCATTCACACAACAAAGGAAAGAAGAAATAAAATAAGTCCACACATCATATCATAGATATATAAATACCCAAAAAAAGGTCTACATGATATAAATGAAAGATTACAAGTAATAGGGCTTATGCCCAGTACATGAATATCATAAAATATCACTCTCTCTTGACTAACAATGGGGAAGCTAAACCATATGATGATCAACCTAACACAGGGTAGTAGTAGTGGTAGTGTGTGGCTCCAGCTCCTCTGATCCTGATGTCTCAATCTCTAGCTCCGCTTGCTCGAACTGCGGCGGCGTCTCCTGATGCCTAAGATCACGGCAGTGAACCGGTCGCACAAGTAATATAAAATGGGGGTTTTCCCAAGTATTGATCTTACAAGGAACACAGTAAGGTGGAGTTAATTTCGAGGAGGACTTGAGATTGAAGTCCTTAGGTCAGCGGTAATGATGGGGGCTTTGATATTGCGGAAACAGAAAATAAAATACTAACAACTACTCCTATGCAACGCCACTATGCGATGCTTCGCCAGGCGGGATGGAAGACTAGTCGGGCCGCTATGCACCGAATCACTAGGTGGATGGACGAGAAGGCTAGCGGATGAGGTGGTGAGAATGGCGGAATGAGGGTCGTAAGCACCTCTTCGCTACGCACGCCACTAGCAATTGCTAGTGCGGCAAGGGTGGATGGTGGTGGATGGAATATGGCGCAACTCAAGTAAATAACAAAAACATACAAAATCACATAGACATGATTGTATAAAATCATTTTACAAACTAAGCATACTTCATCAATATAACTAAAGTTAAACACCAATATTCAACAAGAAAGCAAGAACAAGTCAAGAGATCGACCGAATCCGAAGCCTTGCTGAGGATTCACGGTTGGAATCGTCGGGTTGTCATTCCGCGTCCAAGCTCGGTCCTCAACTGCGTCCGGGATAGAGAAGGGCTGTCACCACCTTCCAATGGCCCGTCTTCTTCGTCTCACGATAGCGGACGAAGTTTGCTAGCTTCCCTTTGCTTGATGGCTATGGCGTCAAACCCTACTTGAAGCTCACAGATGAAGGAGAAGGCCGAGAGGAAGCTCCGGCTCGGATTTGGCGGTGAAAGCTTGACCGGAGCACCTCCCTAGGGTGGAAGATGAAGGGGAACGACAGAGAAGGAGGAAAATGGTGGAGAAATGTCGAGCTCCGGATCCTCCCGAATTAGGGCGAGACCTGCACTATTTATACAAAAGCAGAAATGAACAATGCGCACGATCACAGGCGCACGACCAGTGGTCGTGCGCACTATGTCTGTTGCTCGTGCGCACTGGCATGGAAGATCAGGAAGAAGAACTGGGATAACGCGCACGAGTAGTGGCGCATGACCAGTGGTCGTGCTCACTAAGTCCAATGGTCGTGCGATTACCCCAGACAGGACTCCAGAAATGAGGAATCAATGCACACGATCAGTGGCGCACGACCGGTGGTCGTGCGCAATATGTCCAGTGGTCGTGCGCTTACCCAAGGCTGATTCTGGAAAACATAGAGTAGTGCGCACGATCAGGGGCGCACGACCAGTGGTCGTGCGCATTAGATCCCATGATCGTGCGCAGTATTCCTGTTTCACAACCATCCCGGAACACGCACACGACCCCTGTACCGAAAGGAAAAACTAATCACTGATATGTGCAGACATTCCAGGCAATCATAAAATGGAGTACAAACAATAAAAGTAACAAAATACACAACCACGGGCATAAATGTGCACTTCCTATGAAAATAAAGATTAGATGAAATAGGAACGATAAAGAACTAAAAGTGAAGTGCAACCGCGTGAAAACTAGCCCAGATGAGTCCGAAAATAGGTATATAAAGTGGACTCATCACACCCCCAGACTTAACTATTTGGGCATCCCGAGCAAACAAAATCTAAGCAGATAGGGAAAAATACTAGTTAACAAAGAAATTGCGATACGAAGTACCATGCGAAGTCGCATGCTCGCACGCGTAAAAATATAATAGAAGAAATTTCTAGATATGCAGAATAGTTTATATTTTTCATAATGCGTATCAAAATTTTATTATTACTCAAAAATGGAATCACGGTGAATCATCCGGTCATGCGTAGGGAGAAAGTAGACCAATCGCTAGGCGAGCATTGCCAAAGATCGGGGCTCGGGATAACCTCCAAAGGAATCCACCAATGTCGGTGACCATATGCTTGCCCTTTCGCATTCTCTGCACGGCACTGGTTTGGTCTACACATGAATCAGTAGGAATTGAGGTGAAGAGATGGGGCTTGGGTTTCGGTGAGGTAAACAATGATAAATAGGAAGGCTATGCACCTAACCCAAATGAGCTATCATAAAAAGAATCCCTCTACTAAGCAAAATACACGCAGGTACACCACACCCCCAAACTTAACTTTTAACATATGAGTGTGTGCACCGCCTACTCCAAATATAATCACATTTTCAAAATGATTTTCAATTAAAACTTTTTCTTTTCATTCATATTTTTTTTCTTTACAAATATATATATTTTTTGTTCTTTTTCTTCATTTTATTTTCACAATTCAGCAGATATAAACTTGGGAGCACTTCCACATTTTCACAAATAAAATCACCACATCACATCCCAATATTAAAATGTAAAACTCTAAAGCTCAACTTGGGAGTGCGACTAGGATTGGCTTTGAGGCTTTGGTGAAATAAAGGTGGAGCTGAATCAAAAGAATGGGTAGGCACAACGGGGCTAGCGAGGATAAGACGTTAGGAATGGTTCAAAGCTCAACCGGGCCAAAATGATGGCCTACATCACGCTCATGCATGACTAACCTATACCCATGCTTCATGAATAGCTTGGGGCAAGTTCTTAGCCAACGAGAGAGACTATCAATCCTCCCGACTCGAGCAATACAAAACTAACGGTCGTCTACACACATCCCTAAGCTACCGTCGGATTCACACCGGATTCACCAACTTTTGAGTAGAATAAAAAGTATTTACGCAATTAAAAAAATATAAAACTAAAAGCATACAGAAAAATTAAGTCTACTCGAATTTCTACACGAGACGAGAGCAGTTGACTAGGAGCACATCAAGGTCAACATTTTACTCCGTCTCACAATCCTATGTCAGCAGCATAATTTTCCCAAATCTAACGAAGAAATGAGTTTAACTCGCAGCACGCAAAAAACTAAGCACGCGCTCATGTGGGTGCAGTGGTGTGTGATGTAATGAACTAAGCAAAATAAAACAATAAAAGCTTCTAGTATGTGCATGAAATGTGCGCGTGCAAAAGGTAACAAAAATGGCTCTCCCCCAGACTTAAACTAAACTACACAGCATATGATAGAGAAATTAAAATCATAAAGAGCTAAGGGAAGAGGTTACCCAATGCTCAGCTAGTGAGCATACCAGAAGGCGCATGGAAACTTGAAGCAGGACTGCCATACGCAGAATCACAACCCCGCCAATGCGATGTTGTCAAGAATACCTGCAGGGGTGAGCTCCGCAAAAACAAAACAAAAATATACGAACTACAAAGAAATACTAAAACTAAATAGACATGAAAAAGAAAATGCAGAAAATGAAAGATAAGTACTGGGGTTATTGTCATCCCAACACGACTTATTAAATTCTAAACAGATCTAGCTTATAGGCCTATGAAATAAAAAGTGCACAGGTAACTGTTCCAATATCCGTTTCGGTAACGGGTACCGATACGGTGATAGAGCAGTTACCCCTCTACCTAAATAATAATACCTGCCCAACACAGGTAGAGGAAATAGGAAATAGGATGAGGAGGAGGCCTGGTCCTCACTCATCTTATCACAAAAAGTATCCTCGCCTAGCAAGACGTTGTCAACCACATGTGTGCAGGGTGTGATGGCAACAGAAAGAACACCAGGCTCATCATCATCCCAGCATACCCGTGGAGACTCAGCCTATACAGGCTCAGATAGAGAAGGGGGATCAAGAATTAAAGGAGACGAAGAACTAAAATAATCAGAAAATGGGAGAGTGATCCCGGTATCACTCTCAACAGGATCCAAGCAGAGATCATCGTCAGTATCATACGAGTCGTACCGATGGGAATCCGAGAACTCAAGGTCCGCGGTGGTAAGAGGAACGACCTCATCCAATAAGGAGGTGCAAACCTCCGCATCGGAAAGGGGATATTCCTCATCCCACCGGGGTGCGTAAAAGTGTTCTGAATATCCACCTTTTCCGTCGGAGATAGAGGAATCATCATCCCACTTCGGCGCAACCTCGGGCACCGAATCATCAACAAGTACGGCATCATCAACCGACTCACACAAAAATGGAGTAGCACAATCCGGCAAAAATTGCGGAGGGGCAAGGCTGCTCTCAAAATCAAGCACTGAATGAGCAGGCCCCATCGCAAAATCATTCGCTGACGCCACCCCGTCGACGACCGGAACAATCTCAACGTCCCATACATGAGTGTCTATGAGTTCCTGCTCCTCTTTTTGTTGGCTAACACCAGAGTGATCATCATCACTCGAGGAAAGCTCGTAAAAAGGGATCGAGGGACCCATGAAAGAGCTGTATGCAGCCAGAGATTCTTCATTAATCTCAACGGGTAAAGAATGAGCAAAGTGCGTTATATCAGTGTATGAGCCAGACAACACCCTGGTAGGCCTATCCACAACAGTCTTCCGCGAACGGGAGCTGAGGTTGTTGTGCACATGCCCTCAGAGGGAGAAGGCTTGCACAAACGAGGGAAATCCTTCAACATGTGGCCCACATCTTGACATAACAAACACCGAATGCAATGCTCGACATTCATAACGGCAATGACATCGATGGATCGGCGCAAAGTGTCAAGGATACAGCACTCAGCATTAGGATCCATCACGAACAAAAATAATTAATGAAAAAGTGCTACACAGCTAAAATGAAAATAACACGGATCTGCTATCTAAATCAAAAATCAAAAAAGGGCAAAAAGAAATAAGCAAAATAAAAATTATAATAACCAAAGCAAATAAATAAAAAAAAGAATGATATGCACAAATGGAAAAGGGCTTCAATCTATTATCTCCCTCTCCAAAAACTCACACGACTGTGTTCCCCGACAACGGCGCCAAAAACTTGATGCTTAAGATCACGGCAGTGAACCGGTCGCACAAGTAATATAAAATGGGGGGGTTTTCCCAAGTATCGATCTCACAAGGAACACAGTAAGGTGGAGTTAATTTCGAGGAGGACTTGAGATTGAAGTCCTTAGGTCGGCGGTAACGATGGGGGCTTTGATATTGCGGAAACAGAAAATAAAATACTAACAACTACTCCTATTGAACGCCACTATGCGATGCTTCGCTAGGCGGGATGGAAGACTAGTCGGGCCGCTATGCACCGAATCACTAGATGGATGGACGAGAAGGCTAGCGGATAAGGTGGTGAGAATGGCAGAATGAGGGTCGTAAGCACCTCTTCGCTACGCACGCCACTAGAAATTGCTAGTGCGGCAAGGGTGGATGGTGGTGTATGGAATATGGCGCAACTCAAGTAAATAACAAAAACATACAAAATCACATAGACATGATTGTATAAAATCGTTTTACAAACTAAGCATACTTCATCAATATAACTAAAGTTAAACACCAATATTCAACAAGAAAGCAAGAACAAGTCAAGAGATCGACCGAATCCGAAGCCTTGCTGAGGATTCACGGTTGGAATCGTTGGGTTGTCATTCCGCGTCCAAGCTCAGTCCTCAACTGCGTCCGGGATAGAGAAGGGCTGTCACCACCTTCCAATGGCCCGTATTCTTCGTCTCACGATAGCGGACGAAGTTTGCTAGCTTCCCTTTTCTTGATGGCTATGACGTCAAACCCTACTTGAAGATCATGGATGAAGGAGAAGGCCGAGAGGAAGCTCCGGCTCGGATTTGGCGGTGAAAGCTTGCCCGGAGCACCTCCCTAGGGTGGAAGATGAAGGGGAACGACGGAGAAGGCGGAAAATGGCGGAGAAATGTCGAGCTCCGGATCCTCCCGAATTAGGGCGAGACCTGCATTATTTATACAAAAGCAGAAATGAACAATGCGCACGATCACAGGCGCACGACCAGTGGTCGTGCGCACTATGTCCGGTGCTCGTGCGCACTGACATGGAAGATCAGGAAGAAGAACTGGGATAATGCGCACGAGTAGTGGCGCACGACCAGTGGTCGTGCGCACTAAGTCCAATGGTCGTGCGATTACCCCAGACAGGACTCCAGAAATGAGGAATCAATGCACACGATCAGTGGCTCACGACCGGTGGTCGTGCGCAATATGTCCTGTGGTCGTGCGCTTACCCCAGGCTGATTTTGGAAAACGTAGAGTAGTGCGCACGATCAGGGGCGCACGACTAGTGTTCGTGCGCATTAGATCCCATGATCGTGCGCAGTATTCCTGTTTCACAACTATCCCGGAACACGCACACGACCCCTGTACCGAAAGGAAAAACCAATCACTGATATGTGCAGACATTCCAGGCAATCACAAAATGGAGTACAAACAATAAAAGTAACAAAATACACAACCATGGGCATAAATGTGCACTTCCTATGGAAATAAAGATTAGATGAAATAGGAACGTAAAGAACTAAAAGTGAAGTGCAACCGCGTGAAAACTAGCCCAGATGAGTCCGAAAATAGGTATATAAAGTGGACTCATCACACCCCCAGTCTTAACTGTTTGGGCGTCCCGAGCAAATAAAATCTAAGCAGATAGGGAAAAATACTAGTTAACAAAGAAATTGCGATACGAAGTACCATGCGAAGTCGCATGCTCGCGCGCGTAAAAATATAATAGAAGAAATTTCTAAGTATGCAGAATAGTTTATATTTTTCACAATGCATATCAAAATTTTATTATTACTCAAAAATGAAATCACGGTGAATCATCCGGTCTTGTGTAGGGAGAAAGTAGACCAATTGCTAGGCCAGCATTGCCAAAGATCGGGGCTCGGGATAACCTCCAAAGGAATCCACCAATGTCGGTGACCATATGCTTGTCCTTTCGCATTCTCTCCACGGCACTGGTTTGGTCTACACACGAATCAGTAGGGCTTGAGGTGAAGAGATGGGGCTTGGGTTTCGGTGAGGTAAACAATGATAAACAGGAAGGCTATGCACCTAACCCAAATGAGCTATCATAAAAAAATCCCTCTACTAAGCAAAATACACGCGGGTACACCACACCCCCAAACTTAACTTTTAACATATGGGTGTGTGCACCGCCTACTCCAAATATAATCACATTTCCAAAATGATTTTCAATTAAAACCTTTTCTTTTCATTCATATTTTTTTTCTTTACAAATATATATATATATTTTTGTTCTTTTTCTTCATTTTATTTTCACAATTCAGCAGATATAAACTTGGGAGCACTTCCACATTTTCACAAATAAAATCACCACATCACATCCCAACATTAAAATGTAAAACTCTAAAGCTCAACTTGGGAGTGCGACTAGGATTGGCTTTGAGGCTTTGGTGAAATAAAGGTGGAGCTGAATCAAAAGAATGGGTAGGCACAACGGGGCTAGCAATGATAAGACGTTAGGAATGGTACAAAGCTAAACCGGGCCAAAATGATGGCCTACATCACGCTCATGCATGACTAACCTATACCCATGCTTCAAGAATAGCTTGGGGAAAGTTCTTAGCCAACGAGAAAGACTATCCATCCTCCCGACTGGAGCAATACAAAACTAACGGCCGTCTACACACATCCCTAAGCTACCGTCGGATTCACACCGGATTCACCAACTTTTGAGTAGAATAAAAAGTATTTACGCAATTAGAAAAATATAAAACTAAAAGCATATATAAAAATTAAATCTACTCGAATTTCTACACGAGACGAGAGCAGTTGACTAGGAGCATAGCAAGGTCAACATTTTACTCCGTCTCACAATCCTATGTCAGCACCATAATTTTCCCAAATCTAACGAAGAAATGAGTTTAACTCGCAGCACGCAAAAAGCTAAGCACGCGCTCATGTGGGTGCAGTGGTGTGTGATGTAATGAACTAAGCAAAATAAAACAATAAAATCTTCTAGTATGCACATGAAATGTGCGCGTACAAAAGGTAACAAAACTGGCTCTCCCCCAGACTTAAACTAAACTACACAACATATGATAGAGAAATTAAAATCATAAAGAGCTAAGGGAAGAGGTTACCCAATGCTCAGCTAGTGAGCATACCAGAAGGCGCGTGGAAACTTGAAGCAGGCCTGCCATACGAAGAATCACAACCCCGCCAATGCGATGTTGTCAAGAATACCTGCAGGGGTGAGCTCCGCAAAAACAAAACAAAAATATACGAACTACAAAGAAATACTAAAACTAAATAGACATGAAAAAGAAAATGCAGAAAATGAAAGATAAGTACTGTGGTTATTGTCATCCCAGCACGACTTATTAAATTCTAAACAGCTCTAGCTTATAGGCCTATGAAATAAAAAGTGCACAGGTAACTGTTCCAATATCCGTTTCGGTAACGGGTACCGATACGGTGATAGAGCAGTTACCCCTCTACCTAAATAATAATACCTGCCCAACACAGGTAGAGGAAACAGGAAATAGGATGAGGAGGAGGCCTGATCCTCACTCATCTTATCACAAAAAGTATCCTCGCCTAGCAAGGCATTGTCAACCACAGGTGTGCAGGGTGTGATGGCAACGGAAAGAACACCAGGCTCATCATCATCCCAGCATACCCGTAGAGACTCAGCATACACAGGCTCAGATAGAGAAGGGGGATCAAGAATTAAAGGAGACGAAGAACTAAAATAATCAGAAAATGGGAGAGTGATCCCGGTATCACTCTCAGCAGGATCCAAGCAGAGATCATCGTCGGTATCATACGAGTCGTACCGAGGGGAATCCGAGAACTCAAGGTCCGCGGTGGTAAGAGGAACGACCTCATCCAATAAGGAGGTGCAAAGCTCCGCATCGGAAAGGGGATATTCCTCATCCCACCGGGGTGCGAAAAAGTCTTCCAAAGATCCACCTTTTCCGTCGGAGATAGAGGAATCATCATCCCACTTCGGCGCAACCTCGGGCACCGAATCATCAACAAGTACGGCATCATCAGCCGACTCACACAAAAATGGAGTAGCACAATCCGACAAAAATTATGGAGGGGCAAGGCTGCTCTCAAAATCAAGCACTGAATGAGCAGGCCCCATCGCAAAATCATTCGCTGAAGCCACCCCGTCGACGACCGGAATAATCTCATCGTCCCATACAGGAGCGCCCATGAGTTCCTACTCCTCTTTTTGTTGGCTAACACCAGAGTGATCATCATCACTCGAGGAAAGCTCGTAAAAAGGGATCGAGGGACCCATGAAAGAGCTGTATGCGGCCAGAGATTCTTCAGTAATCTCAACGGGTAAAGAATGAGCAAAGTGCGTTATATCAGTGTATGAGCCACACAACACCCTGGTAGGCCTGTCCACAATAGTCTTCCGCGAACGGGAGGTTGTTGTGCACACGCCCTCAGAGGGAGAAGGCTTGCACAAACGAGGGCAATCCTTCAACATGTGGCCCACATCTTGACATAACAAACACCGAATGCAATGCTCGACATTCATAACAGCAATGGCATCGATGGATCAGCGCAAAGTGTCAAGGATATGACACTCAGCATCAGGATCCATTATGAACAAAAATAATTACTGAAAAAGTGCTACACAGCTAAAATGAAAATAACACAGATCTGTTATCTAAATCAAAAATCAGAATAGGAAAAAAAGAAATAAGCAAAATAAAAATTATAATAACCAAAACAAATAAATAAAAAAGAATGATATGCACAAATGGAAAAGGGCTTCAATCTATTATCTCCCTCTCCAAAAACTCACACGACTGTGTTCCCCGACAACGGTGCCAAAAACTTAATGCTTAAGATCACGGCAGTGAACCGGTCGCCCAAGTAATATAAAATGGGGGGTTTTCCCAAGTATCGATCTCACAAGGAACACAGTAAGGTGGAGTTAATTTCGAGGAGGACTTGAGATTGAAGTCCTTAGGTCGGCGGTAACGATGGGGGCTTTGATATTGCGGAAACAGAAAATAAAATACTAACAACTACTCTTATGCAACGCCACTATGCGATGCTTCGCCAGGCGGGATGGAAGACTAGTCGGGCCGCTATGCACTGAATCACTAGGCAGATGGACGAGAAGGCTAGCGGATGAGGTGGTGAGAATGGCGGAATGAGGGTCGTAAGCACCTCTTCGCTACGCACGCCACTAGCAATTGCTAGTGCGGCAAGGGTGGATGGTGGTGGATGGAATATGGCGCAACTCAAGTAAATAACGAAAACATACAAAATCACATAGACATGATTGTATAAAATCGTTTTACAAACTAAGCATACTTCATCAATATAACTAAAGTTAAACTGAAAGAGCAACTAGATCTGATATACTCTAGAGGGGGGTGAATAGAGTATATGGTGCTTTAAAACTTTTGCAAACTTTCACAACAATTGTTGTAATATGTGTGAGCAGGGAAGCAGAAATAAATCTAATCACAGTACAGAGCTATGCAAATACTAAGCACAGAAAAATCAAGGCCAGAAACAAAAAGAAAACAAGCCAAAACCAGATGACACAAGGGAATATAATGGTTCCCCAAACTTGGGTACATCCACTCTTCTACCACCCTAGGTAGGAATCCACTGCAGGATGAGTTGATCAGCTGTCCTGGGCACCAATGAGCTTTTGATAAGGTGCTCAAAAACCAAAGCAGATTTTTTGATCAGGTGTCTTGCCACCAATGAGCTTTTGACAAGGTGCTCAAAAACCAGATTCAAACTTTTGAAGGGAGTTTGAGAAACCCTTTACAGAGTGGGGGTGAGAGAGTTATGGCAGTCTTCTCTTTCTCAACCAACTGAGAAGACTAAGTGGATTGATGTCAAAGCTCCCCCTGAGTCCTTGAGATCTTCAGGAAGAAGAGCTTTGCTGAGGGTGATAGGCCTTCAAAGATAAAACTCCAGCAATAAATGATTTCAGCAAGCTGAAATGTTGAGTGTCTGGAGTCTTGAAATGATGTTGGCCTTGAACACTTTGAGAGCTGAAGAGATCTGAAGATTTTTGAAAGCTTGATCTCTTTGATGAGTGTTCTTCAGAATTCTTTTGGACAGAATTTTTTTTTTTGCATCTTTCTGTATTCTGTATATTGTGTGTCTTCTTTCTTCTGGTTGATGTAGATTCAAAAAACATCCTGTCTTTTATTCTCTGTTCCAGAATAGAATGTCATTCTCTGTCAAGGATAGTCGTTGGTCTGCATTGATTGCATCCTTAATTGCAAAAACTCTTCTGGAGGAAAGTCCACAGAATTATTCCTTGAAAACTCCCTTGAAACTTGGTCCAGAAGTAAATGAAAACGGCTAGCAAATCTCTGAATTAATTGCAGAATAACTCCTAACTGTTTTGAATTTGAATTCTGGAAGTTATCTGAAATCGTCAAACTGAGCTCTGCTATCATCGAGCTGAGCTCAGCGAACTGGAAAACTCAAGCAGCAAAATAATCGTCGATCTGAGCTCAAAGATCGTCGAACTGAGCTCAGAAATAAAGATCCAATGCAGAGTCAAAATCGTCGACCTGAGCTCACCGATCGTCGAATGGAGTTTGACGATATTATGAAGTTGAGCTCGACGATCCGTCGGAGTTGAGCTAGACGATCGTCGATCGGAGTTCGACGAATCGTCGTGCTGAGCTCGACGATCAGACTTAGTCTCCAGACCGAAAAACTTGGTCTCCAGGGCAGCTTCCAATCCTAGACTTCTAACCCTTAGACTCAATTCTAATTGACCTATTAAGCTATACAGAAGGTCAAGTAAAGGCTCCTAGAGACATAGTGATCCTGAACCAAATTAGTAATAGGGTGTTCCAACAATCTCCCCCTAATTGGGTTAGGATGACTATTTACAGACTTTGGAAAAATTCAAATAACAACATATAATCAGAGAAGCATAAAAACAACAGCTAAACATTGTAGAAACATCACAGAGATATATATATATGTATATATGTCATCCAGATAGCAGTCAGAATTCACAGAAATTGTCACCTTACACTGTCACTTCTTCTCTTTGCCTTTGACAAGTTTGATTTCTCTGTTTGGATTTGGAGCTTCCTTGTTGGACCTGGTGTCATCTGCTGCACCCAAATAAGTTTGCTTTGAAGATCTGGGGACCACAGCAGCAGGATGCAACTCCATATATCTCTCAACATCAAAGAATTTGCTGGAAGAATATTTGTCTAGTTCCTTTTGTCTTTGCTCTGACATTGTAGAAATATTTGAAGTGTCTAAACCTTGCTCTCTGGCCTTCTTGATCTGATCTAGTGCAGCCAACTCCATCATCCTGGCAGTCCAAGCAGATGGATTCTTTTCAGGGTCCTCAAATGGTACAGGTGGCTCATACCTGTTGGAAGAATTGTCTTGAGAAGGCCTGGCAGACACTGTCTCTTTTAGCTTGTAGGGGAAGGGACCAGAAATAGTATCAGCAGCACTATATCCTCCCCTAGAATATGGGTGCTGCCTGGAGTACCCTTTGGAATAAACTTGAAAATCTCTTTGATTACCCCTGTATCCTCCTCTCCTAGAATAAGAACCCCTAGACTGGCTTTCCCTTTGGTAGGATCTGGCATGGGGTTGATAGGGAGCCTGGCTTCTAGCTGGGGCTTGACTTGCAGAGCTGCCACCTGCACCTGCATCAGGAGGAGGTGGTGGAGGAGGATGAGGGTGCTGGAACTGGGAGGAGCCCTTTTCATACTTTCTCTTCTTCTTCATGGCCTTGAGCTGATTTTTAGAATATTGCATCCAATGTTCTGTGATGGGGCAGTTATGCAGAATATAATAAGGAATATCATTATCATCCTTGACTTTTGCAGGAGGGACCCTTTTCATATCCTTGCTCCTAGCTTTCCTTTTCCTTGCAATAGTGGCAGAAGAGTCATCAGAGTATGTCTTGAACTCATCAGATTCAGAACTCTGGGCATCATATAGAGCATCAATTCTCTTCATCAAATCTTTCTTCAGTTGAATAGCAGCAGATGAGGCAGAAGCAGAAGTAGCAGCAGCAGGGACAGAAGCAGATGGAGAAACAGATGCAGAGGGTGCAACAGGAGCAAATACAGCAGATGCAACAGATACTGGAGTAGTGACAGCAGAAGTAACAGCAGTAACATCATCAGAATCTGTAGCAGGCTCAAAAACAGTGGCCTCTGTCATCAGAAGATCCTTGGAAATTGGCTCATCAGAAGCAATTAGGATTTCAGCAGCAGTGTGAGCAATCTCAGCAGTATCAACAATTTCAGAAGCAAAGTCAGTGTTTTCTTTAACAGCAGCAGCAACAACAACATATTCAGAAGCAGCAATCACTGAATGTACAAATGCAGAGATAATGCTAGGGTCACAGCAAGAGACAGGCACCAGTGCCTTGGACAATCTTCTGGGGGCTGGACAGCATTAACCTCTGGGAGATAGCTGAAGAAGGCAGGATCAAAGGCAGAAAGCAAAGACCTTAGGTCTATTGCAAGAACTGCAGTAGGAGCCTGACATTCTAGAGGCACAGCAACAGTAGCAGAAGGGGCAGCAGGCACAGAAACATCAGCAGCAGCAGCAGCATGAAGGCTTGCTTCATATGGCATCTCCCCCTGCCTAGATGCAGATACATCTATATCAAGGCAAACTGCTGGTGGTGCTGCCTGAGGAAGGAGGGAGGAAAGCCTGGAAGAGAGGGCTGCCACTGACAAGTGTAGAGGAGCCAATGAGGTCTCCAAGAGTAGGGAGAGCCTGGGGGCAATTAGCTCATACAACTTGTCAGCTAGGGCTGAGAGGTCTACTTGCTCAAAAAATAGGAGCAGAGGTAGATGGAATGGGGATAGCTGAGGATGCTGGAAGTGGAGGGCTGGAGAGTGGAATGGATGGCTCAGGTGTTGGGATGGTGGAAATGGAGGACAAGGGGATGGATATGGATGGGGTGAAAGTGGTTTGGTCAATGATATGGTGGAGGAGATCTTGGAATGAAGTTGAGGAGGGTAATTCTGGAGGAGAGGATGGGGAATCATCCATATAGGAGTCATCCAGGAGGGTGAAGGATGGAATGGATGGAGAAGAGGTGACATCTGGTGGAGGGTATGAGAACAGAGGGTGGAAGTGGTCTACTGGTGGAGGCAGAATGGGTTCTGGAGATGGAATTGTTGTTGGAGATGGGCTAGAGATGGTAATGGTGGATGGAGCTGGAATGATGGATGGAAGAGGTAGGGTTGGAATTGGAGGAGGAGAGGAGGCAGCAACAGCAACAGCCAGGTCAGCTGCAGGAGCAGAGACCTGTGGGGGAGTGACTCTATGAGTCCTGTTGCCTGAAGGAGCACTTGAGGAGGGCCTGCCAGGCTTGCTGATTTGCCTGTCCCACTTGCCAAAGAGGGCACAGGTGAGTCTCTTGGAGGCATTTATGTGCACTCCAGAGGAGACCAGTAAGGCAGGGCACTTATTTTGCAGGAAGACTCCAAGAATCCTTCCAAAGTTAACAAAGCTTTTGTTTATTTTCTTCTTGATTAGGTCAAAGAAGAACTCTCCCCAGTTCAAACTTCTCTTATCCACCAGAGCTCCCATGAGGCAGAGCTGGTATCTGAATATTGTATCATGTGCAGAGTGCTTTGCCAGCAGCACTTTCCCTACCACATCTGCTAGGAACCTGTATTCAACAGACAGGTTCCTCTTGAATAACTTGCTAGGGTTTCCCTCTGGATGACCCATCCTGGCAAGCATGTCAGAAAACTCCTCTCCAGATAACTCAGCAGTATCATCTCCATTTCTTAGTCCAAAAACCTCTGTTAAAATGGTGGGGGTCAGAGGTACCTGAGTTCCAGCAATGGACCCAACTATTATGGAGTTGTCTTGATTATGAGCAGTATAGACCCACTCCTTTATCTCATCTGAAGCAAGCTTGATTCTAGTGGTCATGAGGGCAGACAGATTCTGATCCTTGAATAAATCCAGTATATCTTGGAAGATTTGATCAATGGTGTTGAAAGATTCCATATCAATGTCGAATCCAGCATCGAACTTCATTGCGGCTAGAACTGCAACGAACACAGCCATTGTACCTGCAAAAATTCAACAAACAAAACGACCAAGCGTAGAACTGTTTGGAGGGAAAGAAAATCCTTGCAGAGAAATCGAAAGCGCAAGAAAGAACGACGGCGAAAAATGAGTTTTATATTAGGGTTCGACGCAGAATTGGAAAGATCGTTGAACTCAGTTCGACGATCGAGGCTTCTAAAGGAATCTGAAAGGTTTTCAACATCATCGATCTCCGTTCGACGATATTGGAGAGCGTCGAGCTCCGTTCAACGATCGTGCAGAGAACAAGATCGTCGAGAGCCGTTCGACGATCGTTGACCGGAAGAGATAGTTCATACTATCTGAGAGGCGCTGAACTCAGTTCGACGATTTTTGGAAATCGTCGATCTCCGTTCGATGAACTTAGGGGAAATCGTCGAGCGCAGTTCAGAGATCAGAAAGATTCTAGACACCAAGGAAAATCAGAATGTTTGCCTAGTCTTGGTCAATTTTTAAGCTTTCAAAATCTTGGATATTATTTAAGACTTCCTCCATCTAACATTCCTAACTGATTTAGGTAGAAGGTGTGTTTCTTTTCATCCAAAGGCTTGGTGAAAATATCTCCCCTTTGTAAATCAGTTGGGATATAATGTAATTCAATTTTGTGTTTTTCAACATTATCTCTTAAGAAATGATGCCTAATCTCTATGTAATTTGTCCTACTATGGAGGACTGGATTTTGAGCTATGGAAATAGCACTTGTGTTATCACAAAAGATTTTAGACTTCTCTAAGTTGTATCCATAGTCTAGGAGTTGGTTTTGGATCCACAAAATTTGTGAACAACAACTGCCTGCAGCCATATATTCAGCTTCAGCAGTTGAGGTTGACACGGATGTTTGTTTCTTACAAAACCAAGAGACAAGTCTATCACCAAGGAACTGACAAGTTCCAATGGTGCTTTTCCTGTCAATTCTGCATCCAGCATAATCAGCATCAGAGAATCCAGTTAACTCAAATGCTGAATCTTTTGGATACCAGAGGCCTAGATTTGGACAACTTTTAACATACCTAAGAATCCTCTTTACTAATGTTAGGTGTGACTCTCTAGGGCTTACTTGGAACCTAGCACATATACATGTAGCAAACATTATATCTGGTCTACTAGCTGTAAGATACAGTAAAGAGCCAATCATTGTTCTATATTTTGTCTGATCAACAGGTTTCCCATGTTCATCAGCATCCAATACAGCATTGGTAGGCATGGGTGTTTTCATACAAGACGCCTCAGACATACCAAATTTCTTAACCAGTTCATTAGCATATTTGGTTTGAGAAATAAAGATGCCTTCAGCATGTTGTTTGACTTGCAATCCTAGGAAGAAGGACAGCTCACCCATGCTACTCATCTCAAATTTAGAATGCATCAGGTTAGAAAACCTTCTGCGCAATTTTGAGTCAGTAGAACCAAAAATGATATCGTCTACATAAATTTGTACTAGTAGGGTATGAGATTTATGGGTTCTAATAAAAAGAGTTTAGTCTACTCTACCCCTTATAAAACCATTTTCCAAGAGAAAGAATGCTAGGGTCTCATACCATGCTCTAGGAGCTTGCTTGAGATCATATAATGCTTTGTTCAGTCTAAAAACATAATCAGGAAGAGTTGGAGAGATAAAACCTGGAGGTTGTCTGACATAGACTTCCTCTTTGATGTCTCCATTTAAGAAAACACTTTTGACATCCATCTGATAAACCTTGAAGCCATTGTGAGTTGCATAAGCTAGAAATATCCTGATGGCTTCCAATCTTGCAACAGGTGCAAAAGTCTGGTCGTAGTCAATTCCTTCTTCTTGAGAATATCCCTGAGCAACTAGCCTTGCCTTGTTCCTTATAATTACGCCTTGATCATCCAGTTTGTTTCTGAATACCCATTTTGTTCCAACAATGGAATGATCCTTAGGCTTTGGCACTAGTTCCCATACTTTGTTCCTCTCAAATTGATGCAATTCCTCTTGCATTGCAATGATCCAATGTGGATCTTGCTCTGCATCTTGAATGGACTGAGGTTCAATTTGAGATAGGAAGCAGGTATGCAACAGGTTTTGGTTGACCTGATTTCTGGTTTGCACACCAGCTGAGATTTCTCCAATTATTTGGGAAATTGGATGGTCTCTTGATGTTACTAAATCAATAGGGGGTGTTGATTGTTCACCAACCTGTGTTGTTGTTTCCTCTTGTGGTACAACAACTGGCTCTTCAGATTGTGCTTCAATATGTGAAGCATTCCCTTCATCTTCACTGCTTTCTTCTTCTTGAGCAACCTGTAACTTGTTCATATCTTCAACTAGAGAGTGTTCCTGCAAAGGTTCTATGGTAGAAGAAATCTTCTCCTTGAAAGACATGTTAGTTTCATCAAAAGAAATATGAACAGATTCCTCAATTTTCAAAGATTATTTATTATAGACCCTATAGGCCTTGCTGATCATGGAGTATCCCAGAAACACTCCTTCATCAGTTTTGGCTTGAAATTTTGCTAGATATTTCTTGTCATTATTGTGAATGTAGCAAATACAACCAAAAATTCTGAAATAGTCAACTTTAGGTTTCTTCCCTTTGAGTAATTCATAGGGAGTCTTTCCCTTTAGTTTATATATCAGACTTCTGTTCAGCACATAGTTGGAGGTGTTCACTGCCTCTGCCCAAAAGGATAGAGGTAGATGAGCATCTGACAACAATGTAGTGGCAGATTCAATAAGGGTTCTATTTTTCCTTTCAGCTACCCCATTTTGTTGAGGAGTTCTAGGAGCTGAGAAAGTATGCATGATCCCTTCACTCTGACAGAACTCTTACATAAGAAGAGAATCAAACTCTGTCCCATGATCACTTCTGATCAGGGCAATGTGAGTATTGAACTCAATCTGTATACATTTGAGAAACTCTGTCAGACACTTAAAGTTATCAGACTTCTTCCTTAGAAAGAACACCCAAGTGAATCTAGAGAAGTCATCTACAACTACTAAACTGTAGGATTTCCCTCCTAGGCTTTGTACTGTGATGGGTCCAAATAGATCCATGTGTAACAGATACAATATCCTAGGTGAATCACTCTTATTAAGTGACTTAAAACTGTTTTTAGTTTGCTTGCCTAATTGACAAGCCCTGTAGAGTCCTTCCTTCTTGAAGGGGCTAGAAGGTAGTCCTCTAACAAGGTTGTCCTTGGAGAGCCTAGCAATAGTTCTAAGGTTTAGGTGTCCTAGTCTCTTATGCCATAAAACATTTGGTCTACAGACAGAGTTAAACAGACAAATATCTATATTAGTTGAAAGAAAATCTACTAGATAGATGTTACCTTTCCTTTTACCTGTCAACACAGTTGTGTTGTCCTCTGACTTGATTCTGCATAAGGTTTTGCTGAAGGTCACCTGGTAGCCTTCATCACATAGCTGACTGATGCTGATTAGGTTGTGCTTCAGTCCTTCCACATAGGCTACCTTCTTGAAGATTACTGAACCAATCTGGACTGCACCATATCCTTTAGTTTGTCCAAAGTTGGAATCACCAAAGATAACTTTGGGTACAAGCTTGGCTCTAAAGGAAGTGAGGTTGTCCTTGTTCCCTGTCATGTGCTTAGAGCACCCACTATCCAAATACCATTGCTGGTAAGATGTTGGATAGGTCTTTACCTGCACATAAAACAATTCATTTGTTTTTGACCCAGTTTACCTTGGGCCTAGGTTGATAACCTCTGAATTCTGAAATGAAAGACATCCCAGGTTGACTCTTATATCCTTCAGGATGATATCTCCTTGGAGGTATAATCCATTCAGTATAAGGGTTAAAGGTTTGGGATGAAGAACCCTTAGGATTCAATTTTGATTTGCCTTTGACAAAGTTTCCAGAGTTCTGACCTCTGTTCGACGATCTTGGAGCTGAGTTCGACGATCTTGGGTCAGATCCTCGAGCTCCGTTCGACGGTCGACTATGGGTGAGGTCAGGTATATGTGATCGTCGACCTGCGTTCGACGACTCTGGCTGATATCGTCGATCAGCGTTCGACGATTTTTCCTGAGATCGTCGAGCTGCGTTCGGCGATCGTCGATCTTTATTCGGCGATCGTCGATCTCCATTCGACGATTTTTGCTAGGACTTAGTTTTCTGAGGCAGATCAGAATTTTTCCTGGCAACCTCTACAACTCCCTTTCCCTTGTTAGAAATAAACTTGATGGGAGTTGTTAGGACTATATGTTGACTGGATAAAGTACCCAAGCCCAGTGTACTGTTGAATCTAGAGTTCACTGTGCTTGTGATGTCCATCAGCTTGATGCTTCTCCCATTAAGGGATTCTTCAAGCTTCTTGGCCTCAGAGAGCTCACTTTTCAGTGTAGCTATCTGTTCCCTACTGTTCTCCAACTCCTGAGAGAGTTTGAGGTTTTCTGACTTTAAACCATTGTGTTCAGATAATTGATTTCTGAGAGAGATAATCTCTTTCTCAGACTTTAGCAGGTCTAAACACAGTGCTTTAAATTCAGATTTAAAATCTTCTGAAGTAAAATCAAAAGAACTAATTACCTGATCTTCTTCAGGTTGAGTCTCTGAGTCTGACTCTGACTCCTCTTCCTCTGAGTTGTGTTGTGAGGCATTGATTGCCATCATGCAGAACTCCTTTTCTTCTGCATCATCCTCATCATCACTTGAGCTAAAAGAGGCTTCTGACTCCTCTTCTGTCGCACTCCAGGATTCAGCAACAAACCCTTTTCTTGTATGCTTATTTTTGCTTGAAGAAGGTTTGCCACTTCCATTCCTTTTGGAGTCTTTCTCCTTTCTTCTTTCTTTTCTGTCCCTTCTGTCCTTGATCTTGTTCTCTGGACAGTCAGGAACTATGTGCCCTGGTTTCCTGCAACCAAAACAGATAATATCTTTATTGTTGCTAATGGACTTGTCATACCTTGGCTTGTCCTGCTCCTTGTATGATCTTCTTCTGAAGTCCTTTCTGGCCATCTTGTAGAATCTTTTGGCCAACAAGCTGAGTAGTTCATCATTGCCTGTGCTCTTATCTTCAGGCAGATCCTCAGTTGCCTTAAAGGCTATGGTCTTCTCTTTCCTTGTGGCTGGTGAAGCAGCCTTCTGTTCTTCCTCTCTATTCTTGATAAGTAGCTCATAAGATTTGAGCTTACCCAACAAGGCTTCAGTGGTGATCTCATTCAGACTTCTGGCATCTTTAATTGGCCAGATTCTTGAATCCCAAGTGATGGGGAAGCACATTAGGATCTTGTCATTAAGTTCTGTTAGAGAGATCTCTTTCTCTAATGTCCTCAGTTCACTGACAATTAAACTCAGTCTATTGTACATGTCTCCCACTGACTCAGTCTCTCCCTTCTTGAAGTTCTCATATTGAGTGATGAGATGGGATCTTCTGTCCTTTCTCTCATTAGCTGAGCCTGAGACTATTTCTGAGAGTCTATCCCAAATTTCCTTAGCTGAATTACATTCAGCTACCTTTTGAAAAATATCATCTGACATTGTCTGAGCTAGAATGTTCATAGCCTTGGCATCAGCTACTTTCCATTTTTTGATGTCAGCATCTGTTCCTGATGGAGGTGGAACAGCATTTGTACTTGTGCTCTCTGGGGGTCTTGGACACACTGTCAAAACAGAATTAAATATATCTTCATCAATAGAATTCATGTAGAGTCTAATCCTTGCTTTCCAAAGTGCAAACTTTGACAGATTGCACACTGGAGGTCTGGTGCTAGCATAATCTTTGTTTTGGGCCATGATTTGTGCAAACAGAATCTAATAATAAAAAATACAAAAAAAAGATCTAGTTTGGGATCTTGAGGTTCAGGTGTTAGCCTGTACAACCAATCAGATATGGTATCTTTAACCAACCTCCCTCTGATACCAATTGAAAGAGCAACTAGATCTGATATACTCTAGAGGGGGGTGAATAGAGTATATGATGCTTTAAAACTTTTGCAAACTTTTACAACAATTGTTGTAATATGTGTGAGCAGGGAATCAGAAATAAATCTAATCACAGTACAGAGCTATGCAAATACTAAGCACAGAAAAATCAAGGCCATAAACAAAAAGAAAACAAGCCAAAACCAGATGACACAAGGGAATATAGTGGTTCCCCAAACTTGGGTACATCCACTCTTCTACCACCCTAGGTAGGAATCCACTGCAGGATGAGTTGATCAGGTGTCCTGGGCACCAATGAGCTTTTAATAAGGTGCTCAAAAACCAAAGCAGATTTTTTGATCAGGTGTCTTGCCACCAATGAGCTTTTGACAAGGTGCTCAAAAAACAGATTCAAACTTTTGAAGGGAGTTTGAGAAACCCTTTACAGAGTGGGGGTGAGAGAGTTATGGCAGTCTTCTCTTTCTCAACCAACTGAGAAGACTAAGTGGATTGATGTCAAAGCTCCCCCTGAGTCCTTGAGATCTTCAGGAAGAAGAGCTTTGCTGAGGGTGATAGGCCTTCAAAGATAGAACTCCAGCAATAAATGATTTCAGCAAGCTGCAATGTTGAGTGTCTGGAGTCTTGAAATGATGTTGGCCTTGAACACTTTGAGAGCTGAAGAGATCTGAAGATTTTTGAAAGCTTGATCTCTTTGATGAGTGTTCTTCAGAATCCTTTTTGACAGAAACTTTTTTTTTGTATCTTTCTGTATTATGTATATTGTGTGTCTTCTTTCTTCTGGTTGATGTAGATTCAAAAAACATCCTGTCTTTTATTCTCTGTTCCAGAATAGAATGTCATTCTCTGTCAAGGATAGCCGTTGGTCTGCATTGATTGCATCCTTAATTGCAAAAACTCTTCTGGAGGAAAGTCCACAGAATTATTCCTTGAAAAGTCCCTTGAAACTTGGTCCAGAAGTAAATGAAAACGGCTAGCAAATCTCTGAATTAATTGCAGAATAACTCCTGACTGTTTTGAATTTGAATTCTGGAAGTTATCTGAAATCGTCGAACTGAGCTCTGCTATCGTCGAGCTGAGCTCAGCGAACTGGAAAACTCAAGCAACAAAATAATCGTCGATCTGAGCTCAAAGATCGTCGAACTGAGCTCAGAAATAAAGATCCAATGCAGAGTCAAAATCGTCGACCTGAGCTCACCGATCGTCGAATGGAGTTCGACGATATTATGAAGTTGAGCTCGGCGATCGTCGAGTGGAGCTCGACGATCCGTCGGAGTTGAGTTAGACGATCGTCGATCGGAGTTCGACGAATCGTCGTGCTGAGCTCGACGATCAGACTTAGTCTCCAGACAGAAAAACTTGGTCTCCAGGGCAGCTTCCAATCCTAGACTTCTAACCCTTAGACTCAATTCTAATTGACCTATTAAGCTATACAGAAGGTCAAGTAAAGGTTCCTAGAGACATAGTGATCCTGACCCAAATTAGTAATAGGGTGTTCCAACATAAACACCAATATTCAACAAGAAAGCAAGAACAAGTCAAGAGATCGACCGAATCCGAAGCCTTGCTGAGGATTCACGGTTGGAATCGTCGGGTTATCATTCCGTGTCCAAGCTCGGTCCTCAACTGCGTCCGGGATAGAGAAGGGCTGTCACCACCTTCCAATGGCCCGTCTTCTTTGTCTCACGATAGCGGACGAAGTTTGCTAGCTTCCCTTTGCTTGATGGCTTTGGCGTCAAACCCTACTTGAAGCTCACGGATGAAGGAGAAGGCCGAGAGGAAGCTCCGGCTCGGATTTGGCGGTGAAAGCTTGCCCGGAGCACCTCCCTAGGGTGGAAGATGAAGGGGAACGACGGAGAAGGCGGAAAAGGCGGAGAAATGTCGAGCTCTGGATCCTCCCGAATTAGGGCGAGACCTGCACTATTTATACAAAAGCAGAAATGAACAATGCGCACGATCACAGGCGCACGACCAGTGGTCGTGCGCACTATGTCCGGTGCTCATGCGCACTGGCATGGAAGATCAGGAAGAAGAACTGGGATAACGCGCACGAGAAGTGGCGCACGACCAGTGGTCGTGCACACTAAGTCCAATGGTCGTGCGATTACCCCAGACAGGACTCCAGAAATGAGGAATCAATGCACACGATCAGTGGCGCACGACCGGTGGTCGTGCGCAATATGTCCAGTGGTCGTGCGCTTACGCCAGGTTGATTCTGGAAAACGTAGAGTAGTGCGCACGATCAGGGGCGCACGACCAGTGGTCATGCGCATTAGATCCCATGATCGTGCGCAGTATTCCTGTTTCACAACCATACCGGAACACGCACACGACCCCTGTACCGAAAGAAAAAACCAATCACTGATATGTGCAGACATTCCAGACAATCACAAAATGGAGTACAAATAATAAATATAACAAAATACACAACCTCGGGCATAAATGTGCACTTCCTATGGAAATAAAGATTAGATGAAATAGGAACGATAAAGAACTAAAAGTGAAGTGCAACTGCGTGAAAACTAGCCCAGATGAGTCCAAAAATAGGTACATAAAGTGGACTCATCATCTCCACGTGCCCCTAAAATGATGTGGTCAAATGACCGTCAGTCAAACTAGACTCAGCTGCTTCATCCCTGCCTCACCCCCACGACTCTGAGGCACCGTGCGTGAGGAAGAAAGCAGAGGAACAATAATAACATAATATATAAGCAGTCGATAGTGGTATATATTGTTAATTCTCTAATAGTTCTATATCGGTATGAGCAATAACAAATTAAAGTAGTACAATAAGAGCAGCTAAGCAAAACCAGTAAAGTAAAGCAACTACACTACCATCATAGAAGCATACCCTAACTTATATAAATTCTCATAAAAACATATAAGTTAAGGTTTCTGAAATAGTAATTCATCATATAAAAGAGCTCATACTAATTTATATGATGAAGATCTGCAAGTGCATAAACTATGCAATGCAATGATTATTATGTAACTCTCATACATGACTCTATGCACAGACCTTTCATGCATCCCCACTTTTTGGAGCTGGCCAACCTCTTAAGTACCAACCATCATGGCTTACGGTGGTAGTGGAGCGGGTGCTCCACTCCTAGGTGGGCAGGCACACTACCGGGCCTAGACCTATCGTACGCCTTAACGATAAGAACACAACATCAGATCCCTTGCGTACTCTTACTGGTGACTACCTATCTTCCATGTTTAGGGTGCGGTCTTAGGGGACAGTCTTTCAGACCTCGGTATAAACATCCTACCGGTCTTCCCAAAGGTCTACACTCTACAATAGATTCATCGTGAAGGTTGTGGGGTTTTGAAAGTTACTTCATTTTCTTGTATACTAAGTGTTCATGATTCAAATGTTAGAGTTATATTTTGTTCCTTAATTGTATGACATACCTCATGTAAGGTTCGAGAAGATGCTCTTGGTCTTGAACCATAGAACCATGAGTTTATTATGTCATGTAATCTTATGTTTTCCTCTCTTTCGTGGTAGTCAAAGGGAATATTGATTACCAAGTGAAGATTTTCATATTGCTTAAAGTACATTGGAGTTCTGTAAATGTTGATAAATGGTTATTGTTTAATCATATGAGTATGTATGCGTCTGAGTACATACATATTGAGGTTGACCTATTTTAGTTGTAACAATATATGGGATGTGTTTAGTGTCATTAATGTTTACAACATGTCTAATGAATTGGAAATATGATATATGTAGATTTAGAGAGTCGATGTGAACAATGTGATTATAGTTGAAGGCCATATTTTGATGGTGATAAATATCGTGATTCGTTGTTCACACTTACGCGTAAGAAATTTGCATATCAAAATATCATTTGTCCACAATTTGTTTGGGTAGTGATTTGGTCGGGCCCCTTGGTAAAGCGAGGTCGTAATGCATGCAAATAACTAAAGTAGTTATAAATACAACTCACTTATGAGACCAAGAATGACAAATATAGTGAAGAAATGACACGGTCCTATTTTGCACTATATTCATAATATCACGTGACAAAGGTAAAAACATGTCATTATGTTTCATTACCTACTACCATATTGCTGTTGCAACTGCAATGCCTTGATAAAGCCTCTTGTAGTCTATAATATAGGTTGTTATATTATCGCTGCGACGATATGGTACCTCTGTAAGGTCACACCAAATGAACGGGAACAGTCTCTGTTTGACTTACTTGTGCGCTTGATTTCATACAGCATGCCATCAAGACAGTACAATAAGTGCGCTTAGACCAAGACGAGTTGTTAAATTGTGCGACTGTTAATTTGCGGGATGAATTGGTTCATAGCGTTAAGTTTAATAGTGTGACAGCACAATTATATATATATATATATATATATATATATATATATATATATATATATATATATATATATATATATATATATATATATATATATATACTAGCATCTTTGAATGGGCTTCGCCCGTTCTCGATGCGGCGCTGCGGGCTTCGCCCGCAACCAAGCGGGCTTCGCCCGCAACCAAGCGGTCTTCGCCCGCTTGGCAACGACATTGGTCGTGGGCGACAACATGTGTCGTATGTGGCGATATTGGTCGTGAGGGTAACATTTGTCGTGAGTGACGACATTTTTTGTGGATGGCGACATTGGTCGTGGGTGGCCATATTGTTCGTGGGCGGCAACATTCGCCCACAACCAAGTGGGCTTCGCCTACAAACCAACGTCATTTGTCGTGGGCGGCGATATTGGTAGTGGGGGCGACACCTGTCATGAGTGGCGACATTGCTCATGGGCGACGACATTGTTCGTGGGTGTAGACATTGTTCATGAGCGGCGACATTGTTTGGGGGCGGTGACAATGTTTGGGGGCAGCGACATTGTTTGGGGGCGGAGACATTCGTCAGGAGTGTCTATTCTTGATGCGGCGTTGCGGGCTGCGCCTGCATCTAGGCAGCCCGGATCATCGAACACGGGCGAAGCCCGACTGGATGCGGCTGAAGCCTGCCTAAATGCGGCCGAAGCCCACCTGGATGTGGCCGAAGGCCGTTCGAGACTCAACTACATGTACATGAATTGTATGATGCATGCACATGTATTTGGCCTCAACAGTTGCCAGTCACTGCACTATAATTGATATGGAAACATAACATTGAAAAGAGGATTTCAAATCATAAAGTCTATGCAGCCAAATGCAGCCCGGAGCATCAAGCACGGGCGAAGCCCGTGCAGAGGCGGGTGAAGCCCGTCTGGATGTGATCGTAGGCCTCCCAAGACTCAACTACATGTACATGAATTGTAAGATGCATGCACATGTATATTTCCTCAAGAGTCGCCAATAACCACACTATAACTAATTTGAAACACAGCATTCAAAAGAGGATTTCAAATCATAAAGTTTATTTTATTGGGTAAAAGATTTTGCTGCTGACATCCATTTCTAAGAAATGTAACAGTGAAATCTAATCCTTCAATATGGATCTTGGGAGATGTACCTAGTAGCCTCAAGTCATCCATGCAAACTCCATCACAATCTAAATCCTTCAATGCCATCTATTTTGCTGTCAAGAATCATGCAACAATAAAATAAAACCACCGTGTTAAAATGTGTAATAAAGCCCTTGCAACAAAAATATAGAAACTTTCAACAGAGCATGTAAAATATGGTGCAATCAAATAGGACTACCAAGAATACATTCAGAACTTAAGCTTTATGGGTTAAACAAAGTGATCTATGTCTATGATTCGTTTTTATCATTCTCTTTGTCTTGGGAAATCAGTCGATAGATTGAAGAGGCTGTTGGTATTGACAAAGTCGAAAATCACAAAAAAAAATCAATTTTTTCAGTTGTAATGGAGCTCACATCCAGAAATCACACTAAAGATTGGACGGGCTGTTGATTTTGACAAAGGTGGAAGAATAGCTAGAAGTGAAAGCAAGAGAGGTGAGGATACCTGCTGAATTTGATTCTGTCCATGCAGAGGCGAGCTAGATTCAATCAGACACTGCACGAGAGGTTTGTTTTGGGGTTTAGGGAACGACGGAAGAATACCTAAAACAGTATAAATGACGAAATCAAAAGCGAAATCACAAACCAAATATAAACCGAAATCGAAAACAAAATGAAAAAGGAAATCAAAAAAGAAAACCAGAAATCAAATAGAGCTATTGACAAAGTCGTAGATCACTAAAAAAATCAATTTTTTCAGTTGTAATGGAGCTCACATCCAGAAATCACACTAAAGATTGGACGGGCTGTTGGTTTTGACAAAGGCAGAAGAACAGCTAGAAGTGAAAGCAAGAGAGGCGAGGATACTTGCTGAATCTGATTCTTCTGATTCTGTCCATGCAGAGGCAAGCAAGATTCAATCAGACAAAATCGATAACGACGGAAGAATACCTACAACGGTATAAATGACGAAATCCTAAACGAAATCACAAACAAAATGAAATCGAAAACAAAATGAAAAAGAAAATCAAAAAAAGAAAACCTAAAATCAAATAGAGCTATTGACTCAAAGACCAGAAGGGGAGTTCTTACAGTGGTGGAATCCATCAGAGTTGAACGTCAGAGGCGTTAAACAGAGCTTCAACGACTTCGATCGGGAGCGGCGTAGGGTTTCGATAGGGTGCAACTGAGTGAACGATCGGGAATGAAATTAGGTTTCTATCGGGGTTGAGAGAGGGGAAGAACAAATATATCTGAGAGGCTGAGATCCAACGGACAAAAATTAGTCTTTTTGAGATCTAATGGCTGAATTGGAAGTTTGGTGTGCTTAAAGATTGATATATTGTTTTATATAATAAAGATATATAGTTTTGATTCAAGGGATTGGATCAAGGTTTGAGAGTGAGATATAAATGGAAAAAATGGGAGAGAGGTCAAGTAGGTTTTTGGCTTTTTTGGTTCTGCCTTGGAGAACCCGACGGCTGCCCTTTAATCGGAGGCGATTTCCCGAGCTCGGTGAGAGCATTTTCCCGAGCTCGATAAGGAGGCGACTGGCTTTTTCCTTCCTCACGCAGAGCATTGTCTCACTATTTCTGGAGGTGCTCCGACGTCTGTGGGTGGGTGGGTCTTCTACCCGATGGCTTGGAGATCAGGGGGTAGCCCCGATGGTTTCTTTGCTTGCTCAGTCTTCTTCCCGACATCAAGTGTGGTTCGACCACTGGATGTCTCCAACGAGTTGAAGAAGAAGGTCTAAGTCTCTTCATTCCTCTCCCCTCATCAATGGAGCGGAATGCTTTGCCTGTTAGGGTTCAAGGTGAAGTAAGAGGCGAGGTGTCAGCCTCATTATTGTGGTGGAATCGCTACCAACTTCTCCAACGTGTTTCCTCTTCCGCCTAGAGATCTTGTTCTCTAGAGGTACAATTTCTAACACCTTTTGATGGTTAGATGTGATGAGTTAGGTTCTTTATGTTTCTTTAGCCCTGTTTTGGCCATTGTCATAAGATATCCAATCCTTATGTGTCGTTGGTGCTTGAATTCTTTTTAAAATAAATTCGCCCTACCACTACACTATGGTTTCCTTCAGTGGTATCAGAGTGAGGTTAGTGATATCTCATGACAATGGGCCACCTTTTGGGCCTAGTGGTTTGGATTGGTTTTGCCCCAACTCTTGATTCAATATTGCGTAATCCATTGTTTTGTGGATAATGAGAGGATTATTTTTTGATTTAAAAATAATCTAGTTGAATCATGTTGGGTTGTGTTCTTTGACTTATTCATCGCTAGGGTTCAGGCTTGTGTTGGTTGCTATGGCATTTTTTTATAAAGCGGCTATGGTGGAAGAGATGAAATCCCTTCAGAAGAACAAGACATGGGAATTGGTTATTCTGCATAAAGGGGATAAGGTAATCAGTTCCAATTAGGTGTTTAGAAATAAGGAGTCCACATTAGGGAAGGATCAGTGGAGATACAAGGCCAAATTCGTAGCAAAGAGGTTCGTGCAGATGAAGGGAGTCAATTTTGACGAGATCTTTTCACTAGTAGTAAAACATTGTTCCATTCGGGTGCTACTCGCCATGGTAGCAATGTAGGACATGGAGCTGGAGCAGATGGATGTGAAGACGGCTTTTCTACACGACAGCCTAGAGGAGGAGATCTACATACTACAGCCTAAAGGGTTCGTTCGACCTGGTGATGTGAAAAAGGTGTCCAAGTTAAAAATGTCTCTTTACGATTTCAAGCAGGCTCCGAGGATGTAGTACAAGAGGTTCAACACTTTTATGACATTACACGGCTATAAAAGGAGCCAGTACGACAACTACATCTACTATAGATTTCTTATAGACAGTAATATTCTTATCCTGATGCTTTACGATGATGATATGTTGGTTGCTTGCAAGTCAGCCAGAGAAATTCAAATACTGAAGCAGAAATTGAATGCTGATTTTGAGATCAAAAATCTTGGTCATGCTCAGAAGATTCTTAGGTTGGAGATCAAGCGGGATAGAGAGCAAGGCATGTTGTGGCTTTCTCAGATCGATTATATTTAGAAGGTACTTGAAAAGTTCAATATGATGGATTCTAAAGCAGTTACGACTCCAATGGGACAACAGTTTAGATTTTCATCACAGCAGTGCCCAGACACTGAGGAGGAACGTCAGAAGATGCTCAGTGTGCCATACGCCATTGAGGTATGATGTTTGATGCACAGGACTAGATATCGCTCAGGTAGTGAGAGTTGTTAATAGATATATGGCAAATTCAGGGTGACAATACTGAGATGCAGTCAAGTGGATTCTGCGGTATTTGAATGGAACACCAGACATTGGTTTACTTTTTAAAAGGGGCGAAGTTGCTGGAGCTTTAGAGGGCTTCGTTGATTCTGACTACGCAGGTGACCACGATAGGAGAAGATCTGCTTCAGGCTACATATTCCTTCTATGTGGAGGTCCTATCAGTTGGAAAGCTGCTCTTCAGGGTATAACAACTCTATCCATGACAGAGGTAGAGTATATTATTGCGGTGGAAGATGTTAAAGAAGCTATTTGGCTCAGAGGTCTCATCAAGGAACTTATAGTTTCTCATGAGTCAATGAAGTTGCACTGTGACAGCCACAACGCAATTTGCCTTGCAAATTACCTGGTCTATCATGCAAGGACAAAATACATTGATGTGTGCTACCACAAGATGAGGGAGTTTGTTGGAGGAGGCGAGATTTAGTTACTAAAGGTGCCCACAGATGACAATGTTGCTGATATGTTGACAAAGCCTCTGACAGGAGTCAAGTTCAAGCACTCGCTTGAATTGACTCATATTTATACCTGCTGATCATGGTGACCTTAGGGAGAGGGGGTGTTCTATTTGGGAGAAGATCCAAGCTGGTGGTGGAGCTCAATCGCAAGGAGCATTAAGATGGAGATTGTTGATTTATTGTCGCCCCTTGGCATTGAACCGAGCAGTTCATTTGGGGGAAAGTAATACCTATATAATCTCATGATTAATCGGCATAGATTATTAGGGTTAAGAAGAGGGAATCGTCTATTCCGTGAAGACTCGGCGATACATTCGGCCGTTGCTCCCCCATCCCCGGCGATACATTCGGCAGTTCCTTCCCCCCCCCCCCCATCCTCGGCGATTTCAGGCGGGAGGAACCAGCGGCTGCTGCTTCGGCCAAGGTGGAAGGCAAACTTGCAGCTTTCAGTGAGGGAGCTTCAATTCTCATTCAGTAGAGGAAGATTGAGGAGGTCCATTCGACCAGTTTTCTCCAGGATCAGTGGCCCTTGACATTTCGAGAATAAAGGATAAGGCCAGGTGAGGGCTTCGATCCAGGAGGAGGTGCGATCTCTTGTTAAAATTCAACAACTTGGCTTTGATACCATGTTGAAATTTAACAACCTGGCATTGATACCATGTTGAATATTCTCCATGTGGTCAACAAGATAGCCTTATTCCAAATTAATATTCTCAGCACTATCAAGATCAAACGTTGATCACGTGGAAATTTCCCTGGAACTTGGAGTGAGCAGGGGTTATCTCAACTAAAGCCAGTCAACCAGAAAACAAATGCAGCACAAGAGTCTTTATTGATTCACGACAATCTTCTTTACACAGTGAGACATACATGGAGAAACATGCTTCACCAAACAACCACCCAAAGGAAAGCAGAGAACTACAAGACAAGACAATAAGCTGCACGGACTACAACACCAAGCCGCCGGTCTACTACTGTGGAGTTCGCACAGTCCGCCAGGTCGTCAGACCGCAACCCAAGCCTAATGGACTACCCCTTATTCCAATGCTAGCTCTAGCCGCCGATCTACAAGCCGCCTAACCGCGAGGTCGCCTAGCCGCCAGACCGCACAAGCTGCGATGCTGAATAGAACAGTCCGCCTGAGGCAGGCGATTTATTGAACCCCGAACCAAGTTGCCAAAGAGAAGACCGTCTAGTCTCTGTCCGCGACCTGCTATTTACCGCTTGTTGCTTAACCGCAGAGTCCGCACTATCCCTGACCGCAATCAGAACCAAGTCCTGGCTTTCCAGCGCTATCCACACAACCTGCACAGCATAACCCGATCAACTCAATCAAATCGCACAGACAGAAAAGTCCAATCCGCAGCAACTGTTGCGAGCTAACTTACTGTTCCCGAGGTTACTGTTCCTGATGTGACATGGGTCCTATTTATAGACACGATGATAAGTGTGGTCACCGCTCTAGCCGATAGGATTACTGCCACATCATACAGCAAGACATCTCCGTAGTCCGCGGATACATTTCAGTCCACCGCCACTGTGCATGATAGCGTCCACCATAGCTTCTCCAAGGTCGAACACAATCGCCAGTCCACCTTGTCGCCAAGGGCCAAGCCAAGACCGCCATAGCCGGACTCCGCAGTAATATTGTCCGCCAATACGCGGACACAGCTCCAGCCCGCTTATCCCGAGCCCAAGGCCTCGTCACAAGGCAAATGATGGACTCAACGGACACTCAGCTTCTGTCCGCACATCCCGAACCCACAGCTTCGCTACAAGGCAAATGTCGGACTCAGCGGACACGCCGATCCAGTCCGTACATACTGCGGACAGCTCTAGTCTGCATATCCCTGTAGACAACTCCAGTCCGCATGCCCTGAGTCCATAGCCTTGTCACCTAGACACCTACCAGACTCAGCAGACACACAGCTCTGGTCTGCTTACACAGCAGACACCTCTAGTCCGCATCTTCCACAGACTGCTCCAGTCCGCATATCCCAAGTCCACAGCCACAGCAGCAAGGCAGCTGTCGGTCTCATCGGACTCCAGCTCCAGTCCACATATAGTTGCGGACACAATCTCCAGTCCGTATATCCCCAAACTCGCAACAAAGGCAAATGCACTTCTGCCGAGCTTGGAGGACTGAGACACAGCCCGCACTCTACTGAGCGATCTCCCCGGACTGAGCCAAACATGTACTTGGTTTAGAACCAACCAAGTCCACACCACTGGCCGCAAGGGCCAGTCCACACTTACTGGCGGACACTGGATTCAGTCCGCCAAACCCGGAGACCTCCAGCATCAGTCCGCACTAACTGGCAGTCTCCGCGACATCCACTTGCCACTGCACCAGGGCAAGACCAAGGCATTCGCCAAGCCAGTCTGCCGAGCTCCAGTTCTTCAGTCCGCTCCTTGACGGACTCCTCGGATAGAGTTTCTATCTGCCTGGTTACTTCCTGTGATCCAACTTCCTGCTGAGCACATGCCGGCGTGGTTAACCACTGTTGCTGTCCGCATAGTCCACGTGAACAGAACGCCCGGGCCGCAATAGAGCAAACCGTCTGCAACATCCCTGCCGAACTAGCTGTCCGCCAACCCTGTCCGCATAGTTCGCGCGGATAGGTCCAAGTGCTCCATTCACCCACTTTCACTTCACAAATTTCAACACTCCCCCTTGAAGTGAGAAGTGGTGAATATCTCCAGCATCTTCTGTAACCTTACACCTGCTCCCTCCGATAGCATCTACGAAGAGATGTCCAAGACATAGTCCTCGCCCCGCATATCATGGACCATAGGGAGCCCTCTAACATCTCCCAAAAGGAGCCATGCTTCCCTCTGCGTTCTTCATCAGCTTCAACCTCACTCATGCATCAAAGGAGTATCACCAACAATCTTGGGCGTAAGATCCCAAGCCTCATTACCACTGAGAGTAGTCACCTCTTCATCCTTGGTGTCAACCACCTCCTTGATTCTAGTAGAGTCATCACAGCCAGAAGGTACTCGATCGACCTGAGGGCTTGTGAGGAAACATGGGACCAAGCCCGTCGTGTTCCCTTCGCTATATCGAGTTGGTGGCTTACTGATCCTCTTCGATCTCTGAAGAACCGGATCATGGCTAACAACCTTCGTTGCTCCTAAACCAGCTCCGTTCCTGGGCAAACCCGAAATAATACTCCTCTTGCTTCCTGAACAAGACGCCTCCTCACTGGAACTAAGTGCACCTAGAGCAACGCTCCCCCTGCTACCTGAACCAGAAGTCTCCACTCTCGAATAAGAACTACCTGGAACATTGCTCCTCCTGCTTCCTGAACTGAAAGCCTCTGCCTCAAGCCAGAAGTACCTGGAGTATCGCTCCCCCTACTTCCTGACTCTGAAGCCTTTTCCCCAGAGCTAGAACAACTTGGAGCTCCTGGTGACTCAGGCAGCTCCAAATGACATTAGCAGCAGCCTCCTTCAGCCCACCATCTGACCTGCTCATCTCTAGCTGCACATAAGAGTTATCCCAATACGACGTCAACTCATTGAAGACAACATCTCTTAACACGATGAGCCTCTTCGTCGCAGGATCCATAAACCTCCATCTTCTCCTCTGCTCATCATACCCAACAAAGACTAGATTCATCTTGAGAGCATCCGGAGTGTGTACGTAGCATGTAGATCCAAATACCAGTAGGTGCTTTACATTGGGATTCACCCCGAACATCAGCTTATAAGGAGTCTTCACATAGATCTGACTAAGAGACATCCGATTGATGACATGAGCAGCAAAGGCCATCCCTTCCGCCCAAAGAGCCTTAGGAACGCCTTTACTCTAAAGCCAACACTTGCAGGTCTTCGTTAACCAACGGATCATCCGAGCTACAACACTACCTTGCTGTGAAGTATGTCCGCAAGAAGGCTCCTTCCGGATCCCATGCTTTCTACAAAAGTTTGAGAACTCAGTTGAGCCAAACTCACCACCGATGCTTGTCCTCAACTTCTTGATATGCAGGCCAAGCTGGCCTTCCACAAGTTTCTTGAACTCCACAAATAAGCCCATCATGTTCGACTTCACCTTCATGAAGTATACCCAAGTATACCTTGAATAGTCATCAACCAATATCAGCATGTACCTGCTGCCTCCAAGTCTGGAGGTGACGGTCGGTCCAACCAGAGCATAATGGAAAACCTCCAAAGGTTCTTTACATCTGGATTGTGCCTTATCATCCATAAAGCGATAAGCTTCACTTTGCTGACATTCCACACATCCCTGACCATCGCCATAGAATGAAAATCTAAGCAATCCTCTTACGAGTCTTCTTACCGCCATTGCTTTCAGCTTGTCCATCCCTACATACCCCAGTCTTTCATGTCAGATAGCAGAACTATCACTGGCCTTCATCCGATCAGCACCTGAACTTGTTGAAGTCCCAACTAAGTTCTTCTCCTTACTCCCAACATGAGCTACGTTCGTCGAGAGCAAGACAACCTTGTACTCTTTCCTGAGATGACCATGCTACTTGTATTTATAGCACCTTAGTCCTTCCTTCCTCTTCCCATCACGCCTAGGAGAAACACTCCTCTCTTGTTGATATGAAGTAGAAGGACCACCCTCTGCAACAACCTTCACCTCCTTCTTGAACAACCCATCAAGGGAAGTCCACACCTCCGTAGCTGACCGACATCCACTGATGTGGTCCAAGAGCTCCGATGAGATCACCTGCTTGAGAATAGACTCCGCTTTCGCATTTGTCTCCTTCCAAGCTCTCATCTCTTCAGCATTGCCAGTAGTAGCCTCTTGTCTTTCAGCTCCGCATAATACCTCCCAAAGGTCCTCACCAAGAAGAAAGCTCTCCATACAAGACTTCCACCTATCATAGTTCATCTCTGTAAGGAGATCAATTGCAAGACAACTTGCATCTTCCACTGCCATGGTTCAACCACTGGTTCCCTCTTCACAAGAGCAACAACCACATCAGTTGATCACTGCATATCCACTTCAGTCCAGCTCTGATACCATGTTAAAATTCAACAACCAGGCTTTGATACCATGTTGAAATTCAACAACCTGGCATTGATACCATGTTGAATATTCTCCAGGTGGTCAACAAGAAAGCCTGATGCCAAATTAATATTCTCAGCACTATCAAGATCACACCTTGATCATGCGGAAATTTCCCTGGAACTTGGAGTGAGCAGGGGTTATCTCAACTAAAGCCAGTTAACCAAAAAACACATGCAGCATAAGAGTCTATATTGATTCACGATAATCTTCTTTACACGGCGAGACATACATGACGAGACATGCTTCACCAAACAACCACGCAAGGGAAAGCAGAGAACTACAAGACAAGACAACAAGCCGCGCAGATTCAAACACCAAGCCGACAGTCTACTGTTGTGGAGTCTGCACAGTCCGCCTGGTCGCCAAACTGTAACCCAATCCGCGCGGACTACCCCTTATTCCAATGCTAGCTCTAGCCGCCGATCTGCAAGCCTCCAAACTGCGAGGTCGCCTAGCCGCCAGACCACACAAGTTGCGATGCCGAATAGAACAGTCCGCCTAAGGCAGGCGACTTATTAAACCCCGAACCAAGTTGCCAAAGAGAAGACCGTCTGGTCGCTGTCCGCGACCTGTTGTTTACCGCCTGTTGCTTAACCGCAGAGTCCGCACTGTCCCTGACCGCAATCAGATCCAAGTCCTGGCTTTTCAGCGCTATCCGCACAACCTGCACAGCACAACCCGGTCAACTCAATTAAATCACGCGGACACAAAAGTCCAGTCCGCGGTAACTGTTGCGGGCTCACTTACTGTTCCTGAGGTTATTGTTCCTGATGTGACATGAGTCCTATTTATAGGCACGATGATGAGTGTGGTCACCGCCCTAGCCTATAGGATTACCGCCACATCCCGCAGCAAGACATCTCCGCAGTCTGCGGATATATTCCAGTACACCACCATTGTGCATGATAGTGTCCACCATAGCTTATCCAAGGCCGGACCCAATCGCCAGTCTGCCTTGTCTCCAAGGGCCAAGCCAAGACCGCCACAGCCGGACTCCGTAGCAATATTGTCCGCCAATACGCGGACAAAGCTCCAGCCCGCTTATCCCGAGCCCACATCCTCGTCACATGGAAAATGCCGGACTCAGCGGACACTCAGCTTCAGTCCGCACATCCCGAGCCCACGGCTTCGCGACAAGGCAAATGCCGGACTCAGCGGACACGCCGATCCAGTCCGCACATACTGCAGACAGCTCTAGTCTGCATATCCCTGCAGACAACCTCAATCTGCATGCCCTGAGTCCACAGCCTTGTCAACAAGACACCTACCAGACTCAGCGGACACACAGCTCCAGTCTGCTTACACAGCAGACACGCCCAGTCCACATCATCCACAGACTGCTCAGTTCCACATATCCTAAGTCCACAGCCACAACTGCAAGGCAGTTGTCGGACTCAGCGGACTCCAGCTCAGGTCCGCACACAGTTGCGGACACAATCTCCAGTCTGCATATCCCCAAACTCGCAACCAAGGCAAATGCACTTCTGCCGAACTTGGCGGACTGAGACACAGTCCGCAATCCACTGCGCGATCTCCCCGGACTGAGCCAAACATGGACTTGGTTCAAAACCAACTAAGTTCACACCACTGTCCACAAGGGCCAATGTGTACTTACTGGCGGACACTGGATTCAGTACGCCAAACTCGGCGACCTCCAGCATTAGTCCGCACTGACTGGCGGTCTCGGCGGCTTCCACTTGCCGCTGCACCAGAGCAAGACCAAGGCATTCACCAAGCCAGTCTGACGAGCTCCAGTTCTTCAGTCCGCTCCTTGACGGACTCCGCGGATAGAGTTTTTATCCGCCCGGTTACTTCCTGTGATCCAACTGCCTGCTGAGCACATGCCGGCCTGGTTAACCGCCGCTGCTGTCTGCGTAGTCCGCGTAGTCCGCGCGAACAGACCGCCCAGGCCGCTACAGAGCAAACCGTCTGCAACATCCCTGCCGACCTAGCTGTCCGCCATCCCTGTCCGCGTAGTCCGCGCGGATAGGTCCAAGTGATCCATTCACCTACTTTCACTTCACAAATTTCAACATCTCTCGTTCGTGGAGACTTTTGGAAGTCGGTGCGGTCGTGAATGCCGGCGTGTATAGGGGCAGATTGTGATCCTTGCCGCTCCAGGTTCTGTTTCCCATTGTTGTAAGCACTCCTATATTATTATAGTGGATTTTTTCCGGCGCTCTTCTCGTGTATGTAGGAGCTTCTCTCCGAACAATGTATATCATGTTCATGTGTGTGTGTGTGTTCTTGATTTTATTTCTGCACTATTTCTCATATTTTGCGATCTTTGCTATTGCATTGCGCGCTCCGCGGTGACAAGAAATCAAGACAGATTTCATAACACACACACATTAATAGAGAGGCTAACACGCACACATTGGACCCCAGCTACTCACTCGGTGGTGCTAGAGAAGCCACAACATATGGTGAAACTTCCGGACGCCCCTCATCATCATTGCCAGAGAAACATGCATGATCCGCTGCTAGTACATCACAATGCTAAATTAATTCACCATGATAATCATGGTTTGAATAACTTTTGTGCATGATTTTAACCCACTTGTAACTACGTCACAAATAATATTATTCATTTCCTGTCATCAGCAAAATTTTGCTTATTACTGCAATACTTGTGAGTTGTGACCGATGGTAAGTACAACTGCCCAAACGTTGGCCTTAATATTTTTATTTTGTCACGTATTTAATTTGAAATTCGAAAATATTAAACTCCCAAATTTAAATCTTACACAAAACTTCGAATAAAATAAAGTTTATTAAACAATTCTGTACATGAAAAAATCTCACACAAAGTACACTACGGGTGTCGGTTCCCGATCTATTGGTGTGCATGCTGCCACGTGAGGAATGAACCCATCGATTTTGATTCAAGGCTTAAAACTAACAAAGAAAAAAAATCATATTTTATTTCATTTTACGACCACTAATTTAAATTAACACACAAATAAGATTAAGGCTAGTTTAAACTTAAAAGATGCGGCCAAGACTCAAATAAGCTCAGGCTGCCTGATTAGAAGCTGACAGCGATCGAAGCATCTCAGCTGCTTACCACTCGTTCCTGCTGGTAGAATTAATACCTGGATAGAAGTAGAAGAGGAATCATGAGCTGCGATATGATTAATTGCTTAGTTAATATAATATAGAAAGGAATTTGAAGAGAGGGAGAGGGAAGGAGAGAGAGAGAGAGAGAGAGAGAGATGGGCTTTGTGCTTTTTAGCCAGATTTCTTATAAGTGGAGCGGTAGAAAAGGATAAGAAGAAACAAGCCTTGCCTGTCAGAATTCATTCATTCATAGAGAGTGATAGAGAGAGAAATCAATTACATACATGGGGGGAGGCTGGAGAGAGAAGTAATGAACAAGTTGTATTTTTATGGCATGTGGTCCTATGAAAATTGATGGCCATATGTTTCCATTTATTGAGGGGGGTAATAAGAGGCAATAATAATGCATAATTAAATGCCTCACAGCATTGGTAATTAAATCTTGTAATAGAGAACCCGGTCCTTTCTCGATAATCTGAATAAATGATGACCCACAAAGAAAGAGACCGGAGAGGGCATCTGCCGCTGAACCCGGTCCACCCTTCCGGCTCCTCCTCCCTGTTGTACTAATCTGGTCCCGCCCTCCATTGCCAGCCATAACACTATCTGCCTTACCCTAATTCGCCCACAATAATTACGATATATATCTTCCCGTAACCTTTATTTAATTGTATTTAAAATGTTTTCTTAATTTCTTGAAATCTATCATTCTATCTATTATTTATTTATTTTTAAAAATTTAAGTATATAAAATAATCATTAATTGCATGTGGACGTGATGGAGGAGGACCATCGTATGTAATTATGTAGCGGTGGCAGAGAAATTAGAGAGCGGGGAGGGAGTGGCGGGGGGAACTCCACGCGGCAACACCGGCTGTTGGCTTTAATTTTTAATTAATTAATAATTTAGTATAAATAATTTTTAAATCAGCATCTTTAAACACTTGGCCTAACAAAATTTTTGAATTATTGTTGATTCTTAAACTTTAGTAATATGATCTCGCCCATCCATTTGTTGGCCTCAGATCCATGCCCATCTTTGCGATGCCATTGTTAAAAAGTTCAAGACCAGAAATATTGCGTCATGTGTAATATCCCACCACGTCTTTCTCCTGGATTTTCCCCTGATATCTTTCTCAGCTGCCCGGGCCTCCCCCTCCTTCGGCCCCCTCGCTAGGCCGCCGATGCGGCCAAAGGGGCGGTCGCCCCTTCCTCAGCCGCCGGCGCGGTCGAGGGGGCGGCCCCTCGCTCGGCCTCCGACACATGTTACAAAAAATGACGGAGAAAAGAATATCACATGTTACAAAAAATACCACTAAACTTATTATTGCGGTGGGTGGACAATGCAGCATGAGAAATATTTGAGTGACTCAAATAATGCTGCTGCTGCAGGCAGTATATTATACGTGGGGTGGGACCCTTCAACTATACACATAAATAAATAGAGAAATGAAAGAATGGTAGAGAAGGCCAGGCAAGTCTGAACTCCTGCAATTCGACGAGCCGTACTGAAATGATAGAAGAAAAGTAGGTGTGACACGGCTCAGCGGGCCTACTGCAGGCAGGACCATACTCGCCCACACGAAGCTGAAAAGAAACATGGCCAAAGTAAACTTCTCCAACTCCAGCAGAGTAGCTTGCCCTGCCTAGCTAGCTCCAACTTGCGTCGGGGGCCATTGCATGCGCTGCCCGTGCCCGTACCCCTGCCCCTGCAGCCCTGCCCACACCACTGCGCACGGGCCCCCCTTCTCCGGCGGACTCGATCACACCGGCCACCATCACCCTGCCATCCGATCGATCATCCCCATCCCCGCACGTTCCGTCCCTATCAGCTTGCCCACGCCAGTACATTATACGAAGATCTGAATTTTGTTAGGGAGCGTGGTCCCCGCTCATAGATGTAAAATACAATCAAATGATCCCGGCCCGACGTGGCAGCTGCTAATTAGTGGGCCTCCCCCGCTTCCCCTCGGCCACATGTGCGCTGTACTACTACGGGATCCACTAAAGTTGCTAACCGGGGCCAGCCTCCCTCACCCGTCGCCCTCCGGGAGGGGTCCCCCCCTCTCCTTCTCGTGGCCGCAGCGGCAGCGGCAGCTGAGCGCATGCCCCTATCTCCCCATTCGCGTGCACGCATCTCGATGCACGCGGATTGATTTCCTGCGTCAACCCCGTTTTAATTAAGGCGCATGGCGTTATGGGATTTGATCTCGCATCCTTCGGTGGAAAAATATGCTCGTGCGGACCCCGGAGGCCGATAAAAGGTTATTGGCGGCTCAACGTCGGTGCTCCAGGGAAAATAGTTAGGTAGTGGTAGGGTTTTCTGTTTTGGGAGCGGTAAAATTTAAGTCAGTCATTTTTAGATCCAACGTCATTCGAAATTTGCAAAAAAAAAAACGAAATACAAAACAATATCCAACGACCCACCTACTGCCTACACGTGTACGGTAGCATAGCAAAAAAAATTTCGTGCTCTAGGCCGTTGATTAGAAAGGTCAACCCTAAGTAATAATAAAAAACTATTAACAATTAAGTGTATTGTTATTAGCACGGTAAGTTGACTGTTATACTATTGACTATTCAAAAATATGTTTTTTGTTAGAAATCGGAAATCCACAAACACGTACAAATGCTTTCAGCTCTCAAAAAATAAAAGAATGTCGGTTCTGCCAGCAAGTAGAAGTGCTATGCTGCCAACGCTGAGCACCATGATTTCTCAGATCACAAACATGTTGATGAGATTGAAAGCCGATGCGTCATTATGGCACGCGTCGCTTTCTCCCGTCTTGATCATACATGCAACTTGAAGTGTGCTGCTTTTCCTTGTCTCGGAGGAAAGCTATCCTCCCTACACCCGTTGCCCATCTGTGTTAGAAATCAAAACACACATTTCATAGTGAAAGTAAAACAGAGGATAGAGGGCACGGAAGATAGAAACTTCACTCCAACTTCATTTCTTTTAAAACATACTTTTGACAAAGATTTGACATCTTTTTATAGTGCAGAAATATAAAGAGGCAACATTTAATTAGGTAAGCTTTAAAGAGAGGCGGCTGCTCCTTCGTCTTCTTCAAGGTAGGCGGCTGCTCCTTCGTCTTCTGCCATGTCTGGATTTTCTAGGAGCTGATTCCCAAGATGAGGAGCAAGCCGATTGGTCTCCTGATGTCGAGGCTCCGGTTCATTCTTCAACATCCCCTCTTGAACTGAGCGTCGTTCGACTTTCAGGTTTGCTCTCATCTGCAGGTAGTGAGATCTTCCAAGTGGTTTAGTTAAGATGTCGGCGAGTTGTGCATCAGATGCGCAGTGCTCAACCATTACTTTCTTCTTCTCAATCTGCTCCCTAATAAAGTGGTAACGAATATCAATGTGATTGCTTCGATTATGCATTACTGGGTTGTTGGCGAGGGCAATGACCGAGATATTGTCACACATGACTACAAACTCCGCCTTATCTTTATTGAGGAGTTCATTTGCAACCATTTGCAGCCAGATCCCTTCACAGATAGCTGAATTTAAAGACATATACTCGGCTTCGGTGGTGGACATGGCTACAGTGGGTTGCTTACGGGATTTCCATGAGACGGGACAATCTCCATAGAAGAAAAGATACCCAGTCGTATTCCTTCTGTCATCCAATGATCCTCCCCAGTCAGCATCACAATAACCGATTATGGAAGGAGAGGAGCTCCGTGCATAGTGCAACCCATATTGCTTTGTCCCTTGTACATATCGGAGAATACGCTTCGTTGCATTGAGATGCAGTTTTGATGGAGCGCTAACATATCTAGCGACCTGGTTAACTGCATTTTCAATGTCAGGCCGTGTGCAGGTAAGGTAGATCAAAGATCCCACAAGACTCCTATAGGCGGCTTCATCAGTTTGTTCATCATCAATGGACAATTTTCTGAGCTTGTCACCCTTGGTCATTGGTGTAACACAGGGATTGCAATTTTCCAATTTGTGTTTTTTAAGAAGTTCAGTGGCATACCTTTTCTGGGAGAGAAAAATGGTGTTTGGGCCCTGTTCCACCTGGATGCCAAGGAAGTACCTCATTTTACCCAAATCGGTCATTTCATACCTTTCCATTACCTTCTTTCTGAACAAGTCAATTGAGTCGGTGTGTAACGCCCCGAAACTCAAAGGAGCAAAGGGGGACGTTTTGGGCCAGTTTTGGTTTCTGGCTGACGGCACACGGCCTGGGACACGGGCGTGTCCCAGGGCGTGTCAAGTGTGTGCCGACACTTAGTCGCGAAGTCGTCGAGTTATACTCGACGATTCGTCGAGAAAGGGCACACGGCCTGCGACACGGGCGTGTCGCAGGGCGTGTCGACCCGTGTCGACACTTAGCCGTGAAATCGTCGAGTTATTCTCGACGATTCGTCGAGAATGGGCACACGGCCTGCGACACGGGCGTGTCGCAGGGCGTGTCGACCCGTGTCGACGATCGTCAAGGTGAAATCGTCGAGATTCACTCGACGATCGTCGAGACAAGGCACACGGCCTAGGACACGGGCGTGTCCAAGGCCGTGTCATCCAGTCGTCGTTCTCCCCTCGACGAAATGTCCCGTGTACACGGCCTGGGGGCCCAGGAGTGTCAATGTGACACGGGCAAGGACACAGGCGTGTCCTAGAACCCGTGCAGTGCTCGGGTTGGAAACGGGGGAAAAATCATGGGGTACACGGCCGGCTACACGGCCGTGTCATCTGGAACACGGGCGTGTCAACTCGAACACGGGCGTGTTCGATACCCGTGTGCGTGTTCAGAAGATTCGATTTTGACGGCGAATGCGGCACACGGCCCTGGACACGGGCGTGTGCCAGGCCGTGTTCGGCCCAGATTGGGCATTTCAGCCCCGAATCAAAGCCGCTCGTTTTCTTAGGTTGAGATCCGACGGCTGGGGATGGTTCCTGGGAGGATATACACGGGTTTGACTTAAGAAAAATCCATTTTTCCTTCACTTGATCATCTCTCCAAACCCTTGGAGAAAGAGGAAAGCTATTGGAGGAAGAAGCGCTAGATCCGCCATTGGAGGAGCTTCGGAGCTCCGAATCGCAAGCCGACTCCGGATCCACGGAGGCAACGCAAGCGCGGTGATTTCTATCCGATTACATTTCGATGGCGCCAAAGAGGAACGCAAGGGTAACGATCCTCACTTGTGAGCATGATAGCTCTCTTTCTTAGCATAGGAAGCCCTCTCTCGCGAGTTTGCGAAGAGTTGGAGGCGTTCCTTCGGGTAGATATGTAAAGTCCCCGTTGTTTAGCGTCCGTACGCGAGAACGGACATAGGCATTTTGGTTGAAGCCTACCCGGACATGTTAGTCCGGATCGGTGATGTTGCATTGCATAAGGCCGGAGAAGACTCCGTGCTATTTGGTGTTTTCGGGTTTTCTACGCGGTAGATTGCAGCAGGGAGCCTTGGGGACTAACCCAAAGGTGCACCCGGAAAACTGGGCGGACACGAGGTCTTGCCAACTTGGTGGCTTGGAAGCCAACTTGAACATAACCGGGTTATGTGACTTGTGATGAAAATGGGACTCGGTAGAAGTTTGACCTGCGCATATGGTTTAAATTACCGTTGCGGGCGCATATGGTTTAAATTACCGTTGCGTTGTGAGCACGGGTTAAATGGAACCGTACCCACTCTATGTCGTTCGGATTAGGGCCGTTGGCATAGATGAGGGTCTTCGGCGGTCTATGGTTTTAATTACCGTGACCCATGCCAGGAAGACAAACTGCTCATTGTTTGGCCGTCCAAGAGAGGATGGCGGTGAGTCGGCAGACTTAGACTGCGTTCACCAAGAATGTGCCCTGAGTGCTGTGTGGCCGTTGAGCCTCCGCCTGTGATGAAATGGCTATATTTATAATGCTCGCTTATGCTAATGAAATGCAGGGAAGGAGCATCGCCACCCCGAGTTGCGGGATCGTTATAATTTGGTCAGCATTGCTGACCGTTGCTTTGTTTGCCACCGTGCGGTGGTTTGTTTGCTTGCAGGTGCAGCTGGACCGAGCGGTCAATAGCGGGCTAAAGCCCTTTTTGCGAAGCTGGCCCTCGAAGGCCCAAGTGAAATGTTTTCTATGTTATTCATGTATGGCCGGCCTGCGTGCCGAGGTCGGTAAATCATGTAACAGTCAAGTGAAACTTTTTGTAAGGCCTTAAGGTCAATGTTTGGGTATTTTTGTATACATTCCTAAATGTTGTATTAGTGGACATTCGTGCTCTTATGCTGGGTTCTTGTTTACAACTTATATTAACTGCTTCCGCTAGAATGCTCTGTGTAGGACGTTGAGATTGGTTGGATGGTTTCCATACGTAACCAGGTCTGTCTGTGGTATATTCGGGCCCCGGCCGGACCTACTGCTATATGCTATGCGACGGATAGGGGGTGTTACACGGTGGAGTCCCCGGTAATTATCAGATCGTCCACATAGAGAGAAATAAAAGTTATGCTTCCATCAGGCTCAACTTTGAGAAACAATGATGGCTCATACTTGCAGGTAGAGAATCCTTCCTCACAGAGGAAGGTGGTTATGTTGGCATGCCAAGCACGGGGGGCCTGCTTGAGACCGTAAAGGGCCTTGTGCAGCCTGTACACTTTGTCTTCTTCACTTTCTTTCACATACCCTTTGGGTTGTTCGACGTAAACTTCTTCATAGAGGACTCCATTTAAAAAGGCAGATTTTACATCTAATTGAAAGATGGGATACCCATTGTTTGTTGCTATGGCTAGCAGCAACCGGACAGTATCCATCCTAGCAACCGGGGCAAATGTCTCGTCGAAATCCTTCCCAGGCTGCTGGCTATATCCTTTTTCCACAATGCGGGCTTTATGCTTAATAACTTCACCATTTTCACTACACTTGACCTTATATACCCATTTCAACCCAATTATTGTTTTGTTTAGGGGTCGGTGAACAAGGCTCCAGGTTTGATTTTTTTCGACCAATGCAATCTCTTGGTCCATTGCCTCCTTCCATTCCTGTTGTTTGACAGCATCTTCAAAGTGTGTAGGGGCTGAATGAAATAACGCAAGTGGGGCTCTGTCGTAGATGTCTTCAATAGATCGTATCTTGGTCGGCAGTGATGACGAGTAAGGGCTCTGTGGATCCATATTGGACACAAGATCATCTCCATTTTGTATCTCATGGACGGAGCTATCGGACATGGTAAGCTCAACTGGGACACAAGGAGAAATTGTGCTGCCCTCATTGTCTGATGCCCAAACCCACATCTCATCTTCATTGAAAGTGACATCTCTGGATAGCAAAAAGTGTTGTTTTTTTGGCTCAAAAAGGCGGTATGCCTTGCTGGTGTTGCTATACCCCAAAAGAATGCATTTGACACTTGTTGGGTCGAGCTTTTCTCTTTTTTCTTTCAGCTGATGAACATAAGCAATGCTTCCAAAGGTCCTTAGATTGTCCAAATTAGGTTGGGAGTTGAAGAGTGCTTCATATGGTGTACACTTTTCCAATCCCTTTGTTGGAACTCTATTGAGAGTGTAAATTGCTGTATTAACAGCCTCAGCCCAGAACACTTTAGGCATTTTTTTGTGTAAAAGCATGGTCCTTGCCATCTCCACAACAGTCCGATTCCGTCTTTCTATTACCCCGTTTTGTTGTGGGGTGTCGGGGACAGTGAGCTCATGACGAATTCCGTTGAGGCGACAGAACTTACTAAAGGGGTGAGAGAGGAATTCTCCTCCATTGTCACTCCTAATAGCCTTTATGTTTTTTTCAAGCTTCTTTTCCCATTCACTTTTGAAGTCACAGAAATATTGAAAGATATCAGATTTAGAGTTTAAGAAATACACCCACATATACCTGGTGTGATCATCCACGAGAAGAAAAAAGTAGTTCTTCCCTCCGTGAGAGGTGACAGTAGCAGGACCCCAGAGATCCATATGGATCAACTCTAAAGGACCTTTGCTGCGGCGTCGAGAGCTAGAGAATGACAGACGATGAGATTTTCCCATTGCACAAGTTTCACATTGGCGATGAGGAATAACCATATCAGGTATCCCTGTGGCTAGCTTTCCTTTGACCAACGTCTTCATTGCCTCAAAATTCAGGTGCCCGAGCCGATGATGCCAGGTATCGACGATGGCGCTTGCCCCTTCTTGAGAGCTTAATGCTGATTTTTTATAAATGCTGAGAGACTGAGTGTAAACTCTGTTTTTTGTCATACCGGCTGAGGCAACGGGTCTCCCTTCTATGTTATAGATAGTACATGCGTTGTTGTCAAAGGAAAGCTGATATCCATCTGTGGCAAGTTGTCCCACACTTAAGAGATTCTGAGCCAACGTAGGCACAAATTGAACATTCTCTAGTTTCTTTAAGAAGAGGCCAGAAAAATTTGCGAGGACGGTTCCCTGACCTTCAATGACAATTGTTTTTCCATCACCAAGAAATACTTGGGACTTGACTGATTCATCAAGAGTAGAAAAAATAGTTTTATCATTTGTCATGTGGGATGAGCAACCAGAGTCAACATACCAGGTCATCTCATCCTTGGATTCATGATTCATGCTGTTGCAGGCTAGCAACAGCTTCTCATCTTCTGCTTTTTCCGTGAATTTTACTTCTTCCTTGGTCTTGAACCAACAATCTCGATCGAAGTGGGTAGTTTTTTTGCATCTCTTGCATCTGTGAAAACACTTTGATGCGTCATGATTGGTCTTTTTGCAGAGAGTGCAAGAGACAGACCAAGTCCCGCTTCCAGGCCCTGTTTCTGTATGTTTCTCTTTGTAGTTGGTACTCCAGGGCATTTGCTTCTTTTGAAAATTCTTTGGCTTGTTAGCCTTGCCAAGATTCATCTTTGTTTGGAGAGCATGATCAAGAGAGGTGAGTGACGCTTGAACCTTTCTTCATGGGACTGGATCTTACCAGTTAGAACCCCGATGGAGAGAGTGTCAAGGTCATTACTCTCTTCTATGGCTGCAGCAACATGATCATAAACCTTTGGGAGACTTCTCAGAATTTTCAAGACAATCTCAGATTCCGGCATTGGCGCACCAAGAGCGCATAGCTGATTCGTAATAGCAGTTACGCTAGGCATATACTCATGAATGGATTCACTGTCCTTCATGTGAATGACATCAAATTGACGCCTTAGATTCTGCCTTCGAATGTGGATCACTTTCTTGTCACCTTGGTATATTTCTTTGAGTATATCCCAGGCCTCCTTTGCCGTCTTGGCATTCATGATGCGAGGAAAGATGACTGAGGTGACCGACTGTTGGAGAATCAGTAATGCCAGGGAATTCTTTTTCTGATCTTCCTTGGTCATTTTAGCTGGTTCTCCTTCTTTAGCCTTGCCAGTCATTTTGGGGCCGCTTTCAACGATCTCCCAGAGATCCTGGAAGTCGTACAGTGTTTGCATTTTAATCGCCCATTGATCATATAGCTCCCCATTGAAAATTGGAGCGGCCGCCGGAGGGATTGACATTGAAGGGGTAGATGTTGAGCTCATTACTGATAAAGGTTTGATATGCAGAAACCTCGAGAGGCTCTGATACAACTGTTAGAAATCAAAACACACATTTCATAGTGAAAGTAAAACAGAGGATAGAGGGCACGGAAGATAGAAACTTCACTCCAACTTCATTTCTTTTAAAACATACTTTTGAAAAAGATTTGACATCTTTTTATAGTGCAGAAATATAAAGAGGCAACATTTTATTAGGTAAGCTTTAAAGAGAGGCGGCTGCTCCTTCGTCTTCTTCAAGGTAGGCGCCTGCTCCTTCGTCTTATGCCATGTCTGGATTTTCTAGGAGCTGATTCCCAAGATGAGGAGCAAGCCGATTGGTCTCCTGATGTCGAGGCTCCGGTTCATTCTTCAACAATCTGCTCCGTCGGACCTGTCGACCTACTTTCCCATTGGTTATCAGAAACCTCCCCCTTAAAATATAAGGGCGCCAATCTCTGGATGAAGCTGCAGGCTTCATCAAATGGCTAGATGGCTGCAATTCTTGTTGTTTCTTCGTACGCGTTAACTTTGTGAGCATAACGGTGATGAGCAAGGAACAACGACTTGTGGAATTCACGTGGGGGCTAGGGAAGGATGAGATTTGCCGCACTAAGGAGTGGGTGGTAGTAGTGTGTTTTAGAAGGCTCTAAAATATTAAATTTTTGTGTACTAATAGCTAAAAATCAAGTGCTAATATCATGCCCATAATTAAACTGGAAGTAGAATGTGAACCGACTTAACAGAATAAACCATGCCCATTTTGTAATAGAAGTGCTCGGTTCGGTAACGATTTGATTTGGGCCATGAGAAAACTGATTCTATGGATTCATTTGGGAGGACTTATTTTCACCGGTCAAGCGGTTACGAACGCATGAACCGGACCTTAATTAAGTTCCGGTTCATGGGATCGTAACCGCTTGACCGGTGAAAATAAGTCCTCCCAAACTGAGCCTATAACAGTTCGGGTCAGTTTTGAATTTCTCGAAAGTGACCGGACCGATCCGTCAAGAAATTAAAATTTCACATTCGTCTTGTTGAATTGCGAATTATTGTAATCCATGCATGCTATTCAAATGGCAGAAGTATTCCCGGGACTTGCTTTTCTTCGTTTTCTTCAATCATACCTGAGCAAGAAGCAACTTTAGACCCCTTTGAAATTTTTCCAAAAGAATTTGGCCCAATTTTTTTTGGGTAAACTGAATTTCTGTTTTTGCACTCTAATAACTTATCATAAATCTTTTGATATTCGGTTTTGTACGATGAATTTATTTACATATACTAGATATTTTGTGAAGGAGTCTATATCATTCATTATGTTTATATTTTTCAATAAATATTAGTTTAATACTCAACCGCTCTGTTTGTGGCAATTATCAAATCCATGTTGTATGTTATTGACACACAAGGAGTTGTGATCCTGAGTTTGACCGTTGACGACCCAGATCTTAGCAGTTGGGATGAGTAAAAGTTAAATGACCTTAGACCTTCAAAATATTTTTGTTTACAATAAACTTAAGCTCATTTTTTCTTTTGTTACAACTAAAACCAACACATATTGGTTTCCAATCGTAGAATTGAAAATTTTGAAAGAGCATACAAGAAAATTGAAATCGAATTGTAAAAATCGATCAAAAACCGTACAGTCTAATATGAACTGAACGGATTCGGTTCATTTTCGGTTTGGACCTACTGAAAACTGAAGGAGGTCTGTTCGGTTTTGATTTGGGTCCAAACGAATCCAAACTGAACCATTTGCACCCCTAATCATTGTTGAGAATAGTACGAGTGCACTACTATGCTAACGTCCTTTTTTTGGTACCAAAATACAATTTTCTAGTTCTGTTTGTGCTCACGGAAAAAATTGCAAGAGAAAGAAATAGTGAATACGGGAGAATTTACAAGCAGTCGTGTATGAGATTCTCCAGTGCCATTGTGAGACAGTACTATTATCATTAATTATTCTTGTAACAAAAATTTTCTCACCAAATACAAACAAATTAATAAAAATTGATGGGATAATCATATAGCTTGTTAGATAAAATATTAAAAAAATTAAATATGAAAAATTGTAAAATATAAAATAAAGAATGACTAATATATGAAGGGGATTTATATTTTGTATAATATAAAGCAAAAACTTATTTTTTTTTATTCTAGATCTAAACTCCTATAGAGAAATCTTGAAATGAAAAAATTAAACATGAATTTCACAACACTTTTTTGGAATCCTCTTAACTCCTAAGTTTTTAATTACTCAATTCAAGAGAACTTTGCATAGCTTGCTGTAGGTTTGGAAACTCACTTTTAATTACTCAATCCAAGAGAATCATTTTTTTGTGCCAAAAATACTCTTTTTGTAAATACTCACTGTTACATTAGTATCCTTTTCATTTGAGCCAAATGAATATTATCCATTTCATTGCTCAAATTGATTCTTTTTTAACATAATGAGTTAAGTAATCTAATACATTTTTATTATCTATATAATAATTTTTTTGTACTATATACATACAAATTCATCCTCACTGTGAAATGTACCAAATAAAAGTACCTAAATAATAGAGAAGATCACCATCCTCAATTTGCATGCTGCATAGGTGTTGATTTAATTTTAAGTACATTCACGAGGATCACAAATTTAAAGGGAAAACTCACATCCATAGAAAGTATAGTACATAATATTTGTTCTTCTTCTTTTCTTCTGGTCATATGCTTGGCATGCTGCAAGGTAGGGTTGTAATGGTCCAGTTTGGTTTGATTTTTATGCATAATTGCATACCGAACCACCATCCTGATATGGTTCCAAAATTTTGAAATCGAACCGTGCAAACCATTGAAACAAATTCGAATAGCTCGGTTTGGTTCGATTTTGGTGCTTCAAAAAAGAAATATGATATAAAATTTTAGAGAAAATTTAAAAAAAACATAGTTGCATACTTCCTTACATTTTGTTTACAAACTTCAACAATATTTCTTGATTTCCTTCTTTTAACGAGAAGAAATGCAACGACACGTGGCTCTACGTGACCGAATGGGAGGCGGTCCAGCAGGGCCCCCGCCGACGATGGCCCTGACCGAGACCCCCAAACATGCGGCCAAGGTTAGGGACATTGTCGGTGGTGTGTTGGATCTATAGGCGTCCTTAGAGAGGGGTGGGGGGAAATAGAGTTTTTAAATATTTTTGAAAGGGTGAACAGTTGATAAAATCCTTTGAGTATTCTCTAGAGGTGGATATAGATTAAAAATTTATCTTTATTTTAAATTATAATTTTCACAAAATTTGCATACATACAGATTTCTGACCAGAACGTAAATAAATCACAACACAAGGTTCAAATTAAAACAAAATAATATGTACATAATAAAATCAAACATAGAAGACACAAAACCAATCTCTTGATATTTTGATAAGGAGATCTTGAACCAATAAAACCCGAGTCTTTTTATATGGAGACTCTCACGACCACAATTTGAATCCTTTGAAAAGAAATTTTCAAAACTCTTTTTCCGATCACCAAAAGTGAAATTGATAAAGATTAGCAAAATAGATTTAGAAGAGATGATCTTCTTGATGAGTCCTCTCAACAAGAATTCTAAGGACTTTTTGGCACTAAGTGAATTAAACCTTGAATCTCTGATGAATCCTTGATAAAGAAGATTTCGAGGATTATAAGCCCATTGTTCCAAATGATTTCTAATCCTTCATTGAATTTGCTGCAGCACTTGAGGAGCCTTAGAAATCCGGTTCATGAGCAAGCTGATGATCGACTAAGTTTTAAAAGAACTTATTCAGCAGTAAAAGAATGATCGTATTCCTAATTTGCTTTGTCGATTCAAAATTCCTAAATCACTTTCCGTTTCTGTGTATGATTAATTGCATCTGCTGTCGTTGTTGTTTTTCCATTTTATTTGCGTGTCTCTCAGCATATTTCTGGTAGAGAACAATTTCCTTATTATTGCAGTCTTCCAACGTCTCCAAGAAACCGTTATTAAATATTTATTACATAAGCCTGAATTAATCCTCAGAAAAGTCCATTCAGAACTCTATTCGATGTAACGTCGATTTCATATAGCAGTTGCGTCGAAATCCGGCTTCATACTGATTGTCTGTCGACTTATCTTTATAATATACATTACGCCGACATGTTGAAGTACTTCTAATCGAAGTAACCTTGACATCAAGTCAATGTTGTATCGACTTCTAGTCGACGCATGTTGGCTCCTCTTTATTTTTCGTTAAAATTCAGTATGTCTTTCTCATGTCGTTTACTCCATTGATATCCTAGGACTTCTAAGACCATATTACCCTCTCTATAAATCATGAGTAATAAACCTAGGATGTAAAATCACATAAAATAAAATTTGTTAAGGTAAATCATAAGGGTTTTTCCCAACAATCTCCCCGTATTTAGCTTAATAAATTTTAGAAAGTTCCATCGGCGATTTTACAAAAAAAAACAATAATAATACAATGTTTGTTTTGTACAATCATGTGAAATGAATACAGATAAAAACAAAGAACATAAATGTGAGCGGCAACCAAATATTTGAGGTTTCAGGAGGAATTTCATAATGTCATCATAGATCTCAGTGTATATCTCAATATTATACATGTAGAATGTATTGCATTTACAACTATTGACTGGCTATCAACATGTTTTGTTAGCAAATTCAGAAAAAAAGCTCATGTAGATAATAGTATATTTTCTACAGTAGTTGGTCCTTTGTCAACTCTGAATACGACAGTAGACACTTGCATCTTTAATAGCAAGGTTTATCTTTAAGAAATTTCTTTATAGGGATTAGCTTTTCCAAGTCTATCTAAGCAATTTGATATACTTCATTTAGATTTAATTTCCTTTTTACTAACTACCCAACATTCCTCCTGATTTCTTCCATTTCACCTGAGTTAGTTGGTTCAGCACCTAGATCCAAGTGATTGTCCCTTACTGAAAGATTCTCAATTATGTGTTTGAGCTTTTGATTTCTTACCTTTAAGATATCCTCAAAGGCTTTTGCCTTTGCTAGTTTACATTTTATTATTTTATTTTCTGCAGTTAGACTTATTCTTTGTTTTTCTAATTTACCTAGTCCAACCCTAAAATTATAGTTTTTATAACAATGACTTCACTTTTTAATTCATTTAATTTTTTTCTTAATGATTTAATTTGCTTTTCTGCTTCTAATTGGTCTTTACAGAACTCTTTAAAACAGACATTAAATTCATCCGATGAAAAATGAGTATCATCAAAGTAACTTAGCAGATTTTATTCATTGTTTGAGTTTGTTTCCAAAGACATTAGATAGGCTTCATCAGCAATAACGACTTCACCACTTGATGAAGTGCTTGATTCTAAACTAGTATCACTCCAGGTTTCAGCAATGAAACCTTTTCCCTTCTTCTTATCCCATTTATTAATAAATTTCTTCTTCCGATCCTTCTGTTGGATCTATCCTTCTATTGTTTAGGACATTTAGTTGCTATGTGCCTAGTTTTCTACAAGCAAAATAGATTATCGCCTCATTTGGAGTCTTGTTAAACCTTTGTTTGTTGAAATTCCTGTCTCTCCTTCTAGAGTCTTCAGTCTTAACCCATCTTTTGAATCTCCTTGCTAAGAAATTGTACATTTCTTGTTCTAAAATGGTGGGTTCACTATCACTTGATTTGAAAGCAATGGATTTGTCTCTAGGGGTAGTGATATTGTCCTTTGCTTTTAATTCTGCCCTACTCTTTAAAAGAAGTTCAAATGGCTTGAGTTTGCCTAATAAGGAATCCATAGTAATCTCCCCGTGGCATCTGGACTCTTTAATATCCCAGATCGTAGAATCCTATATACTTGGAAAGAACATGAGCAATTTATCATTTATCTCAGTGATTAATATATCCCTATCCAGTTCTTTGAATTCATTTTTAATAGTACTGAATCTGTCACATTTCAGCCACAGATTCCTCAGCTTTCTTCATAAAATTCTCATACTGAGATATTTAAAGTGATCTTGTATCCTTTTTTCTCAACAGAACTTCCATCAATAATCCTTAATAAAGATTCCAAAATTTCTTTTGATGAACGACATTCAACCACTTTCTGGAATATAACATCAGACATTGTTCAAATTAGAATGTTCATCACTTTTGCATAACAATCCTTCATTCTCTTTTCTACGTCCAATAATTCACATCTAGAGACTGGTTTTGAGGTGGTATTGCCATCTGTATCTTCCATGTAAAGCATAGGTGGTCCTGTCAAAGTAGAATCAAAAATACATTTATTAATAGAATTCATTATAACTTGATTATAGTCTTCCAGAGTGTAAACTTTTCAAGATTACATACTAGAGGCCTATTACATGCGAATCCTTTAAAAGTATTAGATGATATTTTCAAAATAGATTAATATATACTAATGCAACTTTACAACTGTTCAGATCTTTATAATCAAGGTGTTAACCTTTTGTCGATTAACCTTACTCTGATACCAATTGAAATGATGAACATCTGATAAAATCCTCTATGTATTCTCTAAAGGGGCGAATAGAGATTAAAAATTTATCCATATTTAAATTATAATTTTCATAGAATTTGCATACACACAGTTTTCTGACAATAACGTAAATAAATCATAGAATTAAGGCACAAAACAAAATAATAAGTCCATAATAAAAACCAATACAAAAGACACAAAATTATAATGGTTCTCCAAAATCTGGGTACATCCTCTCTTCTACTCCTTTGGTAGGAATTCACTATCACTATGCCCGAGACTTTTGATAAGGAGACTCTTAGAACCAATCTCTAGATCTTTTGACAAGAAAATCCTGAACCAATACATTCTGAGTCTTTTTTTATAGGGAGACACTCAGAGCCACAACCTGAATTCTTTGAAGAGGATTCTCAAAACTCTTTTTTAAAGCAACAAAAGAGAAATAGTTAGAGATTAGTAAAAGTGATGCAGAAGAGATGATCTTCTTGATGAGTCCTCTCACCAGGAATTCTGAGGACTTTTTGGCACTAAGTGAATTAAACCTTAAATCTCTAATAACTATTTGATAGAGAAGATTTAAAGGATTATAAGCCCTTTAATCCAAATGATTTCTGATCCTTCACTGAATCTGTTGCAACATTTGAAGAGTCCTATAGAGGAAGAAGAATTGGCTCTTTAATCAGATTCAAGAAAAAGGATGATGATCAACTGATTTTTGGAAAAAGTTCGTCAATAGTAAAAGAATGATCGTCTTCCGAATCTGCTCTGTCGATTCAAAATTCTCAAATCACATTTTGTTTCTATGTATGATTGATTGTATCTGTTGTCGTTGTTGTTTATATATATATATATATATATATATATATATATATATATATATGGTAGAGAACAATTTCTTTGTTATCACCGTCTTCCAATGTCTCCAAGAAACCGTTATTATATTTAAATTTTTCTTGAATAAGCCTGATTTAATCCTCATAAATTTCTATTTAGAACTTTATTCGACGTAACGTCAATTTTCATATCGCAATTGCGTCAAAATCTTGCGTCATACTTTGTTTGTTGATTTCTCTTTATAATTGACGTTACGTCGACAATATGTCAAAATATGTGTCGATATGTAACTAAATTAACTTTGATTATTCTTATTTTGTTGCTCTGACTTCTAATCAGAGTAACGTCAACATCAAGTCAATGTTCCAACGACTTCTAATCAACAAATGTTGGCTTTTGTTGACTTTCCTTTATAATTCAGAATGTCTTTATCATGTCCTTTACTCCACTAATATCCTATGTCTTTTAAGACCATAATATCCTCTCTATTCATCATGGGTTATAAACCTAGGATGTAAAATCTCTTAAAATATAATTTGGTAAGGTAAATCATAAGGGTTTCGCCCAACAATTTTTATGATTTAAACCGAAACACAGATGAAAATAGAAAGATTCAAGTTTATGTTGTTACCACTCTTAGTCAGAATTTTTGCTGGATGTTAGTAATAGAGATTTTTGCCTTTTCTCTTATATAAAAAGTTGAAAAAAAAAATCTATTAGACGATACATAATATAAGAAAAAATAATTTTAATTCAAAAATAATGTTTACAAAATTTTGATCCTGATGATGCTCAGGATCGAGGTGATAATAAAACCCTTTTGGATTTTTATAACGACACTTATCCCAAGGATCGGTTGGCTCTAGCCTCTCTATACTCAAATGAGGCCTCGAGCCGTTCCTATATCTAATTGTAGACCTAGTTGCCACCACCTGTGGAAAATTCACCCTAAGTATCGCAAGACTTAGTCGCCACCACCTGCAACAAAATCATTCCCAAAGTCAAAGATAAGATACGTAAAATAAAAAAAACAACAATAAATGAACAAGGTCCATCTAAGCGAAGACTCGAGGACTAGGATGAAGGGCACCACCTTCTTAAAGAAAAAAGCATGTAGATTCTTCCATCAAGTTCTTAGTCTCTTAAAAGGTATGAGGAGTCCTCTCAGCACTGGGAAGAGGGCTCTCATGAAGATCTCAGAGTTGTGGCTCTGGTTCTTCTATCGTATATTCTGAGAGGAGGAGGTCCACTCTTTAAATAAGAATAGAAACAAGCGCTTGCATTAGTGTTATCGTCTGGTGATAACTGTTTTAGGAAACCGGCTAGCACGCGGATCGAGCCAAAATTAAAAACATCAATTTTATTCTCCCCCTTTTGGTATTATCAAAAGAGGGTGGGGTAGAGTGTTTTAGAATTTAGTTTTTGTATTCCATATAGAGAAAAAAGATAAAATTATGATTACCACCTATTTATAAATTTATGTTACCACTTATTGATTGAATACTAAGGCATGATAGAGCTTTAAGTAGTAATACAAAAAAATTCCTTTTTAAGCACTCTTGTAAGAGAAACATCTTTTGTTGGAAATTATAAGCAAATATAGGATAAGAGTTGTTGTTTTTAAAAAAAGATGTTTTTGGAGTTTGAAATCAAGAGATGCTATATAAAATAATATTTGCAATCATGACATAATTTATCAAAGCAAGATAGGGAACTATAATGTTAGAAAATTTGCAAGTCAAGTATACCTAAAATATTATAGAAATCTTGCATTGTCATCTAGTGCAATTACAAAATAGTGTAGAAAATTTGTTTAGGTGTGCGTTAGGGTCCAATTCTCATGAGTAGAAGTGTTATGCAAGAAAGTAATGTGTATTAAACAGTGTTTTGATAAAGTATACAATGAGTTAATAAAAACATATGACATATATAATAGAATGCACATAACATTAAAATACATACATAAGTTTACTTCCATACTTTTTCCCATGCGCATAAGTATCAAGTACGACTATCAAGGTGCTCTGCCAACACAATGCTATTAAGAGTTATCGGGATACAAAGTAGTGTTTGGGAGATGAGAGATCACTTTATTATTATTATTTAATCTATTTTGTGTACTAGTGTACTAAGAAAAGTGGTGCTAATTCATTTGCTAGAAGACACTTTACAATTCTTATCCAAGGTGCTCAATCTCACAATGCTCACTAAGATATAACATGAGGGTGAGAAGTGCTTGATGGAGTTTTCCTTTTAAATTTTATTTTAGTGTCTAAGGACTCTTAATTCATTTGTTTGATAAATAATAGCATTTTTCAGAAGGCCGGATGTCGACAACCCCATTGGGGGTGGGCTGAAGGTAATCTGGTATGACCACCACAGACAGTGGCCTTTACCGTGACCCTAAAATAGGTGGTCAAAGTCAGGGACACTACCGGTGGTGTCTTGGATCTGTAAGCGCCTTTAGAGGGGGAGGGGGATGAATAAGAGTTTTGAAATATTTTTATGATTTAAAATGAAACACATAAGAAAATAGAAACATTTAAATTTCTATTGGTACCGCATGATGTTAGAATTATCGCTCAACAGTAGTAACAAAGATTTTTCTCTTTTTTCTGATATAAAAATTTGATCATAAATCAATTAGCCAGTATGTAGTACAAGAAAAATTAATTTTATTTCAGAAATATTATTTACAAAACTTTGATCCTGATGACGGTCATGATCGAGGTGATAGTAAAACCCTTTTGATTTTTTATATCGACACTTCTCCCAAGGACTGGTTGTATCTTGCCTCTCTATCGCTACATGAGGTCTCGAGCTGCCCCTAAATCTAATCCTAGACCTTGTCACTGTTGGACCGTGTGACCAACCATAGAGGGGGGGGGGGGTGTATAAGGTTTTATGAGTTAATTGAAAATTCGAAATATTTTGGTCCAGGAAAGCTAGTTCTGGAAGCTACCATGGAGCACTATCTTTCTACCGGGCGGAGGTAGGTCACAAACCTCATTTTCCTGGACAAATTTCTCTTTGGAGAAATACACCCCTTTTAGAGATTCGCCGGAGATCAACTAGGACATTATACATAGAAAATAAGTACACACATAATTTTTTTTAATTAAAATCAAAAACGTGTTTTTACAATTACAAAACTTTGATCTCCGTGATTCCAGAGATCGGAGGTGGTGAAACTCAAATATCGTTTGGTTTTCTATACGGACCCACACTCGGAATGGTTGGCTCTCTCACTTTCCCTCCAAGAAAGATCTTCGAGCCAACTCTTCACCTTCACCCAAGGAAGTGTCTTAGAGCTCCTGATAGATCCCTCGATCTAGACGTCCCTTCCCTGGAATGATTACTCACGGAATCCTCGCCGAATATCGAATACCCTCACCGATCGATTTTCCTCACCAAAGGAACACAAAAAGTAGAAAAGTACAAAGTAAAAAGAAGATTAAAGATTGAATCTCCCTTAAGGTGATTCCTCAGTTGAGCGATATGTGATCGGTGCTAGTGATCTTCATTTGGTTGCAACCAATCAAGTCTACATAGTCGTTGAAGTCCTTGGCTCACCGAAGATCTTCGTGTGCAAATGGGAGGGAGGACGTTATCTCTTCCTTCGATGGATATGGCGGAACGTGTTGGAACCCTATTACTGATTTTGGCTAGGATCACTATTACTTGTTTAGGATGATTAGTTTGACCCAATTTGTATAGTTCCGGGTCATAGGTTATTTTTCTAGGGTCGCTTCCTCAGAAGATTTCAAGAGAAACGCTGTTCGACGGATGCAGGATTCTGTTCGACGAAAGCTGAGCTCAAGACGACGAATGCGGAGCTCAGTTTGACGAACTTAGAGTTCTAACTCTGAGTTTAGCTCGACAAACTCTGGGCTCCATTCGACGAAGGCTGATCATATCTCAACAACTCAGCTCGACGAACTCCAGGCTCCGTTCGACGAACTCCATGCTCAGTTCGACGATCTCCAGGCATAGTTCGACGAATCTCTTGCAGTGTTCTTTGTTCAGGCAGTTTTATAATCAGAGGCAAAATGATTTTAAAAGGCTTAATTATTGTCAGTTACACTCTAATTTTTAATGCTAAATATTCTTAATGAATATAGACGTTTTAAGGCAGCATTAAATATGGATTTATCACAGAGTTTAAATCTAATTAATCTCGAGGGCAGTTACAATTCTTAGAGATGCTTCGGGAATTTCAGAATGGATTTAATTCAAATATTTAATTTCTCCTCAGGCATTCTATATATACTTTTAGAAGATTGCTGCTAAAGGGTTAATGAACAGATCAATATAGATCAACACATATTCATCAGATTTTCTGCTTCAGTCTCTACAAGTATAAAGTCTTCATCAGTCAAATACAATAAGGCCTACACCCTAAAGAAAAGTATCCTCTCCTGATCACAAATATCTACTCAAACTAGGGGGAGCTTTTTTGCTTCAACATCATCCATTAGAGTCTTCTCAAAGATAGTTGACAGAGAAGACAACATAAACTTCTTATAGTTTATTTCTTAAACTGTGTACAGGGTTATAACTCCCTTTAAAAATTAAACCTCTTGGTTCATAAGTCAACTGAACAAAAGACTTAGCTTGGTTTTTGGGCACCTGATCAAAAGCTCAAAGGGTTGCTAGATCTACCTTAGAAAATAGATCTTCTTGTGTCAGGGCACCTGATCAAAAACTTGTAGTGGATTCCTACCAGGGTGGTAGAAGAGTAGACGTACCTAGATTTGTTAGAGAACTACCATAAACTTCCTTGTGTCGTCTGTGTTTGTTTTCCTTTTTATTCTTGTGCTATGGATTTTATTTATCAATATATATCACCTATTTTCTAAATAGCTCTAAAAAATCAAAATTTTTAATATACACTATTAACCCCCTCTAGTGTAAAGTAGATCTATCCTTCACTTTTAATTGGTATCAAAGGGAGGTTGGTTGTTTTACAGGCTAACACCTGAATCAAAAAGATCCTGATAGATCTTATTTTACTTATGGTTTTGATTTTGTCATGACACAAAATAAAGAGTATGCAAGCACTAGACTTCCGATATGCAATCTGAATAAGTTTGCATTATGGAAAGCAAGGATTAGACTTTATATGAATTCTATTGATGAAGACATCTACAAATCTATTTTGACAGGTCCACCTTTACCACTTACAACAACAAGTTCCAGTACTGTACCACCACCAGAATGGACAGAAGCCCAGATAAAAGCTAAAATTGCTAATGCTAAGGCAATGGATATATTAGCCCAAACAATGTTAGATGAAATTTTCCAGAAAGTTGCTGAATGTACCTCAGCAAAAGACATCTGGGACTCCCTCGCAACAATGGTTGTTGGATCAGCTGATGAGAGAAAAGACAGAAGATCTCACCTAATTTCTCAATATGAGAATTTTGAAAAAGGGTGAAATTGACTCAGTTGCTGAAATGTATACAAGACTCAGTCTCATAATTAATGAGTTGAAAACCTTGGTGAAGGACATTACATTGACAGAAGTCAATGACAAGATTCTCATGTGTTTCCCTAGCACATGTGATTCAAGAATCTAGCTAACCAGAGAAGCCAAAAGTGTCAATGAAATCTCAACAAAGATTTTGTTGGGCAAGATCAAATCTTATGAGAAGCTCATCAAAACCGAAGAAGCTGAACAAAAGACTTCACCCTCAGTGAAGAAAGAAAAGAACATTGCTTTTCAAGCAACTGTAGAGGAAGAATAACTTCCCGAGAATGATGAGCTTATGAGTCTTCTAGCTAAGAGATTCTACAAGATGGCTAGAAAGGACTTAAAAAAAAATTTTCAAGGAACCAAGACAAACCAAGGTATGATAAAACACTAACTAAAGAAATTGTTTGTTATGGTTGCAGGAAACCAGGACACATTCTTCTAGAGTGTCCTGAAAATCAAATGAAGGACAAGAAAAAGGAGAAAGACTCCAAGAAGTATTCAAGTAAACCTCCTAAACACAGACAGAAGGGGAAAGGTTTTGTTGCTGAAACTTGGAGTGATACAGAAACTGTATCTTCATCAAGTACAAGTGAAGATGAAGAATACGCAAAGGCTAAAGAAGTCTGTTTGATGGCAATTAATGCATTATGCAGTAATTCAGATTTCGAATCTGAATCAGAAGAGGATCAGGTAATCTCAACCTTTGACTTTACATCAGATCAGTTTAGAAAAGATTTTAAATTACTATGTAATGATTTGATAAAGTCTGAGAAGGAAATAAAACTTCTCAGGGATAAGTTAACAAAATTTAATAATTTATCTTCTAAAAATGTGAAACATAAAGAAGAATTACAAATTACTAATAAACAAATAGTGTCTTTAGAAAATAAATTATTTGAGGCCAAAAAGTTTGAAGAGTCCCTTAATGGGAGAAGTATCAAACTGATTGATATCACAAGCACAGTCAATGCCAGACTAAATGGTAAACTTGGCTTGGGAGCTTCATCAAGTCAACCTCTCCTACTTCAAAAAAATATTCTATCTACACCAGTAAAATTTATATCAGCTAAAGGAAAAGAATTATTAGCTATAACTGATAAATACACTGAGGTTTGAAAATCAAAATCAATCTCAACACAAAAAAACAATTTTCAGAAAAATAGTGTTCAACAAAATTCATCGAACCGAGATCGACGAAAGCACTATAATTCGTCGGATGACGATCGACGAACTCTGAACATAGGAATTGAGTATAACTATTCTGTGAATGGAGCTCGACGAACTCACTTTGATTCGTCGAACAGAGCTCGACTAACGTAGAACACAAAAAATGAATATTATTATTCTGTAAATGGTGCTCGACGAACTCACCACCATTCGTCGAACTCAGCTCCACGAAATCACTATCATTCGTCGAACTCAAATATCTCATATAGAAATTTAAATTTTTTCAAAATTATAATTAAACACAAAAATTAAAAAATCATCTTACTCAGTGGATCATTCCTCCTAGGAGATATTATCCACTTAGTTATAAGGATTAACTTGAATGTTCTTATATTTCTAATTATTATTATAAAAGAAAACTAGGATCCAAGGTAACCTGGGTTAAAAATACCTAATTTGTTTTAATGCAGGAAAAGAACTATCCCACCAAAGAGGAACAATGGTATTTGGATAGTGGATGTTCAAAAATATGACAGGGAGAAAGTGTAATCTAAAAGATTTTAAAGCAAAGCTTGGACCTAAAGTTATCTTTGGATACTCCAATTGTGGACAGATAGAAGGCTATGATAAATTCAAGGTTGGAGCAGTTACCTTCAGAAAGGTAGCTTAAGTGAAAGGTCTCAAGCATAACCTTATTTCCATTAGTCAATTATGTGATAAAGGTTATCAGGTATCTTTTAATAAATCTTTATGTTTTATTACATCCAATACTAACAAAGTTGTTTTAACTGCCGTTAGGCAGGGTAATATATATCTAGTTAATTTCAACTCTGTTAATTCTGAAATTTACCTATTTAATCAGATTAGTAAAACAAATGAACTATGGCATAAAAGATTAGGACATATAAACCTTAGAACTATAGCTAAATTATCTAAGGACAACCTTGTTAGGTGATTTCCTTCAGGTTCTTACAAGAATGAAGGACTTTGCAGGGCTTGTCAGTTATCTAAGTAAACCAAAAATAGTTTTAAATCTATTTCTAAAAGTGATTCACCCAGAATTTTGTATTTGATATATATGGACCTTTTTGGACATACTGCAGTGCAAAATTTGGGAGAAAAGTCATATACTTTAATTATTGTAGATGATTTCTCTAGATTCACTTGGGTGTTCTTTCTTAGAAACAAGTTAGATAACTTTAAAGTTCTTACAGACTTTCTTAGGGACATCAAGATTGAGTACTCTACTCAGATTGCAATGATCAAAAGTGATCATGACACTGAGTTTGAATCTCTTCTGATGAAAGAATTTTGTGAGAAAGAAGGTATCAGGCATTATTTTTTCGCTCCTAGAACTCCTCAACAAAATGGGGTAGATGAAAGATAAAATAGAACCCTAATTGAATCTACTGGAACATTGCTTGCACATGCATATTTACCCTTATCCTTTTGGGTAGAGGCAGTAAGCACAACAAACTATGTTCTTAACAGAACTTTGATTCATAAACTAAAGGGTAAGACTCCCTATGAATTACTTAAAAATAATAAAACTAAAGTTAGTTACTTTAAAGTTTTTGGATGTAGATGTTATATTCACAATAATGATAAGAAACACGTAAGAAAATTTGAAGCCAAAGCTGCATAAGGAATATTTCTTGGATATTCTCAAGTCAACAAGGCTTATAGGGTCTTTAATAAACTACCCTTAAGATAGAAGAATCTGTACATGTCTCTTTTGATGAAACTAACATGTTTTATATGGAGAAGAACACTTTTACCATAGATTCTTTTTAGGTACCAAATCTGTGTGAGAAACTAGATGAATTAATCCAAACACAAGAGGATACATCACATCCTTCTAAATAGATTGATGATGATGTCAGTGATGAAGAAGATTCAAAAATCTATGTTGAGAGTATTGTGGCTAATGAAATTCCACCAGCGAAATTAACACCACAAACAGTTGAAGAACCAACTCCACCTGTTGAATTTATCACACTTAGAGATCATCCTAGATCTCAAGTGATTGGAGACATATCAATTGGTGTTCAAACAAGGCATCAATTGAATCAAGATCAGATGCATGCTTGTTTTATTTCTCAGATCGAACCTCAATCCATAAAAGATGTAGAACAAGATCCTCATTGGATCATTGCTATGCAAGAGGAACTCAATTAGTTTGAGGGATGTAGAGTTTGGGACTTAGTTCCAAGACTCAAAGACTATCCAGTCATTGGAACCAAATGGGTCGTCAAGAATAAGTTGGATGCTCAAGGAGTTATTGTAAGAAATAAAGCTAGATTGGTAGCTCAAGGATACTCACAGGAGGAAGGCATATATTATGATCAAACTTTTGCTCCTGTAGCAAAATTAGAGGCTGTCAGGATATTTCTTGCATTTTCAGCATTCAAGAAGTTCAAAGTATATCAGATGGATGCAAGGAGTACTTTTCTAAATAGAGAGCTCAAAGAGGAAGATTATGTAGAATAACCACCATGTCTTTTCTCTCTAACTCACTCTTCTCATGTCTTTAGACTTAATAAATAACTTTATGGTCTTAAACAAGGTCCAAGTGCTTGGTATGAGACCCTTGTTAGTTTTATTTTTGAAAATAAATTTAGTAAAGGTATGATAGATAAAACTTTATTTTTCAGAAATCTTAAATATAAAATTTTACTAGTACAAATATATGTTGATGATATAATTTTTGATTCTACTGATTCCAAACTATACAAAAGATTATGTTATCTAATGCATTCAAAGTTTGAAATGATTAGCATGAGTGAACTATCTTATTTCCTTTATTTACAAGTGCAGCAAACATGAGATGGCTTTTTCATATCTCTGTCTAAATATGCTACAGAGCGTATTAAAGGATTTGGGATGTCAGATTCCTCTTCTTTGAAAACATCTATGCCTACTAATGTTGTTGTTAATACTGATGAACATGAAAAAGCTGTTGATCAAAAAACATATAGGACTATTATTGGGTCTTTACTATATTTATCAGCAAGTAGACCTGATATTATGTTTGCAGCCTGTATTTGTGCTAGGTTCCAAGTTAACCCTAAGGAATCACATCTTATTTTAGTAAAGATAATTTTAAGATATCTAAAGGGTTGACTTAATCTAGGACTCGAGTATCCTATTGAGTTAGGATTTGGGTTAACTGGATTCTCAGATGCTGACTATGTTAGATGTAGGGTTGACAGAAAAAGCACATCAAGAACTTGTCAGTTCCTTGGTGATAGGCTTGTGTCATGGTTTTGCAAAAAGCAAACATCTGTATCTACTTCAACTGCTGAGACTGAATATATTGCAGCAGGTAGTTGTTGTTCACAAATTTTGTGTATTCAAAACCAACTGCTAGATTATGGTTATAACTTAAATAATTCAACCATATTTTATGATAATACAAGTGCAATATCATTTGCACAGAATCCATTCCTTCATAGTAGGACTAAGCATATAGAAATTAAGCATCATTTTCTAAGAGATAATGTAGACAAAAATAAAATTAATCTTATTTTTATTTCTACTGATTTTCAAAGAGCTGATATTTTCACTAAACCTTTAGATGAAAAGAAACATATATTCTTCTTGAATCAGTTAGGAATGAAAAATGGAGAATCATTAATTTGATTTTTTTTTTGAGATCAATGAATTGAAAACCTTTCCTCAAACGACGATCGATGAACTTTGAACTTTTTGCGAAACGTTCGTCAAACGGAGATCGAAAAACTTTCTTTGAGAAACTTTCATTGAACGTAGTTCGACGGATTAGTTTCTAATACTTTTCGTCGAATGGAGCTCAATGAAATGTACTCCTTTTTGCAAAACTATCACCGAACGGAGTTCGACGAAATGTATTTCTTTTGAGAATTTATCATCGAACAGAGTTCGATGTTTTGCTTTTCGTCAGACAAAGTTCGGATTTCGACTTATGGAAACTCATAATTAGGTTTTCATCGAACTCTATCCCACGCATTTCCATTTCCCTTGCACTTGATCTATCTGTTTTGCAGGGCAGTGGCGATTTCTTAGGCGATTCTTTCAGCAATGAAATTTGATGTTAGATTTGATATTAACATGGAATCATTCAGTCATTCAGATCAAGTTTTTCAAGATGTTCTTAAACTCTTTGAGACTCAGAATCTGCGACAGTTTATGACAACCAGGATCAAACTACCAATGGCAGAAATCAAATTGTGGATCCATATAGCCAAGTTTCAGGATTCCCCAGCCATTATTGATTTTATCTCTGGCAATTAGGTTCCTCTAACACCAAAAATTTTATCTGAAGTTTTCGGTTTTGTTAATGGTGAAGATTATATAGATATATCTAGTACTGAATTTGATGAAATGCTAGATCGATTGGGTCACTCCCAGGGAAACCCTAATCACCTTCTGAAAAAGAATTTTTCAATTGAATATCAATTCTTAGCTGATATTGTTGGTAAAGTTTTATTGGGCAAGCATTCAGCCCATGACTATGTAACTAGGCAACAGTTCCTTTTGATGTGTGCCTTAGTTAATCAGAAATATGTTAATTGGGGAACAATTCTTTTTGACTCTATTAAGAAGACGATCTCCGATAAATTTGGACGTTATGGCAGGATTCTAGGCATTTTCTTACAAGCAAAGTGTCCAGAACTTTTGGTCTCTCAAACTATTTTTATCAATGCATCTAAGAGGCAAACCTCTACTCTCTTTGGAATATGGGAGAGGGTGATCCCTAAGCCATTTAGGGCTACCTCATCTAGGATTACTTCTGAAAGCACAAGGGCTGTTCCAACCACTCTCTCAACACCAGAAAAGGTCTCTGCTCCTCATGTTTCTTCTCCTCAACCATCTCCACATCACTCACCTCGACCTTCTACACCATCTACTCTACAAACAACTTTGCCTTAGCAAGTTCCATCATCAACTACACATGATGATTCCCCAGTTCCTCAGTCACCACTACGACCTAATATCATTGAAAAAATTTCATCCACTTCATTTCATACAGAATCCCCAATTCATCTGTCACCACCTACATCTCCACTACTTTCATCTCCTCCTCACATCTCTCTACTACATTCATCTCCACCACATTCAGCTATGCCTCATATATCTCCACCAAATTCACCAATCCAGGAAGAAATGATTCCAGTTGACATCTCCTATGTCATCCCTTATACCTCTATTCCTCAAGCTTTCACTATCTATCCAAACTTTAATAATAGTTCTCTTCCCTCTTCCTCCATTCCATCTTCTGCATCTACTCAGGCTACAACTGATTATATGTATTTGGATTTATCCTCCATTGCTTCTAAACTTCTTGATTTAATTACCCCCACTCTCAAGAATCTCTTAGATGAAGATTTAGCTCATGTTGTGGCTTCCATAGCTAAAATCTACTCTAGAATTGACTCCCTTCAATCTGTCCCTTCTTCTAGGGGCCTAGATTCAGTTCTCCCCAGATCTAGGCAGTGGGAGATATTTAATGAAGAAGTTCTAGTTTCAGTTGAAATTCCACAGGTTACAACAACATCAGTTTTTATTTCTGATTCAGAAATGTTTTCAGTTGAGGATGTGGTGTCAACAACAACCGAAATAATTAATGTTGGTGATGTTTTTATTAATCCCACAGTTAACTTGCATTCTATAGTATTAGTATTTGATTTATAGCATGGTTATGTTCCAATTTTACTAAGCTTACCAGTTTTTGAAGATTTTTCTAAAACACTAGTATATTGTACTACTCCTGTTGATTCCACAGTTTTAGAAAAACTGAGATCCAGTCTCAGAATAAAGTATCCTAGCTCTAATCCAGTCCCTCAGATTGTAATAACTGATAATATAATAAATATGATGGAGCAGGCTTGTTCCCCTCCTACTTTTGCATGGGATGAATCCCCCATGCCAAATTTTGATGATCTTCTTAATAAAGATATGGAAGTGGCAGCTGTTGTAGATAATGTTTAAACACAACAAGAGGATCAGTTAGATGATACCACTAATATATATAAATAGATAGAGGATTTATATGATCAGCCAGAAGAACAGTCAGATGTAAATACAGATTCTGATGAGTCAAATGACTCTAGATCTAAGAAAAGAAAGTTATAGAAGAAGGCTACAGTTAAGGTTGCTCCTCAACCTTCATCTACTGCAGATATTCCATACTACATTCTGTGTAACATCCCAAATTTCAAAATGGGAAAATTTTGGGTGACACGGCCTGGGACATGGGCGGTTCCCAGGGCGTGTCCTGCTCGAGTGCAGAGCAGTCGCGAGGTCGACTGTTGAAACCGAAAATCGGTCTCCTGTGGAGTTCGACCCTTGGGGAAGGGGTGACCGTGCACCTACTACCCTCAAGCGAACGATCTAGGCACAAGGCTAGGAACACGAGGGACAAACCCAAGGTCTCAGCGTGGAGGACCCGCCGCATACCCGAAAGACTAACAAACTCTTCCCCTCCCAAGCCAAGGGCTGAGATAAGGCACCTTCAGAGGGCTCTCTTGGCCGACCGGAACATCTAAGGAGGATCTCCAGATCCACTCCCAAACTAGAGGTGCCACCTCGGGTCTATGTAAAACGTTCCCCACCCGCCTTACTATTGGCGCAAAACCGCCCGGCAGCCCTACTCTAAGTAGCCCCAATTGGGCCGCCAATGGCGGGACTCCGCTATTCTGAAAGGATGGCAACAGGCCATCAGGGGGCTTCCCGACATCTATTCCTCGGGGCCCACACGGGGGGAGCGGTTCACGAACACGCCGCTCGCCCAAGATAGGAGTAAACCGCATAATCACAGAGCATCACAGATATGAAAAAATATTACAGGAATATAAATTCCATACTCAGCACGCAGGCCTGCAATATAAACAAAAAGGGGCCTTCAAGGGCCGACACAAGCTTGGCCTTAAGCCCGCTACTCCCTGCCTGGTACTGTAACACCTGTACGCCAACGTCTCGACGAGCGGCGGCCAACTAGTCATTGGTCGGCAAATGTAAGTGGGCCAAACATATTGCGCACACCCCCTTTTTGGGGGCTACGGAGCGCATTCCCTGCAAGCGGCTAAATAAACAACTTCCTCGGAGTCTTCTTCGGGAACCCCAGAACATCACCAATCCGGCTCACACGTCTGGATGGGCTTCACACATCATGCCTAAACCTGTACTCACGCTTTCGGGCACTAATGCAATTAACTGCGGGGACGCACACGTCAACCCGTCGGAAAGCTCCCTTCCCCCGCCCATTGGTGGAGAGGGGCTTCCATGCAAACATGTAAACTGAGGGCTTCACCTACCCAAGTAGAAATATCATTACCCTTGTCGCGTTCTTGGAGGCGGGGACGCGAGAGGAGCTCCGAGTCGATCCTACTGCATGCAGCCGCGTCGGTGGTCGATCTCCACTCCAGGCCGAGCCTCGCTCCAGGCCGAGCCTCGCTCCAGGCCGAGCCTCGCTCCAGGCCGAGCCCCGCTCCAGGCCGAGCCTCGCTCCACGCCGGGAGAAAGAGATGAGCGGACGGGGTGTGGTTGCTGCTCCAGGTCGGGAAGAAGAGAGGGCCGGCCGGGATGGGGTTGCTTCAGGCCGGGAAAAAGAGGGAGAGGGGCGGCTGGGCTGCTGCCTTGCCGGCGACGAGAGAGAGAGGGGGATGGCGGTGGGATCCTTGCTGCTCCAGGCCGAGAATGAGAGAGGGAGGCTGGGCTCAGGCTGCCACGTCCTGCCTTGCCGGCGACGGGAGAGAGGAGGAAAGGGGCGGCCGGCTCCTGCTTTGCCAGCGATGGGAGAGAGGGGGAAAGGGGCGGCCGGGCTGCTGCTTCGCCGACGACGGGAGAGAGCAGGAATGGGGCGGCGGCGGCTGCCCTGCTTGGCCGAGCACTAGCGGGGAAAAATCCTGATTCCCCCGGCTTCTATTTCTCCTTTTCCCTCCCGCTGTACTCGAGCCCCACCCTCTCCACGGCTTTGTTTTTTGTCTTCCCTGTCTTCTTTCTTTTTATCCTTTCCAGCTGTCCCCTCTCTTATTCTCCTCCTTCTTTAATTCCTTTTTCCTTTTGCTGTACCCGCCTGCCGCATCCCCTCCCCCATTCCCCCTTATCTCCCCTATAATAAATCCCCTCCATCATCTATAATATATATATATATATATATATATATATATATATATATATATATATATATATATATATATATATATATATATATATATATATATATATATATATATATATATATCTAAGTCCATGCACACAAAACCTCCGCACGCACGCACGAGCACTCGCGCGTCTTCGAACAGGGTCACACCAACTCGTCGCCCATAGCACGCTCCTAGGCTGAAATTTGGGGCGGGTCCCACTCGCCCGGCTACGGGGTTGTACACAATCCCCGCTCTTTTCGAGCTTGGTACAAGCCCGAAAAGAATCATTCAACCCAACGTTTCCGGCGAGTGGGATCCGACCCAAAAAAAAGTTTTGAGAGAAACTGAAATTTGCACTCGGAACATCAATCTCCCCATGACCTTTCTGAACCTTTTGAATCACCCGATACCCTTTGGCTCACTGCTATTGAATTGCCCTTATACCATTACTTACAATAAGTACATAATTTCTCGTGATATCGTGAAACAACAAAGCCGTATCCTCTGTATCCTCTTGTACACGCTGAGCTAATCCTTCCCCCCCAGGTGTGCCTACAACCCTGCCAGCTAGTGAGAGCCTAACAGCGAGTCTACCCGGGGCCGAGCAGCACTCGGGGTGCCTTACCCCCCAGGCGAGCCTACGGACCTGCCAGCTAGTGGGAGCCTGACAGTGAGTCTACCCGGGGCCGAGCATCACTCGAGGTCCTGCAAAATATCCAAACTCTCTTTCCAAACTACAAACTCTCTCCCTTACCCCCCAAGTGTGCCTATAGCCCTGCCAGCCAGTGGGAGCCTGACAGCGAGTCTACCCGGGGCCGAGCATCACTCGGGGTCCTGCAAAATATCCAAACTCTCTTCCAAACTCCAAACTCTCTCCCTTACCCCCCAGGTGTGCCTACAGCCCTGCAGCTAGTGGGAGCCTAACAACAAGTCTACCCGGGGCCGAGCATCACTCAGGGTCCTGCAAAATATCCAAACTCTCTCTCCAAACTCCAAACTCTCTCCCTTACCCCCCAGGTGTGCCTACAGCCCTGCCAGCTATTGGAAGCCTGACAGCGAGTCTACCCGGGGCCGAGCATCACTCGGGGTCCTGCAAAATATCCAAACTCTCTCTCCCAAACTCCAAACTCTCTCCCTTACCCCCCAGGTGTGCCTACAGCCCTGCCATCTAATGAGAGCCTGACAGCTGGATCTGCTCGGGGTCCACTACTACCACTATCGAGTGACTTCCAGCCCTGCCAGCTAGGTGAGTGCCTGACAGCGGGATCTGCTCGAGGACCAAGGATGACACCGAGTGACTTCCAGCCCTGCCAGCTAGGTGAGAGCCTGACAGCGGGATCTGCTCGGGGTCCACTACTACCACCATCGAGTGACTTCCAGCCCTGCCAGCTAGGTGAGAGCCTGACAGCGGGATCTGCTCGAGGCACAAGGATAACACCGAGTGACTTCCAGCCCTGCCAGCTAGGTGAGAGCCTGACAACGGGATCTACTCGGGGTCCACTACTACCACTATCGAGTGACTTCCAGCCCTGCCAGCTAGGTGAGAGCCTGACAGCGGGATCTGCTCGAGGCCCAAGGATGACACCGAGTGACTTCCAGCCCTGCCTGCTAGTTGAGAGCCTGACAGCGGGATCTGCTCATGGTCCACTACTACTACCATCGAGTGACTTCCAGCCCTGCCAGCTAGGTGAGAGCCTGACAGCGGGATCTGCTCGAGGCCCAAGGATGACACTGAGTGACTTCCAGCCCTGCCATCTTGGTGAGAGCCTGACAGCGGGATCTGCTCGGGGTCCACTACTACCACCATCGAGTGACTTCCAGCACTGCCAGCTAGGTGAGAGCCTGATAGCGGGATCTGCTCGAGGCCCAGGGATGACACCGAGTGACTTCCAGCCCTGCCAGCTAGGTGAGAGCCTGACAGCGGGATCTGCTCGGGGTCCACTACTACCACCATCGAGTGACTTCCAGCCCTGCCAGCTAGGTGAGAGTCTGACAGTGGGATCTGGTCGAGGCCCAAGGATGACACCGAGTGACTTCCAGCCCTGCCAGCTAGGTGAGAGCCTGATAGTGGGATCTACTCGGGGTCCACTACTACCACCATCGAGTGACTTCCAACAATACCAGCTAGGTGAGAGCCTGACAGTGGGATCTGCTCGAGGCCCAAGGATGACACCGAGTGACTTCCAGCCCTGCCAGCTATGTGAGAGCCTGACAGCGGGATCTGCTCGGGGTCCACTACTACCACCATCGAGTGACTTCCAGCACTGCCAGCTAGGTGAGAGCCTGACAGCGGGATCTGCTCGAGGCCCAAGGATGACACCGAGTGACTTCCAGCCCTACCAGCTATGTGAGAGCCTGACAGCGGGATCTGCTCGGGGTGCACTACTACCACCATCGAGTGAATTCCAGCCCTGCTAGCTAGGTGAGAGCCTGACAGTAGGATCTGCTCGAGGCCCAGGGATGACACTGAGTGACTTCCAGCCCTGCCAGCTAGGTGAGAGCCTGACAGCGGGATCTGCTCGGGGTCCAAATTCACTTCACTTCTTCATGCGAGCTCATTGTAATAGTATTGGCGTGTTTAAAGAACTCTTATTAAAAATCAGAGCACAACTTACATACCTTAAAGAAAAGAGCGCTTCAAATAGGTGCAAATCCTACCACGGGTGCTGTGGGATTCCAACAACATCTATAGGATGGGCCGACTCCGGGTATGAAGACCTTCCACACAAAGTGTCAGCGCACGACCCTGGTTGTCACCTGGTTCCACTTCTATTGCCATGATGTTCGCCTGAGTTCTACTGTGCTGGTCACTCTCCACGCTCACCGCACCAAAATGTTGAAACCGAAAATCAGTCTCCTGTGGAGTTCGACCCTTGGGGAAGGGGTGACCGCGCACCTACTACCCTCAAGCGAACGATCTAGGCACAAGACTAGGAACACGAGGTACAGACCCAAGGTCTCAGTGTGGAGGACCCGCCGCATACCCGGAAGACTAACAAACTCTTCCCCTCCCAAGCCAAGGGCTGAGCTAAGGCACCTTCGGAGGGCTCTCTTGGCCGACCGAAACATCTAAGGAGGATCTCCAGATCCACTCCCAAACTAGAGGTGCCACCTCGGGTCTATGTAAAACATTCCCCACCCGCCTTACTATTGGCGCAAAACCGCCCGGCAGCCCTACTCTACGCAGCCCCAATTGGGCCACCAATGGTGGGACTCCGCTATTCTGAAAGGATGGCAACAGGCCATCAGGGGGCTTCCCGACATCTATTCCTCGGGGCCCACATGGGGGAAGCGGTTCACGAACACGCCGCTCGCCCAAGACAGGAGTAAACCGCATATTCATAGAGCATCACAGATATGAAAAAATATTACTGGAATATAAATTCCATATTCAGCACGCAGGCCGGCAATATAAACAAAAAAGGGCCTTCGAGGGCCGGCACAAGCTTGGTCTTAAGCCCGCTACTCCCCGCATGGTACTGCAACACCTGTACACCAACGTCTCGATGAGCGGCGACCAACTAGTCATCGGTCGGCTAATGTAAGCGGGCCAAACATATTGCACACACCCCCTTTTTGGGGGCTACGGAGCGCATTCCCTACAAGCGGATAAATAAACAACTTCCTCGGAGTCTTCTCCGAGAACCCCAGAACATCACCAATCCGGCTCACACGTCCGGATGGGCTTCACACATCATGCCTAAACCCGTACTCACGCTTCCGGGCACTAATGCAATTAACTGCGGGGACGCACACGTCAACCCGTCGGAAATCTCCCTTCCCCCGCCCATTGGTGGAGAGGGGCTTCCATGCAAACATGTAAACTGAGGGCTTCACCTGCCCAAGTTGAAATATCAATACCCTTGTCGCCTGCTTGGCGGCGGGGATGCGAGAGGAGCTCCGAGTCGATCCTACTGCATGCGGCTGCGTCGGAGGTCGATCTCCACTCCAGGACGAGCCTCGCTCCAGGCCGAGCCTTGCTCCAGGCCGAGCCTAGCTCCAGGCCGAGCCTCGCTCCAGGCCGAGCCTCGCTCCAGGCCGAGCCTCGCTCCATGCCGAGCCCCGCTCCAGGCCGAGCCTCGCTCCAGGCCGGGAGAAAGAGAGGATCGACCGGGGTGTGGTTGCAGCTCCAGGTCGGGAAGAAGAGAGGGCTGGCCGGGATGGGGTTGCTTCAGGCCGGGAAAAAGAGGGAGAGGGGCGGCCGGGTTGCTGCCTTGCCGGCGACGGGAGAGAGAGGGGGATGGTGGTTGGATCCTTGCTGCTCCAGGCCGAGAATGAGAGAGGTAGGTCGGGCTCGGGCTGCCACGTCCTGCCTTGCCGGCGACGGGAGAGAGGAGGAAAGGGGCAGCCGGCTCCTGCTTTGCAGGCGATGGGAGAGAGGGGGAAAGGGGCAGTCGGGCTGCTGCTTTGCCGGCGACGGGAGAGTGCGGGAATGGGGCGGCGGCGGTTCCCCTTCTTGGCCGAGCCCTAGCGGGGAAAAATCCCGATTCCCCCTGCTTCTATTTCTCCTTTTCCCTCCCGCTGTACCCGAGCCCCACCATCTCCAAGGCTTTGTTTTTTTTTCTTCCCTGTCTTCTTTCTTTTTATCCTTTCCAGCTGTCCCCTCTCTTATTCTCCTCCTTCTTCTTTAATTCCTTTTTCCTTTTGTTGTACCCGCCTGCCGCATCCCCTCCCCCCATTCCCCCTATCTCCCCTATAATAAATCCCCTCCATCATCTATAATATCTATATATATATATATATATATATATATATATATATATATATATCTAAGTCCATGCATTCAAAACCTCCGCACCCACGCACGAGCACTCGCGCGTCTTCGAACAGGGTCACACCAACTCGTCGCCCATAGCATGCTCCTAGGCTGAAATTTGGGGAGGGTCCCACTCGCCCGGCTACAGGGTTGTACATCGACAAAAAATGCATACGACGAAGTGTTCGGGAGGGACACGCCCAGTGACACAGGCATGACCAATGGCATGTCCTCCTTTATGTCGACACCAGGACCTTGTGTCGACACCGCCCTGTGTCGACACCGTTGTGTCGACACCTTGGGTCGGCACCCTCATTGTGTCGACACCCTCGTTGTGTCGACACCCTCGTTGTGTCGACACCTCCTTTGTGTCGACAATCGAGTCTTTGGTCGACAAAAGTGGACGACAGAGGGAACACGCCAGTGACACGGGCGTGTACCATCCGACACGGGTGTGTCGGAGGGCGTGTTCCCATTTGGTCGACGAAAGTTGCTCGATGAGTGTCGAGTGAAAGTACACTCCCCATGATACGGGCGTGTCTGGGCTGACCCGGGCATGTACCCTAGCCATGTCCTGTTTTGGGATAAGGTGGTTTGTGCACCGATTAATGTACACGACCTGTGACACGGGCGTGCCACAGGGCGTGTCGGACCCGAGAAGTGATTTTTAGGCTTTTTCGTGGCCATCCATTTTCTTCACCTGGAATAAAACAGCTGAGAGTCCTCCCTGCTTCCTTAAGGCCGAAAAATGAGAACGAATTCTCATTATATTATGGACTTCATCTTTCTAAAAGCTTAGAGAGAGAAAGGGAGAGGAAGAAGGAGGAAGAGGAAGAGGGGCTGATCTCTGGTGGAGCTTGAGAGTGTCAAGCTGAGATCCGAGGCCATCTTTGTGGAGGAAAAGCTGTTGTGGTTCTTTCTAGCCAGTTAGGAGCTCATTGCACCAAAGCGGTCTTCAAGGGTAACGACCTTTATTCCTAGCCATATGAAGGCTTCCTTTTGGCATATGCATATGATTCCCCCACCAAAGGGTGGTTGAATATGGGAGTCTTTGGGTTGATTCATGGAATCCCCAATCAATTGGGCATATAGATGCAAAAATGGAGTACGAAATAAGCATGCTGTGTGAATCCCATCTGGACAGGTTGGTCTGGATTGGTGATGTTGCATAAGAACCGGAGAAGACTCCGTGATAAACGTGTAGGGTAAGGAGACGACAGGATATACCTGTGAATGGTAGTAACAGGAAGTACTGGAGTGGTAGTACAGGAAAATATCTGTGTTATGCTTGTGCTATTGGGTTCTTCCTGTGAAGCGAGTAGAAGGAAGTACTGGCGTAGTAAGCCAGGAAAGACCACTGACATTTGTGATATTACAGTGTGATACCTGTGAAAGAGAGTAACAGGAAGTACTGGTGTGCCCAGGAAAGACTCGCCGATGTTGTGATACGAAATGGGTGTAAGAAAATACCCAGGATTTAATGCCAGAACAGGAACAGTGAAACCGACCCGCGCCTTTTCTTTAGCCATGAGTACATTGTGCTCGGTGATGGCAAGGTGATTTGAGCAACGGGGGTGGATGATCCGACCTGCGTTATGTCCGTCTGATGTGAGACCTAAAAGTGCGGTCTGTTGGAGCGCATAGAGAGAGTCTTAGGCCTATGTGCCATGACATAATGGGGGGCTATGAGCCAATCCCGGTGCATTAAGACTAGAACTCCGGCTGACGCCATGGAGTAAATGCTAAAGTGAGTTGTCGTTGGGTTGCGAACCTGAGACGGTGGTGGGCAACTGGTTCTGTACAATCCCGTGTCCGGCGAGCAAGGTCACCAGGGAATAGGCAAATCGGGCTGAGGACCATAGGCGAGCTCGGCCGCAAAGGGGGCGAGCCTGAGCTCGGCATCCGTCGACCAGAGATCGACGATCGGTGACCTCGAGCTCGGCATTCGCCGAGCGACACACAACTCGCGTCCTCGCAGTGGAGCTCGGCAACGGTAGGCAAGCAGTACACGCCGAGGTGGCCAGAACTCCCCAGCTCGCCCGGATGTGTGAGGTACTTTTTACTGTTTTGCCCCTGCTGGTCTGCCCATAACCCTTCAAAACAGCGGAGTTTGGCTGTTGGCAGACCCAGCCAAGGGTTTTCTGGTAATTTCAGGTCAGTTCTTTTGTTTATTGGCAGTCCGGATTTCAAAAGCTATAAATAGGACCCAAGGGGTACCCCAGAAAGCAGGTTCTTCCCTGTGCTCTCCTGCCCCAATTTTCGAGTGCTTTCTGAGGGTACCTTAGCTCGGCTTCTAGCTAAGGAGGGGAAGCGCTCTGAGATCTTCCGGGTTTGTGGTGGGACCTCCCTGCCGAGCCCTTGGGTCTGTTTCTCCTTGTCCCCTTTATTGTTTCTCTTGCAGGAGCAAAGTAGGTGCGAGGCCACCCCTTCCCCAAGGGTCGAACTCCACAGGAGGCCAGATTCCGGTTTCAACATTTTGGTGCGGTGAGCGTGGACAGTGGTCAACATAGAAAGGCTTCGGCGAGCTCAATGATGGGGGGACAAGGATCCGACAGGCCCTACTCGCCGCCCCCCACCCCCCCGCCACTCACAACGGTGGGGATGTTTGAAGATTTCAGAAACGAGGTGCTGACTCTTGTCAAGTTCGCACTCAGCACGCGGGCCGAGTGCTCGAATCTGGAAGTTCAGATCGCGGCTACCCCGTCCTTGGGCGAGGATGCTCCCGGCAGGCGAGCTGGGAAGGAAGTGGCCGAGGAGGGTCGAGGGTGCGAGCTCCCCGGGCATGAGCTTTTCCCTGGCTCGACTGGCCGAGGTCGGTTTGGCGAGCTGGGCTCGCGAGACTCGCCAGCTCGCCCAGTAGGGGGAGGAAGTCCTTTCAGCGAGCTGGTCTCTTCAGCTCCAGTTCAAGATGGGTTCAGGGAACCCGAGATATCCTATTACACCGGAAAGGGGGATTCGGTCCAGCATGTCCAATGGTTTGAGGACGTGGTCTCCATCCGTCAGATGTCGGATGGATTCAAGTGCCGACTCTTCGCCATCACCCTCCGGGAGAAGGCAAGGGAGTGGTTCCCCCAGCTACCGGCCAACTCCATCTACTGCTTTGAGGACCTGCGCCGAGGGTTCATGCTGAGGTTCACTACCTCCAAGAAGAGGAAGAAGGAGTCCGAGTCTTTGTTCCACATAAAGCAGGGGGTGAGCGAGACGTTGGGGAGCTATGTGGACCGTTTCCAGGAGGAAGTTACTCAAGTCCAGGAAATGCCAGGCCATAGTCTAATGATGGCTTTTACCCTGGGCCTGCAACAGGGTTTCTTCCGGATGGAGCTGAAGAGAGTTCCCCCCTCTCCTACGAAGAGTTGATGGAGAGGGCGGCGAGAGAGGTCGACGGAGAGGCGTCAAACCCGGAATTCACAAGGAAGTTGGCGAGGTGGGCCATAGAGGAAGAGAAAGTGTCGAGAGGAGGAAAAGCACGGGAGGAGAGAAGAGGGGAGCCCAGGCAGAGGGAGCAAAGGCAGCTCCAAGGGCAACAGTAGCCGAGGTGGGGGCGTCAGGAGCCCGACCGGCGGCTGGGATGGAGGCCTGAGTGGCAAGGGCAGGGGACACAGAGAGGGTACTACGGAAGGGACCACTACCAGGGGAGGCAAGACCAGTTCCACCCCCCGGGTTGGAGGCAGGGCAAAAGGCCCCGACTCCCCGATCAAGAAGAGGCCATGACCATAGCCCTGGGAGCAAGGAGGGGACCGTAGAGGAGGAGAAGAAGAGAGGTCAGGGTGGAGCTACCCTATTGCGACTTCCACCAGGAAGAGGGGCACGCCACGGCCACCTGTCCGGAGTTCCTCGAGATGAGAGGGAATAGGGAGCAGCAGCAACAACAGGGGAGGCAGGAGGTAAGAATTGAGGAGGTCCTGCCTCGGGCGGAGGAGGATCGGTGCGAAGACCGGATGGATGTGGGGACCCGAGGAGGGATCAGAGTGATCCACGGGGGAGTGGGGATCGAGGCTTCCCGCAAGGCAAGTCTCCACACCATGTACCGGCGGAGGAAAGGATCACTTTCTCCAGGAGCAATATGCCAGACCACGAGGATCCGTTCTGTGATGCGCTAGTCATCAAGGCGGCCATCGAGAACTTCACCGTCTCTCGGATCCTCGTGGACAACGGGAGTTCCGTCAACGTCGTCTTCAAAAAGGCGTTCGACGCGATGAGGGTGGAGGCAAAGAGGGTGCTGGCCTCAGATGGCCCCTTGTTCGGGTTTTCAGGAGAAAGGAAGGAAGTAGAGGGAGGAGTTGGCCTCCATGTCACCTTGGGGGGGCAGTCCCGAAACTGCAAGTTCGTCATTGTGGACGCCCCCAGTAGCTACAGCTTCATCTTTGGGAGGGCCCTGATCAGCGCCTTCTGCTGCGCCCCCTCATCTTTCCATCAGTGCTTGAAGTTCAACGCTGAGGGGGTCCAGGTCAGGGTTAGGGGGGACCCAAAGGTGGCGCGGTAGTGCTATGTCACTGCGGTAAACACCATCTCCAGGCAGAAGGGAGCCAAGGAGATGGGGCGAAGGATGGAGAAGGTCGAGCAGGAAGCAGGAGGGGAGGAGCCGGGAGTGAAGGACTACGCAGAGGGGGCGGCAGGAGGAGATCTGGTGGAGGTGGCCGAAGTAAGGATAGTGGGAGGAGAGATGGAGGTAGAGGTCCCAGTTCCGGAGGAAGGGGATGCCGAGGGATGGGGGAAGCAATCCAGGCTGGAGGCAGTAGAGGAAGTGGGGGAGCTGGAGGTACTCACCCGAGGAGGAAGGATAGAGAAGATCCGCGTCAGCGGGGGGCTGACCCCGGAGGACCAAGGCAGGATGCTGGAGTGCATCCAGAAGAACGTGGACATCTTCGCCTGGAATGCCGCGGAGATGCCGGGGGTTGACGCGGATGTGGCTTGCCACCGCCTCAACCTGGACCCGGGAACACGCCCCGTTCAGCAAAAGAAGAGGTCCACTGCGGACAAGCTGGCGGAGCCCATCAGGGAGGAGGTGGCGAAACTCCTCAAGGCCGGCTTCGTGTCTGAGATTCAGTACCCCGACTGGGTCTCCAACGTGGTTATGGTTAAAAAAGGAGACGGCCGATGGAGGATGTGTATCGACTTTTCCTTACTTAATAAAGTTTGTCCTAAGGACTGTTATCCTTTGCCTCGAATCGACGCGCTGGTTGACTTAGCCGTCGGTTTTTCTGTAATGAGTTTGTTTAGATGCTTTTTCAGGTTATCATCAGATCAGGATGCACACCCCAGACATCAAGGACATCTCGTTCATCACAGGGGATGGATGCTACTGCTACAGGATGATGCCCTTCGGCCTGAAGAATGCCGGGGCAACCTACCAGAAAATGATGGATAGGGTCTTTAAGGAGCAAAGGGGGAGGAATTTGGAGGTGTATGTAGATGACCTCATGATCAAAAGCCGGGATGTGGACTCCCACCTCCAGGACCTGGAGGAGACCTTCGCCACCCTGCGCAAATACAAGATACGATTGAATCCCCTAAAATGTGTCTTTGGGGCCAGCAGGGGATAGTTCCTTGGGCACCTCCTCACCCTTGTGGGGGTCGAGCCGAATCCAGATAAGGTCAAGGCTATCTTGGAGCTGGGGTCACCGCGGAATGCAAAGGAGGTCCAACGGCTGACGGGGAAGCTAGCAGGGCTGAGTCGCTTCCTTTCACGGGCGGGGGAGAAGTGCTCCCCCTTCTTCAAAATGCTAAGGGGTGGTCAGAGGTTTGAATGGACCAAGGAGTGTGAGGAGGCGTTCCAGGCCCTCAAAGTGCAGTTGACACAGGCCCCGTTGCTCTAAGGGCCGAAGGAGGGGGAGGACCTATTCTTATATCTCGGGGTCGGGGCAGAGGCCTTGAGCTCCGTCTTGGTTCGCGAAGAAGGGAAGAGGCAGCTCCCTATTATTACGTGAGCCGGGTCCTGAGGAAGGCCGAGCTCCGGTATCCTATTTTGGAGAAGCTAGCTTTCGCCCGGATCATCTCGGCCAGGAGGCTGCGACCTTACTTCCAGGCGCACTCAATTCGGGTAGTGACCGACCATCCCCTCCGCAACATCTTTGAGGGGGTGGAGCATTCAGGTAGGCTGGATAAGTGGTCGGTGGAACTGAGCGTGTTCGATGTCTCCTTCGTTCCGCGTCTCTCGATCAAGGCTCAAGCTATGGTCGTTTTCTTGGCCGACTACGTGGTCGAAGTAGCGGAGGAAGAGCTCACCCGCCCGACTCCTTGGAAAGTGAGGGTGGACGGAGCCTCAGGGAGGCATTCCCTTGGAGTGGGGGTGATCCTAGAAAGCCCTCAAGGAACCCGAATCGAGCAGACTGTGGTGGTACACTTTGCCATTACCAACAACCAGGCCGAGTACGAGGCCGTGATAGCAGGGCTTCGCCTGGCCAGGGAGCTTGGGGTGTCGGATGTGGAGGTCCTCACTGGCTCCATGGTAGTAGCTTCCCAAATCAACGGGGAGTTCGAGGCAAGGGAGCCCGCCCTGCGATCATACTTGGCCAAGGTAAAGGGGGTCATTGGCACTTTTCAAACTTTCACCTTCCGACACGTGCCCAGGGAAGAGAATGAACAAGCCGATCAGCTAGCAAAGCATGGTCCCCAGGTGGGGGGCACCATCACCGACCTGTTCCGCCCCTCCATTGAAGAAGGGGAGCTCAAGGAAATCGATCAGCAAGCTTCATGGATGGATCCAGTCGTGGTCTTCCTCTCCACAGGAGAGTGTCCGGAGGGGGTAGATAAGAAGAAACTGAGGCACAAGTCAGCCTATTACCTCCTCCATGACGGGCAGCTATACCGGAAGACCCTCTCAGGGATGCTAGCCCGCTGCGTGACCGAGGGAGAAGCGCAAATGATCTTGGAGGAAGACCACTCCGGGGAATGTGGGAGTCACTCCGGGAGTCGGACCCTGGAGGGGAGGATAGTCAAGCAAGGGTATTTCTGGCCCACCCTGGGCCGAGACGCCGCTGAGTTCGCAAGAAGATGTCATAAGTGCCAGCTATTTGCCCGTCTCCAGCTGCAACCAGCCCAGCGACTCAGAAGTATCACGGCCCCATGGCCTTTCGCAATTTGGGGAATGGATTTGGTTGGGCCGTTCCCCCAGGCCAGCGGCCAGAGAAGGTTCCTCTTAGTGATGATTGACTACTTCTCAAAGTGGATGGAGGTGAAGGTGTTGGCCAAGGTGACCTCCCAGGTGATCAGGAATTTTGTTTGGGGGGAGATCATCTGTCGCCATGGGCTGCCCCAGGCCATCGTCACGGACAACGTGCCCCAATTCGCCAGTGCCGAGTTCACCAGCTTCTGCGAACAGCTTGGAATCGATCTCAGGTTCGCCTCGGTCCATCACCCCAGGAGTAACGGGCAGGTGGAGCCCGCAAACAAGATCATCGTCAACCTCCTCAAAAAGAAGGTGGAGAACTTGAAAGGGAACTGGGTGGAGCAGCTTCCTGCGGTTCTTTGGGCCCTAAGGACCACCGCCAACACAGCTACGGGAGAGACCCCCTTCAAACTCTCCCACGGGTGCGAGGCAGTGCTCCCCATAGAATTCGAAGTCCAAACACCGCGAGTCGTGGCAGCAAAAGAAGGCCATGAGGAATGACAAGCAGAGAATGAAGAGGAACTGAGGCTTTCCCTCGACATGGTGGAAGAGGTAAGAGACCTTTCCGCTATCCGGCAGGAGGAGGTGAAAAGAAGAATGGCCAAGTACTTTGACAAGCATGTCAGGGTCAAGCAGTTCGTGGAGGGGGACTTTGTGCTGAAGAAAGTAGATGCGGCAGGGAGGTCAGCATCCGTAAGGAAGCTCAATCCCAGCTGGGAGGGACCATTCATTGTAAAGGTAGCCTTGGGGTCAGGGGGCTATCGACTCCAAAATGTAGAGGGCGAGACCCTGAGTCTCACCTGGAGTGGGGACGACCTCAAACGATTTTTCCCCTGAAACATGTAGGTAGCACTTTGATTATAATAAATTCCTTCAAACTCTCTAATATTATCGTAACTAGCCTGCATGGTGGAATGTGACGTATTTTGGACCCCGAGCAGATCCCGCTGCCAGGCTCTCACCTAGCTGGCAGGGCTGGAAGTCACTCGGTGTCATCCTTAGCCTCGAGTAAATCCCGCTGTCAGGCTCTCACTTGGCTGACAGGGCTGGAAGTCACTCGATGATGTTTATAGTGGACCCCGAGCAGATCCCGCTGCCAGGCTCTCACCTAGCTGGCAGGGCTGGAAGTCACTCGGTGTCATCCTTAGCCTCGAGCAGATCCCGCTGTTAGGCTCTCACCTAGCTGACAGGGCTGGAAGTCACTCGATGGTGTTTATAGTGGACCCCGAGCAGATCCCGCTGCCAGACTCTCACCTAGCTGACAGGGCTGGAAGTAACTCGGTGTCATCCTTAGCCTCGAGCAGATCCCGCTGTCAGGCTCTCACCTGGCGGACAGGGCTGGAAGTCACTCGATGGTATTTATAGTGGACCCCAAGCAGATCCCGCTGCCAGGCTCTCACCTAGCTGGCAGGGCTAGAAGTCACTCGGTGTCATGCTTAGCCTCGAGCAGATCCCGCTGTCAGGCTCTCACCTAGCTGACAGGACTGGAAGTCACTCGATGGTGTTTATAGTCGACCCCGAGCAGATCCCGCTGCCAGGCTCTCACCTAGCTGGCAGGGCTAGAAGTCACTCGGTGTCATCCTTAGCCTCGAGCAGATCCCGCTGTCAGGCTCTCACCTAGCTGACAGGGCTGGAAGTCACTCGATGGTGTTTATAGTGGACCCCGAGCAGATCCCGCTGCCAGGCTCTCACCTAGCTGGCAGGGCTGGAAGTCACTCGGTGTCATCCTTAGCCTCGAGCAGATCCCGCTGTCAGGCTCTCACTTAGCTGACAGGGCTGGAAGTCACTCGATGGTAGTAGTAGTGGACCCCGAGCAGATCCTGCTGTCAGGCTCTCACCTAGCTGGCAGGGCTGGAAGTCACTCGGTGTCATCCTTAGCCTCGAGCAGATCCCGCTGTCAGGCTCTCACCTAGCTGACAGGGCTGGAAGTCACTCGATGGTGTTAGTAGTGGACCCCGAGCAGATCCCGCTGCCAGGCTCTCACCTAGCTGGCAGGGCTGGAAGTCACTCGGTGTCATCCTTAGCCTCGAGCAGATCCCGCTGTCAGGCTCTCACCTAGCTGGCAGGGCTGGAAGTCACTCGATGGTGTTAGTAGTGGACCCCGAGCAGATCCCGCTGCCAGGCTCTCACTTAGCTGGAAGGGCTGGAAGTCACTCGGTGTCATCCTTAGCCTCGAGCAGATCCCGCTGTCAGGCTCTCACCTAGCTGACAGGGCCAGAGGTCACTCGATGGTGTCGGCCTCGAAGTCGTCAGGTATGGGTCAAGGTCTCAGTGTCAGGGAGCAAAGGAAAAATAGGGTTCTGTCAGGGCGAGCTCGGGCTCGGCAAGCCCAGCTCGACAGGATCTAGCAAGCAAGCCAGGCTGGGGGACTCGGCATGAGCGAGTGTGCACCCGCCAACCTCGGCTCGGCATCAGCGAGTGGGATGCGAGCCCGGGGCTCACCAAAGGCGAGCAAACAGAACCGGGGCACCTCGCCCCCTTTGGCCATTGGACTTGGAGAAATTTTCTCCCGTTTTCGGGCTCAACCTGGATGGCTCGCGTGCGAGTTAGGGTAGCGTGACAAGGGCGGAGAGCAACTCGCCCCCGAATCGCTGGGGGGTCGGCGAACACTCAAAACGCGTCCACTCGCAGGCGCGCTCTCATAACCGCTCTACTCGCGGAACCTGTCTCGGCGAAGTCGCGAGGAGAAGCACTCACATAAATTCAGAGCACAACAAGCATAGTAAAGAAAGGAAAGGAAGTGAAACCGGTATGATCAAAAAACTTTCATTATATGCAAAAAATAGTTACATGGGGGGCTCGCCTCGGCGAGTGAACAAAGAAAAAGGAAAAAAGAAAACAAAAGTACCAGCTACCCTCAGGCCTCGCCCCCTCCGCCGGATTGATCCCCTCCGTCACCCGAAGGATCCTGGAAGCTCTTCCCGAACATAGCGTCCAGGCTGTCTTCCTTCTCGCTGGGCGTCGTCGCCGGAAACAAGCTCGGCATCAGGTCCCGAGCCGAGATCCCCTCGCACACCTCCACCAGCACCGCAGAATCTTTCATCATCTGGAGGGTGCACTCGGCGGCTTGGATGGAGTTGATCCGCAGTCTCTCGGCGAGGTCGGCCTCGCCAAAGATCCGCGGGCTTTTGTAGGGGAGGGTAGGATCGATGTCGTGAGGCGGGAAGAAGATCTCGGCCTGGCGGCGCACCTCACCAAGGAGGTGCTGGTTCTCCCCCTTCAGCTTTGTGTTCGCGCCCTCCAGCTCGGCAAGGCGTGCACGCAGCCGGCCGATCTCGTCCCCCTGCTCAGTGTTGCGAGCCTGGAGCTCCCCTGCAGCGTCGGCATCTGCTGCCAGTAGTGCGCGCAGCTGACTGGCCTCCTCCCCCAGCTCAGTGTTGCGAGCCTGAAGCTCGCCCGCCGCCTTGGCATCCTGGAAAAGAGTCCATTTAGCAGCGGCACAAAAATTTTCTAAGTAAAAGAGAGGAGCAGCGCTTGGTGCTTACCAACCCGCCGGCGGCTTAGGCGAGTAGACCCTCCGCTATGCCGAGCCGCCTCGCCTGGTCGGTGACCTTGTCCTTGGCGAGGTCGCGAGCCTGCTCAGCCCTTTCGAGTTGGTGGCTGAGGGCGAAGCTGCGGCGCGCCAGAATGTGGTGCAGCTCCAGGGTCCGCAGGTGGGACTGCAGACCCTCATGGCCGAGCTGCCAGAGGGTCGTCTTCTTGTAGGCCTCGGCATCCTCCCGACCATATAGGCCGAAGCCGAGGGCGTAGGCGTGACCAGTGGCAGGCTCGCAGTCGTGCCAGGAGGGATGAAGAGTGGAGACGGAGACTCGATGAGCGAGCTTGTCCCACTGCAGCATGGGCTCGCCCGCCGAATCCTTCCAGCGCGCGCCGAAGTTGAAGAGGGGATGTTGCTTCGGCGGCGCACGCTCGCGGGCAGTCCTCTTCGCCGCTGGAGGAGGAGTGATCGCCGCCGTGGAAGAGGGGCCCTCGCCACTTTTCCGCCCCTTGCTGGTTATCTCCTTCAGCGGGCTCTCCGGCGACGCGTCAGGAGGGGTCGCCGACGAACTGATGTACTTGGGGCTAGGCTATTGTTGTTGCCCCCGCGGAGCCATAAGGGCCCTCCGCATCTTCTTTATCTGACGGTGGCCGGATGGCGGGTTCGACCCCGCGCCCTCAGGATGCCTCTTGCTGGAAGAGGGCTACGAGAGGGCCGTCTCATCTCGGCAGGCCAACGCCGCCGCCCTCTCGCGAGCAAGAGGGTCGGTGTGGAGCCCCGGATCCGCGAACGGCGGTTTCACGGGGATTATTCGCTCCCCTGTAGGAAAACACTTAAAAGAGTTAGGAATTCAGAGGTGATGTGCCGAGTTCGGCGTACAGACGAGCTTGGCAAGATAAGAAGGGAAGCATACCTTCGCCGGGCAGAACGGGGGGGGGGGGGGGGGGGGGGGGGGAGCGCGTCGAGGCCCCTCCGCAGGAAGGCGACCTCGAAATCTTTGTGGAGGAAGAATTTGTGAAGCTCGTCGTCGTTGCCGGACACGGCCGGCGGGCGGTACACCTCCTCGCCTTTTTTTTGCGGCGAGTAGGGGATGTTGCCGAGATCGCCCTTGATAAAGGCGATCTTGGTCATCCAGGTATGGTGCTTGTTCGCGATCTCACGAACTTTGATCAAGGAGCAGCCAAAGTAGGCGACCCCGTCCGGCGTCGCCTTGTAGGAGAAGAGCTTCCTGAACACCGTCAGGTTGAACTCGATCTTCTCCCGCCGGAGGTAGCTCGCGAACGCCACCATCATCGCGATGGCGTTGGAGTTCAGCTGCGCGGGGACGGCCCCGTAGTACTTCAAGATCTGCCGGATCTCCGGCCACAAGGGAAGGCGCAGCCCCACCTCGAAGTGCGAGATGGGGAAGGCGAGCTCATCTTCGTAAAAGGTGTTGATGGCCTCGCCCGTCCTCGGCCTGCGCGCCTCGAAACCCGGCAGCACGCGCTCCGCCACGAATTCAGCGAGCTCCTCCTCGCTGGTGTGCCCCTCGAAGAAGCAGTAGTTCGTGAAGTGCTGCGCGCACTTGGAGCGGCCATCGGCATCTGGGTTGGTCTTGCCCATATTCGCGAGAAAAAAGCACTACGCGAGCAGAGAAAAAGGAGAACACAGAGAAAGGGAAGCAAAGCAGTAAAGGCACAATACGGGGGGTAGGTGAGAGCCGGGGGGGGGGGGGGGGGGGGGGCTATTTATAGGAAATAAAATCTGAAGCAGGCTGTCCAATTAGCGCAGCTCGCCGCCCCAGCTCGCCACCCCAGCTCGCTACCCCAGCTCGCCGACTTCCAGCGCATCCCATCCAAGGCTTAGTAACACATTGCATCATTTTATTTAGCATGATCAAGAATATTCCAAGATTAATTTTTATTACAGAAATAGAAGTTCGGGGTTTAAAGGAGCAGGGCGCGCGAGCAGGGGGGATCGGGATGCGAGTGCCGGTCGGCTCGGAAAAGGAGCCTGCTGACTTACCTACCCCGGCCTCGCGACCCCCTCCCCCCAGGCTGTCGCACGCGGAGCAGCTCGCAGATCCTTCCGGAATTCCTCGGCGCAACCGAGAGGCCGTCGTCTATCTCGTCCAGGAGCCGGGAAGGGGACATCAGCTCGCCAGCTTGGCCGCGGCGGACCTCGTCAGCAAGACGTGCGTAGTCGCGCTGCAGCGTCTCGTTGACCCCCTGCACCTCGCGCAGTCCGCACACCAGCTTTTTGAGGAGCTTGACCTCTCTCCTCATCAGCTCGCCTTGATCCACATCAGGACCCAGGTAAGAGTTTAGCGAGCTCGGAGAGGGGAGGGGAGAGTAGTGGGCTGCCCGCGAGGATTCCTCGGCAGCCGATTGACTGGGAAGAGCTGTAAAGGCAGGTATCAGCGAAGAGAGCGAAGACTTATGAAGCACAAGGTCAAGCAAGGCTAACCTGAGGAGCTCGGCGGTTCAAAGGACATGCGAGGAGGAATGAACCTCAGATCCTTCCCGCGACCTGGGCCGCGAGCCCCCGGCGAGATGAGCTCGAACCCCGGGGTGGGAATGTTCCCCAAACCCTCCCCCGCGGCCGCGTCAATTTGGCAAGGAGGGGGGAACCCGCAGGAGAATTCGGCCTCTGCGAGCTCACAGGCAGGATACTGAAGAGAAGCGGCGGATCCCGGGGATGGCTGTCCGGTGCCGATAATCGCGAGGTGGTGAGCGTAACCTCGCCTCGCGGCGCGGGGCCCCACGGCACGTCGCCCTCACCATCTGGTTGGCCGTCTAGGTCGTCGCCGACCACGACGATCTCCCTATCCTTATCCAGAATGGTTCGGGTGGAAGAGCCAGTCTCGCAAGCCAGGGTGGTCCTCAGGTCGTGGAAAATGGGCTCGGCCGCTTCAAGGAACGACTTTGACTTCTTGGAACTGGGCTCGGCAGGATCGGTTTGGGGAGCTTTCGCAGGGACCGCTGTCAGAGCGACAACGTGAGCCGCGGAGGCCTGGCGAGCTCGGTCTATGCGCTCTTAAATCTCCTTAGGAAGAGGCATCTTGGCAAAGCAGCAGGAAGAATGGCAAGAGCCAGGCAGCTGGGCAGGTGCACATATATATAGCCGCAGGTGGCCCCCACCAGAAGATTCCCTCCAACTCGCCAACCAGTGCTCGCCGCACACTTGGGGTTGGATGTTTCTTTCCGATCTTTCACAAGCTCGAAAAGAGCGGGGATTGTGTACAACCCCGTGTCCGGCGAGCAAGGTCACCAAGGAATAGGCAAATCGGGCTAAGGACCATAGGCGAGCTCGTCCGCAAAGGGGGCGAGCCCGAGCTCGGCATCCGTCGACCAGAGATCGATGATCGGCGACCCCGAGCTCGGCATTCGCCGAGCGACACACAACTCGCGTCCTCGCAGTGGAGCTCGGCAACGGTAGGTGAGCAGTACACGCCGAGGTGGCCAGAACTCCCCAGCTCGCCCGGATGTGTGAGGTATTTTTTACTGTTTTGCCCCTGCTGGTCTGCCCATAGCCCTTCAAAATAGCGGAGTTTAGGTGTTGGCAGACCCAGCCAAGGGTTTTCTGGTAATTTCAGCTCAGTTCTTTTGGTTATTGGCAGTCCAGATTTCAAAAGCTATAAATAGGACCCAAGGGGTACCCCAGAAAGCAGGTTCTTCCCTGTGCTCTCCTGCCCCAATTTTCGAGTGCTTTCTGAGGGTACCTTAGCTCGGCTTCTGGCTAAGTAGGGGAAGCGCTCTAAGATCTTCCGGGTTTGTGGTGGGACCTCCCTGCCGAGCCCTTGGGTCTGTTTCTCCTTGTCCCCTTTGTTGTTTCTCTTGCAGGAGCAAAGTAGGCACGAGACCACCCCTTCCCCAAGGGTCGAACTCCACAGGAGGCCGGATTCCGGTTTCAACAGGTTCGCCGGTACACCAAGAATGTGCCCTGAGTGCACGGATCGTCAGGCCACATACCTGATGATTATGATTGAATGTATGTGTGTGAGAGCACATTGTATGATATATATACATGCTTGTGAAATGCTATACTTGCAGGGAAGAATACCTCTGCCCCGCAACAAGGGGTAGGGTCATTATAAGTTGGTCAGCTGAATGCTGACCGTTGCTTATTTGCCACCGTTGGGTGGAATGTCCCCATGCATGTGTTGGAGAGCTGGGAGGGACACATAAGGGCTGAAGTCTCTGCTGTATTTGTTGTTGCTGTTGCTGCTTGCCCTCGAAGGCTAAACTTTTAAATGTTATATTTTATTTATACGTGGCCGACCTGCATGCCAATGTTGAGGCCACTGTGTGAAAGCCCTATAAGGCCATAAGGCCAACTGTTTGTATTTGTAAAACACATTCATATGTGATATATAAAATGGGAAGCTTTTATATGTCGGACATTCAGGTGTGGAGTTCAAGTGTTAGTGTTAGGATAACACTAGAATGCAATGTGTTAGGGTGCGCTGCGCTACTCTGGTATCACTTCGTAACTTCACCACCTATTTTGTGGTATATGCTGTGGGGCCCCGGCCGGACCTTCTAGTATATTCTATGTGAACCGATGGGGTTGTTACATTTTTGGTTTCAGCTGTCTCGGTCTTTCCCTCTCGAATTTGTGGTCGACTTCTTTTGTGCGGTGGCACGCACGTGTCTGTGCAAACCACATTAACACGAATGAACTCCTGAAGGTCCACTTTAGGAATGTAAATACATGTGTTTGGGGAACCTGTGTGTTCCTCATATTGCTTTTGACAATATGTTTGTTGCTTACATGTGTATTTTACGACTGTAGGCGACGGGCGTGACTGCATGGCAGCCGAGACCCCAACACTCGATGGGAAGCATGACGTCAATGATGGTACCAATATCTCCTCCATCGATCGAGACAGCTCGACTGAATGCTGATGTGGTTTTTGCAAGGCTTAAGGCTAGTTGTGTCGACACTCGAGTCTTTGGTCGACAAAAGTGGTCGACAGAGGGAACACGCCAATGACACGGGCGTGTACCATCCGACACGGGCGAGTCGGAGTGCGTGTTCCCCTTTGGATGACAAAAGTTGCTCGACGAGTGTCGAGTGCAAGTACACGCCCCGTGACATGGCGTGTCTGGGCCACCACGGGCGTGTCTTGGCCAACACGAGCGTGTACCCTAGCCGTGTCCTGTTTCGGGATAACGCGGTTTGTGCACCGCTTAATGTACACGGCCTGTGACACGGGCGTGTCGGACCCGAGAAGTGATTTTTAGGCTTTTTCGTGGCCGTCCATTTGCTTCAGCTGGAATCTAACAACTGAGAGTCCTCCCAGCTTCCTTAAGGCCGAAAACTGAGAACAAATTCTCATTATATTATGGCCTTCATCTTTCTAAAAGCTTAGAGAGAGAAAGAGAGAGGAAGAAGGAGGAAGAGGAAGAGGGGCTGATCTCTAGTGTAGCTTGAGAGTGTCAAGCTGAGATCCGAGGCCATCTTTGCGGAGGAAAAGCTGTTGCGGTTCTTTCTAGCCAGCTAGGAGCTCATGGCACCGGAGCGGTCTTCAAGGGTAACGACCTTTCTTCCTATCCATGTGAAGGCTTCCTTTTGGCTTATGCATATGATTCCCCCACCAAAGGGTGGCTGAATATGGGAGTCTTTGGGTTGATTCATGGAATCCCCAATCAATTGGGCATGTATATCCGGAAATGGAGTACGGAATAGGCATACTGTGTGAAGCCCATCTGGACAGGTTGGTCTGGATTGGTGATGTTGCATACGAACTGGACAAGACTCCGTGATAAATATGTAGGGTAAGGAGTCAACGAGTTATACTGTGAACGGTAGTAGCAGGAAGTACTGGAGTGGTAGTCCAGGAAAATATTCATGTTATGCTTGTGCTATTGGGTTCTACCTTTGAAGCGAGTAGCAGGAAGTACTGGCGTAGTAAGCCAGGAAAGACCCCTGACATTTGTTATATTGCGGTGTGGTACCTGTGAAAGGGAGTAACAGGAAGTACTGGTGTGCCCAGGAAAGACCCGCCGATGTTGTGATGTAAAATGGGTGTAAGATAACACCCAGGCTTTAATGCCAGAACAGGAATGGTGAAACCGACCCGCTCCTTTTCTTTAGATGCAAGTACGTTGTGCTCGATGATGGCAAGGTGATTTGAGCAACGGGGGGTGGATGATCTGACCTGCATTATGTCCGTCCGACGTGAGACCTGAAAGTGCGGTCTATTTGAGCGTATAACGAGAGTCTTAGGCCTACGCGCCCTGGCACAATAGGGGGCTACAGGCCAATCCCAAACCATTAAGACTAGAACTCAGGCTGATGTCATGGATTAAATGCTCAAGTGAGTTGTCGTTGGGCTGCGACCCATAGACGGTGGTGGGAAACAGGTTTGCTGGTACACCAAGAATATGCCTTGAGTGCACGGATCATCAGGTCACATGGCTGACGGTTGTGATGGAATGTATGTGTGTGAGAGCACATTATATGATATATATACATGCTTGTGAAATGCTATGCCTGCAGGGAAGAAGAACGCTGCCCCGCAACAAGGGGTAGGGTCGTTATAAGTTGGTCAGCTGAATACTGAACGTTGCCTGTTTGCCACCGTAGGGTGGAATGTCCCCATACAGGTGTTAGAGAGCCGGGCGGGACGCATAAGGGCTGAAGTCCCTGCTGCATTTGTTGTTGTTGCTACTGCTAGCCCTCGAAGGCTAAACTTTTAGATGTTGTATTTTATTTATACGTGGCCGACCTGCGTGCCAATGTTGAGGCCACTGTGTGAAAGCACTGTAAGGCTATAAGGCCAACTGTTTGTATTTGTAAAACACATTCCTATGTGATATATAAAATGTGGAGCTTTTATATGTCGTACATTAAGATGTGGAGTTCAAGTGTTAGTGTTAGGCTTCCACTAGAATACAATGTGTTAGGGTGCGCTGCGCTACTCTGGTATCACTCCGTAACTTCATCGCCTTTTTTGTGGTATATGTTGTGGGGCCCCGGCTGAACCTTCTAGTATATACTATATGAACAGATGGGGTTGTTAAATTTTGCATGGAATTCCTCTAACTCCAGATCTTCCAAATTGGATGAGGTACTCTAAGAATGAGCTGAAAAATAGGAAGAAGATGAGAAGATATTCTTCCCGTCCAAAGTCTTGGAGAGGACCTCCTCCTCCTACTCCTCCAGCAACAGGAGGTGTTTACTCTTCTCAAAAGCCTTCTTCTCATCATCATTTAAGATCTTATCTGGGCAGGAAGGATAAACCTACCAGGTCTAATTCTCATAGTAGCTAGCAATAACATACAAATCAAAGCATCAAGAAGCTGTAGTTCCTAGAACCACCTCTTTGAAGATTATTGGTTCTCAAGACCTGACAATGAGTAAAAGGGAATCTGAAGATCCAAACAGAAAGCTGACTTTCACCAAATCATCTTCAGATTCTCCATCAGCAACTCCTCAGAAAGATTCTTAATCTTGTTATAAGTTTTAAACTCTGTTTTTGTTTTTTTATATTCTCAAAGAACTTTCTTTATATCTGCTGAATATTTTATAATTCTGTTTGATTAATTTTGCTTTGTGTTTTTCTATTTTTGATAGTGTTCTCACTGATTTGGGCTAGGATCACTATTAATTGTTTAGGATGATTAGTGTGACCCAATTTGTATAGTTCCAGGTCATAGGTTATTTTTCCAGGGTTGCTTCCTCAGAAGATTTCCAGAGAAATGTAGTTCGATGAATGCAAGATTCTGTTCGACGAAAGCTGAGCTCAGGTCAACGAACGCCGAGCTAAGTTCGACGAACTTAGAGTTCTAACTTTGAGCTTAGCTCTACGAATTATAGTTCCATTATACGAATGCTGATCATATCTCAGCAGCTCAGCTCAACGAACTCCAGGCTCCATTCGATGAACTCCAAGCCCAGTTCGACAATCTCCACATGTAGTTCGACGAATCTCTTGCATTGTTCTTTATTCAGGCAGTTTTATAATTAGAAGCAGAATGATTTTAAAACGCTTAATTATTATCAGTCACACTCTGATATTTAATGCTAAACATTCTTAATGAATATAGCCGTTTTAAGGCAGCATTAAATATGGATTTATCACAGAGTTTAAATCTAATTAATCTCGAGGGCAGTTACAATTCTCAGAGATGTTTTAGGCATTATAGAATGGATGTAATTAAAATATTTGAATTCTCCTCAGGCATTCTATATATAATTTCAGAAGATTGCCGCTAAAGGGTTAATAAACAGATCAATATAGATCAACACATATTCATCAGATTTTCTGCTTCAGTCTCTGCAAGTACAAAGTCTTCATCAGTCAAATACAAGAAGGCGTACACCCTGAAGAAAAGCATCCTCTCCTTATCACAAATCTCTACTCAAATCAGGAGGGGATTTTTTGCTTCAACATCATCCACTAAAGTCTTCTCAGAGATAGTTGACAGAGAAGACAACATCAACTTCTTATAGTTTATTTCTTAAACTGTGTATACAACTATAACTCCCTTCAAAAGTTAAACCTCTTGGTTCATAAGCCACCTAATCAAAAGACTTAGCTTAGTTTTTGGGCACCTGATCAAAATCTCAATGGGTTGCTAGATCTCCCTTAGAAAATAGATCTTCTGGTGGCAGGGCACCTGATCAAAAACCTATAGCGGATTCCTACCAGGGTTGTAGAAGAGTAGACGTACCCAGATTTGTTGGGGAACTACTATAAAATTCCTTGTGTCGTCTGTGTTTGTTTTCCTTTTTAATCTTGTGCTGTGGATTTTATTTATCTATATATATATCACCTATTTTCTAAATAGCTCTTAAATAAAATCAAAGTTTTTAATATACACAATTCACCCCCTCTAGTGTAAAGTAGATCTATCCCTTCACTTTCAGATTGGTGCTCAGAGGTGGCTACCAAACCCTAGGAGTGAATTCGTTCTATCTCAATTCGTATCTCTCTGGAAATCAGAAATCGTGATGCCTTTATAGGTCAATTAAATATAGGCTACTGCTGGCGGTAAAACTAGTGCCCGGAGGTAGGTCTTCCTGCATTGATGTGACAGCTGTTAGCCATATTTGGAAAAATAATTTCGTGAATATTATCTTTGGCTTTTTTGTGCTAGCGTGGAGCAGTAAGAAGTTATCACCTGGCAGTACTCCAGTAATCTCGATGAATCCGACTCGACGAGCTTTGAGTGAACTAGCGCTGCGGGTACTGGGCTAGAGCTGCGTAGTAGCTACCAGAGCGCCTGTTCAGATTAATTCCAGAAGCAAGCATGGGAGGTAGAGCTAGAGCCATGTGGTAGGAACTAGAGCACTCATTCGGGTTAAAACCAGGCTAGCGCTCGTTGGTAGCGTGCTAGCGCGCGATGGTAGGTCAAAGAAGTTTAGTTCTTTGCTTCGCTTGAACCTGTAAAATGCGCACTATACCAAACACAAGATGTGATCAAATATAATATGGGAATTGATATTATCAAACTAAGGATTCGTGAACTGTCGGCTCCAACAAAATCTCCCATTTGATAATATCAAATTCCATTCAAGAGATATAAAAGCTGAGATGCATGGTACAGTGCAAAAAATAAGCTTTAACTAGTTATGTTTTAGGTTAACTGGTAATTGTCCCTACGCGCGCGCTCTCCTATATACGTGCTCTACTTGCTCCCCCTATCTACGTGCACACAATTCAATAAGCTCCCATATATATTATCGGGTTTCAGGTTAACTTGTATCTCCCCCTACACGCTCACTCCACCTATATACTTGCTCTACTCTCTCCCCATATCTACGTGCACACAGTTAAACAAGCTCCCCTATATGTGATCTACCTAGCTTAATACTCATGAATATTCTACTCTCCCCCTTTTGATATTATCGAAAGGAGTGGGCTAGATTGAAAACCAACTATACGCATGTATGAAGAATATTGCAGTCAAATATAACCGTGATAATGATCAAACAATGCACGTGATAAAGTAAATCTTGAAGCAAACACAATACGGGTGACCAAACATAAATCAGAGAATATAAAGTGTATGGGTCACATATACGAGCGAAGTACACAAAACAAACAAAATGAGATTTCAGAGAAGGAAAAACAATGGACAACTGTAACGCACCTAGCCGATCCAACGTGACAGCGTCACGGCTCGGCTCTAGGCGACTCTACCAGGCTGCAACTCAATTGGTGATGAGATGTGAAGGAACTTCATAGTTAAGCATGCTTGAGAGAGAGTAGTACTGGGATGGGTGACCTCCTGGGAAGTCCCCGTACGGCCCAACTTAATTGTTGAGTTCCCTCATCATAGGGAGGTTGTGGCCACCAACAACTTGCCTATGGAGGGAGAGGGGTTGGGGTGCTTGGGATGTAGCTCGGTAGCTTCGGCTAGAGCAGAGCCGTGATGCTGTCACGTTGGATCGGCTAGGGGCATTACAATAAAAAGAGCACTTTTTATTGTAACGCCCCTAGCTGATACAACGTGACAGCGTCACGGCTCCGCTCTAGGCGACGCTACCAGACTGCAGACCAAGAACCCCAACATCTCTCCCTCCACGGGCGGGTTGTTGGTTGCCACAGCCTCCCTTTAATGAGTGAAATTCTCCTGTTAAGCGGACAACACAGGGAGTTCCCAGGAGGTCACCCATCCCAGGACTTCTCCAACCCGAGCACGCTTAACTATGAAGTTCTTTCAACTCTCATCACCAGTTGAGCTGCAGCTCAATTGGTGAAGAGAGTGAAGGAACTCCATAGTTAAGCGTGCTTGGGAAAGAGTAGTACTGGGATGGGTGACCTCCTGGAAAGTCCCCGTAAGGCCCAACTTAACTGTCGAGTTCGCTCATTATAGGGAGGCTGTAACCACCAACAACTCGCCGGTGGGCTGGAGGGGGGTTGGGGTGCTTCATCTGTAGCCCGGTAGCGTCGCCTAGAGCGGAGCCGTGATACCTTCACGTTGGACGGATGAACGGATGCCGTTCTTTTCTATCCCGGGTTAATTATTAATAATGATTTAATGAACAGTAAAATTTGTGTCACATATTTACAGTGTTCTTTCATGTTAAAAATAGGTCTCTTAAATGCAATGTTAGAACCAGCCATCAACATGAAAGTTGTAGGCCTTGGTCTTACCTTTGTTTTGCAACCCTAAACTTGAGATTTGGAGTAGTAGAGCTCCTTGTAGGGCCATTCTACCATGGCTGGTCCTAGGCTAGGGCAAATCTTCAAATGTGTGCCCAGGCCAAACTATAAGTCCTCATGACCTGAGATTTTGGTCATGCATGTGACAAAGTCATACCTGGACACTGACCAAAAATTGGAATTTTTGGAAAAATAGTTTCTATAGTATTTGGTAAAATATACTTATTTAAATTAATTGAATAATTGGAGAAATACAACTCCAAATGACCCCAAATTTTGGTGGCATGTCCAGTGCGTCAATTAGACCATGGTAGAAATTTCATTCTCAGTTGATCCATGCATGTTGGTTAATCCCACTTGCATGAGAAAGGTAGGTTTATGTTTGGGGTGCATATAGTAAAATTTAGCAAAATGAGAAATTCAGCACCTTTAGGACATTGCATGATCATGAAACTCTGAATAAAAGTTTTTAGGGCTGAAATATACCTCCCACAGGAATAATGGGATTTTTGGGATAAAAAATCCCATTAAATGGAATTTTCGAAAATTAGGCCATTTAGGAATAAAAATTTGAAACCAAGGCTAATGATGATATTAAATTTTAAAATTTTACCACAAGCTTAAATGGCTAATAGATTATCTCTGGCAAAATATATGGGGCTGTTGGATAATTTTATCTTGAAATTTAGGTAGAATTATCACTTTTCCCATTATGTAAATTAATTAAAATAAACAAAATTTTTTGTTGGAATAATATGGAAAATTTTGCAGTGGCTTATACATATGATATACTCCTTTGGTAGTTTTATGAGAATTTTTGGAAGTTTCAGTATAATGAAAACCCCAAAAATGGCATTTTAGTAATAATGGTACTTTGGATATTTGTTAGGTCAAATTACTGTTTAGGACTTTATAATTTTGTATTTAGTTTTATTTTGTAATTATGAATCTCGAGTAATTTTACATAAATTTTTGGTGGTAGATATACTATACTTCATTTGGAAAGTGGGAAAATTGAGATTTTGTTGTTAAATGAAAATTAAATTGAAATTACAGGGGAAAATGGGGAAATATGGTGGGCAGCCATATTTTACTTCTTAGAACATCTGATAAATTCCTTAAGTAGAATGAATAAATATAAGTAGTACATCATATGCAATGTGACATAGGTCACAGAATTAAAGGAATTAATTTAAGCCCTTAATTACTTAGAAAAATGGTGAAGTCTTAAATGGTCAACGTCATACACCATAACGCACAGGTCTGAGGATCGAAACCTCGCTTTGATACCAGTTTGTGAGACCCCTCCGCTTACATAGGAGTTAACCCGGTCTTATGCCAAGTACCGCCGTGTTGCGGTGTCGGCTAACCCGTGTGTTAGTGCCACCGTAAGACGGCGGTTATGGGTATAAGACCGGGTTAACACCTAGGTATAAGACCGGGTTAACACCTAGGTAAGGGGAGGGGTCTCATCACCAGTTGAGCTGCAACTCAATTGGTGATGAGAAGTGAAGGAACTCTATAGTTAAGCGTGCTTGTGCGAGAGTAGTACTGGGATGGGCGACCTCCTGGGAAGTCCCCGTACGGCCCAGCTTAACTGTCGAGTTCACTCATCAAAGGGAGGTTGTGGCTACCAACAACCCGCCGGTGGGCTGGAGAGGGGTTGGGGTGCTTGGGCTGCAGCCCGGTAGCATCGCCTAGAGCGGAGCCGTGATACTGTCACGTTGGATCGGCTAGGGGCGTTACAATAAAAAGTGCAGCTCAATTAGTGATGAGAAGTGAAGGAACTCCATAGTTAAGCGTGCTTGGGCGAGAGTAGTACTGGGATGGGTGACCTCCTGGGAATTCCCCGTACGGCCCAACTTAACTGTCGAGTTCACCCATCAAAGGGAGGCTGTGGCCACCAACAACCCGCCAGTGGGCTGAAGAGTGGTTGGGGTGTTTGGGCTGCAGCCCGGTAGCGCTCCTAGAGCGAAGCCGTGATACAGTCACGTTGGATCGGCTAGGGGCATTACAACAACACAGATGAAACTAAGTACACAATAATTTGAAGTACAACGCTGAGAGGTTCATAGAGTTAACACATTGGAACATTGTAACATTGTAACAGTTAAGAATAGAAATCGTGTACTACTAGCTATGTACTGTAGACATATAATGCAGTTTCAGTGCAATTCTTATGCACTGAAGCATTAGATAGAGCAATGACATGTGCACGTATAACATCAAAAAAAACATCAAGTAGAACAAACATTTTGTACATATTTTATCTCAGTAATTCAATATGCTATCACGAGAGAAATAAAGTGAAGAATCACGTCACGTTATATCTACTTCATACTAAGACTAGAGCAATGGGCACTAAGCTTAAGGTTTAGTCTTTGAACAAGATCAAAATGATTCTCTTAACCAAGGTGCTCACCCTCATAATGCTCATAAAGACTTATCTGGAGGAGTGAGTAGTGCTTGGGGGGGTGGGGTATCTTGACACAATAGTTGATATCATGCATTTTTTCATCATTTTTTTCTTTTGTACTATCATTATTATAGCATTCATTTCAAGGAGCCCGAATCAATTGAAATACCCACATAGATAGATGCACTTTAACTTGTATACACAAGACATGATCACAAAAGATTTGACCCAAAGTTCTAACCCTTATATAAGAGCATGCACAATATGACATTGATTGTTCAAGTCATTCCTAACGTGTTAGACACAATATCACAAGTTATAACATGTAACAATAGAATTTCTACATGAGTGCTTTGTCTTGGGATGTGTGACCAGTGTGAAGTCATTACTCTACATAAATCCTCACACATACCTAGAAGGAAATTCAACATACACTACCATGTCTATTCGCACTCAGTAGCTAAGCACCTATAGATTTTACACATCATGACAAACATAGACAATGTTCACAGAGATTAACGATCGTAAATCAAACATTGTACATAATCATAATGTACTAGGTTCTAGTCATGTGTGTCCTAAAAATGAACAATCTATAATTTTTTGATTTTCTAAAGAAAGACATTGAAACAAAAAAACAAATAAAAAGAATGTTTAGGATTTTTGTGAGATTTTCTTTTTTTTAAAAAAAAAGTAAAAACAGAACAAAAATAGAAGCACACAAAACAAATCAAATCAAAACAGTAGATGATTCAGCACGATCAAGTAGTGAGATCCAACACACCCAGTTCTAATCGGAGTAATGAAGAGCGTGAGTCGGGGGAGGGGTTTTGTGAAGATGTCAGCTAATTGTGTTGGAGTTACCATTGTGATCTAGAAGTGGTCAAACATGTAATCTCACTGCCAATGCGATATGAGCCTGCAGGGTCGCACATAAGAGATGTGGAGAAGTTGAATGATCGACTGTGTTGGTAAAGGTTACCAATCACCGACCTGAATGAGGTTATAGGCAAAGTGTTGCCTTAAAGGATCGTCGGGTTGGGCAAATGTTTCCTTGAAGGATTGGTAAGAATCGTCAACCCAAGTTCGGCGTGAGTCGACGAGTGTCGTTAACCCAAGTTCGACGAGTATCGTCGACCGCGGCTCGACGATCGACGAGAATCGTCGAGTATCGTCGATCGCGGGTCGACGGTCGACGAGTATGGTCCACCCATGTTCGGCGAGAATCGTCGAGTATTGTGCTCTGATTCTCGCCGATCCTAGGTGATACTCGCCGACTGATTCTCGCCGATTCTTGGTGATACTCGCCGACTGATTCTCGCCGAATCTGCTAGGTGATTCTCGCCGATTCTCGCCGATTCTCGCCGACTGATACTCGCCGATTCTGGAACCCTAATTTTCTTGGTGGTCTGCGGATAGTGATATTCCTAAGACTATTTATGCCTTTGGTATAAAAAGGACACTTAGGTTTTTCGGGAAGTTAGATCTGCGCGTGCTAATCGAATCGAAGCCGACGGAAGTGTTCCGACGTTCGTTCGCTCCGCCGATCCCGAATCTCGCCGACGGAAGGGTTCCGCCGCCGTGCTCGCTCCGTCGACCTCCTCCTCTCCGGCGATCGTCGCTGGTGTTGCTCTTCTTGGCGCGGGCCTAGCAGTCCGTGGAGAAGCAAGGTGCGGTCTTTCTCCTCCCCGATTTTCCGTGCGACGGAAAGATCGGTGTTCTCCCACTCGTGTGGATTTCCGCAGAGACGTGGATATCATTCCACGTAGAACTCGCCACCAGCAAAAAAAGAGAGCTTGGAGCATCTCCGTTGAGTTGTGACTCAACGCCACCGAGGTAATTTTTGCCTAGTTGTATGTTAACTTTTTGATTCAACTACCATGGCCCAATCCCATCTCTTTTGGGTTTTCTTGATGTTATATTCTTCCGCTGCGTGCACAAGCGTTGTGCCATCCTCATAGAGAAACCCAACAGTGGTATCAGAGGCAGGTTGCGGCCATGATTGTTGTATTGGAAGTTTTGTCATTCCAGTGCGTGTAAACCTTGGGATTTAGAAGTGTTCTAAATGTCTAGATTTAGTCTTATACCCCGCCAAGAACTTCTGGAATTTCGTGGAAATTTCTAATTGTTAGAAATTGTAGTCTCCTTAGAAGTAACCATCCCTCGAGTTTGTTTTGGATTTTGAATCCAATATAGATAGATGAGCTTGTCTACTGCTTTAAGTTGAGTTGTCTTTGCTTTTGTCCAATGCATGTAAATCTGAGGATTTGGAAGTTTCCGGATGTTCAGATTTAGCCCTTCCTTCTATCAAATGTTGATGGTGTCAGGTTGTGCACATAAGGGATGCATGTAGTTTTAGAAAAATTATTTTTCTTTGGATGTGCACATTGATCAAATGTTGATCATGGTTAACTGTTAACCCATAATCAAAATCCCTTCATCAAATATTAAGTGTTTGGATGCCTTCCGATGGATGACACTCTTCCTGCCTCGATCGATGAAGTGTGGGCTTGCCAAAGCAAGGTGCATTAATCTATCTTGGTAAGGGTGCGAGCGGATAATTGTGATATCCCACTGTCGACATCGGGTCCAGCTTAACTAGGTGACCTCAAAGGTTGAGTGCCTAGAGGCATAGGGTTGGCATGCACCATATGATGAATGCGAGTAAGGAGTTATTCACCAACCATACAAGAATTGCATGAGGATGCAATTGGCAAGCGTTGCCTACCTAAATAACCGCATCGTGAGAGGAAAGCCAAAGCTGACTCATTGTGTTGGTGAAATACGGATCTTGTCCACTAAGAGAGTAGCTCGCATGAACTCTCCGAATTGTTAGTGAGGGCTATCATTTCGAATAAAATAGTGGGAGTGTTTTAATTGAAGTCCAAATTAAAATAAATTGTATTTGAAATTTTGGTACTGATTTTATTCTGCATAAATTCTTGTAGAATTTCATGGCAAGTGTTTCACACTCCACGTTGTCTCTGAGAGCCATCCTTGAGAAGGATAAGCTCAGTGGGACTAATTACATGGACTGGTACAGGAACCTGAGAATTGTTCTCAGGCAAGAGCGAAAGCTCTGTCTTGGAAGAAGAAGCCCCCGAGGTGCCGACCGGGAACTCTTCCCGTGCTGAGAAGGATGCTTATAAGAAGTATAATGATGATGCTTTAGATGTCAAATGCCTTATGCTTGCCACTATGAACTCTGAGCTTCAGAAGCAATATGAGAACATGGGGTGCAAGGAGATTGACGAGCATCTCAAGAAAATGTTTCAAGGGCAGGCTCGTCAAGAGAGGTTCGACGTCACAAAAGTGTTGTTTCAGTGCAATATGGGAGTTCGAGACTCAGTAGGGACTCACGTACTCAAGACGATTGGGTATATAGAGAACCTTGAAAGGCTGGGTTTTCCTCTTGGTCAAGAGTTGGCCACAGATCTGATCCTGCAATCGTTGCCGGACAGTTATGAGCAGTTCGTGTTGAACTACAACATGAATGAAATAGACAAGACACTGCCCGAACTCCTAGGCATGTTGAGAACTGCCGAAATCAATATGAAGAAGACCAAGCCTGCCAGCCCTATACTGATGGTGTATAAGGGCAAGGGCAAGGCCAAGGGCTCTAAGAAGACGAAGGTGGGACCTAAGTCATATCTTGAGCCCAAGTCTTCTGCACCGATGAAAAAGAAAAGCACGGTGAAGGAAGGGAAATGCCACCACTGTGGCAAGGCTGGTCATTTGAGGAGGAACTGTCCTTCGTACATTGAAGGTCTGCAGAAATTGAAGGGAGGTATGACTTCCGCTTCAAATGTTTACGTTATAGAGATAAACCTTTCTGCTCCTTCATCTTGGGTATTGGATACTGGATGTGGTTCTCACATTTGTACAAATGTGCAGGAACTGGGAAGGAGAAGATTACTGAGTAAAGGGGAGGTGGACCTCCGCGTCGACAATGGAGCAAGAGTTGCTGCTGTAGCCGTAGGGGTTTACCGTCTTTCTTTGCCCAGTGGGCTTGTAATAGAACTAGATAATTGTTATTTTGTTCCGGCCATAACTAGAAACATTATATCTATTTCATGTTTGGACATGATTGGATTTTCTTTTATAATTAAGAACAACTGTTGTTCTATATTTAAGAATGATGTTTGTTATGATGTAGCCCAATTGTTTAATGGTCTTTATGTTTTGAACTTAGACCATCTGATCTATAATGTAGAAAATAATAAAAGACTAAGAACAAATGACTCGAACCCTACATTTCTCTGGCATTGTCGTTTGGGCCATATCAACGAGAAGCGCATATCCAAACTCCATAGAGATGGACTTTTGGACTCATTTGATTATGAATCATTTGAGCGATGCGTATCTTGTTTGTTAGGCAAAATGACTAAAGCTCCTTTCACTGGTTATACTGAGAGGGCTGAGGATCTCTTGGGTGTTGTACATAGTGATGTATGCGGACCAATGAGTTCCATGGCTAGAGGTGGGTATTTCTACTTTGTTACATTTACTGATGATTTCTGTAGATACGGATATGTGTATCTTATAAAGTGCAAATCCGAGACCTTTGAAAGGTTCAAAGAGTTCAAGAATGAAGTAGAAAACCAGTTGGGTAAAAGGGTTAAAGCACTCCGATCTGATCGAGGTGGCGAATACCTGAGTCATGAGTTCCGTGATCATCTGAAAGAGTGTGGTATTGTATCACAGCTCACTCCACCTAGAACACCACAACATAATGGTGTATATGAGAGGAGAAATCGTACTCTGTTAGACATGGTACATTCGATGATGAGTCATGCAGACTTGCCTGTTTCCTTTTGGGGTTTTGCTTTAGAGACTGCAGCAATGACATTGAATCGCGCTCCAACGAAAACGGTTCTGAATACACCATATGAAATATGGACTGGGAAGCGTCCTAGTATGTCGTTCATTAAAATTTGGGGCTGTGAGGCATACGTGAAACGTCAATTGCCTGACAAGCTGGAACCCAAATCGGATAAATGTTGTCTAGTGGGATATCCTAAGGAAACAAAAGGGTATTACTTTTACCTACCTTCTGAGGGCAAAGTGTTTGTCGCAAGGACCGGTGTCTTCTTGGAGAAAGAGTTCTTATCAAGAAAGACTGAAAAGGTAGAGCTTGAAGAAGTTCAAGAACCACATGTAGTGAATGAACCGGAATTGGATTCTGAGACAGGACTACAAGATGTTGTAGCTAGAGAACCTGCTCAAGGAACACAAGTCCTACGTAGATCTGGTAGACCGAGGTTTGAGCCTGAGAGATATGGATTTCTCGTATCTCAAATAGGTAATGCGTTGCTTATGGATCATGATGATGAACCAGGAACCTACCAAGAGGCTACGAATGGACCGGACTCCGACAAATGGCTTGAGGCTATGAAATCCGAAATGGACTCCATGTATGCAAACCAAGTTTGGAACTTGGTGGAACCACCTGAAGGGGTACGACCCATAGGGTGCAAGTGGGTCTTCAAGAAGAAGACCGACATGGATGGGAATGTACAGACATTCAAAGGGCGACTGGTGGCTAAGGGTTTCAAGCAAATTCATGGTATTGACTATGATGAGACCTTTTCCCCTGTTGCCATGGTAAAGTCCATAAGGATATTGCTTGCTATTGCTGCGTATTATGACTACGAGATCTGGCAGATGGATGTCAAAACGGCTTTCCTTAATGGAAACCTCCTTGAGGAAGTGTATATGACACAACCCGAGGGTTTTGTATCCACAGATGAAGCCACTAAAGTATGCAAGCTGAATAAGTCCATCTATGGACTAAAACAGGCCTCTCGAAGTTGGAATCTTCGTTTTGATGAGAAAATCAAAGAGTTTGGTTTCATCAAGAATGAAGATGAGCCTTGTGTTTACAAGCGAATCAGTGGGAGCATTGTTGTCTTCCTGATATTGTATGTAGATGACATACTGTTGATTGGGAATGACATTCCTACCCTGAAAGTTGTTAAGAACAACCTAGGGAACTGCTTTTCAATGAAGGATTTGGGTGAAGCGACTTATATACTCGGTATTAAGATCTATAGAGATAGATCGAAGAAGTTGCTGGGTTTGACCCAGAGTACGTACATCGAAAAGGTGTTGAAGCGGTTCAACATGCTTGAGTCCAAGAAAGGATTTTTACCCATGTCTCATGGTGTGAATCTCTCTAGGGACCAGTGTCCAAAGTCTTGTGAAGATAAGGACCGCATGAAGTTGATTCCATATGCTTCGGCAATTGGATCAATCATGTACGCGATGTTATGTACTCGACCCGACGTCTCCTTTGCTTTGAGTAAGACTAGCAGGTATCAGTCAGACCCCGGTAAGTGTCACTGGATTGCAGTCAAGAATATCCTGAAGTACTTTAGAAGGACTAAGGATGTGTTCTTGGTGTATGGTGGAGAGGAAGAGCTCGTTGTAAGTGGTTATACGGATGCTAGCTTCCAAACTGATAGAGACGACTCCAAGTCTCAGTCAGGTTTTGTGTTTTGCCTGAATGGAGGAGCTGTGAGCTGGAAGAGTTCCAAGCAAGAAACAGTTGCTGATTCTACAATAGAGGCCGAGTATATCGCCGCAGCTAATGCGGCGAAGGAGGCTGTATGGATTAGGAAATTCATCGGCGAGCTTGATGTAGTTCCTAACATTGTTGGTCCCGTAGTTCTCTACTGTGATAACAATGGTGCAATTACACAATCTAAGGAACCTAGATCCCATCAGCGCTCCAAGCATATACTTTGGCGGTTTCATCTTATTCGTGAGATTGTCGAACGAGGAGATGTGAACATTTGCAGAGTGGTGACTGAGGAGAATATTGCGGATCCACTGACAAAGCCTCTCACGCAGAGAAAGCATGATGGTCATACTAGATCGATGGGTATACGATACCTAAATGATCAACTCTAGTGAGAATCTTGTGGATTGCATGTAAACATGTATTTTGTTGGCCATTTGTTCATATGATGAACAGTGTACCTAGTTTTTCTCTTACAATTAATGGAAATTTCTTTTATTATGAGTTTTTCTATATGATAGTTAAATGTTAACATAATAGATACCCTTAGAATGTTCGCTTCCATGAGATATCAAGTACGTGACTTGAATGTGAGAGCCTATGATTTATTTGAAGCTTCATTCTTAAAAGGTCCCTGGTCGAGTATCATCATAGAAGCTAAGGGTGATGATGGTACATGAAGGCTAGCACGTGCGTTGACTGATGACCAGTTCTCACAGGTCATGATATTGTGATATCAAGTCATCACGTGGGTACTTGTTAGTGAACAAGTTATACTGGACAGACCCAACCTGAGACTACTCTGTGGATTGTCATCCAATCGTGTCACGAGTAGGTCTCAATTGACAATGGTGTTGTGGTCCTTTAACCTGAAGTCACAGCATTCATCAAGTGAGGAAGAGCGTGCTTTGATGCCATCTAAAGTCTTCCTTGAGAAAGGTTGATGATAAGGGTGGTTGTTGGGCATGTTACGAATCATTTGGGTGTTTGTGTGTGAGCAAATATGGGATTTGTCCTCCTGTATGACAGGAGTTGCATCCATGGGCCCCTTGATGGAACTGGACTGAGAAATGCATGGCCATGCTTGGTTGAGTCAATATGTGATATTGGACTCACCATTATCTGGAAGTCCGTCCTGGATCAAGAAACTTGGATTGAGCTATTACGAGGGTGACACGGTCCATGCCTCTAGTTCTTTCCGGATGTAAGGGACAAAAGGACAAAGACAACGTTGATACGTTGGTCATAAAGGCTTATGAGTTATAAACTCTTATTGCTTGGGGAGCAATGATGCATTGCTAGATGCCGCTCATTGTTTGTGAGGTTTTTGCTTTGATACTTTCAAGATCAAGTGGGAGTCTGTTGGAGTTACCATTGTGATCTAGAAGTGGTCAAACATGTAATCTCACTGCCAACGCGATATGAGCCTGCAGGGTCGCACATAAGAGATGTGGAGAAGTTGAATGATCGACTGTGTTGGTAAAGGTTACCAATCACCGACCTGAATGAGGTTATAGGCAAAGTGTTGCCTTAAAGGATCGTCGGGTTGGGCAAATGTTGCCTTGAAGGATTGGTAAAAATCGTCAACCCAAGTTCGGTGTGAGTCGACGAGTGTCGTTAACCCAAGTTCGACGAGTATCGTCGACCGCGGCTCGACGATCGACGAGAATCGTCGAGTATTGTCGACCGCGGGTCGACGGTCGACGAGTATGGTCCACCCATGTTCGGCGAGAATCGTCGAGTATTGTGCACTGATTCTCGCCGATCCTAGGTGATACTCGCCGACTGATTCTCACCGATTCTTGGTGATACTAGCCGACTGATTCTCGCCGAATCTGCTAGGTGATTCTCGTCGATTCTCGCCAATTCTCGCCGACTGATACTCGCCGATTCTGGAACCCTAATTTTCTTGGTGGTCTGCGTATAGTGATATTCCTAAGACTATTTATGCCTTTGGTATAAAAGGACACTTAGGTTTTTCGGGAAGTTAGATCTGCGTGTGCTAATCGAATCGAAGCCGACGGAAGTGTTCCGACGTTCGTTCGCTCCGCCGATCCCGAATCTCGCCGACGGAAGGGTTCCGTCGCCGTGCTCGCTCCGTCGACCTCCTCCTCTCCAGCGATCATCGCTGGTGTTGCTCTTCCTGGCGCGGGCCTAGGAGTCCGTGGAGAAGCAAGGTGCGGTCTTTCTCCTCCCCGATTTTCCGTGCGACGGAAAGATCGGTGTTCTCCCGCTCGTGTAGATTTCCGCAGAGACGTGGATATCATTCCACGTAGAACTCGCCACCAGCAAAAACAGGAAGCTTGGAGCATCTCCATTGAGTTGTGACTCAACGCCACCGAGGTAATTTTTGCCTAGTTGTATGTTAACTTCTTGATTCAACTACCATGGCCCGATCCCATCTCTTTTGGGTTTTCTTGATGTTTTTTTCTTCCGCTGCGTGCACAAGCGTTGTGCCATCCTCATAGAGAAACCCAACAAATTGATCATCAGTTTTGATGAAGCTCAATCTCACGTTCTCTTTCTTAATGTGGTACCCATATGAAGTTATGACGAACGTCAATATGTTTGGAACGTGAGTGATGTACTGGATTATTTTTCAAGTCTATGGCACTCTTGTTGTCGCACCTAAGGTTAACGTTCTTAAACTTTATATAAAAATCATCTAATATTTGTGACATCCAAAGTGCTTGTGCACAACAAATTTCTAAGGCAATATACTCGGCTTCAGTAGTGGAAATGGCAACTGAGTTTTGTTTTCTACTTGGCCAAGAAACTAATGCCAAACTTAGAAAGTGACAGGTACCACTTGTGCTCTTACGATCTAGTGAGCATCCAGCGTAATCAGAGTCGAAATGCCCGTTGATCATGAAGTCGGTGGTGTGTGGATACCAGGGACCAAGATTTTGGGTGCGTCAAATTTTCCTAAATGATACTTAGTGTTTAGAATGAAACACAGGCAACCAAAGACTCTAAAATACGATACAGAGGGCTTCTTATCGAAATATACCACATACAGAGTTCGCTTAAGAATGGGTCGAAGTATGATCCGGTTCATCACAGAGCTTGTTGTGTTAACCGCTTCAGCCCAAAAATATCGAGGCAAGCCGAACTCAACAAGCATTGTGTGTGCTAGTTATTAAAGTGCATGGTTCTTTCTTTCTACTACCACGTTCTGTTGTGGTGTGCATGGGGTGGAGAATTCGTAAATTTGTTGTTGTCCCCGAATGTCACCATGCCACCTTCTTTTTTTCAGGCTAAGGAACTTGTCTTTATCTCCTTTCATGAGCTTGGAACACCCAAAGTCCAAGTACGACATGTTCAACTTGTCCTCAGCCTGCCAACACACCTAAAAGAAGATGAGGGTAAAGATCTAGTTATCCAAGTTGTCCCACCCATATGATAGGTAGAATACTTTGGTAGCCAGTCTTACATAGTTTTCTTGGCACTTTTCCTCAGACACGAGCCGAATGTGTGACAAACTTTTGATAGTTTGCACACAAGGTATAAGTAGTGGATGCTACCTTTTTTGTGTTCCTAGCGCTCATGCTGGAGAATTGGGATAGGCTTTCAGAAATATTAATCTTATTTTGTGATTTTTCATGAAAAATTTTAGGCTTAGCAGGAAATCGGTCACCGCTCGGTGGTAGCGTTGAACTTACGTACCCTAGTCCAAACTTTCTAGATCTGTGACACTATGCTCCCAGCAGCATATCAAGAGATTTTTTCCCTATTCCAAATTTCTGGAAAATACAGTTAAGATCATGGATTCTCGCCTTTAGGGAGGTGTTTTCATTAACTAGCATTACACACCGATTGACGAATTATTTTTTACCCTCTTCAATTTTAGTAAGAGATATTTGAAGTCTTTTCTCCAAGACACTCCTTTCATTAACAAGATAGATCATTTTAAACGATGCCTTGGAGAGACATACTTCTAGCTCTTCGAACGTTGCCATCGAGTGAGGACACTCTAGGCACTCGATCTTCTCTTTGCTGCATTTTATTAATTCACTCTTTATACTTTCTAAGTCCTTTTTAATTTTCTTGTTTTCATTTCTAATGGCCTTTTTCTCAAGTATAATACTGTCTTGCTTTGTATATAGATGTTCATAAATTTCAAGAAGTACATTATAAGAGGGTGGAGTTACCTCATGTTGCTCTGGACACTGGACTCATCTTCTGACTCATCCTGATTCCTTCCCATGAGGCACATATTTGCTTCGTCTTCACTGCTTGAGTCAAAAGAGCTTGACTCGTCAGATCCGTCCTCGTCCCATGTTAACACCTTCAACATCTTCTTCTTTCCCTTGTGCCGGCTATGTTTCTACTTTTCTTCCTTATGGAGCCTTGGACATTCCCTCTTGATGTGTCTAAGCATGTGATAGTGGTAGCTCTTGGGTAGAGACTTCTCGTCATCGCTCTCCGTCTTCTTTGACAATTTGTTCCACCTCTTTGTTTCTTCAATGCCTTTCTTCAGAAATTTCTTAATCTTTCCCTTCCTCTTAGGATTCTTCAAGAACCTCCTGAACTCTTGGATATAGAGGTTTTCTTTAACGTCGTTCTCAGATTCTTCAGCAGCCTTCCTATCCCTAGCAGCCTTCAGTGCCAGCCCCTTCTTCTTTATCTCCCTGGGTTATTCCTCAGCTTGTATCTTTAATTCGAGCTCATGTGTCTTCAGGTTTCCAATGAGGCTCTCTATCTGCATGGTGCTAATATCATGTTATTCAGCAATAGCAGTCACCTTCAGGTTGAAACATGGAGGCAAAGATTGCTGGATCTTCTTCATTAGATCTCCATTTGAGTACATTTTCCTGATAGATCTTGAGGCTTTGACAATCTTGGTGAAGCAAGCATACATGCGGTCCACCTCCTCGTCGATCTCCGTCCAGAATTGTTCATATTCAGATTCAAGTAGAAACAATTTCAACTACTTCACTTGCGAGGTACCTTCGTGAGTAAGCTCAAATAAACGTCATATATCATACGCAGTTTCACAGTTATAGATTCTATTAAATTCAGTTTTGTCCAATGCACAAAATAAAGAGTTCATGGCTTTTACATTGCTCATACATCTCATCTTATCATCGTCATCCCATTTATCCTACGGTTTGATTAGTACGGTGTCACCTACAGTGATAGTGGGTGCAGTGTACTTCGTTTCGATCATGGCCCACACGCCCATATTTTGTGTCATCAAAAATATTTTCATTCACATTCTCCAGTGAATGTTGTCACTCCCCATGAACAGTGGAAGACTACTCACACCTTGTCCCTCAATGAAGGCGTGAACCGTATTGGCAATCTTAATTCAGGATTTTAAGCCATTTTTGAAGTAACCTGCTCTGATACCACTTGTTGGATCATGTGTCCAACCTTAGAGGGGTGGGCGGGTGAACATTGTTTTATGCATTAATTAAAATTTCGAAATATTTAGGTCCAGGAAAGCTAGTTCTGGAAGCTATCGTGGGGAGCAAGCTTGCTAACCCGCGGCGGTAGGTTACAAACCTCATTTTCCTGGGCAAAATTCTCTTTGGAGAAATGCATCCCTTTTAGAGATCCACCAGAGAACAACTAGGACGTTATAAGCAGAAAATAAGAACACACATAATTTTATTCAATTAAAATCAAAAAGTGTTTTTACAATTACAAAACTTTGATCTCTGTGATGCCTGATATTGGAGGTGGTTAAACTCAAATCTCTTTTGGTTTTCTATACCGCCCCACTACCCGGATCGGTTGGCTCTCTTCTTTTCCCTCCAAGAAAGGTCTTCGAGCCGACTCTTCACCTTCACACAAGGAAGTGTCTTAGAGCTCCCGCTATATCCCCCGATCTAGAAGTCCATTCCCTGGGATGATTTCTCACAGAATCCTCGCCGGAATCCGAAGACCCTCACCGGTCAATTTTCCTCACCACAGGAACAGATAAAAAGAGAAAAGTGCAAAAGTATAAAGAATATTAAAGATTGAATCTCCCTCAAGACGATTCCTCCATTGAGCGATCCGTGACCTGTGCAAGCGATCTTTGTTTGGTTGCAACTGATCAACTCCACGTAATCGTTGAAGTCCTTGTCTCGCCGAAGATCTTCGTGCGTTAATGGGAGGGAGGCAGTTTTCTCTTACTTCGACGGAGACGGAAGAAGGGTGCTCAGAGGCGGCTACCAAACCCTAGGAGTGAATTTGTTCTGTCTCAATTCGTCTCTTAACAGAAATCAGAAAATGAGATGCCTTTTACATGTCCTTTAAAAATAGGCTACTGCCGGCGGTAAGACTAGCATCCGGCGGTAGGACTAGTACATGACAGTAGGTCTTCCCGCGTTGACGTAATAACTATTATGCATATTTGGAAATAATATTCCGAGAATATTATTTTCCACTTTTTCGTGCTAGCGTGGAGCAGTAAGAAGTTATTTCCTGGCAGTACTCCAGTCGTCTCGATGAATCCAACTCGACGAGTATTGGGTGAACTAGCAATGCGTGGTAGAGGTTAGTGCTGTACGGTAGCTACCAGAGCTCCTGTTCAGATTAATTCCTTAAGCTAGCACAGGCAGTAGATCTAGAGCCATACGATAGGAACTAGAGCGCTCATTCGGGTTAAAACCAGCCTAGCGCTCGGTGGTAGCACGCTAGCTCATGCCTGTAGGTCACAGAAGTTGAGTTCTCTTCTGTAACGCCCCGAAACTCAAAAGAGCGACGGGAGGCGTTCCGGGCCAAATTTGGAATTTGGCAGGAGGTACACGGCCTGGGACACAGCGTGTCCCAGGGCGTGTCGTGTTGGGTTCGACGATCGTCGAGCAGCAAACACGGCCTTGGACACAGGCGTGTCCCAGGGCCTGTCGGGGTAGTTCAAAGTTGGCAAATCGATCAGGCAGAAATCTGGGTTCGACGATCGTCGAGCAGCGCTCAACCTTCTGGTATCAATTCTATGGTCGATGATCTGTCGTTAGTCTGCGGTCGATGATCGGGCCGTGGGTTCGACAATCGGGCCGTGGGTTCGACGATCGGGCTGTGGGTTCGACGATCGGGACAACGATCTCCGTTCGACAATTTGGCCAGAGTGCTCCGTTCGATGATCTAGCAGCGGTCGAAAATCTTGGTTCGATGATCGTCGAGCGCGGGGCAGATTGAGGTATGTTTGACTCGGTCGACGTGGAGTGTCGACGTAGGGGTTTTTGGCGAGAGTTGACTAAATGTTCTGACGCTATATTGACGCGGACGTGCCCTGCTCCTATTGGTGTACTGAGCGGTGCTTATCCACATTTGTCCAAGTCAGACCTGGATCGTATCCGTGCATCCCTTTTTGTGGGATCTGACGGCTGTGGTTATCCCGAAAGGGTTATACCCGAGAGAAGGGTTTCAAAGCCATTATTTTCTGTCGTAAGTTCTCTGTCTAAATTTTAGAGAGAGGGGAGAGCAAAAAAGGAAGAAGAATTCTAGATCCAATCTTTGGAGGAGTTTTAGAGCTCCAAATCGCGAGCCTACTTCGGATCTACGAAGGTAAGGATATTGCGATGCTTTTCATCTGCTTACATTTCTATGGCGCCAAGGAAGAACGCTAGGGTAACGATTCTCTACTTGTGTATGCGAAGCTCTCCTTTTTTTGCATAGGAAGCCTGCTCTCACGAGTTTGCGGTGAGTTGGAGGCGTTCCTTCGGGTAGATATGTGAAGTCCCCGTTGTGTAGAGTCCGTAAACGAGAACAGACATAGGCATGATGTGTGAAGCCTATCCGGACATGTTAGTCTGGATCGGTGATGTTGCATTGCATAAATGCTGGAGAAGACTCCATGCGAATGTTTGTTGTTGGGTACATTGGAAAATGTGTACCATATTTGAAGAAGCCTCACCTTACTCAATGATATGCATCAAGGTGTATTTGATGTTGTTTTGAGTTTATATGTGCAGGTTAAGAAAATACAAGAATGTAGGAAAAAGTTTCTAAGTCCATATGTCGACACCAGAAGAAGCTGTGTCGACACTTATGAAGGCTTGTGTCGACACAAGAGAAAAGTTGTGTCGACACTTGGAGTTAATTGTGTCGACATTTGGAAAGGCTGCGTCAACACCTGAAGCAACTGTGTCGACACACAAAAAAACTTAGTCGACATCAACTGTGTCAACATACAGAGGCAGTGACGACACACAGAAAAGCTTAGTCGACATCAACTTTGTCGACATACAGAGGCAGTGTCGACACACAGAAGACTTTGTCGACATCAACTGAGTCGACACACAGAGACAGTGTCGACACATAGGACTTTTGCCGAGACACAACAGAGTTTCAACAAAGTTAAAGAAAAGAAGTGATTGTATCGACACACAGAATCAGTGACGACACATTCTACAGATGTTGTGTCGAGAAATAGTGTCAACACCAAAGGAGCTTGTGTCGACACCACTAAGGCTTGTGTCGACACTTAGTCTACTTGTGTCGACACATGATGAAGTTCAGTCTCGACACTTTGCTTGACAGAGACAGAGTTTCAAGTAGTGACTGGATGACTTGATAGCTGCCATTACCAACCGGTCTACTGCAACTATCAGAGTTATCAGAAGTTTGTTAGAAACCCGATCTGCCGGTTACCATGGAGAAAGTCTATATAAAGGCATTTTTCCTTAGACAGAAAAGAGAGAGTCAGGAAAGAATATACACATACAGTTACACAAAAATAGAAGAAGATTTTCATCACAACATCTAAGAAGAAGTTAGAGAGAGAGAGAGCTCAATCTATTGAAGAGAATGAAGGGGCTTATATCAACAAGTCCCTGAAGTGCAGTTGCTGAACCAGGCTACCAAGAAGGATTCAAATTGAGATTTGAATATAAAGAAAGAAGCTGATTGAAGATCAACTTCACAGGAGTTCAACCCTTCTGAGTTCAGATTCAAGAAGCTTTGAAGAAAGCTAAGAGTGATTGTTCTCTGCCATCAGATTCTTCCAAGAACTGATCAAGAAGCCATCCTTTCTCTCTCTACTAGGGTGGTGGAATATTATAAACTTAAATCAATTTTCTGTAGGATCTTTATAAGATCTGAGTTGTAATCCTGTGTTTATAAAAGCTGAGTTGTAGGAGATTTAGATCTCTGAGTGGTAGGGCTGTGAGCCTGAGTTGTAGGAGATTGTGATCTCTGAGTTGTAGGCCTTGTTGAAGGCCGAGGTAGGGCAAATTGCCTGAGCTGTAGGAGTGTGTACTCACTCTGAGTTATAGGAGCCTTGTTTGGGTTTTGAACTACTGTAAGATCTGAGGATCTGAGGTGAAGAGAAAAAGTTAGGCCAAATCTAGCACACTGCTAGATATGCGAAGGGGGAAAGTGTATGTACCCAGACCTTGGGTAAACACTATAAAAACTATGTGCAATCTGTGATTTTGTGATTCTGTGAATTCTATATTGTGTTAGCTGTAGAATTAACTATTTCTGAGTAATTAACTGAATAGATATTCTGCCTTAAAAAGAAAAAGGAATTACACCTATTCACCCCCCTCTAGGTGTTTAGATACTAATTCTTTCAAGTGGTATCAAAGCGAGGTTCCTCAAAGTTAGACTTAACAGTCTGAGTGAGATCTGTAAGGCAGAATTAAGATCAAGAAAATGGGTTCAGGAGAAAACCATAAAGAACTTGGTGCAATGAAATTGCCTATTTGCAGAAAGGAAATATTTGGAATCTGGAAGGAAAGGGTCAGATTATTTATGGAGGCATCTGATCCTAGAATCTATATAACAGTTAAGGAAGGACCTTATTTTCCAATGAAGGTTTCTGTACTTGATGCCAATCAAAGAATTCCAAAGTTTTTTTTATAGATGACTAAGGATGAGATCATCTTGGCAATAATGGATAAAAGAGCCAAGAATATTATAGTAAGTGTCATTGATGATTCAACATTCCAGAATCTAATACACTGCAAAACCTCCAAGGAGATATGGGACACATTGATTGTCTACATGGAGGGTTTTGAAGAGGTTAGTCAAGATAGAAAATCTATGCTTAATCAAGAATATGAGAGTTTCAGACAAGCCAAGTCTGAAAGTATTACTGAATGTTACAAGAAGTTCTATAGGATAGTCAATGAACTAATGTCTTATGTAAGAGTTTTCAGTACTTATGAGTTAAATGATAAATTCCTTAGGTCTTTGACTAAGGATTGGGATACAAAAATCTGTGCCATAAGGGAAGTGGCCAGACTGGCTGAGATTTCTTCTCCAACACTGTTTGGAAAATTGCTGTCATATGAGATGCAGTTGTTAGCTAGAAAGGAGGAAGAGAAAATTACAAAGGGTGACTATAAAGAAAAGTCAGTGGCCTTCAAGGTAGAAGCCACAAGGAAAAATAGGAGAATGTCTCCATCTTTTCCTAAGAGAGATGGAGAAATTATCTCAGAAAATTCAGATAATCCCATTTCAGACAGCAACAATTCAGATAAAGACGTTGCAGCATTTACAAGGCAGTTCCAGAGATTCTTGAAGAAGAAACAGTGGAAATCTAAGCCTTCCACATTTCAGTCCAAGGATGATTATTATCAGAAGAGGAAATCATCCAGGAAGGATAGGAATAAGACAAAGCGTAGCAAGTCAACTACATGCAAGATTATATGCTATTGCTGCAACAAAGCTGGACATGTTGTGGCTGACTGTCCAGACAAGAGAAATGTGTCTGCTATTAGAAAGAAGTCTCAGTATAAGAGCAAGAAGGAGAAATCCTTGGTTGCTAAGAAAGAGAAAAGTTTGACAGATCAATCAACTTCAGAATCTGAATCTGAGGCTGAGGCATATATTGGTCTGTTTGCAGAAAAAGAGGATGAGTTCATGCAATTACTGGACTCTATCTATGAGCAGGAAGACCATCAGTGCAAAGGACTGATGGCTGTGTCTGAAGAAGACAAGTGCCAGTATCAGCCTGGCCCCAGCAAGGTAAAATGTGTATCTGTAGATTCTGATTACTTTACCGGGTCAGAATCAGATGCATCTCTATCAAGAGATGAAGATGGGTCCGATTCTGAAGGAGATATTCATCAGCTGATAGATGAATATGGAGATTTATTGCAGGCACTTAAGAGAACCAAAAACCTGGCCAAAAATCAGGCTAAGGAAATTGCAGCTCTTAAGTTGGCTGCATCTGATTCAGAGAAGCTGCTGGATCAAAAGATGAATGAGATTGCCAAATTGAAGAACATAAATGTTACTCAAATGGGAACAATCACTTTCAAAAATGATCAGACTAAAAGTCTGGAAAACAGACTTCAGAAAGAGAAGGAGATTGTGGCTAGTTTTTCCAAGCCAAAATCTGTATTACCCTTGATTGATGAGTTTGTGTCTCAAAAGGTAAGGCAGGATTAGGGTTTAAGAGAACTGTATGGACTGCTAAGTCCAATTCTAAAGGTAAAGCCCCAGCACAAAACAAAAGTCCTGCTGTAAACAATACAACTAAGATTATACCTAAAAAGAGGTATAATAAGTTTGAATGCTGGTGCTATGGCAAGATAGGCCACTATGCCTTAGACTGTTGGCACAATACCATTGTCAAGGAGAGTAGCAGTCTGCCTGTTAGAAAAGCTGCAGGCAGATTTGTTAAGTTTCAGACTAACTTGAACCAAGGACCCAAAAGTTATTTGGGTTCTAAGATTAAGTAATCTTTGTTGCAGGTGAGTCCAAGTTGCCATGCTCCTATATGGTACTTGGACAGTGGATGTTCCAGGCACATGGCTAGAACAAGGGGATTGCTGAAGGACTACTCACCTATGTTGAATGAGCCTAAAGTAATCTTTGGTGGTTCTGAAAAGGGAGTTATCAAAAGTTTTGGTAACATTTCTAACCACTCAATTACAATCACTCAAGTGGCCTATGAAAGGGTTTGAAACATAACCTAAAAAGCATAAGCCAGCTGAGTGACCTAGGATATGACATTTCATTTGTCAAGAATGGGTGTCATATCAAAAGGTCAAGTGATCAAAAAGTCATATTGACTGGATATAAGAAAATAAATGTATACCGCCTAAATTTTGTGTGTGAGAATAAGAATTCTCCTATCTGTCTTGTGGCTGATGAGAAAGTCTCTCATTGTGTTGGTACTCCAGTCGTCTCGATGAATCCAACTCGACGAGTGTTGAGTTAACTAGCAATGCGTGGTAGAGGCTAGTGCTGTACGGTAGCTACCAGAGCGCCTGTTCAGATTAATTCCTTAAGCTAGCACAGGCAGTAGAGCTAGAGCCATACGATAGGAACTAGAGCACTCATTCGGGTTGAAACCAGCCTAGCGCTCGGTGGTAGCACGCTAGCTCATGCCTGTAGGTCACAGAAGTTGAGTTCTCTTCTATAACGCCCCGAAACTCAAAAGAGCGACGGGAGGCGTTCCGGGCCAAATTTGGAATTTGGCAGGAGGTACACGGCCTGGGACACGGCTTGTCCCAGGGCGTGTCGTGTTGGGTTCGACGATCGTCGAGCAGCAAACATGGCCCTGGACACGGGCGTGTCCCAGGGCCTGTTGGGGTAGCTCAAAGTTGGCAAATCGATCAGGCAGAAATCTGGGTTCGACGATCGTCGAGCATCGCTCAACCTTCTGGTCTCAATTCTATGGTCGATGATCTGTCATTAGTCTGCGGTCGACGATCGGGCCGTGGGTTCGACGATCGGGCCATGGGTTCGACGATCAGGCTGTGGATTTGACGATCGGGACAACGATCTCCGTTCGACGATTTGGCTGCGTTCGACTATTTGGACAGAGTGCTCCGTTCGACGATCTGGCAGCGGTCGACGATCTTGGTTCGATGATCGTCGAGCGCGGGGCGGATTGAGTCATGTTTGACTCGGTCGACGCGGAGTGTCGATGCAGGGTTTTTTGGCGGGAGTTGACTAAATGTTCTGATGCTATATTGACACAGACGTGTCCTGCTCCTATTGGTGTACTGAGCGGTGCTTAGCCCCATTTGTCCAGGTCAGACCTGGATCGTATCCGTGCATCCCTTTTTGTGGGATCCGACGGCTGTGGTTATCCCGAAAGGGTTATACCCGAGAGAAGGGTTTAAAAGCCATTATTTTCTGTCGTAAGTTCTCTGTCTAAATTTTAGAGAGAGGGGAGAGCAAAGAAGGAAGAAGAAGTCTAGATCCAATCTTTGGAGGAGTTTTAGAGCTCCAAATCGCGGGCCTACTTCGGATCTACGAAGGTAAGGAGATTGCGGTGCATTTCATCCGCTTATATTTCCATGGCGCCAAGGAAGAACGCTAGGGTAACAATTCTCTACTTGAGTATGCGAAGCTCTCCTTTTTTTGCATAGGAAACCCGCTCTCACGAGTTTGCGGTGAGTTGGAGGCGTTCCTTCGGGTAGATACGTGAAGTCCCTGTTGTGTAGAGTCCGTAAACGAGAACAGACATAAGCATGATGTGTGTAGCCTATCCAGATATGTTGGTCTGGATCGGTGATGTTGCATTGCATAAATGCCGGAGAAGACTCCGTGCGAATGTTTGTTGTTGGGTACATTGGAAAATGTGTACCATATTTGAAGAAGCCTCACCTTACTCAATGATATGCATCAAGGTGTATTTGATGTTGTTTTGAGTTTATATGTGCAGGTTAAGAAAATACAAGAATGCAGGAAAACATTTCTAAGTCCATATGTCTACACCAGAAGAAGTTGTGTTGACACTTATGAAGGCTTGTGTCGACACTTGGAGTTAATTGTGTCAACACTTGGAAAGGCTGCATCAACACCTGAAGCAACTGTGTCGACACACAGAAAAACTTAGTCGACATCAACTGTGTGGACATACAGAGGCAGTGTCGACACACAAAAAAGCTTAGTCGACATCAAATGTGTCGACATACAGAGGTAGTGTCGACACACAAAAGACTTTGTCGACATCAACTGAGTCGACACACAGAGACAGTGTCGACACATAGGACTTTTGCCGAGACACAGCAGAGTTTCAACAAAGTTAAAGAAAAGAAGTGATTGTATCGACACACAGAATCAGTGACGACACATTCTACAGATGTTGTGTCGAGAAGTAGTGTCAACACCAAAGGAGCTATGTCGACACCACCAAGGCTTGTGTCGACACTTAGTCTACTTATGTCGACACATGATGAAGTTTAGTCTCGACACTTTACTGACAGAGACAGAGTTTCAAGAAGTGATTGGATGACTTGATAGCTGCCATTACCAACCGGTCTACTGCAACTATCAGAGTTGTCATAAGTTTGTTAGAAACCGGATCAGCCGGTTACCATGGAGAAAGTCTATATAAAGACATTTTTCCTTAGACAGAAAAGAGAGAGATAGGAAAGAATATACACATACAGTTACACAAAAATAGAAGAAGATTTTCATCAGAAGATCTAAGAAGAAGTTAGAGAGAGAGAGCTCCATCTATTGAATAGAAGGAAGGGGCTTATATCAACAAGTCCCTGAAGTGCAGTTGCTGAACCAGGCTGCCAAGAAGGATTCAAATTGAGATTTGAATATAAAGAAAGAAGCTGATTGAAGATCAACTTTACAGGAGCTCAACCCTACTGAGTTTAGATTCAAGAAGCTTTGAAGAAAGCTAAGAGTGGTTGTTCTCTGCCATCAGATTCTTCCAAGAACTGATCAAGAAGCCATCCTTTCTCTCTCTACTAGGGTGGTGGTATATTACAAACTTAAATCAATTTTCTGTAGGATCTTTATAAGATCTGAGTTGTAATCCTATGTTTATAAAAGCTGAGTTGTAGGAGATTTAGATCTCTGAGTGGTAGGGCTGTGATCCTGAGTTGTAGGAGATTGTGATCTCTGAGTTATAGGCCTTGTTGAAGGCTGAGGTAGGGAAAATTGCCTGAGCTATAGGAGTGTGGACTCACTATGAGTTATAGGATCCTTGTTTGGGTTCCGAGCTGCTGTAAGATCTGAGGATCTGAGGTGAAGAGAAAAAGTTAGGCTGAATCTAGCACACTACTAGATAGGCGAAGGGGAAAAGTGTATGTACCCAGACCTTGGGGAACCACTATAAAAACTATGTACAATCTGTGATTGTGTGATTCTGTGAATTCTGTGCTGTGTTAGCTGTAGAATTAACTGTTTATGAGTAATTAACTGAATAGATATTCTGCCTTAAAAAGAAAAAGGAATTACACCTATTCACCCCCCTCTAGGTGTTTAGATACTAATTCTTTCAAGTGGTATCAAAGCGAGGTTCCTCAAAGTTAGACTTAACAGTCTGAGTGAGATCTGTAAGGCAGAATTAAGATCAAGAAAATGGGTTCAGGAGAAAACCATAAAGAACTTGGTGCAATGAAATTGCCTATTTGCAGAAAGGAAATATTTGGAATCTGGAGGAAAGGGTCAGATTATTTATGGAGGCATCTGATCCTAGAATCTATATAACAGTTAATGAAGGACCTTATGTTCCAATAAAGGTTTCTGTAGTTGATGCCAATCAAAGAATTCCAAAGTATTTTTTATAGATGACTAAGGATGAGATCATCTTGGCAACAATGGATAAAAGAGCCAAGAATATTATAGTAAGTGCCATTGATAATTCAACATTCCAGAATCTAATACACTGCAAAACCTCCAAGGATATATGGGACACATTGATTGTCTACATGGAGGGTTTTGAAGAGGTTAGGCAAGATAGAAAATCTATGCTTAATCAAGAATATGAGAGTTTCAAACAAGCCAAGTCTGAAAGTATTACTGAATGTTACAAGAAGTTCTATAGGATAGTCAATGAACTAATGTCTTATGGAAGAGTTTTCAGTACTTATGAGTTAAATGATAAATTCCTTAGGTCTTTGACTAAGGATTGGTATACAAAAATCTGTGCCATAAGGGAAGTGGCTTGACTGGCTGAGATTTCTCCTCCAACACTGTTTGGAAAATTGCTGTCATATGAGATGCAACTGTTAGCTAGAAAGGAGGAAGAGAAAATTACAAAGGGTGACTATAAAGAAAAGTCAGTGGCCTTCAAGGTAGAAGCCACAAGTAAAAATAGGAGAATGTCTCCATCTTTTCCTAAGAGAGATGCAGAAATTATCTCAGAAAATTCAGATAATCCCATTTCATACAACAACAATTCAGATAAAGACGTTGCAGCATTTACGAGGCAGTTCCAGAGATTCTTGAAGAAGAAACAGTGGAAATCTAAGCCTTCCACATTTCAGTCCAAGGATGATTATTATCAGAAGATGAAATCATCCAGGAAGGATAGGAATTGGACAAAGCCTAGCAAGTCAACTACATGCAAGATTATATGCTATTGCTGCAACAAAGCTGGACATGTTGTGGCTGACTGTCCAGACAAGTGAAAGGTGTCTGCTATTAGAAAGAAGTCTCAGTACAAGAGCAAGAAGGAGAAATCCTTGGTTGCTAAGAAAGAGAAAAGTTTTACAGATCAATCAACTTCAGAATCTGAATCTAAGGCTGAGACATATATTGGTCTGTTTGCAGAAAAAGAGGATGAGTTCATGCAATTACTGGACTCTATCTATGAGCAGGAAGACCATCAGTGCAAAGGATTGATGGCTATGTCTGAAGAAGACAAGTGCCAGTATCAGCCTGGCCCCAGCAAGGTTAAATGTGTATCTGTAGATTCTGATTACTTCACAGAGTCAGAATCAGATGCATCTCTATCAAGAGATGAAGATGGGTCTGATTCTGAAGGAGATATTCATCAGCTGATAGATGAATATGGAGATTTATTGTAGGCACTTAAGAGAAGCAAAAACCTGGCCAAAAATCAGGCTAAGGAAATTGCAGCTCTTAAGTTGGCTCCATCTAATTCAGAGAAGCTGCTGGATCATAAGATGAATGAGATTGCCAAATTGAAGAACATAACTGTTATTCAAATGGGAACAATCACTTTCAAAAATGATCAGATTAAAAGTCTGGAAAACAGACTTCAGAAAGAGAAGGAGATTGTGGCTAGTTTTTCCAAGCCAAAATCTATATTACCCTTGATTGATGAGTTTGTGTCTCAAAAGGGTAAGACAGGATTAGGGTTTAAGAGAACTGCATGGACTGCTAAGTCCAATTCTAAAGGTAAAGCCCCAGCACAAAACAAAAGACCTGCTGTAAACAATACAACTAAGATTATACCTAAAAAGAGGTATAATAAATTTGAATGCAGGTGCTATGATAAGATAGGACACTATGCCTTAGACTATTGACACAATACCAGTGTCAAGGAGAGTAGCAGTCTGCCTGTTAGAAAAGCTGCAGGCAGATTTGATAAGTTTCAGACTAACTTGAACCAAGGACCCAAAAGTTATTTGGGTTCTAAGGTTAAGTAATCTTTGTTGCAGGTGAGTCCAAGTTATCATGCTCCTATATGGTACTTGGACAGTGGATGTTCCAGGTACATGGCTAGAATAAGGGGATTGCTGAAGGACTACTAAACTATGCTGAATGGGCCTAAAGTAATCTTTGGTGGTTCTGAAAAGGGAGTCATCAAAAGTTTTGGTAACATTTCTAACCACTCAATTACAATCACTCAAGTGGCCTATGTAAAGGGTTTGAAACATAACATAATAAGCATAAGCCAGCTGAGTGACCTAGGATATGACATTTCATTTGTCAAGAATGGGTGTCATATCAAAAGGTCAAGTGATCAAAAAGTCATATTGACTGAATATAGGAAAATAAATGTATACTACCTAAATTTTGTGTGTGAGAATAAGAATTCTCCTATCTGTCTTGTGGCTGATGAGAAAGTCTCTCATTGTGTCAAATGGCACAAGAGGCTATCCCATCTTAACTACAAGACAGTTGACCAACTCTTTAGTAAAGAGTTAGTGAAGAATGGTCCTCAAGTTAAGTGTTATAAGGATGAAATATGTTCAGCTTGTCAAAAAGGAAAGCAGAGTAGATCCTCCTTTCATAGCCTTGAAACCAAGGATTCAGTGAGGTGCTTGTACCTCTTGCATATGGAGTTATTTAGTCCTATGCCAGTTCAGAGCCTGGGTAGGAAGGTCTACACTTTTGTGGTTGTAGATGACTATTCTAGATTTTCATGGGTATTCTTTCTGAGACAGAAATCTGAAACCCCAAAGGTCTTCTACAATTTTGTCAAACAAATTCTGAATGAATTAGATAGTTCCGTGGTCAAAATCAGAAGTGACCATGGAACTGAATTCCAATCTAAAAGTATGACAAGGCTGTGTGAAGAATTTGGGATTCTTCCGGAATTCTCCTCACCTAGAACACCTCAGCAAAATGATATTGCTGAGAGAAAGAATAGGACATTGATTGAGGCTGGAAGAACATTATTGAGTGATACTTCTCTCCTAGAATATTTCTGGGCTGAGATAGTAAACACTGCATGCCATGTGCTCAATAGGGCTTCCATCACCAAAAGCCACAAAAAGACACCATATGAGGTTATGAAGGGCAGAAAACCAAACTTATCCTATTTTAGGATCTTTGGTTGCAAATGCTATGTGCTTAACAATGACAAATCTCACCTAACTAAGTTTGCTGCCAAATCCCAAGATGGGATATTTGTTGGATACAACAACAATAGTAAGGCCTATAGGGTCTACAACTTGGCTACTCAAGTTGTAGAAGAGTCAGTTCATGTAATCTTTGATGAAACTAGACTTATTAACAGTGAATTGCCAAGTAGTTCTTGTAGCTCCACAGGTATACAGCAGAAGATGGACCAGCTTACTCTCAGAGAAGTTTCAACTGCAAAGCTGGATGAGGAAAATGAGGTGCAGCATATTAGAGAGATTGGAGAAGACCAAACTGCTAATAGATTACCTCCAGTAGTTAGACAGTTGAAGGATCATCCGGCATACCAAATCATTGGTGATCCAAGACAAGGAGTATAAACAAGGAGCAGGAACTTGAACACAGTTCTTTGCTCTAGCTTCTTATCTCAAGTGGAACCCAAGAGATTTGAAGAAGCTGTTAAGGACCCACACTGGATTGATGCCATGCAGGAAGAGTTAAATCAGTTCAGAAGGTGCAAGGTCTGGGATTTGGTTCCAAAACCAAAGGTCCACAATATCATAGGGACAAAGTGGATATACAGAAACAAGCTTGATGAGAGTGGGATCATAGTGAAGAACAAGGCAAGACTAGTTGCCCAAGGATACAGACAGGAGGAGGGCATAGACTTTGATCATACCTTTGCTCCAGTGGATAGGTTGGAAGTTATTAGACTATTCCTAGCCTATGCAGCATATCAAGGCTTCAAAGTGTTCCAGATGGATGTTAAGTCTGCTTTCTTAAATGGAGACTTAAAAGAGGAGATCTATGTAGAACAACCCTCAGGTTTTGTTGATCCACTCTATCCTACTTATGTCTATAGACTTAGGAAAGCTTTGTATGGGTTAAAACAAGCTCCAAGGGCTTGGTATGAAACCCTGTCTAATTTCCTCATTGAGAACAAATTCTCAAGGGGGAAAATAGACAAGACTCTATTCCTTAGAGAATCCAAAGGAAAGATCATCCTAGTCCCAATATATGTTGATGACATAATATTTGGTTCTACTGAAAGTAACCTTTGTAGAAAGTTTGTAAAACTTATGCAAGAGAAATTTGAAATGAGTAGTATGTGAGAACTTAAGTTATTCTTGGGTCTCCAAGTAAGACATACTGAAGATTGCTTGTCCATATCCCAGTCTAAGTTCACCCTGGAGTTAATTAAGAAGTATGGTATGAAATCATCCACTACCATGAGAACTCCAATGGGTACAAGTGTGTCTCTAAGCAAAGATGATGCAGGGAAACCTGTAGATGAAACTTTGTATAGATGGATAGTTAGCTCCCTCCTATATCTGACTGCTAGTAGACCAGATATCATGTATGCTACATGTGTCTGTGCTAGGTACCAATCCAACCCTAAAGAATCTCATCTTACTGCTGTAAAAAGGATTTTGAGATATCTTAAGGGTACACCTAATCTAGGCCTTTGGTATCCTAGGAATAGAGATTTTCTACTAATGGGCTATTCAGATGCAGACTTTGCAGGTTGCAAAGTAGATAGGAAAAGCACAACTGGCACCTGCCAATTTCTAGGAGGAAGACTAGTGTCATGGAGCTGTAAGAAGCAGACTAGTATGGCAATTTCCACAGCTGAGTCTGACTATGTTGCTGCAGGAAGCTGCTGTGCACAACTATTGTGGATACATCATCAGTTAGAAGACTATGGTATCCAGGTAAGTATAACCCCATTATTATGTAATTCTACTAGTGCTATTTCTATTGCACATAATCCAGTTTTTCATAGTAGAACAAAACATATAGAAATAAGGTACTATTTTCTTAGAGATCATGTAGAGAAAGAAGATATATCTTTAGAATTTGTTAGTACTGATTTACAACTAGCGGACATGTTTACTAAGCCTTTAGATGAAACTAAATTCAATAATTTCAAAATTGAATTTGGAATGTTGAACATAAATTAGTTTAACAAATTTGGCTATGTAAAATTGTGTAGAAACAAGAAGTTGTATGTGTCAACACATAATAGTTGGTGTCGACAATCCAGAAAAGTGGTGTCGACACATCTAGGGATAGGTGTCGACACTTCAGAGAAGTTGTGTCGACACATCCAGAAGTGGTGTCGACACATCCAGAAGTGGTGTCGACACTTAGGATCAACACAGATTTCGTCGAGCGTAAATGGAATAAGTGTCGACACATAAATGTCAACACTTATGTCGAGACATTAGAAGTCTGTGTCGACACATTTCAACAGTGTCGACACATTAAGAGGATTTTGACGAGCCTTTTGACCTTCCTTATTTAGAAAAGTATAAATAGGTCAACAACATAGTCTGTCTACACACTCTCCATAGTTTCGACACCAAAACCTTGTGTCGACAAATTCTCTCTTCTTAATCCAAGCTTTCTCTCAACCCTAATGATGCCAAAGCTAGAAGACAATGTCAATGAAGGCTATGAGCTGGTATGCAACGGCTTTGATCATGCGGAACCGGAAATTAAAGCAGTAGTAACCCTAATTGCTAAACATGGGTTGGAATTTTTGGTATCTGAACCAATAAAGGTTTGGAAGAAAGAAATTCTGGATTTCTATGACGCAGTTTCTATAGATTCAACTGGACTTAGGATCAAATCTATAGTTCATGGTGCAAAAGTTAAACTAACTTTGAAGAGCTTGAGGAAAACTCTTCAACTACCAAGAATTCAAGATGAAGTAGAAGTTACCTCATCCAAGATAAGGGAAACACTTCAATGGTGTGGATTGGATCCCACCATGAAGATTGGATCCTCAATGAACAGAAAAGGAATGAATCAGCAAGGAAAATTCCTTTCAGAAGTAGTTGGCAAAGTCATTCTCTATAAGCCAGGGGGCATGATAGGATTTCTGCCTATATGTTTAGCATAATGACCAGGATCATCTACATACTAAACACAGATTGGTCAGCAGTAATATTTGAAAAGATTAAGGAAAGTATTAAGAAACCAAATCTGGGAAGGATTATGAGTCTCTACTTGGCTGGAGTAATTCCAGAAGTAATGACACAGACTGCTGGTTCAAAGATTAACCAAATGAGAAGAATGGGCATAAGAATTATCTCCAGATGGGATAGAGTCCTAACAAAGGACATGCCAGATGAAGAGAGGCAAGAGATTCCTGAAAAATCACCTGCACAAGATATTGTAGATAGTGCTCAAGTGTAGGGGGAGCCTCATCTTGAGGAAGAGCCAACCAACTTGGCAAGTGAAATGGCTACACAGACTATACTTGAGGTAATTCAAGAGGTTAATCAATCAATTCTCATTGATAAGGATGAAACACTAACTGAATCTTTGATTGATGTTGACCAGCCAACTCAACTAAATAGTCAAACACAAGATATTATCATGGAGGATACATCTGGTACTGCTAATGCTCCAGAGATAAGAGTATCTCCAGTCCCAACTCAACAAGAGTTTACCCTTGAAGAGTTGTTCCCTGATATTGGGCAAACTGATTTTGAGGGGGAGAAAGCAGATTTTGAGGGGTTGCAAATTAACATTGAGGAGGAGCATGTAAGTACTATGAGGAAGGAGCAAGACACTCAGGGGGAGTAACCTAGGACTGAACAGGAATTGCCTCCTAGTCCTAAAGAAAGAGTTGATATTGCCAGTACCTCAGCTTCTTAAGAGGAATCAGAAATTCAAGATAAGAAAAGAAAGTTAATGATATTCAAAAGAAGAAGCCAGAGTTATAAGAGGGCATTACAAACTGCTCCACAATATGCCCCAGCTACAGATTATAGTTCCTTATTAGTCTCATTGCAAGTAAAGTTAGATGAACAAAGGATTGCCATGGAGAAATATATGGATGAGACCCATAAAGATCTACAATTCTCCTTGGCTCAGGATATAAAATCAATAAGATTTAAAGTGAATCAAAACAAAAAGGAAATGACAGATTGTTTCCACAAGGGTGGCAATGCTGTTGTCTTTCTTGCAAAACACCAAGAAGGAATAAAGAATCAAGTTGATGATATTGCTGTTAAACAAGGCTATGTTCTAGAGAATCAACTTAGAATGAATGATAATCTGACAGAATCACATAATGTGATTGTTATAGAAATGAAGAATATTGCTACTGATCAGACTGAAGCAAGGGCTACAGTCAAGGCAGATTTTGACAAGCAATTATAGGAAGGACTAGTTGCTATCCAAACAGCTATTAAGGATTCTCAAAAGACTATTTCTGCACAGCTATTGAAGTTAAAGTCTTTTTGTAAAGATGGTGTAAATTTTCTTGATGAACAAATCAGATTTCAAAAAGATGACCTCAGGGATCATGTTGCAAGAGAAGTCATAAAGGGGGAGAGAGTGTTAGTCAAAGCTAGCTCAGATCATGCTAAATGGATATCTAATAGCATCAGAGCCACATTTGGATATCCACCCCTCTGTGATGATGACAATGTAGCCGAGTCAGGTATACACCCTGCCTATTTTGGAGGTAACCAACCTGAAGTTGCTCACGTTATTTATCCTCCAGCAGATTTTGAAATGATTCACCAAGAAGTACAGTCTATGTACAACCCTCCAGAAGGTGCTCAAAATATTTTCCTTGAGAAAGTAGAAATGCCAGTGCCAGAGGCAGTTTTGAACAAAGAGCAAGAAGCTCTATTGTCTAAGAAATGATTCAGAGAACAGGCAGAGTTGAAGCCTGATTTTGAGCAGTGGAGTCCAACATCCAGGAACATTATACTGACTGCCTGGAAAGCTGTAAAGGATAAGACCCATAATAGGGGCAAATGGTACTCTAAGCAAGAATGGCTAAAGCATGAAGTCAGGCAAGAAGCCATTGTTCAATATAGAAGAAAGTCTAAAGCTGGGAAGCTATCTCCTAATGTTCAGGAGCCTAGCAAATATTTTCCTAAGCCTTTTCATTATTTTGAAAGACAGAGAATAAGGGCTGAAGAACTTAAGAAGAAGGATCTGAAGGGCAAGAAGCCAGCTAAAGATACAGATGCTCCTGTACAAGCCAAGATCAAATCAGGCAAAGGCATAGTCATCAAGGAGCCTGAGCATCCTTAGGATAGATTTACTAGATTTTACAACTTCTTAAATTTTGGTGTTAAAAATCTATGTAAACTATTCCTATAGAAACTTTTGAAAGTTGAAACAAAATATTGATTGATGCTCATTGTGTTAGCATTATTAATCTGTGATGATATCTTATATATATTTTGTTTTAAAGTTACCCTGTCATATAATATTTTTGTACATCATCATATGTGTTTGTTATGAATGGTGTATATTATTGACTAAGGGTTATGACTTTTCCAAATAGGGGGAGATTTTTGGGTACATTGGAAAATGTGTACCAGATTTAAAGAAGCCTCACCTTACTCAATGATATGCATCAAGGTGTATTTGATGTTGTTTTGAGTTTATATGTGTAGGTTAAGAAAATGCAAGAATGCAGGAAAAAGTTTTTAAGTCCATATGTCGACACCAGAAGAAGCTGTGTCGACACTTATGAAGGCTTGTGTCGACATTGGAGAAAAGCTGTGTCGACACTTGGAGTTAATTGTGTCGACACTTGGAAAGGCTGTGTCGACACCTGAAGCAACTGTGTCGACATATAGAGGTAGTGTCGACACACAGAAAAACTTAGTCGACATCAACTATGTCGACATACAGAGGCAGTGTCAACACAGAGAAAAGTTTAGTCGACATCAACTGTATCGACATACAGAGGCAGTGTCAAAACACAGAAGACTTTATCGACATCAACTGAGTCGACACACGAAGGCAGTGTCGACACACATGACTTGTGTCGACACACAGCAGAGTTTCAACAAAGTTAAAGAAAAGAAGTGATTGTGTCGACACACAGAATCAGTGTCGACACATTATACAGATGTTGTGTCGAGAAGTAGTGTCAACACCAAAGGAGCTATGTCGACACCACCAAGGCTTATGTCGACACTTAGTCTACTTGTATCGACATATGATGAAGTTCAGTCTTGACACTTTGCTGACAGAGACAGAGTTTCAAGAAGTGATTGGATGACTTGGCAACTGCCATTACCAACCGGTCTACTGCAACTGCCAGAGCTGTCAGAAGTTTGTTAGAAACCAGATCAGCCGGTTACCATGGAGAAAGTCTATATAAAGGCATTTTTCCTTGGACAGAAAAGAGAGAGACAGGAAATAATATACACATACAGTTACACAAAAATAAAAGAAGATTTTCGTCAGAAAATCTAAGAAGAAGTTGGAGAGAGAGAGCTCCATCTATTGAAGAGAAGGAGGGGCTTATATCAACAAGTCCCTAAAGTGCAGTTGCTGAACCAGGCTACCAAGAAGGATTGAGATTTGAATATCAAGAAAGAAGCTGATTGAAGATCAACTTCAGAGGAGTTCAACCCTACTGAGTTCAGATTCAAGAAGCTTTGAAGAAAGCTAAGAGTGGTTGTTCTCTGTCATCAGATTCTTCCAAGAACTGATCAAAAAGCCTTCCATCCTTTCTCTCTCTACTAGGGTGGTGGTATATTACAAACTTAATTCAATTTTCTGTAGGATCTTTATAAGATCTGAGTTGTAAGCCTGTGTTTATAAAGGTTGAGTTGTAGGAGATTTAGATTTCTGAGTGGTAGGGCTGTGAGCCTGAGTTATATGAGATTGTGATCTCTGAGTTGTAGGCCTTATTGAAGGCTGAGGTAGGGAAGATTGCCTGAGCTGTAGGAGTATGGACTCACTCTGAGTTGTAGGAGCCTTGTTTGGGATCTGAGCTGCTGTAAGATCTGAGGATCTGAGGTGAAGAGAAGAAGTTAGGCCGAATCTAGCACGCTGCTAGATAGGCGAAGGGGGAAAGTGGATGTACCCAGACCTTGGAGAACCACTATAAAAACTGTGTGCAATCTGTGATTGTGTGATTTTGTGAATTCTGTACTGTGTTAGCTGTATAATTAACTATTTCTGAGTAATTAACTGAATATATATTCTGCCTTAAAAAGAAAAAGGAATTACACCTATTCACCCCCCTCTAGGTGTTTAGGCACTAATTCTTTCATTTGTTTTTCGGGTTTTCTACGTGGTAGATTGCAACAGGGAGCCTTGGGGATTAACCATAAGGTGCACCCGGAAAACTGGGCGGATGCGGGATCTTGCCAACTCGGTGTCCTGGGAGCTAACTTGAACATAACCGGGTTATGTGAAGTTTGTGACGGAAACGAGACTCGGGAGAAGTTTGACCTGCGCATATGTTTTAAATTAACGTTGCGATGTGAGCACGTGTTAGATGGAACCATACCCGTTCTATGTCGTTCGGTTAGAGCCGTTGGCATAGATGAGGGTCTTCGGCGGTCTATGGTTTAAATTACCGTGACCCATGTCGGGAAGATAAATTGCTCATTGTTTGGCCGTCCAAAGGCATGGTGGTGAGTCGGCGGACTTTGGCCGTGATCACCGAGAATGTTCCCTAAGTGCACGGGGTGTGTGGCCATGCGAGCCTACGCCTGTGATGTAGTGATATTAATACTGCTTGGTTATACTTATAAAGTGCAGGGAAGGAGCATCGTCGCCCCGAGTTAGGGGCGGGATCGTTATAATTTGGTCAGCATTGCTGACCGTTGCTCTTGTTTACCACCGTGCGGTAGATTGTGCTTGCAGGTGTTGCTGGACCAAGCAGTCAATAGCGGGCTAAAGGACAGATTGCGAAGCCGGCCCTCGAAGGCCTAATTGGAGTGTTTACTTGCTTTTGTTCATGTATGACTGGCCTGCATGTCGTGGTATGGAAAACATGTAATTTGAGTAAACCATTTGTAAGGCCTTAAGGCCACTACTTGTGTATGTACTTCATTCCTTTTTGGCTTGTTAGTGGAGATTCATGCTTGTTGATGGGTTCTTTTATTAGCAATTATTTAAACTACTTCCGGTAGAATGCTCTGTGTAGGACGTTGTGATTGGTTGGATGGTTTCCATTGAGTAACCACCCGGTCTGTCTGTGGTATATAGCGTCGGGCCCCGGCCGGGCCTACTGCTATATGTTATGCGACGGATAGGGGGTGTTACAATTTGGTATCAGACTACTGGTTTTGTTCAGGCTTAAAAATGAATTCGTGGACGAATTCTTTTTAAGGGGTGGTAAGCACATGTGTGTGTGTCATCGTTATAACAACAAAAGAACCCATAAATGTCCACTTAGGAATGAAAATACGCGTGTTTGGGGAACCTGCGTGTTTCTATAATTGCTGTTTGCAATTTTGTTTGGTCGCTTTACGGTGTTTTGTACCACTATAGGTGACCAGAAGCGGTGCTGGGCCGTCAGAACGTCGAGTTTCTGAGGCTAGCAGTGCACCAAATGATGCTCCTGCAACACCTCCATCGGCTGAGACCATACGATTGGTTGCCGAAGCAGTGTTTGCCATGATCAATGTGCAGCCTGTAAGGTAAATGCAGTAGCCCGCTCCTGCGATGGAGCAAGTACCTCTTCTAGAGGTAGAGCCGAGAAGAGTGGAGCATGTAGTAGTGGAGCCGTTGGTGCCAAGGAGGGCAACCGAGAGACAGCTCAAACATGTCATGAGCTTTAATTCTCCGATATTCTCGGGGTTTGGAACCCTATCTCAAGCTGAAGACTGGCTCTCCAGGTTGAATAGAGTCTTGACAGTAATGGAGACGGAAGAATGGCAAATGACTACCATTGCTACGTTCCTTTTGGACGGTGAAGCGAGATTGTGGTGGGAAGGATTGGAGCTGCATCTATTGAGAGGAAGGCAACTTATAGATGTCTCGATGGAGGAGTTCTCGAGACTGTTCTTGGCTAGGTACCTCCCTTCGGCACAGAGGATAGTGTTGGAGAACGAGTTCCTGAAGTTGGTTCAAGGAGACAGTAGCGTGGATGAATATCTCCATGAGTTTAATCGATTGAGTCGATATGCTAGCTCCACCATCGCGGATGAGGAACGCAAGACGAATCGATTCTACGAAGGGTTGAGAAATGATTTGAGGCTACTACTCTCGGGGCCGATGAAGCAGGGTTTCTTGACCTTGGTCAACATGACCCGGTCCTTGGAGAAGGACATGAAGAATGTTCAAGCGAAGAAGAGCATTGGTGATAGAAGTCTGGGTTCAAAGTGCCGACTAATTCAAAGTCCGGCTATCAAAGGTTCTTTAAGAAGTCTAGGACTTCGGGTCCAGTTCCTTCTTCTGGTGCTTTTGGGGCGACTACGGGTCAGACCCCGGGTGCATGTTTTACTTGTGGAAAGCCGGGGCACTTTGCCAGTGACTGTTGGAGCGGACGTCCCAAGTTCGAGAGAAAGTCGGGAGCGACTTATGAAGAGAAGGGCAAGGTGGTGGAGTCAACCATGTCCTATTATGCTCTGGCACAACCGATGGTTTATAATCTTGGCCAACAGGAGGCCATCAAACAAGCGGATGTGGTGACAGGTAAAATTTAAATTTGTAGCAAGTTAAATTTCTTTAAATATTTATTATTCACATGTTACCTTACCACTGCTTGTTTAGGATTTGTTTTGATTTGTGAGTATCCGGCAAGAGCACTCTTTGACACGGGAGCTTCACACTCCTTTTTGTCTGAAGGATTCATATCGCGTATCGGAGTACCTTCTTCGATGACGAAGGACAAGTTGGATGTGTTGTTGCCCAATGGGTGTTCGATGAGCGCGGATAGAATTTGTGGCGTGAAGATTCGAATTGGGAATCAAGAGTTCGATCTGCAAGCGTCGTTACTACCGTTGGTGGAGTTCGACGTTATATTTGGCATGGACTGGCTCTCAGAGCAGTGAGCCTATATTGATTGTGGTAGCAAGGAAGTCAAGCTGGGAGCAGGTCGTGAGATGACTTTCACGGGCTTGAAGGGGTCGAGCAAGACATTGATGTCTGCTCTTCAGGTGGTGAAGGCGGTTCGTGCCGGTGCAGAACTGTTCTTTACACTAGTGGAGGTTGCAAAGCCTAAGCCTGCGTTGGATAGTATTTCAATGGTATCGGAGTACCCTGATGTGTTCCCTAGCAATTTTACTGGAGCCCCGCCGTAGCGGGAGATAGATTTTACGATAGAGCTCGTACCAGGTGCAAAGCCTGTGTCACGCTCTCCATATCGGCTAGCGCTTAAGGAAATGGCGGAGCTGAAGGTTCAACTACAAGAGTTGTTGGAGCAAGGGTATGTGCATCCAAGTTATTCGCCTTGGAGCGCCCCGATCCTCTTTGTTAAGAAGAAGGACGAAAGCTTGAGGCTATGTCTTGATTATCGGGAGCTCAACAGGTTGAAGAAAAAAAAACAAGTACCCGGTCCCCTGGATTGATGATCTATTCGATCAGTTAGTCGGGTCGACAGTGTACTCAAAGTTGGACTTCAAGTCCGGGTACTATCAGCTGCGAATAAGGGAGAGTGATATCCCGAAGACAGCGTTCAGCACGAGATACATGCATTACGAGTTTACGGTCATGCTGTTTGGGCTGACTAATGCGCCGTCAGTGTTCATGGATTTGATGAACAGGACCTTCAGGGAGTACTTGGACTATTTTGTGATCATCTTCATCGACTATATTTTGGTGTGCTCGCAGAGTGAGGAAGATCACTTCAGGCATCTTCATTTGGTTTTGGAGACGCTAAGGAGGAATCAACTGTACGCCAAGTTCTCTAAGTGCGAGTTTTGGTTGTCCTCAGTGGCGTTCCTCAGTCATATAGTGAGTGGGGAAAGTATTGCAGTGGATCCGACAAAGATTGTTGCGATACGGGAGTTGCCTGAGCTTTCTACGGAAGCGGAAGTCCGGAGCTTTCTGGGTCTTGCCGGCTATTATAGGCGCTTCATAGAGAACTTATCGCGGATAGCGTTAACTCTCACTACTTTGACGAGGAAGGAGCAGAAGTTCATTTGGACGTTGGAGTGCGCACGAGATTTTGAAGAGTTGAAATGTCGGTTGACCACGGCATCTGTGCTGAGTTCTCCGAGTGGGACTGAAGGTTATGAGATTTATAGCGATGCTTCGGGCAGCGGTTTGGGTTGCGTGCTACTGCAATATGGAAGTGTGATAGCTTATGGCTCGAGACAGCTGAAAGTGCACGAGAGGAATTATTCAGTCCATGACTTGGAGTTAGCAGCCGTGATTTTTGCCTTGAAGCTATGGAGACATTATTTGTACGGTGTGAAGATTGATATCTACACCGATCACAAGAGCATGAAGTATTTGATTGATCAGAAAGACCTGAACATGCGGCAGCATAGATGGATGGAGTTCCTGGGGGACTATACATTCAAGATCTACTACGTGCCTGGTAAAGGTAATGCGGTTGCGGACGTGTTGAGTCGCTGGGCCCCAGCTCAAGCCAATTGGCTGTCGATCCATGACGAGCGGTTGGTTCGGGAGTTGGAGGTGTTGGAGATTGTTTGTATATATAAGCAGTCAAGTGCTGAAGCACTCTTGAATTGGACTGAAGTTCAATATGACCTGGCTGATTGGATTCGGCAGGCTTTGAATTTGTATGGCCACATGAAGTAACTCATGATAGAGGCTCTGGATGGGTCAAATTCCCAATATGAAGTTGTGGATGGATTGCTTTGGAAAGACGGTCGTCTTTGCGTCCCAAGCGTGGGTAATTTGCGGGTGGATTTGTTATACGAGGCGCACCATACCAAGTACTCGATTCACCCGGGGAGCACAAAGATGTACCGCGACGTTAAGATACTGTTTTGGTGGCCGGGTTTGAAGAAGGATGTGGCACTCTACGTGGCGAAGTGCCAAACTTGCGCCTAGGTGAAGGCGGAGTGCCAAAAGTCGGGTGGATTTCTGAAGTCGTTGCCTATTCCGGAGAGACAATTCGACGACATCACTATGGACTTTGTGCATGGGTTGCCAAGGTCGCAAAAGGGGAACGACGCCATCTAGGTGGTCGTAGATCGGCTAACGAAGGTGTCGCATTTCATTCTGCATAGGAAGGATGATCCGGTGGAAAAGTTGGCATAGTTGTATGTGGATAATATAGTGCGGCTCCACGGTGTGCCCCGCAGCATCGTGAGTGACCGAGATGGGCGGTTCATGTCCAATGATTGGAGGCTTGTGCATCAAATGTTGGGAACAAAGCTGAGTTTTAGCACAGCCTTCCATCCGCAGACGGATGGGTAGACCGAGAGGGTCAATAGAACTATGGAAGACATGCTCTGCATGTGTGTCTTGGACTTTGGAAAGCAATGGGAAGACCATCTTTATTTGGTGGAATTTGCATACAACAATAGCTACTAGGCGAGTATTCAAATGGCGCCCTTTGAGGCCCTTTATTGTAGAAGATGTCGCACGCCGTTGTCCTGGTTGGAAACGGGTGAGTCAAAGTTATACAAGCGTCAAGAGGTGGAAGATGCTACTTTGTTGGTGCGAACCTTTTGGGAGAGGTTGCTAATCTCTCAGGACCGTCAGGCAAATAACTATAATGCCAAGCACAGGAACGTGGAGTTCGCTGTGGGCGACTGGGTGTACTTAAAGATCAAGCCGTTCAAGGGTGTCTCGCGGGTGCGGCGCTTGAAAAAGCTAAGCCCGGGTTACCTTGGGCCGTTTGAGGTTCTGGAGCGGATTGGCGAAGCGGCTTATCGGTTGAAGCTATCGGTGGAGATTAGTGGTTTACATGATGTATTTCAAATATTGGTGCTACGGAAGGCAGTGCAAGAGCCTACGTAAGTGATCGCGGCCGATTAAGTGCCGATTGATATTGGGTTGACGATAAAGGTGAAGGTCATGCGGATTGAAGACTTAGAAGTCAAGCGACTATGCAATAAAGAGATGATGATGGTCAAGGTCCGATGGGACAATTGCGGTCATGAGGAGCTCTCTTGGGAGAGAGAGCAGACTATGCTTAACGTGTATCCGGGTTGTTCCGCTCAGGTACAAATTTTAGTTTTGTGCTTATCTTTCCTTTATGAAATTTCGTGGACGAAATTCTTTTAAGAGGGAGAGAGTTGTAACGCCCCGAACTCAAAAGAGCGACGGGAGGCGTTCCGGGCCAAATTTGGAATTTGGCAGGAGGTACACGGCTTGGGACACGGGTGTGTCCCAGGGTGTGTCGTGTTGGGTTCGACGATCATCGAGCAGCAAACACGGCCCTGGACACGGGCGTGTCCCCGGGCATATTGGGGTAGTTCAAAGTTGGCAAATCGATCAGACAGAAATCTGGGTTCGACGATCGTCGAGCAGCGCTCGATAATCTGGTCTCAATTCTGCGGTCGACTATCTGTCGTTAGTCTGCGGTCAATGATCGGGTCGTGGGTTCGACGATCGGGCCGTGGGTTCTATGATCGGGCTATGGGTTCGACAATCGGGCCGTGGGTTAAACGATCGGGCCAACGATCTCCATTCGACGGTTTAGCTGCGTTCGACAATTTGTCCAGAGTGCTCCGTTCGACGATCTGGCAGCGGTCGATGATCTTGGTTCGACGATTGTGAAGCGCGGGAAGGATTGAGGCGTGTTTGACTCGGTCGACGTGGAGTGTCGACGCAGGGGTTTTTGGCGGGAGTTGAATAAATGTTCCGACGCTATATTGACGCGGACATGTCCTGCTCCTATTGGTGTACTGAGCGGTGCTTAGCCCCATTTGTCCAGGTCAGACCTGGATCGTATCCGTGCATCCCTTTTTGTGGGATCTGACGGCTATGGTTATCCCGAAAGGGTTATACCCGAGAGATGGGTTTCAAAGCCATTATTTTCTGCCGTAAGTTCTCTGTCTAAATCCTAGAGAGAGGGGAGAGCAAAGAAGGAAGAAGAAGTCAAGATCCAGTCTTTGGAGGAGATTTAGAGCTCCAAATCGTGAGCCGACTTCAGATCCACGGAGGCGAAGAGAGTGCGGTGCTTTTCATCCACTTACATTTCCCTGGCACCAAGGAAGAATGCTAGGGTAACGATTCTCTACTTGAGCATGTGAATCTCTCCTTCTTTTGCATAGGAAACCCGCTCTCGCGAGTTTGCGGTGAGTTGGAGGCATTCTTTCGGGTAGATATGTGAAGTCCCCATTGTGTAGAGTCCGTAATCGAGAATGGACATAGGCATGATGTGTGAAGCCTATCCGTACATGTTGGTCTGGATCGGTGATGTTGCATTGCATAAATATCGGAGAAGACTCCGTGCGAATGTTTATTTTTCCGGTTTTCTACGTGGTAGATTGCAACAGGGAGCCTTGGGGATTAACCCTAAGGTGCACCCGGAAACCTGGGCTGACGCATGATCTTGCCAACTTGGTGGCCTGGGAGGCAACTTAAACATAACCGGGTTATGTGAAGTTTGTGACGGAAATGGGACTCGGAAGAAGTTTGACCTGCGCATATGTTTTAAATTAACGTTGCGATGTGATCACGGGTTAGATGGAACCGTACCCGTTCTATGTCGTTCGGTTAGATCCATTGGCATAGATGAGGGTCTTCGGCGGTCTAAGGTTTAAATTACTGTGACCCATGCCGGGAAGACAAATTGCTCATTGTTTGGCCATCCAAAGGGATGGTGGTGAGTCAGCGGACTTTGACCGTGATCACCGAGAATGTGCCCTGAGTGCACGGGGTGTTTGGCCGTGCGAGCCTACTCCTATGATGTAGTGATATTACTACTACTTGGTTATACTAATAAAGTGCAGGGAAGGAGCATCGCCGCCCCGAGTTGGGGGCAGGATCGTTATAATTTGGTCTGCATTGATGACCGTTGCTCTTGTTTGCCACCGTGCGGTGGATTGTGCTTGCAGGTGTTGCTGGACCAAGCGGTCAATAGCGGGCTAAAGCCCAAATTGCGAAGCCGGCCCTCGAAGGCCTAATTGGATTGTTTACTTGCTTTTGTTCATGCATGACCAGCCTGCGTGCCGTGGTATGGAAAACATGTAATTTGAGTAAACCATTTGTAAGGCCTTAAGGCCAGTACTTGTGTATGTACTTCATTCCTTTTTGGCTTGTTAGTGGACATTCATGCTTGTTGCTGGGTTCTTTTATTAGCAATTATTTAAACTACTTCCGGTAGAATGCTCTGTGTAGGATGTTGTGATTGGTTGGATGGTTTCCATTGAGTAACCACCCAGTCTGTCTGTGGTATATGACGTCGGGCCCCGGCCGGACGTACTGCTATATGCTATACGACGGATAGGGGGTGTTACATATTCTTCACTTGAACCTATAAACCTGCACACTAAACCAAACACAAGATGTCATCAAATATAACATGGGAATTGATGTTATCAAACTAAGGATTCGTGAACCGTCGACTCAACCTGTCACCAGCACCTGTGGTGAATTCCACGTAAGTCTCGCAAGACTTAGTTACCACCACCTGCGACAAATTCATTCCTAAAGACAAAGATAAGATCCAATAAAAAGAATAATAAATGAACAACTCACTCTAAATGAAGACTTGAGGACTAAGATGAAGGGTGCCGCCTCCTCGAAGAATAAGCATGTAGATTCCTCCGTTAAGTTCTCATTCTCTTGAAATGTACAGGGAGTTCTATCAGCTCTAGGAAGAGGATTTTCACGAAGATCTCAGAGATGTGGCTCTAGTTATTCTATCATATATTCTGAGATGAGGATGTCCGCTGTTTAAATAACAATAGATACTAGCTCCTATATTAGTGTTATCGCGGGATGGTAGCTGCTTTAAGAAACTTACTGATAAGTAGATTGAGCCAAAATTGGAAACTCACTGCTCTAATTTAGGCAATGCCTTCCTTAGCAATCAGTATTAATATTAACACCTTATGTTAGAGATATTATGTCTGTGCGGTCGGATCTCTTTCCTTTTCTGCTTCTTGATCTACGACTAATTGATGGTGTATCCAAAAGTTAATGTCTGGTTTTAGTATTAATACCCATTGGTAGTATTTGCCTATTTAGTGCAAGCCTTTCTTTCTCACTGATCTTTCCTTTTACGTAGATATTTTCTTTCAAGCCGATATACTTGCACCAGCGGTAGTGTTAATGCTAGCGGTAGCACCCGATTCAGAGCACCATCTTCACCACTCTAAACTATAAGCCAAGGAGTATTGAACATGTGGTTCCTTTACATTATAAACAATTAAAAAGCATGATCAAGCTTAGACTGGGATTTGTTATTATTAAAGTAAGAGATGTGAAACAAATGTTCTAATAAATTCCCCCTTTTGATAATAATAAATTCTATCAAAAGAAATAAAAAATATATTGTAGTGGTTTTTATAGTGAGTGATAAGCGTGATGTGCACACGCCCCCTAATGGATAATCCCCTAAATATATGCTTCCAATATTATACTCCCCTACACAGTATATTTCTTCAATTTTATTCTCCCCCTTTTGGTATTATCGGTAGAGTGTTTTAGCAATCAGTTTTTGTATTCTATATAGAGAAAAAAGATAAAATTATAATTATCATCTATTGATAAATTTATGTTATCACTTATTGATTGAATAATTAGGCATGATAAATCTTTAAGTAGTAAAGCACCTTAAAAATTTCTATTTAAGCATTCTTGTAGGAGAAACATCTTTTGTTGGCAATTTTAAGCAAATACAGGATAAGAGCTGTAGTTTTCAAAAAAGATGTTTTTTGAAGTTTGAAATCAAGAGATGCTATATAAAACAATATTTATAAGGATGACATAATTTATCAAAGCAAGATATGAAACTATAATGTTAGGAAATTAGCAAGCCATGTATACCTAAAATATTATAAAGATCATGCATTGTCATCAAGTGAATTTACAAAAGAGTGTAGAGAATTTGTATAGGTGTGCATTAGTATCTAATTCTCATGAGTAGAAGTGTTATGAAAAATAATGATATGTACAAAATAGTGTTTTGATAAAGTATAGGAGTTAATAAAAAACATATGATATATATATTGGAATACATATAACACTAAAATGCATACATAATTTTACTTCCATACTTTATCCAATGCACATAAGTATCAAACACAACTGCCAAGGTGCTCTACACACAAAATGCTCATTAAGACTTATCTAGGGACAAAGTAGTGCTTGGCCAATCTCTTTATTATTATTATTTTAAAGTCTTTGTTTTCAAGGATAGTTAAATCACCTAGAGGGGGGGGGGGGGTGAATACGTTATTTGTCTTTTGTGACTTTCTTTTATTTTCGTTCTTTAATTACTTGGTAAGTTAGTAGATTTTTGCTTTGAAGAACCAAATTACCTACAATAAAGAAGCACACAGAAAAGTACACACAAAAATTATAGTGGTTCCTTAAATTATGGGTATATCCAATTTCCCTCCCACCTATCTAACTTTCAGTTAGAAAATGCACTTCTCCAAAACTCAGCTCAAAGAGCTTACACCTCAAATCCCTCAGGATCTCTCACTCTCCTCAAAGACTTATAACTCAGTCACTAAGCCCTACAACTCAGTGATCAACTGATCACCTACCTCAGACCAAAGGACCTGCCACTAAGGCTGGGAAGACAACCCTACCTTAGAGCAAACTTGCTCCTGCATTAGAAGTATGAATCTCTTATAGCTCGGGCCTAAAGGCTCTACCGCAGATCAAAAGGATCCTATATCTTAGGCATAAGTGCCCTATAACTCAGAGATAATGACTGTCCTACCTCAGGCTCAAAATCCATACAGCTCAGTGATCAAAAGATCACCTACCTCAGATTCAAGCTCGATCCTACACTCAGAGAGTATAACTCTCCTACAACTCAGGCAGATTTGTCCTACCTCAGGCTCAAGAGCCCTACAACTTATATCCAAAAGGATCCTATAGAAAAATAGTTGTTTTAATTATTTTGACACAGAGAAATTTCTTTGTGTCAACACCTAGAGCTGAGTTATCTCAGCTATATCTTTCTTCAGCTTTCAGCTGCTACAGTAATAGACCTTGCTGCTTTCTTGCAGAACTATTGTTATTCTCCTTCCTAAACTGACTCACAAGTTTAGCCCCAACTTCTCCTCAGCTCTAGAAATTTATCCTTAAGATTAGGCTTGCTGGAACTAGGAAGTAACTACTATTGGGCCTTTTCCCTCAACATCTTCTTAAGACAAGACAAACTCAGCTCTATCTTTCTAACTGCTGAATCCAAATGATTCAGCTACTTATTTTTCTTTAGAAAGTGAACTTTATGATCTTACTGTTGAAGATGTTTTGATTCTTCAGTGAATAGCTTCTTCAACACCTAATTGTCTGTGAGTCGGTGACTAACTTGGTTTTGCCCTTAGATCAATACTTGAACTGGATCTCCAAGCTCTGCAACAATGGCCGGCAGGAAGATGAAGTCCAGAAGAGTATTTCCCAAAAGCTACTTCTTCTTCCTCAATATCCGCCTTTTATTATTAGCCCATCAACGACTCTTTGAGCAGTAGGCCCCAACTTTAATTAGTTGGCAGCTACGAGCTTTTGCGTTAATGGTTGTACTATAGGTAAGCGGCGACATTTTTCATGTATTGTAGCTTTCCCATAAAAAATTCAAATTTTGTTGACTTGTTGACATTGCTGACGTCACTATCTGTGGACTTAGCCAAAATCAAGCATCATTAGTATAGGCGTTGAGTGAGTAAGCTTCACTTATGACCAAAACACTTATACAAATATTCTGTCACTAGGCGTTGAGTGAGTATGCTTCACTCCGCGCCAAAATATTTAGAAAAATTTCTCTGCCACTAGGTGTTGAGTGAACAACCTTCTCTTAATGCCAAAACACATAGAAAAGTTTTCTATCATTAGGCGTTGAGTGAACAACCTTCACTCAACGCCAAAACACTTTGAAAAATTTCTCTGTCACTAGGCGTTGAGTGATTGAGCTTCACTCAATGCCAAACTACTTAACTGGAGTTCTGTCACTTGGCGTTGAGTGAGTAAACTTCACTCAATGACATAAAACTTAGATTTGATTTTAGTCACTTGGCGTTGAGTGAGTAAGCTTCACTCAATGTATTTGGACTTAGTCAAATTTCTGTGAAAATACAATCTCTAACTAACTAAGGTTTAGTGAACATTTTTTATCACATGATATTGAGTGAATAAGCTTCACTTAATGCTTGTGGACTTAGTCAAATATCTACACAGATATTCTATGACATTGACTGTCTGAGCTATACTCAACGATTTATGTTGTATGACATTGAGTGAGTAGACAGGTTCAACATTACTCAATGCTTTTAGTTATATGACATTGAGTGAGTTGGCCTCACTAAACTCCTGTGGACTTAGCCACATTCTCTGCTTGCCAATTCTTTTTCTTTGACTATGCAGGTTGTACTCAGTGCTTTTAGTCATTTGGCGTTGAATGAGTAGACTTCACTCAATGCTTGTAGACTTAGATATTTTTTTGTCTTCACTAGTTTGCCTAGTAATCACCTAACTTGGCCCACATGAATCAATAGTCCAATCAATGCATAAGTGGTATCCTGCATGCATAGAACTTATAGAACATATTAGATTACAACATGTGTATACCATTGTCTATTAGGGCTTCTTCAAATCCAAGACATTGGGATCAATGGACCCAACAATCTCCCGCTATTTGAAGAAGTCAAAATCTTAGACAATGTATACACTAACACACATATGCAACATATATAGTAAAAGACACATTACATAACACATAGACAATAATTAACATAATCATAAATGACATTCATTTAACATAGAAGGAATAAATGTTTTTGAGTAGAAAACAAAACAAAACACATTCTTTAAGCCCTTTAAGTAGAACAAGAAACATTTCATGTTTCAGGTTCCCTTATAACTAAGCTACTGCCCCTAGGCTTCTGGATAGCTTGTTCTTCAGCTACAGCCTCCTTCTTTCCTTTGCTATCTTCCTTATTTGCTTTGGATGCTTTAGTTTTAGCTTCATCTTTCTTCTTCCCTTTCAGCTCTTCTTCCTTGGCTCTCTGCCTCTAAAAGTAGTTGTATGGCTTTGGTGTGTTCATAGTTGGCTCAATTGCTTCTGGAGGAAGAGTACCTGTATTCTTATTTCTCTTGAATATCCTCCTTTCAGTATCTCTCTTCTCCATATTGTTCCATTCAAGTGAGCTATAGAGTTTCCCCCATTCAGTCTTCTTGGATTTGATATGTTCCCAAGCTGTCAAGGTAATATTCCTTGATTCAGAACTCCATTTTTCAAAATCAGGTCTCCTTTCCATTTCTGCTTGATATCTTTTCTCACTCATCCTCATTTCTTCTTCTTCCTCAGCACCAATCATTTTCTTTGTTATCTGATCTGCATATGGGCTGAACTAGGGAGCTTCAGTAGCAATATATGGCTCTCTCCACTGATCACCTACTTCTTGTGGTTGGCCTTCATGTTGAATGATCATTTTAGGATTAAAGAATTCTTGTACTTGAGTGGGAAGCATGGGGATGTTGTCATACAGGACATGTTCAATCCCATAAGATCCCCTCACACTACAACATTTTTGGTCTTTAGCAACACCTACTGGGCAAAATTTATAAAAATGTGTCTAAACCTTGATAGATGACAGTTTATAAGTGTTGCAATAGAGTATCATCATTTGGCAACACTTTTACTGCAACATTCAACAAATGTTCTCTAAATCCTTATAGGGAACACTTTTTAAATATTGCAGATGACAATTCAATTTAAGCAACACTTATACGATGTTGCCTTTGTAAAAACTAATTTACAACATGTCTAAAATTATTGCCTAATCATTTTCAACTCATAAAAAATTAAATTATTATATTTTAACACAAAATCTGCTCATCAATTTTCCAGATAACCTATTTGGCCATTCCTCCCGCCTCTTTTTCTCGATAACCCTATCACAAATACTGCTCCAGCTCTAATTTCATCACCGACGCCGACTACTGCAGGCTTGCGAGATGTGGCCTACCTTAATTTCATCGTCTGCCTTTAGGGCTGCTCATTGATCAGCCCATCAGTCGCTCAGGATTCAACGAGCATCAGATAATCCTCCCCAATTCTTCCGGTGCATCCTCCCGTGCCGTGATAAACCTTTCCATTTCCTCTGGTGCTTCCTCCAGTGCGGGCGACCTCTCCAGCCATCTCATTGGATCGGAGTTGGCAGAGCTTCATCTTCAGTTGTGCATTGTTTGACTGGTCCTAGAGTTTTGAAATTGTTCCACTACAATGTAAGCTCTCCTTTCCTCCTCTTCCCATTTTTTTCTCTTCATTGATGATGGATTTCATGTCAAGGGCGTATTAGGGTTCTGATTTTTGGGATCTACTAGTGTTTTCCTGGCCGGCTATCATCATTTTTGGTCTTTTGTTGGTGTGTTTGTGGATGAGTGTGTGTATTATTGTTAATGTATGTTTGTGTGATTTTATGTTTGTATTTATGTTTATGTGTATGTGCATATGAATTTATTTGTGTGTATGTGTAAAATTGTTATAAGTGAATGTGTGTTAAATATGTTGGTGTGTTTGTGTGGATTTGTGTATTGTTGTTAGTGCGTTTGTGTGTTTATGTGTGTGTATTTGTGTGGATGTGTATGCACATGTTAATTTATTTGTCCATGCCCGTGTTTATGTGGTGGTGGTGTGTATGAATGTGTATGTGTGCGTGCCTTTATATTTGTAATCATATATGTTCATGTATGCATAGGTGTGTGTATAAGTGCAGTGTTTGAGCCTACTGTCTTTTAATATTGAAGTGTGTATGCATGTGTATGTATTGAAGTGTGAATTTATATATATGTTAGAATGTAATTTGTATGTGTTTCTTTGTGTTTGTATATGTATGGATGTGTGCATGTGCATATAAATTTATTTAGGTGTGTGTCTATTTATGAGGTTTTGTGTGTGCGTGTATTTGTGTGGATGTGTGCATGCGCATATAAAATGTTACAAAGATTGGATTTATATATATGTTAAAATGTAATTTGTATGTGTCTCTTTATGTTTGTATATGTGTAGGTATTGCCATTGTTCAAGATTTGAAATCAAAATATGATGAGAAAAGAGTGGATTAATTTTCCTCACTACGGTGAAGATTATATTAATGGTGTTAATTATTTCTTGGATGTTGTATTCCATAAAGGCTTTTTTGAAGGAGAAGAGATTTATGTCCATGCGTTATATGTTGTAATGATATATGGGGTAAAAGAGAAATGGTATTTGACCATTTGATAAGTAAAGGTTTTGTAAAAGGTTACAAAGATTGGATTTATCATGAGGAAGAGATTAAACGTATGGATGTTGATCAAGACAGTTTGCTAATATCACTTCTGATTATATTGATGGTTTATTGCCTGAGACATATAAAGATGTTGTTCAAGAAGATGGAGTACATGAAGGCCTAAATGAAGATGCAAAGAAGTTTTATAAACTTGTTGAGAAAGCAAATCAGGAATTATATCCGGGCAGTCAAAATGTTTCTACACTATCTTTTATTATTCGGCTGTATTTACTGAAATGTATTCTTGGATGGAGCAATGCATCATTTACATCTCTCCTAGAGTTATTGAAAGAGGCTATACCCGACTTGAACATCCTTGTCTCTTTCAATAAAACAAAATCTATGATATGTGACCTAGGCTTAGATTATAAGAAGATTGATGCTTGTCCAAACAACTGCATATTATTTTGGAAAGTGCATGAGAAAGATGAAAAATGCCATGTTTGTGGTGAATCTCGGTGGATTGTATATCCCAAAGTGAATTGTGAGTCTGAGGTATTTAAGAAAACGCATAAAGTTTCTGCAATTGTGTTAAGACATTTTCCAATAATTCTAAGACTAAAAAGACTCTATACATATTTAAAGATTGCTGATTCAATGATGTGGCATGCAGAAGAGCATTCCAAGGATGGTATGTTAAGACATCCTGCTGATGGACAAGCGTGGAAAGTCTTTGATGTGAATCGCGCAGATTTTTCTCTCGATACTCGTAATGTAAGACTTGGATTGCCTAGTGACGGCTTCAATCCATTTGGCAACATGAGTCTATCACATAACACATGGCCTGTAGTATTAACAATATATAATTATCCTCCAAATTTGTGCTTGAAGCCAGAAAATTTTAGGATATCATTGATTATCCCTTGACCGCGATCACCTGGAAATGCTATTGATTTGTACCTTCAACCACTAATTAAGGAGCTAAAAATCTTATGGGATGTTGGGGTAGAAACATACAATGTTTCCAAAAATCAAATGTTTCTGATGCATGTTGCTCTTTTGTGGAAAGTTATTTACTACCCTGGATATGCTATCTTATCTGGTTGGAGCACAAAAGGATGGTTGGCATGTCCTGCTTGTAATTACGAAATGTCTTCTACTTATTCGAAACATAGTCAGAAGATGTGCTATATGGGTCATCGTGCCTTTTCGGACTCGAATCATAAGTGGCGGTCTGATAAATATTCTTTTAATGGAAATATAGAATATAGACATGCACCTTCTTTGTTAAATTCAAAAAGAATTTTAGAAGATTTACAAGACTGTCATGATATATTCTCAAAGAATGATACGGAAAAAAGCTTGGTCCATGGAAAAAAAAATCCATCCTTTGGCAATTGCCATATTGGAAGGACAATACTTTACATCATAATTTTGATGTTATGCACATTGTGAAGAATATATGTGATAATATAATTGGTACCCTTCTAGAGATTGAAGGGAAAAAGAGGATCATGCAAAGGCTCGTTTGGAACTACGAGATATGGGTATAAGAAAGAAGCTTCATTTGAACGCCACAAGTGACGGCAAAAAAACTCAGCTCCCGAAAGCTTGTTTCTCCCTAACAAAAAATGAGAAATCTATTTTTTGCAGTGTTTTAAAGGATGTCAAATTTCCTGATGGTAAGGCCTTTAATATTTCGCAATGCGTGCATGTTGAAGAAGGAAAAAATTTGGGGTGCAAGAGTCACGATGCTTATATTATACTACATTATTTGCTACAAATTGCAATAAGAGGCGAAACCCTTAATCAAGTTATAATTCCTTTGATTTGGCTTTTTTTCTTCTTTCGTTGTTTATGTCAAAAGGTTATTGAGCTAAAAAGTTTTGATAATTTGGAAGAAGAGATCGCTGAAACACTTTGCCAGCTTCTCCTTGTTTTTTTGACATAATGGTTCATTTACCAATCCACCTTGCAAATGAGTTTAGATTAGGTGGACCAGTTCAGTTTCGATGGATGTAATATATGGAAAGATATTTACGTGATTTAATATTATTTGTCCGTAATAAATGCTGCCTAGAAGGCTCTATCGCCGAAGTATATTTGGCCAAGGAGTCTTTGACATTTTGCTCAATATATTTATCTAGTGATGTAGATACACAGATGAATAGAATGATACGGAATAATAGTGAATTTCCAAACACTGGCCATTCTATTGGGGTGATGATTCTCCTTTCTCTTGATCAAAAATCTCAAAATCAACCACATGGTTACATTTTATTTAATTCTGATGGAGTCGAAGATTACATAAGGTAATATCATTTAATTCCTTCAATATTGTTTTCGAATAAATATAAAAACATTGGTGTTACAAATATTTTTTTATGTAGAGAACATGAGCTTTATCTTCAAAAATGTAAAAAAAGAAGTATATGGAGCAATGGGAAAAATCAAAGAGATGATTTCATTCAGTGGTTTGAAACACGTTTCATGAATGTTGATGTTTCTGATTGGATAAAGGAGTTGTCTCAGGGACCAAATAATATTGCAAAAGTCTACTCTGCGTATATTATTAATGGATACATATTTTATACAAGAAAATGTGATGCAAGGCGAAAAACTCAAAATAGTGGTGTCACTTTGGAAGCAGTAACCCCAGGCTTTAAAAGTATTAAGGATGATAATCTTGAAAAAATTTGTATGTCATATTATGGCGCAATAACAGACATCATAGAGTTGGATTATTATGGACAGATGAATTTTGTTTTATTCAAATGTGTGTGGTTTCAGGCTGAAGAAGACAAGTATGGAATGACATGTGTTTATTTTAATAAAGAATGTTACAAGAATGATCCATTTGTTCTATCATCTCAAGTGCAACAATGTTTTTATGTTGAAGATTCTTTTAATAAAAATAAATATCATGTTTTGAAAGTACTTCCAAGGGATTCATTTGAGATGTGTGATAATGCAATTTCAAATAACCAAGAAGTGCTCGGAATTTCATTGAAAGGTGTTATGCCGACGGATGAATTTGAAGTTGATTTGGCTAGGGAAGATATACCGGATGATATTATTGAATTGCCATTATCTAAACTTCATGTTCAACACACGAGAATCGATGATGAGATCATTTTTGAAAGTGAAAATGAAAGTGATACTGCTTCTGTTTATAGTGATAATACAAATTATGTAATATTCATTCATTTATTTATATAAAAGTGAATATGATTTGAATATGATAATGCTTAAAATGATTTGATTTTAGGTCTACAGGAATGAAGAAAGCAATAAGTAAATCAGTCCTTAAGCAAGAGAAAGGTAAAATATTGAAAAGAAGAAGTGGTTTTGACTTGCCTATCCAAGCAAGGTCAAGTACTGAGTTGGTAAAGAAATTTTGTCAAATTAATCAAGAGAAAGCTGATATTTTACATAAAAGTCTTCGAGGTAATACAACGAATAAAGAACAAGAGGTTGCTACCATTATAAATCAAGAGGTTACAGGTAACTATTAAATTTTCCTTTTTCTTTTGCGGGTTTATTAGTCCACTTGTATTTACTTTATATTTAATTATGTGAATGTGCATACACTTTTAATGGGAGTAACGGTAAAAAAAACTCATGCAAGGACTTTAGAGGAGCGTGAAGAAGTGATAATAAATGAAGAAGGTCGGCCTATAGAGCCTACTGATTTGCATATCCAAGCAAGGTCAAGTACTGAGTTGGCAAGAAAACTTCGTCATATTAAGCAAGAGAAAGTTGATGTTTTTCATAAAAGTCTTCGAGTTAAAACAACAAATAAAGAAAAAGAGGTTGCAAACATGTTGGATCAAAATCAAGTTCAACAGCTAGCCCCTACCATTATAACTGTGCCCCAGGAATGCAATAGTGTAGAAGAAAGTCTCAATGGCAAGGTAAAGAGGAATAAGAGATGTCAATCAATGTTGATTGATGAGTTCGTTGAAGTTCAGGGGAAATCTGGTGGGAGAACTGAGTCCCTTCAAGTTAATAAAGATATCAGTCAAGAAGGGATAGTTGCACAACCGAATAAAGAAGCTGGTAATTATAAAATTTTCTTTATTCTTTTGCTTGTTTATTAGTCTCTTTGTATTTACTTCATATCTAATTATGTGAATGTGCATACACTTTTAATAGGAGTAACGATAAAAAAAGCTCGTGTAAAAACTATTTGCAAGAACATTCATGCAAGGACTTTGGAGGAGAGTGAAGAAGTGACAATAAATGAAGAAGGTCAGCGTATATGGCCTACTGATTCTGCCGTATTTGACCTAAGTTTATTCTTAGGCACACTGGATCGAAATGCAACTTTCTGTCCTTTGATTTACACAAGTTGGAAAGCCATGCCAAAGGAGAACATAGAGAGTGTATGGGATTATACCAAGGTATAGGTATATGTATTTATTTTCTTATTTTTAGTTCTATGAAATTATATGATTTAAACACTCATTCTTATTTTATACTTTGTAGTCGAAGTTTATTTTGCCAAATAAAGCAAATAATTTGGTTTAGATTACTGTTAAAGATGCTTGGAGAAGATATAAACACTTAATTAAGAAAAATCATTATTTGAAGTATTCCAATATGACTGATAGACTCAAAAATTGTCCTGTAAAGATGTCAGAGCCTACATTTAAAAAGCTTTGTCAGTTTTGGAGTTTGGAAAATATACAAGTATGATTAAAAGTTATTTTTTTAATTGTCTTATAAGTATATATTTATTCTAATATTTTTAATCAAATGTCTAGGCAATCAGTAAAAGGAATACTCAAAGTAAAGCATATCAAAAATGGAGGCATCGAATGGGACCCAAAACATTTGCCATAATTTGCAAAAGATTGGTACATAAGTCCTTATTTGAATTTTATTACTTGAATTCATATTTATTTATTTTTATGCATTTGTAGCGTTCAAAGGAAAAGAGAGATCCTCCTCTAGCTAAATTTTTATTGAAACTCGAAAAGGCAATAAGGGAAAGGTGCTGTACTTGGAGACTAATAATGCAATTGTAAGTAAAATATTATTATTAAGAAAAATATAGTTTGTATTTATTTCCTCATTAGTAAAGTTAATTAAATATTTGCCTTTTATCAATTTTTTTTATATTCTCAATTACAGGATATTATTATGAATACCGAGGAAAGTTATGCAGAAACATTTCAAGCAACGTTTGGGAAAGAACATTCTGGATCAATGCATTATTTTGGTAAAGGTGTTAAACAAACATCTTTGAAGCGAACGACAAAGATTGCTGCTTTGAGGAAATTACACAATGAAGAGGTGCTTTCATTGAATGAAAAAATCCATAATATGGAAAATTCCCTAAACAAATTAAAAGGTGTGCTCAAGACTATGTTTCAACAAAGCAACCCTGCAAGAATTGATATTGAATCATTGGAAGATATACTGGGTTCATCTCCCGGCGGCGCAAATAGTTCACAAGGATAGTGGGTGTACCATGGCACATTCTCTTGGGGAGGTATATATATAGTGTTATAGATCTTCATATAATTTGAGTATAGTAACATTATATTTATTTATTTATTTTGTGCAGAAAGTTCTAAATATTTTGGAGGCAAATATGTAGGTCGATGATGATGGACTATGAAGATTTTTTGATGTTCAAGTTCATGATTCAGACTACTAGCTAATTATTTTGGACTACTTATTTTGTACTACTAGCTAATTATATTTTGATCTCTAAGCCTAATATGATATTATTGTAACTGTTGGAAACTTTCCATGTTCCTAATTTTGGATGTTATTATGTTGATGTTCTCCTTGGATGAAGTTTTTTTGATGTTCTCTTTGGTATGTTCACTGATGTAATATTAACTTGGAGTTAATCAATAGTTGTAATTTTTAATAGCAGGTATTGAGGTATATCCTGAATCGTACTCTATCTCACTATTTTTTAGTGTTGGAACTCCATTGATGCAATTGGAGTTTTGACATTTCAAGTAGAATAACAACTTCTTTGATCTTATCATTTGAGTTATTAACAACCTTCTATTCCTGCATCTTAGGAGACCGTGATCTAAAGAATTGCCAGTACCATAGATGCCATTGGATGCAGATCCTGATTTGGATTCATGTATTCTGCATCAATAATTGTAGGTGATCAATTGTTGTATATCCAGGAAACTAAGACAAAATGTTGCAATTAAGTTGTAAAAATATACTGAAGATTGAGATTGTGGTGTTTCTTGCAGGGCTTGGTGGTGGAGTAATTCATGGTACAACTAGTGAGGTAATTCTTGTTACATTGTTGGTTGCTCGGGATAAAATATTGAGGAAGGATGGAAATGAATATCTAAGTAAACTCACTATTTATGCTTCAGATCAAACCCATTCTGCGTTGAAGAAGGCATGCCAGGTATTCGAGCAGATTAAATTTCTAAATTGCTTTCGAGAATGTACGAAATCATGAGTGAAACTTCCAACTATATACTGACGGCGATCTTCGACACGCGTGCATCTATTCCCACTAGATTCCGTGATCGGCGACCGATTTGGGAGATCTAAGTACGCAGATGTGCCCGGAGGGTCGTTCCGAGCCAGTTTGTCTTAGTTTCCTGGATATACAACTTAATTTTCACCTATATTAATTACAATTGTTTGATAAATGCTGCAATCTGTAACATCCCCCAAACAGCCGGACCCCCCAGAGTGATTTTGTCATGACTAAGTCATGACAAAATCCAGAGAACTTTCTGTGACTAGGCATTGAGAGCGTTGAGTGTGTCTTCATCACTCAACATTTTTTCCATTGCCAAACTTTCTGTTACTAGGCATTGAGAGAGCCATCATCACTCAACGCCATATTACTTGGACAGATTTTGTCACTTGGCGTTGAGTGAGTAAACTTCACTCAATGCCAAACTACTTAACAAATATTGTTTTGTTATCTAGCATTGAGTGAGTAAGCTACACTCAACGCATTTGGACTTAGCCAATTTTCTGCGTCTGAAAACACTGGCTCTAACTGGATGAGAATCAATCAATGCTTTTTATCACATGGTGTTGAGTGAGTAAGCTTCACTCAATGCCTGTGGACTTAGTCAAATATTTACACAGAATTTATGTGGTGTAAACTGTCTAAGATATACTTAACAATTTATGTTATATGGCGTTGAGTGACTACACTTCACTCAATGCCTATGGACTTAGCCACATTTCATCCAGTTTCTCCTTACACTTTAACTACCTCAGCCCTTCTCACAGCTTTTTGCTATATAACGTTGAGTGAGTAGACTATACTCAATGTCTTTGGCCATAGCCACATTTTCAGCTTGCCAATCGTTAGGCTTAGACTAACCTAACTATACTCAATGATTTTACTTACCTGGCATTGATTGAATAGACTTCACTCAATGCCTGTGAACTTAGGTGATTTCTAGCCTATCCATCATCTTCCCTTGCATCTGTCATTGAGTAAGCTTGCTTAACTCAACACTTGTGGACTTAACTGAATTCTTGCACCTAGCATTGAGTGAGCCTGCTTCACTCAATGCTTTTGTACTTAAGTAAATTCATGTCTATCCACCAGCTTTCCTAGTGTCCACCTGTCCAATCAGTGTAATAGGGACTAACCGGCATGCATAAACTCAAACAGAAATCAAATACAACTAGTGTGTGTCATTGACTTGTTTGACTTCTTATAATTTTGGGCCATGTAGATCAATGGACCCAACACTTATGCAAGGGAAGTTTGAGATGAGCAGTATGGGTAAGCTCAAGCTCTTCTTGGGACTCCAAGAAATATAAACTGATGATGGCTTGTCCATATCCCATCCCAAGTTTACCTGGGAGTTGATTAAGAAATATGGCATGGAGAATACCTCTAGCATGAGAACTCCCGTGTGGTCAAGTATGCCTATAAGTAAAGATGAGGCAGGGAAACTTGTTGATGAGTCTTTGTATTAAGGGATAATTGGCTCCCTTCTATACCTAACTGCTAGTAGGTCTGACATCATGTATGCTATATTTGTCTATGCTAGGTATCAGGCCAACCCTAAACAATCTCATTACTCTACTATATAGAGAATTTTGAGGTATCTTAAGGGCACACTAGATCTTGGCCTATGGTACCCTAGGAATAGGGATTTTGATCTAACAGGCTATTCAGATGCAAATTTTGCAGGCTGCAAAGTAGACAGGAAAAGTATTTCAGGTATCTATCAACTCTTAGGTGGAATACTGGTGTCATGGAGCAGCAAGAAGCAAATGAGTGTGGCAATCTCAACCGCAGAGTCAGAGTACATTTCAGTGGGGAGCTGCTGTGCTCAGTTGTTGTGGATTCAGCATCAGCTTCAGGATTATAACATTGAGAGTGTCTATCAGGAAGATGTGACAGAAGTTGCTCCTATTAAGGGGGAGCAATTAAAACCATGCGACATAATTCATCAAGTATTACAGCCTAAGACAAAGCCGCAAAATTCTATCAAAGAAAAATAAGCTAAGTCCAGAAGCTTATAGTGAAGACAGTTCACTCAACGCCATACTGATTCTGTCAACGCTATAGAAGATAGACTGGAAAATTCATCAAAGTACACAACCGTTAAGTGAAGCCAGTTGACTCAACGCAAAATGATAGAAAGCGTTGAGACAAGCTTCAGTAGGCAATTCCGTCAGACAGAAGGAAATTGGCTAAGTTTAAAAGCATTGAGTGATGAAGCTACACTCAACGCTCTCAACGCCAAATTTGCTGAAGAAGCAGAAAATTATCTAAGGCAAAAAGCATTGAGTGATGAAGCTACACTTAACGCTCTCAACGCCTAGGATGGAGAATGAGCAAAAAGTTAAGCTAAGTATAAAAGCATTGAGTGGAGGCCATTCACTCAACGCCACTAAACGCCAAGCAGTCAGAAAGGGCTGAAGATTAAAGTTAAGACAAAAAGCGTTGAGTGAAGCTTACTCACTCAACGTTCTCAACGCCTGGATGAACTGAGGAAATGACTACGTCTAGAATCATTTAGTGAAGCTCAGTCACTTAGCGCTCTCAATGCTAAGAAAGTTAAAGAAATGACTAAGTATAGAATCGTTGAGTGAAGGGCAGTCACTCAATGCCTGAGTGGATTCTGAAAATTTGGCTAAGTCTAGAATGGCTGACGTCAGCATGAGTCAGCAAAAGTCAACAAAGTTAACGCAGTTCAAATTCGTTGTGGGAAAGTTGGAGTTTCCATTAAAGGCATCGGTGGCCAGCTGTTGTCGTATTCTGTATATGGTAGGTGGTAACTCGGCAATTAAGGTGGGGACACAGCGCAAAAGAGTCGTTGATCGACGATCAAAAAAGGGAAAGATTGACTGGGTCGACAACAAGTAAATAGGCTTTTTTGAATACAAAAAGAGGCGTAACTTCGTCTTCTCCCTCGCCATTAATATCGAACCTGAAAGAACAAAGAGGTAGTTGTTTTAAGAAGATACAAACCTTCAGATTTATTGTCTTCGACAGCAGATCAGAATCATGATTCTGAGTTACTTCTAGCACAAGCCGCCTAGTATTGAAGACCTTGTCAACTTATTATTGTGAAGAAGATTGGGCTGAAATCTTCTCATCCAAGGAAGATAGACACAGAAGTCTCTCTGGTGTCAAAATGCAAATCATCTTTTCTATTTTTTGTAGGATCCTTTAGGATCTGAGTTGTAGGCCTGATCTATAAAGTCTAAGAGCGTAGGATTCCTGTGAGAATCTGAGTTGTAGGCCTGTGTTATAAAGGCTGAGGTAGGATTATTTGTGATGTGAGTGTAGGGCTTAAGACTGAGTTGTAGGATCCATTGGATCAGAGGTAGGGCTTAGTGCCTGAGTGGTAGGTCCTACAGAAGACTGAGAGGTCCCGCGGGATCTGTGTTGTAAGCTCTTAGGAGTCGAGTGTTGCTATTGTGCCACATCTTACACACTGTTAGAGAGGTGGGAGGGACAGTGGACATACCCAAGATCGGGAAAGCACTACAAACCAGCTGTGTCATCTGTGATTGATCTCGAAAGGCTAACTAACCTAATCACTAAGCTTAGTAAAATCAGTTAGGGTTTAAATAAATCAAAAATAGACCTAAAACCTATTCACCCCCCCTCTAGGTGTTTAGCTGACCTTGAAAACAAGACTGTCATTTTGTTTTTGTTGCAGGAATTACTACTTCTTGCAGGTAGTTAAGACTTTCAGTGGTATCAAGACTGAAATGTACTAAAGTGTCTACTAGTGAGGATGATAGAAGATGCTCCTATTGAGGGAGAGCAAGTCCAGCACTTGTAGGTATAGGTTCAGCTTCCTATTAAGAAGGAGAAAGCAGCTGCAATAGTGGAATTCCAAGATCAGCACTGCTGATTTGTATATCCTAAGGAAAATACACAGACTGAGGGGGAGATCAACTCTAAACTCCCTACTCTAGAGATAATTTATGACAGAGTCACAAACTTTGCTGAGTCTGAGATGGAATGCTGCTGCTAAGAAGACAAATAGAGAAGGTCAGCACCTCCCTAACTATAGTTGCTTCTGAAGAAATCAAAAAGGGGAAGAAGAAAAAGATCAAGGGGGAGTAGGGAATGTGAACACTATGTATGCAGGGAAAATGTGATAACCAATAACTTATTATACTTGTTTCTCATTTTCAAATATAATGTTTTATCTACAACATATGATTGTGTATATCATTGACTAAGAGTTTTGACTAAGGGTTTTGACTTCTTTAAATAGGGGGGAGATTGTGAGGTCCATTGATCACAATGTCCTCGATTTGTAGAAGTCAAACAAGTCATTGGTATAAATAGAGATGTATTTAATGCATGATCTATGTTCAATGTGTGCAGGATGTTCTTTGTCACAATGAATAGACATGTTGTCTAAGTAACAGTGATAGGTGGACACAAGGAAGAATGCTGGAAAGACAAAAATTTGTCTAAGTCCACAGGCGTTGAGTGAAGGCAATTAACTCTACCGTAGATGTCAAGAAGCGCTAAGTAAAGCATGGGCAGTCAAAGCCTGACTGTTGATAAAGGAAGTTTTATGGTTAAGTCCAAAAGCGTCGAGTGAGGATAGCTCACTCGACGCCTGAAGAAAGAAGCATCGATTAAAGTCTATACTATCAAAGCCAGAGAAACTGAGAAGAAATCTAGCTAAGTCCAGAAGCATTGAGTGAAGCCAGTTCACTCAATGTCAAGCTCAGAAAGCGTCGACAAAACAAGCTTCAATCAAATCCCCAAAAGATGTAGACAGAAAATCTGTCTAAGTCCAAATGCGTTGACTGAGGACAGTTCACTCAACACCAACTCAACAGAGAAATTAGCTAACTATAGAAGCGTTGAGTAAAGGCAGTTCACTTAACGCCTCATCGAGAAGACAAGCAAAGGAAGAAAGCATTAGTGAAGACAACTCACTTAACGCCATCTAACAAATGAAAATTAACTAAGTACAGAAGCGTTGAGTGAAGGTTGTTCACTCAACGCCTCATCAAGATGACATGAAACTCAAGTATGCATTAAGTGATGAAGGCTCACTCAATGCACAAAACGCTTATCATCAAAATGTGTGTCTAAGGACAAAAGTGTTGAGTGAAGTATATTCACTCAACGCTTACTCAACAGAAATATTGGCAAAGTCCAAATGCATTAAGTGATGAAGGTTCACTCAACGCCTAATGAGTTAAGACTTTAAAAGTCTATAATTCATCGAGTGATGAATGATCACTCGACGCTTAATGGTACAGAAAATTGGCCAAGTGTTTTGGCGCTGAGTGAAGGCTATTCACTCAATGCCTATGATGAATCTTCTATTTTTTACTATGTCCACAGGTGCTGAAGTTGGCATAAATTCAAAATGTGGCAGGAACTTCACAGTACATGACAAACAATACTGCACGCCTTCTGTACTGCATTTAATGCAAAAGCAAAGTTGCAGCCAACAACTACAGTAGGTCCCACTGCTCAAAGAGGCGTTGGATAACGGAATATAATAAAACATTTTGATCAGAAGGAAGAAGATAACTTTTGGATCGATTTTCAAAAAGCTCTGGAGATTATCTTCTTCCTCTCGACACTTTGCAGCGCCTGAAGAACAAGTTCAAACTTCTGATCTAAGAGTTCAAGAAGACAGTTGTCATTCTCACATACAACAACAAGTTTAGAGAAACTTCTCTGAGATAGAAGAAGAAGTAGACAAGGCTAACCCTAGATGTAGTTACTTCACAGTTCAAGCAGATCGTTTCAGAAGAACATTTTCTAGACCTGTGAAGAAGGAGACTTGACTGAGCTACTTCAGTTCAGAAGAAGGTAGACACAGAGAACATCTCTCCGACATGTAGTCATCATCAACACACATATCTCTCTTTGTAGGATCCTTTGGATCCGAGAGTAAGCCTATTTTATAAAGGCTGAGTGTAGGATCTTTTATAGATCTGAGGTAGGATCCCTGTGTAGATCTGAGGTAGGGCCAAGGAGACTGAGTTGTAGGACTTGTTCTCAAGTCTGAGGTACTATCCTGGACTAGAAATGAGTTGTAGGACTTGTGCTCAAGTTTGAGGTAGGATCCTGGACTGGATCTGAGTTGTAGGGCAGTTTGCCTGAGGTAGGATCTGGTTTAGATCTGAGGTAGGAGAGTATAACTCACTGAGTTGTAGGGCTATCCTCCTAGCCTGAGTGTAGGATTATTAACTTAGTCTGAGTTAGGTGATCTTTGGATCACTGAGCTGTAGGAGCAAAGCTTGCTATGATTTATAGGGCTTTATGCCTAAGGTAGGTCTTGGAGGAAACTGGGAGATCCTGAGGGATCTGTGTTGTAAGCTCTTTGGAGGCGAGTTTGGAGAAGTTGTTTTGTCTAACAAACTGTTAGAAATGTGGGACGGACAGTGGACGTACCCATTATCTAGGGAACCACTATAAAATTCCTGTGTGTTATGGGTGATTGCCTTGAAAACTAAACTATCTTAAATCACAACTCATCTAAAACAGAAAAGTATAAAAAGGCCTAAAACCTATTCACCCCCCCCCCCTCTAAGTGTTATTAACTTTTGAATCTAAAGACTTTCAGTCAGCTCATGCACAATAGTGACTAAAATCAAGAGGCACATAATTTAACTAAGAAGCGCATATAAAAATGTAAGACCCCATTATTTTTCTACATTACTGGGTCTTATGCCCAGAATCGCCATTTTGCGGTGACACCAACAATCGGGAGGGTCGCCACTACAAAACGCCGGTTCTGCCGGCATTTATGATCATCAAGAAGTAGAAGTATAAATGAGAGAAGACAATTAAGTAAAGGCCACAAATCACATATAGAATAGGAAATAGAAATCACAGCAAGTCTACATGATAATATAAGTACTGAAACAAATTAGTGAAGTAGGAATATAAACGGGCTTATGCCCGGTACAACAAGTCCTCACTACAATTCTCTCCCGCAGAAGCTAAGTAAAGCTAACACACATGGATCTAGAGACTGGTCCTCCGGTACTAGACTGGCCCATCTCCATATGCATCGTACTTTGCTATTGCTGCATCTCCTGTTGTTGCTCCCTGTCTCCCATCCGGAGTTCCTGAAATATTTGGTGCACTGACCATTAGTCAAAATACTAAGCCTAATTTACCATCCCCCTCCCCCCAGTGGCTCCTAGGCATTGTGTGAGAGGAATGATAGGAAAGCTATGGTGGTGGAGGGTAGTCAAAAGCAGGTGACAGTGGACCTAATCTAGCAGGTATATTGTAACATCAATAGTGTTATAAAAGGAAATACTTGCAAGCAGTTCTATAGGAAAGAAGCAGTAATATAATCAAGCAAAGTAGCGCAGTAAGTACATGTAAAGTAAATTGTGGAATTAGTAACCTTAGCTTATATAAATGTTCATACAAACTTATAAGTTAAGGGGTCTTTTATAAGACACTCATCATATAAGCTATCCCATACTAGTTTATACGATGGGGTTTCATTTTTAATGCTGGTATGAGTGTAGTGATATGTTGTGTCATGATTCACGCAAGTGCAACACACCCATATGACTTTAGGCTCACAGACCTTTAGTTCCCTCATTTTGGAAGCTAGCTTCACACCCAGGAGCCTCTATAGTGGCCAACGGAGACAGTGGGTCGGGCCACCCCACTCCTAGATGGGTATTCACACTACTAGGCCTAGCCCTTACGTACGTATCTAAAGGACACACTAGAGTCTCCGCGTACTATGCTGACTAACCACCAGTCTTTTCCTTAACAAAGTGTAAACCACACCCGCCGAGTCACCGTATCGACATAGGTGTGAACGACCATCAAATACCGAAGACCCACCACTATATGCGCATGCACACATGATTTTCCGAGCCATCGTCTCCCCAAACTAACCTGTCCATTACAACTACCTTCCGATACTTCGGCTAGCCGGGCTAACTTGCCCATTTCCATAACCACCGAGCCTACCGCTCGGATAACCTAGTCGAGCAAACGTCCTAAGTCACCAGGGTGAGTGAAAGTGAAGTTCTAATATATTGCTAATTACTCTTGTATTTATTTTAGTCTTACGGTTTAAGGTTAACCTTAGACTACTCAATGCATTCCCTGTGAAGGGCTCTCGAGGGCACTAAGAACTACGATGGGCTGAAGCGCAAAGCTCGATTTCGTAAGGTACTTATTATTGTTGGTATCTATCCATAGACAATCCCATTTAATGTTATACTAAATCTAACACTAGTGTATATTGACTCTCTCTCTCCACAGGAAATACAATCTTTCATCGATCCCGATCACCACTTAACTCTAGTCAAGCCAACACCCTCTCCATCATGACTCCTAATGATGAACTCATTTTCAGCTTAACAAATCAGTATACTATTAACCCCGACTCCCTATGTCCATCCTACATGCTATCACAATTCTGCAGTTTTACTATGTGCAGACCAACCTAAGTTATATGATGATCATGAGGGGTGACTCATTCAAATAGTCATCCAAATGCCCTAGAATTATTATTGGTGGTCTATCATGACATATTTAGGCCAAATACAGAAACTTGTAATTTTCCTAATTAATTTAGCATTTATCAAAGTTTCGCCAAAATTAGGCCATGAGTGGTTCTGAACATGAAGTACTAGATTTCCTTAAGTTATGGAAACCCAACAATTCTAAACACTATATGATGGCAAAATATCAGAGAATACAAAGTTTCACAAATTTTTATAAATGTATAAGCCCATAATTAATTAATTCAAGATAATTATAATAAATAGAGTTAAAGAGGAAAGTACCACCAAACATTATCCAAAAATTATACAAAAATTATCAAATATTTACAATGATCATAAAATATTACTGACTAAGTTTCATACAATTCCAAGGTCATTAAGCTATATAGAAAAATACTTCAAATAAATCTATAATAGGGCACTTTGTGAAGAAACATACTTATAATCTCTTCCAAACAACATGTAATAATTTTACAAGCTTTAATATGCCCTAAAAGGTTCTCTGGCCAAGAAACATATTCTCTAGAAAGATACATTATTTGTTATCTATTTATCAAGACAAGGGGCACTAGTTCACTTAACACATGAAGTACTATGAGATAATGTCCAATCCTTCCAAATTACTGACTAGCAGATATAAATTATATTTAATCAACACATCCAGAGTTTCACAACATTCTAACTTAATTAAACCATGATTACTTCAAAATCATAAAAAGGGCAACATGATGATTATAACTATAAGTATGAGCTACTTTCTTCCAAACATCCTATAATATATTTCAGAGCCTCATATTGATATAAAAACTCTTCTGCAAAAATTTCATAAAGATCTAAGGTCAAATAACATTTCAATTTTTCCATAAGGAGGCCTGAGCCTAAATAATTTTCAATTGATTAAAGTTGTTTTCATGTGTCTAAATGTCACCAAATTTCTTCCTAGGGCTATTCACCACCCTAAGATCACATGGACTAAACTCCAAGTCCATACAAGGACATATCACCCTATGTACTTCACAAACCCCCAAAGTTCAACCTTAGGATTTGAATTAGGGTCTTAGGGCAAATCCACCATAATCCACCGCAAACTCTAAGTGAGGGTGTTTTTAACTTAACTTAAGGCTCTCGCCAAAGTCTCATCCCCTATGGGTGAGAGTTGGCCCCTCCATGCGCCAAACACCCTTTTGCCCTAATTTACCCATAATTGACCAAACTTTGGTCACACCAATACCTATTCAAATAAATCCCAAATGGATTGAGATTTTATCAGTGACCTATCATGACCCTAAGGGTCATCCACCAAAATTATAGTTGGTTTTGAGGTCATTAAAACCCATAATTAAATTTTTACACAAACTTTCGGAAAATATTTTCCAAAAAATCCCATTTTTGGATATGGTGAGTTTAACTGTATAACTAGACTATATTCCAAATTCCAAGGCATTTGACTATCTAGTTTAGTGGGGGCACTCAGATAATTCTCTGGTCAAGCCTATGTATAAACTGCATCATTTTGAGTATTGTGGTCAGACCACTAACTCAAATGAGTTGAAATTAATTTTAAAATAAATTAGACATCAACTGTTACAACTTTCATTAAACATTCTCCCATAAAAGACATCCAAATATTTTAATAACTAGTTCATTGCACTGCAATAATAGAGAAAGAAATGAATTTATTAAATCCTTAAATAAATGAGGCCGCACGAATCTTGAAGCAGGGATTGACGAAATCTCGTCGTCTTCTACCTTGATCATACGACCGGGATCTTCCCGTCCTGAGCCATCTTTTCCCGTGAATTCCCGGTCACCCACGCATCTTCCCGGCCAGCCACCGCCACCACCACCTTCGTTGAGGTGTTGGATGGAATTCGAGGTGGTCGGCCGGCCGAATGTCGCCGGAATAGTGTGTTGTGTTTAAAATTAAAAGCTTGAAAACCATGCTTTTGGCATACCCGATCCAGAGCCAATTGGCCCCAAATCGAGCCGCCGATGTATTGAGTTCTACCCACTGAAGAAGGAGAGGAGGATAGGACCTTTTGGGAGGGCTAGAGTTTGGTTGATCGTCGTGTCGCAATTCACGATGATGGCACCGCTCGTTGCTCTGCAACAACACTAACAATGGGCTCGAATACTTCAGGGAAAAGGTGGAAACAGTTGCTCTGGGTTTGAGAAAGCTTTTAAAATACTCTGATGGGGAGAAAAGAGGTCAAGAGCTTCAATTTCCATTAATGGCCATTATGAAATTTTTCGGCCAACCTAAAATTCACTCAATGCAGCCACTGTAATGGCCCAGACAACCCCTTGATCTTCTCAGAACTGATGATAGGAGAAGAATCTAGACACTGGAATTGAATGTGGAGGCCTTTGGCATCCCTTGGCCATGAATGAGTCTCTTCCTCATTTTCTCTCTCTTTGTCTCTCCTCCATTAAAGGGTAAATGGAGCTTTCGCTCTCCTAATCATAATTTCCAGAAATGAGTGGTATTTTGGATAATTCTAGACCTCATGAGTCTAGTGGACCATTTCAATTGGGCTTTGCCTAAATGGATTGGGCTGGGTTAGGGCAACTTGAGCTAGTTTGACCTAATTTTAGGGTTGAGTTGACCTTGGTCAAATTAACCTTCTGGGTTGACGTCAATTGGTCCTTGGTGACCCATTGGCCTCCCCTAAGGTATAGGAAGGGTTGAGTAGGGCTGGTTTGGCACCTTGGAGGCCACTTGACCCTTAGTTAGGACACTTTGATCATTTAGGCCTAGAGTTGACTTTATGAATTTGACCTCTTTAGTTGACCCCAATGGGTCCTTGGTGACCCATTGACCTCCTTTAAGGGTTACAGAGGTGTAGGTGTGGTCAATTTGGCTAAGAGAAGGGTAACTGACCCTATCTAGGTTAGTTTGACCGATTTAGGGTTACGTTTGACTTTAGTCAACTTGACGAATTTGGTTGACCCCAATGAGTCCTTAGCGACCCATTGACCTCCTTTAAGGGTTAGGAGTGTTATGATGGGGTCCTGGAGTCAAGTTGAAACCCTAAGGTAAAACCCTAGAGGTGGTTAAAAGAATGAACTAATTGCAGACCAATGTAATCTCACCTTCATTTCTAGGTTCACTTGGTCTTTTTGAGCTTTCTAGGATTTTGTCATGACCTAGTCATGACAAATTCACTCTTAGGAGCCTAGTAGTTTGAGGGATATTACAAACAAATCCGCACAAAGGGACATTTAGGCTCCGTTTGACACGGTGGTTGCGGTCATAAACGCATGGGTTAAACCTACATTCGTTAAGGATCAGCTAACAAACATCATCCGCTTGAGCATAAAAGTCGATGAAGTTTCTTAGGTGGGCGTTAACGAATGACAATTTAACCCTCATGTTCATGACCGCCACCATCTTGCCAAAAGGAGCCTTAGTTTTAGCATCTTGGTCCTCTCAATTCTCTCTCCTGGACGCACATAAAATTTTTCCTATATATTATTGAGCACATACCCATTTTGAATGATTCTTTATACTTTGGACGGGAATTGCTAAATAATTGTAAATAACGAGCTCGAATGTCTATCGAAATAAATGTATCTTGTAATTGTCTTATTTTCATTACGTCCAAATTTACTTTATTTCCACATATATTCTATTTACTTAACTACCTTAAATTTTACAAGCTTTATTTAAGGCTCGAGGATGCTCACCATTTCTGACAAAATGGAGGGGATCCATTTCACGGACATGATATTTTACTTTTTGACCCAACGGGTTCTGTTTTCCCCAACTTTTTATATTTTTTTAATTCAAAAATTTCTTGTCCACTAGATTTTTTTGTCCCAATCCCGTCCACAAAATATGAAATGGATCCCCTCCATTTCATTTGAAAATGAAATGGAGAGGATCCCGATCCGTTAACATTTTCAATGCAGCTCACATGCAAAGCTAATACATCCATATTATTGTTTAGTGATGAGCCTTAAATAAATAATTAAAATATCATTAGGTGAGTCATTAGAAGGCGATGTCCATTTTAATATGATGTCCATAGTATGGTCCCTATCCCTACGAATTACGCCGATGACATGTTTCAGGTGTTAGGACTTGATCAAACTCTTCATAAGACGATCGACCGCTGCGATGTTGATGCACTCAAATGCATAAATTTGTCTCATATCAGATTTGTGAACGATAACCAGATGCAGCGAGAGTATGCAGCCGGTTTCATCGGCCGGGATTAAATTTTTGGTTAATTATTAATTTAATGACTTATTAAAATGCGCTCATTTCATAATTGCATGGCCGGATGGACAAACTCCCAATTTATTAATATAAAAACAGGGAAAAAGTTTGTTTTTACTACAAAAGTAACATTCAAGAGGGGAGGGGCCTCTTGGATGTACATTATGTTTTTTTTCTGGACAAATATAAGGACAAAGAACATGCTAGGGAAAAAAAGAGAGTACAAAATGAGATGATTCTCCGGTAAACACCGCAACTTCCTTGTATTCTTGAAATATTATTGCTATTAGGCTTAAATTATGCAAACTGTTTATATTTTATTTCTCAGTTACAACTAAAGGCACAAAACAGGATTCCCTGCCTATACACTAAATGTGAGAACTAAAACATGTGTGGCTGATTGAGATCCCGAACGACACAAAATTGGATCTACGACCTAGCGTGTTCCTTGAAACCCCCAACCATGAGAAGGTTAAACAAAAATTATGGTCTATGGGAACCGCCCAGTGGCTAGAAAACTGATGTGGCAAACTGGGCTGACTGCATGTAATTTTTATGTTATTATTACTTATAAATAAGTTCCAAAAAAAATTTATGGCATAAGTTTTGCCGTCAGAAACTATTTAACATGGAAACCACATTCAAGGTTACAAAGACCTAGTATATGATAAGATGATATCAATGTCATATTCATGGAGTCCTCCTAAGCAGGGGCGGATCTAAGGGGTGGCCGCCGGGGGCCCGGCCCCCCCAAAGATTTTGACAAAATAGATGTTTAATTTGTCTTTCTCTCGTCGAGCCAATGAATTTTGACTACTTATACGTCAAAAATGGTGTCCGGATAAGGGAGAAAAGAACCTGGAAAGGTGGATATATTTAAATTTTTTTCATTGGAAGATGAGAAAGTTGACATGAGAGGTAACTGATTTAGTTAATTTTTTGTGAAAATAACATATATAAATCTAGTTGAGATCGCTGCAAAAAATTTTGATCTCGTCAAGTTCACCTTCTTCTTTGCTTATAGCTTCTTCGAAATCTCTGAAAGAAACACTATCGTCATCTTCAACACGATATAATGCGACATCTTCTTTACTTAACTTTTGTAATTTTTTTATTTTACTAGTGTCTCTTTTATTACACCTTAAGAGTAAAGGAGATCAAAGTTAATGAATTTTGACGTGTTTCTTAAACTTTTTGAATGTTTTGGACCCCCTCTTGTTGAAATTTTCATTCTCTGCAATAGGAGCATGCGTCCATACTTTTATTTTGACTTCATTTTAATATGAAGTTCTCTTATTTTGAAGATGAACTTTCATATGATCTTAGGGGTGTTGACGAATGATGACGACAATGAGGTCAGTAGAATGTTTAAATACTGATGATAACACATTTATTGCAACTGATAGTTTGTAGCAAGAAGGTCATCTTCGACATTTTCATTGCAAGCAACATATTTTTTTCTTGAATTTATTTAATTCATTACACAAATATTTAACCGGAACACCTTCAAATTGGAATTGTTAATACTCTTTATATTCTCACATCTCAAATAATTGAAAAGTTAATATTATGTATACTACGTAAACATCAGACAAACATCAAACAATATTCCATTTGTTCTGAAAACTGATTAAAGATTGAGCTCAGATGTCTCTATATAGATAAGTTGCAATAGGAAGTAACTTTTTTATAACTCAATTGTGATATTTCTACTTCTGCGAATTTTGGTATAAAAATTGATCATTAAAAAAATTCTTCGCCGTTTGATTGGGCCCCCATAATCAAACTTCCTGGATCCTCCCCTGCTCCCAAGTATCTCCACTTCATTCTTTTGTTCTATTACCATACCTAAAATTTCAATGATAATTTTATTAAAGTGAAATTAAAGATTACTTAATTATTTAATTAATTTTTTTTTCTCTCATGCTTATGATATTCTAGTCCGCGAGAGTTTCACGATACTTGGAACTCTTTCGCTATGATTAGTGGATATTAGCTTTAAATTGAACGAAGAGAGCTTTATTTTATGTTTAGAAATCTCTACAAGTGGTTTTAACGTTTTTTAAACTCAACGTTTAAATTTTACACTAAGATAAGAGATTTATGGCTTTTCTCTCCAGACGTGCATGGAACTCTCTTTTCGGCTTGCGATCTATGCATAGTTGAGTCCACTTGGAGCTATGAAGATGTGAGGCTCAAAATTGAAATCAAAACTTCAAAAATAATGAAGCGCAATAAACAACATATATAAATAGTTGAAAATCCAAAATCACAAAGTGAAATAAAGATAAATGATTGAGTACGAGTTTACATCATTCAAACAACCACATAAACAAAGATAATTAAACAAAATATTTTTCAAAGGTGACACGAGAAAGAAGATAAGAGAAGGTGATTATAAATAATACTGAAGATCATGCTTGATTTGAGTTCCCTTAATTTATAGGATTTTTGTGTTGTAGATATCTGGAATTCCCATATTCCCTACAAACTTAGTGGGAAACATGGAGGCCAAGTAGGGTTGACCTTAGTCAACCTGACCAAAGTCAACCCCACAAACGTCATGATCAACCGACGGCATATACCACAAACAGTCGGAAGGGTTAATAAATGAATAATCAAGCCATCCAATTAAGACTACTCGTCCTACACAGAGCATTTTAGCGGAAGTTTTTAAAGTTGAAAGAACCCAAACTTAATTCCAACAAATATGAATGTCCACAACTACAACTACAGGAATGAAACCCCAAATACACTGAAACGGGTATATGACCTTATGACCTTACAATAGTTCACGTAATAAAATCATGTCTTACATACATCGGCTCGCAGGCCGGCCACACATGATAAAAGTAAAAACAACTATTCTACGGCCTTTTTGGGCCAGCACAGCAACACGGGCTCCAGCCCGCTATTTGGCGCTCGGCTCTGCGGCACCTGCAAGCACAATTCCACCGCGCGGTGGCAAACAAAGCAACGGTTAGCTAAAAGCCGACCAAATTATAACGACCCCGCCCCTTACTCGGGACGGCAGTGCTCTTTCCCTGCATAGCATTAGCCCAATAAAATAATATAGCGCAATTATGTTTCGCCACAGGTGTAGGCTCGCACGGCCAAACACCCCGTGCACTCAGGGCACATTCATGGTGAACCCTGACCAATCAGTGCATTCACCACCACCCCCAGGATGGCAACAACATGTGAGCATTTAGCCTTTCTAACCACCGTCTAAGGCTCCCGACTATGCCTACGGCCAGTGCCCTTTTCAGATTTCTCGCACCGTACCACATAGCCTAGGTCCAATTTCACTTGCCCGTTGCTCACGCCGCATATACAATTTAAGTCCTACGCGCGGGCCAAGCTTCTCTCGGATCCCAAAATTTTCCAAATAATCTCATAACCCAGTTATGATCAAGGTCGGTTCCCAGACCGCCAAGTTAGCAGAACACGTTTCCGCACAGTTTTCCGGGTGCGCCTTGAAGCTAACCTCCAAGGATCCCTAATGCAATCTACCGCGTAGAAACCCGAAAAACCCAAAGTACGGAGTCTTCTCCCGCAAAATCATATCAAATGCAACATCACCGATCCAGACGGTACACGTCAGGGTAGGCTTCACACACAATGCATATGCCCGTACTTACGATTCCGGACTCTATATGTAACACAAGGGGGACTATTCACATCAACCACAAGGAACACCACACACTCACCGCACACTCGCGGGAGCGGGATTCCCTATGCAGAAAGAAAGAGCTTCAAACGCTCAAGTTGAGAATCATTACCCTTGTAGTTCGTTTTGGCGCCATGGAAAAACTACGCAGACAGAACTCTTCGCAACGACCTTCCCTCCACGGATCCGCTCTCAGATTTCAAAACGGTGCTCCGATGCTCCGCCGGCGGCCGGAAACCTCCTTCTTCTTCCTCTTCTCTCTAACACCTTGGAAGGGGAAAGCCTTGGGGATAAATGAGGGATTAACTCCCCTATTCCCGGCCATAACAGAGCAGGAACTCATCTGAGCCGTTCGATCTTAATTAAAGAAAACGAACGGCTCGGATCTGCATAAAATTCTCCAGACCTGGGCCGAACACGGACTGGCACACGGCCGTGTCCCAGGCCGTGTGCCTCGATCCAGGCACGATCGTCGAACTGAGAAACGACACACGGGCCATGACACGCCCGTGTCTCACCTGACATGCCCGTGTCGGGTTCCTCGACACGCCCGTGTTCGGGGGCATGTCACGCATAACCGCCACGACAACAGACACGACCCAAATGCACCCGGGTAGGGACACAGGTTGGCACACGCCCATGTCGGATGACACGCCCGTGTCTTCCGGCCGTGTTCCTGACCGTGTCCTTCTCGGGATGAAAACGACCAAAAAAAATGCCAGCCAGACACGGCCTTGGTCACACCCGTGTCCTAGGCCGTGTACCCCTATACATGCACCAAAAATCCCTTTTTTCGTGTAAGACCCCCCCTCCCCGGATCCCAAAACACGGCACGAAGAGGGAGTCTTATGCCCGGAACAGCCGCCTTGCGGTAGCATTAGCACACGGGCTAACCTGTACCACAAGACGCCTATTCCGCCGGCTGAAACCATATCAATATATCATGCCAACCCAACCAAATAAATAAGCAAGAGAAGTCAAAATCCACACTAAGTATATAAAGTCCAAATACATCAATAAAGAGAAGCTAAACATGCTTCTACAAAATATCAGAGTACAACTAATCATTGCCCAAACGGGCTACATCAGAGTAAGCAAAACACTAACATCAGTAACAGACGGTATCGACGGCACCGTCACATCAGGCCCTGTCTCCCTGGCCTGGCTGCCCTGCTGCGTAGTCTGCGGCTGCTCTACCTGCGGCGTGACCTCCTAAAAAGGAAGACGTAGCAACCGTTAGTCGAAACGACTAAGTGGTTTCACATCCGCTCCCCCGGCGACTCCTCGGCACCGGGCGGAGAAAAGGAACAAGAGTATAGTATCTATCAAGTATGCAAGTAAAGGAAAAACAAGCAGGTGGCAGTAGTGTAAGAGTATCAATGTATAACTAGCAGTTCTATAAAAGCTACCAATATGTAAACTAACCATTCTACAAGAGCCATCAAGGTATAATAACAAGTGTAATAAAGCTACAGCAGGAAAGTAACTTAACTTATAAGAATGCCCATACAAACTTATAAGTTAAGGATCGGGTTACATAAAGTAACTCATCGTATAAGAGTGCCCATACAAACTTATACGATGAGGATCTTGTTGTGCAATGATATGAAATGCTATGAATGCTATGCAATGACTCACCCATGCACACCCATGTAATTGCTATGTCGACACAGACTGTAGTTCCCACTTTTCGAGCAGGTAGCTAACCTCTCAGGCATCAGCCGCCGTGGCCAAGCGGTGACAGTAGAACGGGCACTTCTACTACTAGGCGGGTATCACACTACTTCACCTAGGCCTCCGTACGCCTCAACGCTAAGAACACAACAGCGGAGCCCATGCGTACTATGGCCCAGCGGGGTCTTGGGTAGAGGTGCACCAAGAACACAGCCCGAACTGGCCTTGCGTGACCCGGAAGGGGCCTCGGAAGAAAGCACGAAGACACAGCCCAACCGTCCACATGGTCGGAGGGGCCTCGGGACGTGAACACCGAGGACACAGCCCAAACCGACCAAGTCTAACTGCCAACTCCCGTCGGTGTGACGACTGGCGAGCCCGTAGACCTGCCACACTATCCTTAACCCGGGATTACGACACCGCGTGTCGACTCACACCACATGCAAACACCACATCAACATATCATGGAAGGGGCCTCGGAAGTAAACACGAGGACACAGCCCAACCATCCATCCACACCTATCTCAACACAACAAAACGAGTGACGGTCAACACCGCACTTTCATTCTTCCACAATACTACCCGTAGGGAGACGACGCTCTAAGTATTGGACTAATAAATTTCATTTCACCAAATCAACATATCATGGCCATAGTTTAATCTTCTAAATGTCATTCCATATGAACTCTACATAAGACTTATATGATGCGCATATGTTATAATCTATCAACATCTTATCAATTTGATTCGATTAAACATAAAGGAAACCATCCAAATCTCAAGACAACTTGCAATAATAAATCAATTGTATGCATCCTAAATAATAAACACCATCATTCAAAGTTCTTCGGTGATTAGCATCAATTATCTAATCTTGACAGAATTCCACCGACTCTAATTGCACTTTATATTAAACCAGAATTCTAAGTGTATCACTAATCTGGACAGCAATTTCGACCGGAGATTCCCGAGGATACAGGAATCCGGTGAAGTCGTGCAACCCCTCGTTGGAAAGATCTTTTCGTGATCTACAACTTTCATATTCAGGTCACAACCCAGATCTGACAATAACTTACTCGAAATCGGCTTCAAAGTTCACTGCGCACAGAACACAATTTCTGTGTACAGGAATTGCCGGACAGCAAACTCGATTTGGTTTTCCCGGGGCCACAGACATCACCTGAAGTCGTGCAACCACTCGTTGGAAAGGTATTTCCAAGGGCTACAACTTTCATGTTTAGCCGAAAGCCCAGATCTGCCCATATCCATCGGGAAAATGGCCTAGAAGATCGCTGCGCGCAGAATACAGATTCTGCGTGCATCTTAAAGGAAAATGAACGGCATCGGTTCGTCTTCCTCCTCAAGGCGATCGTTCCTAAATTTTCCAGAATTATTCTCCTCCCTTATTCAACCTCAAGGCCATAAACTCTTCACGAGACCATCCACCCATCGTCATATTGAAGAAAAGGGGAAGGGTTGAAGAGATCTAAAACCTAGGATTCAAATCCTAACATGGCCAAACCTAGAAATCTTCTCCTCTCCATCAAGTTCTCTTGAACCGATGTCTCTCCTAAAGCATAACTATAGATCTAGCACCAAGGGAGAGGGTAGGAAACTCACGTTGACTCCAGCGGTACCACCATTTCCGGCCATGGATCGCGTAGTTCTCCTTGGCGGCATCTTCTCTTTCGCGGCGATGGCGGATCTCCTTCGGTAAAACTTGCTCCTGCAGTTTTTCTCTCACCAGGAAGTCTCACAGGAAATAGGGGAAGGAAAAGAGAATGAAAAACGGCTAGGGTTTCTCTGCCCCTTATAAGCAAAATGTGACACGGGTAGGGACACGGCCGTGTCCGTACCCGTGTCCTGCTTCCGCGAAACGGCCGTGGCGGTTTCCATGTCGGTTCACTGTTTGACACGGGTAGGGACACGGCCGTGTCCCAACCCGTGTTCACATGACACGGCCGTGTGCCTGGCCGTGTCATCGGCCGTGTGCATCTTCAGTTACATCTCGACACTTCTCGTCGAGCTCAACTCGACGCACACGGGTAGGGACACGGCCGTGTCACTACCCGTGTCACCATCTCGACGACTCTCGACGATTCGACACGGCTCGTCGAGATCATCTCGACGCACACGGGTAGGGACACGGCCGTGTCACTACCCGTGTCATGATCTCGACGTCTCTCGACGATTCTCGACGATCTCGACACGCCTCGTCGAGATCGTCTCGACGCACACGGGTAGGGACACGGCCGTGTCACTACCCGTGTCACTTCCCTCTACACTGATTTCTCCACTTCTCCACAAGTGCAGCCCAACTCCCTGCACTTCTCAGGACTTGAGTCAACCCTCCTGACTCAAAAACTCACACACTAGGGGCCTAGAGCGATTCGGGTCGTTACAAATCCTATAAACAAAATAAAAGATTTCGTCCCCGAAATCAGGCTTAAGCTGTGTGGAGAAAACTTAACAGGAAGTTTATCACATGTTTTTAAATAAGGTTACCTTGGGCAAACAGCTCTGGGTAGCGTTGCTGCATCAAATCCATTGGCTCCCAAGTGTACTCCTCCTTCCCATGATTCAACCATAGCACCTTCACTAAGGGGACACTTTTGCGGCGTAATGTTCTTGTCTCGCTGTCAACAATCCGCACCGGCTCTAGTCGCACAGATCTATCCGACGCCACTACACCATCAGTAGTTGGAATAAATTGGTCGGGCCGCAACAGTGCTTTTCGAAGCGACGACACATGGAACACGTCGTGGAGATTTTCTAGTTCTGGCGGTAACTCCAACCGATAGGCCAACGGGCCGATCCTTTCCAATATAGTATAAGGCCCAACATACCTTGGGCTGAGCTTTTTCACTCCACGCACCCGCGACACTCCATGCATCGGCCGAATCTTAAGGAACACTTTTTCGCCCACCTGGAACTCCACCATCCGATGCTTTTTATTATAATATTTCGCCTGTCGACTTTGAGCCTCCAACATGCGATACCGTATCAATCTGACCGCCGCATCAGTATCATCTATGTATTCGTTTCCCAATGCCTTCGGATCTTCATCTTGCACCCAAGACAAGGGAGTCCTGTACCTTCTTCCGTAAAGGGCTTCATGGGGCGCCATACCGATGCTTGCTTGATGACTATTGTTGTAGGAGAATTCCACCAGGGGCAAGAGTCTTTCCCATGGCTCTCCTCTGTCCAACACACATAGCCTCAACAAATCCTCCAGCATTCTGATGGTCCGCTCTGACTGCCCGTCAGTCTGTGGATGAAATGCAGTACTAAAGGTTAGGCGTGAGCCCAAATACGCCTGTACCGCCTTCCACTCATTGGATGTAAACCGACCATCCCTATCCGAAACAATTGTCTTGGGCACGCCATGATACCGTACAAATTGCTCCACAAAAAGGCATACCAAAACACCCACGTGTGCTTCCTTCTTCATTGGAATGAACCGGGCCACCTTTGTTAGTCGATCCACAACAACCCACACCGAATCATTCCCGGAGCGGGAACGAGGTAACCCATGAACAAAGTCCATGGAGATATCCTCGAACTTCCATTCGGGGATGGGCAGCGACTGCAACAAACCACCGGGACTCCTGCATTCAGCCTTTACTCTTTGACACGCTTCGCAATGTGTAACATAGTAGCGAACATCCTTCTTCATTCCCGGCCAACACATGGTCTTCCGCAGTCCGGCGTACATCTTAGCAATACCCGGATGCACTGAATATTGAGAGGAATGCGCCTCTCTCAATATATCTTCCCGAATTTTGCCGCCCTTGGGAATATAAAGTCGGCCACGAAAATAAACGAGGCCGTCTTTGAGTGTGTACTCATCGGTGGTCCTATCTTCAATTGCCTTGATTGCCGGGGCCAAGGACGCATCCATTCCTTGCTCCACCCGAATCCGATCTCGGATATCACAAATTATGCTCATGTTGGCCAAATACTCCGCATACTCTGCTGAAGGATCCTTGAATACTAGAGTAATTTCCATCTCCTCGATCATCCGAGCCAACTCCATACTCATCAGCCGCGACTCTGGGCTAGAGCCTGGCACTTTTCTACTCAAGGCATCGGCTACCGAGTTCGCTTTCCCGGGGTGGTAGTTCATGGTGAACTCATAGTCGCATAGAAATTCCAACCACCGCCGTTGTCTCAGGTTCAACTCCTTCTGAGTGTGAACATACTTCAAGTTTTTGTGATCGGAAAAGATCTCGCAGTGCACGCCATATAAATAATGTCTCCAGACCTTCAAAGCGAACACCACTGCTCCCAACTCCAAATCATGAACCGGGTAATTGATTTCATGTTTCTTTAACTGCCTTGAAGCATAAGCGATCACATGCCCGTGCTGCATCAGCACCGCACCCATCCCTTGATATGACGCGTCCGTGTAAACCTGAAATCCTTCCTTCCCCGACGGAAGTGCAAGGATGGGGGCGGAGGTAAGCCTATCCTTCAACTCTTGAAATGCTGCTTCACATTGAGGTGTCCACTCAAAGGGCACACCCTTCTTCGTCAAGGAGGTAAGAGGAAGGGCAATCTTGGAGAATCCTTTCACGAACTTGCGGTAGTAGCCAGCAAGTCCAAGAAAGCTTCGTACATCGGCCGCCGACTTCAAGGGCGACCACTCCTTCACGGCCCGCACCTTAGCTGGGTCCACAGCTAATCCTGCTCCACTGATCACATGCCCCAAGAAGGCAACCTCCTTAAGCCAGAATTCACACTTGCTAAACTTGGCATACAAGGCGCGCTCCTTCAATTTCTTCAAAACTAAGGTCAGGTGCTCGACATGCTCCTCCTCCGTCTTTGAGTAGACTAAGATGTCGTCGATGAAAACGATGACGAAGATGTCCAAGTATGGTTCAAACACCTTGTTCATCAGGCTCATGAAGGCCGAAGGTGCATTCGTGAGTCCAAACGACATTACTGTGAACTCGTACAAACCATATCTCGAACTGAAGGCTGTTTTCTGAATATCCCCCTCTTGTATCCTCAACTGATAGTATCCAGAGCGCAAGTCTAGTTTAGAGAACCAATGTGCTCCCACTAATTGATCGAACAACTCGTCGATCCGAGGTAGCGGATAAGTGTTCCGCACCGTTAGTCGATTGAGTTCCCGATAATCTATGCACAATCACAGGGTTCCATCCTTCTTCTTTACGAACAACACGGGGGCACCCCACGGTGATGAACTGGGGCAAACGAACCCTGAATCTACTAGTTCTTGCAATTGAACTCTAAACTCCGCGAGTTCTTTCGGGGCCATTCTGTACGGAGCCTTAGATACAGGCTTGGCACCTGGTACTAGATTAATGTGGAAATCGACCTCTCTATGCGGTGGTAATCCTGGTAGCTTCTCAGGAAATACCTCGGGAAAATCCCGCACAACCCGTACATCCTTTAATTCCAACGCTTCCTCCTTCAACTCGAACCAGATCATGAAGACCTCGTCCCCCTTCATATGAGCTTTTATAACCTGGACGGAAGATAACATCATGCGGGGCGCGAAGCCAATACCTTGAAAGATGACGTCAGAGTCTCCATGCCTCAAATAGATCCGCTTCTCCGCGCAGTCGATCCTCGCGAAGTGCCAATCCAGCCATGCCATGCCCAAAATGATGTCAAACTCCGGCATTCTCAGAACCGTGGCCGGCGTATCAAAGGCTTTCCCATCAATAAATAACTCCAATTCGCACTTGGCAGTCGCGATCATCTCCGAGCCGTCCGGAAGGCGTACTCGTCGGGCTATTCCCGTGAAGTACTGAACATCCCCCACGTCTTTTATAAAATCCTCGGACACAAAAGAGTGTGAGGCACCGGTATCGAACAGCGCATAGGCCGTCTTCCCGCCAATAATCACGGTGCCTAAGTGCCAACGACCAAAACTTATTGCTAGTGTCTAATAAGTTCTAAGCAATTCATGTTAAACCATGCAAGTATGTAAATTAATTAAATCATACCTGCAATCACATCTTGTGGGTTCCTTTCCTGCGCCATGTCAAGCGCGTACACCTGATCCCGGACCGGTCCGGGGTTTCCTCTTGGCGGTCCTCGTCCTCGACCACGCATATATCCCCGTCCTCGTGGAGCTGGTGGAGGGAGAGCAGGAGGGAGAGCAGGAGGGACGTTCCCATATAGCTGTGGGCAAAAACGTCGGATGTGGCCCGGCTGGTTGCATTCGAAGCACACCAGACCACGACGCCCTTCAGGTTGTTGAAATCGCTGAGGCTGTGGGGGTGGGGGCAACGCAGGCGGCTGCGGAACTGGATGCTCCACCCTATAGTTTCGGTGGACACGCCCTCCACCTCTTTGATAACCTCTTCCTCCTCTGAAGTCCCGTCTCCTTCTATTACTTGGGCCGGCTTCCATCACGTCCTCCGCAGGCCTCTTACTACATCCCATGTGGTCCGCCTCCAATCTTTTCGCCATATCAATGATCTCCGCCAAGCTACCATCCGCTATAAACAAAAGGGACTGCCTTAGGGGATCTCGCAGCCCTTTATAGAAGCGCTTGGCATAACCTCTGTCATCCAACTCATAAGAGTCCGCAAACCTTGCGAGATGCTGGAATTCCCGCTGGTATTCTGTAACCGACTTTGATCCCTGCTTTAGTAGAAGGAACCTCTGCTCAAGCTCATCTCGGGCCGATGTAGGGATAAAGTGCTCCAAGAAAACCTCCGAGAATTCACTCCAACCTATCTCTGTGTAGATCCGGCCTTGGAAGGTAGAGCCCATGAGGGACTTCCACCACCTCTTCGCATGTAAGTCCAAGACAGACACTGCCAATGTTACTGCCATGTTGGCCGGGCAACGGATTCCAGCCAACAACTCTTGTATCGTGTCTAGCCATTCCTCTGTACGTACGGCTGACTCCGTCCCAAGGTAGACGGGAGGGGAGAGAGCCCGAAAGGTGCTCAGCCAGTTGGAGCTCGGGGCCTGTTGTTGCACCGGAGCCTGCTGTGCCTTAAAAGCATCAAGAATGGCGGTGAGTGTTTGCCCCAACTCAGACTGTTGGAACTGAGTGGGTATGGGAGGGGTAGGAGTACCCCTCATCGGCTCAACATGCAGTGGAACCTACACGTACACGACAAATTTGTGGTCAGGTTGGCTAAACTTAAGGTCAAAGTTGGACAAACTTAATGTGAATTACATATGGGCACACCACTGCTTCCGCTAAGTCAGTTTGTCCCCAAACTGACTAATCAAACGGGGGTGGCACCATTGTTGAATGACTTCGTAGTTGAGGATCGTGGCAAACTGATACCATTTGTGGTGGGCCCATAACCCACAGGTCCGAGGATCGAAACCTCGCTTTGATACCATTTGTAAGACCCCCCCTCCCCGGATCCCAAAACACGGCACGAAGAGGGAGTCTTATGCCCGGAACAGCCGCCTTGCGGTAGCATTAGCACACGGGCTAACCTGTACCACAAGACGCCTATTCCGCCGGCTGAAACCATATCAATATATCATGCCAACCCAACCAAATAAATAAGCAAGAGAAGTTAAAATCCACACTAAGTATATAAAGTCCAAATACATCAATAAATAGAAGCTAAACATGCTTCTACAAAATATCAGAGTACAGCTAATCATTGCCCAAACGGGATACATCAGAGTAAGCAAAACACTAACATCAGTAACAGACGGTATCGACGGCACCGTCACATTAGGCCCTGTCTCCCTGGCCTGGCTGCCCTGCTGCGTAGTCTGCGGCTGCTCTACCTGCGGCGTGACCTCCTAAAAAGGAAGACGTAGCAACCGTTAGTCGAAACGACTAAGTGGTTTCACATCCGCTCCCCCGGCGACTCCTCGGCACCGGGCGGAGAAAAGGAACAAGAGTATAGTATCTATCAAGTATGCAAGTAAAGGAAAACAAGCAGGTGGCAGTAGTGTAAGAGTATCAATGTATAACTAGCAGTTCTATAAAAGCTACCAATATGTAAACTAACCATTCTACAAGAGCCATCAAGGTATAATAACAAGTGTAATAAAGCTACAGCAGGAAAGTAACTTAACTTATAAGAATGCCCATACAAACTTATAAGTTAAGGATCGGGTTACATAAAGTAACTCATCGTATAAGAGTGCCCATACAAACTTATACGATGAGGATCTTGTTGTGCAATGATATGAAATGCTATGAATGCTATGCAATGACTCACCCATGCACACCCATGTAATTGCTATGTCGACACAGACTGTAGTTCCCACTTTTCGAGCAGGTAGCTAACCTCTCAGGCATCAGCCGCCGTGGCCAGGCGGTGACAGTAGAACGAGCACTTCTACTACTAGGCGGGTATCACACTACTTCACCTAGGCCTCCGTACGCCTCAACGCTAAGAACACAACAGCGGAGCCCATGCGTACTATGGCCCAGCGGGGTCTTGGGTAGAGGTGCACCAAGAACACAGCCCGAACTGGCCTTGCGTGACCCGGAAGGGGCCTCGGAAGAAAGCACGAGGACACAGCCCAACCGTCCACATGGTCGGAGGGGCCTCGGGACGTGAACACCGAGGACACAGCCCAAACCGACCAAGTCTAACTGCCAACTCCCGTCGGTGTGACGACTGGCGAGCCCGTAGACCTGCCACACTATCCTTAACCCGGGATTACGACACCGCGTGTCGACTCACACCACATGCAAACACCACATCAATATATCATGGAAGGGGCCTCGGAAGTAAACACGAGGACACAGCCCAACCATCCATCCACACCTATCTCAACACAACAAAACGAGTGACGGTCAACACCGCACTTTCATTCTTCCACAATACTACCCGTAGGGAGACGACACTCTAAGTATTGGACTAATAAATTTCATTTCACCAAATCAACATATCATGGCCATAGTTTAATCTTCTAAATGTCATTCCATATGAACTCTACATAAGACTTATATGATGCGCATATGTTATAATCTATCAACATCTTATCAATTCGATTCGATTAAACATAAAGGAAACCATCCAAATCTCAAGACAACTTGCAATAATAAATCAATTGTATGCATCCTAAATAATAAACACCATCATTCAAAGTTCTTCGGTGATTAGCATCAATTATCTAATCTTGACAGAATTCCACCGACTCTAATTGCACTTTATATTAAACCAGAATTCTAAGTGTATCACTAATCTGGACAGCAATTTCGACCGGAGATTCCCGAGGATACAGGAATCCGGTGAAGTCGTGCAACCCCTCGTTGGAAAGATCTTTTCGTGATCTACAACTTTCATATTCAGGTCACAACCCAGATCTGACAATAACTTACTCGAAATCGGCTTCAAAGTTCACTGCGCACAGAACACAATTTCTGTGTACAGGAATTGCCGGACAGCAAACTCGATTTGGTTTTCCCGGGGCCACAGACATCACCTGAAGTCGTGCAACCACTCGTTGGAAAGGTATTTCCAAGGGCTACAACTTTCATGTTTAGCCGAAAGCCCAGATCTGCCCATATCCATCGGGAAAATGGCCTAGAAGATCGCTGCGCGCAGAATACAGATTCTGCGCGCATCTTAAAGGAAAATGAACGGCATCGGTTCGTCTTCCTCCTCAAGGCGATCGTTCCTAAATTTTCCAGAATTATTCTCCTCCCTTATTCAACCTCAAGGCCATAAACTCTTCACGAGACCATCCACCCATCGTCATATTGAAGAAAAGGGGAAGGGTTGAAGAGATCTAAAACCTAGGATTCAAATCCTAACATGGCCAAACCTAGAAATCTTCTCCTCTCCATCAAGTTCTCTTGAACCGATGTCTCTCCTAAAGCATAACTATAGATCTAGCACCAAGGGAGAGGGTAGGAAACTCACGTTGACTCCAGCGGTACCACCATTTCCGGCCATGGATCGCGTAGTTCTCCTTGGCGGCATCTTCTCTTTCGCGGCGATGGCGGATCTCCTTCGGTAAAACTTGCTCCTGCAGTTTTTCTCTCACCAGGAAGTCTCACAGGAAATAGGGGAAGGAAAAGAGAATGAAAAACGGCTAGGGTTTCTCTGCCCCTTATAAGCAAAATGTGACACGGGTAGGGACACGGCCGTGTCCGTACCCGTGTCCTGCTTCCGCGAAACGGCCGTGGCGGTTTCCATGTCGGTTCACTGTTTGACACGGGTAGGGACACGGCCGTGTCCCAACCCGTGTTCACATGACACGGCCGTGTGCCTGGCCGTGTCATCGGCCGTGTGCATCTTCAGTTACATCTCGACACTTCTCGTCGAGCTCAACTCGACGCACACGGGTAGGGACACGGCCGTGTCACTACCCGTGTCACCATCTCGACGACTCTCGACGATTCGACACGGCTCGTCGAGATCATCTCGACGCACACGGGTAGGGACACGGCCGTGTCACTACCCGTGTCATGATCTCGACGTCTCTCGACGATTCTCGACGATCTCGACACGCCTCGTCGAGATCGTCTCGACGCACACGGGTAGGGACACGACCGTGTCACTACCCGTGTCACTTCCCTCTACACTGATTTCTCCACTTCTCCACAAGTGCAGCCCAACTCCCTGCACTTCTCAGGACTTGAGTCAACCCTCCTGACTCAAAAACTCACACACTAGGGGCCTAGAGCGATTCGGGTCGTTACAAATCCTATAAACAAAATAAAAGATTTCGTCCCCGAAATCAGGCTTAAGCTGTGTGGAGAAAACTTAACAGGAAGTTTATCACATGTTTTTAAATAAGGTTACCTTGGGCAAACAGCTCCGGGTAGCGTTGCTGCATCAAATCCATTGGCTCCCAAGTGTACTCCTCCTTCCCATGATTCAACCATAGCACCTTCACTAAGGGGACACTTTTGCGGCGTAATGTTCTTGTCTCGCTGTCAACAATCCGCACCGGCTCTAGTCGCACAGATCTATCCGACGCCACTACACCATCAGTAGTTGGAATAAATTGGTCGGGCCGCAACAGTGCTTTTCGAAGCGACGACACATGGAACACGTCGTGGAGATTTTCTAGTTCTGGCGGTAACTCCAACCGATAGGCCAACGGGCCGATCCTTTCCAATATAGTATAAGGCCCAACATACCTTGGGCTGAGCTTTTTCACTCCACGCACCCGCGACACTCCATGCATCGGCCGAATCTTAAGGAACACTTTTTCGCCCACCTGGAACTCCACCATCCGATGTTTTTTATTATAATATTTCGCCTGTCGACTTTGAGCCTCCAACATGCGATCCCGTATCAATCTGACCGCCGCATCAGTATCATCTATGTATTCGTTTCCCAATGCCTTCGGATCTTCATCTTGCACCCAAGACAAGGGAGTCCTGCACCTTCTTCCGTAAAGGGCTTCATGGGGCGCCATACCGATGCTTGCTTGATGACTATTGTTGTAGGAGAATTCCACCAGGGGCAAGAGTCTTTCCCATGGCTCTCCTCTGTCCAACACACATAGCCTCAACAAATCCTCCAGCGTTCTGATGGTCCGCTCTGACTGCCCGTCAGTCTGTGGATGAAATGCAGTACTAAAGGTTAGGCGTGAGCCCAAATACGCCTGTACCGCCTTCCACTCATTGGATGTAAACCGACCATCCCTATCCGAAACAATTGTCTTGGGCACGCCATGATACCGTACAAATTGCTCCACAAAAAGGCATACCAAAACACCCACGTGTGCTTCCTTCTTCATTGGAATGAACCGGGCCACCTTTGTTAGTCGATCCACAACAACCCACACCGAATCATTCCCGGAGCGGGAACGAGGTAACCCATGAACAAAGTCCATGGAGATATCCTCGAACTTCCATTCGGGGATGGGCAGCGACTGCAACAAACCACCGGGACTCCTGCATTCAGCCTTTACTCTTTGACACGCTTCGCAATGTGTAACATAGTAGCGAACATCCTTCTTCATTCCCGGCCAACACATGGTCTTCCGCAGTCCGGCGTACATCTTAGCAATACCCGGATGCACTGAATATTGAGAGGAATGCGCCTCTCTCAATATATCTTCCCGAATTTTGCCGCCCTTGGGAATATAAAGTCGGCCACGAAAATAAACGAGGCCGTCTTTGAGTGTGTACTCATCGGTGGTCCTATCTTCAATTGCCTTGATTGCCGGGGCCAAGGACGCATCCATTCCTTGCTCCACCCGAATCCGATCTCGGATATCACAAATTATGCTCATGTTGGCCAAATACTCCGCATACTCTGCTGAAGGATCCTTGAATACTAGAGTAATTTCCATCTCCTCGATCATCCGAGCCAACTCCATACTCATCAGCCGCGACTCTGGGCTAGAGCCTGGCACTTTTCTACTCAAGGCATCGGCTACCGAGTTCGCTTTCCCGGGGTGGTAGTTCATGGTGAACTCATAGTCGCATAGAAATTCCAACCACCGCCGTTGTCTCAGGTTCAACTCCTTCTGAGTGTGAACATACTTCAAGTTTTTGTGATCGGAAAAGATCTCGCAGTGCACGCCATATAAATAATGTCTCCAGACCTTCAAAGCGAACACCACTGCTCCCAACTCCAAATCATGAACCGGGTAATTGATTTCATGTTTCTTTAACTGCCTTGAAGCATAAGCGATCACATGCCCGTGCTGCATCAGCACCGCACCCATCCCTTGATATGACGCGTCCGTGTAAACCTGAAATCCTTCCTTCCCCGACGGAAGTGCAAGGATGGGGGCGGAGGTAAGCCTATCCTTCAACTCTTGAAATGCTGCTTCACATTGAGGTGTCCACTCAAAGGGCACACCCTTCTTCGTCAAGGAGGTAAGAGGAAGGGCAATCTTGGAGAATCCTTTCACGAACTTGCGGTAGTAGCCAGCAAGTCCAAGAAAGCTTCGTACATCGGCCGCCGACTTCAAGGGCGACCACTCCTTCACGGCCCGCACCTTAGCTGGGTCCACAGCTAATCCTGCTCCACTGATCACATGCCCCAAGAAGGCAACCTCCTTAAGCCAGAATTCACACTTGCTAAACTTGGCATACAAGGCGTGCTCCTTCAATTTCTTCAAAACTAAGGTCAGGTGCTCGACATGCTCCTCCTCCGTCTTTGAGTAGACTAAGATGTCGTCGATGAAAACGATGACGAAGATGTCCAAGTATGGTTCAAACACCTTGTTCATCAGGCTCATGAAGGCCGAAGGTGCATTCGTGAGTCCAAACGGCATTACTGTGAACTCGTACAAACCATATCTCGAACTGAAGGCTGTTTTCTGAATATCCCCCTCTTGTATCCTCAACTGATAGTATCCAGAGCGCAAGTCTAGTTTAGAGAACCAATGTGCTCCCACTAATTGATCGAACAACTCGTCGATCCGAGGTAGCGGATAAGTGTTCCGCACCGTTAGTCGATTGAGTTCCCGATAATCTATGCACAATCACAGGGTTCCATCCTTCTTCTTTACGAACAACACGGGGGCACCCCACGGTGATGAACTGGGGCAAACGAACCCTGAATCTACTAGTTCTTGCAATTGAACTCTAAACTCCGCGAGTTCTTTCGGGGCCATTCTGTACGGAGCCTTAGATACAGGCTTGGCACCTGGTACTAGATTAATGTGGAAATCGACCTCTCTATGCGGTGGTAATCCTGGTAGCTTCTCAGGAAATACCTCGGGAAAATCCCGTACAACCCGTACATCCTTTAATTCCAACGCTTCCTCCTTCAACTCGAACCAGATCATGAAGACCTCGTCCCCCTTCATATGAGCTTTTATAACCTGGACGGAAGATAACATCATGCGGGGCGCGAAGCCAATACCTTGAAAGATGACGTCAGAGTCTCCATGCCTCAAATAGATCCGCTTCTCCGCGCAGTCGATCCTCGCGAAGTGCCAATCCAGCCATGCCATGCCCAAAATGATGTCAAACTCCGGCATTCTCAGAACCGTGGCCGGCATATCAAAGGCTTTCCCATCAATAAATAACTCCAATTCGCACTTGGCAGTCGCGATCATCTCCGAGCCGTCCGGAAGGCGTACTCGTCGGGCTATTCCCGTGAAGTACTGAACATCCCCCACGTCTTTTATAAAATCCTCGGACACAAAAGAGTGTGAGGCACCGGTATCGAACAGCGCATAGGCCGTCTTCCCGCCAATAATCACGGTGCCTAAGTGCCAACGACCAAAACTTATTGCTAGTGTCTAATAAGTTCTAAGCAATTCATGTTAAACCATGCAAGTATGTAAATTAATTAAATCATACCTGCAATCACATCTTGTGGGTTCCTTTCCTGCGCCATGTCAAGCGCGTACACCTGATCCCGGACCGGTCCGGGGTTTCCTCTTGGCGGTCCTCGTCCTCGACCACGCATATATCCCCGTCCTCGTGGAGCTGGTGGAGGGAGAGCAGGAGGGAGAGCAGGAGGGACGTTCCCATATAGCTGTGGGCAAAAACGTCGGATGTGGCCCGGCTGGTTGCATTCGAAGCACACCAGACCACGACGCCCTTCAGGTTGTTGAAATCGCTGAGGCTGTGGGGGTGGGGGCAACGCAGGCGGCTGCGGAACTGGATGCTCCACCCTATAGTTTCGGTGGACACGCCCTCCACCTCTTTGATAACCTCTTCCTCCTCTGAAGTCCCGTCTCCTTCTATTACTTGGGCCGGCTTCCATCACGTCCTCCGCAGGCCTCTTACTACATCCCATGTGGTCCGCCTCCAATCTTTTCGCCATATCAATGATCTCCGCCAAGCTACCATCCGCTATAAACAAAAGGGACTGCCTTAGGGGATCTCGCAACCCTTTATAGAAGCGCTTGGCATAACCTCTGTCATCCAACTCATAAGAGTCCGCAAACCTTGCGAGATGCTGGAATTCCCGCTGGTATTCTGTAACCGACTTTGATCCCTGCTTTAGTAGAAGGAACCTCTGCTCAAGCTCATCTCGGGCCGATGTAGGGATAAAGTGCTCCAAGAAAACCTCCGAGAATTCACTCCAACCTATCTCTGTGTAGATCCGGCCTTGGAAGGTAGAGCCCATGAGGGACTTCCACCACCTCTTCGCATGTAAGTCCAAGACAGACACTGCCAATGTTACTGCCATGTTGGCCGGGCAACGGATTCCAGCCAACAACTCTTGTATCGTGTCTAGCCATTCCTCTGTACGTACGGCTGACTCCGTCCCAAGGTAGACGGGAGGGGAGAGAGCCCGAAAGGTGCTCAGCCAGTTGGAGCTCGGGGCCTGTTGTTGCACCGGAGCCTGCTGTGCCTTAAAAGCATCAAGAATGGCGGTGAGTGTTTGCCCCAACTCAGACTGTTGGAACTGAGTGGGTATGGGAGGGGTAGGAGTACCCCTCATCGGCTCAACATGCAGTGGAACCTACACGTACACGACAAATTTGTGGTCAGGTTGGCTAAACTTAAGGTCAAAGTTGGACAAACTTAATGTGAATTACATATGGGCACACCACTGCTTCCGCTAAGTCAGTTTGTCCCCAAACTGACTAATCAAACGGGGGTGGCACCATTGTTGAATGACTTCGTAGTTGAGGATCGTGGCAAACTGATACCATTTGTTGTGGGCCCATAACCCACAGGTCCGAGGATCGAAACCTCGCTTTGATACCATTTGTAAGACCCCCCCCTCCCCGGATCCCAAAACACGACACGAAGAGGGAGTCTTATGCCCGGAACAGCCGCCTTGCGGTAGCATTAGCACACGGGCTAACCTGTACCACAAGACGCCTATTCCGCCGGCTGAAACTATATCAATATATCATGCCAACCCAACCAAATAAATAAGCAAGAGAAGTCAAAATCCACACTAAGTATATAAAGTCCAAATACATCAATAAATAGAAGCTAAACATGCTTCTACAAAATATCAGAGTACAGCTAATCATTGCCCAAACGGGCTACATCAGAGTAAGCAAAACACTAACATCAGTAACAGACGGTATCGACGGCACCGTCACATCAGGCCCTGTCTCCCTAGCCTGGCTGCCCTGCTGCGTAGTCTGCGGCTGCTCTACCTGCGGCGTGACCTCCTAAAAAGGAAGACGTAGCAACCGTTAGTCGAAACGACTAAGTGGTTTCACATCCGCTCCCCCGGCGACTCCTCGGCACCGGGCGGAGAAAAGGAACAAGAGTATAGTATCTATCAAGTATGCAAGTAAAGGAAAAACAAGCAGGTGGCAGTAGTGTAAGAGTATCAATGTATAACTAGCAGTTCTATAAAAGCTACCAATATGTAAACTAACCATTCTACAAGAGCCATCAAGGTATAATAACAAGTGTAATAAAGCTACAGCAGGAAAGTAACTTAACTTATAAGAATGCCCATACAAACTTATAAGTTAAGGATCGGGTTACATAAAGTAACTCATCGTATAAGAGTGCCCATACAAACTTATACGATGAGGATCTTGTTGTGCAATGATATGAAATGCTATGAATGCTATGCAATGACTCACCCATGCACACCCATGTAATTGCTATGTCGACACAGACTGTAGTTCCCACTTTTCGAGCAGGTAGCTAACCTCTCAGGCATCAGCCGCCGTGGCCAGGCGGTGACAGTAGAACGAGCACTTCTACTACTAGGCGGGTATCACACTACTTCACCTAGGCCTCCGTACGCCTCAACGCTAAGAACACAACAGCGGAGCCCATGCGTACTATGGCCCAGCGGGGTCTTGGGTAGAGGTGCACCAAGAACACAGCCCGAACTGGCCTTGCGTGACCCGGAAGGGGCCTCGGAAGAAAGCACGAGGACACAGCCCAACCGTCCACATGGTCGGAGGGGCCTCGGGACGTGAACACCGAGGACACAGCCCAAACCGACCAAGTCTAACTGCCAACTCCCGTCGGTGTGACGACTGGCGAGCCCGTAGACCTGCCACACTATCCTTAACCCGGGATTACGACACCGCGTGTCGACTCACACCACATGCAAACACCACATCAATATATCATGGAAGGGGCCTCGGAAGTAAACACGAGGACACAGCCCAACCATCCATCCACACCTATCTCAACACAACAAAACGAGTGACGGTCAACACCGCACTTTCATTCTTCCACAATACTACCCGTAGGGAGACGACGCTCTAAGTATTGGACTAATAAATTTCATTTCACCAAATCAACATATCATGGCCATAGTTTAATCTTCTAAATGTCATTCCATATGAACTCTACATAAGACTTATATGATGCGCATATGTTATAATCTATCAACATCTTATCAATTCGATTCGATTAAACATAAAGGAAACCATCCAAATCTCAAGACAACTTGCAATAATAAATCAATTGTATGCATCCTAAATAATAAACACCATCATTCAAAGTTCTTCGGTGATTAGCATCAATTATCTAATCTTGACAGAATTCCACCGACTCTAATTGCACTTTATATTAAACCAGAATTCTAAGTGTATCACTAATCTGGACAGCAATTTCGACCGGAGATTCCCGAGGATACAGGAATCCGGTGAAGTCGTGCAACCCCTCGTTGGAAAGATCTTTTCGTGATCTACAACTTTCATATTCAGGTCACAACCCAGATCTGACAATAACTTACTCGAAATTGGCTTCAAAGTTCACTGCGCACAGAACACAATTTCTGTGTACAGGAATTGCCGGACAGCAAACTCGATTTGGTTTTCCCGGGGCCACAGACATCACCTGAAGTCGTGCAACCACTCGTTGGAAAGGTATTTCCAAGGGCTACAACTTTCATGTTTAGCCGAAAGCCCAGATCTGCCCATATCCATCGGGAAAATGGCCTAGAAGATCACTGCGCGCAGAATACAGATTCTGCGCGCATCTTAAAGGAAAATGAACGGCATCGGTTCGTCTTCCTCCTCAAGGCGATCGTTCCTAAATTTTCCAGAATTATTCTCCTCCCTTATTCAACCTCAAGGCCATAAACTCTTCACGAGACCATCCACCCATCGTCATATTGAAGAAAAGGGGAAGGGTTGAAGAGATCTAAAACCTAGGATTCAAATCCTAACATGGCCAAACCTAGAAATCTTCTCCTCTCCATCAAGTTCTCTTGAACCGATGTCTCTCCTAAAGCATAACTATAGATCTAGCACCAAGGGAGAGGGTAGGAAACTCACGTTGACTCCAGCGGTACCACCATTTCCGGCCATGGATCGCGTAGTTCTCCTTGGCGGCATCTTCTCTTTCGCGGCGATGGCGGATCTCCTTCGGTAAAACTTGCTCCTGCAGTTTTTCTCTCACCAGGAAGTCTCACAGGAAATAGGGGAAGGAAAAGAGAATGAAAAACGGCTAGGGTTTCTCTGCCCCTTATAAGCAAAATGTGACACGGGTAGGGACACGGCCGTGTCCGTACCCGTGTCCTGCTTCCGCGAAACGGCCGTGGCGGTTTCCATGTCGGTTCACTGTTTGACACGGGTAGGGACACGGCCGTGTCCCAACCCGTGTTCACATGACACGGCCGTGTGCCTGGCCGTGTCATCGGCCGTGTGCATCTTCAGTTACATCTCGACACTTCTCGTCGAGCTCAACTCGACGCACACGGGTAGGGACACGGCCGTGTCACTACCCGTGTCACCATCTCGACGACTCTCGACGATTCGACACGGCTCGTCGAGATCATCTCGACGCACACGGGTAGGGACACGGCCGTGTCACTACCCGTGTCATGATCTCGACGTCTCTCGACGATTCTCGACGATCTCGACACGCCTCGTCGAGATCGTCTCGACGCACACGGGTAGGGACACGGCCGTGTCACTACCCGTGTCACTTCCCTCTACACTGATTTCTCCACTTCTCCACAAGTGCAGCCCAACTCCCTGCACTTCTCAGGACTTGAGTCAACCCTCCTGACTCAAAAACTCACACACTAGGGGCCTAGAGCGATTCGGGTCGTTACATTTCGTGACCGACGCACACTCAATTTTCGGGGCGTTACAAATCTCCCCCACTTAAGGAATTTCGTCCCGAAATTAAGCAAAGGTACACAAAATCTAAATGATACCTGAGTGGAATAACTCGGGGTATTCCTCCAACATAGCTTGTTCTCGCTCCCAAGAAAGCTCCTTACGTCCGCAATTAACCCAACGGACTTTAACCATTTGGGCCTCCTTGTTGCGGAGTCGTTTGACTGCAACATCTTCAATTCGTACTGGCTTGACCCTTGTTGTTAATTCATAATCAACCGGTACCTGATTGTCCGCAACGATCTGCGAAGGCTCTTGCACTGCCTTACGCAACACCGATACGTGGAACACGTCATGCAGCCCACTCAACTCCGTCGATAGTTTCAATGCATACGCCGCCTCGCCAACACGCTCCAGGATTTCGAATGGTCCAAGGTATCTCGGACTCAGCTTCTTCAAGCGTCGAACCCGCGATACACCCTTGAACGTCTTAATTTTTAAGTACACCCAATCGCCAACATCGAGCTCCACATTCCTATGCTTGGCATTATAGTATTTTGACTGCCTATCCTGAGCGATCTTCAACCTTTCCCGAATTGTCCATATCATTGAAGTGGCATCTTCCACCGCTTGACGTTTGTACAACTTCGATTCGCCTGCCTCCAACCAAGATAACGGCGTACGACACTTCCTCCCGTACAAGGCATCGAAAGGCGCCATTCCAATAATTGCCTGAAAGCTGTTGTTGTACGCAAACTCCACCATATACAGGTGATCTTCCCACTGCTTTCCGAAGTCTAGGACGCACATGCGAAGCATGTCCTCCATAGTCCTATTGACCCTCTCGGTTTGGCTATCCGTCTGCGGGTGAAAGGTTGTGCTGAACTTTAGCTTAGTACCCAACAGACCATGCACCAACCTCCAGTCATTCGACGTGAAGCGTCCATCTCGATCACTAACAATACTGCGGGGCACACCATGCAATCGTACAATATTATCCACGTGGAGTTTGGCTAATTTTTCCACCGGATCTTCCTTCCTATTCGGAATAAAGTGCGACACCTTAGTCAACCTATCGACGACCACCAAAATGGCTTCATTTCCCTTCTACGACTTCGGCAAGCCATGCACAAAATCCATAGATATGTCATCAAATTTCCATTCGGGGATAGGTAGGGGCTTCAAGAAACTTTCGGGCTTCTGACATTCTGCCTTCACCAATGCACAAATACGACACTTGGCCACATAAAGTGCTACATCCTTCTTCAAATCTGACCACCAAAATAATCTCTTCAAGTCTCTATACATCTTCGTACTTCCCGGGTGGATTGAGTACTTGGTATGATGAGCCTCATACATCAACTCCTCCCGAATATTATCCGCACTTGGAACGCATAGATGACCGTCCTTCCTTAGCAACCCATCTTCAACCACAAACTTGGAATTTGACACATCCAAAGATTCATCCAAGATCTGCTTCATGCTGCTATCTTGAACCAAAGCCCGCCGAACTCTATCCGCTAGGTCACACTGCACCTCTGTCCAAAATAGTTTTGCCTCAGCACTAGACTGCTTGTCGACGCAAGATATCTCCAAAGCCTCCAACTCATGGACCAACATCTCATCATGTACCGATAATGTAATACCCCTATCCGTCGCATAGCATATAGCAGTAGGTCCGGCCGGGGCCTGATACCATATACCACAGACAGACCGGGTGGTTAGTCATGGAAACCATCCAACCAATCATAACGTCCTACACAGAGCATTCTAGCGGAAGCAGATTATATAAGTTGCAACAAATAACCCAGCACTAAAGCATGAATGTCCACTAATACTAAATAGGAATGTTGTACATACACAAGTATAGGCCTTAAGGCCTTACAAAATTGTTCACTTCATATTACATGTTTTACAAACCACGGCACGCAGGCCGGTCATACATGAATAAAAGCAGTAAACACTCCAATTAGGCCTTCGAGGGCCGGCTTCGCAAATTGGGCTTTAGCCCGCTATTGACCGCTTGGTCCAGCAGCACCTGCAAGCAACAAACCACCGCACGGTGGCAAAACAAGATAACGGTCAGCAATGCTGACCAAATTATAACGATCCCGCCCCCAGCTCGGGGCGGCGATGCTCGTTCCCTGCATTTCATTAGCATAAGCGAGCAATATAACAATATTCATTTCATCACAGACGTTGGCTCGCACGGCCACATGCCCCGTACTCTCAGGGCACATTCTCGGTGAACCGGTCGATGTCACGTCAATTAAAGCTATAGACATTCCGATCTCACCACCGCCACTTTGACGGCCAAACCTATGAGCATTTTGTCTGCTTGGTCTGGGTCACGACAATTTAAGCCATTGACCGCCGAACACCCTCATCTATGCCAACGACTCTAACCGAACGACATAGAATGGGTACGGTTCCGTCTAACCCGTGCTCACATCGCAACGATTGTTTAAGCCCTATGCGCGGGTCCAACTTCTCTCGAGTCCCATTTCCATGACAATTCACATAACCCGGTTATATTCAAGTTGGCTCTCAGGCCAACAAGTTAGCAAGATCACACATCTGCCCAGTTTTCCGGGTGCACCTTTTGGTTAATCCCTAAGGCTCCCTGTTGCAATCGCACGGATTCTTCTCCGACATTTATGCAATGCAACATCACCGATCCAGACCAACATGTCTGGATAGGCTTTACACATCATGCCTATGTCCGTTCTCGCTTACGGACTCTACACAACGGGGACTTTACATATCTACCCGAAGGAACGCCTCCAACTCACCGCAAACTCGTGAGAGCGGGCTTCCTATGCAAAGAAAGAGAGCTTCACATGCTCAAGAAGAGAATCGTTACCCTAGCATTCTTCTTTGGCGCCATGGAAAATTAAGCAGATGAAAAGCACCGCACTCTCTTCGCCTCCGTGGATCCGGAGTCGGCTCGCGATTTGGAGCTTCGAAGCTCCTCCAATGGCCGGATCTAGATTCTTCTTCCTTCCTTGGCTCTCCTCTCTCTCTAAGCTTTAGAAAGATAACCACTCAAGTAAAAGTGAGGGTTTCTAAGGCCCATTCCCGGGTATATCCCATCAGGAACAACCCCCAGCCGTTGGATCACTAATTAAAGAAACGAACGGCTTTGATTCGGAACTGAAATGTACAATCTGGACCGAACACGGCCTGGCACACGCCCGTGTCCAGGGCCGTGTCCCCCATTCGCCGTCAAAATCGATGCACCTGGAACATCACACGGGCATCGAACACGCCCGTGTTCGACTTGACACGCCCGTATTCCACCTGACACGACCGTGTGGCCGGCCGTGTACCCCTATCGATTTATCCCGAAAATAACCCGAGAACTACACGGGTTCTATGACACGCCCGTGTCCTAACCCGTGTCCACTCGAACACGCCTGGGCTCCAGGCCGAGTTCACAGTCTCGACACTCGACACTTCGTCAAGCGAAGTTCGTCGAGCTCACGACACGGCCTCGGACACGCCCGTGTCCTAGGCCGTGTGCCTTGTCTCGACACATCGTCGAGCAAAATTCGTCGACTTCCCGGGACGAGTGTCGACACGGGTCGACAGGAGCAAAATTCGTCGACTTCCCGGGACGAGTGTCGACACGGGTCGACAGGAGCAAAATTCGTCGACTTCCCGGGACGAGTGTCGACACGGGTCGACAGGCCCTGCGACACGCCCGTGTCGCAGGCCGTGTGCAATGTCTCGACACATCGTAGAGCGAAATTCGTCGACACCCTGGGTCGATCGTCGACACGGGCTTGTCACGCTTTGCGACACGCCCGTGTCGCAGGCCGTGTTCTCTGCTCGACGATCGTCGACTCCAAAATTGTCGACCTCTCGACCAAAACTTCGGACCCAGCCTGACATGCCCAGGGACACGCCCGTGTCCCAGGCCGTGTGCCTACTACCAGATTCCAAATCTGACCCAAAACATCCCCCGTCGCTCTTTTGAGTTTCGGGGCGTTACAACTCTCCCCCTCTTAAAAGAATTTCGTCCACGAAATTATATAAGGAAAGACATGTACAAAATTAAATTATACCTGAGCGGAACAACTCCGGATACTCATCAAGCATAGTCTGCTCTCGCTCCCAAGAGAGATCCTCGTGTCCGCAATTGCCCCATCGGACCTTGACCATCCTGATCTCTTTATTGCGTAGCCGCTTGACCTCCAAGTCCTCAATTCGCACGGGCTTGACCTTTGTCGTCAGCCCACTATCCACCGATACTTGATCAACTGCGATCACTTGCGAAGGCTCTTGCATCGCCTTCCGAAGCACCGAAATATGGAATACATCATGTAATCCACCAAGCTCCGCTGAAAGCTTCAACCGATAGGCTGCTTCACCAACTCACTCCAAAACCTCAAACGGTCCAAGGTACCTCGGGCTTAGCTTTTTCAATCGCCGCACCCTCGAGACACCCTTGAACGGATTGATCTTTAAGTACACCCAATCGCCCACAGCTAACTCCACGTTCCTGTTCGTGGCATTATAGTACTTCGCTTGCCGGTCCTGAGCGATAAGCAACCTCTCCTGAATGGTTCTCACCAAAGAAGTAGCATCCTCCACTTCTAATCGCTTATACAACTTTGACTCACCCGTTTCTAGCCAAGACAACGGCGTGCGACATTTTCTACCATATAGGGCCTCAAAGGGCGCCATTTGAATACTCGCTTGGTAGCTATCGTTGTATGCGAACTCCACCAAATAAAGATGGTCTTCCCATTGCTTTCCAAAATCCAAGACACACATGCGAAGCATGTCTTCCATAGTTCTATTCACCCTCTCGGTCTGCCCATCCGTTTGCGGATGTAAGGCTGTGCTGAATTTTAGCTTTGTTCCCAACATTTGCTGCACAAGCCTCCAATCATTGGACATGAACCGCCAATCTCGGTCACTCACGATGATGCGGGGCACACCGTGAAGCCGTATAATGTTATCCACATATAGTTTTGCCAACTTCTCCACCGGATCATCCTTCCTATGCGGAATGAAATGTGACACCTTCGTCAACCGATCCACGACCACCCAAATGGCGTCGTTCCCCTTTTGCGACCTTGGCAAACCGTGCACAAAGACAATAGAGATGTCGTCGAATTTCCACTCCGGAATAGGCAAGGACTTAAGAAATCCTCCCGGCTTTTGACATTCCGCCTTCACCAATGCACAAGTTTGGCACTTCGCCACGTAGAGCGCCACATCTTTCTTCAAACCCGGCCACCAAAATAGTTTCTTTACATCGCGGTACATCTTCGTGCTCCCCAGGTGAATCGAGTACTTGGTATGGTGTGCCTCGTACAACAACTCCACCCGCAAACTACCCACACTTGGGACACACAGACGACCGTCTTTCCAAAGCAATCCGTCCTCCACAACGAATTGGGAATTTGACCCATCCAGAGCCTCTACCATGAACTGCTTCATATGAACATCCATATCCAAAGCCTGCCGAATCCGATCAGCCAGGTCATATTGGACTTCACTCCAATTCAGAACTACTTCAGCACTTGATTTCCTATCCACACAAACAATCTCCAATGTCTCCAACTCCCGGACCAACTGCTCATCATGCCTCGATAGCCAATTGGCTTGAGCTGGGGCTCGGTGACTCAACGCGTCCGCAACCGCATTCCCTTTACCAGGCACGTAGTGGATCTTGAATGTATCGTCCCCCATGAACTCCATCCATCTACGCTACCGCATATTCAGATCCTTCTGATCAATCGGATACTTCAGGCTCATATGATCGGTGTAGATATCAATCTTCACACCGTACAAATAGTGTCTCCACAGCTTCAAGGCAAAAATCACGGCCGCTAACTCCAAGTCATGGACCGGATAGTTCCTTTCATGCACTTTTAGCTGTCTCGAGCCAGAAGCTATTACACTTCCGTGTAGCAGTAGCACGCAACCCAAACCGCTGCCCGAAGCATCACTGTAAATCTCATAGCCTTCGGTCCTACATGGAGAACTCAGCACAGGCGCCGTGGTAAACCGACATTTCAACTCCTCAAAAACTCGCGCGCACTCTGGCATCCAAACGAACTTCTTCTCCTTCCTCGTCAAAGTAGTGAGAGGTAACGCTATCCGCGAGAAGTTCTCTACGAAGCGCCTATAATAGCCGACAAGCCCCAGAAAGCTCCGGACTTCCGCTACCGTAGCAAGCTCAGGCCGCTCCCGTATCACAACAATCTTCGCCGGATCCACAGCAATACCCTGTCCACTCACTATATGACCGAGGAACACCACTGAGGATAACCAAAACTCGCACTTTGAGAACTTGGCATACAGTTGATTCCTCCTTAGCGTCTCCAAAACCAAATGAAGATGCTTGAAGTGATCTTCCTCACTTTGCGAGTACACCAAAATATCGTCGATGAAGACGATCACAAAATGGTCCAAGTACTCCCTGAAAGTCCTGTTCATCAAATCCATGAACACTGACAGCGTATTAGTCAGCCCAAACGGCATGACCGTAAACTTATAATGCCCGTATCTCGTACTAAACGCTGTCTTCGGGATATCACTCTCCCTTATTCGCAGCTGATAGTACCCAGACTTGAGATCCAACTTCGAGTACACCATCGACCCGACCAACTGATCAAAAAGATCATCAATCCGGGAGATCAGGTACTTGTTCTTCTCCGTCAACTTATTGAGCTCCCGATAATTAATACATAGCCTCAAGCTTCCGTCCTTCTTCTTAACAAAGAGGACCGGTGCGCTCCAAGGCGAAGAACTTGGGCGCACATACCCTTGCTCCAACAACTCTTGCAGTTGAACCTTCAGCTCCGCCATTTCTTTAGGCGCTAGCCGATAAGGAGATCGTGATACAGGCTTTGCACCTGGCACTAGCTCAATCGTGAAGTCTATCACACGCTGAGGCGGGGCTCCAGGAAGATCTCTAGGAAACACATCAGGATACTCTGATACCACTGAAATATTATCCAATGCGGGCTTCGGCTTTTCAACCTCCACTAGTGTAAAGAACAGTTCTGCACCGGCACGAACCGCCTTCAACACCTGATGAGCAGACATCAATGTCTTGTTCGACCCCTTTAAGCCCGTAAAAGTCGTCTCGCGACTTGCTCCCAGCTTGACTTCCTTGCGACCGCAATCAATATAGGCCTGCTGCTCAGAGAGCCAGTCCATGCCAAATATAACGTCGAACTCCACCAACGGAAGTAACGACGCTTGCAGATCGAACTCCTGATTCCTAATACGATCTTAACATCGCATATCCTATCCACTCGCATCGAACACCCATTGTGCAACAACACATCCAACTTATCCCTCGCCATCGAAGAAGGGACTCCGATGTGTGATATAAATCCCTCAGACAAGAAGGAGTGTGAAGCTCCCGTATCGAAGAGTGCTCTTGCCAGATTTTCACAAATCAAAACAAATCCTAAACAAACAGTGGTAAGGTAACATGTGCATAACAAGTATTTAAAGAAATTGACTTGCTATAAATTAAACCGTACTTGTCACCACATCCGCCTGTTTAATGGCCTCATGTTGGCCAAGATTATACACCCTTCGTTGGGCCGGAGCATAGTGGGACGCGGTTGACTCCACCGCCTTGCCCTTCTCTTCATAGGTTGCTCCCGGCCTTCTCTCGGACTTTGGACATCCGCTCCAACAATCGCGGGCAAAGTGCCCCGACTTTCCGCAAGTAAAACATGCGCCCGGGGTCCGACCCGTAGTCGCCCCAGAAGCACCAGAAGGAGCTGGACCCGAAGTCTTATACTTCTTGAAGGACCTTCGATAGCCGGACTTTGAAGTAGTCAACACTTTGAACTCAGATTTCCTATCACCAACGTTCTTCTTCGCTTGGACGTTCTTCATGTCCTTCTCCAAGGACCGGGCCGTGTTGACCATGGTCAAGAAACCCTGCGTCAATGGCCCCGGGAGTAGTAACCTCAACTCATCTCTCAACCCTTTGTAGAATCGATTCGTCTTGCGCTCCTCATCCACGATTGTGGAGCGAGCATATCAACTCAGACGAGTAAACTCGTGGAGGTATTCATCCACGCTACTATCCCCTTGTACCAACTTCAGGAACTCGTTCTCCAACACTATCCTCTGCGCCAAAGGGAGGTATCTAGCCAAGAATAGTCTCGAGAACTCCTCCATCGAGACATTCACAAGTTGCCTACCTCTCAGTAAATGCAGCTCCAATCCTTCCCACCACATCCTCGCTTCACTTTCCAAAAGGAACGTAGCAATGGTGGTCATCTGCCACTCCTCCGTCTCCGTTGCTGTCATGACTCTCTTCACCCTGGAGAGCCAGTCTTCAGCTTGAGATGGGGTTCCCAACCACGAGAATACAGGAGGATTAAAGCTCATAACATGCTTAAGATGCCTCTCGGTTTCCCTCCTTGGCACCACCGGTTCCTCTACCACCTGTTCCACTCTCCTCGGCTCAGCCGCTTGCAGCGGTACCTGATCCATCACAGGAGCGCGCTGCTGCGTTTGCCTTGCAGGCTGCGCATTAATCATGGCCAACACTACTTCGGCCACCAATCTTATGGTCTCCGCCGATAGAGGTGTTGCAGGAGCTTCATTAGGTGCACTGCTAGCCTCAGAATCTCAACGTTCCGACGGCCCAGTACCATTTCTGGTCACCTATAGTGGTACAAAACACCGTTAAGCGACAAAATAAAATTGTAAACAACAATTATAGGAACACGCAGGTTCCCCAAACACGTGTATTTGCATTCCTAAGTGGACATTCATGGGTTATTTTACTGTTATAATGATGACGCACACACATATGCTCACCACCCCTTAAAAAGAATTCGGCCACGAATTCAGTGGAAGCCCGACCAAAACCAGTAGTCTGATACCAAATTGTAACACCCCCTATCCGCCGCATAGCATATAGTAGTAGGTCCGGCCGGGGTCCGACGCCATATACCACAGACAGACCGGGTGGTTACTCATGGAAACCATCCAACCAATCATAACGTCCTACACAGAGCATTATAGCGGAAGCAGATTATATAAGTTGCAATAAAGAACTCAGCACTAAAGCATGAATGTCCACTAATACAAAATAGGAATGTTGTACATACACAAGTACATGCCTTAAGGCCTTACAAAGTTGTTCACTTCATATTACATGTTTTACAAACCACGGCACGCAGGCCGGTCATACATGAATAAAAGCAGTAAACACTCCAATTAGGCCTTCGAGGGCCGGCTTCGCAAATTGGGCTTTAGCCCGCTATTGACCGCTTGGTCCAACAACACCTACAAGCAACAAACCACCGCACGATTGCAAAACAAGGCAACGGTCAGCAATGCTGACCAAATTATAACAATCCCACCCCCAGCTCGGGGCGGTGATGCTCCTTCCCCGCATTTCATTAGCATAAGCGAGCAATATAACAATATTCATTTCATAACAGACGTTGGCTCGCACGGCCACACGCCCCGTGCTCTCAGGGCACATTCTCGGTGAACCGGTCGATGTCACGTCAATTAAAGCCATAGACATTCCGATCTCACCACCGCCACTTTGACGGCCAAACCTATGAGCATTTTGTCTTCTTGGCCTGGGTCACGACATTTTAAGCCATTGACCGCCGAAGACCCTCATCTATGCCAACGACTCTAACCGAATGACATAGAATGGGTACGGTTCCATCTAACCCGTGCTCACATCGCAACGTCAGTTTAAGCCATTTGCGCGGGTCAAACCTCTCTCGAGTCCCATTTCCATCACAATTCACATAACCCGGTTATGTTCAAGTTGGCTCTCAGGCCACCAAGTTGGCAAGATCACGCATCTGCCCAGTTTTCCGGGTGCATCTTTGTGTTAATCCCCAAGGATCCCTGTTGCAATCTACCACGTAGAAAACCCAAAAAACAACCAATCGCACAGAGTCTTCTCCGGCATTTATGCAATGCAACATCACCGATCCAGACCAACATGTCCGGATAGGCTTCACACATCATGCATCTGTCCGTTCTCGCTTACGGACTCTACACAACGGGGACTTTACATATTTACCCGAAGGAACGCCTCCAACTCACCGCAAACTCGCGAGAGCGGGCTTCCTATGCAAAGAAGGAGAGCTTCACATGCTCAAGAAGAGAATCGTTACCCTAGCATTCTTCTTTGGCGCAATGGAAAAGTAAGCAGATGAAAAGCACCGCACTCTCTTCGCCTCCGTGGATCCGGAGTCGGCTCGCGATTTGGAGCTTCGAAGCTCCTCCAATGGCTGGATCTAGCTTCTTCATCCTTCCTTGGCTCTCCTCTCTCTCTAAGATTTAGAAAGATAACCACTCAAGTAAAAGTGAGGGTTTCTAAGGCCCATTCCCGGTATATCCCATCAGGAATAACCCCTAGCCATTGGATCACCAATTAATGAAACGAACAGTTTTGATTCGGGACAGAAATGTACAATCTGGACCGAACACGTCCTGGCACACGCCCGTATCCAGGGCCGTGTCCCCCATTCGCCATCAAAATCGATGCGCCTGGAACATCACACGGGCATCGAACACGCCCGTGTTCGACTTGACACGCCCGTGTTCCACCTGACACGGCCGTGTGGCCGACCGTGTACCCCCATCGATTTATCCCGAAAACAACCCGAGAACTACACGGGTTCTAGGACACGCCCGTGTCCTAACCTGTGTCCACTCGAACACGCCTGGGCTCCAGGCCGTGTTCACGGTCTCGACACTCGACATTTCGTCGAGCGAAGTTCGTCGAGCTCACGACACAGCCTCAGACACGCCCGTGTCCTAGGCCGTGTGCCTTGTCTCGACACATCGTCAAGCAAAATTCGTCGACTTCCCGGGACGAGTGTCGACAAGGGTCGACACGCCCTGCAACACGCCCGTATCGCAGGCCGTGTACTATGTCTCGACACATCATCGAGCGAAATTCGTCGACACCCTGTGCTAATCGTCGACACGGGCTTGACACGCCCTGCGACACGCCCGTGTCGCAGGCCGTGTTCTCTGCTCGACGATCGTCAACTGCAAAATCGTCGACCTCTCGAAAAAAACGTCGGACCCACCCTGACATGCCCTGGGACACGCCCGTGTCCCAGGCCGTGTGCCTACTACCAGATTCCAAATCTAACCCAAAAAGTCCCCCGTCGCTCTTTGAGTTTCGGGGGGTTATAGATAACCAGTTGGCCTGCGCCGGAATCCTGCGGCTCAACGCATCCGCCACTGCATTTCCCTCACCAGGCACATAATGTATCTTGAAGGTGTAGTCCCCTAAGAACTCCAACCATCTCCGCTGCCTCATGTTCAGATCCTTTGGTCCAACAGGTACTTCAAGCTCTTATGATCGGTGTAAATGTCGACTTTTACACCGTACAGGTAGTGCCTCCAAAGCTTTAGAGAAAATATCACGGCCGCTAACTCTAAGTCATGGACCGGATAATTCCTCTCATGAACCTTCAGTTGTCGTGAACCATAGGCTATCACTCTCCCATGTTGTAGCAGAACACAGCCCAAACCACTACCCGAAGCATCACTATAAATCTCAAACCCTTCGGTTCCAACTGGCGAACATAAAATAGGCGTCGTGATCAAACGCCTCTTCAAATCTTCAAAAGCCCGTTCGCACTCCGGAGACCACAAAAACTTCTGATCCTTCCTGGTCAACATCGTGAGTGGTAGTGCTATCCGCGAGAAGTTCTCTACGAAGCGCCTGTAGTAGCCAGCATGCCCCAGAAAACTCCGGACCTCTGCCACTGAAGTCAAAGCAGGCCACTCCCGTATCGCCACTATCTTCGTCGGATCCACCGCTATCCCTTCTCCACTAACAACATGACCAAGGAACGCTATAGAGGATAGCCAGAATTCATATTTGGAGAACTTTGCATACAAATGACTTTTCCTCAATGTCTCCAACACCACGTGCAGATGCTTGTAGTGATCCTCCTCGCACCGCGAATACACCAGGATTTCATCGATAAATACTATCACGAAACGATCCAGGTATTCTCTGAACGTTTTATTCATCAGATCCATAAATATGGACGGCGCATTGGTCAAACCAAACGGCATGACCGTGAACTCGTAATGCCCAAACCGCGTATTGAATGCTGTCTTTGGGATGTCGCTCTCTCTTATCCTCAACTGGTAGTATCCAGATTTCAGGTCTAACTTCTAATATACCGTGGACCCAACCAGCTGATCAAACAGATCGTCAATCCTGGGGATAGGATACCTATTTTTTCTCAGTAAGCTTATTCAATTCCCGATAATCGATATAAAGCCGCAAGCTCCCATCTTTCTTCTTAACAAAGAGAACTGGTGCGCTCCAAGGCGACGAACTTGGACGCACATAACCTTACTATAGCAGCTCTTACAGTTACACCTTCAACTCTGCCATCTCTCTTGGCGCTATCCGATAGGGGGAGCGTGACACCGGTTTGGCACTCGGTACCAGCTCTATAGTAGAGTCTATCTCCCGCTGAGGAGGGGCTCCTGGGAGATCATCTGGCAACACATCAGGATACTCGGACACAACTGGGATGCTGTCCAAACTAGGCTTAGGCATTGAAGTCTGCACTAGAGTGACAAATAGCTCTGCACCAGACCGAACTTCCTTGATCACCTGAAGGGCTGACATCAAAACTTTCCCTGACCCCTTCATGCCCGCAAAAGTAGTCTCCCGATCAATGTCCAGACCCAACTTAACTTCCTAACGGTTGCGATCGATGCATGCACCCTGCTCCGAGAGCCAATCCATACCGAAGATTACGTCGAACTCCACTAATGGTAGAATCAATGCTCGTAAATCAAACTCCTGGTCTCCAAAATGAATCTTCACTACGCAGACCCTATCCACACGCATAGAGGACCTATTAGGCAACAACACATCCAACCTATCTTTTATCATCGAAGACAGAACCCCGACGTGCGATATAAATTTTTCGGGCAAGAAGGAGTATGATGCTCCCGTATCAAACAGGGCTCTCGCCGGAAACTCAAAGATCAACACAAATCCTAGCACCAACACAAGTAAGCTAACAAAAAAAGAGGTACCAACTATGAAAGTTAAACTACTGCAATTTAACTCATACCTGTCACCACGTCTGCTTGCTTGATTGCCTCTTAAAGACCAAGGTTGTAGACTCTAGGCTGGGCTGGAGCATGATTGGATGCGGTTGACTCCACCGCCTTCCCTTTCTCCTGATAAGTCGCTCCAGGTTTCCTTTCGGACTTTGAACGTCCGCTCCAAAACTCACGAGCAAAATGCCCCGTCTTCCCGCAGTTGTAGCAAGCTCCTGGGACTCGACTTGTAGTTACCCCCGACGCATCAGCCGAAGGGGCTGAGTTCGAAGTCCTCCGCTTCTTGTTCCACCTGTAGAAACTTGACTTATTATTTGGCACCTTGAACTCGGACTTCTTTTCTCCTGGGTCCTTCTTCTCTTGGACTTTCTTTGCAACCTTTTCCAATGATCGGGCCGAATTGACCAATGCTAGGAAGCCCTGCACCTTAGGCCCAGCAACGAGTAACTGTAGATCGTTGCGAAGACCCTCATAGAATCGGTTGGTCTTCCTCTCCTCTTCCATAAACATAGCACCAGCATAACGACCCAACCGCGTGAACTCATGTAGATACTCGTCTAAGCTTCTGGATCCATGTGTCAACCCAAGGAATTGATTCTCCATCTCTAACTTCTGAGCAGAGGGTACAAATCTGGCTAGGAACAATCTTGAAAATTCCTCCATCGGCACATCAGCAAGTTTTCTTCCCACTAGAAGATGAAACTCTAACTCATCCCACCACAACCTCGCTTCACCTTCCAAAAGAAAAGTCGCTATGGTGGTCTTCTGCCACTCCTTAGTTATTGTTGCTGTCAACACCATCTTTACCGAAGAGAGCCAGTCCTCAGCTTGAGTTGGCGTTCCAACCCCATTGAACCTCGGAGGATTAAAGCTCATCACATGCTTTAGCTGCCTCTCCGTAGCTCTTCTCGGCTACTGCGCGTTCCACCACTCTCGGCTCTGCCGCCCTAACCGGTTCTTGCTCATTCGCAGGAGGTGCGCGATGCATTTTCCCTGCTGGTTGGGCATTTATCATTGCAAATACGGCTTCAGCCACCATCCTGATGGTTTCCGCTGAAGGAGGTGTAGCAGGCACGTCCCTTGGTGCACTACTTTCCGCTAATTGCAGACGCTTTGACCGACCAGCACCGCTCCTAGCTGCCTATAGTAGCAAAGACACGCGATTAGACGACAAACAAATTGCTAAAAGCAATCATTGGAACACTCAGAGTCCACCAAACAAGTGTATTTTCATTCCTAAGTGGACATTAATGGGTTCTTTTTGATGTTATAATGATGACGCACACATGTGCTCACCACCCCTTAAAAGAATTCGCCCACGAATTCATTTAAGCCTGACCGCAACTAGAAGTCTGATACCAAATTGTAACACCCCCATCCGTCACATGGCATATAACAGAAGGTCCAGCTGGAACCCGACGCCATATACCACAGATAGTCGGAAGGGTTACTAAATGAATAATCAAACCATCCAATTAAGACTACTCGTCCTACACAGAGTATTCTAGCGGAAGTTTTTAAAGTTGAAAGAACCCAAACTTAATTCCAACAAATATGAATGTCCACAACTACAACTACAGGAATGAAACCCCAAATACACTGAAACGGGTACATGACTTTATGGCCTTACAATAGTTCGCTTAATAAAATCATGTCTTACATACATCGGCTCGCAGGCCGGCCACACATGAAAAAAGTAAAAACAACTATTCTACGACCGTCTACGGCCAGCACAGCAACATGGGCTCCAGCCCGCTATTTGGTGCTCGGCTCCACGGCACATGCAAGCACAATTCCACCGCGCGGTGGCAAACAAAGCAATGGTCAGCAAAAAGCCGACCAAATTATAACGACCCCGCCCCTTACTCGGGACGGCGGTGCTCTTTCCCTGCATAGCATTAGCCCAATAAAATAATATAGCGCAATTATGTTTCGCCACAGGTGTAGAGTCACACGGCCAAACACCCCGTGCACTCAGGGTACATTCATGGTGAACCCTGACCAATCAGTGCATTCACCACCACCACCAGGATGGCAACAACATGTGAGCATTTAGCCTTTCTGACCACCGTCTAAGGCTCCCGACTATGCCTACAGCCAGTGCCCTTTTCGGATATCTTACACCGTACCACATAGCCTAGGTCCAAATCCACTTGCCCGTTGCTCACGCCGCATATACAATTTAAGTCCTACGCGCGGGCCAAGCTTCTCTCGGATCCCAAAAGTTTCCAATCAATCTCATAACCCAGTTACGATCAAGGCCGGTTCCCAGACCGCCAAGTTAGCAGAACACGTTTCCGCACAGTTTTTCGGGTGCGCCTTGAAGCTAACCTCTAAGGATCCCTGCTGCAATCTACCGCATAGAAACACGAAAAACCCAAAGCACGAAGTCTTCTCCGGCAAAATCATATCAAATGCAACATCACCAATACAGACGGTACACGCCGGGTAGGCTTCACACACAATGCCTATGCCCGTACTTACGATTCTGGACTCTTTGTGCAACACAAGGGGGACTATTCACATCAACCCCAAGGAATACCAAGAACTCACCGCACACTCGCGGGAGCGGGATTCCCCATGCAGAAAGAAAGAGCTTCAAACGCTCAAGTTGATAATCATTACCCTTGTAGTTCGTTTTGGCGCCATGGAAAAACTACGCGGACAGAACTCTTCGCAACGACCTTCCTTCCACGAATACGCTCTCAGATTTCAAAACGGTGCTCCGATGCTCCGCCGGCGGCCGGAAACCTTCTTCTTCTTCCTCTTCTCTCTAACACTTTGGAAGGGGAAAGCCTTGGGGAGAAATGAGGGATTAACTCCCCTATTCCCGGCCATAACAGAGCAGGAACTCATCTGGTCCGTTGGATCTTAATTAAAGAAAACGAACGGCTCGGATCTGCACAAAATTCTCCAGACCTGGGCCGAACACGGCTTGGCACACGGCCGTGTCCCAGGCCGTGTTCCTCGATCCAGGCACGATCATCGAACTGAGAAATGACACACGGGCCAAGACACGCCCGTGTCTCACCTGACACGCCCGTGTCGAGTTCCTCGACACGCCCGTGTTCGGGGGCGTGTCACGCATAACCGCCATGACAACAAACACCACCCAACTGCACACGGGTAGGGACACGGGTTGGCACACGCCCATGTCGGATGACACGCCCGTGTCATCCGGCCATGTTCCTGACTGTGTCCTTCTCGGGATGAAAACGACCAAAAAACATGCCAGCTAGACACGGCCTTGGACACGCCCGTGTCCTAGGCCGTGTACCCCTATACAGGCACCAAAAATCCCTTTTTTCGCGACCGAATCACACTCAATTTTCTGGGCGTTGGAAATCTCCCCCACTTAAGGAATTTCGTCCCGAAATTAAGCAAAGGTACACAAAATCTAAATGGTACCTGAGTGGAATAACTCGGGGTATTCCTCCAACATAGCTTGTTCTCGCTCCCAAGAAAGCTCCTCATGTCCGCAATTATCCCAACGGACTTTAACCATTCGGACCTCCTTGTTGCGGAGTCATTTGACTGCAACATCTTCAATTCATACTGGCTTGACCCTTGTTGTTAATTCATTATCAACTGGTACTTGATTGTCCGCAACGATCTGCGAAGGCTCTTGCACTGCCTTACGCAACACCAATACATGGAACACGTCATGCAGCCCACTCAACTCCGTCGACAGTTTCAATCTATACGCCGCCTCGCCAACACGCTCCAGGATTTCGAATGGTCCAAGGTATCTCGGACTCAGCTTCTTCAAGCATCAAACCCGCGATACACCCTTGAACGGCTTAATTTTTAAGTACACCCAATCGCCAACATCGAACTCCACATTCCTATGCTTGGCATTATAGTACTTTGACTGCCTATCCTGAGCAATCTTCAACCTTTCCCGAATTGTCCGTATCATTGAAGTGGCATGTTCCACCGCTTGACGTTTGTACAACTTCGATTCGCCTGCCTCCAACCAAGATAACAGCATACGACACTTCTTCCTGTACATGGCCTCAAAAGGAGCCATTCCAATACTTGCCTGAAAGCTTTTGTTGTACGCAAACTCCACCATATACAGGTGATCTTCCCACTGCTTTCCGAAGTCTAGGACGCACATGCGAAGCATGTCCTCCATAGTCCTGTTGACCCTCTCGGTTTGGCCATCCGTTTGTGGGTGAAAGGCTATGCTGAACTTTAGCTTAGTACCCAACATACCATGCACCAACCTCAAGTCATTCGACGTTAAGAGCCCATCTCGATCACTAACAATACTGCGGGGCACACCATGCAATCGTACAATATTATCCACGTAGAGTTTGGCTAATTTTTCCACCGGATCTTCCTTACTATTCGGAATAAAGTGCGACACCTTTGTCAACCTATCGTCGACCACCCAAATGGCGTCGTTTCCCTTCTGCGACTTCGGCAAGCCATGTACAAAATCAATAGATATGTCGTCAAATTTCCATTCGGGGATAGGTAGGGGCTTCAAGAAACCTCCGACCTTCTGGCATTCCTCCTTCACCAATGCACAAATACGGCACTTGGACACATAAAGTGCTACATCCTTCTTCAAACCCGACCACCAAAATAATTTCTTCATGTCTCTATACATCTTCGTGCTTCCCGGGTGGATTGAGTACTTGTTATGATGAGCCTCATACATCAACTCCTCTCGAATATTATCCGCACTAGGAATGCATAGACGACCGTCCTTCCTTAGCAACCCATCTTCAACCACAAACTGGGAATTTGACCCATCCAAAGATTCATCCAAGATCTGCTTCATGCTGCTATCTTGGACCAAAGCCCGCCGAACTCTATCCGCTAGGTCACACTGCACCTCTGTCCAAAATATTTTCGCCTCAGCACTAGACTGCTTGTCGACGGAAGATATCTACAAAGCCTCCAACTCATGGACCAGCCTCTCATCATGTACCGATAACCAGTTGGCCTGCGCCGGAATCCTGCGGTTCTACGCATCCGCCACTGCATTTCCATTCCCAGGCACATAATGTATCTTGAAGGTGTAGTCCCCTAAGAACTCCAACCACCTCCGCTGCCTCATGTTCAGATACTTTTGGTCCAACAGGTACTTCAAGCTCTTATGATCGGTGTAAATGTAGACATTTATACCGTATAGGTAGTGCCTCCAAAGCTTTAGAGTAAATATCACGGCCGCTAACTCTAAGTCATGGACGGGATAATTCCTCTCATGAACCTTCAGTTGTCGTGAACCATAGGCTATCACTCTCCCATGCTGTAGCAGAACACAGCCCAAACCACTGCCCGAAGCATCACTATAAATCTCGAACCCTTCGGTTCCAACAGGCGAACATAAAATAGACGCCGTGGTCAAACACCTCTTCAACTCTTCAAAAGCCCGTTCGCACTCCGAAGACCACAAAAACTTCTGATCCTTCCTGGTCAACATCGTGAGTGGTAGTGCTATCCGAGAGAAGTTCTCTACGAAGCGCCTGTAGTAGCCAGCAAGCCCCAGAAAACTCCGGACCTCTGCCATTGAAGTCAAAGCAGGCCACTCCCGTATCGCCACTATCTTCGCCGGATCCACCGCTATCTCTTCTCCACTAACAACATGACCAAGGAACGGTATAGAGGATAGCCAGAATTCACATTTGGAGAACTTTGCATACAACTGACTTTTCCTCAATGTCTCCAACACCACGTGCAGATGCTTGTAGTGATCCTCCTCGCACCGCGAATACACCAGGATGTCATCGATAAATACTATCACGAAACGATCCAGGTATTCCCTGAACGTTCTATTCAACAGATCCATAAACACGGATGGCACATTGTTCAAACCAAACGGCATGACCGTGAACTCATAATGCCCAAACCGCGTACTGAATGCTGTCTTTGGGATGTCGCTCTCCCTTATCCTCAACTGGTAGTATCCAGATTTCAGGTCTAACTTCGAATATACCGTTGACCCAACCAGCTGATCAAACAGATCGTCAATCCTGGGGATAGGATACTTATTTTTTCTCCGCAAGCTTGTTCGATTCCCGATAATCGATACAAAGCCGCAAGCTCCCATCTTTCTTCTTAACAAAGAGAACTGGTGCGCTCCAAGGCGACGAACTTGGACGCACATAACCTTGCTATAGCAACTCTTGCAGTTGCACCTTCAACTCTGCCATCTATCTTGGCGCTATCCGATAGGGGGAGCGTGACACCGGTTTGGCACCCGGTATCAGCTCTATAGTAAAGTCTATCTCCCGCTGAGGAGTGGCTCCTGGGAGATCATCTGGGAACACATCAGGATACTCGGACACAACTGGGATGATGTCCAAACTAGGCTTAGGCGTTGAAGTCTGCACTAGAGTGACAAACAGCTCTGCACCAGACCGAACTGCCTTGATCACCTGAAGGGCCGACATCAAAACTTTCCCTGACCCCTTCATGCCCGCAAATGTAGTCTCCCGATCAGTGTCCAGACCCAACTTAACTTCCTAACGGTTGCGATCGATGCATGCACCATGCTCCGAGAGCCAATCCATACCGAAGATTACGTCGAACTCCACTAATGGTAGAATCAATGCTCTTAAATAAAACTCCTGGTCTCCAAACCGAATCTTCACTACGCAGACCCTATCCACACGCATAGAGCACCTATTGGGCAACAACACATCCAACCTATCTTTTGCCATCGAAGACGGAACCCCGACGCGCGATATAAATTTTTCGGACAAGAAGGAGTGTGATGCTCCCGTATCAAACAGGTCTCTCGCCGGAAACTCAAAGATCAACACAAATCCTAGCACCAACACAAGTAAGCTAACAAACAAAAAAGGTAAAAACTATGAAAGTTAAACTACTGTAATTTAACTCATACCTGTCACCACGTCTGCTTGCTTGATTGCCTCTTGAAGACAAGGGTTGTAGACTCTAGGCTGGGCTGGAGCATGATGGGATGCGGTTGACTCCACCTCCTTCCCTTTCTCCTCATAAGTCGCTCCAGGTTTCCTTTTGGACTTTGAACGTCCGATCCAACACTCACGAGCAAAATGCCCCTTCTTCCCGCAGTTGTAGAAAGCTCCTGGGACTCGACTTGTAGTTGCCCCCGACGCATCTGCCGAAGGGGCTGAGTTCAAAGTCCTCCGCTTCTTGTTCCACCTGTGAAAACTTGACTTATTATTTGGCACCTTGAACTCGGACTTCTTTTCTCCCGGGTCATTTTTCTCTTGGACTTTCTTTGCAACCTTTTCCAATGATCGGGCCGAATTGACCAAGGTTAGGAAGCCCTGCGCCTTAGGCCCAGCAAGGAGTAACTATAGATCGCCGCGAATACCCTCATAGAATCCATTGGTCTTCCTCTCCTCTTCCGTAAACATAGCACCAGTATAACGACCCAACCGCGTGAACTCATGTAGATACTCGTCTACGCTTCTGGATCCCTGTGTCAACCCAAGGAATTGAATCTCCATCTCCAACTTCTGAGTAGAGGGTACAAATCTGGCTAGGAACAATCGTGAAAATTCCTCCATCGGCACATCCGCAAGTTGTCTTCCCACTAGAAGATGAAACTCTAACTCGTCCCACCACAGCCTCGCTTCACCTTCCAAAAGAAAAGTCGCTATGGTGGTCTTCTGCCACTCCTCAGTTATTGTGGCTGTCAACACCCTCTTTACCGAAGAGAGCCAGTCCTCAGCTTGAGTTGGCGTTCCAACCCCATTGAACCTCGGAGGATTAACGCTCATCACATGCTTTAACTTCCTCTCCGTAGCTCTTCTCGGCTCTACCAAATCAACTACTGTGCGTTCCACCACTCTCGGCTCTGCCGCCTTAACCGGTTCTTGCTCATTCGCAGGAGGTGCACGATGCATTTGCCATGTAGGTTGGGCATTTATCATTGCAAATACGGCTTCAGCGACCATCTTGATGGTTTTCGCTGAAGGAGGTGTAGCAGGCACGTCCCTTGGTGCAATACTTTCCGCTGATTGCGGACGCTCTGACCGACCAGCACCGCTCCTAGCTGCCTATAGTAGCAAAGACACATGATTAGACGACAAACAAATTGCTAAAAGCAATCATTTGAACACTCAAATTCCACCAAACAAGTGTATTTTCATTCCTAAGTGGACATTCATGGGTTCTTTTTGATGTTATAACGATGACGCACACATATGCTCACCGCCCCTTAAAATAATTCGCCCACAAATTCATTTAAGCCTGACCGCAACCAGAAGTCTGATACCAAATTGTAACACCCCCATCCATCACATGACATATAACAGAAGGTCCAGCTGGAACTCGACATCATATACCACAGACAGTCAGAAGGCTTACTAAATGAATAATCAAACCATCCAATTAAGACTACTTGTCCTACACAAAGCATTCTAGCGGAAGTTTTTAAAGTTGAAAAAACCCAAACTTAATTCCAACAAATATGAATGTCCACAACTACAACTACATAAATAAAACCCCAAATACACTAAAACGGGTACATGACCTTATGGCCTTACAATAGTTCACTTAATAAAATCAAGTCTTACATACATCGGCTTGCAGGCTGGCCACACATGATAAAAGTAAAAACAACTATTCTACGGCCTTCTAGGGCCAGCACAGCAACATGGGCTCCAGCCCAGTATTTGGCACTTGGCTCCGCGGTACCTGCAAGCACAATTCCACCGCATGGTGGAAAACAAAACAACGGTCAGCTAAAAGCCGACCAAATTATAACGACCCCGCCCCTTACTCGGAACGGCGGTGCTATTTCCCTGTGATGCGTGTAATTCGGTAAGCGCACCGGTCGCACAAGTAATAAAGTTTTGGGAATAAATCCCCAAGTGTCGGTCTCTTGAGGAATGCAATTAGCGTAGAATGGCAACAGTACCGAGAATATCGTTATGAGAGTGAAAAATAGAACAAAAAGAAATAGCGGACTAGGGAGATTGTGGATGTTTGATCTACTGAACTAGTAAAAGCTATGCGGGTCGACGGCACCGCTTTGCAAGGTGAAGTGGGTTTGTCGGCCGCTATGCCGAACTTCAGTTGGGCGAGTGGAAGGGAAGCTAATGGATTGCAGCGTTCTTGTGTGGATTGAAATCGGACAAGGCACAGGAATGAAGTGGATGTGGGGTGAGCGAGGCGCATTCACAGACAGAACTCACAAGCATAAGAAGAAACTAACATTCCATTAACTAGAAAGTAAACTTGATGTTCAGGGATGGAAATGTTCGTTACACTGCTCAAAACATTCATAACATAGAGGAAGGGCAAGAGGAGTAAACCAAAAGAGAATGAAGATCCACCCCGGGTTGTGGCCGGAGTAGCGAGTTGTCAATCCGCTTCCGGGCTCAGTCCAAGGAGGCTTCTGGTACCAACGATCTGTCACCTCGAAGGCCTTTAAGTCCGTTCTCTAGGTTATCTACTTCACCAACTCTGCAGGAAAGCTTGGAGTTGAAGTCATCAATGGCCGAGGGCTTCGCCGGAGTGTTGAAAAGCTTCGGAGTAGTTGGAAATGACTTCCCGACGAAGGTGGAAGTGATGGAGCAGCTGGAGGAGTGAAAAGGCGATTCCCGCGCACTCTTCGATCGCAGCAAATGACAGGCGTTAACCTAAAACGCGGAGCAGGGCCTTTTATACGGAGGCAGCAGAAGCAGTGCACACGATCAGTGGCGCACGACCAGTGGTCGTGCGTACTGTAGGTCGATGATCGTGCGGCTTTTCCAAATAAACATGCAACCTGGACAAGAAGCATCAGCATATAAGCGCACGAGCAGTGGCGCACGACCAGTGGTCGTGCACACTATGGCCAGTGCTCGTGCGATTACCGAGACAGGGTTATGAAAAAGGGGGTATAATGCGCACGAATAGTGGCGCATGACCAGTGGTCGTGCGCAGTAAGTCCAGTGGTCGTGCGCAGTATTCCTGCATCGTCAGAGTCTCCCGAGCAGTTCTGGAGCACGCACACGACCACTGTACCAGCAGAAGGGGCAGAAAGGCCACCAGAACGTGCACACCACATCCCCGAGATAGGGCTAAAGAATAACAACAAAATGGAAACACAGAAAGCACACAGAAGCGGGCCTACAGTGCACTTAATCGTGAAATAGGTACATAAGCACAAATAAGCAATAAAGGCTCTCAAGTGTAGTGCTAAGACGATAAAACTAGCTCAGATGAGTCCAAAAATCAGTGTAAAATGTGGACTCATCACACCCCCAGACTTAACCATTTGCACGTCCCGAGCAAATCATCACTCCATGGACTCGAAGATAGCTAACTAGCTCAGAAATTTCAAAAAGAAGTAAGACGAGAAATCAAATATATCATGAGTATAGAAGATATAATAGAAAAACTTTTTAATTATACAACATTGTTTAAACTATTCGACAGACGTAAATAAATATTGTAATTGCTCAAAATTATAATTCTGGAAAATCGGGCGATCATGTGCAGGAAGAAAGTAGGTAGGCCACTAAGGTGAGCATTGCCAAAGTTCTGGACTCAGGATCACCTCCAAAGGAATCCACCAATGTCGAGGACCATACGCTTGCACATTCACACTCTCTCCACGGCGCGGGTTAGACTCAAGTGTGAATCAGTAGGACTTGTAGGAGGAAATGGGGCTTAGGCAACGGCTTGGTGGTCAAAGATAAACATGAAGGCTCTCTGCAACCAAAGCGAGCGAAAACAACCCAAACCAAAACAGCCACTTAGAAAAGAATGGGCACACGCCCCCAGACTTAGCTTAAAATCCGGGTGTGAATACGGCTGAACCCGACCAAATTCAATAAAGAGGATGGGGATCGAAATATCAAAGCAATTCTTTCATATATATATATATATATATTTTTTTTCTATTGCGCGAATCAGCTTTTTATTTGCGTAAACTGTTGTTTTCTTTTCTGCGCTAGCAATCCCCAAACGAAGCAATCAAAACGGGAATAAAATCAGCACCCCCAAAAACAATGTCCACTAATCACAACCTCGGCAAAACAGTAAATACAAATCAGCTCAAGCATTTGATTGCGAAGGTGGGTTTAGCTTCAGGCCTTGGTGAAAGTGTGTAAGACCCCCCTCCCCCTTACCAAGGAGGGCTACCGGATCTTATGCCCAGAACCGCCGTCTTACGGTGGCACTAACTCACGGGTTAGTCGACACCGCAATACGCCGATTCTGCCGGCTAGTACGATCATTAACCTGTAGGCCAATATGAGAAATAAGAAGTAAAACTGAGTATAAAATGCCATCAGTCCACAAGTCACAGTACAATCATATAAAAGAAATGAATAGTACAATAGTCCACAGAATAGTACAGAAGAAAGAGTAAAAAGGGCTTATGCCCAGTACATCAAAATCTCTCTCTCACAAAATCATAAATGCGGAAGCTATGCTAGAACATCGCTCTCGTCCCACCTGAGGACGCACAGTAGTGGTAGTAGCCTGCTGAAGCGGTATCTCCTCCTCATGTCCTGCCTCCTCGACGTGCTGGTGCTCCATCTCCACGGGCTCCTAAAAATAGTTGGTCACCGACCATTAGTCAAAAAGACTAAGTCATTTCCTCCGCACCTCGCCCCGCAGCTCCTAGGCACCGAGCGGGAGGACGAAGCGGAGGACAACAAGGGGTAGCAAAATGGAAGCAGGTGACAATATCTATCTAGAGTGGTACTAAGTAATGAAATTCTACTCTAGCAATGCTAAGTACATTACAGTAACAAGTAAGAGCAGTGCAGTAAAGGAAAGTAAAGAAACAGCAGTATGAACAAGTAAATAAGCTAAGCTACCACTATGCTATCATCACAAACGTACCCTAACTTATATAAATGCCCATACAAATATATAAGTTAGGATTTCCAGGAAATTTAACTTATCATATAAAAGAGCCCATACTAATTTATATGATAAGGATCTATGAAGCGTATGACCTAATATGAATGAATGAAATGATGCAATTTTATGCGCAGGCAAGTGCAACTCACACACAACGACTCTGTGATCACAGACCTTTAGTTCCCACTTTTTGAGAGCTAGCATCACTCTCGGGTACCACCGCTGTGGCTACGGCAGCAGCGGAGCGGGCGTCTCCGCTTCTAGACCGGTATGCACACTACCAGGCCTTAGACCCCTCTCATACGCCTCTGTACACGTCCAAGGTGCACTCTAGAGTCTCGCGTACGTACTTTGCTGACAAACCCGTCAGACTTGTTGGGTCGGATGTGTGTTATCGGGATCGTCCTCCAGACCGCAGTGTAAAACAACCCACTGGCCCCTCTAACTCCCACAACCGCCTGGTGCACCGTACTGCCATCGGTGTGACGAACGGCCAGTACCGCATGCCCCGCCACGATATTTATGCACATGCAAGTAATTCATACCGAGCCTTCCGCTCGTAGGACCAACATCCGTCCTGAATCCCTCAAACCCAAACCCGGGTGAGAACGCACATCAGTGCCTTTATGCCAACTCCCTCAAACCCCAAAACGGGTGAGCATATATCATGAATCACTCCAACCCCACACGGGCGAGAAGATATGACAATGTCCTAACCTATTATACTACTCTTATCTACAGTTTATTATACTTAGAGATTTAAGGTTAATCCCAGGACTGCCCCCGGTATTCCCTGTGAAGGGCTCTCAAGGGGCACTAGGAACTGTGTTGGGATTACGCCCAGCGTTCCCTTTCGCAAGGATATTTATTTTAGTTGATGGCTACCCATGTATCTCCCCAGCTCTCCTTATTGCTTTAGTATAACCCTAGTGACTTAAGGTATTACCGGGAAACCGACGGTCTTCCGCCGATCCCCGCTCCAGTTGCTAGCTAAGACTTGCACTTTTAATCCCTCACTAAGACAACTCTACCCACCAGGGTTACTCATGTTGAACTCTCTCTTATTTCTGCCGATAATCAATCCCCTGGTAATCCCCTAAGGCAAAACCTAATTGTGTTATATGCAGATCATGACCTATGGTTACCCTAGAAATGTGATCTTCCAAACCTTAAGGCGTCTTGCCCCTAAATATTTATCCTAAGGTGTTATGAACTAAGGGAACTACCCTAAGAATTCTCGTAATTTTCCTTGGCCAAATAGTCCTTTAATTAATTCTTTTAATTTACATGCTGGGTCACTTTACACATGAAGTAGTTTGATTAAGTGTCCACTGACCTAGGGAATTTTTCCTGAGATGTATAGTGATAAAACATTGCTGCCTACAGAATTTCATAATTTGCCTTAAATTATTTATTATCATTTTCAATTTAATATCAATTCCACAAAATTCCATTTTTCCAAATGATGTATAGACATTATTTACACAAAAATTCCAGAAAATTTACAGAGCTTTTAGGACACTAATTTATGACTATTGGCAGAGAATCATCAACATTTAATGTAAGATGGCCTATAGGATTCCATTATAAGATATTTACCAAAATGCCATTATACTAATTTTAACACAAATAATGCATCCATTAAATTCTGAGAAATTTGTGCAAGACTAATAATAACATTTTATGACAGTAGAAAAATTTCCAAATTTTTCAGAGGTATAAATCCATCAATTCAAGAATTTACAAAATAAGGGTAAAATGGGAAATTTAGGGTATCTACTCCAAAAATTCTTCAAAACAGAGGAATCATATTTTTCCTAAGTCAAATGTGATGTTATCTATGCCTTGGCAAAGTTGGTTGGATTTGTACTTGAATAAATCCTATTTTCCAATTTTATCTCCAAAATAGCTATATTTAAAATAAATTCCAATAAATGGAATTTTGATTCCAAAAATTCCATCATTAGTTTGAGGGATGAAATTTACCCTAATGAACCACTGTAAATAATTTCATGACTCTTGCATGTCACCATTGTGCTAAATACACCAATTTGTATTTTTGCTATTTGCACACCAAGGCTAAACATAGGCTAGCACATGCAAGTGGATTCCCCAACATGCAGTGAACCCAAGGTGCTGAAAATTTTATCATGCACCAAGGATGACCCCACTGACCCACCACCAAAATTTGGGGCCATGGGGAGGAGTAGAACTCCATATATGCCATTTATTTATATTTTGATATTTTACCAAAAAACTATAGGAAAATATTTTCCAAAAATTCCTACATTTTGGCAGGAGGTAAGTATGCCCTAATCATGCATGTTCCCAAAATTGGGGGCCATGGTGACTAATATTGAGACCAGGGCATCCAATATAATTTCTGCCCTAGTCTAGGACCAGTCCTAGGAGAAATGTCCTACAGGACTGTACACTACACCAAAATGTATGTTTAGGGTGGCATTATAAAGGTAAGACCCTAGGATACATTTTTCATTAAGGGGCTAAGCTCTGGAAATGCCTCTAAGAGGCCTAAATTTAACATGCATAGTGACTGAAAAAGTGTGACAGAATCATACACTATTTATCAATAATTAAATTAATTCATTTATCTGTTTGCACGAATCTTGAAGTAAAACCGACGGGATCTGGTCATCGTCCCCGATGATTTAACGGCCAAGATTGATTCTTCCTGGACGATGTTGGCTGGCCTTTTCCGGCCAGCTGAGCCACCACCACCGCCGGCGGATATCGCCACCACCTTCGTTAAGGTGGGGGCTAGCGTTTCCCGGCGGTGGGGCCGCCGGAGTTGGCTCCTCCGGCGAACCCGAGCAAGAAAAGAAAAGCTCGAATTTCTCCATTTCCTCACATGGCATCGGGCTCGATTGAGCCCGATATCTCCCTAGGTCGATCTAGAAAGTTAGTACGGGAAGAGGTGAGGTGAAACGCACCTGAATCAGGGCTTGGCTGCGGGTCAGGCGGCGGTTTGCCGTGGTGGTGGTGCGCCGGCGAGCTCCAGCCCGAAAGCTCAAATCTCCACCGTTCTCCATGATTAAATAGTCGAACTCCACTCCTTTCAGCCTTCTGGAACTAATGGTGAGGTCTGTTTGGACTGAGATGGCCTATAAGTGGAGACAACTCCAATGTTAGCTCGGTTTTGAGCTTTGGAGGTTTCACCCAGCTGCCATGTGGCTCACAGCCCTGGTTTCCTGCTGGAATTAAAGAGGGGAGGTCAGCCACCTGGTCTTGGGCAGCCCAAACCAGCTGATGGGGTGGCCATGTGGCCAAAATTTGCTTCATTCCCTTTTCTCTCTCCTCTTCTCCCAAAAATTCCAATTTTACCCCCTTGCATGTATTCTCTCTCCTGATTTAGAGGGGTAGGACTGGTCTTGTTCACTTGGGCTGACTTTGGGCCAATTTTAGTGGGCTTGGTCCAAGGGGAAATGGCTTGGCCTTCATTTTCTCTCTTTAGGTCAAATTGTTGACCAAATTGACTTTTAAGGTTGACTGGTCAACCATGGAGGGTGGACTGACCCCACTTGGTGGAAGTGGGTCCAGTGGCACCACCCAACTAAGTTTGGGTCAAGGGGTGCCCCACTTAGGTTAATTAGGCCTATGGGTGTGGGTTTGACCAAATTAAGCCCAAGGTTGACCTTGGTCAACTGGGGTCAAAATGTTGACCCAGTGACATACCCTAGGGTCCACTTAGATTGTTTTTAGGGTTAGGCAATGTGGTGGGGTCATGGTGTGGCTAGGGTCCCTAATCAGGCTAGTTTGACCTAGTTTGACTTGGTCGTATGGTGGGCTCCACATGGCTACCACCCACTACCTAGGGTCAAACCTAGTTGATCTCCTTAGGTCTCACCCCATGCCTAACCCAATCTAAGTTGAGGGGTCCAGAAGTAACATGGGATGTTACAAAGTGAGTGGAGCTGGATCAAAGGAAGGGTAGGCACAAATTTGGCATGCAATGGTTAACAAGTAGGAATGGCTAAACAAAGCTCAAACTAGCCAAAAAGAAGGCCTACGTCATACTTATGCTTAACTAACCGTGCACCAATGCTTCGAGAGTAGCTTAGGGCAAGTTCTTAGACACCGAGAAAGATGATCCTTCCCCCTGACTCGAGCAATACGAGTCTAGTGGCGGCTACACACATTCCTACACTATCGTTCGATTATCCCAGATTCAGATTTTGAGCAGTACAAACAATATTTACGTGAGCAGAAAAGAATAAATCTACGAGCATAAAGAAAAATTAGTTCTATCCTAACTCTACACAAACCATGAGTATTCGATTAGGAGCACTGCATGAGTTTCGAACGACTCAATCCTGAAATCCTAAGCCAGTACCACTATTTTAAATTTTACACAAAAGCAATAAATTTAACTCGGGTTGTGCGCGTGGGTAAGAGCGCACTCGTGTGGGTGATTCAGTGTGTGCAACAAAAAAATAAGAAATACGTAAATAAGAAACTGGAATGCAACAGAAAGTGCGGTGTAGTGACCACAGATGGACTCCCCCCCCCAGACTTAAAGTTGACAACGAATAAAAATAAGCAGTCCAAAGAGGAGAAATAGCTAGGGTAGGAAGTACCTATGCTCAAAATTGAGCATACCAGTCGTGCAATGAGATGTCCAAGTGCGGCCAAGTTGTCGCGCCTCAAATATTCCTGCACCTGCGATTAAAGGATGCAAGCCAAACAAAATCTGGACATATATATATATATATGTGAAGAAATAAATCGAACTCAAAACACAGCATAGGACCGAACGGTCCAACTTGGGTTGTCTCCTGAAAGCCCTTTTGTTTACCATCCTTAAGGTGGACCAAATACCTGTATTAGCAGTTCAAATAGAGAGTTCTTGGCAGTAGCAAAAGGAAACAAAATTAAAAATAGAGCAACCAACATTCAACAAGTAGCAAGAAAGAGGATGGCACAATCAGCTATACGCAGATTTATGGTAAGTCTCTCCGGTGCGATGCGAGAGAATAGCAGAGTGTCTTTTTCCATTCGGGGTAGGCATTGTCCTATTACTGCGAGTGCACTCTTTCGCGCGCCGGAAGGCAGCGTAGCGCTCTTCGCGTAAACGCTTGGCCTCCTTCAGTTTCTCCACCGTGGGAGACTTCCAATGAAGGTAGGCTGTGGGGTTTCCTTGGGTCATGGTTGGCGGCGGCCTATCCGGCACCGTAACGGCAACCGGATCTGCCCAAGTCACAGATCGTTTAACAGAATTATAAAAATTATTGTCCAGGGATTTCTCCCGAATAAAACTTAGTTTGTCATGCTCAACAACAGAGTTGGCTGGCAATAGAAAGGCAGTCGTGGCTTCGGTGCAATTGATCCCTTCGTGGACCCGTAGCTCCTGCTTCTCATCGACTTCCGGGGGAAGTCCGTTCTTTGGCGTCTCCTCCAGATGTGCTTCCAATGCGGGGAGAGCTGAATCCAGCTTAACATCTGTGACACTCAGAGAAATGTTATTTGGGATGGAAGAAAATGTATGGATGTTTTATCGAGGGTGGACTCTTCGTTAGGCCAAGTGACACGGCCTTTGGAAAAGTCGAGGGATGCGCCACTGGCTGTTATGAATGGGACTCCTAATATAGGAATGGAGTTATTGTCCTGTGGTCCCAAAACCTGAAAGTCAGTGGTGATACTGGTGCCGTTAACCTCGATTTCAACGTCCCGCACACCGCCCTCCATGTCAACCAGATTGCCATTAGCTAAGATAAGCGATTTCCGATTTTCAATGTCAACTTGTAACTGCATCTTTGCAGCATCTTGCAAAGTGAGTATGTTGCTGGACGCCCCGGAATCGCATAATGCTGGGGTGTCGATGTTATTGATTTTACAATTAATGACAAGTTCGTTGCGGTTTCCCGAAGTGTCCTCCCCAAGGCGCTTTCCCTGTTCATGGGGGTTCTTTTCAGTGTTGCTTGGTAAGGTGCCTTGGGTGCGCTCGGAAACCACTTGAGCCAATTGGCCCAATTGTGCCTCCAATTTGCGCATCGAGGCGGCCTGATTTGTCATGTTTGTCTGGGAAATCTCAACAAACTTCTCGAACATCTCTTCCAAAGAATTTTTCTTAACGACGGGGGCCCTTGGGAATAATTCGGTTGAGGCGGCCGCGGTTGGCTACCGGAAGCATACACATCATTTTGATGCTTCCCCGGTTGCCATCTTTGGCCAGATGTGTTAGGATTCCAAGAAAAGTTGGGGTGATTTCTCACCCCCGGGTTGTAAGTATTCTCGTAAGGCACTCCCCTGTTTTGATTGGCAACAAAATTAACGGATTCATTCAAAAACAAAGATTCGTCTTGTACCTCAACTCCTGAGCATTCGAAGCTGTGATGATCGGTGCTTCCGCACCCTTGATATGAGATTGCCATCACTGGGGCAGCAGGAGCAGGCTTGGGGATATCCAAGGCAAACACTCCACTGGTGCTTCGTGGGATGTTTCTTCTAGCGGTCCAGTACGCACTGTGGGTTGCGGTGTCTTGCAAGACTTTCAGAGCATCATCTGGGGCAAGATTCATGATGGTTCCCCCGGAGGCAGCATCAATCATGGCTCGGTGGTGGGGATCAATAGCAAAGTAGAAACTTTCGACGATATTCCACGTTTGGAATCCATGATTAGGGCACTTCCTCAGCAGCTCATTAAAACGCTCCCAAACTTCGGCTAAACTTTCTTGATCAGCTTGCCGGAAGTTGGCTATTGCGCACCTCATGCTCACGATCCGATCCACCGGATGGAACTTAGCTAGAAATTTGGTAGTCAAAGCCTCCCAAGTGGGGGCTGTTCCAGGTGGAAGGGAGTGAAGCCATGTCTTGGCTTTGTCCCTTAATGAAAAAGGGAAGAGGCGGAGCTTGACTGTTTCATCTGGGATTCCAGTGTAGCGGAACGTGGCGCAGATTTCGGAGAATTCTGTAAGATGAAGATGGGCGTCTTCAGTGGCCATTCCGGAGAACTGAGCGTTGTTCCGAATAATATTCAGAATAGCTGGTTTAATCTCGAACTGAGGATTGGTGATAGCAGGTCCGAAATCGGGGTATATACTCCCAACAGTGGGTGTAGTATAATCCCTCATGGTGCAGACCTGGGGAGGATTCACTTCATTTTCGTCGTCATGAGGTATCCCTCCAACTCGGTTGCCTGCATCAATATTCAGCTGGTCTCCCATTGGGGCAAAAATGATGGCTGCGGCGCGTCTTCGTGCTAAGAGAGTACGTTCGATCTCTGGGTCGTATGTGACAAAATCTCTTGTAGCTCGGCCTTGCATTCACTGTGGAAAACACTACACACTAGAAGAAACAACAGTCAAAACAAAATAATACTAACTCTTATAACAATATTGGAAGTCATCCGAAGTCGCTCTACAATTGCATTCCCCGGCAACGGCGCCAAAAACTTGATGCGTGTAATTCGGCAAGCGCACCGGTCGCACAAGTAATAAAGTTTTGGGAATAAATTCCCAAGTGTCGGTCTCTTGAGGAATGCAATTAGCATAGAACGGCAACAGTACCGAGAATATCGTTATGAGAGTTAAAAATAGAACAAAAAGAAATAGCGGACTAGGGAGATTGTGGATGTTTGATCTACTGAACTAGTAAAAGCTATGCGGGTCAACAGCACCGCTTCGCAAGGTGAAGTGGGTTTGTCGGCCGCTATGCCGAACTTCAGTTGGGAGAGTGGAAGGGAAGCTAATGGATTGCAGCGTTCTTGTGTGGATTGCAATCGGAGAAGGCACATGAATGAAGTGGATTTGGGGTGAGCGAGGCGCATTCACAGACAGAACTCACAAGCATAAGAAGAAACTAACATTCCATTAACTAGAAAGTAAACTTGATGTTCAGGGATGGAAATGTTCGTTACACTGCTCAAAACATTCATAACACAGAGGAAGGGGAAGAGGAGTAAACCAAAAGAGAATGAAGATCCACCGCGGGTCGTGGCCGAAGTAGTAAGTTGTCAATCCGCTTCCGGGCTCAGTCCAAGGAGGCTTCCGGTACCAACGATCTGTCACCTCGAAGGCCTTTAAGTCCGTTCTCTAGGTTATCTACTTCACCAACTCTGCAGGAAAGCTTGGAGTTGAAGTCATCAAAGGCCGAGGGCTTTGCCGGAGTGTTGAAAAGCTTCGGAGTAGTTGGAAATGACTTCCTGACGAAGGTGGAAGTGATGGAGCAGCTGGAGGAGTGAAAAAGCGATTCCCGCGCACTCTCCGATCGCAGCAAATGACAGGCGTTGACCTAAAACGCGGAGCCGGGCCTTTTATACGGAGGCAGCAAAAGCAGTGCGCACGATCAGTGGCGCACGACCAGTGGTCGTGCGCACTGTAGGTCGATGATCGTGCGGCTTTTCCAAATAAACATTCAACCTGGACAAGAAGCATCAGCATATAAGCGCACGAGCAATGGCGCACGACCAGTGGTCGTGCGCACTATGGTCAGTGCTCGTGCGATTACCGAGACAGCGTTATGAAAAAGGGGGTGTAATGTGCACGAACAGTGGCGCACGACCAGTGGTCGTGCGCAGTAAGTCCAGTGGTCGTGCGCAGTAAGTCCAGTGGTCGTGCGCAGTATTCCTGCATTGTCGGAGTCTCCCGAGCAGTTCCGGAGCACGCACACGACCACTGTACCAGCAGAAGGGGCAGAAAGACCACCAGAACGTGCACACCACATCCCCGAGATAGGGCTAAAGAATAACAACAAAATGGAAACACAGAAAGCACACAGAAGCGAGCCTACAGTGCACTTAATCGTGAAATAGGTACATAAGCACAAATAAGCAATAAAGGCTCTCAAGTGTAGTGCTAAGATGATAAAACTAGCGCAGATGAGTCCAAAAATCAGTGTAAAATGTGGACTCATCACCCTGCATAGCATTAGCCCAATAAAATAATATAGCGCAATTATGTTTTGCCACAGGTGTAGGCTCGCACGGCCAAACACCCCGTGCACTCAGGGCACATTCATGGTGAACCCTGACCAATCAGTGCATTCACCACCACCCCCAGGATGGCAACAACATGTGAGCATTTAGCCTTTCTGACCACCGTCTAAGGCTCCCGACTATGCCTACGGCCAGTGCCTTTTCGGATTTCTTGCACCGTACCACATAGCCTAGGTCCAATTCCACTTGCCCGTTGCTCACGCTGCATATACAATTTAAGTCCTACGCGCGGGCCAAGCTTCTCTCGGATCCAAAAAATTTCCAAACAATCTCATAACCCAGTTATGATCAAGGCCGGTTCCCAGACTGTCAAGTTAGCAAAACACGTTTCCACCCAGTTTTCCGGGTGTTCCTTGAAGCTAACCTCCATGGATCCCTGCTGCAATCTACCGCGTAGAAACCCGAAAAACCCAAAGCACGGAGTCTTCTCCGGTAAAATCATATCAAATGCAACATCACCGATCCAGACGATATACGTCCGGGTAGGCTTCACACACAATGCCTATGCCCGTACATACGATTCTGGACTCTATATGCAACACAAGGGGGACTATTCACATCAACCCCAAGGAACACAACGCACTCACCGCACACTCGCGGGAGCGGGATTCCCAATGCAGAAAGAAAGAGATTCAAATGCTCAAGTTGAGAATCGTTACCCTTGTAGTTCGTTTTGGCGCCATGGAAAAACTACGCGGACAGAACTCTTCGCAACGACCTTCCCTCCACAGATCTGCTCTCAGATTTCAAAACGGTGCTCCGATGCTCCAACGGCGGCCAGAAACCTCCTTCTTCTTCCTCTTCTCTCTAACACGGAAGGGGAAAGCCTTCTCCCTTATTCCCGGCCATAACAAAGGGCGGGCCGTGTCTTAATTAAAGAAAACGAATGGCTTTGATCTGCACAAAATTCTCCAGAACATGGCTTGGCACACGGCCGTGTCCCAGGTCGTGTTCCTCGATCCAGGCACGATCGTCGGCAACTGAGAAACGACACACGGTCCAAGACACGCCGTGTCTCACCTGAAACGGTCGGGCTCCTCTACACGCCCTTGTTCGGGGGCGTGTCACGCATAACCACCACGGCACGGACACAACCCAACTGCACACGGGTAGGGACACGGGTTGGCACACGCCCGTGTCGGATGACACGCCCGTGTCATCCGGCCGTGTTCCTGACCGTGTCCTTCTCGGGATGAAAACGACCAAAAAAAATGCCAGCCAGACACGTCCTTGGCCACTCTCGTGTCCTAGGCCGTGTACCGCTATACAGGCACCAAAATTCCCTTTTTTCGCGACCGACTCACACTCAATTTTCATGGCGTTACAGTGTGTCCTCTAGACCGCGCCAGGGGCCACAATACATGTGCGACCGGCCTCCCGGATGGTTGTTACCGCATTGTCGCCCCACATGGGCTGTGCGTGCAGTCGGATATCCTGTAGGTCCACTCCCTCGCGTTCCCTGCCGGCCCCCTCGTTGGTCGGTCTCCGTAATGCGGGCGATCGACCACCCCGCTAGATGGGCCCCGTCGCCAACCTCCACCTACTGGCCTTCGCCGGCCGGCCCCTTGACTGTCGCCTAGCCATCACAGTTCAACCGCCGTAGCTACCACCCCTCCCCATCGTCCGCGTTATCACCCATTATGCGGGTGCATATAACCGAATATCATAATGGCGCGCGTGCAACAAATTTCCTAAATATAATAATATTATATCATAAGATATCGGGGTGCATATAGCAAAATGCGCATGATAATTTACATATAACAAAAAATTGATTATGGTGTGCGTGTAGCCATATTCATAACCGGTGTGTGTATATCATATATATTGGTTATTGCGTGCAGATAATTGCATAGCCACTCTAACCTCTTATTTACGAAAATGCCGCCCTCCAAAAAACTGTAAAAGAGGCCAAGGCCCTCCTGTTATTCTAAGTGGCTTCCTAAGAGCGAGGGAGCTCCCAAAGTATCCATCAAAGATCTCTTTGTGCTCTCGAAGGAATCCTCGATGATTTTCAAAGTCCTTTGAATATCTCTTGAAGATCTCCTAGAAGCCATCAAAGTCTCCTTGGGGATTCTACTACACACATTGCATCCCACGCACATTTCACCCAAAGCACATTTCACAATGTGAACATTTCACTTCATCCTCATTGTAAAACACACATTATTACCAACAGATTGCATGCTCTACATACCTCTCAAGACTCCTCCATGAGCAACATGAGACAAGCCCCGTATTCCAGATCATGTAGTGTGCAATGCTCCATCTTTTGAGCATCAATAGAATACTCTTGAGAACAAAGAGTTCATTTCTCCCCGCTGTACAAGTAGAACATATTAAGCTCCATGAGCGGAGGCCTATCACCATCGGAGCCTCTCTCACTCACTTTGTAACTGTAACGAGAGGCGGTCGGTCGCCCTTAAGTTCTCTATATAGCTTTGTAACCATACCAAAATATAAGGAAAGTTTGGTCAGTACTGTAACATCCCTTTTACCATTAGACCACCCAAAGTATGACATGTCATGATGTAGTGATTAGGAAAAGTGGTGAACCTAGGTCCCCATTTGATTTGGTGATCTCACCTTGTGAAATCAAGGTCAAGGTAGGTCAACCTAACCCAACCTACCAAAATTAAATCTCAAGTAGCCAAGATGACGTCACCATCACTCCCCATGTCATAGAGGTATGATTTTTGGCCATGATCAACACCAAGGGGTCATCCTATTCCCCAAAATTGAACAAAGTCAACTCTAGGCCAGCAAAGCTAATTAAGCTCCAATTGAGCCCAACTGGTTTTCCTAATGTAAAATTGAACCCACCAAAGTCCAATAAACTTTATGGGGTGTCATGAGACTCATAACCACCAAGAGAGACCAGCCATATCATCAACTAGACTAAAGTCAACATAAAAGTCATCCTAGCTCAATTTGCCCCAAATTGGTTCAATTGCTCTTCTCATGACCATATCATGACCCAGTCCACCTCATCAAGATGGGGTAGCCACCTCATCAAGATGGGGTAGCCGCCTAATCAATTTGACCAAGTCTACCTCAAAGTAAACCATGGTCAAATTAACCCTAAAATGGAATCCTAAGGTGTCAAGCCCATTCTTAATAGGCTAAGGACCTTCATTAAAGTACATTCCAGGGATTAATTGTCAAGGACACCCCTTTTCATTTAAAAATGGCATGCAGTCACATACAAAGGGGAAATTTGACCTTTTCGCCAAGCTCCCATATGGGACGAGGAGGAATTCATAGAATGGAGGTCATTTGACAATCCATTCCCTCCACCCAAGCTGAGGGAATTACTCCCCTCAGCATGCTCAACCAAATTGTGGTAGAATAAGTGCAAAGTGGAGCCAAGGAGGAGCTTTCTATGCATGACTGACCACCCCCTTAATGACACAACTCTTTATAGCCAATTGTTACCTCAATTGAGCATCTCACCACCTTCCCCACCACTCAAGTAATCAAGCCAGCTATCTAACTGAAGAAATCAAGCTCAGTAGCACCACTAGGAGTAGGGTCGCCGGAATCCGCGACTGCAATGCCTTCTTAATGAAATACTAGATCTTGGGCTTAGATCACTATGCATTTCTACTCTACCACTGAAAGTGTTCAGTTGTCTACCTAAATCACCTAGAGGGGGTGAATAGGTGAGTTGTGCGTCTTTTTGCGGAATAAAAAATTAGTGATCTATGCACAAAAATCAACCAAGCATTCACAAATGATAAGAGATTTATAGTGGTTCCCCAACCTTGGGTACATACACTTTCCACTCATCGATCTAGCAAAGCACTAGACTAGGCTACTCCACTATCTCAGATTGAAACCAATCCTATACCTTGGAACAAAGTTCCTAAAACTCGATCCACAACACGGATCTACACTCGGAAGATAAAAACTTCCTACAACTCGGAGACAAAAGCTCCAACACTCGGAGAGGAATCTCCAACAAGAATAAATTGAGAAAATGAAATACAAACAGTAATATTTCTCAGATCTTGAAAATCTCGGCCAAGGTATTCTTCCTTTGAACACGCGGATTTATCAGAAAATTGTTGAAGAAGATGCACGGCTAGACCTGGATCTGAAACTTCTTGACTCACACGATCCGAGAGAAGATCTATGGATGAAAGAGTATCTGATCTGCAAGTCAACCTTTTTGAATCATCCTGGATCGACATCCCTAAGCGATGAGGAAGATGTGCGGCAAGGGCGTCTGATTTAGGAAAGAGAAATTGCCGATTCAGAATTCTTAGAATAAATCTTTTCAGCGCTTGTTAGGGTTAGTCGATTTGACAAGACCTTATATAAGATCTCCCTAACGGTCATAATTAGCATTAATGACGTCCACGTGGACAAATCACATCGAGACATTTGAAAATCCCGTCGGTTCTGGACTTAGCACAATTATGGAAAAATTTACTGAATCACTCGAGTGAGAGATCTGCTACTCGAGTACTAATATGAGTTCTCGAGCGGACAGTATCAGACAACTAGAGATGAATTCCTTGAGAAAATTCAGAACAGAACTTATTATCACTCAAGTGGAATAAGATTTACTCGAGTGCTAGAAAGTTTACACGAGACGTGGAGATGAACTACTCGAGACAAGGACGTGGAGAAAATTCTTGGAGTTAAAATATGGTTACTCGAGTACTGGAGCTTGACTACTCGAGAAGTAGATAGATTACTCGAGTACATGAACTTCACTACTCGAGTCGGGTAAAAACATCACGAGAGTTTTCCTTCTGTCACTTGAGACAAAGTATTCATCTACTCGTGTACTGAAGCTTGACTACTCGAGTAAAAGACTTAGAATAATTCTGAGAGGTAAAAACTGTCAACTCGAGTATAAGAAGAAGTCTACTCGAGTAATGGACTTGACCACTCGAGATCTATGTTCAGACTACTTGAGAGCCATTTCCTTTACCCGAGATACATACTTAACTTACTCGGGTACATCTAAGGTTCAACTCGAGTACTTAAGCTTCTACACGAGTGAAATACTTAGAATATTTCCCTTCATGAGAATTTTCCTTTCTTCAATAAAATCAGCAACAAGTCTTTAATCAACAATCCTAGTGCTTGAAGACGAACTGTATCCTAATAGATAGGCTACACATGAGTCAATACCATGGATCACACAATGAGGGATTACATTATAGGGTCCTGTGTTTGGTGACCCATTGTAGATTGACGTTGGTCTACACTTGGCAATTAAGTCCTACAAACACATAACTCAAACAATACATCAAATACAACTTAATTCATCTTAGTTCACGGGTGACTTCACCAAATCTAGGTTATTGTGGATATAATACCCAACAATCTTCCCCTATTTATAGAAGTCAGAACCCTCTACACTAAGGTCAATTATATAGACAAACAAAGAGCTAGATGCGCAAGATAGAAATCAAGGTAATAAGCACACATATTATAAGCAAAGAGTAGATGATCAAAATTAAAGATTATATAATTAGAATTGTCCAAAAAATCATTTCTACACAATTCTCATCCACACTCTTGTAACTTCCTTCAATCTAGACTTGATGTTGCTGTTTATCCTTCTTCTCTTGTTGTCTCCTCTGATAACGTAAGGCTTTGGATAGTACTTGGGAGGCTTTGGAGGAGCAGCAGGGTTGCTTCTTCCATGTTCTCTATCATATAGTCTTCTCTTGGTCGTATACTTCTCATACAAGTCCCATTCTTGGGAGTTGTAATGATCATGTCTATTTTCATTGAAGTCCATGACTAACTTTAGAGTATCCAGAATAAGTGACTTTGAAGTAGGAGACAAAATTTCTAAAAACTCAGGAGCTTTCCTTTTCTCTGTATCTGGAACTAGAATGGATCTACTGACAGAGACTCCATCACCATATCTTCTCTTCTTTGGAATTTTAGGAGGAGATTGAAGAAATATGTCTACTGGATCTGAATCCCAAACCTGAGCATAAGATTCTGGAGGAGGGGCTTCAGATCCTTCCGGTATTGGAGAGAAATAAGGCTATGGGACTAGAACTGGAGCAACAGGAGCTAAGGGATTCATATGATGGGGGATAACATTTGGATCTGCCTAGAAATCAGGGAGTATCTGGTTATGCATCCATACAGCTGTATCATAAGTATGGAATTTTACACTTTGGATCTGACTCAGCACATCATCATGAACTTCTTTCAGCTTTGCTTCCCAAAAGGTCTGCTTATTGGCATCTGATTTCTCTAAATATTCTTTGACTAAATTCTCTCCCTTTTTGATTTCTACAGTCAGATTATTTATAGTATCTTCTTTGAAGGTACCTACTTCTTCATAGATTTTGAATGTGTGAGCTTGAGCATTCTTTTCTAACTGAATTTGGTTATTTGCAACAGTAACAGCTTATTCCATGACATGACCAACACTAGCGATTGAGTGGTCTAGAGCTTTTCCACATATCTTGAATAGCCGTCTTAATTCATCTGTATTGTGTAGAATTTCAGCAAATCCTCTGCTCATCTCTTTCTCAAGTGCAGTAACTTTGTCTTGAACAACTTTGAGAGAGTCATCAAAATATTTTTTTTCTGTTCAAGTAGCATCTATTCAATCTTACCTATAATGTCATTTGCAGCAGGAGGAGGAGTAGCAGCAGTAGAAGGAACTGGAGGAGGAGGAGCAGACCATGGAATAACTTCTTCAATAATGACTTTGCTCTTAGCCCTGGTGGTGTGGATAAGGGCATCTCCTTCTTCGGTGATGATGGTGGGGATAGTAAAATCTAAGCTCTTCAAAGGAGCTTCAGCAGGTTCTGGAGTCAGCTCTTTCTCACCAGAAATCAAAATAGTCTCAACCTGCCCTTGTTCAGCAGCAGGAGACTGGTGAACAGGGGATACAGTAGATGGAGTATGAGTGGGTGAAGGTACTGGTGTTTGTTGCTTTGATGGTTCAGTAGTTTTCTCTGAATGGAGGGGAGGAAGAGGTTCATCAGTACTTAACTCTTCAATCATTTGATTTATGGCTTCTTCGGTAGATAGAATAGTGTCTTGAAACTGAGCATCTGATGGTGTTTCTTCAGGAGTGTATGGAGGGAGAGAGATAGCAGCTAGTGGAGTAGGAATCCTATCTTCTGGAACAAAAGGAGCAGGCTACCCCTCAGCAGCTACACCAGATGTGCTGGCTATATGAGGTGGAGAGGGAGATGGGGTCTTGTCCTCTATAGCAGGAAGATCATGGGCTCTGGCTGACTGTGCAGGATTTAGCAGTTTTAAATCCCATCTCTGAATGGAAGAAATTGATACCTTCTTCATGCGGAGTAGTATTGTACCTTTGGAGAAATTGAAGACTTTAGGATTGATCTCATGCAACATCAAAGAGATGATCTTGGCATAGTTTGGAGCCTTGATGCTCTCCCTGATCGTGTCAAGAATCAACATACCAAACTGATATTTCTTCCTGTAGATAATGGCTGTCATGATGTCAAACATGTTAAGAGAAATGTCTCTGATTGAACTGGTCTTGCACAGGAGGATTTTTCCAATAATGTCGACTAGAAATTTGCTCTCTGGATTAAGCTCTGATCGTCGAATGGTGAGTACTTCTGGTGAGATACCACAGAACACACAAGCTCGGTCAGAATCTTCATGAGAGAGATGTTCTTCTTCATCAACTGCGGGAAGTCGAAGAAGATTGGAAACAAAGGTTTTTGAGAGCTTTATCTTGCTCCCCTTTACTGTGGACTTACGAACTTTCCCATTTCTTCTTACCTTAATAATCTTGAAGAATTCTTCAACCTTTGGAAATAGAATCTTGCATGGTTGCTGAAGAACGAACGTCAACCCAGCCATGTCGAGGAGAATAAGTAGATTCCTAAAATCATCGGACAATTCGAAAATCCCAGTGGTGATGAGTTCAGAACCGATTCCAATCTTTGACGGCGATGCCATGATCCGAAAAGTTGAGAGAAATTCGGTGCGGGGAAGAAGGCGGCGCGGGCTCTACGACAGTAGACGGAAGATGAAGAGTCCTTCGTCTTACTCGAGTGAAAGGGTTTTGAATCGTGTAGAATGTAAATTCAGACTTTTCCTATTTATATAACCCTAATTTATCGATAATTAAGAAAGAAATAAGCTAACATACCTTTGAAAGTGGTGGTATAAGCCTCGGGTTGCGACTAATGAGATTTAAACAGAGGTTGAGAAAAGTCTCCCGGATACTCGAGTGGACCAGCAGTACTCGAGTGAAATAAAGATAGTACTCGAGTGAATTCTTCATGCTTCCCAAGAAGAACTTAAATACTCGAGTAGGGTTACTCTAGTGACTTGTCGAGTACCCGAGTAGGCTGAAGATGTACTCGTGTGACTTTCTTCTTACTCGAGTCATAAGGTCTGAACTTTGAAAAATTTCAACTTTTGACAGATTTCTTGATCTCTAAGCTTTGTTGTAAATCCACCTTCTCTAATCTTCTTTGTTGAGCATTCCAAGTTCTGTTTTGAAGAATGTGAGCTTGGTCTCATCGAGCGACTTCGTGAATATGTTTGCAATTTGCTTATCTGTTGTGACATATTGTAGATCAATGTCCCCATGCTCCACATGTTCCCGGATGAAGTGGTACCGCAACTTTATGTGATTTGTCCTTCTGTGAGAGACTGAGTTGTTGGCTATTTCAATTGCGTTGGAGGAGTCGCAAAACAAAGGGATGTTTTGGAATTTGAGATTGTAATCTTCCAGCTGATTCTTTATCCATAGCAACTGTGCAAAACAACTGCCTGCAGAGATATACTCTGACTTGGCTGTTGAGATTGCAACACAGTTCTGCTTCTTGATACTCTAGGATATGAGCCTTCTTCCATGGAATTGGCAAGTCCCGGTAGTGCTCTTCCTATCATCTCTGCTACATGCAAAATCTGCATCTGAAAAACCAATTAGCTTGGTATCATTACTTCTTGATTACCATAAGTTAAGATTTGGTGCACCCTTGAGGTATCACAAAATCCGCATTGCAGCAGCGTAGTGAGATTCCTTAGAGTTCACTTGAAATCTAGCACAGATACATATTGAGAACATTATGTTTGGTCTACTGGCAGTAAGGTAGAGCAAAGATCCAATTATGCTTTTGTACTTGATTTCATCAAAAGGTTTCCCTTTCTCATCCTTGTCTAGAGACACAGTTGAACCCATTGGAGTCCTCATAGAGGTTGTGTTCTCCATTCCGAATTTCTTAATTAGCTCCTTGGTGAACTTAGTCTGCGAGATGAAAATTCCATATTCAGATTGTTTCACCTGAAGCCCTAAGAAATACTTCAGCTCGCCCATACTGCTCATTTCAAAATTCTCTTGCATAAGTTTTGAAAACTTCTTGCAGAGGTTGTCGTCAGTAGAGCCAAAAATAATATCGTCGACATAGATTTGCACTAGCAAAATCTTGCCTTTTATTTCCCTAAGAAATAATGTCTTATCTATCTTTCCCTTGTGAACTTATTCTCAAGGAGAAAGGTAGACAACGTCTTATACCAAGCTGGAGGAGCTTGTTTCAAATCATATAAAGCTTTAGATAACAGATAAACATAATCAGAAAAGTTAGAGTCAACGAAACCTGAAGGTTGTTCTACATACACCTCTTCCTTTATGTCACCGTTTAGGAAGGCAGACTTCACTTCCATCTGGTAGGAAGTGAAGCCCTTAAGAGCGGCATATGCTAGGAATAACCTGATTGCCTCCAGCCTTGCCACTGGAGCGTATGTCTGGTCAAAGTCGATTCTTTCTTCTTGATGATATCCTTTGGCGACGAGTCTGGCCTTGTTCTTTATGATCATTCCATCTTCATTCATCTTTTTCCTGTAGACCCACATTGTCCAAATGACATTCTTACCTTTGGGTCTTGGAACAAGTTTCCATACTTGACAGCGCTTGAACTGATTTAGTTCTTCTTCCATCGCCATTACCCAAGATGCGTCTGAGTTTGCTTCCTCAAAATTTTACGGTTCAACCTATGAGAGAAAACTCAAATATAAATTCTCATTAGTTGTACCTCTATGAGTTCTGACACCATCCCGAGAATCTCTTATGATTTGGTCCATTGGGTGATCCTTCAGATGTCTGAGCTCTATAGTTCTGGCATCTGGAACTTCTTCTTCAATCACCGGAGTGACTTCATCAACTTGCATGATTTATTCATCTTGATCATCAACCTCTCCAATCGGGGTTGGAGAGGTGATCTTGATGAACTCTTCACCTTTTTCCTCAGTCGGCTCACCCAAGTTTAGTTCTTTCAACTTTGAACCTGCATTTTCAATGAACACACTAGAAGAGTTGCTTCGCTACAAACTCGTCTCATCAAATACAACATTTATGGATTCTTCTACAACAAGAGTTTTTCTATTAAATATCTTATATGCCTTACTATGGCTACTATACCCTATAAAAATACCTTCAAAACTCTTTTTGCTAAATTTCGTAGTCTGATACTTGTCATTGTTAAGGACGAAGCACGTACAGCCAAAAATTCTAAAATATGAAATAGTCGGTTTCCTGCCCTTTAGAAGTTCATAAAGGTTCTTATTGTGGTTCTTGTTTATGAGTGCTCGATTTTGAATATGACATGCAGTGTTGACGGCTTCAACCCAGAAGTATTCCGGTAGTGAGACATCACTCAACATGGTCCTGCGGGCCTCTATGAGTGTTATATTCCTTCTCTCAGCCACTCCGTTCTGTTGAGGAGTATGAGGAGAGGAAAACTCATGAAAGATACCTAAGCTTTCACAAAATTCTGTCATGGCCCTAGAATTGAACTCTGTTCCATTGTCACTTATGATCTTGACTACGGAACAGTTGTATTGATTCTGGACCTGCCTGAAAAAATTAGTAAAGATTGAAAGGTATCTAACTTGTGTTTCAGAAAAAACACCCATGCAAAGCGCGAGTAATCATCAACAATAACAAACATATAATCGTTACCTCCCAAACTTCTAACTTGCAGTGGATCGAACAAGTCCATATGAAGTAGATGTAAACATCTATTAGAATCTTTGCTGATAACGCTTTTAAAGGTAGCCCTTATTTGCTTGTCTTTTACACATGCGTGACAAGGTCTATCTTTAACAAACTTGACATTTGGGGCATCGCGTACTAAATTCAGTGAAAATAATTTATTAATAGTTTGGAAATTAATATGTGATAATCTCTTGTGCCATTGGCCACCAAGAGACGCACTATCTTTAGCCATAAAAGACACTGGTGTAGAAGAGCCTATACAAATGAAATTTAAATAATATATATTTCTGCTTCGAGTGCCTGATATAATCATTTCCATATTGTCAACTGATTTTATCAATCACTTATCAGCATGAAATTCAACAATATATCCTTTATCGCAGAGTTGACTTATGATTATGAGATTGTGTTCCAATCCTTCAACATAAGCCACATCTGAGAAGGATACTCTACCATTAGAGATCATACCATAGCCTTTAGTAATTCCTCGGGTTGAACCTCCAAAGATGACCTTTGGCCCGGTCAAGACTGGAGAATAGTTCCGAAGAAGGCTTCTTGTCCCGGTCATGTGCCGAGAGCATCCACTGTCCAAATACCAGATAGGAGTTTTGTTGGCCTTTGGACATACCTGCAATTACAAATCAATTTTCCATAGGAACCCAAATACATTTGGGTACTTGGTCTCTTGTTAGAAAACTCCTCCTACGAGTATTAGCATTATTAGTGGTCTTCCTCATATTGCCAACTTGAGGAGTTGCAAAATTCCTGGAATTAAACCAGTAGTCAATGAAAAAGTGACCAATATTTCCACAACACCAATAGACAAACTTGTTGTATCTTTGCCTGAAAATCTCCTGGTTGACCTTTTGAGATGGTGGTCTAGCAGGGGCAGCATTCTTGGAGGAATAAGCTTCATGGTGATGGCAATCACATGATTTCTTCTCCATTAGAGGCTTTTCTACAACGGGCTTTACCTTTGTTGCCTTCTTAATTTTATGACCATGATTATAAGGGTCATAGATCTGAAAAATGATTTCTTCATAAGGTGCCTTAAAAACACTCTCACCAAAGCTTCTGGGTCGAGTCCATCCTTAGTAACGAGACTTGGGTTCTACATAAGTAGGCCTAGTCAAGTGACCGTAGGACGAGTCAAGATAAAACTCATTTGTCGGAAATATGATCTTCTTGAAAGAAGTCTGATCCTGAGGTGATTTCCCCTTCTCTTTGGCCAAAGCCTTCTTGGTCGCCTTATTCTTTCTCTGAGACTTATTCATCCAAGAAGATTTACTAGGAGCTTCAACATGGCCTAGCCCAGCACCCTTGGCCTTAGCTGAGAATTCATCAACAAAAAGAAGGACAATATTAGGGTTCGAGAAACTTTTAACAAGTTTCGTTTCAGCCGCAAGTTGTTCTTACAACTCTTTGATGATTTTCTATTTTTGGTCTAGGTGCTCAAGAACTTTGTTATATTCTTCAATAGCATTATTGAAGTTTTCTCTGAGTGAGTCTGTCTTAGCGACTACCTCTCTCAAAGTGCTCTTTTCAGCCTTTAGAGACTTTATCTCTTTAGCTTGAGTTTTCACGACTCGTCGACATTTGTCGTAAGACTTGATTAACTCCTTGTACTGGGCCATAAGTTCAGACTCATCGTCAGAAGAGCTGTCCTTATGATCATGTTCAAAAACATCAAATTCAGAGAGTGGAGTATCAGAATTTACCTTCCTAGTGAACTGGGGCTCTTGTTCATCATCAGTCTGAGCCATAAGCCCAAAGTAGGCTTCTTCTTCTTCACTCGACTCAGATGAGTTGGAGTCGCTAAGGGTATTGCCCTTCTTGGCTATTAGGCTCTTTTCTGTCCTCTGCTTATTGTATGAGGACTTCTTTTCCACTCTCTTTCCACCCTCCTTCTTCTTGTGAGGGAAGTTAGCAATAGCATGACCTGGCTTATTGCAGCAATAACAAATGATATTGGTGGAAATATGTTTGTTCGGTTTAGTAGTATACCTGTCATGGCTACTTGAGCCTTTTCTACATCGATCATCATCATATTATGATCTTCTATAGGTGGCATCCTTGCCTTTCCATTGCTTCTTTTTGTTCAAGAATTTCTTGAACTGTCGTGAGAGTAGAGATAACTCTCCTTTAGATAGCTTTGAGCCTAAGGTGCTTGGCTCCGAGGTTTCTTCTTCACTTACTTCTTGTGCTGGGGTAGGAGAGGCATCCTTGGACTTCCTTGAGGTGTCTTCCTTGAGAGAAACAGACTTCTCCTTGGATGAAGACCCTCTCTTCTCTTCTTCAGCTTTTCTTATATTGATTTGCAGCTCATATGACATAAGTTTCTCAAAGAGATTCTGCGGGTCTGTCTCAGCTAGCTTTCCAAATTCTCGAATGGCACAAACCTTATTATCCCATTCCTTAGTTAGGGATATCAAGAACGTGTCATTTAGTTCTCAGTTGGTGAAGACTCGGCCGTTGACTCTTAGGTGGTTGACTACCTTGAAGAAGTTTTCAAATGTATCTGCAATGGTATCCTTGGGTCCTCGTCGGAAGGCTTCATATTTCTGATTAAGAAGGGATCTTCTATCATCTCTAACTTCTTTTGTGCCTTCCATCAAAGTGATGAGGGACTGCCACATTTCCTTAGCAGACTGGCAGTGGATCAGGTTCTGCAACATGGATTCATCAACTGCACTTGCTATAATATTCTTGGCCTTCTTGTCTAAAGACACAAGTGCAATCTCATCTTTGTCAAGATCCATCAATTTCTTAGGAACCTTCTTTGTTGGATCTATAGTGGAGACGGTCATTAGAATATAAGGACCTTCTTCAACGATCATGACGATCCGTGGATCCACAGCTTCCATGAAAAATTTGATTCTCTATTTCCACATGGGAAAGTTATTCTTTGTACACAAGGGAAGCTTGGCAAAATCTTTGGCCTTATCCATGCTTGGAAAATCTCAAAAGACAACTAGGGACGGATCTGATCAAGGTGTTAACCCTTTAGTCAACAACTTGGCTCTGATACTAATTAAAAGTGTTCAGTTGTCTACCTAAATCACCTAAAGGGGGGTGAATAGGTGAGTTGTGCGTCTTTTTGCAGAATAAAAAATTAGCGATCTATGCTCAAAAATCTACCAAACATTCATAGACGACAAAAGATTTTTAGTGGTTCCCCAACCTTTGGTACATCCACCTTCCACTCACCGATCTAGCAAAGCACTAGACTCGGCTACTCCACAATATCGGATTTAAACCAATCCTACGCCTTAGAACAAAGTTTCTACAACTCGATCCACAACACAGATATACACTCGGAAGATGAAAACTTCCTACAACTCGGAGATAAAAGCTACTACACTCGAAGAGGAATCTCTTACAAGAATAAATTGAGAAAATGAAATATAAACAGTAATATTTCTCAGATCTTGGATATCTCGTCCAAGTTCTTCTTCCTTTGAACTTGCGGCTTTATCAGAAAACTGTTGAAGAAGATGCTCGGCTAGATCTGGATCTAAAACTTCTTGACTCACACGATCAGAGAGAAGATTTGTGGAATGGAAGAGTATCTGATCTGCAAGTCAACTGAAAGTAAGGGTTAGATCTGAAATACTCTAGAGAGGCGGGGGGGGGGGGGGGGGGGGGGGGGGGGGGGGGGGGGGGGGTTGGGGGTGGTGAATAAAGTATCGTGAAAACTTAAACAAAAAAACTCTTTTTGCTGTAAATAAAAAACAACAGACTTAAGATAAATTAATGTAGCACTATCAAATGCACAACAAAACCAAATATCACAAACACAGCAACCTAGCTAGCACAGCCACAGCAAGAACAAAAGAAAAGGTGCAACTAGATAACACAAGAATTTTATAGTGGTTCCCCAACCTGGGTACATCCACTCTTCTACCACCCTGGTAGGAATCCACTCAAGTTTTTGATCAGGTGACTGCCACCAATGAGCTTTTGATCAGGTGCTAAAAAACCAACCCAAGTCTTTTGATCAGGAGTCTTGCAACCAAAAATAACTTTTGAAGGGAGTTAAATAACCCTTTTTACAGTGAGGGTGAGAGAGTGATTATGTCTTCTCTTTCTCAAAATACAACTGAGAAGACTTTAGTGGATATATGATGTTAGCAAAAGCTCCCCCTGAGATATTGAACTCAGGAAGATTTGAGCCTTGCTGCAGGGTGAGTAGGCCTTCAATATTTCAGCCTTGACCAGATGGTATCCAGGAAATTCTTTGACAGATAGAATATTTGTTGTCCTCTGAAGAATCCTGAGATGAAGAAGGATGAAGACTCTTGATTTTTAATTGATGTTCTTCTTCTTCATCATCTTGATGTTCTTTCTTTGGTCTAGTGCTTCTGATTTCTCTACTATGTTATTGCCCTGTGTATATTGTTCTCTGTGTTTAGATGAGAAGGGAGAAGAAAGGCCCTATGCAGTGTGGTGTGTTTTTTTTGTCTGTGTTGTTCTTCTTACTACTAAAGGAAGAAAAATCCTTTTTATATTTCTGTGTAATCTTCCTTCTGAATTATGAATTTCTTCCTTCATTCAATGCTGACGGCCTGAAGAATATTTGAATTGATTGATTTCCCCAACTGTCCCATTGAAAAACAGCAGGCAATAATCCTGATGAAGTACATAATCAATGTTGCGTGTAACGGTAATATTCAGAAAATGTTAATCATTGATTACTCAGGAATTATCGCAACAAAATAAGGGATAGAGGGAGGGAAAGTCCATGTCTGGATCTGCATAGAAATCGTCGAGTAGAGAACAGAATTCGTCGAGCTGAGTTCAGAGTTCTTCGAGCTTAGAAGATATATTCATCGACCTAATAATAGTTATTCGTCGACCTGAGATCCAAGATCTTCGACCTGAGAATATATAACCGCTTTCTCTGTAGCCTTGCCAATTCTGTGCATCAAGAACATCGAGCTAAGATTCTGACTTCATCGACTAGTGTTCAGTGAAATGTTTCTAGGACTTTTAAAATGCTAAAGTAGAGTGTCCAGATATCGTCGACCTGAGAATTAGGTTCGTCGACCTGAGAACTAGTTTCGTCGAGCTGGGAACTGCTAACTGCTACTTGATAAAACTCGTCAGGATTGTGATCTAAGTTCGTCGAACTGAGAACATGAATTCGTCGACTGAAGTATGATTTTGGACTTAGAATATTTAAGTGTTTCTGGTCTTAAAATGTTGAAGTAGATGATCCAGAAATCGTCGACCTTAGATCCAAGTTCGTCGACTGGAGTTCAGAGAATGGAATTCTGGACTAATATTGAAGTATAGTGTCCAGAGATCGTCGACCTGAGAACCAAGTTCATCGAGCTCAACTCAGAGAATTTTCTCTGAGTTCATCGACCTGAGCAAGACTATCGTTGACCTGAGTTCGACGAACGTCGAACTCATTTTCTGAGTCTTTGAAAGTTCTCTAAGTCTTGAGTCTTTTGCAGTTTATTGATGGATGGTCCATGTAGTGTTGACTTTAAGTATATAGCCTAGACTCTACGATACACACATGACCCTAGCTATACATGTTGGGTCAAACATCCTAGTTTAGTGAACCTAGCCCAAATCCAACTAGGGATCCAATAATCTCCCCCTATTTGGGTGAGGTCACTAATTATAGATTCAAATATTCACAAAGCAAGAAAATATATATCTGGAAGGATAAATTTAAATGTGCAGCAGATATATATATACAGTAAGCTTTGTATCAAGAAATAAATATGCAGTTTTAGGACAACAAAGAAGTTAAAACAGTTCAAAAATCATTTCTTCTTCTTGTGCTCCTTGTGCTTCTCCTCTTTAGCTTGGTCTCCTGGCTGAGTAAACTTAATTTCCCTGTTAGGGTTAGCTGCTTGAGTTTTGGTCATTGTCATATCAACAACACTAATGATATTAAGGGAGGCAGCCCTTGGTACTACAGTTTCAGGATGCAATTTCATATAGTCATCAACATTAAAAAAATTGTTAGCCTTAGCAAACCTATTAAGTTCTTCCTTCCTGTATTTGGACATGGTTGAATATTTAGAAGAATCCTTTCCTTCAGCTTTTGCCTTGTTGATTATGGATAGGCCAACAAACTCTTGGAATCTAGCCATCCTAGCAGTTGTAGCTGTCTATGGATCTTCAAAGGGTACATGAGTGGAGGCAGGTCTCTTTGGGCTTTCAGCTTTATGTTCAGTAATTTATTGTTGTTGTTGTTGATGTTGCTATGGTTGCTATCTGCCTGATGAGTAATGCCTCTACTGGCTGCTTCCTGAAGAAGAGGAGGACCTACCCTGATGTCTCTGATATGTTTGATATTGGGTAATCCTCTGAGTTGAAGAACTTGAAGCACCAACAGTAGGTGGAGGAGGAGGATCCTTTCTATATCTCTGAGGAGGTGGGGAGTACCTCCTACTTTTCTTCCTTTCTTTTTGCTGGTTCTTGGACAGCCACATCCATGTTGGCATGCCCTTGTAAGGTGTGATCTTCTGAAATATATAATATGATGTGTCATTTACTGGATTTGGTTTTGGGGCTGTAGGTGGATGAGCTTTACTTTTTTGAGAGACTTTATTTTTCTTAGGCTCATCATCAGAGTCCTCTTCATCATCATCCTCATCATCAGAGTCTTAAGGAGCATTATATAAAGCATCAATAGCTTTTAGTACTGATTTATCAATGGGCTTTTCAGCCTGAGGAGGAACAGGAGAAAGGACTTGATGAGGAGCTAGAGATGGAGTAGGAGTGCTGTGCATATCAGTACTTTCAGCAACTGATTTATTTTCTTCTTCTATGTCAGCCATGATCAGTTCATCTAGATCAGGCATTGGAGTGTCATCCATTATGAAGGTTGGAGAAGAAATACCTTTTGGAGGGGATGCAATAATGATGGGATCAACTCTGAGTGGAGATGGCAGGACAGGAGCCTCTGGAATGACAAAACTAGCCTTGAGTTGCTTGGCAACTTTGGGGCTTATTGGTGACAAAACTAGCCTCTAGGACTATAGCCATGGATGGCTTAATGCTGTACTCTGGAAGATTATTAAAGTAAACTGTATCAAAAGTTCTCAACAACTTTAAGAGATCAAATGTGGGATTTATAATAAAATCACCAACAGTGTTTATTTCCTCTAGGACCTGCTCATCCAGATCCATTTCAGACTCAATAAAATTAATGAAATCAAATAAATCTTTATCAACATCTGCATCTGCTTCTACAGCTACTTTTTCTACTGTGTCTGCTGCTTGTGTTGCTGTTTTTGCTGTGTCTACTGCTTGTACTGCTGTTTCTGCTGCCACTTCTTCATTAAGTATCTCCCCCTGCCTGGTTTCAGTGTACACTGGAACCCGGCCCCTAACTGAATAGAGAGGAACAAAAAGAGCAGATATATTATTAGCAAGGGAAGATATGGAGGTAGCAAGAGGTGAAATAGCCTCTGCTATAATTATTTTGAGGAGGGGAGTAAGAAGTGTAATGAGAGATGGAATAATGGAGGGATCCAATGGCAGAGATGTAGAGGGTATGTCAGAAGGTGGTGTAATGGAAACAGAGGGAGGGATGGAAGAATATGGTGTAGGATGAGGTAAAGCATCTATCATTTGAGCATTTGGAGAGGAAGAGGTATGAGGAGGGGAAGTGAGCAGAGTGAAGGATGGGATGTTGGCCAGATGGTGGGGTAAGGGAGAGGAAGGTGGGGAGGTAGTTGGTGTACCATGGGGAGAGGGAGTATGAGTGTTTGAGGGAATGTGTGTACCATGTTGGGATGGAGGTGAGGTATGAATGTGAATATGAGTTGGGGATGTATATATTGTGGAGGATGGAGGTGTGGGAGTATGGACTATGGTAGGAACTTGGGAGGGGAGTTGGTGTGCCATTTGAGGATGAGTTTGGATTGCTAGAAGTGATGGAGGTGTGGGAGTATGAGCTGCGGTTAGAGTGGTGGAGGGGAGTTGGTGTAGTATCTAAGGATGGCTTTGAAGAGCTGGAGGAGGTGGAGGTGGAGGAGGGATATCTTTAGTATGGTAGGAAGTGGCTGGAGCAGCCCTGGTACTCTCAGAAGGCCAGGTGGAAGAGGAAGAAGCCTTGGAGCGCTTGGTGATGCTCCTCTCCCACTTTCCAAAGAGGGCACATGTGAGCCTCATGGAAGAATTGATGAATATGGTCGGGGAGACTAGGGATTCAGCAGCCTTTTCTTTAAGGAAGATTCCCAAAATTCTTCCAAAACAAACCTCCTTTTTGTTGTTATTCTTCTTAATCAGCTCAAACAGAATCGAGCTCAGTTCACCTGCTTCTTGTTCACCATAGCACACATCACCAGGAATTGATGTCTGGACATGTAATCATTGGCAGTGTGCTTCCCCAGCAATACTTTCCCCACAATATCTACAATAAATTTGTACTCAGCAAAGAGGTATTTCTTCAGTAGTTTACTAGGGGTTTCTCCAGAATAATCCATCTTACTCAGCATCTCATCAAATTCATCACTAGCAATTTCTAGTTCCTCTTCACCATTAGTTAATCCAAAGATTTTAGTCAGAACGGCGGGGGTAAGAGAACAACATTACCCGATATGGTGCCTGTCATGGTGTTATCATCTATGGTTGAGGAAGTATAGACCCACACTTTGATTTCTGTGCCAGCTATCTTGATCCTGGTAGTAATCAAAGATTACAACTGCTAATCTTCAAGAAGTTGCAAGATGTCCAGGAATATTGGATCAGAGTGTTGGAAGGAATCAAAGTCCAAGTCGAATCCTGTATCAAATTTCATTGCCGCAAGGCTGCCTGCTAGAATCGTCATTAGTTCACCTGCAAGAGAAAAAATAAGATCAAGTGCAAGGGAACTGAAAGCGTGGGATGGAGGTCGAAGAAAACTTAGATATAAGATTTTCCAGAATATGAATCAACAAACTCCGTTCCATGAAAAATAAAATAATTCTTCGATCTGAGGTCGACAAAATATTTTGTAGTTAAATGATTCGTCGAGCTCAGTCTGAAGATTTGAAAACATTTCGTCAAGCTCTGTTCGACGAATGTTTTCTGAAGCAGATTTGTCGATCTTCTTTCGACAAAAATATCTTCACATACAGAGAGTTCATCGATCTCCGTTCGACGAATATCTCAAGAACATTTCCCAGTTCGTCGAGCTCCGTTCGACGAGCTTTGAAAAATTCATCAAGTGCAGACAGAAGTTAAATCAAAACTTCTCCATTGATCATGCTCAGCTGATTTATAAAAAACAAGTGATTTCTTTCATCCAAGGGTTTGGTGAAAATATCTGCTCTTTGTAGATCAGTGTAGATATAGATAGGTTTGATTTTGTTTTTGTCTACACACTCTCTAATGAAATGATATCTAATGTCTATATGCTTAGTCCTACTATGATGGACTGGATTCTGTGCTATGAATATAGCACTTATGTTATCATATGAGAGAGTTGAATTATTTAAGTTGAACCCATAGTCTAGGAGTTGGTTTTGAATCCACAACATCTGGGAACAACAACTGCTAGCTGCAATGTATTCTGCTTTAGCAGTTGATGTGGACACAGATGATTATTTCTTGCAGAACCAAGACACTAATCTCATACCAAGGAACTGACAAGTTCCTGAGGTACTTTTCCTGTCTACCCTGCATCCAGCAAAGTCAGCATCTAAATATCCAGTTAAATTAAATTCTGACTCAGTAGGATACCAAAGGCCTAGACTAGGACAACTCTTTATATATCTCAAAATTCTTTTTAGAAAACCTAGGTGAGATTCTTTTGGGTTCACTTGGAACCTAGCACAAATACATGTGGCAAACATTATATCAGGTCTGCTAGCTATAAGATATAATAGGGACCCAACAATGCCCCTATATAATTTCTAATCAACTGGTTTCCCATGTTCATCATTGTCTATTACAGCATTAGTAGCCATAGATGTTTTCTTTGCTGAGGCATCAACCATCCCAAAATTTTTAAGAAGCTCTTTAGCATATTTAGCCTAGGAGATAGAGATGCCATCAGGTAGCTGCTTCAGTTGGAGACCAAGGAAGTAGGAGAGCTCACCCATGCTACTCATATCAAAATTAGAATGCATGAGGTCAGAAAACCTCTTGCATAGTTTATAATCAGTAGACCCAAATATAATGTCATCTACATATATTTGTACTAACAATGTTTGATCTTTATGGTGCCTAGTGAACAATGTTTTATCTACAATGCCTCTAGTGAATTTATGCTCTATCAAAAAGCTAGCTAAGCTCTAATACCAAGCTCTTGGAGCTTGCTTTAGACCATAAAGGGCTTTATGCAATCCAAATACATAAGAAGGATGGGTTGGTGAGATAAAACCTGGAGGTTGTTCAACATAAACATCTTCTTTTAGTACTCCATTTAAAAAGGCACTTTTCACATCCATCTGGTAGACTTTAAACTTCTTATAGGCAGCATAGGCATGGAAGATTTTGATTGCTTCTAACCTTGCAACTGGTGAAAAGGTTTGATCATAGTCTATGCCTTATTCTTTCCTATATACTTGAGAAACAAGCCTAGCCTAATTCCTCACAATTACACCTTGGGTATCTAGTTTGTTTCTAAACACCCATTTGGTTCCAATGACTGGGTAGTCTTTGGGTCTTGGAACCAAATCCCAAACTCTACATCTCTCAAACTGGTTGAGTTCCTCTTGCATTGCAATGATCTAGTGGGGATCTTGCTCAGCATCTTTTATGGATTGATGATCAACTTGAGAGAGGAAACATGCATGCATCACATCTTGGTTGAGTTGATGCCTTGTCTATACACCTACTGATATGTCTCCAATCACTTGAGATCTAGGGTGATCCCTTAGTGTGACAAGATTAGTGGGTGGAGTTTGCTCAGCAATAGCATTTGGATTTAATTTCTCTAGTGGAATTATGTTTGTTGTTGAATGAGGTTCAACCTCTTCCAAAAGGTTCATCTTCACTGTCTTCTTCAGCTTGTGGAGTAGGAGGTGATATATCTTCTTATGGAAGGTTCAACTCACCCATTTTCTCACATAAGTGAGGTACCTGCAAAGTGTTACTGGTAGAAATCTCTTTCTCCTTATAAAACATGTTAGTTTCATCAAAAGTTATATATATAGATTCCTCAATTTTTAAAGATGATTTATTAAACACCCTATAAGCTTTGCTTACTTGGGAATATCCTAGGAAAATTCCCTCTGCAGCCTTAACTTCAAACTTTCTAATAAATTTCTTGTTGTTATTATGTATATAACATATGCAACCAAATACTTTAAAATATGTGATTTTAGGTTTCTTCCCTTTAAGTAATTTATAGGGAGTCCTATTCTAAAGTTTATGTATCAAACTTCTGTTCAGTACAATAATTTTCCGTGCTTATATCCTCTTCCCAAAAGGATAGTGGCATGTAAGCATCTGTAAGTAATGTGCATGCAGCTTCAATCAAGGTGCTATTTTTCCTTTCAGCTACCCCATTTTGTTGGGGAGTTCTGGGAGCTGAGAAGCAGTTCCTGATACCTTCCTTCTCACAGAACTCATGCATAAGAAGACACCCAAACTCTGTGCCACGATCACTTCTGATCAATACAATATGAGTAGAGTACTCAATCTCTATGGTCCTGAGAAAATCTATAAGAACTTTAAAGGTATCTGACTTAGATCTCAGAAAGAACACCTAAGTGAATCTTGAGAAGTCATCTACAATGACTAAAGTATAGGATTTCCCTCCTAGGCTTTGTAGAACAATGGGTCCAAATAGATCCATGTGTAGCAAGTACAAGATCTTAGGTGAATCACTTTTATTAACTGACTTAAAACTAGATTTAGCTTGCTTGCCTAGTTGACAAGCCCTGCAAAGGCCTTCCTTCTTGTAGGGACCAGAAGGTAAGCCTCTTACAAGGCTGTCTTTAGATAGCCTAGCGATAATTTTCATGTTTACATGTCCTAGTCTTTTATGCCATAATTCATTTTGATTGCTAACTAAATTAAGTAGACAAATGTCTGAAGGTGCAGAATGAAAATCTACTAAGTATATGTTTCCTTGTCTATTTCCAATTAAAACTTTTTATTTTTTTATTAGAAATAATACAAGATGTAGAGTTAAAATGTACCCCATAACCTTCATCACATAATTGGCTGATAGAGATGAGGTTATGCTTGAGTCCTTTTACATAAGTCACCTTCTTGAATGTGATTGCTCCAATCCTTACTTCTCCATAGCCTTCAGACTGGCCACACTTTGAATCACCAAAAATTACCTTTGGTCCTAGCTTGGACTTTTAATTGTGTAAGTTATCCTTGCTTCCAGTCATGTGCTTGGAGCATCCACTGTGCAGATACCATAGTTGATTAACAACTGGACAGCTCTTCACCTGCAGAGAAAATAATTAATTGTTCTTGACCCAGGTTACCTTGGGTCCTTTGTTTTGCTGATAGGAAAACTTGAAATCACAAAAAATTCAGGTTGTGATTTATATCCTAATGGGTGATTTATTCTAGGTGGAATTATCCAATCAGCCACTGGATTAAAAGGTTTCCTAGATTTATTAGAGTTGTTGTTAAAGTTATGACTTTTATTAAGTCTTTCTGGGTTTGATGAGATGTTGTGAGTTTGTCGACCAGAGTTCGACAAAATGGGATGAGATCGTCGATCTCTGCTCAGAGAATGAACATGTTCATTTTCTGTGCCCCGAGTTCATCGAACTCTGCTCGACGAACCATACACAGTTCGTCGATTGCAGTAAGTCGAATGATTATTAGATAGATTTGCGTTCAGTGTTCATCGACTTGAGTTCGACGAACTTGCCACATTTTGTCGATCTGAGTTCAAAGAAATCTACTGAACTTAGTTTTTATCTAAGGTTTTCTGATTTTGATTTTTCTTATTTTGTGTGTGATTTCAGTTTGATTGTTGTTGATTACTTTTTTATTCTTAGCTGACACAAATTTAATGGGTGTTAATAATATTTTCTTCTTGAGAATGTGGGGTAAACTTGATGATGCACCCAAGCCCAGTTTGCCATTTAGTCTGACATTTATTGTGATTGTGATGTCCATCAGCTTTAGGCTTCTCCTATTGAGAGATTCCTCAAGTTGTTTGGCCTCACATAACTCTGTTTTTAAAGCAATGATTTGTACATTAGCTAGTGTAAGTTCATCTTTGAACTTGGTGTTTCAGCAATCAGAGTTTCTTGATTAGCTAATTTTTCCCTAAGTGTTTTGATTTCCTTTTCAGAATTTATTAAATCAGTACACATGGTTTTAAATTCAAAGTTTGAAAGCATTAGAATTATAGTCAAAAGATACAAGTACCTGACCAGCTTCTATTTCTGAAGCTTCTTCATTTTCAGATGCATCTTCTTCATTTGATTGACTTCTAGAGGCATCAATGGCCATGAGGCAGACTTCTTTGGCCCTTGCCTCTTCTTCTTCTTTACTGGAACTTGAAGATGTGGATTCATCCTCAGTTTCACTCCAGGATTCTGCTACAAAGCCTTTCTCCTTCTTTTTATAATTGCTGGAGGAAGGCCTGCTGCTTTGATGTCTTCTTGAATCCTTCTCTCTTCTTCTTTCTTTATTTTGATTCTCTGGACACTCTGAGATGAAGTGTCCAGGTTTCCTGCAGCCAAAGCAAACTACCTCTTTAGTAGGGGTTTTGTCATATCTTGGCTTGTCATCCTGCCTGGATGACTTTCTTCTGAAATCTTTCCTTATCATTTTATAAAATCTTTTGGCAAGTAGACTCATTAACTCTTCATTCACTGTTGAAGTTTCTGTCTCTTCAGTAGACTTGAATGCTAGTTGTGTTCCTTCCTTGCTGGTGGAGGTGTTTTGTGCTCTGCTGCTTCTCTGGATTTAATGAGTTGCTCGTAGGACTTTATCTTTCCCAAAAGAGATTCAGTGGAAATCTCATTTAAGCTTCTGGTATCCTTGATTGGCCAGATCCTTGAATACCATGAGCTTGGGAAGCACAAAAGGATTTTTTCATTCACCTCAGTGAGGGCGACGTCCTTATCCAAGATCTTCAGCTCATTGATGATTGAGCTCAGCCTATAGTACATATCTCCAACAGATTCTGCTTCCTCCTTCTTGAAGTTCTCATATTGGGATATGAGATTGAATCTTCTATCTTTCCTCTCATCAGCTGATCCAGCTACCATTTGGTTGAGAGAGTCCCAAATAGCCTTAGATGATGTGCATTCTGCCACTTTTTGGAAAGTGTCATTAGATATTGTTTGGGCTAGAATGTTCGTGGCCTTGGCATCAGAAACCTTGGCTTTCTTTTGTACTTCAAACCACTCAGGTGGTGGAACTGCATTAGTGCTTGAAGCTGCTGTAGATGTAGAGGCAGTTGCTTGAGGATGACTTGCCAAAATAGAGTTGTAGATGTCCTCATCAATGGAATTCATATATAATTTTATTCTTGTCTTCTAGATGGCAAACTTATTTAAGTTGCACACTAGAGTTCTGGTGCTTGCATAGTCTTTGTTCTGTGCCATGCTATGAATATAAACTTAATAGAGGTAAAGGTCAGATCTAACACAGGATGTTTTGGTTCAAGGGTTAACTTGTACAACCAAAGAAAACTTGCTTTAATACCAATTGAAAGTAAGGGTTAGATATGAAATACTCTAGAGGGGGGGGTGAATATAGTATCTTGAAAACTTAAACAAAAAAAACTCTTTTTGCTGTAAATAAAAAACAACAGGCTTAAGGTAAATTAATTTAGCACTATCAAATGCACAACAAAACTAAATATCACAAACACAACAACCTAGCTAGCACATCCAAATTAAGAAATAAAAGAAAAGGTGCAACCAAACAACACAAGAATTTTATAGTGGTTCCCCAACCTGGGTACATACACTCTTCTACCACCCTAGTCGGAATCCACTCAGGTTTTTGATCAGGTGACTGCCACCAATGATCTTTTGATCAGGTGCTCAAAAACTAACCCAAGTCTTTTGATCAGGAGACTTGCAATCAAGAATAACTTTTGAAGGGAGTTAAAGAACCCTTTTTATAGTGGGGGTGAGAGAGTGATTATGTCTTCTCTTTCTCAAAATACAACTGAGAATACTTTCGTGGATATATGATGTTAGCAAAAGCTCACCCTGAGATATTGAACTCACGCAGATTTGAACCTTGCTGCAGGGTGAGTAGGCCTTCAATATTTCAGCCTTGACCAGATGGTATCCAGGAACTTCTTTGACAGATATAATATTTGTTGTCCTCCGAAGAATACTGAGATGAAGAAGGAAGAAGACTCTTGATTTTTTATTGATGTTCTTCTTCTTCTTCAGCTTGATGTTCTTTCTCTTATCTGGGGCTTCTGATTTCTCTGCTGTGTTATTGTCGAGTGTATATTATTCTCTGTGTTTAGATGAGAAGGGAGAAGAAAGGCCCTATGCACTTTGTTGTGTTTTTATTTGTCTGTGTTGTCCTTATTGCTACTAAAGGAAGAAAAATCCTTTTTATATTTCTGTGTAATCTTCCTTCTGAATTTTGAATTTATTCCTTCATTTAATGCTGACAGCCTAGAGAATATTTGCATTGATTGATTTCCCCAACTATCCCATTGAAAAACAGCAAACAATAATCCAGATGAAGTTCATAATTAATGCTGCGTCTAATGGTAATATTCAGAGAATGTTAAGCATTGATTACTCAGGAATTATCGTAATAAAATAAGGGACAGAGGGAGGGAAAGTCCATGTCTGGATCTGCACAGAAATCGTCGAACAAAGAACAGAATTCATCGAGCTGGGTCCGGAGTTCGTCGAGCTTAGAAGATATATTCGTCGACCTGATAATAGTTGTTCGTCGACCAGAGATCCAAGATCTTCGACCTAACAATAGATAACTACTTTATCTAGAGCCTTGCCAATTCTGTACATCAAGATCGTCGAGCTAAGATTCTGACTTCGTCTACTAGTCTTCAGTGAAATGTTTCTTGGACTTTTAGAATGCTGAAGTAGAGTGTCCAAATATCGTCAACCTGAGAACTAGGTTCATCGACCTGAGAACTAGTTTCGTCGAGCTGAGAACTGCTAACTGCTACTTTATAAAACTCGTCAGGATTGTGATCTAAGTTCGTCAAACTGAGAACATGAATTCGTCGACTGTAGTATGATTCTGGACTTAGAATATTTAAGTGTTTCTGGTCTTAAAATGTTGAAGTAGATGATCCTGAAATCATCGACCTAAGATCCAAGTTCGTCGACTGGAGTTCAGAGAAAGGAATTTTGGACTTGGAATATTGAAGTATAGTGTCCAGAGATCGTCGACCTGAGAACCAAGTTCATCGAGCACAGCTTAGAGAACTTTCTCTGAGTTCGTCGAGCTGAGCATGATTATCGTCGACCTGAGTTCGACGAACGTCGAACTCATTTTCTAAGTCTTTCAAAGTTCTTTAAGTCTTGAGTATTTTGCAGTCTGTTGATGCCTGGTCCATGCAGTGTTGACTCTAAGGACATGGCATAGACTCTAGGACAAACACATGACCCTAGCTTTACATGTTGGGTCAAATATCCTAGTTTAGTGGGCCTAGCCCAAATATAACTAGGGATCCAACATCAACCTTTCTGAATCGTCCTGTATTGACAGCCATAGGCGATGAGGAAGATGAGCGGTGGGGGCGTCCGATTTAGGAATGAGAAATTGCCGATTCAGAATTCTTAGAATAAATCTTTTCAGCGCTTGTTAGGGTTAGTCGATTTGTCAAGACCTTATATAAGATCTCCCTAACGGTCATAATTAGCATTAATGACGTCCATGTGGACCAATCACGTCGAGGCATTTTAAAATCCCGTCGGTTCTAGACCTAGCGAAATTCTGGAAAAATTTACTGAATCACTCGAGTAAGAGATAAGCTACTCGAGTACTAATATGAGTTCTCGAGTGGATAGTATCAGACAACTCAAGATGAATTTCTCGAGAAAATTCAGAACAGAACTTATAATCACTCGAGTGGAATAAGATTTACTCGAGTGCTAGAAAGTTTACACGAGACGTGGAGATGAACTACTCGAGACAAGAACTAGGAGAAAATTCTGGGAGTTAAAATCTAGTTACTCGAGTACTGGAGCTTGACTACTCGAGAAGTAGATAAATTACTCGAGTACATGAACTTCACTACTCGAGTGGGGTAAAAACATCACGAGAGTTTTCCTTCTGTCACTCGAGATAAAGTATTCATCTACTCGAGTACTGCAGCTTGACTACTCGAGTAAAAGACTTAGAATTATTCTGAGAGGTAAAAACTGTCAACTCGAGTATAAGAAGAAGTCTACTCGAGTAATGGATTTGGCCACTCGAGAGTTATGTTCAGACTACTCGAGAGCCATTTCCTTTACTCGAGATACAAAATTAACTTACTCAAGTACATCTAAGGTTCAACTCGAGTACTTAAGCTTCTACTCGAGTGAAATACTTAGAATATTTTCCTTCATGAGAATTTTTCTTTCTTCAATAAAATCAGCAACAAGTCTTTCATCAACAATCCTAGTGCTTGAAGATGAAGTGTATCCCAATAGAGAGGCTACACACGAGTCAATACCATGGATCACACAATGAGGGATTACATTGTATGGTCCTGTGTTTGGTGACCCATTGTAGACTGACATTGGTCTACACTTGGCAATTAAGTTCTGCAAACACATAACTCAAACAATACATCAAATATAACTTAATTGATCAAATTAGGGCTGATTCGAGCCCAAAAGGGCTCCAATCCATGAAAATCCATAGAGCTTTCCCTGCTGGAATTCTATGCTCGAAATGGTGTTTTTGGACACTTCATGTCGGTAGTCCACTGCCTTCTGACAGTCCTTACCTCGACAAAGGTGATGGTGGCACTGATTGGTCATGGAGGAACCCAGGCGGTCGGGAATCCTTCTTTAAAAATTCTCCAAAATGGAGCAATCTCAGCCATTCGTAGAGGTAGACGAATGTCATGGATCACTCAGTCATGCCAAGATTCAGGTTGGATCTGCTATCCACAACTATAGCCCTTGAATTTAATTAAATCAAAATCAATAACACTTGACCAGTCTATTTCAATCCTAATTTTGGACATGATCCACTATGATTCAGACCTTGGGCTCAACATAAATGTTGTAGCCCTTGGTCTGGGCTTTCCTAAAAACTACTGTATATCCTCAGGGGTGCCCTCTAACTCCCTCAACTTAAATTTGTATATTGGATAATATTTATGTTTACAAAAATGAATTTTTGATATTTCTCCTTCCTTATTGCTTGCATTTTAATAAAATTTGGAATATACATGTTAGTTAAATAGATATACATGCCTTTGAAATTTAAGGATTTTGGCAAATATTTTTCCAAAGTTTTGTGATTATTTTAAAATAGTACATAGATCATATTAATGAAGTAATTATACCTAAATTATTCTAAAAAATCACATATCTTTGGTAACCCCTCTCTTATACCATGTTATATCTTTGTCAAAAAATTTAGCCCCTTTTTTCTATGTAGATCTTGATTAATCTCACTTTGTATAGTTATAATTATTGTATGCATATAACAAAATTTGTGACCTTGTACATATCTTTGATTTCTTATTCTAGTTAGCTTAAAACGTGTCCATGATAATAGGACACCACTTATATGAGTTCCAAAAATTTGTAGAAGTTTTGGAGCCAAAATTTCTTAAGTTTGTGAAACTATTTAGTGAATCGCTCTATACGGTGTTGATGAAACTTTTATACTTAAGAGTATTTCAAAGATTAACCAAATTTTGGTGGCATTATATTTAGCCTATCTTAGACCTCTGGTAGAAAATTTATGACATTCGAGTGAATGTAATTGGGTGAAATCTACAGGAGATTTTGCTTATGGTGTGCAATTAGTAAAATTTGTAACTTGAATAATTCTCTGAATTTTCATCATAACTTACAGAAATTTGGCCACATTTGGACCATCATTATCCTCTGGTAGAAATTTTAGATCATTTCGGTGAATGGAATTGAGTTAATTCCACATGAGCTATTGTTTACGGAGTGCAATTGGTAAAATTTACAACTTGAATAATTCTGAATTTTAATCATAAATTAACCAAAATTTGTTGTTACCTCTTATAGTCTATAATTATCCTCTTGTAAAAATTTTAGATCAATTGGGTTAGTGGAACCAGGAGAACCACATAATCCTTACTTATGTGGTGCTAATAGTAATTCTTGTAATGTGAATATACCTTAGAAGACTTTTCAACAGACAACTGAATGTGGATGGTATGTCATTTAGTTTATCATTAAACTATGGTAGAAACCTTTGGTCAATTGGTTTAATATGGGGGGATTGTAGATCACTTTAATTTAAAAGGTAAAATATCATACTTGGAGTGCATTTATCAAAGCGTAAACCTCATTCTCGCGACACCACTTTAATTACTATTAGACTAATATTAGAAGTTAAAAACCCACAAGAATATATATTTTGAGAAAGGAAGAATTGGGGTGTCATACCATCGTATCTCCTAGTATCGATGCAAACCCTCTATCGGATAGAACTCGGGAAGTCTAAGATTAACATAAATTTTTAGGCCCTTATAATACAAGCATATTAAAAAGATAATATAATATCACAAGTAATCCGTAGGATCTCGATTGAATCATCTCGGACTATGCCCCTTGCACTAAAGTGAATATCTAACTAAATATATCAACCAAAAGGATGAACTGTTGGCAATAGATTATAATGGAGAAAGGTACTATGATGGATTTGGATGATAACCCAGGGAATTAATAATTTGTACATACATGTGTCATGGGGTGATAGCATGTGCATAAATATCCTAATCATGCGGTTAATTCTGGTAGGTGTACGATGCATGTCTGGTCGTCAAACTAACGGAGGCACATTGACTCGGCTAGAGGGGTCGAGGTCTAGTGGGCAAGCTCAACTGGTATCATGGAGATGCTTTACCAATGACTCATCCCTAAGCCATGGAGGTTCTAGTTTGATACATTCCAACAAGAGTACGCAGAGGCTCTGTAATGCTCATATGATGAGGCATACATGCGGCCTACGTTGGGTAGTATGTATACCCGCCTAGTATTGTAGAAACCCGCTCCACTAACGGTCTATACCAGCATAGAGTTGTTTGTGTGAGTAATTGCATGTGCGTGTCATCATTTCATAGCATCATGTTGCATTCATTACACTGCATACAATCAAGATTCTCACCATACAAATTAGTATGGGCTGTTTAATATGATGAGTTACTTTGCTTGTTAAAACGACCCTTAACATATTAATTTATATGAGCATTTTTATAAGTTAAGTTATGTACATTAACAACATATTGTACTTCTTAGTTTTTACTCCTGTTTTATTTAATACTGGTAGATTACATCTTACTTGCTAGAGTTATCAGTTCACTTGTTATACAAATCATCATTTTTTTATAGAATCAAATTATATAACTATAGTGATTCTTTAGTCGCACATTCTCTTATATGGCACCAACTTGTAATATTATTGTTTATATTGTACCTTCCATTTTCCATCCTTCAGCCCGATGCCTAGGAGTTGAACGGGGAGTGGATGCCAAATCTGCTTAGTCTTTTTGACTAATAGTTAGTGGATCATATCATTTTAAGAGCAGGAGGTGCTGAAACAATAGTACCCCTCCCAGGAGAATCAACAGCCAAGGGTGGTAGGACCTAAGGAAATGATGCAGTATAATCTGATGCTTCTTATAGCTGATTTGAGATTTTGAGAGCTTCCCCAATCTTTGATTTTAAGAGATGTATTGTATTGTATTTGGACTTGTATTGGACATAAGTCCTCATTCATTTCTCTTCTTTTGTGGACATTTATAAATATATTCTGATGTGGACTTCAGGTTTATTTGATATCTTCTTGATTTTAGGTTGGCCTATCATGAATAAAAGTTTGCCAGTGGAATTAGTGTATTGTAGTGGTGACTAACCTAAGTGTTGGTCTCACAGCAAGGTGGTAGTTATGGGCATAAGTCTCCCCTTGACCGTGCTCATTTATGGGAATCTAGGAGCCTTATAATTGGTATCAGCTGATACATAATCCATGAATCAAGAAGCCCACAAACCATAGGGACACCCCACTTGACATTTAGTTTGTAGCCAAACTAAAATAGAGGAAGCATTGGTGTGACAATGTGTGAATTCACAAAATATATCCATAATTCCATAAAACAAGGCCAACATTTCGATAAAAATTATACCATTTCATGAACACCTAACATTTTTTGTCCATAGGCTATTGATCTCCCTCTTCTAGCTGATATTACTTTTAGTAGGTCGAGCTCAGATAGACTTTAACGACCATTTTGGAGGCCTTCAGATCTTAGTAGGCTCCGATTCAGCAGTAGAACCCACGGTCACATTGGTTTAGTGCCTTCTGAGGTCTCTCCTCCCTACCTACCACAAGATAGAGTCAGCAATTCAGATTGAGCAGTGGCTTGAAACTATATAAGAGATTCTGGATGGGATCTGATTCCTGGAAAACCTGACGGTCATCTTGGTAGTGTTGGATTTTGTCTATGATTGACCAAGTCTAATTTTTGTTTTAACAATATTTTATGTATTAATTAATAGGAGAGTGAGTATGTCTTAAATAGGAGAGAGAAGGTGGTTGATTTTGGTTGCCTATAAATTGGCTTGTATGTAGTTCATTTGTCTTTGATGCAAATAGAGAGATAATCCCAAACCCCCTGTTCCTGTTTAGAGAGAGATATAGGAGCGATGTAGCGCTGGTGCATTGCCGGGCGGTTTGTTTTTCTAGCCGGGCGGTTTGTATTTTCGCTGGTTAGGCGAGAAGAGGTCTCGCGGCCTGTGTGCTCGCGGAAGTTGTGCAGCACGCAGGGCTTGGTGTTCTCGCCGCGAGAGGGTGTTTCGCGGCCAGTGGGAGAGTGGTTGTAGTCGCGGGTTGAAGTCTCGTGTCTGGTGGTCTAGCCGCAAGGTGTTGTAGACGGTCTCATTGGGTGATCTCGCTGGGTTGATCTTGTGTGTGGCGGTCTCGCGGTGACGGTCTCGCGTGAGGAGTGTGCAACCCGGTGCTGATAGTGGAGGGAGACCACGCGGGTAGACGGTTTGTGTGGCGGTCTCGCAAGTTTAAACTTGTGCTATTTTGGTGTTGTGGAATTGGTTTGTGGAGTTGAGTTGGAGCAGGGACCCATACACGTTTCCAACAAGTGGTATCAGAGGGAGGTTCCCAACCTTTACGGTGACTCGGAAGGTTTGAAGTAGAGGAGAGATGTAGTTTGGAGGCGCCATGCTGGAGCAAGTCCCCAAGTTGACGAAGACGAATTATGGAAACTGGAGTATTCAGATGAAGGTGTTACTCGCTTCAAAGGAACTATGGGAGATAGTTGAGGACGGGTATGAAGAGCTTACTGCCGAAGAAAAAGCGGCGTTGACCAATGCCCAGAAGACGGCATTGAGGGAAGTGAGAAAGAAAGATAAGAAGGCACTGTTCATGTTATACCAAGGGGTCGACGAAGCCACGTTCGAGAAGATCTCAGAAGCTACAAGTTTGAAGGAGGCATGGGAGATATTGCAACGCTCCATGCAAGGAGTAGATAAAGCAAAGAAGGTGAAGTTGCAGTCCCTTCGATGAGAGTATGAAATGTTGAGGATACAGAGCACCGAGAAGGTCGGTGACTTTGTGACCCGTCTGCAGATGCTTACAAAAGAAATGAAGCGCAATGGGGAGGCAATTGACGATGTGTGTCTCATGGAGAAGCTTCTGAGGTCCATGTCAAAGAAGTTTCGGCATGTGGTGGTGGAAATCGAGGAGTCGAAGGACCTCACCCATATGACCGTAGATGAGATTGTAGGCTCATTATAAGCTTATGAGTACAGAATGCTGCAGGATGATGAAGAAGCGAGTGGCATGGAAAAAGCACTTCAAACTCAGCTGAACTTCAGAGAGAGCTCCGGAAGAGGGGGCGGCCAGCGTGGCCGAGGTCAACAAGGTAGAGGAAGAGGAAGGAGAGGAGGATGAGATCAGGGAAGAAACCAATATAACCAGAGAGAGGCAGACCAACCTCAAGGAGGAAGGCGGCAAGAAGGAAGAGGTAGAGGAAGGGGCCAAGGAACAGACCTAGGAGGAAGAGCCCAAGTTCAGTGTTATAACTGCAACAAGTTTGGGCACATGAGCTATGACTACTGGGCCCCGAGGAAGACAGAAGAAGCCAATCATTATGCGGAGGCTAGGAACAAGTGGAACGATGCTGGGGGTCGAGACCCAATGATGTTTCTAACCTACCGAGGGGATGAAGAAGGAAGGAATGAAGTTTGGTACCTGGACACAGGGGCGAGCACCCACATGTGTGGAGATAAGGAGATGTTCTCAAACCTTGAACCTAGTGGGGGTGAGGTTAGCTTCGGGGATGCTTCGAAGATTTCCTTGGAGGGAAAGGGCCTGGTTGTTGTGAAACTGAACGGGGAGAGAGTACACTTGAACGAATTGTACTACGTACCAGGGTTGAAGACCAAAATCTTGAGCATTGTGCAGCTAAGGGAGAGAGGCTGCTGCGTGCAGATGAAGGATGGGTCTCTGGCAATGAAGAATGATCAAGGGAAGGAGGTAGTGAAGGTGAAGATGAAGGCGAACCATCTCTTCATGCTGAAGATGGATGCTAAAGAGACGACTTGTCTCGCAAGAACAAAAGAAGAGGAAGAAGCATGGATATAGCACCATAGGATGGGGCATTTGGGCTTCATAGGGTTGAAGCAACTATCCCGCTCCAAGATGGTGGCAGATCTACCTATGATCTCCCCTCCGCAAAAGGTGTGTGAGGCGTGCACGAAGGGGAAGGTGAAGAGGAAGGCATTCGAAGGAGGGAAGTCCTAGAGAGCAAGGCAGCAACTTGACTGGTTCACTCGGACATCGCGGGCCCGTTTGAGACCACCTCAATAGGAGGAAGCAAGTACTACATCACTTCACGGATGACTATAATCAGAAGTGTTGGGTGTATTTTCTGAGAGAGAAGTCTGAGGCCCTTAAGAAGTTCAGGGAGTTCAAGGCGATCGCCGAGAAGAAGAGTGGGCAACCGTTGAAGGTGCTAAGGAAAGATCGAGGTGGGAAGTACACCTCAAGGCTGTTTGATAATTTCTGCAAGGTGAATGTAATATCACACCAACTGATGGCGGCATACTCACCGCAGCAGAACGGAGTGGCAGAGAGGGAAAACCTCACCATCATGAACATGGCGAGGAGCATGGTGAAGGAGAAGGGGCCACCGAAGATGTTCTGGGTGGAAGTAGTGCAATGTGTGGTGTATCTACTGAACATATGCCCCACAAAGAGTGTGAAGTTCATGATACCGTTTGAAGCATGGAGCAGCTGGAAGCCGAGTGTGAAGCACCTAAGGGTCTTCGTGTGTGTAGCTCATGCTCACATTCCGGACCAAAAAAGGAAGAAGCTCGATGATAGGAGCGAGAAGTGCATTTTTGTTGGCTACGCTCTGGAGAGCAAGTCATACAAATTTTACAACCCGGTGACGGGAAAGGCCATAGTCTCGAGTGACATGTTGTTTGAAGAAGGAATCAGTTGGAGCTGGGATGAAGAGACGAGAAGTATGAAGGGCATGTTCTTCGAAGATGAGGAAGAGGGTGGTCACGAGACTGGAGCCGAGAATGTTGGAGCTGAGCTGCCATCACACCGAGTAGAAATTAAGGGGGAGTTTCTATCTCCTATTCAAGAGGGGAAAGTTTGAGTGGAGGCAATTCTGGAGGAGGAAGCGGGAGCCGGAGTGACTCCGAGAGTCCACCACCCAGGATGAAGGGGTTGGCGGAGCTCTATGAGGAGACAGTCCCAATTCATGTTAACTATTCATTATATTGTCTCTTAGCAGATTGCGAGCCACGGTCCTATGAATAAGATGCCTAGGAGAAATCTTGGAGGATGGCGATGGATGTCGAGACGACATCCATAAAGAAGAACGATGCATGGGAGCTAGTTGATCCACCGGCGGGCCACAAACCCCTCGGGGTGAAATGGGTTTACAAGGTGAAGAAAAACAAAGATGGAACTGTGGAGAAACACAAGGCAAGGATGGTAGTGAAAGGGTATAGACAAGTCCAAGGGGTGGATTATGACGATGTCTACGCCCCAGTGGCGCGGATCGATACTATAAGGCTGATCATCGCACTGGCGACACACTACAGATGAACTATCATGCAAATGGATGCTGTGGCGGCGTATCTGAATGGGTACCTGGAGGAGGATGTGTACATCGAGCAGCCTCCAAGGTACGTGGTGAAAGGCAAGGAGAGAAAAGTCTGCAAGCTGAATAGAGCCTTGTACGGACTGAAGCAGGGAGCTCGAGCTTGGAATGGGAGGATAGACAAATTCCTTCAGGAGCATGGGTATATCAAGTACCCATATGAGTATTCTCTCTACATGAAGGTGGAGAAGAGTGGGGATATCATGATCCTATATCTATATGTGGATGACATGATATTCACCGGGAGCAACCCTGCGATGTTCGAAGAATTCAAGAGGCTGATGATGGAGGAGTTCGAGATGACGGACTTGGGAGAGCTGAGCTACTTCTTGGGAATTGAGGTGCAGCAGAGAGAAGATGGGATCTTCATCTCCCAGAAGAAGTATGCCGAGGAGATTCTGAAGAAGTTCAGGATGGAGCGTAGCAAGGCTATCTCCACTCCTGCGGACCATGGAACAAAGCTGAGGAAGGATTTCGAAGAGGAAGGAGTGGACCCAACTATGTTCAAGAGCCTGGTCGGAAGTCTAAGGTACTTGACTTTCACTAGGCCAGACATCATGTATGCGGTCAAGATAGTAAGCAGGCACATGGAGGAGCCCAAACAGGACCATTTCACAGCAGCGAAGAGAATCCTGAGGTATGTGAACGGGACTCGGGACCATGGCCTGAAGTACTCATCTGGAGGAGAGTTGAAGTTAGTTGGCTACTCGGATAGCGACTATGGAGGTGATGTGAACGACCGAAAGAGCACTTCCGGGTATGCGTTCAACATGGGAACCGTGACATTCTCAGGGAATTCTAAGAAGGGGGCTACTATAGCCTTATCATCTTGCAAAGCGAAGTACATAGCGGCGGTGGCATGCGCCTGTCAAGCCATCTGGCTATGGAACCTTCTGGGGGAGTTGCATCACGCGCAGGAAGGGCCAACGACAGTATTAGTGGATAACAAGTCTGTCATCCAGCTCGCAAAGAACCTAGTGTTGCATGGGAGGAGCAAGCATATCGAGACCCGATATCACTTCCTCCATGAACAAGTGGGGCAGAAGACAGTGTAGGTGGTGTATTGCCCAACCGGAGAGCAGATCGCGGACATATTCACTAAGGCGTTGAAGGTGGAGACATTCAAGAAGCTCAAAGGCAAACTCGGCATGTGCTGCCAATTTTGAGGGAGAGAGTGTCGGATTTTGTCTTTGATTGACCAAGTCAAATTTGTGTTTTAACAATATTTTATGTATTAATTAATAGGAGAGAGAGTATGTCTTAAATAGGAGAGAGAAGGTGGTTGATTTTGGTTGCCTATAAATAGGCATGTATGTAGTTCATTTGTCTTTGATGCAAATAGAGAGATAAGCCCCAACCTCCTGTTCCTGTTTAGAGAGAGAGATAGGAGCTCTGCAGCGCTGGTGCATTGCCGGGCGGTTTTCTTTTCTAGCCGGGCGATTTGTATTTTTGCTGGTTAGGCGAGAAGAGGTCTCGCGGTCTGTGTGCTCGCAGAAGTTGTGCAGCCCACAGGGCTTGGTGATCTTGCTGGGAGAGGGTGTCTCGCGGCCTGTGGGCGAGTGGTTGTAGTAGCGGGTTGAAGGCTCGCGTCTTGTGGTCTAGCCGCAAGGTGTTGTAGACGGTCTCGTTGGGTGATCTCGCTGGGTTGATCTTGTGTGTGGAAGTCTCGCGGTGACGGTCTCGCGTGAGGAGTGTGCAACCCGGTGCAGATAATGGAGGGAGACCGCGCGGGTAGGTGGTTTGTGTGGCGGTCTCATAAGTTTAAACTTGTGTTATTTTGGTGTTGTGGAATTGGTTTGTGGAGTTGAGTTGGAGCAGGGACCCATACACGTTTCCAACAGGTAGTGTCTTCCCTAGATTATTATGCAAAGAAGTGGTGAAAGTCCCTTAGGGACATCACTTATAATGGACAGGACTATACACAGATCTTCTAGGATGAGTTCAGTGTGGTCCTTTTGGAGAATTTTGTGCCGCCCACCAATCACGATGAGCTAGACGATGGATTATAGCATTTGAAGTAGGAAAACTAATTGGTTCTGCTGTACCGACTGTAGTTCTCTTATCTACTCTACTTTGCGGGTACATACACATTGAATGATCGAGACTATGCTAAGATATTCAACAGGGGTCTTCAAGACTATCTCAGTCAAGCTTTGTTATTCATAGCTGACTTTAGCGTCTCCAAGATCATCTAAAAGTGAAGAGGCTTGAGGTGGCCCACCTTATCGTCCAAAATAGAGGAAAGAATGTGTGATATATCATGACAATATGATAGAGTAGTAGGGGAGAGGTCCTAGAGGGGAACGATCATGAGCCATATCAAAGATGGAGGATACCCTCGTCCAAACTTTAGACCCGAGCGGCCTATACCAGCAATACTCTCCCCATACTCCTTATGCATTCAGGAGTCTTAGAGGCCAAAAGGGAGAGGATTCTATCCAAAAAATTTCTATAGGTGCAATTAGCTAGGGAACATGCAGGCTTACTTCTCTCAGGGCTTCCCACCATTCCTCCCACAACACCACCAGTACAGCAGGGTCGAGCCCAAGGTCAAGAACGATGATGAGGATTCTAGGGAGGAAATCTAAGGACTACTCAAGGCTAGGTGTACACAGTGGACATAACTCAGGAGAGGAATCCATAGGAGGTTATCATAGATACCCATGTTTTGCTTTTTTGAAATGTTGATATTCAAACATGTCTTAATATTATGTCAAATACTTAGTGTATATATAGAACCTAAATTAGTGCAACAAAAAAACCATATGCATTATGACCATCTGTAGAAAGCCCACCCACACCTTATTTGATATTAGAGCAACATATTACTTTATCTCGAAGGACTTTATGGAGGAATTAGATGGTGTGCAACACTTTACCACTAGGAGAATGCACCTTCTAGATGGCTAAGAGTTATTTTCCTCTGCCATGTGCAGCATGGACATATTTAATAGCGAGAAGCTATTATAGATACCAGCTGCGATATTAAGAATGCTAGACTTTGATCTAATTCTGGGTATAACATGGCCAAAATGGTATCATACGAAGATTGATTGCGCGACGAAGTAGATCGTCCTAAGACACTGTGATTCATATGTCATCTTTGAAGGTAATAGATCTAACTCCCACATTTTGTTTCCCTCTATACAAGCGATCAAGGCCTACACCCGAGGAGATGAGGTATACCTGATTTTCTTCGAGTTGAAGGAGACAGAGATCAGTACCATGAACGTATCAGTAGTGGAGGACAATTTAGATATTTTCCCCAACTAGTTGCCCAGACTACCCACAGATAAAGGGGTGGACTTCCAGATTCAGCTAGTGCTAGGAGCTTGTGCCATCTCTCTGGCCCCATACTAGATGGAACCTAAGGAGCTTGTAGTGTTTAGGACACAGCTTCAGGAATTTGTGGAATCGGGGTTTCTCTGCCTTATTTCATTGTCATGGGAAGCCCCAGTATTATTTGTGAAGAAGAAGGACTGCTCGCTCAGATTATGCATTGTATACTAGGAGCTCAACCGATTGACAGTCTGAAATATATACCTACTACCCTGGATTGATAAATTTTTCAACCAACTAAAGGAAGCACACTAGTTCTCGATGATTCCAGGGTTATGCCATTCAAACTAACAAATTCCCCTTCCACATTCATGAGTTTGATGAACCGTGTGATCGATCCATACCTATTTGTCATTGTCAGAGTGCTCATCGACGACATCCTAGTCTACTCATAGATAGAGGAAGATCATGCTCATCTTCTAACACTCATCTTGGCGAATATGAGGGAGCATAGTTTATTCACCAAGTTTTCAAAGTGCCAGCTTTGGCTCAGAGAGTTCATATTCTTATGGCACAACATCAGTAGGGTTGAGTTAGTAGTGGACTCAACCAAAGTGCTAGAAATCTGGGAGTGGTCTCTGTTGAAGACAACATCTGGCATATATAGTTTTCTAGGACTTGGTAGATAATAACGCAAGTCGCCGAAGGATTCTCGAGGATTTCCCTTCCCCTCACAACATTGACCAAGAAGGATGCTCACTTTAATTGGTCACCCATGTGTTGTGTACTTTGATTGTTAAAACAACCCTTAACATATTAATTTATATGAGCATTTTTATAAGTTAAGTTATGTACATTAACAACATATTGTACTTCTTAGTTGTTACTCCTGTTTTATTTAATACTGGTAGATTACATCTTACTTGCTAGAGTTATCAATTCACTTGTTATACAAATCATCATTTTTTATAGAATCAAACTATATAACTATAGTGATTCTTTAGTCGCACATTCTCTTATATGGCACCAACTTGTAATATTATTGTTTATATTGTAACTTCCATTTTCCATCCTTCAGCCCGATGCCTAGGAGCTGAACGGGGAGTGGATGCCAAATCTGCTTAGTCTTTTTGACTAATAGTCAGTGGATCATATCATTTTAAGAGCATGAGGTGCTGAAATAATAGTACCCCTCCCAGGAGAATCAACAGCCAAGGGTGGCAGGACCTAAGGAAATGATGCAGTATAATCTGATGCTTCTTATAGTTGATTTGAGATTTTGAGAGCTTCCCCAATCCTTTGATTTTAAGAGATGTATTGTATTGTATTTAGACTTGTATTGGACATAAGACCTCATTCATTTCTCTTCTTTTGTGGACATTTATAAATATATTCTGATGTGGACTTTCGGTTTATTTGATATCTTCTTGATTTTAGGTTGGCCTATCATGAATAAAAGTTTGCCAGTGGAATTAGTGTCTTGTAGTGGTGACTAACCTAAGTGTTGGTCTCACAGCAAGGTGGTAGTTATGGGCATAAGTCTCCCCTTGACCGTGCTCATTTATGGGAATCTAGGATCCTTACAATTGGTATCAGCTGATACATAATCCATGAATCAAGAAGCCCACAAACCATAGGGACACCCCGCTTGACATTTAGTTTGTAGCCAAACTAAAATAGAGTAAGCATTGGTGCGACAATGTGTGAATTCACAAAATATATCCATAATTCCATAAAACAAGGCCAACATTTCGATAAAAATTATACCATTTCATGAACACCTAACATTTTTGTCCATAGGCTATTGTTCGCCCTCTTCTAACTGATATTACTTTTAGTAGGCCGAGCTCAGACAGACTTTAACGACCATTTTGGAGGCCTTCAGATCTTAGTATGCTCCGATTCAGCAGTAGAACCCAAGGTCACATTGGTTTAGTGCCTTCTGAGGTCTCTCCTCCCTACCTACCACAAGATAGAGTCAGCAATTCAGATTGAGCAGTGGCTTGAAACTATATAAGAGATTCTGGTTGGGATCTGATTCCTGGAAAACCTGACGGTCATCTTGGTAGTGTTGGATTTTGTCTTTGATTGACCAAGTCAAATTTTTGTTTAAACAATACTTGATGTATTAATTAATAGGAGAGAGAGTATGTCTTAAATAGGAGAGAGAAGGTGGTTGATTTTGGTTGCCTATAAATTGACATGTATATAGTTCATTTGTCTTTGATGCAAATAGAGAGATAATCCCCAACCTCCTGTTCCTGTTTAGAGAGAGATATAGGAGCACTGCAGCGCTGGTGCATTGCCGGGCGGTTTGTTTTTCTAGCCGGGCAGTTTGTATTTTTGCTGGTTAGGCGAGAAGAGGTCTCGCGTCCTGCGTGCTCGCGAAAGTTGTGCAGCACGCAGGGCTTGGTGTTCTCGCCGCGAGAGGGTATTTCGCGGCCAGTGGGCGAGTGGTTGTAGTCGCAGGTTGAAGTCTCGCGTCTGGTGGTCTAGCCGCAAGGTGTTGTAGACGGTCTCATTAGGTGATCTCGCTGGGTTGATCTTGTGAGTGGCGGTCTTGCGGTGACGGTCTCGAGTGAGGAGTGTGCAACCCGGTGCAGATAGTGGAGGGAGACCACGCGGGTAGGCGATTGGTGTGGCGGTCTCGCAAGTTTAAACTTGTGCTATTTTGGTGTTGTGGAATTGGTTTGTGGAGTTGAGTTGGAGCAGGGACCCATACACGTTTCCAACAAGTGGTATCAGAGGGAGGTTCACAACCTTTACGGTGACTCGGAAGGTTTGAAGTAGAGGAGAGATGGAGTTTGGAGGTGCCATGCTGGGGCAAGTCCCCAAGTTGACGAAGACAAATTATGGAAACTGGAGTATTCAGATGAAGGTGCTACTCGCTTCAAAGGAACTATGGGAGATAGTTGAGGACGGGTATGAAGAGCTTACTGCCGAAGCAAAAGTGACGTTAACCAATGCCCAGAAGACGGCATTGAGGGAAGCGAGAAAGAAAGATAAGAAGGCACTGTTCAAGTTATACCAAGGGGTTGATGAAGCCACGTTCGAGAAGATCTCAGAAGCTACAAGTTTGAAGGAGGCATGGGAGATATTGCAACGCTCCATGCAAGGAGTAGATAAAGAAAAGAAGGTGAAGTTGCAGTCCCTTCGAGGAGAGTATGAAATGTTGAGGATACAGAGCACCGAGAAGGTCGGTGACTTTGTGACCCGTCTGCAGATGCTCACAAAAGAAATGAAGCGCAATGGGGAGGAAATTGACGATGTGAGTCTCATGGAGAAGCTTCTAAGGTCCATGTCAAAGAAGTTTCGGCATGTGGTGGTGGAAATCGAGGAGTCGAAGGATCTCACCCAGATGACCGTAGACGAGCTTGTAGGCTCATTGCAAGCTTATGAGTACAGAATGCTGCAGGATGATGAAGAAGCGAGTGGCTTGGGAAAAGCACTTCAAACTCAGCTGAACTTCAGAGAGAGCTCCGGAAGAGGGGGCGGCTAGCATGGCCGAGGTCAACAAGGTAGAGGAAGAGGAAGGAGAGGAGGACGAGATCAGGGAAGAAACCAATATAACCAGAGAGAGGCAGACCAACCTCAAGGAGGAAGGCAGCAAGAAGGAAGAGGTAGAGGAAGGGGCCAAGGAAGAGACCTAGGAGGAAGAGCCCAAGTTCAGTGTTACAACTACAACAAGTTTGGGCACATGAGCTATGACTGTTGGGCTCTGAGGAAGACAGAAGAAGCGAACCATTATGCGGAGGCTAGGAACAAGGGGAACGACGCTGGGGGTGGAGACCCAATGATGTTTCTAACCTACCAAGGGGCTGAAGAAGGAAGGAATGAAGTGTGGTACCTGTACACAGTGGCGAGCACCCACATGTGTGGAGATAAGGAGATGTTCTCAAACCTTGAACTCAGTGGGGGTGAGGTTAGCTTCTAGGATGCTTCGAAGATTTCCTTGGAGGGAAAGGGCCTGGTTGTTGTGAAACTGAACGGGGAGAGAGTAGACTTAAACGATGTGTACTACATACCAGGGTTGAAGACCAACATCTTGAGCATTGGGCAGTTAGTGGAGAGAGGCTGCTGCGTGCAGATGAAGGATGGGTCTTTGGCAATGAAGAATGATCATGGGAAGGAGGTAGTGAAGGTGAAGATGACGACGAACCATCTCTTCATGCTGAAGATGGATGCTCAAGAGACGGCTTGTCTCGCAAGAACAAAAGTAGAGGAAGAAGCATGGATATGGCACCATAGGATGGGGCATTTGGGCTTCACAGGGTTGAAGCTACTAACCCGCTCCAAGATGGTGGCGGATCTACCTATGATCTCCCCTCCGCAATAGGTGTGTGAGGCATGCACGAAGGGGAAGCTGAAGAGGCAGACATTCGAAGGAGGGAAGTCCTAGAGAGCAAGGCAGCAACTTGACTGGTTCACTCGGACATTGCGGGCCCGTTTGAGACCACCTCAATAGGAGGAAGCAAGTACTACATCACCTTCACGGATGACTATAGTCGGAAGTGTTGGGTGTATTTTCTGAGAGAGAAGTCTGAGGCCCTTAAAAAGTTCAGGTAGTTCAAGGCGATGGCCGAGAAGAAGAGTGGGCAACCGTTGAAGGTGCTAAGGAAAGATCGAGGTGGGGAGTACACCTCAAGGCTGTTTGATAATTTCTGCAAGGTGAATGGAATATCACACCAACTGACGGCGGCATACTCACCGCAGCAGAACGGAGTGGCAGAGAGGGAAAACCTCACCATCATGAACATGGCGAGGAGCATGGTGAAGGAGAAGGGGTCGCCGAAGATGTTCTGGGCGGAAGGAGTGCAATGTGTGGTGTATCTACTGAACATATGCCCCACAAAGAGTGTGAAGTTCATGATACCGTTTGAAGCATGGAGCGCCTGGAAGCCGAGTGTGAAGCACCTAAGGGTCTTAGTGTGTGTAGCTCATGCTCACATTCTGGATCAAAAAAGGAAGAAGCTCGATGATAGGAGCGAGAAGTGCATTTTTGTTGACTACGCTCTGGATAGAAAGTCATTCAAATTTTACAACTCAGTGACGGGAAAGGCCATAGTCTCGAGAGACATGGTGTTTGAAGAAGGAATAAGCTGGAGCTGGGATGAGGAGACGAGAAGTATGAAGGGCATGTTCTTTGAAGATGAGTAAGAGGGTGGTCACGAGGCTGGAGCCGAGAATGGTGGAGCTGAGCCGCCATCACCACCGAGTAGAAATTCAGGGGGAGTTTCCATCTCCTATTCAAGAGGGGAAAGCTCGAGTGGAGGCAATTCTTGAGGAGGAAGCGGGAGCCGGAGTGACACCGAGAGTCCACCACCAAGGATGAAGGGGTTGGCAGAGCTCTATGAGGAGACAGTCCCAATTCATGCTAACTATTCATTATATTGTCTCTTAGCAGATTGCGAGCCACAGTCCTATGAAGAAGATGCCCAGGAGAAATCTTGGAGGATGGCGATGGATGCCGAGATGGCATCCATAAAGAAGAACGATGCATGGGAGCTAGTTGATCTACCGGTGGGCCACAAACCCCTCGGGGTGAAATGGGTTTACAAGGTGAAGAAAAACAAAGATGGAGCTGTGGAGAAACACAAGGTAAGGCTGGTAGTGAAAGGGTATAAACAAGTCCAAGGGGTGGATTATGACAATGTCTACGCCCCAGTGGCGCGGATCGATACTATAAGGATGATCATCGCACTGGCGACACACTACGGATGGACTATAATACAAATGGATGTTGTGGCGGCGTATCTGAATGGGTACCTGGAGGAGGATGTGTACATCAAGCAGCCTCCAGTGTACGTGGTGAAAGGCAAGGAGAGAAAAGTCTGCAAGTTGAATAGAGCCTTGTACGGACTGAAGCAGGGAGCTCGAGATTGGAATGGGAGGATAGACAAATTCCTTCAGGAGCATGGGTATATCAAGTGCCCATATAAGTATGCTCTCTACATGAAGGTGGAGAAGAGTGGGGATATCATGATCCTATGTCTATATGTGGATGACATGATATTCACCGGGAGCAACCCTGCGATGTTCGAAGAATTCAAGAGGCTGATGATGGAGGAGTTCGAGATGACGGACTTGGGAGAGCTGAGCGACTTCTTGGGAATAGAGGTGCAGCAGAGAGAAGATGGGATCTTCATCTCCCAGAAGAAGTATGCTGAGGAGATTTTGAAGAAGTTCAGGATGGAGGGTAGCAAGGCTATCTCCACTCCTGCGGACCATGGAACGAAGCTGAGGAAGGATTTCGAAGAGGAAGGAGTGGACCCAACTATGTTCAAGAGCCTGGTCGGAAGTCTAAGGTACTTGACTTTCACTAGGCCAGACATCATGTATGCGGTCGAGATAGTACGCAGGCACATGGAGGAGCCCAAACAGGACCACTTCTTAGCAGCGAAGGGAATCCTGAGGTATGTGAACGGGACTCGGGACCATGGCCTGAAGTACTCATCTGGAGGAGAGTTGAAGTTAGTTGGCTACTCGGATAACGACTATGGAGGAGATGTGAACGACTGAAAGAGCACTTCCGGGTATGCGTTCAACATGGGAACCACGACATTCTCATGGAATTCTAAGAAGGGGTCTACTATAGCCTTATCATCTTGCAAAGCGAAGTACATAGCGGCGGTCGCATGCGCCTGTCAAGCCATCTGGCTACGGAACCTTCTAGGGGAGTTGCATCACGCGCAGGAAGGGCCAACGACAGTATTAGTGGATAACAAGTCTGCCATCCAGCTCGCAAAGGACCCAGTGTTGCATGTGAGGAGCAAGAATATTGAGACCCGATATCACTTACTCCGTGAACAAGTGGAGCAGAAGACAGTGGAGGTGGTGTATTGCCCAACCGGAGAGCAGATTGCGGACATATTCACTAAGGCGTTGAAGGTGGAGACATTCGAGAAGCTCAAAGGCAAACTCGCCATGTGCTGCCAAGTTTGAGGGGAAGCGTGTTGGATTTTGTCTTTGATTGACCAAGTCAAATTTGTGTTTTAACAATATTTTATGTATTAATTAATAGGAGAGAGAGTATGTCTTAAATAGGAGAGAGAAGGTGGTTGATTTTGGTTGCCTATAAATAGGCATGTATGTAGTTCATTTGTCTTTGATGCAAATAGAGAGATAAGCCCCAACCTCCTATTCCTGTTTAGAGAGAGAGATAGGAGCGCTGCAGCGCTGTTGCATTGCCAGGCGGTTTGCTTTTCTTGCAGGGCAGTTTGTATTTTTTCTGGTTAGGCGAGAAGAGGTCTCGCGGCCTGTGTGCTTGCAGAAGTTGTGCAGCCCGCAGGGTTTGGTGGTCTTTCCGCGAGAGGGTGTCTCGCAGCCTGTGGACGAGTGGTTGTAGTAGCGGGTTGAAGGCTCGCGTCTGGTGGTCTAGCCGCAAGGTGTTGTAGACGGTCTCGTTGGGTGATCTCGCTGGGTTGATCTTGTGTGTGGCGGTCTCACGGTGACAGTCTCGCATGAGGAGTGTGCAACCCGGTGCAGATAGTGGAGGGAGACCGCGCGGGTAGGCGGTTTGTGTGGCGGTCTCGTAAGTTTAAACTTGTGTTATTTTGGTGTTGTGGAATTGGTTTGTGGAGTTGAGTTGGAGCAGGGACCCATATACGTTTCCAACAGGTAGTGTCTTCCCTATATTATTATGCAAAGAGGTGGTGAAAGTCCCTTAGGGACATCACTTATAATGGACAAGACTATACACAGATCTTCTAGGATGAGTTCAGTGAGGTCCTTTTGGAGAATTTTGTGCCGCCCACGAATCACGATGAGCTAGACGATGGATTATAGCATTTGAAGTAGGAAAACTAATTGGTTCTGCTGTACCGGTTGTAGTTCTCTTATCTACTCTACTTTGCGGGTACATACACATTGAATGATCGAGACTATGCTAAGATATTCAACAGGGGTCTTCAAGACTATCTCAGTCAAGCTTTGTTGTTCATAGCTGACTTTAGCCTCTCCAAGATCATCGAAATAGTGAAGAGGCTTGAGGTGGGCCACCTTATCGTCCAAAATAGAGGAAAGAATGTGTGATATATCATGATAATAGGATAGAGTAGTAGGGGAGAGGTCCCAGAGGGGAACGATCATGAGCCATATGAAAGGTGGAGGATACCCTCGTCCAAACTTTAGACCCGAGCGGCCTATACCAGCAATACTCTCCCCACACTCCTTATGCATTCAGGAGTCTTAGAGGCCAAAAGGGAGAGGATTCTATCCAAAAAATTTCTATAGGTGCAATTAGCTAGGGAACATGCAGGCTTACTTCTCTCAGGGCTTCCCACCATTCCTCCCACAACACCACCAGTACAGCAGGGTCGAGCCCAAGGTCAAGAACGATGATGAGGATTCTAGGGAGGAAATCTAGGACTACTCAAGGCTAGGTGTACACAGTGGACATAGTCAGGAGAGGAATCATAGGAGGTTATCATAGATACCCATGTTTTGCTTTTTTGAAATGTTGATATTCAAACATGTCTTAATATTATGTCAAATACTTAGTGTATATATAGAACCTAAATTAGTGCAACAAAAAAACCATATGCATTATGACCATCTGTAGAAAGCCCACCCACACCTTATTTGATATTAGAGCAACATATTACTTTATCTCGAAGGACTTTATGGAGGAATTAGATGGTGTGCAACACTTTACCACTAGGAGAATGCACCTTCTTGATGGCTAAGAGTTATTTTCCTCTACCATGTGCAGCATGGACATATTTAATAGCGAGAATATTAGAATAGCTGCGAGAAGGATTGCTAGACTTTGATCTAATTCTGGGTATAACATGGCCATATGGTATCATACGAAGATTGATTGCGCGACGAAGTAGATCGTCCTAAGACACTGTGATTCATATGTCATCTTTGAAGGTAATAGATCTAACTCCCACATTTTGTTTCCCTCTATAAAAGCGTCAAGGCCCTACACCAAGGAGATGAGGTATACCTGATTTTCTTCGAGTTGAAGGAGACAGAGATCAGTACCATGAACGTATCAGTAGTGGAGGACAATTTAGATATTTTCCCCAACTAGTTGCCCAGACTACCCCCATATAAAGGGGTGGACTTCCAGATTCAGCTAGTGCTAGGAGCTTGTGCCATCTCTCTGGCCCCATACTAAATGGAACCTAAGGAGCTTGTAGTGTTTAGGACACAATTTCAGGAATTTGTGGAATTGGGGTTTGTCTGCCTTATTTCATTGTCATGGGAAGCCCCAGTATTATTTGTGAAGAAGAAGGACTGCTCGCTCAGATTATGCATTGTATACCAGGAGCTCAACCGATTGACAGTTCGAAATATATACCTACTACCCTGGATTGACAAATTTTTCAACCAGCTAAAGGGAGCACACTAGTTCTCGATGATTTCAGGGTTATGCCATTCAAACTAACAAATTCCCCTTGCGCATTCATGAGTTTGATGAACCGTGTGATCGATCCATACCTAGTTATCATTGTCAAAGTGCTCATCGACGACATCCTACACTACTCATAGATAGAGGAAGATCATGCTCATCTTCTAACACTCATCTTGGGGAATATGAGGGAGCATAATTTATTCACCAAGTTTTCAAAGTGCCAGCTTTGGCTCAGAGAGTTCATATTCTTAGGGCACAACATCAGTAGGGTTGAGTTAGTAGTGTACTCAACCAAAGTGCTAGAAATCTGGGAGTGGTCTCTGTTGAAGACAACATCCGGCATATATAGTTTTCTAGGACTTGGAAGATAATAACGCAAGCCGCGGAAGGATTCTTGAGGATTTCCCTTCCCCTCACAACATTGACCAAGAAGGATGCTCACTTTAATTGGTCACCCATGTGTGAGGCCGCATTCCAGGAGATGAAGAATCACCTCACTTTTGCCCTAATCCTTGCCCTTACATATGGGAAGGAGGGATTCTAGATTTACACATATGCCTCATATCAGGGGATTGGTACAATACTTATTCAACACAACTATGTGTTCACTTATGTGTCAAGAAATCTGAAGAATCATGAGCAGAAATACCTGATACATTATTTGGAGCTTAGAGCAGTAGTGTTCGCCTAGAAGATCTGGAGACATTACTTGTACAACGTTCACTGCGAGATATTTTTAGATCACAAAATTTGAAATATGTCCACACATAGAAGGACCTGAACATGTGGCAGAGGTGATGTCTGGAATTTGTTGGGAAAACCCTTGTGATTTAACTTTAAAATTATATTATAAGTAATTTTACATCCTAGAATTAGTACCCATGTTGTATAGAGAGCATAATATGATCATAGATGTCCTAGGAAGTAAGTTGAGCCAAGTGCATACATCATACATCGAATAGAAATCAACGCAATGCCTATTAGAAGTTGACATCAATTCGACTAGAATTAGGAGCATCAACAAATGTTAAGTTGACGATACTCTAAGGCGGAATAATTATATAGTCAAGTCGACTAGATTACATTTAAAGCCAGATCTTGACACAACTTTTATTAGAAGTCGACGTAGCGTCAAATAAGGCTTAATATTAAATTAGCAAGAGGATCTGTCCAGGCTTATTTCCTGGAAGTGTTTATGGAATTCTTTCAAATATTTTGAGTCGTTGGAAGAGAGATTAAATGAGAGAATTCTCTATAGATTTCAGAAGAGTATTTATAGAAGAAATTTGATGAATATTTTGAGATTTATTGAAGCATAATTGGATGAATATAATTTTATCCCTTTTAAAGAAAGTTTTTATGAAGGGGATAAATTCAAATTTATTCAAAGAAGGATATACTCAAATAATAGATAAGCATACAGAACACACATACATACATAAGATTTTGACAAGTCGATAAAAGCCTTCTGCATTCTTCTTCATTCTTTTTATACAACTACTACTGTAAAAAGAACAATCAATCTTCTGTGGATTCAAGGCTTATAATCCTTGCAACTTCTTCAATAGTAAGAATTCATTTTATTTAAGGGATCCAGAACACTTAGTGCCTATAGTCGTTAGATTCTTCCTGAGAGAGGAGTCATCTAGCTTAAGGCTTTCTTTAACTCCTTCCTCTTTCTTATAATTCTCATTTTGTATTATTGAGTAAAGAGTTTTTAGATTCCCTCTTCAAAGGATTCAGTCACTAGATGTGAGAGTCTCCGCATCAAAAGACCCAGTCCTTAGTTCAAGAACTCCATATCAAAAGATCTAGCCATTGGTTCAGGATCCTCTTATCAAAATATGTTATTGTTGGTTTTGAGAGTCCTTATCAAAAGACTCGGGTACTATGATAGTATATTCCCACCAAAGTTGTAGAATAGTGAATATAGCAAGATTTGGGGAACCACTAGTTTTGGTGTCTTCTATGTGTGCCTTTCTGTGATAGTGTGTTGTGCTTTCTTTACTTTTCTGCACTTTACTTCTTGCTTTTTACTTATTTTATTATGGCTATGAATTATAGGTGCAAATCTTAAATGCTCTGAGAACATATGCAAAATATCTTAAATATTTTAAATCTCTATTCACCTCCACCCTCTAAAGAATTCTCGGAGCATTAACTCGACTGTTCATCCTTTTCACTTGGTATCAGAGTGAGGCTGACCAAATTAATGTTAACACCTTGATCAAAAGATATGAACTGCTATAAAGTTGTAAATATTATTATAAAAATCTATTTTTAAAATGACTTCTGATAATTTTAAAAGATTTGCATCCACAATACCTCCAATGTGTAATTTAGTGATGTTTATACTCTTGATGGCCAAAAATAAAACTATATATGAATTCTATTGGTGAAGGTATTTTTGGTTCTATTCTTACAGGAGCACTTATGCCTTTAAGGAAGAATGTCAGTGGGAAGACCATAATAGAACCTATTCCTTGATCTGAATGGGCAGAAGAAAAAATGGGAGTTAAATACTAGGATGCTAAAGAAATGAACTGTAACATCCCATTTCCAACTAGACCCCTAAGTGTGGTTATTGGTCATGACTAGGTCATGACCAAACCCTAGGAAGCCCAAGAAGACCAAGGAAACCTAAGAATGTGGGTGAGACCACTATGGTCTGCAAATAGTAAATTCCTGAACCTTTGTTTAAGATAACCATGGGGCTTCACCAAGACTTCAAGACCCCACCATGTTCTCATCAAACCATGGTAAGATCCATTCGATCAATAAGGACCCATGGAGGTGCATCAGTCAAAAGGGTTAAGTACCCAAGTCAAACACCTAACCCTAATTGGTCAAAACAACCTACTTAGGGTCAATTGACCATCCCTAAGCCAAGTGGGCCGCACCCAAGCCCCCTAACCCTAGAGTGAGGTCAAAGGGTCACCTAGGACCCATTGGGGTCCACCCAAGAGGCTGAGTTGACCAAAGTCAACTCTAACCCTAAATGGGTCACCTAGCCTACATTGGGTCAAACTGGCCTACCAAGGCCAATTGAAGTTCCCTAGCCAAGTGGACCCCACACATACCTTCATAACCATAGTGAGAGGCCAACGGGTCACCAAGGACCCATTGGGGCCAACCAAAAAGGCTAAGTTTGACCAAAGTCAACTCTAGCCCTAAAGTAGTCAAGGTACCCTACTTAAGGGTCAAGTGACCTCCAAAGGCCAATACAATCCTACCTAGGCCTTAGGGGAGGCCAATGAGTCACTAAGGACCCATTTGGGCCACCTCAAAGACCAAATTGACCTAAGTCAACCGTAGCCTAGGTTTGGGTCAGCTAGCCCAAATGGGCTAACTCAAGCTCAAGCCCACCCACTGGCTAACCATATTTTGGTGGATGAAATAAACATGTGGGCTGCCAATATGAGATTTACCAGCCAACTTAGTGACTAGGAGAGGAGAGAGAGAGAGAGAGAGAGAGAGAGAGAGAGAAATCTCAAAATTTAAAGAATAATTTAGGAGAGAGAAAGGGGTATTTAAGGGTGTTTAAGGGAAATGAGCCACTTGGACCCATGCCATCAGCCCCACATGGGCTGGCCGACCCATTGAGACATGGAGAAGGAGCTGGATGGAGTGGGACCCACCCATGCATGCATGGTGACAATAACAAAGAAATCCCTCCACCTTGCACTTAGGAATTATCACCCTCCCCTTCATACTTCATCCTCTCACTCACTCCCTCTCCCATTTCAGTCTCACCACTCTCAGAACAAGGAGAGCAGCAGCAGAGAGAGAGAGAAACCGAGCTTGGCCGTGAAAACCAAGGGAGAAGCGCCGCCACCGCCGCCATGGTTCCCCGCCGCTCCTCACGTCGCAAGGCCGCCGAGAAGGTCCTCCCTCACCTCTCTCTTCATGCTTAGATCTTAGGAATACCTAGGTTAGGGTTCGGGATCGAATGAGCCCGAGAACAACACCTTTTTTCAGCCATTAATGGCGTTTTGCAAGCTTCGGGTGAGGTGGCGCCGCCACCTCCGGCCGCCCTAGCCGCCGGAAAGGCTTGCCCCCACCACCGTGAGGGGAGAGGAGAAGTTGGCCGGTGGAGGCGCCGCCGGAGGCGGCCGGGAAAAGCCCCGTGAAAAACTCGGGCTGAAACCAGGTGTTTGGAGAAGAAATACAGTAGCCGTTCATCTGCTTTAAGATTAGTGTCATGCATATATATTAAATCCTGGAATTATATAATTAAATGAATAGTGTCATTGTATGTATTTTATAACCGACCTTTGCATGCCAAGTTTATGGCACTTACAGCCTTTTGCATAAAATGGTCTCAACATGAACTTTGTAGGTCCTGGAGTCACCTTTAATATGACATGTTACACATAATTTTTGGTTAAGTGTACTGCCCTATAGAGCCATTTTCCTAGGGCTGGTCCTAGAGTAGGGCAGAAACTAAAATGGGTGCCCTCCCCAAACCCTAAGTCCAAATGGGCTGAAATTTTGGGCATATGGCTTAATTAGGAATATCTAGGCCCTCCCCAAAAATGGAAATTTTTGGGGAATATACTGCTATAGTTTTAGTCCAAATATGATAAATTAAATTTTGTTGATATTTGGAGCATATCAACTCCAAAATGCCCCAAATTTTGGTGGCCTTCCCTTAGGGGTATATTATACCTATGATAGAAATATTAGACAATTTAACCCTCTGCATGTTGAGATATCTCACATGCAAGATCTAAAAATTAAATGGTCTTGGGCTGCAAATAGCACAAATGCAGAAATTTGAAAGGGATGCCCAAGCCCATCCAGAGTCCCAAATGACTTGATATTTTGGTATATAACTTGTTTAGGGCATATTTAGGCCCTGCCCAAAAATTGGGATTTATTGTAATTAAAATTATGGTGAAATTACCAAATTACCCCTAAGTTTGTTTAGGTGATTCTTGGGTTAATTCAACTCTAAAATGCCCCAAATTTTGGTGGCTTGTCCTTCAGGACATTATAAATATATGTTGTAAATTTCATCAAGTTTGGATCAATGTAGGGTGGGTAATCCCACATGCAAATGAGGAACATGCTTAGGCTTGGGGTGCCAATAGTAATTTTTGAAATTTTGAGTATTAGGCCCATTTGGATCATGCTAAATTCATGTAATTAATTTCAGTGGTCTATTAGGATGAGTTTTACACCTCACTGAAATAATGGGATTTTTGGAATCAAAAAATCCCATTATTTGGAATTATTGAATTAATATGACTTTTGAAGAATAAATATTGAAATTAGGTTTGTCACTTAGTTATTCACCCAAATTTTGTCAAGAATAATATCATGACATGTTTAACTCCTAAAATATTTTGTGTCTCTGTTTGAGAAATATTGATAAGAGGAATGTGGAAATTACATTTTTGCCCTTATTTCATTTAATTTAGAATTATTGCAAATACTCAGTAGAAAATTATGAAACAAATTATTGATGACATATCTGAGTATAAATAGCCTTGATTAATTTTCTCAGCATTTTTGGATGAACCACAAATTTTTAAATCTTCATAATGGCATTTTGGTAAATTATTTAGAAATAAAAGTTAATAGCCATTGTTACTTGAAAATTAGTGAAATTCTGTTTATGGCACTATTTTAATATTATGAGCTTGCTGGAAATTTCTTAGAATTTTTGGAAATGAATTCCTTATACCTCCTTTGAAAAATATCCAATAGGTGAATTTTGAATTATTTAGGAGATAAATAGAAAAATTGAAGAGAAAATTATAAAACTTGGCTGACAGTATTATTTTACAATTCTACAACTTATGAAAAATTCCTTGGGTCAGTGGGATCATAATTTAAGATACTTCATGATCAACTTGGCAATAATTGGCATTTGTAAGAATTTATTAAATAGGAGGTTAATTGAGAAAAATATAATATTCTGGAAATAAATTATTTAGGTCATGATAGGACTCCGGTAATAATTCTAGGTCATTCGGATGAAAATTTGAAGGACATCCTATCACGAACATCACTTAGTATAGGTTGGTCTGCAAATAGTAATTTGGGGAAAAGTCGTATTAGGATCAGAGTTGGATTAGTGTAGAGTTAGTCGAGCTGGATGGATTGGAATGAAAGTAGATGAGTCACCAGAGAAAGTTCTAAGGAGTGCGGGAATCGAGTTGATGTGTGTTAGAGGTACGCGAGTTCGACGAAAGATCGTCGTTCCCGCGAGAGTGAAAGGTCTAAACCACCCTAGGATTAGTCTATCGCAATATGAGAAGGTATTGGGTAAGGGAAATCAACCAATAATAATAAGTACCTTGCGAAAGGGAACGCTGGGCGTAATCCCAACACAGTTCCTAGTGCCCCTTGAGAGCCCTTCACAGGGAATACCGGGGCAGTCCTGGGTTAACGTAAACCTTTAAGAACAAATCGAAAGAGTAATATAGTAAATAGGTTTTCACACCGCACTCACTAGTTGGACAATATTGGAAATGGTTAAGTCGTCCCGAGGTGTTCAAAGGGGCGCCATCCCGCGGTGTTCAAAGGGATGAGGTTTGGAATAAGAGACGGACGTTTCGGTCCGGCGAGCTTGGGCTCGGTTGATATTTGTGACGGACGGGATGGTCCGGGGAGCTTTAGCTCGGTTCGGATACGATAAATTTGCATGTGCATGGAAGGAAAGAAAGTTAAGGTGGTGGGTCTTCGGTATGGGTTAGTCGATGCACCGACGCCTATACGATGACTCGGCAAGTGTGGTTTTACACTTCGCCAAACTTAAGTCCGGCGGTCTTGTCGGCAAGAGTACGCGGTAGTCCGCTTAGTGCACCAAGCGTTGAGGCGTACGATAGGTCAGACCGGTAGTGCTTTTACTGGTTTTGAGGTGGGCGAGGCCCAACCCACCGCTTCCGTCTGCCACTACGGAGGTATCCTGGGAGGTAACGGCTCCGAAAGGGGGAACTAAAGGTCTGTGTGCACAGAGTCGGGTGTGTGTGTTGCACTTGCATGTCCATCATACCCACTTGCATGTCATAGCATCAACGATTCATTTAACCCTGACACCTAAAGTATAAGTGGTATGGGACACTTATACATTAGGCCCTGCAAAACGACCCCTTGGTCTATAAGCTTGTGTGGGCAAGTTTATAAATTAAGGTTATTTCAATATTTATATTCTGCTTGTGATAACCGACACCCCAACGTATAAAGTGGTATGGGACATTTTATACGATGGGAGCCTTGTAGAAGATCCCTTGGCTTATGTGTATTCACATAAGTGAAGGTTATATTCCTTTCTTACTTTACTCATTATAACCTGATTATAAAATTGCTAGCTAGGTTCCCCTGTCACCTGTTTTTGATTTCTCTCCTCTTTCACGTCCTTCCTTTCTTCCTCCCCGCTCGGTGCCTAGGAGCATGGGGGAAGGGGTGGGGGACGATAGGGCTTAGTCTTTTAGACTAATGGTTTTCGAACCACATCATATTAGGGGATCGTGGAGCCGAGTATGGAGGAGCAGCCCAGGAGACCGGTGCAGTTGGAGATAGGGCAGTCTAGCTCAGGAGTACAGCCAGCTGGGACCGTGAGTTCCGACTTCTAGTAGTTGTTTTGTTTTGCTTCCGCATGAGGGATCTGTAGTGAGGATATGGATGTACCGGGCTTCAGCCCTTTTATTTCTGTAAACTTTATTATTCTGTGGACACTCCCTTCGTGGAGATTTTTATATATATGTGATATGCTGTGGACTTATCTTTTCTTGTACTGCTACTTTTGTGTCAGCTGCAATCGATTTGGCCGGCAGGATCGGCGTCTTGTAGTGACGACCTTCCCGGGTGCGAAGGTATCACCGCAAGGCGGCGGTTCTGGGCCTAAGACCCCGGGATTTTAAAAAAGAAAAAAAAGGGGGTCTTACAAGTGGTATCAAAGCACAAACCTCGATCCTAAAGTACCAGTCCACAACCCCTCGGTCACCCCCGCGCGAGTTTAGTTTGAGGACAAACTAAGCAGCGGAAGCAGTGGTGTGCCCATGTGGGGATCACATATATAATTGTCCATTTTAGTTAAGGTTGAAAGATTTCTGACGATAAATTTTGTGACGCAGCCTCCAGTACTGTCCTACACAGATTCCGGAAGTTGCAGCACCGCCGCCGGTTCCCACTCAGTTCCTACAGTCTGACATGGGACAGACTCTGACGACTATCCTGGAAGCCTTCAGGAACCAACAGGCCCCAGCTCCGCAACCTATTCCGGGAGCCAACTGGCTCAGCATCTTTCGAGGACTCTCTCCCCCGTCCTACTTGGGATAGAGGGGTAGTTCGGACAGAGGAATGGCTAGACATCATGGAGGAGATGCTGACAGGGATACGAAGCCCCTGGGAGGAAAGGGTACCACTGGTTGTTTCCTGCTTGGAGTCCCATGCCAAGCGGTGGTGGAAGACAGTTCTGGAGACTACCTTTGTTGATAGGGAGGCTGCCGAGGTGACGTGGGAGGAGTTCAGGCCCATGCTGTTGGAGCACTTTGTTCCGCAGTCGGCCCGAGATGAGCTGGAGGACCGCTTCTTGCAGTTGAAGCAAGGTTCCAGGACGGTGGTGGAATACCATCAAGAATTCAACCATTTGGCCCGTTTTGCAGACTCTTACCGGCTAGATGAGGCAGCGTACACCAAGAGGTTCTACAAAGGTTTACGGGAAGACATGAGGGATGCACTTCTTTTCGTTTCGGACGGGCCTATCACTCGTATTCTGGAGATGGCAAAAAGGTTAGAGGCAGATTGGCTCACCACCAGAGGCCGAAAACGGCCAACGGAGGATCAGAGCCGGGGAGCCCGGAACGATCAGCGGCGAGGTCGTGCGCCAGAGGTACAAAAGGTGGAGGATCAGCCTCGCCAGGAGGTGAGGCATGAGCCGAGGGGGCAGGTAATGATGGCCCCTCAGCCTATTCAGATGAGAGGTGTGCAGAGACAGGGAGGTGGGGCTTACACTCCGCCGGAATGCTACCACTGTCCATCAGGTGGGACACATCAAGAGAAACTGTCCCGTGAGAGGGATGCCTCCACCAGCACCGCAAATTACCCCACCGGCCCAACATTACGGAGTCCGAGGACGTGGCCAAGGACACAGACATCAGGGTAGAGACCGTAGGCCGGAAGGACATCAGATTTATGCACTGGACCTGGCTCAACCCAGGAACCCGGAGCAAGTGATTACAGGTACGACCAAAAAAAAAAGGGGTTTTTTTTTTTACTTAAGTTCTTTCCTTCCTAGAAAAGTAGTTTCATGAACTTGAATTACTTAAGACTAGGCAGGAAAACAAGAAACAAAATTCTAAGTAAGTTTACCATCTCAGGCATCGTCTCCATTTGCGGCAAGCCCGCACACACTCTCTTTGACATGGGTGCTTCACACTCGTTTGTGTCGGAGACCTTTATCCAAGGGTTGGGAGGCGTGGAGAGGATCACAGGCAAGACATTACAGATACGGCTACCCGACGGGTCGAAACTGTTCACATCATCCCACTGCGATCTGGAGGCGTGGATAGGCGGAAAACCCTTCGAAGCTCCAACGGCGATTCTGTTACTGCCCGATTTTGATCTGATTCTGGGTATGACATGGCTCCATTGGAACCATGCCCAGATTGACTGCTTGGCCAAGAGGATTACCCTGAGACATGGGGACTCGTTCGTCGTGATGGAAGGTATTAGACCCGCCTCCCATATATTCTTATCATCTATTCAGGCCGTCAAGGCACACATGCAGGGCGACGAAGTTTATCAGATTCTCTTCGAGATGGCGGAGGTCAAGGGATCTGTATCCGACATTCCTGTGGTGCGGGATTTTGCGGATGTCTTCCCGGAGAAACTACCAGGGCTACCCCCACACAGAGAGCAAGATTTCCAGATAGTGCTTATGCCAGGGGCTAAGCCGGTATCTAGAGCTCCCTACCGCATGGCCCCAAGGGAGCTGACAGAGTTCCGGAGTCAACTGCAGGAGTTGGTGGAAGTCCGGGTTTGTCCGGCCGAGCTCTTCGCCATGGGGAGCCCCAGTGCTGTTTGTCAAGAAGAAAGATGGAACACTCAGGTTGTGTATTGACTACCGGGCGTTGAACAGGCTAACAGTCAGGAACACCTATCCTCTGCCAAGGATAGACGAGCTATTCGACCAGTTGGAGGGAGCCCACTTCTTCTCGAAGTTGGATTTGCGATCGGGCTATTATCAGTTGAGGATCCGAGAAGAGGATATACAGAAGACTGCTTTTAGCAGCAGGTATGGACTCTACGAGTTTACTGTGATGCCCTTCGGGCTCACGAATGCGCCGTCAGCATTCATGACTCTCATGAACCGGGTTTTCGAGACATATCTGGATGTGTTTGTCATCGTTTTCATCGATGATATCCTCATTTACTCGAGGACCGAGGAGGAGCACGCGAGGCATCTAACGCTGACGTTGGAGAAGCTACGGGAACATCATTTATATGCCAAATTCAGCAAATGCCAGTTCTGGCTGAAGGAGGTGGCCTTCCTTGGACACGTTATTAGTGGAGCGGGGTTGGCAGTAGATCCGGCCAAGATTCAGGCAGTCCGAGATTGGCCACAGTTGAAGACAGCTGCGGACGTACGAAGCTTCCTAGGACTTGCCGGCTACTACCGGAAGTTCGTAGAGGGTTTTTCTAGACTCGCCCTCCCACTTACCTCTCTGACAAGGAAGGATGTACCGTTTGTTTGGACACCACAGTGCGAGTCGGCATTCCAAGAGCTGAAAAGTCGACTCACTTCGGCTCCAATACTTGCCCTCCCCTCAGGGAGAGAAGGATTTCAGGTTTATGTAGATGCCTCCTACCAGGGCATGGGAGCAGTTTTGATGCAAAAGGGACACGTGATCGCTTATGCCTCCCGCCAGTAAAGAAACATGAGAAGAACTACCCAGTTCACGATTTGGAGATGGGAGCAGTTATATTTGCATTGAAGGTCTGGCGGCACTACCTCTATGGTGTCCACTGCGATATATTTTCAGATCACAAAAATCTGAAATATGTGGATACGCAGAAGGAACTGAATATCCGACAACGCAGATGGGTGGAGTTTCTAGCGGACTATCAGTACGAGATGCACTACCATCCGGGTAAGGCCAACGTGGTGGCCGATGCACTGAGCCGGAGAGCTTCCACTTTTGGAGCAGGGCCCCAGCTTATGTCCATGGAGGTATTACGGAGTTTTGAAGAGATGCATATCACTCTGGTATCATCTGATGACCCTGAGCGGTACAAGGAGTACCTGGCCGCTACGAGCACCACCTTATGATATACATGACAGAGTCAGAGACTGGCAGAGGCGGGATGCCAAACTAGAGCCGATTTTCCGGGCCTTGGAGGCAGGCTCAGCTGGAGACTATTCGATGCGAGATGATCTGATATGTTTCAGAGGCCGTACTTACATACCGGATGGAGGCCAGATTCGGGACGACATAATGGCCGAGGCTCATCATAGCAGATATTCTATACATCCCGGGATCACTAAAATGACGGCGGATTTGAAGAAGACTCTATACTGGCCGGGCATGAAGAAGGACATCGCCCACTTTGTGACGCACTGCGAGGCGTGCCAGTTAGTGAAAGCAGAATGCAGACATCCCGCTGGTTTATTGCAGCCACTCCCGGTGCCGGAGTGGAAATTTGAGGATATCGCAATGGACTTCATCCATGGTCTCCCTCGATCACGGGCGGGAAACGATTCTATCTGGGTAATCGTTGACCGACTGACGAAGGTGGCTAGGTTCATCCCGATCAGGAAGGAGGATGCTGTCGGAGTATTGGCACGGAGGTTCATAGAGCAGTTTGTGCGATATCATGGGGTGCCCAAGACAATCGTGTCAGATCGAGATGGACGATTCACGTCCAAGGAGTGGAGGACAGTACAGGCATACTTGGGTACTCGACTGGTTTTCAGTACGGCCTTCCACCCCCAGACAGATGGGCAAACAGAGCGTACAAACCGGACACTGGAGGACCTGCTGAGACTGTGTATTGTGGACCGTGGAGAGCCCTGGGAGAGGATGTTGCCCCTAGTGGAGTTTTCGTACAATAACAGTCATCAGTCTAGTATACGGATGGCTCCATATGAGGCGTTGTATGGGAGGAAATGTAGGACTCCGTTGTCTTGGATACAAGATGAGGGTCCAAAGATTGGGGGCACGGACTTTATCGAGGATACTGAGGTGCAGGTACGGTTGATACGGGATAGAATGCTGGAGGCACAGAGCAGGCAGGCGAAATATTATGACGCTCGTCATCGTCTAGTGGAGTTTCAGGCAGGGGATCGGGTGTTCTTGAAGATTCAGCCGATGCATGGGGTTTCACGAGTACGTGGTCGGCGGAAGAAGCTTAGCCCGAGGTACATGGGGCCGTTCAGGATCCTGGAGCGGATCGGTCCCCTAGCTTACCGGCTGGAGCTGTCACCGGAGCTGGCCGGCTTACACGACGTCTTTCACGTGTCTTCACTCAGGAGGGCCCTACTACGCCCAGAGTTGCAGATTTCGGCCACTGATGGGCCGGTAGCTTCGGATCGATCCGTACACTTGGAGCCGATACGGATCGACGACCAGGGTATACGAGTCTTGCGCCGCAAGAAGATCCCCCTAGTCAAGGTCCTGTGGAGGAACCACGGACGAGAGGAGCATACTTGGGAGCCACAGGACCTGATGCAGGAAAGATATCCGGAGTTATTCAGTCAGGTATACCTCACAACCTCTCAACATGTTCAATTTATTTTCCTGCTTTAAACTAGTAAGGCTGCTCCAAGAAGAATAGAAGCTAATCTTTTGTTTATTGGGATCTTGTCCTTGCCAATTGGGCGAATTAGGTCATAGATTTAGGTTTCCTTTAATCCTAACTTAGCGAACATGGCGTCGAGATGTAATATTCCACTTCTTATGGGATGTTACAAGTTTCCTTCTTTGGTAGAAATTCCCGTAGCCCTAACCTGGATTTCGGGGACGAAATCTTTGTTTTATTTATTGGGATTTGTAACATCCCATTTCCAACTAGACCCCTAAGTGTGGTTATTGGCCATGACTAGGTCATGACCAAACCCTAGGAAGCCCAAGAAGACCAAGGAAACCTAAGAATGTGGGTGAGACCACTATGGTCTGCAAATAGTAAATTCCTGAACCTTTGTTTAAGATAACCATGGGGCTTCACCAAGACTTCAAGACCCCACCATGTTCTCATCAAACCATGGTAAGATCCATTCGATCAATAAGGACCCATGGAGGGCAGTCAAAAGGGTTAAGTTGACCCAAGTCAACCCTAACCCTAAATGGGTCAAACCAACCTACTTAGGGTCAATTGACCATCCCTAAGCCAAGTGGGCCGCACCCAAGCCCACCTAACCCTAGAGTGAGGTCAAAGGGTCACCTAGGACCCATTGGGGTCCACCCAAGAGGCTGAGTTGACCAAAGTCAACTCTAACCCTAAATGGGTCAACCTAGCCTACATTGGGTCAAACTGGCCTACACAAGGGCCAATTGAAGTTCCCTTAGCCAAGTGGACCCCACACATACCTTCATAACCATAGTGAGAGGCCAACGGGTCACCAAGGACCCATTGGGGCCAACCAAAAAGGCTAAGTTGACCAAAGTCAACTCTAGCCCTAAAGTAGTCAAGGTACCCTACTTAAAGGTCAAGTGACCTCCAAAGGGCCAATACAATCCTACCTAGGCCTTAGGGGAGGCCAATGAGTCACTAAGGACCCATTTGGGCCAACCTCAAAGACCAAATTGACCTAAGTCAACCGTAGCCTAGGTTTGGGTCAAGCTAGCCCAAATGGGCTAACTCAAGCTCAAGCCCAACCCACTTGGGCTAACCATATTTTGGTGGATGAAATAAACATGTGGGCTGCCAATATGAGATTTACCAGCCAACTTAGTGACTAGGAGAGAGAGAGAGAGAGAGAGAATCTCAAAATTTAAAGAATAATTTAGGAGAGAGAAAGGGGTATTTAAGGGTGTTTAAGGGAAATGAGCCACTTGGACCCATGCCATCAGCCCCCACATGGGCTGGCCGACCCATTGAGACATGGAGAAGGAGCTGGATGGAGTGGGACCCACCCATGCATGCATGGTGACAATAACAAAGAAATCCCTCCACCTTGCACTTAGGAATTATCACCCTCCCCTTCATACTTCATCCTCTCACTCACTCCCTCTCCCATTTCAGTCTCACCACTCTCAGAACAAGGAGAGCAGCAGCAGAGAGAGAGAGAAACCGAGCTTGGCCGTGAAAACCAAGGGAGAAGCGCCGCCACCGCCGCCATGGTTCCCCGCCGCTCCTCACGTCGCAAGGCCGCCGAGAAGGTCCTCCCTCACCTCTCTCTTCATGCTTAGATCTTAGGAATACCTAGGTTAGGGTTCGGGATCGAATGAGCCCGAGCACAACACCTTTTTTTCAGCCATTAATGGCGTTTTGCAAGCTTCGGGTGAGGTGGCGCCGCCACCTCCGGCCGCCCTAGCCGCCGGAAAGGCTTGCCCCCACCACCGTGAGGGGAGAGGAGAAGTTGGCCGGTGGAGGCGCCGCCGGAGGCGGCCGGGAAAAGCCCCGTGAAAAACTCGGGCTGAAACCAGGTGTTTGGAGAAGAAATACAGTAGCCGTTCATCTGCTTTAAGATTAGTGCCATGCATATATATTAAATCCTGGAATTATATAATTAAATGAATAGTGTCATTGTATGTATTTTATAACCGACCTTTGCATGCCAATTTTATGGCACTTACATCCTTTTTCATAAACTGGTCTCAACATGAACTTTGTAGGTCTTGGAGTCACCTTTAATATGACATGTTACACATAATTTTTGGTTAAGCGTACTGCCCTATAGAGCCAGTTTCCTACGGCTGGTCCTAGAGTAGGGCAGAAACTAAAATGGGTGCCCTCCCCAAACCCTAAGTCCAAATGGGCTGCAATTTTGGGCATATGGCTTAATTAGGAATATCTAGGCCCTCCCCAAAAATGGAAATTTTTGGGGAACATACTGCTATAGTTTTAGTCCAAATATTATAAATTAAATTTTGTTGATAGTTGGAGCATATCAACTCCAAAATGCCCCAAATTTTGGTGGCCTGACCGTAGGGGTATATTATACCTATGGTAGAAAAATTAGATAATTTAACCCTTTGCATGTTGAGATATCTCACATGCAAGATCTAAAAATTAAATGGTCTTGGGCTGCAAATAGCACAAATGCAGAAATTTGAAAGGGATGCCCAAGCCCATCCAGAGGCCCAAATGACTTGCGTTTTTGGTATGTAACTGGTTTAGGGCATATTTAGGCCCTGCCCAAAAATTGGGATTTATTGTAATTAAAATTATGGTGAAATTACCAAATTACCCCTAGGTTTGTTTAGGTGATTCTTGGGTTAATTCAACTCTAAAATGCCCCAAATTTTGGTGGCTTGTCCTTCAGGACATTATAAATATATGTTGTAAATTTCATCAAGTTTGGATCAATGTAGGGTGGGTAATCCCACATGCAAATGAGGAACATGCTTAGGCTTGGGGTGCCAATAGTAATTTTTGAAATTTTGAGTATTAGGCCCATTTGGATCATGCTAAATTCATGTAATTAATTTCAGTGGTCTATTAGGATGAGTTTTACACCTCACTGAAATAATGGGATTTTTGGAATCAAAAAATCCCATTATTTGGAATTATTGAATTAATAGGACTTTTGAAGAATAAATATTGAAATTAGGTTTGTCACTTAGTTATTCCCCCAAATTTTGTCAAGAATAATATCATGACATGTTTAACTCCTAAAAAATATTGTGTCTCTGTTTGAGAAATATTGATAAGAGGAATGTGGAAATTACATTTTTGCCCTTATTTCATTTAATTTAGAATTATTGCAAATACTCAGTAGAAAATTATGAAACAAATTATTGATGACATATCTGAGTATAAATAGCCTTGATTAATTTTCTCAGCATTTTTGGATGAACCACAAATTTTTAAATCTTCATAATGGCATTTTGGTAAATTATTTAGAAATAAAAGTTAATAGCCATTGTTACTTGAAAATTAGTGAAATTCTGTTTATGGCACTATTTTAATATTATGAGCTTGCTGGAACTTTCTTAGAATTTTTGGAAATGAATTCCTTATACCTCCTTTGAAAAATATCCAATAGGTGAATTTTGAATTATTTAGGAGATAAATAGAAAAATTGAAGAGAAAATTATAAAACTTGGCTGACAGTATTATTTTACAATTCTACAACTTATGAAAAATTCCTTGGGTCAGTGGGATCATAATTTAAGATACTTCATGATCAACTTGGCAATAATTGGCATTTGTAAGAATTTATTAAATAGGAGGTTAATTGAGAAAAATATAATATTCTGGAAATAAATTATTTAGGTCATGATAGGACTCCGGTAATAATTCTAGGTCATTCGGATGAAAATTTGAAGGACATCCTATCACGAACATCACTTAGTATAGGTTGGTCTGCAAATAGTAATTTGGGGAAAAGTCGTATTAGGATCAGAGTTGGATTAGTGTAGAGTTAGTCGAGCTGGATGGATTGGAATGAAAGTAGATGAGTCACCAGAGAAAGTTCTAAGGAGTGCGGGAATCGAGTTGATGTGTGTTAGAGGTACGCGAGTTCGACGAAAGATCGTCGTTCCCGCGAGAGTGAAAGGTCTAAACCACCCTAGGATTAGTCTATCGCAATATGAGAAGGTATTGGGTAAGGGAAATCAACCAATAATAATAAGTACCTTGCGAAAGGGAACGCTGGGCGTAATCCCAACACAGTTCCTAGTGCCCCTTGAGAGCCCTTCACAGGGAATACCGGGGGCAGTCCTGGGTTAACGTAAACCTTTAAGAACAAATCGAAAGAGTAATATAGTAAATAGGTTTTCACACCGCACTCACTAGTTGGACAATATTGGAAATGGTTAAGTCGTCCCGAGGTGTTCAAAGGGGCACCATCCCGCGGTGTTCAAAGGGATGAGGTTTGGAATAAGAGACGGACGTTTCGGTCCGGCGAGCTTGGGCTCGGTTGATATTTGTGACGGATGGGATGGTCCGGGGAGCTTTAGCTCGGTTCGGATACGATAAATTTGCATGTGCATGGAAGGAAAGAAAGTTAAGGTGGTGGGTCTTCGGTATGGGTTAGTCGATGCACCGACGCCTATACGATGACTCGACAAGTGTGGTTTTACACTTCGCCAAACTTAAGTCCGACGGTCTTGTCGGCAAGAGTACGCGGTAGTCCGCTTAGTGCACCAAGCGTTGAGGCGTACGATAGGTCAGACCGGTAGTGCTTTTACTGGTTTTGAGGTGGGCGAGGCCCAACCCACCGCTTCCGTCTGCCACTACGGAGGTATCCTAGGAGGTAACGACTCCGAAAGGGGGAACTAAAGGTCTGTGTGCACAGAGTCGGGTGTGTGTGTTGCACTTGCATGTCCATCATACCCACTTGCATGTCATAGCATCAACGATTCATTTAACCCTGACACCTAAAGTATAAGTGGTATGAGACACTTATACATTAGGCCCTGCAAAACGACCCCTTGGTCTATAAGCTTGTGTGGGCAAGTTTATAAATTAAGGTTATTTCAATATTTATATTCTGCTTGTGATAACCGACACCCCAACGTATAAAATGGTATGGGACATTTTATACGATGGGAGCCTTGTAGAAGATCCCTTGGCTTATGTGTATTCACATAAGTGAAGGTTATATTCCTTTCTTACTTTACTCATTATAACCTGATTATAAAATTGCTAGCTAGGTTCCCCTGTCACCTGTTTTTGATTTCTCTCCTCTTTCACGTCCTTCCTTTCTTCCTCCCCGCTCGGTGCATAGGAGCATGGGGGAAGGGGTGGGGGACGATAGGGCTTAGTCTTTTAGACTAATGGTTTTCGAACCACATCATATTAGGGGATCGTGGAGCCGAGTATGGAGGAGCAGCCCAGGAGACCGGTGCAGTTGGAGATAGGGCAGTCTAGCTCAGGAGTACAGCCAGATGGGACCGTGAGTTCCGACTTCTAGTAGTTGTTTTGTTTTGCTTCCGCTTGAGGGATCTGTAGTGAGGATATGGATGTACCGGGCTTCAGCCCTTTTATTTCTGTAAACTTTATTATTCTGTGGACACTCCCTTCGTGGAGATTTTTATATATATGTGATATGCTGTGGACTTGTCTTTTCTTGTACTGCTACTTTTGTGTCAGCTGCAATCGATTTGGCCGGCAGGATCGGCGTCTTGTAGTGACGACCTTCCCGGGTGCGAAGGTATCACCGCAAGGCGGCGGTTCTGGGCCTAAGACCCCGGGATTTTAAAAAAGAAAAAAAAGGGGGTCTTACATGAACATCTTAGTGTTTACCATGTTTGATGAAATATTCGAGAAGGTTGTTGATTTCTAGTAATCTAAGGAAATTTAGGAGTCCCTATCAAGGATTATGGATAGATGTTCCGATGAAAGAAAGGACAAAAGGTCCCTTCTCATATCCTAATATGAGAAATTTCAGAAGAAAGGTTAAGAGACAATTGTTGAAATGTATGAAATGTTCAGCATTATTTTCACTTAAATCAATGTATTGGACAAGGACATCTCACCCAAAAAGATAAATGACAAGCTTCTCATGTGCTTCTCAAGCACATGAGATTCAAGGATTCGGGCCATCAAAGTCCAGATGCCACAGGAAAATCACTAATGATGTCTTGTTAGGCAAATTCAAGTCTTATGAACTTCTCCTGAAGAGTAGGGTTGAGTCTGAAGTGAAAGAAAATATTTCTACACCTTAAGACAAGTCTATTGCTCTGAAGGCAGTAAAGGGAGAGCCTTCCACTTCTATAGCGGAGATGTTTAATCTATTAGCCAGAAGGTTTAAAAAGTGCATCAAGACTGAAGCCTCCAAAAGAAGGGAAAGGAGCTTAAGCAAGTCATGATTTGACAAGACCCCCAGCAAGGAGGTCATTTGCTTTACCTGTAGAAAGGCAGATCACATTGCTCCCGATTATACTGAAGATAAGAAGGATAAATCTAGCAAGAAGGAGCATAGGAAGTAGTCCTTCAAGAAGAAGGACAAGAAGAAGAAAAAAACATTTCATTGTAGAAACCTGGAGTGATTCAGACTTAGAGTCAAGCTCTTCTTCTGAGAGTGAAGATGAAGTTATTGTCGAAGAAGCCAGCCTGATGCTTTAGAAGCTTATTTAGATGTTGAAGAAGATTGGGTATCATGCTTTAATGACATTGATTTTTCTTCCAATATTTTTAAAGAATGTGTTAAAGATTTTTGTAAAGATTAAATAGAAGTTGAACGACAAAACAAGTCATTAAGAAAAGAATTAGATGAATTAAGAAGTGAAGATGATTACTATATAAACAATAACCTTAGAGTTGAACTAGATTGACCAGAGAAACATATAAATGAATTGACTATAAAAATACTAAATAGAAAGACAAGCTAGCAAAAACAAAAGCCTTTGAGGACTCCTTAAATGGAAGGCTCAAAATCTCAAGGACATTACTAAGAATCTCACTATAAGATTTAATCACCTAGGTTTGGGTGCTGAGCCAATTAGTTCAGATAAAGTATCCAACACACCTGTATGAAAAACACATAATCTTTGTTAGACCTAAAGAAACACAACCCACAGTTATTATAGATGACGACCCTGAGAAGATCACTATGTTTAATACGGTCGTTTCACCTTAAAATAAGGGTAATTTTGGGAAAAAATCCATAGACAATAAAGCCCTAAAATTCAAAAATTCAGCATACTAGGAACATGCTTTAACTTAATATCAGTGCAACTTTACAGATGCATCGAGTTCAACTCAATGCATGCATAAATCTATATTGATCTCATATCAATGCAATCCCACATGCGTTGAGTTCTAGTCGAAGCAACATCTCATTACCAAATTTACACTTATTTAATACAATTATGCTTTTTGATAACCTTTCTTATAAACATGAATGCATTAATTGTTTGAGAAAAGGTCATGATGCTAGTAGTTCTTGGTTTAACAGGCTAGCAGTCTATCATCCAGAAGATTATCATAAAAGTCCAACTTATACTTTCATTACACCCTATGGCGGTAAAAGAATCAATGGGTCTAAGGTAACATGTGTCCTATCTAATGTTTAGTTATTTGTGTAAGATAGGAATTGTTCATCCACAAACTACCTGTGGTACTTGGATAGTGTCTGCTCTATGTATATGACTAGACAAAAAAATTGCTGGAACACTATAAGGCCAAGGATGGCCATAAGTGTTGAAACTGAAACCTGGCTCCAAAAGGATTTTGGATCCATGGGGGTCACATGCACCTATTTCTCCGAAGTATAAGAGCTTGACCGATTGTTTGGAACTAAGAAACAGAGACCGAGCTATAACGAGATGATTCAAACACACATTCAGGAGATCAAAAAGAGCTTCCCCTCATTAAATAATGCAGAGCTTGGCAAACCAAAAGCTACTATGTAGATAATATAATCCGGCCTTTTGTTTTACGACCGCTCCCCTGCTATTTGGATAATGAAAATACAACTTGCTCGGGGCGATGAGTGCTCAGGGAATCTGACACTCGCCACTCGCTCTGAGCTATGGTCGAATGAGGGCCACATTGCCCCAATCGCTCACCACTCGCTCAAAGGGCCTGACTTGGACGAGATGGGGTCCCTACCCTTCACTCGCCTACCATATTCGCCCATACCTTTCTTATATTTTTGCCTTGGCCTATTCTATGTGTCCCCATTAGGCAAATATGGGGTTGTACACAATCACTGCTTTTTACGAGGATCCTAAAAGCTCGGACAGAAAAGTTCAACCCCAAGTAATTGGCGGGTGGTAGCTGTCTTTGAGGGAATTTTTTACTGGGCCCCCAATTGTGTTATATATACACCAAACCAGGGGGTGGGGAGAATCTTCCAAACCCACCCCATCCATTTTACGCTTTAGGTTGCATCTTTCTAAAGAATTTCAGGACTGCCTCACCATCTCATGGGTAGAAAACGAACCATCCTCCACTGTGCTCTTTTCCTGGATCTTGAGTAGATCTTCGAGCTCGCCCTTGAAGCGCAAGAAGGAAACTAAGATAACCAAGCGTGACCCATCACCGAGCGAGTTTACTCCTCTCATTTTGTAGACATCAACACCAAATCTCAGGCCCGCTGATAATGAAATGCAAGTACTTGTAATTTGTTTATTCATGGTTCATTGAAAAGATGAGATATGATCGTTCTATACACTCACGAGAGGATCTTCCTCAATATAAGGACTTCAGAGATGCCCCGAAGGACATCATCTTACATTGTTGTCGTGACATGGTCAAGGAAGCTTGTTCCCATCAGGGTGCGGGCCCCCTTAACATTCCTGATAGTCTCCTGCAAGAACTTAGTAACTCATTTTGCGGTCGCCCCACCTTCATCCATGGTATGGACTCGAAGCTGCTCACTACAGCTCCTTCCTTCGGGTTTACTGGCTTGGGCACACCCTTACCGAAATCATCGACACACAAGATCATGTATTTACTCATCTCCACCTTGGTCCCCCTGTCAATGGGGGTTCATGATGTCTCTACTCCTTCCCCCGTCCGGGTTCCTACACAAACCTTCTTTCCTCGGGTCTTGGGAAGTCACTCACACTTCCCCTCAGTAATCCTTTTCAAGGGTGTCCAAGCCTGTCTCGCCAGCGTCCAGTCAAAGGGATTATTCATTCGTATGGTTAGTTGAAGCGCTCACCCCCTATCTATAATTATGTTGGCTCTAACATTTGTGATTCTAATCTTCATTACTAATCAGGAAAACTCGGCGGCTAAGGAATCCTCTAATGAACGAGCCTACTCGCCATCTCTTTCCCCTAATATGATTGAGGAATTTTTGGGCACCCCGGGTGACCCTGCAAATATAAAGAGGCGGATGACGGAGGTCCTATAAAAGTGCAAACACATACTGTGCGAGATCTTGGAGGAACAAATCGTTAGTGAGCAATAGTTGAGCAATCTTGAAAAGGATTACATACTGCTGGATGAAGTGGAAAGGCAAGGAACAAGTGGAGTGGTGACATCCCCTGGGGTGCACATCGAGCGGGTCGTAAGAATACATGCATCTCGTATAGCTAGAGCTCAATATAGTCTGTCAATATAACAACCTTAGCCGACCTCTAGTGGTGGGGCAGTGAGGCCGGGTAAGATGGAAATAACTCCAGTTCTGAGCCTACTAACACTCACGACCTCCCTTCTACTCAACTTTTTTGGCTAGCACTTTTCTTCCTTTCATAATAAGTGTCGAACTTTTGAGTTATTGCGCTATGAACTCCCACGGAGCCTGCTCTGGAATGATTGTATGTCCTCTCCTCGTATGAATTTGATGTAATAATGCTCTCTTTCATTTTCTTTTCTTACTGTGATGGTATGTTTGTTCAACTTGCTTGCGAGTAGGGAAAGATGCTTGGAGTCGGCCTAAAATCATGGGAGATAGGTAGCAAGTTGGTTATCTAAACATATCCAGCCCATCCTTTTGCCATACAACTTTTCTATGAATAGGCCACCTCTTTACCTACCACACTTATTTTCTTTCACTTCTCCAATCTCGTTCGTTCTTTGAGGACTCGCCCTCTTAGCGCTCGCTTGACTCTTGTGGGCTCGCCTTCCTAGGACTCCCCACCTCCTTTTTCAGAATGACGGGAGGTGAAGGTGAGGCCTCTAACGGTCGGTCAAAGTGTGCAAGGCAATTTTCTAAGCAACCATTTTATAACGGCAAGTTAACCTAAGCTGAGTACCTCTTGTTTGTGGTAGACTACGTCCTGCTTGGGTTAACCGCGCAGCCCCCAAAAAGGGCTAGGCGATCAATACCTTTTTTGATGATGAACTTGCCTTCCCCATCTCGCACTTTTAGGTGGGGTTGTACCTCCTGAAAGTAAGGGTTAGATCTAAAATACTATAGAGGGGGGTGAATAGAGTATTTAGGGTTTATAAAATTTTTCTAACTAATTCAATCTAGTTCTAGTGCTGCAAAAAGTAAATTAAAAATACAAAACACAGCAACCTAGGAAGCACAGCCACAACAAGAAAAAAATAAAAGAGCAACCCAGACAACACAAGAATTTTATAGTTGTTCTCCTAAACTTGGGTACATCCACTCTTTTACCACCCTGCTAGGAATCCACTCAGGTTTTTGATCAGGTGACTGCCACCAATGAGCTTTTGATCAGATGCTCAAAAACCAAACCTCAAGTCTTTTGATCAGGTGACTTGCAACCATGAATAACTTTTGAAGGGAGTTAAAAACCCTTTACACAGTGGGGGTGAGAGAGTGATTTTGTCTTCTCTTTCTCAGATACAACTGAGAAGACTTTTAGTGGAAAAATGATGTTAGCAAAGAGCTCCCCCTGAGATATTGAATGGTTTTGGAAGTTGAAGCTTTATTGCAGGGTGATAGGTATTCAAGCTTTTCCTTTGACCAGATGAACTCCAGAAACTTCTTGACAGATTGAATGTTTGTTGTCCTTTGAAGAGTTCTGGAATGAAGACAGAAGAAGACTCTTGATTTGAATGGTTGTTCTTCTTCTTCTTCAACTTGATGTTCATTCTCTGGTCTAGGGCTAGGGTTTCTTATCTCTTGACAGTGTTGTTGCCCTGTAAGCTCTGTAGTCTGTATATTATCTATGTGCTGTTGAGAGAGATGAAGAAAATCCTTGTTCACTATATGCTTCTGACTACTGCTGGAGAGCTCTGTCTGGAAGAGGAAGAAAATCCCTTTTATATTTTCCATATAAATTTCATTTTGAAATTTGAATTCCTCTCTGCATTTAATTCTGGCAACCTGGAGAATATTTGCATTGATTGGTTTCCCCAACTGTCCCATGGAAAAATGGCAAGCAATAATCCTGATGAAGACCGTAATCAATGCTTGCTTCTAAAGGTAATATTCAGAGAATATTTATGCATTGATTACTCAGGAATTATTGCAATAGAAAAGAGACAGAGGGAGGAAAATCTCTAAGTCTGGAACTTTACAGAATTCATTGAGCTGAATTCATTGATCTGTGTCCAGAGTTCGTCGAATAGCGAAGTCAAGTTCGTCGACCAGATAATCTTTGTTCGTCGAGCTGAGATCCAAGATCGTCGACCTAAGAATTGACAACTGCTTTCTCTAGTCCCGTCAATTTTGTGCATCAAGTTCGTCGAGCTGAGAATATTATTTCGTCGACTGAATAACAGAACTCCATGTTTCTTGGACTTGAGAATGTTGAAGTAACATGTTCAGAAACCGTCGACCTCAGAACTGGGTTCGTCGACCTGAGAACTAGCTTCGTCTAGCTGAGAACTTCTAACTGCTACTTGATAAACCTTGCCAAGACTGTGGTCTAAGTTCGTTGAGCTGAGAAGGTGAGTTTGTCGACTGGAGTGTGATTATGAACTTAGAATACTTAGTTATTTCTGGTCTTATAGTGTTGAAGTAGAAGATTCAGAAATCATCGAACTAAGATCCAAATTCGTCGAGCTGATATTCTTACTTCGTCGACTAGAGTGTGAAGATGGACTTCAAATACTTAGATGTTTCTGGAATAAGATGTTGAAGTAGAATACCCAGAGATCGTCGACCTGAGAACTAAGTTCGTCGTCCTGAGAAATAAGTTCGTCGACTGGAGTTAAGTGTGAAGAATTCTAGACTTGGTGTTGAAGTATACTTTGGAATTCGTCGACCTGAGATTCAAGTTCGTCGAGCTCAGCTCAGAGAATTATCTCTGATTTCGTCGAGCTGAGCTTGAATTTCATCGACCTGAGTTCGACGAACGTCGAACTCATTTTCTGAGTTTGGAATTTCTCTAAGTCTTTGAGTCTTCTGCAGTTTGTTGATGGCCGGTCCATGTAGTGTTGACTCTAAGAACATGGCCTAGACTCTAGAACTCATACATGACCCTGGCTATACATGTTGGGTCAAACATCCTAACTTAGTGAACCTTGCCCAAATCCAAATAGGGATCCAACAATCTCTTTTGGGGATTTCAGCCTTTTGATGTTCAGTGAATTTTTGTTGTTGATGTTGTTGATGCTGTTACTGTTATTGTTGGTGCTGCTTGCTAGATGAATACTATCTTTGCTGACTGCTCCCTGAAGATGAGGATCTACCCTACTATCTTTAATAAGTTTGAAACTGGGTAGTCCTTTGAGTTGAGGAACTGGAAGCACCAGCAGCTGGAGGAGGAGGAGGAGGGTCCTTTCTGAATCTCTGTGGAGGAGTAGAATATCTTCTGCTTCTCTTCCTTTATTTCTGTTTATTCTTGGACAGCCACATCCATACTGGCATGCCCTTATAAGGTGTGATCTTTTGAAGTATATAGTATGGTGTGTCATTTGCTGGATTTAATTTTGGTGCAAGAAGTGGAGGAGCTTTCCTCTTCTTAGATACTTTCTTTTTCTTTGGCTAATCATCTGAGTCTTCATCATCATCATCATCATCCTCATCATCAAAATCTTGAGGAGCATCATATAAGGCATCAATGGCGTTAAGTACTGATTTATCAATTGTATTTTCATCCTGAGTAGGAGCTGGAGGAGGAGTTGGAACTAGAACTGGAGCTGGAGCTGGAGAACTGTACACTTCAGTGCTTTCCGCAACTGACTTATTTTCCTCTTCTATATCTGTCATGATCAGTGCATCAATATTAAGCATAGGTGAATCATCCATCACAAAAACTGGAGCAGAAATATCTAATGGAGGGGATGAAGTAATGGGTGAAACAGCTCTAGGTGGAGATGGAATGACTGGAACCACTATAGCTGGAACCTCTATGGTTGGAACCTCTATTGTAACAAAACTAGCCTTTAATTGCTTGGAAACTTTAGGGCTTATGGGAGAGGTGTAAGGAATGATAGCCATGGATGGCTTAGTGCTGTTTGCTGGAAGGTTATTAAAATAGGCTGTATCAAAACTGCTCAATAAATTTAAATGACCAATTGTGGGATTTATAATAAAATCACCAGCAATGGTTATGTCCTCTGGGACCTACTCATCTATGTCCATATCAGATTCAATAAAATGAATTAAATCAAATAAAACTGTATCAGTATCTACTTCTGTTGCTGTTGGTTCTGCTTCTTTTTTAGCTGATTCTTGTTCTGTTGTGTTTGCTGCTGCATCTACTGTTATTGCTGCTGTTGTTACTTCTGCTACTATTTCTGATGTTGCTTCTTCATTGAGTATCTCCCCCTGCCTGGTTTTAGTGTACACTAGAGTCAGGCCCCTAACTGAAGAGGGAGGGGCAGAAAGAGTAGATATTTGGGAATCTAAGGAGGGAAGGGAAGTAGCAAGAGGTGAAATGGCCTCTGCTATAATGGTTTTAAGAAGGGGAGTGAGAAGTGCAATGAGTTGGGGTATGATGGAAGGGTCCAAAAGGGAAGCTGCAGAGGTTAGTGTAGAAGGTGTAGCAGTGGAGACAGAGGTATGAATGGAGGAGGATGGTGGAGGTGGAGGTGGTGCATCTTGCATTTGTTCATCCTGAGGAGTAGATATATTGAGGGGGAATGAAGGCAGATGGAAGAATGGTATGTTGTCCAAATGGGGGGTAACGGAGATGAAGGGGGTGAGGAAATGTGTGTATCATGGGGGTAGTGAGGTGGGGTTGGTTGTGGCGATTGAGAAGGTGAGAGTTAATGGTGTTCCTGAATGGGAGAGGAGGGAATGTCAGTGATATTTATTAGTGGAGAGGTTGCAGGAGATGAAGCTGGAGTAGGAATATGAATTGATTGTTGTGGTTGTTGAAGAGAAGGAATTGTGGAAGAGGTTTGTTGTAGCATCTGATGTTGAGGTGGGATGGCTGGAACGGAGGGAGGTGGATGAGGGATGTAACACCCCCTATCCATCGCATAGTATATAGCAGTAGGTCCGGCCGGGGCCCGACGCCATATACCACAGACAGACCGGGTGGTTACGTATGGAAACCATCCAACCAATCTCAACGTCCTACACAGAGCATTCTAGCGGAAGCAGTTTATATAAGTTGTAAACAAGAACCCAGCATTAGAGCACGAATGTCCACTAGTACAATAATTAGGAATGTATACAAAATACCCAAAATCGGCCTTAAGGCCTTACAAAGTGTTTCACTTGAAAATTACATGTTTTACAAACCACGGCACGCAGGCCGGTCATACATGAATAAAGCAGTAAACACTTCTACTTGGGCCTTCGAGGGCCAGCTTCGCAAAAAGGGCTTTAGCCCGCTATTGACCGCTTGGTCCAGCTGCACCTGCAAGCAACAATCCACCGCGCGGTGGCAAAACAAGGCAACGGTCAGCAATGCTGACCAAATTATAACGATCCCGCCCCCAACTCGGGGCGGCGATGCTCCTTCCCTGCATTTCCTTAGCATAAGCGAGTAATATAAAACCATAGCCATAACATCACAGACGTTGGCTCATAAGGCCAACGCCCCGTGCACTCAGGGCACATTCTCGGTGAACCGGTCGATGTTACGTCAATTAAAGCCATTAACATTCCGGACTCACCACCGCCACTTAGACGACCATTCCTATGAGCAATTCGTCTTCTTGGTATTGGTCACGTCAATTTAAGCCATTGACCACCGAAGACTCCCATCTATGCCAACGGCGAGTTCCACGTAACCTTAGGTCGCTCTAAACGGACGACATAAAGCGGGTACGGCTCCATCTAACCCGTGCTCACTTCGCAACGACAATTTAAGCCATTTGCGCGGGTCAAACTTTCACCGAGTCCCATTCTACCGCAAGTCACATAACTCAGTTATGTTCGAGTTGGCTCTCAGGCCTCCAAGTTGGCAAGATCTCGTATCCGCCCAGTTTTCCGGGTGCACCTTTGGGTTAGTCCCCAAGGCTCCCTGCTGCAATCTACCGCGTTGAAAACCCGAAAACACCCAATAGCACGGAGTCTTCTCCGGCCTTATGCAATGCAACATCACCGATCCGGACTAACATGTCCGGGTAGGCTTCAACCAAAATGCCTATGTCCGTTCTCGCATACGGACTCTAAACAACGGGGACTTTACATATCTACCCGAAGGAACGCCTCCAACTCTCCGCAAACTCGCGAGAGCGGGCTTCCTATGCTAAGAAAGAGAGCTATTAGTGCTCAAGATGAGGATCGTTACCCTTGAGTTCCTCTTTGGCGCCATCGAAAAGTAATCGAATAGAAATCACCGCACTTGCGTTGCCTCCGTGGATCCGGAGTCGGCTTGCGATTCGGAGCTCCGAAGCTCCTCCAATGGCGGATCTAGCTCTTCTTCCTCCAATGGCTTTGCTCTTTCTCCAAGGGTTTGGAGAGATGATCAAGTGAAGAAAAATGATGGATTTCAAGTCAACTCCCGGGTATATCCTCTCAGGAACAACCTCCAGCCGTTGGATCTTCAATCAAGGAAACGAACGGCTTTGATTCGGGGCTGAAATGCCCAATCTGGACCGCACACGGCCTGGCACACGCCCGTGTCCAGGGCCGTGTGCCGCATTCGCCGTCAAAATCGAATCTCCTTGACCCTCACACGGGTATCGAACACGCCCGTGTTCGCGCTGACACGCCCGTGTTCCAGCTGACACGACTGTGTAGTCGGCCGTGTACCCCATGATTTTCCCCCGTTTTCAACCCGAGCACTGCACGGGTTCTAGGACACGCCCGTGTCCTTGCCCGTGTCACATTGACACGCCTGGGCCTCAGGCCGTGTACAAGGTCTCGACATTTCGTCGCGTGCAGTTCGACGACTGGATGACACGGCCTTGGACACGCCCGTGTCCTAGGCCGTGTGCCTTGTCTCGACGATCGTCGAGTGAATCTCGACGATTTCACCTTGACGATCGTCGACACGGGTCGACACGCCCAGCGACACGCCCGTGTCGCGGGCCGTGTGCCCATTCTCGACGAATCGTCGAGTATATCTCGACGATTTCACGGCTAAGTGTCGACACGGGTCGACACGCCCTGCGACACGCCCGTGTCGCGGGCCGTGTGCCCTTTCTCGACGAATCGTCGAGTATAACTCGATGACTTCGCGACTAAGTGTCGGCACACACTTGACACGCCCTGGGACACGCCCGTGTCCCAGGCCGTGTGCCTTCAGCTAGAAACCAAAACTGGCCCAAAACGTCCCCCTTTGCTCCGTTGAGTTTCGGGGCGTTACAACTCTCCCCCTCTTAAAAGAATTTCGCCCACGAAATTACATAAAGGAAAGATATGTACAAAACTAAAATTTTTACCTAAGCGGATCCACTCCGGATACTCGTCAAGCATAGTCTGCTCTCGCTCCCAGGAGAGCTCCTCACGACCGCAATTGTCCCACCGGACCTTGACCATCCTGATCTTTTTATTGCGTAGTCGCTTGACCTCCGAGTCCTCAATCCGCGCGGGCTTGACCTTTGTCGTTAACCCACTGTCCACCGGCACTTGATCGACCGCGATCACTTGCGTAGGCTCTTGCACCGCCTTCCGAAGCACCGAAACGTGGAATACATCGTGTAAACCACTTAGCTCCACTGAAAGCTTCAACTTATAGGCCGCTCCTCCAACTCGCTCCAGAACCTCGAACGGTCCAAGGTACCTCGGGCTTAGCTTTTTCAATCGTCGCGCCCGCGAGACACCCTTGAACGGCTTGATCTTTAGGTACACATAATCACCCACAGCGAACTCCACGTTCCTGTGCTTGGCATTATAGTATTTTGCTTGCCGGTCCTGAGCGATAAGCAACCTCTCCCGAATCATTCTCACCAAAGAAGTAGCATCCTCCACTTCCGATCGCTTGTACAACTTTGACTCACCCGTTTCTAACCAAGACAACGGCGTGCGACATTTCCTACCATATAGGGCCTCGAAGGGCGTCATCTGAATACTCGCTTGGTAGCTGTTGTTGTATGCAAACTCCACCAAATAAAGGTGGTCTTCCCATTGCTTTCCAAAATCCAAGACACACATGCGGAGCATGTCTTCCATGGTTCTATTAACCCTCTCGGTCTGCCCATCCGTTTGCGGATGGAAGGCTGTGCTAAACTTCAGCTTTGTTCCCAACATTTGCTGCACCAGCCTCCAATCATTGGACGTGAACCGCCCATCTCGGTCACTCACGATGCTGCAGGGCACACCATGAAGCCGCACTATGTTATCCACATAACGCTTTGCTAGCTTCGCCACCGGATCATCCTTCCTATGCGGAATAAAATGCGACACCTTCGTTAATCGATCGACAACCACCCAAATGGCATCGTTTCCCTTTTACGACCTTGGCAAACCGTGCACAAAGTCCATAGAGATGTCGTCGAATTTCCATTCCGGAATAGGCAAGGACTTAAGAAATCCTCCCGGCTTTTGGCACTCCGCCTTTACCAAGGCCAAGTTTGGCACTTCGCTACGTATAGCGACACATCCTTCTTTAAATCCGGCCACCAAAACAGTTTCTTCACATCACGGTACATTTTCGTGCTCCCCGGGTGAATCGAGTACTTGGTATGGTGTGCCTCGTACAACAACTCTACCCGTAAATTGCCCACGCTTGGGACGCACAGACGACCGTCTTTCCAAAGCAATACGTCCTCCACGACGAATTGGGAATTTGACTCATCCAGAGCCTCTACCATGAACTGCTTCAGCACTTGATTGCTTGTCCATACAAACGATCCTCAACGCCACCAACTCTCGCACCAACCGCTCATCTTGCACCGACAGCCAATGGGCTCGAGCTGGGGCTTGGCGACTCGCCGCGTCAGCAACCGCATTCCCTTTATCAGGCACGTAGTGGATCTTGAATGTATAGTCTCCCAAGAACTCCATCCATCTACGCTGTCGTATATTCAGATCCTTCTGATCAACCAGATACTTCACGCTCTTGTGACCGGCGTAGAGATTCACTTTCACACCGTATACAATTATGCCTCACACCGTATACAATTATGCCTCCATAGCTTCGAGGCAAAACTCACGTCCATACGCTATTACGCTTCCGTGTTGCAGTAGCGCGCAACCCAAAACGCTGCCCTACGCATCATTAAAATCTCATTGCCTTCGGTTCCACTTGGCGAAGTCAGCACAGGCGTCGTAGTCAACCGACATTATAACTTCTCAAAAGCTCGCGCGCACTCCGGCGTCCAAAAGAACTTATGCTCCTTCCTCGTCAAAGTAGTGAGAGGTAACGCTATCCGCGAGAAGTTCTCCACGAAGCGCCTATAGTAGCCGGCAAGCTCCAGCAAACTCCGGACTTCCGCTACCGTAGCCAGCTCAGGCCACTCTCGTATCGCAACAATCTTCGCCGGATCCACCGCAATACCCTCTCCACTCATTATATGCCCGAGGAACGCCACTGAGGATAGCCAAAACTCGCACTTCGAGAACTTGGCATACAACTGATTTCTCCTTAGCGTCTCCAACACCAAATGAAGATGCTTGAAGTGATCTTCCTCACTTTGCGAGTACACCAAAATATCGTCGATGAAGACGATCACGAAATGGTCCAAGTACTCCCTGAACGTCCTGTTCATAAAATCCATGAATACTGACGGCGCATTAGTCAGCCCAAACGGCATGACCGTAACCTCGTAGCGCCCGTGTCCTGTACTAAACGTTATCTTAGGGATATCACTCTCCCTTATCTATTTAGAGTACGCCGTTGACCCTACCAACTGATCACAAAGATTATCGACCCTTGGGATTGGGTACTTGCTCTTTTCCGTCAACTTGTTGACCTCCCGATAATTAATACGCAGCTTTAACCTTCCATCCTTCTTCTTAATAAAGAGGGTCGGTGCGCTCCAAGGCGAAGGACTTGGACGCGCATACCCTTGCTCCAACAACTCTTGCAGTTGAACTTTTAGCTCCGCCATTACCTTAGGCGTTAGCCGATACGGAGATCGTGACACAGGCTTTGCACCTGGTGCTAGCTCGATCGTAAAATCTATCTCCCGCTGAGGCGGGGCTCCAGGAAGATCCGCGGGGAACAGATCAGGGTATTCCGATACCACTGAAATATAATCCAACGCGGGCTTCGGCTTTGCAACCTACACTAGTGTAAAGAACAGTTCTGCTCCAGCACGAACCGCCTTCACCACAAGAAGAGCAGACATCAACGTCTTGCTCGACCCCTTTAAGCCCGTAAAAGTCATCTCACGACTTGCTCCCAGCTTGACTTCCTTGCTACCGCAATCTATATGGGCATGTTGCTCCGAGAGCCAGTCCATGCCAAATATAACGTCAAACTCCACCAACGGAAGTAACGACGCTTGCGGATCGTACTCCTAATTCCCCAAACCACAAACTAAGGGCAACGAATTCTACCCTCGCCTAATGAGCACCATTGGACTAAAACGCATCCAATTTATCTCTTTCCATCGAAGGAGATACTCTAAGGCTCAATAAAATTCCTAATAAAGGAACGCGAAGCTCCCTAAACGAACGGTGCTCTCGCAGATAAAGTAAAGTCGCAACAAAGCTTAGCACAGTAGTCCTAAGCTAATATGCATAACAAGTGTTTAAAGCAAAACTATCTTTAAACCATACCTGTCGTCACGACGACGGGCTTTCTCCAGGGCTTTAGGCACTCACGAGCATAATGCCCCGGCTCCCCACAGTTGTAACATGTGCCCGGGGTCCGACCCGTAGTCGCCCCAAAAGTACCAGAAGGAGCTGGACCCGAAGTCCTATGCTTCTTATACCATTTTCGATATGCCGACTTTGAGGTGTTCGGCACTTTGAATGCCGTTTCCTTTGCACTGACATCCTTGACTGCTCCTGACATAGGTTTCTTACCCTTCCGAGCACCATTCCAACAGTCTCGGGCAAAGTGCCCTTTCTTTCCACAAGTATAACAAGTGTAAGTAGCTTTACTAGTCGATTTCATAACCCATTTCTCCAGCATTCTGCTGGATGCAGCTCTTATGGGGTTTGTATAGTTCGATACCATGGTCGCTGGCATCGGGAGGGTCTTCCTCAACTCTGCCTCCAATGATCTAGCTGATTCCACCAAGGCTCGGAATCCCAATAACTTTGGTCCTAGCAGTAGGACTCGTAACTCGGCGCGTAGGCCATTATAGAATCTATCGACTGTAGCTTGCTCATTATCCGACTCAAAGCATGGGTAGCGACTTATCATAAGAAAAGCTTGCACATATTCCTCAACCGTGTGCGCTCCCTGCACTAAATGCATATTCAGCTGCTGCCCCAATGGTCTACCAAAGGTCATCTGCTGCATCGCGCCCACCAGCGTTGAAGCCACAACAGGGGCGCAGGGTTGTACATTTCCTCCTAGCTGTGCACCCGCCACAGTAAACACCGCTTCTACGATCCTTATAACGGTTTCATACGAAGGAGGAGGCTCAAACACCTCACTGGGTGCACTATGCTCCTCAGAAACCGGACATTCAGGCTGTCCAGCACCGCTTCCGGTCACCTATAGTGGTACAAAACACCGTTAAGCGACCAAATAAAATTGCGAACAGCAATTATAGGAACACGCAGGTTCCTCAAACACGAGTATTTTCATTCCTAAGTGGACATTCATGGGTTCTTTTACCGTTATAACGATGACGCACACAATGTGCTCACCACCCCTTAAAAAAAAGAATTCGTCCACGAATTCAGCTTAAGTCCGACCAAAACCAGTAGTCTGATACCAAATTGTAACACCCCCTATCCGTCGCATAGTATATAGCAGTAGGTCCGGTCGGGGCCCGACGCCATATACCACAGACAGACCGGGTGGTTACGTATGGAAACCATCCAACTAATCTCAACGTCCTACACAGAGCATTCTAGCGGAAGCAATTTATATAAGTTGTAAACAAGAACCCAGCATTAGAGCACGAATGTCCACTAGTACAATAATTAGGAATGTATACAAAATACCCAAAATCGGCCTTAAGGCCTTACAAAGTGTTTCACTTGAAAATTACATGTTTTACAAACCACGGCACGCAGGCCGGTCATACATGAATAAAGCAGTAAACACTTCTACTTGGGCCTTCGAGGGCCAGCTTCGCAAAAAGGGCTTTAGCCCGCTATTGACCGCTTGGTCCAGCTGCACCTGCAAGCAACAATCCACCGCGCGGTGGCAAAACAAGGCAACGGTCAGCAATGCTGACCAAATTATAACGATCCCGCCCCCAACTCGGGGCGGCGATGCTCCTTCCCTGCATTTCCTTAGCATAAGTGAGTAATATAAAACCATAGCCATAACATCACAGACGTTGGCTCGTAAGGCCAACGCCCCGTGCACTCAGGGCACATTCTCGGTGAACCGATCGATGTTACGTCAATTAAAGCCATTAACATTCCGGACTCACCACCGCCACTTAGACGGCCATTCCTATGAGCAATTCGTCTTCTTGGTATTGGTCACGTCAATTTAAGCCATTGACCACCGAAGACTCCCATCTATGCCAACGGCGAGTTCCACGTAACCTTAGGTCGCTCTAACCGGACGACATAAAGCGGGTACGGCTCCATCTAACCCGTGCTCACTTCGCAACGACAATTTAAGCCATTTGCGCGGGTCAAACTTTCACCGAGTCCCATTCTACCGCAAGTCACATAACTCAGTTATGTTCGAGTTGGCTCTCAGGCCTCCAAGTTGGCAAAATCTCGTATCCGCCCAGTTTTCCGGGTGCACCTTTGGGTTAGTCCCCAAGGCTCCCTGCTGCAATCTACCGCGTAGAAAACCCGAAAACACCCAATAGCACGGAGTCTTCTCCGGCCTTATGCAATGCAACATCACCGATCCGGACTAACATGTCTGGGTAGGCTTCAACCAAAATGCCTATGTCCGTTCTCGCATACGGACTCTAAACAACGGGGACTTTACATATCTACCCGAAGGAACGCCTCCAACTCTCCACAAACTCGCGAGAGTGGGCTTCCTATGCTAAGAAAGAGAGCTATTAGTGCTCAAGATGAGGATCGTTACCCTTGAGTTCCTCTTTGGCGCCATCGAAAAGTAATCGGATAGAAATCACCGCACTTGCGTTGCCTCCGTGGATCCGGAGTCGGCTTGCGATTCGGAGCTCCGAAGCTCCTCCAATGGCGGATCTAGCTCTTCTTCCTCCAATGGCTTTGCTCTTTCTCCAAGGGTTTGGAGAGATGATCAAGTGAAGAAAAATGATGGATTTCAAGTCAACTCCCGGGTATATCCTCTCAGGAACAACCTCCAGCCGTTGGATCTTCAATCAAGGAAACGAACGGCTTTGATTCGGGGCTGAAATGCCCAATCTGGACCGCACACGGCCTGGCACACGCCCGTGTCCAGGGCCGTATGCCGCATTCGCCGTCAAAATCGAATCTCCTGGACCCTCACACGGGTATCGAACACGCCCGTGTTCGCGCTGACACGCCCGTGTTCCAGCTGACACGACTGTGTAGTCGGCCGTGTACCCCATGATTTTCCCCCGTTTTCAACCCGAGCACTGCACGGGTTCTAGGACACGCCCGTGTCCTTGCCCGTGTCACATTGACACGTCTGGGCCTCAGGCCGTGTACAAGGTCTCGACATTTCGTCGCGTGCAGTTCGACGACTGGATGACACGGCCTTGGACACGCCCGTGTCCTAGGCCGTGTGCCTTGTCTCGACGATCGTCGAGTGAATCTCGACGATTTCACCTTGACGATCGTCGACACGGGTCGACACGCCCAGCGACACGCCCGTGTCGCGGGCCGTGTGCCCATTCTCGACGAATCGTCGAGTATATCTCGACGATTTCACGGCTAAGTGTCGACACGGGTCGACACGCCCTGCGACACGCCCGTGTCGCAGGCCGTGTGCCCTTTCTCGACGAATCGTCGAGTATAACTCGACGACTTCGCGACTAAGTGTCGGCACACACTTGACATGCCCTGGGACACGCCCGTGTCCCAGGCCGTGTGCCTTCAGCCAGAAACCAAAACTGGCCCAAAACGTCCCCCTTTGCTCCTTTGAGTTTCGGGGCGTTACAAGGGATCTCTTCAGTAGGGAGGGAAGTGGCTGGAGCAACCCTAGTACTCTCAGAAAGCCTGGTGGAGGAAGAAGAAGCCTTGGAGGGCTTGGTGATTGTCCTCTCCCACCTGCCAAAGAGAGCACAGGTGAGCCTCTTAGAGGCATTTATGAATATGGTTTGGGAGACCAGGAATTCAGCAGCCTTTTCCTTCAGGAAGATCCCTAATATTCTTCCAAAACACACCTCTTTCTTTGTATTCTTTTTCTTAATCAGATCAAACATGATCCGAGCCCAGTTGACCTTATTCTTATTGACCACAGCACACATAACCAGGAATTGGTGCCTGGTGATGTAGTCATGTGCAGTGTGCTTCCCCAGCAACACTTTGCCCCCAATGTCTGCTAGAAATTTGAACTCATCAGACAAGTGATTCTTTAGCAACTTATTTGGGGTTTATCCAGAGTAACCCATCATACTCAGCATCATATCAAACTCCTTAGTATCCATTTCTAATTCTTCTTCACCATTACTTAACCCAAAGATTTCTCTGAGGACGGAGGGAGTAAGAGAAATAGCATTACCCGATAATATCCCTGTCATAGTGTTCTTATCTGTGGAGGAGGAGGTATAGAACCATTCTCTGATCTCAATGGCAGATATCTTTATCTAAGTGGACAGTAGATTCGTCAAGTTCTGTTCTTCAAGCAGTTGCAGTATTTCCAGAAATATTGGGTCGGAATGCTGGAAGGAATCAATATCGACATCAAAGTCGGTGTCAAATTTCATTGCCGCAAGATTTCCTGCTGGAATCACCATTAGAGTACCTGCAAGAGAAAAATGACGATCAAGTGCAAAGAAACTGAAAGCGTGGGGTGGAGGTCGAAGAAAACCTAGATATAAGGTTTTCCAGAATATGAATCGACAAACTCTGTTCCACGAAAAATAAAATAATTCTTCGATCTGAGGTCGATGAAAGAATTTGAAGTTAAATAATTCATCGAGCTCAGTCTGAAGATTTGAAGACATTTCATCGAGCTCCGTTCGATAAAAGTTTTCTAAAGTAGATTCGTCGATCTTCGTTCGACGAAAATGACTTCATTCATAGAGAGTTCGTCGATCTCCGTTTGACGAATATCTGAAGAACTTTGCCCAGTTCGTCGAGCTTCGTTCGACGAACTTTCGCAAATTCATCGAGTGTAGATATAAATTAAACTAAGGCTTCTCCATTGATCATTCCAAGCTGATTTATAAAGAACAAGTGATTTCTTTCATCCAAGGGTTTGGTGAAAATATCAGCTCTTTGTAAATCAGTGTAGATATAGACAAGTTTAATTTTATTTTTGTCTACACACTCTCTAATGAAATGATGCCTAATCTCTATATGCTTAGCCCTACTGTGATGGGCTGGATTCTATGCTATGGATATAGCACTTGTGTTATCACATAGTAGAGTTGAATTATTTAAGTTGAAACCATAGTCTAGGAGTTGATTTTGAATCCACAACATCTGAGAACAACAACCGGCAGCAGCTATGTATTCTGCTTCAACTGTTGATGTAGACACAGATGACTACTTCTTACAAAACCAAGACACTAATCTCATACCAAGGAACTGGCAAGTTCCTGAGGTACTTTTCCTATCAACCCTGCATCCAGCAAAGTCAGCATCCGAATTTCCAGTTAAATCAAATTTTGACTCTATAGGATACCATAGGACTAGACTGGGACAACTCTTTATATATCTCAAAATTATTTTTAGAAACATTAGGTGAGATTCTTTAGGGTTCACTTGGAACCTAGCACAAAGGCATGTGACAAACATAATATCAGGTCTGCTAGCTATAAGATATAGTAGGGACCCAACAATGCCCCTATATAACTTTTGGTCAATTGGTTTTCCATGTGGATCAGAATCTATTACAGTATTCGTAGCCATATGTGTTTTCTTTGCTGAGGCATCAGCCATCCCAAACTTCTTAAGAAGCTCTTTAGCATACTTAGCTTGGGAGATGAAGATACCATCAAGTAGCTGCTTCACTTGGAGACCAAGGAAGTAGGAGAGCTCACTCATGCTACTCATCTCAAACTTAGAATGTATGAGGTCAGAAAACCGCATGCATAGCTAAAGTCAGTAGATCCAAATATGATGTCATCCACATAGATTTGTACTAACAAGATTTTATCCTTATGATGTCTAGTGAATAGTGTTTTATCTACTATACCTTTAGTAAAATAATTTTGTATCAGAAATCTAGCTAAGGTCTCATACCAAGCTCTTGGAGCTTGCTTTAGACCATAGAGGCCTTTATGCAGTCTAAATACATAAGAGGGATGAGTTGGAGAAACAAAACCTGGAGGTTGTTCAACATAAACCTCTTCTTTTAGTATTCCATTTAGAAAAACACTCTTTACATCCATCTAATATACCTTGAACTTGTTGTAGGCAGCATAGGCAAGAAAGATTCGGATTGCCTCTAACCTTGCAGCTGGTGCAAAGGTCTGATCATAGTCTATATCTTCTTCTTACCTATATCCTTGAGCAACAAGCCTAGCCTTATTCCTCATAATTGCACCTTGGGCATCTAGTTTGTTTCAATATACCCATTTAGTTCCAATGACTGGGTAGTCTTTGGGTTTTGGAACCGAATCCCAAACTCTACATCTCTCAAACTGGTTCAGTTCCTCTTGCATTGCATTGATCTAGTGGGGATCTTGCTCTGTATCTCTTATAGATTGAGGCTCAACTTGAGAGAGAAAACAAGCATGCATCAAGTCTTGGTTGAGTTGATGCCTTGTCTGTACACCTACTGCTATATCTCCAATCACTTGGAATCTAGGGTGATCCCTTAGTGTGAAAATATCAATGGGTGGAGTTGGTTCAGCAACAGCATTTTGATTTAATTCCTCATGTGGAATTATGTTTGCTGTTGGATGAAGTTCAGTCACTTTAGTGCTTTCTTCTTCACTATCTTCATCAACTTATGGAGAATAAAGTGTTGTAGCCTCTTGGGTGAGGTTTAGTCCATCCAATTTCTCACACAAGTGAGGTACCTGCAAAGGATTACTGGTAGAAATCTCTTTCTCCATATAAGACATGTTAGTTTCATCAAAGGTAACATGTATATATTCCTCAATTTTCAAGGTTGATTTATTGAACACCCCATAAGCTTTGCTTACTTGGGAATATCCTAGAAAGATTCCCTCATCAGCCTTAGCTTCAAACTTTCTAATGTATTTCTTGTTGTTATTATGTATATAGCATATGCAACCAAATACTTCAAAATAGGTGATTTTAGGTTTCTTCACTTTAAGTAATTCATAGGGAGTCATATTCTTTAGTTTATGTATCAAGCTTCTGTTCAGTACATAATTTGTTGTGCTTACAGCCTCTGCCCAAAATGATAGGGGCATGTAAGCATCTGCAAGTAATGTTCCTGCAGCTTCAATTAGGGTCCTATTTTTCCTTTCAGCTACCCCATTTTGTTGGGGAGTTCTAGGAGCTGAGAGGCAGTGCATGATACCTTCCTTCTCACAGAACTCATGCATAAGAAGAGACTCAAACTCTATACCATGATCACTTCTGATCAATGAAACATGAGTAGTGTTCTCAATATGTATGGTCCTGAGAAAATCTGTAAGAACTTTAAAGGTATCTGACTTAGATCTCAGAAAGAACACCCAAGTGAACCTTGAGAAGTCATCGACAATAACTAAAGTGTAGGATTTCCCTCCTAGGATTTGTACAGCAATGGGTCCAAAGAGATCCATGTATAGCAAATACAAAATCCTAGGTGAATCACTTTTATTAGCTGACTTAAAGCTAGATTTAGTTTGCTTGCCTAGTTGACAAGCCATGCAAAGGCCTTTCTTCTTGTAGGGACCAGAAGGTAAACCTCTTACAAGACTGTCTTTAGATAGCCTAACAATGTTTTTCATATTTACATATCCTAGTCTTTATGTCATAATTCATTTTGATTGAAAACAATATTAAGCAAACAAATGTCTGTACTGGCAGAATAGAAATTAACTAAATAAATGTTTTCTTGTCTATTTCCAATTAAAACATTTTGTTTTTCTTTATTATAAATAATACAAGTTTTTGAGTTGAAATGTACTTGATAACCTTCATCATATAATTGGCTTATGGAGATGAGGTTATGCTTGAGTCCACTTACATAGGTCACCTTTTTGAATGTGATAGCTCCAATTCTTACTTCTTCATAGCCCTCAGACTGGCCACACTTTGAATCTCCAAAGAATACCTTTGGTCCCAACTTGGACTTGTAGTTGATTAGGTTGTCCTTGCTACTAGTCATATGTTTGGAGCATCCACTGTCCAGGTACCATGTTTGATTAATCACTGGACAACACTTTTCCTGTAATAAAAACAGTTAGTTGTTCTTGACCCACGTTACCTTGGGTTCTTTGTTATGCTGATAAGAAAAGCTAGATATCACAGAGAATTCAGGTTGTGTTTTTTATCATAAGGGGTGATATCTTCTAGGTGGTATTATCTAATCAGTAAGAGGGTTAAATGGTTCCTTAGTTTAATTTAAGTTGGTGTTATAATTATTATTTTTATTAAGTCTGACTGGGTTCGACGAATTATTGTGAGTTCGTCGACCAGAGTTCGATGAAATGGGATGAGATCATCGACCTCTGCTCAGAGAATGAACATAGTCATTTTCTGTGCCCCAAGTTCATCGACCGCTGCTCGACGAACCATACAGAGTTCGTCGAACACTGTAAGACGAATAATTATTATATAAATTTGCGTTCAGAGTTCGTCGAGTTGAGTTCGACGAACTAGTCACATTTCATCGATCTAAGTTCGATGAAATCTGCTGAACTTTGTTTTTATTTAGGGTTTTCTGGTTTCTATTATTTTGATCTTTTAATTTGGGCATTTCTTGTGTAGTTTGTTTATGGTTTATTATTTCTTTACCCTAAGCAGAAACAAATTTGATGGGGGTTGATAAAATATTCTTCTTAAGAATGGGGGGCAAACTTGATGAAGCACTCAAGCCCAGCTTGCCATTTAGTCTGGCATTGACTGTGCTTGTGATGTCCATCAGTTTAAGGATTCTCCCATTGAGAGATTCCGCAAGTTGTTTGGCCTCAGAAAGTTCAGTTTTTAAAGATTCAATTTGTTTATTAGCTGATATTAGTTCTTCTTTTAACTTGATGTTTTCAGAGATGATGTTTTCTTGGTTTGATAATTTTTCCCTTAGTGCCTTGATTTCCTTTTTTGAATTTATTAAATCAATGCGCATTGTTTTAAATTCAATTTTAAAAGTATCAGAACTATAATCAAAAGAGGACAATACATGATCAGCTTCTGATTCAGAAGCTCCTTCACTGTCAGAATATTCTTCATCTGAATGACTCTGGAGGCATCAATGGCCATGAGGCATACTTCTTTGGCCCTTGCCTCTTCCTCATCTTCACTGGAGAAGGAGGATGTGGATTCATCCTCAGTTTCACTCCAGGATTCAGCTACAAAGCCTTTCTCTTTTTTCTTGTATTTGTTGGAGGAAGGCTTGTTGCTTTGCTTTCTTCTAGAGTCCTTCTCTCTTCTCTTTTCCTTCTTTTGATTTTCTGGACACTCTGAGATGAAGTGTCCAGGTTTCCTGCAGCCAAAGCAAACCACTTATTTAGTGGGGGTTTTGTCATACCTTGGCTTATCATCCTTCCTGGATGACTTTCTTCTGAAATCCTTGCTTGCCATTTTATAGAATCTCTTGACAAAGAGACTTATCAGCTCTTCATTCACAGTGGAGGCTTCAGTTTCTTCAACAGCTTTGAAAGCTATGCTGTGCTCCTTTCTTACTGGTGGAGGTGTTCTCTGCTCAGCTTCTTCTCTGGATTTGATCAGCTGCTCATAAGACTTGAGCTTTCCTAAAAGAGATTTTGTAGAAATCTCATTTAGGCTCCTGGACTCCTTGATGGGCCAGATCCTTGAATCACATGAGGATTTTGTCATTCACCTCGGTGAGGGTGATGTCCTTGTCCAATATCTTTAGCTCATTGATGATTGAGCTCAGCCTGTTGTACATATCAGCAACTGATTCTGTTTCCTCCTTCTTGAAATTCTCATATTGTGATATGAGGTTGTATCTTCTATCTTTTCTTTCATCAGCAGATCCAGCCACCATTTGATTTAGAGAATCCCAGATGGCCTTGGCTGATGTGCATTCAGCCACTTTTTGAAAAATGTCATCTGACATTGTTTGGGCCAGAATGTTCATGGCCTTGACATCAGCAACCTTTGCTTTCTTCTGGGCTTCATTCCACTCAGGTGGTGGAATTGCATTGGTGCTTGAAGCTGCTATAGATGTAGAGGTAGTGGCTTGAGGTGGACCTGTCAAGATGGAATTGTAGATATCCTCATCAATAGAGTTCATATATAACTTAATTCTTGCCTTCCAGATGCAAAACTATTTAGATTGCATACTGGAGGTCTGGTTCTTGCATGCATAGTCCTTGTTTTGTGCCATGCTGTGTATATAAATCTAACAGAAATAAATAAAAGGCAGATCTAACTCAGGATCTTTGGCTCAAGGGCTAGCTTGTACAACCAAAGGAACCTTGCTCTAATACCAATTGAAAGTAAGGGTTAGATCTGAAATACTCTAGAGGGGGTGAATAGAGTATTTAGGGTTTATAAAATTTTTCTAACTAATTCAATCTAGTTCTAGTACTGCAGAAAGTAAATTAAAAACACAAAACACATCAATATAGGAAGCACAGCCACAATAAGAACAAATGAAAAGAGCAACCCAGACAACACAAGTATTTTATTGTGGTTCCCCTAAACTTGGGTACATTCACTCTTCTACCACCATGGTAGGAATCCACTCAGGATTTTGATAAGGTGACTGCCACCAATGAGCTTTTGATCAGGTGCTCAAAAACTAAACCTCAAGTGTTTTGATCAGGTGACTTGCAACCAGGAATAACTTTTGATGGGAGTTAAGAACCCTTTACACAATGGGGGTCTTCATGATTTTGCTTTGACCAGATGAACTCCAGAAACTTCTTGACAGATTGAATGTTTGTTGTCCTTTGAAGAGTTCTGGAATGAAGACAGAAGAAGACTCTTGATTTGAATGGTTGTTCTTCTTCTTCAGCTTGATGTTCTTTCTCTGGTCTACGGCTAGGGTTTCTAGTCTCTTGACAGTGTTGTTGCCCTGTGAGCTCTGTAGTCTGTATATTCTCTGTGTGCTGTCGAGAGAGAGATGAAGAAAATCCTTGTTCACTATATGTTTCTGACTACTGCTGGAGAGCTCTGTCTGGAAGAGAAAGAAAATCCCTTTTATATTTTCCATATAAATTTCCTTTTGAAATTTGAATTCCTCTCTGCATTGAATTCTGACAGCCTGGAGAATATTTGCATTGATTGGTTTCCCCAACTGTCCCATGGAAAAATGGAAAGCAATAATCCTGATGAAGATCATAATCAATGCTTGCTTCTAACGATAATATTCAGAGAATATTTATACATTGATTACTCAGGAATTATTTATCCATGAAACTGTACAGTATTCATTGAGCAGAATTCGTCGATCTATGTCCAGAGTTCGTTGAACAGAGAAGTCAAGTTCGTCAACCAGATAATCTTTGTTCGTCGAGCTGAGATCTAAGATCGTTGACCTAAGAACTGACAACTGCTTTCTCTAGACCCATCAATTCTGTGCATCAAGTTCGTCGAGCTGAGAATATAATTTCGTCGACTGAATAACAGAACTCCATGTTTCTTGGACTTGAGAATGTTGAAGTAACATGTCCAGAAATTATCGACCTGAGAACTGGGTTCGTCGACCTGAGAACTAGTTTCGTCTAGCTGAGAACTTCTAACTGTTACTCGATAAACCTTGCCAAGACTGTGGTCTAAGTTCGTCGAGCTGAGAAGGTGAGTTCGTCGACTGGAGTGAGATTCTGACCTTAGAATACTTAGTTGTTTCTGGTCTTATAGTGTTGAAGTAGATGATTTAGAAATCTTCGAACTAAGATCCAAATTCGTCGAGCTGATATTCTTACTTCGTCGACTAGAGTGTGAAGCTGGACTTCAAATACTTAGATGTTTCTGGAATAATATGTTGAAGTAGAATACCCAGAGATCGTCGACCTGAGAATTAAGTTCATCGTCCTGAGAACTAAGTTCGTCGACTGGACTTAAGTGTGAAGAATTCTAGACTTGGTGTTGAAGTATACTCTGGAATTCGTCGACCTGAGATTCAAGTTCGACGAGCTCAGTACAGAGAATTGTCTCTAATTTCGTCGAGCTGAGCATGACTTTCGTCGACCTGAGTTCGACTAACGTCGAACTCATTTTCTGAGTTTGGAATTTCTCTAAGTATTTGAGTCTTCTGCAGTCTGTTGATGGCTGGTGCATGTAGCGTTGACTCAAAGGACATGGCCTAGACTCTAGAACTCATACATGACCCTGGCTATACATGTTGGGTCAAACATCCTAACTTAGTGAACCTAGCCCAAATCCAACTAGGGATCCAACACCTCATCTTGTGGCCAGAGGTGCGTCAAGTCCTCAATTACTTCGGTGTCATCTCGGCACAGCTGAACACTAACTCCATTTCCATATTGGTTATATTTGCATGCTGTTCATTTACAGGGCGACAAATGATGATGATGCCTTCTTCACTAACTCATACCTCAAGGTTTGCGAGATTGCCAGCAAGAACCTCAAATGGATAACAAAGTTTGTATTTCTCAAGGAGAATCTAGGGAACCTCCCCTACTTTCATGTCCAACAAGATGAGGTGACGTATATCTCCCCGCAAGTGGGAGTTTACGAGCTAACCATTACAAATTTTTCATCGTCAAGAATTTTTAAGTCTCTTACTTGAGGAGGAACCTCAATTCTCTTCTTTCAGTGCCTCCTTGCAATGATATTGACACTCAATGCCTTTGCTTGATGTCATTGCTTGTCCTTTTTCTTAAAGTTGTTGACGTTTTTACAACACAGGGGAGCAAATCATCCTGGTGAACCCACCTTATGTAAGTGCGAGGGTAGCAGCTTCTTAACTTGACCAAGCGAAGTTGGCTGGCACGGCGTGCGACAACAAGTTGGAGACCTCCACCTCCCATAGTGGTCAGAAGAGGGTCATGCCCACTGACCTCGACCCTCCCCCTGCCTCGGTGGCTCCAAAAATGCAGAAGATTGTGACGACCAGGGAGAGGCAAGTCGAGAAGGTCCCTCAAGGAAAACATAACAACATAACACAGTCAACCCTAACTCCCTATGTTCATTCCTCATGTTATCACAATTTTGCAGTTTTACTATATGCAAACTAATCTAAGCTATATGATGTACATGACAGGCGGTACTCCGAATTTTCATCCAAAAGCCCTAAGGTATTTATTGGGGGTCTATCCTAACACAGTTAGCTTAAATCCAGAATCTTGTAATTTTCCTAATTAATTTGGCATTTATTAGATTTTCCCAAATGTTAGGCCATTGGTAATTTTGAACATGAAGTACTAGATTTCCTTAAGTTATGGCCACTCAAAAATTATGAACACTATAAGATAGCAAATAATCAAAGAATACCAAATTTCATAGATTTTTATAAATGTAATAACCTCTAAATAATTAATTCAATGTAATTCAAATAATTATAATTAATGAAGGGAGTACCATAAATCAGAGTCCAAAAATTCTATAAACATTACCAGAGCCGTATAAAGCTCATAAAACTCTACTGACTAAGTTTCATGCAATTCCAATTTAGTTTCATGCAATTCCAAGGTTATAACTACAAGTGTGAGCTAATATCTTCTAAACATCCTCTAAAAAATTTCAGAGGTGATTATCACTATAAAATTACTACTACCAAAATCTCATGAAGATTCAAGATAATATAACCCCTCAATATTTTCATAAAAGGTATAGGCCTAAACTATCCCTAATTGGTTTAAGTTGTGTGCCTATGTCTAAAGGTCACCAAATTCCTTCCTAGAGCTATTTACCATCTTAGGTTTACATAGACTAAACCCCAAGTAGATACATGGACATATCACAACATGTCCTTCACAGACCCCCAAAGTTCAACCTTATGTTTTGAAATAGTTTCCTAGGGTAGATCTACCCTAATCCACCCTAAACTCTATGTGATGGTGTTTAAACTAACCTTGGGGCTCTGGCCAAAGTCCCAACCCCTTTGGGTGAGAATTGGACCCTCCATTCCCCAAGCTCACTCTTGCCCTAATTAACCCCTTAAGGGCCATACTTGGGTCTCACCAAAACATATCCAAATAAAACCCAATTGGGCTGCGATTTTTATCATAGTCATGCCATGACCGTAAGAGACAGGCACCAAAAGTTTAGTGGGTTTAGAGGTACTAGACCCCTTAAATAATTCATACATGATTTATTAAATTTCTACAAAAACTTTAGGAAACGTTTTTCCACAAATTCCCATTTTTGGATATTTTATAGGTATAGGTAAGAGAGACCCCCAGCCAAAATTTCAAGTGATTTGGATTGATGGATTGATGGGGCACTCAAAACAATCTCTGAACAAACCTAGGTATAGACCTCACCAAAATGAGTGTTGTGCTATGGACTGAACTCTAAATTGGTTCAAGCTAATTTTAAAATAAAATAGACTCATATGGCTACAACTTTCATGTAGACCACTTTTACTGTAGTGGAACCTAAGTATTTTTAATTATTAATTAAAACAGCCCATTAACTGTGACAGAAAATGAAATAAAATGATCATTGGCACAAATCTTAATGCATGATCGGACGGCCAAGACATTGTCTTCAACTTCCAACCTACGGCAGTGATTTCATCGACCTGGAGGTGTTTTCCAACCCATTTGTCGGCCATCCAGTCCCCTCCCCGGTCGGCCACCACCACCACCACCTCTGTTGAGGTGGTGGCTATCGCCGGAGGCCAGCACGGCCGCCGGAGGGGAGGTTTCCGACGAACACGATAGAAAGATTTTCATGGAAAATCTGAAATTTTTCTCTCGCAATCGGGCTCAATTGAGCCCGATTTCTCTCCTAAATGATCTAATATTCTAGCCCACGAAGAAAGGAGTAGAGGAGGAGCTTAGTGGAGGGTTGTTGCCTTACCGACCGCCATGTCACCATTTCCAGCAATGGAGCTTTCGGTGCTCTGCAACTACATAGCCAAAGGGCTCGGTTTCTTCAGGTTAAGGGTGGAAACTTCTCCTCTCAGCCTGGTGAAGCTTTTTAAAAATCCAAATGGGGGGAGGGGAGTGGCCATGACATCAATGCAATTAATGTCCATTAATGGGGAATTTCGGCCATGGTCGTTTCACTGCACACAACCACTAAATGGTCCTGGAAAACCCCTTGATCGCCTCAAAACTGATGGGGGATATGAATCAAGCCTTGGAGATGAAGAGAGGAGGCCCCTTGGCCTTCCTTATAATGAATGACCCTCTCTCCCTCTTTTTCTCTCCTCCATTAAAGGGGGAGATGGAGCTTTCTATCTCCTATTCATTATCTCCAGGAAATGAATGGCTGATTATGTCACTACAAACCTCATGAGGCTAGTGGACCACCTCAATTGGGCTTTGCCCAAGTGGATTGGGCTTGATTAGGTCAAAATATGCCGTTTTGACCTAAAATTGAGGTGGAGTTGACTTTGGTGAATTTGACCTTTTGGGTTGACCAAAATGGGTCCTTGGTGACCCATTGCCCTCCACTAAGGTCTAGGAAGACTTGGGTAGGGTTGGTTTGACACCTTGGTGGTCACTTGACCATTATTTAGGGCATTTTCACCACTTTAGGGTTTAAGTTGACTTCGGTTAACTTGACAACATGGGTTGACTCAAATGGATCTTTAGTGACCTAATGGATCTATTAAAGGGTTAGGGAGGTTTAGGTGTGGTCATCTTGTCAAGTTGGAGGTCCATTGGCCCTAGATAGGTCACTTGACCATTTTAGGGTAGGGGTTGACTTTGGTCATCTTGAACACTCTGGTTGACCCTAGTGGGTCATTGGTGACCCAATGAACCTTCTAAAGGACTAGGGATGTTGTGGTGGGGTCAAAAAGTCAAGGTGAGGACCTGAAATCAAACCCTAGGTTAGGTAATTGGAAGGTGTTATTTGCAGACCATGGTGATCTCACCTTAATTCCTAGATTCACTTGGTCTTCTTGGGCTTCCCAGGATTTTATCATGAGCTAGTCATGATAAAACCAATTCTAGTGGTCTAGTTGTTTGAGGGATGTTACACGTACGTCTTTTCCTTTGGACTCTATGGGTTGAGGGATGCGACAATCGATGATGTTATGAGCACGCAGAAACTAGCCATGAGAGCATGTGAGCACTATTGCGGGCTCTCAAACTCGCACACATGTACTCGCACCACAACCTTCATCTTTCTAGGAACTGGGATCGAGCAGACACCTTGCCAGAGCATGTGGTAGATGAAGCGAAGGAGCTGAGGCACAAGCTGGAGGTCGCCGAGAAGTTTCTTGGGAAAAGCTTTGGCAGGGTGGTATGTCTTGCTTCCTCGGGACATTCACTTTACCACTTCTTCTTTCTCCTAACCTATTCCTTGCATGATTTCCATAGGATTTCGAGACCGTGAATAATTTGTGTGCACGTAGAACCATCTTAGATGGGGAGAACATGGAGCTAAAATCCCAGATCGCACAAATGCACTCCACTGCTCTACCACCAATTTTTGTAAGTCATCCAGCAGGGGAGTAAAGGTGAAATAATATTCTCTGTGAGAGATATAGGAGATGATGAGTACCACTTCCATCAAAGTCGTAGAGCACACGCTTCAGATGATGCGAACTCTCGGTGTGTTAAAGGGGGACCGCAAAAAGGTCACCATAGAAGATCTGGTCCCCAAGTTATTCCTCCCTGTTGAGGAATTGGACGAAGACTTCAACTTTCTCTTCGATGACAAAGATTGCAACCCGGACGATCAAGCCCCCTTAGACATTCTAGGACCATGTGGTTCATCATTCTTGTTTTTTGTATGCTCACGTGTAAGGCCCCCTTTTTTGTAAGCAGAGAAAAATTTAATATATCATCATTTTTGGCGAGTGCTCGCTTTTTTGTAAGACATTGTAATTATATTTTCATGAGTAAAATACAAGTTTTATACTAGAATTAATTTTTTTTTCTTTCTCCTGCTTTATGATAGTCTTCTATCATTCACCCCTCGCACCCAAACCGTGATCTCGCTTATTGAGGGTCCTTAGCATTCAGATCATGATTGCATCATGATTACTATCAAAACCACTCACAAAACCCAATCCATGTTTCTCACACCTACATCCTGTTAGAGCTAGATTTAACATCTATTACAACCTTTATGCACTCACGACCCTGAGGAGTCTAAGGGTGGCTCATTTTAATCCTTTTGGGAAGAGCTAGTGCTCAACACATGCGAGTAGGTCCATCATGATCTGACTTGCCTCTGCCGCTTTTTCTCTATTAGGTGCCAGCATTCTTAGGAGATGAGCAAGGGAGTGCTCACTTGATGAGTGTGGGTTACACACATCCCCACTCGACTATTTTCTTCTTACCTCATTTTTCACTTGGATTTCAATTCGATCACCATCTCTTGTATTATCTGGCCACTCGAGTGTTCCTCCAACCCAGCCAACTACTGAGAGACCGGTTAGCAGGATATGCCAGGGGTTACCACTCCATATATAATTTCATTTAAACCTGCCGCCGAGCGAACCTTTAGCACTTCCAACTAGTGGAAACCCAGTTAGTGGGATCTGCTCGGGGCTACTGTTCCACATAAAAATTCATTTTAACCTACCACTGACTGAACCTTCAGCCCCACTAACTAGTGGGATCCTAATCGGTGAGATCTGCTCGAGGGCTTAGATTCATACACCTTCTCATTTCTACCTGCCATCGAGTGAACCTTCAACCCTACCGGCTAGTAATAGCCTGGTAAGCGAGTTCTGCTCGGGATCATAATTACACATACCATCTCATTTCCACCTGCCACCAAGTGAACCTTCAGCCCTTCCAGCTAGTGAGATTCCGATCAGCGAGATTTGCTCGGGCCAAAATCTCACATACCATCTCATTTCCACATGTCGTATGGAATATAACTCGAATTCTACTAGTAGTACGACATTGAAGACATGAGAAAGTTTGACTGGGGTCTCCCTAGTGGTCTTGTTGGGTGTGGGTCTAAGGGACCAAAAGATCGAGGAGACCTGCTCCACCAAATTACACTTCAGGTTCTCGACCTTCTTCTTCAACAAGTTCATGATAATTTTGTTTAACCCCCCCCCCCCCACCTTCTCGTTGCTCTTAAAGTGGTGGACCGACACGTAACGATGATATGTGCCCAGCTGGATGTAGAAACTAATGAACTCTTCACTAGCAAATTTCAGTTCGTTATCCATAACTATCGCCAGAGGCAGCCCACGCCGACAATGACCTACCCCCAAATAAAGTTACTAATCACTTGGGATGTCACCTTAACCAATGCTTTCAACTCCAACAATTTTGAGAAGTAGTCAACCATGACAAGGAGGAACTTCCTTTATCCGTTGTCTTAGGAAAAAGGCCCTACCATGTACATTCCCCAGATAGCAAAAGTCTATGCCACCGTAATGCAACCGAGCCTCTAAGATGGGAAGAGCTATAGTGGTGCAAACAACTAGTACTTCTGACATATTTTCATGAACGTTGTCACCTCCTAACTTATTGTCGGCTAGAAATATCCTTGTTGCAACACCCTTCCTTCTAGGGTCATACTCCAGGAGTGACTGCGACACAATCTGTATTGGACCTCATCTGGGATCTTTGGAACCTCCTCCTCCACCACATATTGTGCTAAGAGCCCTGAGAGGGTCTTTCGGTATAGTACACCCTTATTCATCAAGTAATATGCTTACTTGTACCTGAATCCTCTCTTATTTGGGACCTCTCTGGGAGCTCTCCCATGGTAAAGAAGATGACAAAGGGGGCAATCCATGAGGGGCGTTGTCCAATATCCATCAACTCTCCTTTGTCAATGTAAGGGCGGAATAATTCGGTCATAGTCCCACCTATTCGTGGTCTGTACTTGACTAACTGGTCCTCCAGGGAACTGTCCTCCCTTGGTATATACTAAATAGAGAACATTTGAAACATCCCGATGAAGACCTTTACCTTGTCCAGGTATCACTGAAGTGTAGTCTCTATGACCTCAAACTCCACCTTGACTTGGCAGGCCACCACGATTGAGTTTGTCAACACCTTTACATCCTACACCCCAAACTCCCTGTCTAAATGGAGCCTTATAATCATAGCCTCGCACTCCGCCTGGTTGTTGGTGATGGGGAAGTGAATCTTGATGGTTTGCACTATCTTTATCCCTTGGATGCTTGCTAGCACTAACCCTCTCCTAGAGAGTAATTTCTTAATGCTCCACCACAAGCACCTCCCAAGCGATCTGCTAGGCTAACTCAACTTATTTTGCCTCGACCATATAGTCCGCTAGAAAATCCATCACTGCTTGTGCCTTCGTTGACAGGTGAGGGATAAAGTAAATGTTGAACTCGATTAATTCCATGGACCACTTTGTAAGTCTCCCTGAATGATCTACCCCTCGAAGATGTTGTGTAGAGGGTGGTCAGTCACCATACGAATCAAGTTTGCCTGGAAATATGGCCTGAGCTTCCTGGCTGAGATAATCAGGGCGAAAGCCAACTTCTCCAGGATTGGGTACCTGCCTTCTTCAAAACCTTAATCATATATTAGATTGCCAGTTGCTTTCTTCCCTCTTCATGAACAAAGACTAAGCTTATCGCCTATATCCCCACCCCAAGATATAATGTCGGATCTTCTCGTTATTTGGGCCCTTGGTGCAATGGAGCCTGGGTGAGTTGCTTTTTTAATGCCAGAAAAGCTTCCTAACACAATAGTGTCCACTTGAAATTTTAATTCCCCCGCAATGCATTGAAGAAAGGTAAGCACTTCTTGGCTGCCCGGGAGAGAAAACTGCTCAGACTAGAAAGTTTAGGGTTGTTACTCACCTACGGGGTGAATAGGTGATTTACTTATTTTTGAAATTTCTTTTTTTATGCATAAAGAGCGCAATGAGTAAGAAGATCACATCAAACAAACACAATACACAATGATTTATAGTGGTTCCCCAAGAATAGGTACATTCAATTTCCCTCTTCACCTATCAAGCAAAGAGCTAGCTTAGGCTAAACTCCTCCAAAATTTTCTTCTCAGATCCTCAGATCATACAATTTCAGGAACACAAGTTACCTACCTTGAGCCTTATATTTAGGTCCTACACCTTAGATCTCCAAATATAACCTAAAACTCAGGCTTTCAAAGCAAGCCCTACAAACTCAGGCTTTCCTCAAGCCCTAAAAAATCCAATTTGAAAAAGATCCTACACTCAAATGCACACATGAATCTTATAAATTCAGATCCATCAACGATCTTACAGAGTAATAAAAAATAAATATTGAGTCAATACTCTAGATCGTGAGTCTTCAACTAGAAGCACACATCAGGCTTCTTCTTAATATTTTTGATAAGCACTTGATGAATTTTCTTAGAATGGCTGACTTGATCAAGATATCATGAGTCAGAAAAGGAGTTCTGTTGGGAATATTGCTTTCAATATTACAAGATTTGAAGAAGCAGCACTTACAATATTAAGTTCATATTGTATTTGATGACATATCTATTTCATGATTATGCAGGTTATATAATGTTGACTCTAAAACATGTTTAGAGCAAAGAAGAGCAGACACCATTGAGATCAATAAATGAGTCTCCACAGTATCGGCATGATCATGGAGAAGACTCAAAAAGAAGCAAGCAGTAACAACAAAAGATTATACCGTTGAGATCAGTATATGGTTCTCCTCTATAACATTGAGATTGTGGAATGCTTCAAGTCGATATTGTGGATATGATGCAGAAAAGTCTAGTTATCAGTTCCAAGGTCAATACCTTTGAGGAAGAAGATTCAGCTCAACGATATCATGAAGACATGATTAAATGTTACCATTGAGCCCGTAAAGTTTTATGGAATTTAAATTTTGAGCTGGCACATAAGGAATGGACAGATTATTCTATTATCATCCATATCATTGATAAGACATTTCCTAAGACCATTTGTAAAAGTCAAGGGTATAAAGAGGATAAGTTAGGGCAATGAAATAGTGTCGTTTCTATTTTGAAAAGGAGAAATTGTGAAACCAAAAACAGTTCACTGGTGAAGCAAGTTAGTTCTTTCTGAAGAATTTTAGAAGAACAAAGAGGAGCCAATCAACTTGACTCAAAGCTAGGTCTTCTTCTTACTAAAGAAGAATATCAAAAAAGAAAGCCCCAAATCTATTATACCTGAAGATACATGCTACAAGGGCTCCTTCATTAAACTTGCTTTCATAGCAAGAGTAATAGAAGACTCTAAAGATGTAATGTCTAATTAATTTAGTCTTATGTTGTAAATTTACTTCAACTATTTCTATCGGATCTCAAAGGAGATCTGAGCTGTATGGTTGTACTCCCAGCCCGAGGGTATGGATTTATGAAAAGCCGAAGTGTAGGACTTGGTGCAAGTCTGAGGTAGGAAACCAGCTGGGTTTTTGAGCTGTAGGAGTGGGATAACTCCGATTTATAGGGCCTTTGTGCCTAAGTATAGGACTTCATGATATATCTAATTGTAAATCTGTTGTTCCTGAGGTAGGGCCTTAGAGGAGACCTGAGAAATCCTGAGGGATCTGTGTTGTAAGATCTGAGGAGCTGAGTTTTTGGAGGAGTTTTCCGATTCTAGCTCACTACTAGATAGGAGTTGGCGGAAAGTGGATGTACCCATACCCTAAGGAACTACTATAAATATCTTTGTGTTGATTTGTGCATGCTGCCTGTGTTTCATATTGCCTATATATGCTAAAATATAAAAATGAACAAATAAAGTACAAATCCACCTATTCACCCCCTCCCCTCTAGGTGATTTAGACTACCGACAACAACAAACTATCAAGTGGTATCAGAGGAAGGTTGGTCAAAAATAGACTTCACAGTCTGACGAAGATCCTATAATGGTAGTCAAGCCAATTTCCTTGACCTCCAGTGTGTCTAATAAGGAGATGAACTCAATGATGTTACCCATATATAAAAAAGAAAATTTTAGCATATGGAAGCAAAGGGTTAAGCTATTGATGGAAGCTTCAGACTCTAGGTTCTATATTATAGTTGAATGGCCATTTATTCTCATGATTGCTTCCACCATTGATCCTAATATTCAATATCCAAAGAAGTATGCTGACATGACAAGGATGAAATTATGTTGGCTATCGTGGATAAGAGAGTCAAAAAATATTATAGTTAGTGCAATTAATGTTCCACCTTTTAGACTTTATTTTACAGCAAAACTGCAAAAGAGATATGGGATACACTTATACTATACATGGAGGGAATTGAAGAAGTAAGGGATGATAGGAAATCCCATCTCAACAAAGAGTATGAAGCCTTAAAGCAAGGTAGCAGAGGTAGTATAACTGAGTGCTATGAAAGTTTTTTAAAAACTATGAATGAGTTGAAGACCTATGAAAGAGTCTTCACAGATTATCATCTTAATGACAAGTTCCATAGTTCTCTAACTAGGGTCTGAGATAACAAAATTTGTATCATCAGGTAGAAGGGTAACTTGGCCAACATTTCTCCCCACACACTGTTTGGAAAGTTACTCTCTTATAAGATGCAGTTAAATGCAAGAAAAGAGGGGGAGATTGCTGCCAGGTCTCACCTAAAGGAGAAATCTATGTCCCTTAAGGATACGGGGTTAAAGAATAACAATAAGAGAAACCCCTCTCCTTCTAGAAGAGTGGCTAACTCAGAATCTTCTGAGCCCAGCACTTAAGATGTTGTAATATTAGATGGAGACTTTGATGTCTTTTCATGGCACTTTATGAAGATGATGTCAAGAAAGAAGAATTGGAAGAATAGGCCTTACTCCTCCTCCAACTATAAGAAGGAGTATAGCAGATCAGAAAAACCCCAAAGGGGACATGTATGTTTCCAAAACTAGTAAACATATTTTTTTCTAATGCTGTGTGTTACTGTTATATCAAACCTGGGTATGTTATTACTGACTGCCCTGTCAAAAGGAAAGAAAAAGTTTTATATGATAGGAAGCACGATAAGGACAAGCAGTCTGAAAAGGCTTTCCATACCAAGAAGGAGAGGAGCTAGAGTTAAAGTGACTAAGTCTCTTTTGAGTTAGATGAAGAAGAAGCCTATATTGGCCTATTTATTGGAGAAGAAGAAGAAGATGACTATCCTACTGCAAGGATGGGCATCATGGCTCCCTTGTCACATTCAGATAGTGACATTGAGGAAGAAGAAATTTGTGGCTTGATGGCCTTAACAGATGAAGATAATAGTATGAATCAGATCCTGATGAGGTACTAATTCTAGATACATCTTATTTTGATTCTTATTATGAAATTGCCCAGAATCTGAAGCATCATCTTCATCTAATGATGGGGATTGATCAAAATCTAAAGATGATGTCAATCAATTGATTGACAAATATGGTGCCCTCTTGGAAGTTCTTAAGAATAACATAAAGATTGTCAAGAGGCAAGCTGAGTAAATTGTCTCCCTTCAGTAGGCAAAATATGAAAACCTTGACTCTGCTACCCAGCCAACTCAAATGAGTATGGAAACTAGCCAGCTTAAAGGGATAACAATTATCTAAGGAAACACCATAAGCTAGAAGATCAAGATAATCAAGGATCTTGAAGAAAAGCTCCTCATGGAAAGGAAGCTAGTGGCTCAGTTCTCAAAGCCACAGTCTGTGTTGCCCATCATTGACTCATTCTCCTCTCAAAATAATAGAAAGGCATTGTGGTTCAATAAGAAAGCAACAACATCTAGTTATAGAGGCAAGTGAAAGACAGTTATGTCTCAAACCAACTTTAATAAGGTACTACTTCCTTCTAACAGGTATGACCATGATAACATTTATGGTTACTGGAAGAATGGAAGTTCCTCCAATAAGGTCAATTATGCACCTTATAATAGGATGAGAAAGGTCAAGGGGTTGAGTGCTTTGAAAGCTCCCCATGAAGAAGTTCAAATGAGTAATTATAAACCATTTATTTTTGGTACTCCAGCCCCTACACTCAAAGGCAAGGATGTTTATCCTCCCAAGCAACTCAAATTAACAAGCGGGTTCTTGGCAAAATAGGAACCCACTATCACAAGGAAATATCAAATGCCATCAACATAATGATTGAAAAAAGCGGATATTTATTGCTGTCAAGCAAATATCATCGAGTTAGAAAAGTTATCGTCAAGCACACAACCAAGTGCATACTGAGAGGAACTGGAAAAATACAGTAGCCTTCATTGCTGAACATGGATATTCAGATGCACCATCATCTTCTAGGAATGTTTAGAAGATAAGTTATAACATTTTTGATTGTCAGTGTTGTGGTAAAGTGGGTCACTTTTCCATTAAATGTTGCCATAATCCCTCGGTGCCTAATGCAAAGAAGAGATTTACTGTAAGGGTAGCACCCAACAAAAATATTTCTTTTAATCCTAACAAGAACCTAAGTTCCAAAGTTTATTTGACTCATAGGATAAAGTGAAATTTATCTTGCAGGATAGTTCAAGTACCAACCTAAAGCAAATTTGGTACTTAGATAGTGGGTATTCCAGGCATATGAATTAGACAAGGAGTATTTAATAGGATTACATTCATATGAAGAATGGACCAAAGGTCATTTTTGGAGGCTCTGACACGGGAGTCACAAAAGAATATGATATTATCTCAAGTAGCATAGTCTACATTACAAGGGTAGCTAATGTTGAGAGGTTGCAACACAACCTTATAAGCATAAGACAACTATTTGACTTAGGATATGTTATTGAATTTTACACTGATAAGTGTCTGATCAAAATGTTAGTAGATTTAGAGACTATTCTCTCAGGAACTAGGAGTGGGAATGTTTATTGTTTAGATTTTATTTGCAATAATTCTCAACTAAGTTTGCTAAGAAATGTTGTGTGGGTACTCTTGTTAGATACAACTCTCATAGTAGAGCATATAGAGTATTCAACAGGAAGATTGTTGGGTATTGCATCCACAATAGCCCAGATTTGTATGAAGTCACCCTTGAACTGAGATGAATTAAGTCTGTATTTGATGCTCTGTTTAGTTGAGTGTTTGCAGGACATAATTGTCAAGTTTAGACAAATGTCAGTTTACAAGGAGTCACCAAACACAGGACCATACAATGTAATCCCTCATTGTGTGATCTATGGTGTTGACTTATGTGTAGCCTCTCTATTGGGACACACTTCTTTTTCAAGCACTAAGGATAAGGGAAAAGTTGGTTGCTTATTTTATTGAAGAAATGATGTTTTCAGATTTTAAGAAAATTTTCAAAGTCTTTTTCTCGAGTACTATATTTTGTACTCGAGAAGGACTAAAGTTCATTCTCGAGTTAGACGTGTCATAATTTTGAGTGGCAAAAGTAGTTCTCGAGAAAGCATAATGTTGTTCTCGAGATGGCCTTATGTACTCGAGTAATTCATGGCATTTCTTCTCGGGTTATTCTCTTTTCCAGACTGAAATTAATCTAAGTCTATTTCTTGAGAAGACTAAATTTATTCTTGAGAAGACTGTGCTTAATTTTCTAGATGTAGAAGACTTTTTTCGAGACCTCGACCTTTTTTTTTCGAGAGCTAAACATTTGTTCTCGAGAACACTTATTTGTTCTCGAGTACCAAATTGTTCTTTCTCAAGAACTAAATTTCTTTTTCCTCGAGTACTTTTCTTCATTCTCGAGAATGTTGAATTCCACCTCCACATTATTTCTAAGTCTTTTTCTCGAGATCTTCATTGTTGTTCTTGAGAACCAGTAATCTTTTTATCGAGTACTATCCTTTCTCTCGAGAAAAGCTATACTGTTTTTTCGGAAATTCTTCTAAGTACGGACAGACATAATTTCAAATGTCATTATCACATGATTGGTCCACGAGGCTCTATAATTTATTATGATTATGACCGTTAGGCTATTCCTATAAAAGGTCTTGTCATTTTCAACCAACCCTAAGACGAAAAGTTAGATATTCTAAGAATTCTGAATCCATAATCTTCTTTCCATAATCAGAAGCGCCGCCTCTCGTCGCCTTCATCGCCAAAAGCGCTTTCGATCCAGATTGATTCAGAGCAAGTGATTCAGAGATCAAGACATTCTACAATCTATAGATCCAATACTTGGTCCTGCTGAGTCCAGATTTTCAGATCAGAGATCTTGCCTAGTCTTCTTCAACGTATTTCTGACCAAGCCGCAACATTCAAGGATGAATAAAGGCAACAGTTTTCAGATCTGAGAGATAACACTGTTTGTATTTATTATATTTCAATTTATTCTTGTAGGAGATCCTTCTCCGAGTGTAGGAGCTTTGTTCTCTGAGTTATTTTTGTATGAAGTTTTATCTTCCGAGTGTAGATCTAGTTTTCGGGATCAAGTTGTAGGAACGTTGTTCCGAGTTGTAGGATTGGTTTCAATCCGAGATTAGTGGAATAGCCGAGTCTAGTGCTTTGCTAGATCGGTGAGTGGAAAGTGGATGTACCCAAGGTTGGGGAACCACTATTACTCTTGGTGTTGTCTGTGAATTCTTAGTTAATTTTTCTATGCATAGATCGTTAAATTGTTTTACGCAAAAAGACGCATAACTCACTTATTCACCCCCTCTAGGTGATTTAGTTAAGATAACTAAAATATTTTCAATTGCTATCAGAGGGAGGTTGTTCATAAAAAGGTTAACACCTTGAACATATCTGCCCAAGTTATCTTTTGAGTAATCCAAGCATGGACAAAGCCAAGGATTTTTCAAAGCTTCCTCTGTGCACAAAGACCAACTTTCCCATTTGGAAAGAATGGATTAAGTTTTTCATGGAAGATGTGGATCCAAGGATCTTCATGATTGTTGAAAAAGGTCCTTACGTTCCCATGACCGTCTCCACTATTGATCCTACCAAGAAAGTTCCTAAGAAGTTGATGGATCTTGATAATGATGATATTGCACTTGTTTCATTAGACAAGAAAGCTAAAAATATCATTACTGAAAGATATAGTACCTAAACACCTAGAGGGGGGGTGAATAGGTGACCAAATTCTTTTTAACTTTTTATGGCAGCAAACAATATTTAACACAGAATTATATCTACTATTTCACAGCAATCACAGAGCATTCACAGCAAACCACAGCACACAGAAGACACACAATTTTATAGTGGTTCCCCAAGGTTTGGGTACATCCACTTTCCCCCTTCGCCTATCTAGCAGTGTACTAGATTCGGCCAAACTCCTTCACTATCTCAGAACCCAAACTGGTTCCTACACCTCAGGCCCAAGGCCCTACAACTTAGCTTCTTCACAAAGCCTACACTCAGCCACAAAGGCCTACACTCAGCCACCAAGGCCTACACTCAGCCACCAAGGCCTACACTCAGAGATTTCAATCTCCTACACTCAGGCTCTCAAGCCCTACACTCAGCCTTTATATTTACAGGCTTACAAGACTCAGATCCAAATGATCCTACAAGATAAAATGAATACAAAATTGTGACTCAACAACTCAGAGAAAAGAGAGAGAAGAGTTATGAGCTTCTTGATGAGTTCTTGGAAGAACTCAGCTGAAATCAATCTGACTTAGCTTTCTTCAAAGCTTCTTGAAAGTAGAACTCAATAAGATTGACTCCTTCTACAGTTGATCCTTGATCTCTGCTACTTAAGATTCATAGTGAATCTGAACCCTTCTTCTCAGCCTGGTTCCAACAGCTGATTTCTTGGATGGAGCTCTCTCTCTCCAACTTCTTAGATCTTTACTTGATAGCTAGATCTTCCATTTAATCTGAACTTAGACTTGTGTTCAATCTTTTCAACAACCACTTTATGTAGACAGCATAAGCCTATTTATAGACCTTCTTCATGGTAACCGGCTGGTCCAGTCCATAACTGAATTCTGACAACTCTGACAGGTGCTGTAGACCGGCTGGAATGGCAGCTGTCAAGTCATCCAGTCAGTTCTTGAAAATTCTGTAACTGTCTTTAAGTGTCGAGACTTTCTGTCTTTAAGTGTCGACACAAGTTGTCTAAGTGTCGACACTAGTCTACAAGGTGTCGACACAACTCCTTGTGTTGTAGATTTTGTATCTCGACACTACTTCTTCATGTGTCGACACTGAAATTGAGTGTCGACACGTACTTGTACTTCAGTATCTTGCTGAATTCTTCTAAGTGTCGACACAACACCTTTGTGTCGACACATCTTCATGTGATGAATCTGTTAAGTGTCGACACTGCTTCTTGGTGTCGACACATGTCTTCAGTGTTGATACTTATTGAGTGTCGACACATGGCTCTGGGTGTCAACACTTTCTTCTTCTGTCGAGACTCTGGCTGAGTGTCGACACATTCCCTTAGTGTCGACACTTGTACTTAGAATATTTTGTTGAACTTTGCTGATCTTTGCTAAGTGTCGACACAGCTCCTTGTGTCGACACTTTCTTCAAGTGTTGAGTCTTCAGTTGAGTGTCGACACATTGTTCTGGGTGTCGACACATGTCTTCAGTGTTGACTCTTCTACTGAGTGTCGACACATTGTTCTGGGTGTCGACACTCACTTCAAGTGTTGACTCTTCTGCTGAGTGTCCACACATTATTCTGGGTGTCGACACTTGTACTTAGTCTCTGCAGACTTTTGCTGAGTGTCGTCACAGCCTCCAAGTGTCGACACTTTCTGGTGTAGACACAGTTTCACTGGGTGTCGACACAACTGCTAAGTGTCGACACAGCTTTACTGCACTCTTCTTCATTGATTGTCGACACAGCTCCTTGTGTCGACACTTTCTGTCTGGTGTCGACTCAGCATCCCTGGTTTCGACACAATGACTCCAAGTGTCGACACTGCTTGCTAGGGCGTCGACACAAGTCTTCTTAAGTGTCGACACTTTCCCTCTGGGTGTCGACACATGGACTTAGAAACTTTTTCTTCTTTCCTGCAAATACTTAGCCTGCACAAGTAAACTCAAAACACATCAAATACATTTTTGATGTATATCATTGAGTTGGGTGAGGCTTCTTCAAATCAGGTACATTTAGACCAATGTACCCAACAATCTCACCCTATTTGGAGAAGTCATAACCCTTAGTCAATGATATACACCATTCATAATAAAATTACAAAATGATGTAAAGCAGGATTATATATAGCAGGGCATACATAAATGTTGGGTACATTGGTTTAAATGTACCTGATTTGAAGAAGCCTCACCCAACTCAATGATATACATCAAAATGTATTTGATGTGTTTTGAGTTTACTTGTGCAGGCTAAGTATTTGCAGGAAAGAAGAAAAAGTTTCTAAGTCCATGTGTCGACACCCAGAGGGAAAGTGTCGACACTTAAGAAGACTTGTGTCGACACCTAGGCAAGCAGTGTCGACACTTGGAGTCATTGTGTCGACACCAGGGATGCTGAGTCGACACCAGACAAAAAGTGTCGACACAAGGAGCTGTGTCGACACTCAATGAAGAAGAGTGCAGTGAAGCTGTGTCGACACTTAGTAGTTGTGTCGACACCCAGAAAAACTGTGTCTACATCAGAAAGTGTCGACACTTGGAGGCTGTGTCGACACTCAGTAAAAGTCTGCAGAGACTAAGTACAAGTGTCGACACCCAGAACAATGTGCCGACACTCAACATAAGAGTCAACACTTGAAGTAAGTATCGACACCCAGATCAATGTGTCGACACTTAGCAGAAGAGTCAACACTGGAAGTAAGTGTCGACACCAAGAACAATGTGTCGACACTTAGCTGAAGACTCAACACTTGAAGAAAGTGTCGACACAAGGAGCTGTGTCGACACTTAGCAAAGAACAGCAAAGTTCAACAAAATATTCTAAGTACAAGTGTCGACACTAAGGAGTTGTGTCGACACTCAGCCAGAGTCTCGACAGAAGAAGAAAGTGTCGACACCAAGAGCAATGTGTCGACACTCAACAAGTATCAACACTGAAGACATGTGTCGACACCAAGAAGCAGTGTCGACACTTAACAAATTCAACACATGAAGATGTGTCGACACAAAGGTGTTGTGTCGACACTTAGAAGAATTCAGCAAGATACTGAAGTACAAGTACTTGTGTCGACACTCAATTTCAGTGTCGACACATGAAGAAGAAGTAGTGTCGAGATACAAAATCTACAACACAAGGAGTTGTGTCGACACCTTGTAGACTAGTGTCGACACTTAGACAACATGTATCGACACTTGGTCTATAAGTGTCGACACTTAAAGACAGAAAGTCTCGACACTTTCAGACAGTTAGAGAATTTTCAAGAACTGACTGGATGACTTGACAGCTGCCATTCCAGCCGGTCTACAGCACCTGTCAGAGTTGTCAGAATTCAGTTATGGACCGGACCAGCCGGTTACCATGAAGAAGGCCTATAAATAGGCTTATACAGTCTACAGAAACTGTTGTTGAAGTTGTTGAGACAGATCAAGTGGCTGTTCAGACAAGTAATACAAAGAAGATCTAGCTATCAAGTGAAGATCTAAGAAGTTGGAGAGAGAGAGCTCCAACCAAGAAATTAGCTGTTGGAACCCAGCTGAGAAGAAGGATTCAGATTGGTCTGAATCTTAAGAAGCAGAGATCAAGGATCAACTGCAGAGGAATCAGTCTTATTGTGTTCTACTTTCAAGAAGCTTTGAAGAAAGCCAAGTCAGATTGATTTCAGCTGAGTTCTTCCAAGAACTCATCAAGAATCTCACAACTTATCTCTCTTTCATCTAAGTTGTTGAGTTTATACATTTTTTATTCATTATAACTTGTAGGATCCTTACGGATCTGAGATTGTAAGCCTATAATTTTAAAGGCTGAGGGTAGGAGAGTTAAATCTCTGATTGTAGGCCTTGGTGGCTGATTGTAGGCCTTGGTGGCTGAGTGTAGGCCTTTGTGGCTGAGTGTAGGCCTTTGTGGTTGAGTGTAGGCTTTGTGGAAAAGCTGAGTTGTAGGGCCTTGGGCCTGAGGTGTAGGAACCAGTTTGGGTTCTGAGATAGTGAAAGAGTTTGGCCGAATCTAGTACACTGCTAGATAGGCGAAGGGGCAAAGTGGATGTACCCAAAGCTTGGGGAACCACTATAAAACTCTGTGTCTACTGTGTGATTGTTGTTGGATGTGATTGCTGCATATGTGCTGTGATATAATAGATAGAATTCTGTGATATTATCTGATTGCTGCATAAAAAGTTAAAAAGATTCAAGTCACCTATTCACCCCACACCCCCCCCCCTCTAGGTGATTAGGTACAATATCTTTCAAGTGGTATCAGAGGGAGGTTGCTCAAAAAGGACTAACAGTCTGAGGAGATCATGTTGGCAGATTCAGGTTAAGTCAATTATAGATTCAAGAAAATCAAGAACTATGGGTTCCACTGAAAATCACAAGGAATTGGGATCCATGAAGCTACCTATATGTAGGAAAGAAATCTTTGGGATCTGGAAGGAAAGGGTGAGACTCTTTATGGAAGGTTCAGACCCTAGGATTTATATCACTGTGAAGGAAGGGCCATATGTGCCCATGAAGGTGTCAGTACTGGATGCAAATTAGAGAACACCAAAGGATTTCTCTGAAATGACAAATGATGAGATTGTCCTAGCCACCATGGAAAAAAGGGCTCAAAACATTATAGTGAGTGCCATAGATGATGCAACTTTTCAGAATCTAATACACTGTAAGACAGCCAAAGAGATGTGGGATACCCTTATTGTGTATATGGAAGGTTCTGAAGAAGTTAGGCAAGACAGAAAATCCTTGCTAAATCAAGAGTATGAAAGTTTTAGACAAGGAAAGGGTGATAGCATAACTGAGTGCTATAAGAAGTTCTACAAGATAGTGAATGAACTCATGTCCTATGGCAGAGAGTTCAGTAATTATGAACTCAATGACAAGTTTCTAAGGTCCCTAACAAAAGATTGGGACACCAAGATCTGTGTCATTAGAGAAATGGCAAAGTTGGCAGAAATTCCTCCACCTACACTGTTTGGCAAACTATTGTATTATGAAATGCAGTTGACAGTAAGGAAAGAAGAGGAGAAATCCACAAGAAATGAACACAAGGAAAGAATAGTGGCCTTTAAATCAGAAGCCCCCAGAAAGTACAGATGTAAGTCACCTTCTCCACCTATAAAAGCAGCTGAAACTGAGTCAGAAGAGTCAGCAAGTACAAAGTCTGAAAGCAGTGAAAGTGATGAGGACTTTGCTGCCTTCACTAGACATTTTCAGAAGTTCTTGAAAAAGAAACAGTGGAGGACAAGGCCTTCTACTTCACAGGGAAAGGAAGACTCTTATCAGAAAAAGAGGTCTTCAAAGAAAGACAAGAAAAAGACTAAGTCTAGCAAGGCAACACTTTCAAAAATAGTGTGCTATTGCTGCAATAGACAAGGTCATGTGATAGCAGATTGTCCTGAGAAGAGGAAGGAGTCTAGTGACAAGAAAAAGACTCTATACAAGGGCAAGAAGGAGAAGTCTTTTGTTGCCAAAAAGGACAAGACCCTGTCAGATATCTCTTCTTCAGAAACTGAGTCAGATGCTGAGGCATATATAGGGCTGTTTGCTGAGGAAGAAGAAGAAGAGTTCATGCAGATTATGAATTCTATATATGAACAAGAAGACTGTCAGTGCCAAGGGCTAATGGCATTGACTGAAAGTGACAAAATCCTGGAGCAGCCAGGACCCAGTAAGGTACAAAGTTCAACTTTAAGTTCAGTTTCTTGTGCCAGTACAGAATCAGATTCATCATCATCAAATGATGAGAGTGCATCTGAGTCTGAAGAAGATATTCATCAGCTGATAGATGAATATAAAGTACTGTTGCAAGATTACAAGAAGAGCAAGTCCCTAGCCAAAAGTCAGGCAAAGGAAATTGCAAATCTCAAAGCTGCAGCAACAGATTCTTAGAGGTTATTTGATCAGAAGCTGAATGAGATAGCCAGACTAAAGCACATAACTGTGATTCAGATGGGAACTATATCATTTAAGAATGATCAAATCAAGAGTCTGGATATTAATCTTCAGAAGGAGAAAGACTTGGTTGCTAGGTTTTCTAAACCTAAGTCTGTTTTACCCATAATTGATGAATTTATTCATCACAAAGGTAAAGCTGGACTGGGTTTTACAAGACCTACAAGGACTGTTCAGTCCAAGTCTATGTCCAAGTGCAAAGCCCCAACACTCAACAAGCCAGCTGTGGATAAAATAGCTAAGACTGTACCTAAGCAAAGGTACAATAAGTTTGAGTGTTGGTGTTGTGGCAAGGTTGGCCACTTTGCAATGGACTGTTGGCACAATGCTAGTGCCAAAGTGAGTGGCAAACTGGCTGTTGGAAAACCAGCAGGTAGTCTTGTCAGGATGCAAACTAACAAATTCCAAGGACCCAAGAATACTTTGGGTTCTAAGGTTCATTAATCTGTTTTGCAGGTGAGTCCAAGTTGTCATGCCCCAATATGGTACTTGGACAGTGGATGTTCCAGACATATGACTGGAACAAGGGGTTTACTAAAGGACTACATTCCAATCAAAGATGGTCCAAAAGTCACCTTTGGTGGTTCTGAAAAAGGAATCATCAAAGGATTTGGTAACATTTCTAGTAACTTAGTTACCATTACTCAAGTGGCTTATGTTAAAGGGTTGAAACACAACCTAATAAGTATAAGTCAATTAAGTGATGTAGGATATGACATCTCATTTGTTAAGGATGGTTGTCATATCAAGAGGTCAAATGATCAAGAGATCATTTTGACTGGCTATAGAAAGAGGAATGTCTACTGCCTAGACATTATGTGTGAGACCAATGGCTCTCAAGTGTGTCTTGTAGCTGATGAGACAGTCTCTCATTGTGTCAAATGGCACAAGAGGCTAGCTCATCTAAACTACAAGATAATTGGCAAACTCTTTAGCAAAGAGTTAATGAGGAATGGTCCTCAAGTTAAGTGTGTTAAAGATGGTATTTGCTCAGCTTGTCAAAAGGGCAAGCAGACTAGATCCACCTTTAGAAGCATAGAAAACAAAGATGGTGTGAGGTGTTTATACCTCTTGCATATGGATCTCTTTGGTCCAATGCCAGTTCACAGCCTAAGTAGGAAGGTCTATACCTTTGTAGTTGTAGATGACTACTCAAGGTTTTCCTGGGTGTTCTTCTTAAGACAGAAATCTGAAACACCTAATATCTTCTATAGCTTTGTCAAGCAAATTCAGAATGAACTAGACAGTACAGTGGTCAAGATTAGAAGTGACCATGGTACTGAATTTCAGTCTGAGAGTATGGAAAAACTATGTGAAGACTTTGGGATATTTCAAGAGTTTTCTTCACCTAGAACACCTCAGCAAAATGGTATTGCTAAGAGGAAGAATAGAACCTTGATTGAGGCAGGTAGAACCATATTAAGTGATACATCACTACCAGAATATTTCTGGGCTGAAGCAGTTAATACTGCATGCCGTGTTATTAATAGGGCTACCATTACTAAAGGCCTCAACAAGACCCCCTATGAGGTTGTGAAAGGCAGGAAACCAAACCTATCTGATGGATCAAGCGCATACCCAACTGCACCAAAAGCCCGGACTGTTGGAGAGGGCGCTACTTAATTTCTTAAATAAGTAGCAAAGTGCCACGGGTCAAGTGAAGGAACGCCGGACCCAACAATCCCCCCCCCAGCGTCCAGCACAACCCGTCGGCTCAGAGGTGGAGTTACCACATGGCCCACGTAGCTCAGAGGTGGGGTTACCACATGGCCCACATGTCTCAGAGGTGGGGTTACCACATGTCCACGGCTCAGAGGTGGGGTTACCACATGTCCACGGTTGCCTGACCCGCCGGACCCACACAGGTAGAGGGGAAAAATCAGGATTTAATAGCGCTCACCCGATCTTGAACCCGTGACCTGCTTTGATACCAATTGAAAGTGCAGCTAGATCTGATATACTCTAGAGGGGGGTGGTGAATAGAGTATATGGTGCTTTGAAAACTTTTACAACAATTGTTGTAATATGTGTGAGCAGGGAAGCAGTTAAAAACCAAATTACAGAACTATAATAAGAAAAATCTAATCACAGAAGAATCAAGGCCAGAAACAAACATAAACACAAGCAAAACCAGAAGACACAAGGAAATATAGTGGTTCCCCTAAACTTGGGTACATCCACTCTTCTACCACCCTAGGTAGGAATCCACTGCAGGATGAGTTGATCAGGTGTCCTGGGCACCAATGTGCTTTTGATAAGGTGCTCAAAAACCAAAGCAAATTTTTTGATCAGGTGTCTTGCCACCAATGAGCTTTTGACAAGGTGCTCAAAAACCAAGCTCAAACTTTTGAAGGGAGTTTGAGAAACCCTTTACAGAGAGGGGGTGAGAGAGTGATAGAAGTCTTCTCTTTCTCAAACAACTGAGAAGACTATGTGGATTGTTGAAGTCAAAGCTCCCCCTGAATCCTTGAGATCTTCAGGAAGAAAAGCTTTGCTGAGGGTGATAGGCCTTCACAGATTGAACTCCAGCAATAGATGATTTCAGCAATAGCTGAAATGTTGAATGTCTGGAGTCTGGAAATATGTTGGCCTTGAACACTTTGAAAACTAAAGAGATCTGAAGATTTGAGACAGCTTGATCTCCTTGGATGTGTGTTCTTGAGAATTCTTTGAGACAGAAGATTTTTGAATGTGTTTCTGTAATCTCTATTCTCTGAGTGATTCAAAAATTCTGTCTTTTATTCTCTGTTACAGAATAGAATAACATTCTCTATCAAGTATAGCCGTTGGCCTGCATTAATTGCATCCTTAATTGCATAATCTCTTCTGGAGGAAAGTCCACAGATATATTCCTTGAAAAAATCCCTTGAAACTTGGTCCAGAAATGAATGAAAATGGCTAGGAAATCTCTGAATTAATTGCAGAATAACTCCTAACTGATTTAAATTTGAATTTAGAAACATCGTGGAAGTTATCTGAAATCGTCGAACTGAGCTCTGCTATCGTCGAGCTGAGCTCAGCGATCTGGAAACATACAGCAGCAAAATATCATCGATCTGAGCCCAAAGATCGTCGAACTGAGCTCAGAGATAAAGATCCAAAGCAGAGTCAAAATCGTCGACCTGAGCTCACCGATCGTCGAATGGAGTTCGACGATATATAATGAAGTTAAGCTCAGCGATCATCGAACGGAGTTCGACGATCTGTCGAAGTTGAGCTAGACGATCGTCGATCGGAGTTCGACGAATCGTCGTGCTGAGCTCGACGATATGACTTAGTCTCAAACACGAAATCTTGGTCTTCAGGGCAGCTTCCAAACCTAGACTTCTAACCCTTAGACTCAATTCTAATTGACCTATTGAGCTATACAGGAGGTCAAGCAAAGATTCCTAGAGACATAGTGATCCTGACCCAAATTAGTAATAGGGTGTTCCAACAATCTCCCCCTATTTGGGTTAGGATTACTACTTATAGACTTTGGAAAACTTTAAATAACAACATACAATCAGTAAAACATAAAAACAATAGCTAGACATAGCAGAATCACAGAGATATATATCATCCAGATAGTAATTAGAAATCACAGAAATTGTCACCTTACAAAATCATTTCTTCTCTTTGCCTTTAACAAGTTTAATCTCTCTGTTAGGATTGGGGGCTTATTTGTTGGATCTGGTATCATCTGCTGCACCCAAATATGTTTGCTTTTTAGGCCTGGGAACCACAGCTTCAGGGTGTAATTCCATATACCTGTCAGCATCAAAGAATTTACTTGAAGCATATCTCTCTAGCTCTTTCTGTCTCTGTTCAGACATAGTAGAAATGTTGGAAGAATCTAATCCTTGTTCTCTGGCCTTTTTAATCTGATCCAGTGCAGCTAATTCCTTTAATCTGGCAGTCCAAGCAGCTGGATTATTTTCAGGGTCCTCAAAAAGTACAAGTGGCTCATACCTGTTGGAGGGATTGTCTTGAGGAGGCCTGGCAGACACAGTCACTTTCAGCTTGTAAGGGAAAGGACCAGATGTTGTATCAATAGAAATTTGTCCTCCCCTAGAATATGGGTGTTGCCTGGAGTACCCTTTGGAATAGACTTGAATATCTCTTTGGCTTCCTCTATATCCTCCTCTCCTAGAATGTGAACCCCTAGATTGGCTTTCCCTGTGGTAAGATCTAGCATGAGGTTGATAGGGAGCCTGACTTCTGGCTGGGGGTTGACTTGCAGAGCTTCCACCTGCACCTGCATCAGAAGGAGGTGGTGGAGGAGGATGAGAGTGATGGAATTGGGAAGAACCCTTCTCATATTTTCTCTTTTTCTTCATTGCTTTCAGTTGATTTTTAGAGTATTGCATCCAGTGTTCAGTAATTGGGCAGTTATGTAGAATGTAATATGGGATATCATTGTTATCTTTAACTTTAGCAGGAGGTACCCTCTTCATTGCTTTGCTCCTTGCCTTCCTTTTCCTGGCAATGGTTGCAGAAGAGTCATCAGAGTCTGTTTTAAATTCATCACTTTCAGAACTCTGGTCATCATAGAGAGCATCTATTTTATTCATCAAGTCCTTTTTGAGCTGAACAGAAGCAGATGAGGCAGAAGTTGTAGCAGCAGATGTTGAGATGGTAACAATAGGGATAGCAGCAGATATTGAAGGTGAAGCAGAAACAACAACAACAGCAACAGTAGGTTCTGGAGAGGTGATAGCAGCAACAACTTCACTAACAATAGTAGAAACAGCAGATTCACTATCAGCAATAGAAGCAGAGGGAATATCATTAAGGACTGCAGAAGGCTCAAATTCAGGTGCCTCTGTCATCAGAATGTCCTTGTAAATTGGTTCATCAGAAACAATAGGAACTTCAGCAGTAGTATCAACATTTGCAGTAGCAGTAGTATCAACATTCTCAGAAGCAACAACAATCCTTTCTTCAGGGGCAGCAGCATCAACATTGTTAGCAGCAGCAATTACTGAATTTACAAAGGAGGTGATGATGCTAGGGTCACAGCAGGAAAAAGGCATAAGTGCCTTGGATAAATCTTTTGGAGGCTGGACAACATTGACCTCTGGCAGACAGCTGAAGTAAGCAGAATCAAAAACTGACAGCAAAGACCTGAGGTCTATTGCAAGGACTGCAGCAGCAGGAGGAACTTGTGCTTGAGGCACAGCACCCAGGTTGGTTAAACATACCATACCTGATTGGTTGTATAGGCTAACACCTGAACCCAAAGATCCCAAGTTAGATCTGTTTTTCTTTGGTATTTTATTATTAGATTTTTTTTCACAAATCATGGCCCAAAATAAAGATTATGCTAACACCAGACCTCCAGTGTGCAATCTATCCAAGTTTGTACTTTGGAAGGCTAGGATTAGACTTTACATGAATTCTATTGACGAAGATATCTTTAATTCTGTTTTGACAGTATGTCCAAGACCTCCAGAGAACACAAGTACAAATGTTGTTCCACCTCCATCAGGAACAGATGCTGATATCAAGAAATGGAAGGTAGCTGATGCCAAGGCTATGAACATCTTGGCCCAGGCAATGTCTGATGACATATTTCAAAAGGTAGCTGAATGTAATTCAGCCAAGGAAATTTGGGACAAACTCTCAGAAATAGTCTCAGGCTCAGCTGATGAGAGAAAGGATAGAATATCCCATCTCATCTCTCAATATGAGAACTTCAAGAAGGGAGAGACTGAGTCAGTGGGAGACATGTACAATAGGCTAAGTCTAATTGTCAGTGAACTCAGAACATTGGACAAAGAGATCTCTCTAACTGAACTTAATGACATGATCCTAATGTGCTTCCCCAGTACTTGGGACTCAAGAATCTGGCCAATTAAGGATGCCAGAAGTCTGAATGAGATCACCACTGAAGCTCTATTGGGTAAGCTCAAATCTTATGAGCTACTCATAAAAAATAGAGAGGAAGAACAGAAGGCTGCCTCACCAGCCACAAGAAAAGAGAAGACCATAGCATTCAAGGCAACTGAAGATCTGCCTGAAGATAAAGCCACAGGCAATGATGAACTACTCAGTCTGCTGGTCAAAAGATTCTACAAGATGGCCAGAAAGGACTTCAGAAGAAGATCATACAAGGAGCAGGATAAGCCAAGGTATGACAAGTCCATTAGTAATAATAAAGACATTATTTGCTTTGGTTGCAGGAAACCAGGGCACATAGTTCCTGACTGTCCAGAGAACAAGAACAAGGACATAAGGGACAGGAAAGAAAGAAGAAAGGAGAAAGTCCCCAAAAGGAATGGCAATGGCAAACCTTCTTCAAGCAAAAACAAGCATACAAGAAAAGGGTTTGTTGCTGAATCCTGAAGTGAGACAGAAGAAGAGTCAGAAGCCTCATCCAGCTCCAGTGATGATGAGGATGATGCAGAAGAAAAGGAGTTCTGCATGATGGCAATCAATGCCTCACAGCACAATTCAGAGGAAGAGGAGTCAGAGTCAGACTCAGAGACTTAACCTGAAGAAGATCAGGTAATTGGTTCTTTTGATTTTAGTTCAGAAGATTTTAAATCTGAATTTAAAGCACTGTGTTTAGACCTGCTAAAGTCTGAGAAAGAGATTATCTCTCTCAGAAATCAATTATCTGAACACAATACTTTAAAGTCAGAAAACCTCAAACTCTCTCAGGAGTTGGAGTGCTGTAGGGAACAGATAGCCTCACTGAAAAGTGGGCTCTCTGAGGCCAAGAAGCTTGAAGAATCCCTCAATGGGAGAAGCATCAAGCTGATGGACATCACAAGCACAGTGAACTCCAGATTCAACAGTACACTGGGCTTGGGTGCTTCATCCAGCCAACCTATAGTCCTAACAACACCAATCAAATTCATTTTTGACAAAGGAAAGGGAGTTGTAGAGGTTGCTAGGAAAAATTCTGATCTGCCTCAGAAAACTAAGTCCCAGCAGAAATCGTCGAACAGAGATCGACGATCGCCGAACGCAGCTCGACGATCTCAGGCAAAATCGTCGAACGCAGATCGACGATCTCAGCCAAAGTCGTCGAATGCAGGTCGATGATCTCAAATACCTGACCTCAGCTATAGTCGACCGTCGAACGGAGTTCGACGATTTGACCCAAGATCATCGAACGCAGCTCCAAGATCGTCGAACAGAGGTTAGAGCTCTGGAAAATTTTTCAAAGGCACATCAAAATTCAATCCTAAGGGTCCTTCATCCCAAATCTTTAACCCTTATACTGAATAGATTATACCTCCAAGGAGATATCATCCTGAAGGATATAAGAGTCAACCTGGGATGTCTTTCATTTCAGAATTTAAAGGTTATCAACCTAGGCCCAAGGTAAACTGGGTCAAAAATAAATGAATTGTCTCATGTGCAGGTGAAGACCTATCCAACATCTAACCAGCAATGGTATTTGGATAGTGGGTGCTCCAAGCACATGACAGGGAACAAGGAAAACCTCACATCCTTCAGAGCCAAGCTTGGACCCAAAGTTATCTTTGGTGATTCAAACTTTGAACAAACTAAAGGATATGGTGAAGTCCAGATTGGATCAGTAACTTTCAAGAAGGTAGCTTATGTGGAAGGACTGAAGCACAACCTAATTAGCATCAGTCAGCTATGTGATGAAGGCTACCAGGTGACCTTCAGCAAAGCCTTATGCAAAATCAAGTCAGAGGACAACACAACTGTGTTGACAGGTAAAAGGAAAGGTAACATCTATCTAGTAGATTTTCTTTCAACTGATGTGCATATCTGCTTGTTTAATTCTGTCTGTAGACCCAATATTTTATGGCATAAGAGATTAGGACACCTAAACCTTAGAACTATTGCTAGGCTATCCAAGGACAACCTTGTTAGAGGACTATCCTTCTGGCCCCTACAAGAAGGAAGGACTCTGCAGGGCCTGTTAATTAGGCAAGCAAACTAAAAACAGCTTTAAGTCACTTAATAAGAGTGATTCACCTATGATATTGTATCTTGTTACACATGGATCTTTTTGGACCCATCACAGTACAAAGCCTAGGAGGAAAATCCTACACTTTAGTAGTTGTAGATGACTTCTCTAGATTCACTTGGGTGTTCTTTCTAAGGAAGAAGTCTGATAACTTTAAGTGTCTGACAGAGTTTCTCAAATATATACAGATTGAGTTCAATACTCACATTGCCCTGATCAGAAGTGATCATGGGACAGAGTTTGATTCTCTTCTTATGCAAGAGTTCTGTCAGAGTAAAGGGATCAGGCATACTTTCTCAGCTCCTAGAACTCCTCAACAAAATGGGGTAGCTGAAAGAAAAAATAGAACCCTTATTGAATCTGCCACCACACTGTTGTCAGATGCTCACCTACCTCTAGTCTTTTGGGCAGAGGCAGTGAACACCTCCAACTATGTGCTGAACAGAAGTCTGATACATAAACTAAAGGGAAAGACTCCCTATGAATTACTCAAAGGGAAGAAACCTAAAGTTGACTATTTTAGAGTCTTTGGTTGTATTTGCTACATTCACAACAATGACAAGAAATACCTAGCAAAATTTCAAGCCAAAGCTGATGAAGGAGTGTTTCTGGGATACTCCATGATCAGCAAGGCCTATAGGGTCTATAATAAATCATCTTTGAAAATTGAGGAATCTGTTCACATTTCCTTTGATGAATCTAACATGTCTTTCAAGGAGAAGAACACTTCTACCATAGAACATTTGCAGGAACATTCTCTAGTTGAAGACTTAAACAAGTTACAGGTTACTCAAGAGGATGAAAGCAGTGAAGATGAAGGAAATGCTCAACATAATGAAGAACAACTTGAAGAGCCAGTTGGTGTACCATAAGAGGAAACAACAACACAGGTTGGTGAACAATCAACACCCCCTGTTGATTTAGTAACATCAAGAGACCATCCAATTTCCCAAATAATTGGAGAAATCTCAGCTGGTGTGCAAACCAGAAATCAGGGCAACCAAAACCTGTTGCACACCTGCTTCCTATCTCAAATTGAACCTCAGTCCATTCAAGATGCAGAGCAAGATCCACACTGTGAAGGATCAAGCGCATACCCAACTGTACCAAAAGCTCGGACTGTTGGAGAGGGCGCTACATAATTTCTTAAATAAGTAGCAAAGCGCCACGGGTCAAGTGAAGGAATGCCAGACCCAACAATCCCCCCCGGCATCCAGCACAACCCGTCGGCTCAGAGGTGGAGTTACCACATGGCCCACATGGCTTAGAGGTGGGGTTACCACATGGCCCACACGGCTCAGAGGTGGGGTTACCACATGTCCATGGTTGCACGGCTCAGAGGTGGGGTTACCACATGTCCACGGTTGCCTGACCTGCCGGACCCACACAGGTAGAAGGGAAAAATCAGGATTTAATAGCACTCCCCCGGTCTTGAAATGAAGTGGAGGGGGAAGATAACTCAGGAGGAGATGATGGGGAATCATCCATAAAGGAATCATCAAGTAGGGTGAAGGATGGATGAGAGGGTGATGAGGTGACATCAAGTGGGGGTAGGAGAATAAGGGGTGGAATTGTTCTGCTGGTGGAGGTAGATGAGGTTCTGGAGAAGATGTTAATGTTGGAGATGGGCTGGATATGATGATGGTGTATGGAGCTGGAATGGTGGATGGTAGGGGAAGGGATGGAATTGGAGGAGGAGGAGAGGCATCAACAGCAGCAAGAGGAGGGGCAGCAGAAGAAGCAGTACTAACAGCAGTAGCAGACAGACAGCTTGCAGAAACAGCAGCAGCAGCAGACAGACAACTTGTAGAAACAGCAGCAGCAGCAGCATGAAGATTCACTTCATATGGCATCTCCCCCTACCTAGATGCAGACATGTCTGGATCAAGGCACACTGATGTAGGTGCTGCCTGAGGGAAGAGGGAAGAGAGCCTGGCAGAAAGGGCTGCCACTGACAGATGTAGTGGAGCCAAGGAGGTCTCCAATAGCATAGAGAGCCTGGGGGCAAGCAGCTCATACAGCCTGTCAGCAAGAGCTGGGAGGTCTACTTGCTCAAGAGCTGGAGCAGAGGTAGAAGGTATAGGAGTAGCTGAGGGTTCTGATAGTGGAGAGCTGGTGAATGGTGGAAGGGATGGCTGAGGTGTTGGCAAGGTGGAAATGGAGGATAGAGGGAGGGAGATAGATGGGGTGAAAGTTGGTTGATCTATGATTTGGTGTAGGAGGTCTTGAAATGAAGTGGAGGACTGGATTTTGAGCTATGAAAATAGCACTTGTGTTATCACAAAAGATTTTAGACTTCTCTAAGTTGTAGCCATAGTCTAGGAGTTAGTTTTGAATCCACAAGATTTGTGAATAACAACTGCCTGCAACCATATATTCAGCTTCAGCAGTTGAAGTTGACACAGATGTTTGTTTCTTACAAAACCAAGAGACAAGTCTGTCACCAAGGAACTGACAAGTTCCACTGGTGCTTTTCCTGTCAATTCTGCATCCAGCATAATCAGCATCTGAGAATCCAGTTAAATCAAATGCTGAATCCTTTGGATACCAGAGACCTAGATTTGGACAACTTTTAACATACCTGAGAATCCTCTTTACTAAAGTTAGGTGTGACTCTCTAGGGCTTACTTGGAACCTAGCACATATACATGTAGCAAATATTATATCTGGTCTACTAGCTGTAAGATACAGTAAAGAGCCAATCATTACTCTATATGTTATCTGATCAGCAGGTTTCCCATGTTCATCAGTATCCAATACAGCATTAGTAGGCATGGGTGTTTTCATACAAGATGCCTCAGACATACCAAATTTCTTAACCAGTTCATTTGCATATTTGGTTTGAGAAATAATGATGCCTTCAGCATGTTGCTTGACTTGCAATCCTAGGAAGAAGGATAGCTCACTCATGCTACTCATCTCAAATTTAGAATGCATCAGGTTAGAAAACCTTCTGCACAATTTGGAGTCAGTAGAACCAAAAATGATATCGTCTACATAAATCTGTACTAGTAGGGTATGGGACTTATGGGTTCTAATGAAAAGAGTTTGACCTACTCTACCACTTATAAAACCATTTTCCAAGAGAAAGCATGCTAGAGTCTCATACCATGCTCTAGGAGCTTGCTTGAGACCATATAATGCTTTGTTCAGTCTAAAGACATAATCAGGAAAAGTTGGAGAGATAAAACCTGGAGGTTGTCTGACATAAACTTCCTCTTTTATGTCTCCATTCAGGAAAGCACTTTTGACATCCATCTGATATACTCTGAAGCCTTTATGAGCTGCATAGGCTAGAAATATTCTGATGGCTTCTAATCTTGCAACTGGTGCAAAAGTCTGGTCGTAGTCTATCCCTTCTTCTTGAGAGTATCCCTGAGCAACTAGCCTTGCCTTGTTCCTTATAATTACTCCTTGATCATCCAGTTTGTTTCTGAATACCCATTTTGTTCCAACAATAGAGTGATCCTTGGGCTTTGGCACTAGTTCCCATACTTTGTTCCTCTCAAATTGATGCAACTCCTCTTGCATTGCAATGATCCAGTGTGATGGATCAAGCGCATACCCAACTGCACCAAAAGCCCGGACTATTGGAGAGGGCGCTACTTAATTTCTTAAATAAGTAGCAAAGCGCCACGGGTCAAGTGAAGGAACGCCGGACCCAACACTATCCTACTTCAGGATCTTTGGTTGTAAGTGCTTCAAACTTAACAATGGAAAGTCTTACTTGACTAAGTTTGCTGCCAAGTCCCAAGAGGGAATTTTTGTTGGGTACAACAACAATAGTAAGGCTTATAGAGTCTACAACTTGTCTACTCAAGTTGTAGAAGAGTCTATACATGTAGTATTTGATGAAACTAGGCTTATTAACAATGAGTTGTCTAGTAGTGTATGCAGCCCCACAGGTTTAACAAAGAAGATGGACAAGCTCACTCTAGAAGAAGAATCTACTGCAAGACAACAAGTAGAAGATAGTGGCTGTTGTCCAGGGGGAGTACTACATGTACCAAATGCAGAAGAAGTACAAGGAGTACAACAAGATGATGAAACTGAAGAGGTTCAACCAGAAGTCAGGATGCCTCCAGCCAATAGGCATCTTAGAGATCATCCAGTATAGCAGATTATTGGAGATCCAAGACAAGGGGTACAAACAAGGAGCAGAAATTTGAATGCAGCAATCTACTCCAGTTTTCTATCTCAAGTTGAACCAAAGAAGTTTGAAGAAGCCATTCTAGATCCACAATGGACTGAAGCAATGCAAGAAGAGCTGAATCAGTTCAAGAGGTGCAAGGTCTGGGAATTTGTTCCTAAATCTAAAGACCATAATATAATAGGAACCAAGTGGATCTACAGGAATAAGATGGATGAACAAAGAGTCATCATTAAGAATAAAGCAAGATTGATTGCTAAAGGATATAGGCAGGAAGAAGGTATTGATTTTGATCAAACCTTTGCTCCAGTAGCCAGACTGGAAGCCATAAGAATGTTCCTGGCCTATGCAACCTATCAAGGATTCAAAGTTTACCAAATGGATGTCAAGTCAGCATTTCTAAATGGTAATCTTAAAGAAGAAGTCTATATGGAACAGCCCTCAAGTTTTGTTGATTCAACTCTACCTAATCATGTCTATAGACTTAGGAAAGCTTTATATGGGTTAAAGCAAGCCCCTAGGGCTTGGTATGAAACCCTATCTAGTTTCCTCATTGAGAACAAGTTCTCAAGGGGGAAAATAGATAAGACTCTATTCCTTAGGGAATCTAGAGGCAAAGTAATACTAGTTCAAATATATGTAGATGACATTATATTTCGGTCTACTGAAAGTAGTCTTTGCAAAAAGTTTGCAAAACTAATGCAAAGTCAATTTGAGATGAGTAGTATGGGAGAGCTAAAGTTCTTCTTGGGTCTCCAAGTAAGACAGGCTGTGAATGGATTATCCATATGCCAGTCCAAGTTCACCCTAGAACTCATAAGGAAGTATGGTATGGATTCATCCAGCACCATGAACACTCCTATGGGGTCAAGTATGTCTCTTAGCAAGGATGATGAAGGGAAACCTGTAGATGCAACCTTGTATAGAGGGATAGTTAGCTCCCTATTATACTTGACTGCAAGTAGACCAGATATCATGTATGCTACATGTGTTTGTGCAAGGTATCAAGCCTGCCCTAAAGAGTCTCATTTGACAGCAGTCAAAAGAATATTGAGATATCTAAAGGGCACTCCTTATCTAGGCCTCTGGTACCCTAGGAATGGGGATTTTGATCTAACAGGTTATTCAGATGCAGACTTTGCAGGATGCAAAGAAGACAGAAAAAGCACTACTGGAACCTGTCAATTCCTAGGTGGAAGACTGATTTTTTGGAGTAGCAAAAAGCAAACAAGTGTGGCTATCTCTACTGCAGAATCAGAGTATGTGGCTGCAGGAAGTTGATGTGCTCAACTTCTGTGGATACAACATTAGCTTGAGGACTATGGAATTCAGGTAAGTAGAACTCCACTCTTTTGTGATTCTACTAGTGCTATTTCAATAGCCAATAATCCTGTATCCCATAGTAGAACAAAACATATTGAAATTAAATATCATTTTCTTAGGGAGCATGTAGAAAGAGAAGATATTTTACTTGAATATGTTAGAACAGATAATCAACTAGCTGATATGTGTACTAAGCCCCTAGAAGAAGCTAAGTTCAATAGGTTTAAAATTGAACTAGGAATGATAAACTTAGAGTAAGTTTACAGAATTGGAAATGGCTAAGTAAAAAGGTGACGACACATAGAGATATCTGTGTCGACACAGAAAGTAGGTGTCGACACTTCAGGAAAAAGGTGTCGACACATCTAGAAAGTTGGTGTCGACACTTTGGAATATTAGTGTCGACACATGACAAGTTGGTGTCGACACAACCAAGGTGGTGTCGACACTTAGTGTTTACTCAGAATTATCTAAGTAAAGTCTCGACAAAATGTCGAGTTAAGTGGTGTCGACACATAAACAAGTGTCGACACATATAATCTGTTGACTAAACTTGTGTCGACACTTATGTGTCGAGACATTATAAGTCAGTGTCGACACTTATCGCCAGTGTCGACACAATTTAAGTTGGATGCCCGCCTTTTCATCTTCAAAAGTAGAAAGGTATAAATAGAGTTTTGCCTTAGTCTGTCGACACGCTTTCAAAAGTTTCGAGACCAAAACTTCTGTGTCGACACCTCTCTTCTCTCAGTTCAAATTCTTCAACCCTAATGGCGCCAAAGCTTGAGGATAACGTTAACGAAGGCTATGAGTTGGTGCGCAATGCTTTTGATGATGCTGACCAGGAAATCAAGAACGTGATAACCCTAGTTGCAGACTCAGGGTTAGACTATCTTGTTTCAGAGCCTACAAAAATATGGAAGAAAAAGGTACTGGAATTCCTCAATGGAGCTAAGGTAGATGAAACTGGATTCAAGATCAAATCCAGGGTTCATGGTGAGAAGGTGAAGGTTTCACCTAAGAGCTTGAGGAAGATTCTAAATCTGCCTAGAACAAAGGAAGAGGATGAAGTAACAGCTTCCAGGACCAGAAATGCATTGGCATGGTGTGGTCTGGATTCTAAGATGAAGATTGGATCAGTGTTTCTTAGAAAGGGCATGAACAGCCAAGGGAAATTCCTTTCAGAAATTGTTGGAAAGGTAATATTAAGCAAGCCAGGAGGGCATGATAGGATATCTGCCTCAATGTTCAGCATTATGACCAGGATTATCTTCACTCTGAACACTGACTGGCCTGTTATAGTGTTTGAGAAAATCAAGGAAAGCCTGAAGAAGCCCAACCTGGGCAGAATTTTAAGTCTTTACCTTGCTGGTGTTATACCTGAAGTTATGAGTCAGGCTGCTGGAAGTAAAATAAATCATATGAGGAAAATGGATCTAAGAATATTTTCCAGATGGGACAGGGTGTTGTCTAAGGAGATGCCAACCCCTGAAAAGATAATTTCTGAAAAAGTATCACCACCAAAGAAGAAGAGGAAAGCTGCTCCAGTGGCTCAAGTGTCCACTAGCAGCTCTGACAGTGAAGAACAAGTTGTCTTCTCACCAGATGAGCATGAGGAAGGAACTGCTGTAAAGTCTCCTGCTCCTCAAGATGTTGCTGAGATCCAGGGGGAGCTACCTCAAGCTAGCCCCATACACAAGGATCACATCCAGGGGGAGTCTCTAGTTGTAGAAGAACCAACTATACTAGAAAGTGAACAAGCAACCAACACAATACTAGAGGTAATCACTGAACTAAATGCTTTAGATTTTCCTATAGAGGATACTGATTTGACTGATGTTCATCAGCAAACTCAGCTGGATAGCCAAGTCCCAGATGCTGTCATGGAAGACACATCTGTTGAAGTTGTCGTTACTGATCCAGTGATTGAAGAGAATAGAATTTCTCCTGCTCAGTCTCCACAAGAGTATACCATGGAAGATCTTTTCTTAAATCTGGATCAAACAGATTTTGACAAGAACAATGTTGCTGCTAAAGTAGAGAATGCTCCAGTTGAGGGAGAGCAAGTTGTAATTCTTGAAGAGCCTGCAAGAAAAGAAACTGAGAAGGCACCAGATGTGCAGCCTGAGAGGCCCCCAAGCCCTAAGGAGAGGGTAGAAATTGCTAGCTCCTCAGCCTCAGAAGATGAGGAAGCTGCAAGGGAAAGGAAAAAAGAAAATTTATGTCTTCAAAAGAAGGAGCCAGAGTTATAAGAAGGCTCTTCAAACTGTTGCTCCACAGTCTGCACTACAGCCAGCCCCAGCTTTTGATTATAGTGCACTGATGGTTGCTATGCAGATCAAGCTGGATGAGCATAGAAAAGCAATAGAGACTTATGTGGATGAAGTGCAGAAATCATTACAATTTGATCTAGCCCAGGACATAAAATCTATCAGGTTTGAAATGAACCAAAATAAAAAGGAGATGACTGAATGTTTCCACAAGGGTGGAAATGCAGTGGTGTACTTGGCTACACACCAGGAGAAGATAAAAGCACAAGTGGATGACATGATTGTGAAGCAAGGTTATGTTCTTGAAAATCAGATCAGAATGAATGACAACCTTACTGCATCTCACAATGCAATAGTCACAGAACTGAAGAATCTAGCTGCAGGGCAGACTCCAGCTATTGCAAAGGCAGATTTTGACAAAGTATTCCTAGAAGAAATCACTGCTCTTAAGACTGCCATCCAAGATTCTCAAAAGTTGATAACTGACAAACTCCAAAGGTTAAAACCTTTCTTTAAAGATGGAGTTAATCATTTGGATAATCAAGTAAGATTTCAGAAAGATGATGTCAGAGATCATATAGAAAGAGAAGTCATAAAGGGGGAGAGGGTTTTAGTCAAAGCTAGCTCTGATCATGCCAAGTGGATATCTAATTCCATCAGAGCTACACTGGGTTATCCTCCTCTTTATGATGATGACAATGTTGCTGAATCTGGAATTCATCCTGCATATTTAGGAGGGGAGAAACCAAAAGTGGCTCAAGTTATCTACCCTCCTCCAGATTTTGACATGATTCATGCTGACATACAGTCCATGTATAGCCCACCTGGGGGCAAGGACAATGTAATTATTGAGAAAGTTGTTCAGCCAATTTCTGAAGCCATGCAAGAGGCACTGTAGAAAGAAGAAGAGAATAGATTGTCTAAGAAGAGGTTTAGGGAACAAGTTGGACAAATACCAGACTTTGAGCAGTGGAGCCCTACCTCAAGAAACATTATTTTGACTGCCTGGAAAGCTGCCAAAGATAATGTGCATGACAGGAACAAATGGTTTTCTGAGGCTGAATGGAGGAAACATGAATCAAGGCAGGAGGCCATAGTTCAATATAGAAGGAAGGCCAAGATGGGAAAGCTACCTCCTACTGCTCTGGAGCCTAGCAAGTACTTTCTCAAGCCTTATCATTACTTTGAAAGGCAAAAGATTAAAGCAGAAGAACTTAAGAAGAATGATCTGAAAGGCAAGAAGCCTGCTGATGCTGAAGTTGCTGAAGCTCCTGTTCAAGCCAGAGTTCAAGATGGAAAAGGAATAGTCATTATGGAGGCTGAACAGAAATAGCTTAGAAAATTTCTTAAGTTTACTATGTATTCTTTTGATATAAAACATTCTGTAAACTTTAGAATTTTGTATATGACAAAGTATTGGAACAATGTTTTGTGTGATAAATTTGCTATGTGTTAAATTTATTTCATAATTGTTCTGTGATGTCTATGTATATGTTTATGTTTACCCTGCTATATATAATCCTGCTTTACATCATTTTGTAATTTAATTATGAATGGTGTATATCATTGACTAAGGGTTATGACTTCTCCAAATAGGGGGAGATTGTTGGGTACATTGGTTTAAATGTACCTGATTTGAAGAAGCCTCACCCAACTCAATGATATACATCAAAATGTATTTGATGTGTTTTGAGTTTACTTGTGCAGGCTAAGTATTTGCAGGAAAGAAGAAAAAGTTTCTAAGTCCATGTGTCGACACCCAGAGGGAAAGTGTCGACACTTAAGAAGACATGTGTCGACACCTAGGCAAGCAGTGTCGACACTTGGAGTCATTGTGTCGACACCAGGGATGCTGAGTCGACACCAGACAGAAAGTATCGACACAAGGAGCTGTGTCGACACTCAATGAAGAAGAGTGGAGTGAAGCTGTGTCGACACTTAGCAGTTGTGTCGACACCCAGAAAAACTGTGTCTACATCAGAAAGTGTCGACACTTGGAGGCTGTGTAGACACTCAGCAAGAGTCTGCAGAGACTAAGTACAAGTGTCGACACTCAGAACAATGTGTCGACACTCAACAGAAGAGTCAACACTTGAAGTAAGTGTCGACACCCAGATCAATGTGTCGACACTTAGCAGAAGAGTCAACACTGGAAGTAAGTGTCGACACAAAGAACAATGTGTCGACACTTAGCTGAAGACTCAACACTTGAAGAAAGTGTCGACATAAGGAGCTGTATCGACACTTAGCAAAGAACAGCAAAGTTCAACAAAATATTCTAAGTACAATTGTCGACACTAAGGAGTTGTATCGACACTCAGCCAGAGTCTCGACAGAAGAAGAAAGTGTCGACACCCAGAGCAATGTGTCGACACTCAACAAGTATCAACACTGAAGACATGTGTCGACACCAAGAAGCAGTGTCGACACTTAACAAATTAAACACATGAAGATGTGTCGACACAAAGGTGTTGTGTCGACACTTAGAAGAATTCAGCAAGATACTGAAGTACAATTACTTGTGTCCACACTCAATTTCAGTGTCGACACATGAAGAAGAAGGTGTCGAGATACAAAATCTACAACACAAGGAGTTGTGTCGACACCTTGTAGACTAGTGTCGACACTTAGACAACATGTGTCGACACTTGGTCTATAAGTGTCGACACTTAAAGACAGAAAGTCTCGACACTTTCAGACAGTTAGAGAATTTTCAAGAACTGACTGGATGACTTGACAGCTGCCATTCCAGCCGGTCTACAACACCTGTCAGAGTTGTCAGAATTCAGTTATGGACCGGACCAGCCGGTTACCATGAAGAAGGCCTATAAATAGGCTTATACAGTCTATAGAAACTGTTGTTGAAGTTGTTGAGACAGATCAAGTGTCTGTTCAGACAAGTAATACAAAGAAGATCTAGCTATCAAGTGAAGATCTAAGAAGTTGGAGAGAGAGAGAGCTCCATCCAAGAAATCAGCTGTTGGAACCCAGCTGAGAAGAAGGATTCAGATTGGTCTGAATCTTAAGAAGCAGAGATCAAGGATCAACTGCAGAGGAATCAGTCTTATTGTGTTCTACTTTCAAGAAGCTTTGAAGAAAGCCAAGTCAGATTGATTTCAGTTGAGTTCTTCCAAGAACTCATCAAGAATCTCACAACTTATCTCTCTTTCATCTAAGTTGTTGAGTTTATACATTTTGTATTCATTATAACTTGTAGGATCCTTAGGGATTTGAGATTGTAAGCCTACAATTATAAAGGCTGAGGGTAGGAGAGTTAAATCTCTGAGTGTAGGCCTTGGTGGCTGAGTGTAGGCCTTGGTGGCTGAGGGTAGGCCTTTGTGGCTGAGTGTAGGCCTTTGTGGCTGAGTGTAGGCTTTGTGGAAAAGCTGAGTTGTAGGGCCTTGGGCCTGAGGTGTAGGAACCAGTTTGGGTTCTGAGAAAGTGAAGGAGTTTGGCCGAATCTAGTACACTGCTAGATAGGCGAAGGGGGAAAGTGGATGTACCCAAAGCTTGGGGAACCACTATAAAACTCTGTGTCTACTGTGTGATTGTTGTTGGCTGTGATTGCTGCATATGTGCTGTGATATAATAGATAAAATTCGGTGATATTATCTGATTGCTGCATAAAAGGTTAAAAAGATTCAAGTCACCTATTCACCCCCCCCCCCCTCTAGGTGATTAGGTACAATATCTTTCAATAAACATGTATTAAACAAACATGTACACATAGATAGCATCACAAAACAATTATGAAATAAATTTATCATATAGCAAATTTATCACACAACACATTGTTCCAATACTTTGTCATACACATATTTCAAAAGTTTACAGAATGGTTATCATCAAAAGATTACATAGTAAACTTTAAGAAAATTCTAATTCTATTTCTGTTCAGGCTCCTTGATCACTATTCCTTTGCCAGCTTGTACTTTGGCTTGAACAGGAGCTTCAGTAACTTTAGCATCAGCAGGCTTCTTACCTTTTAGATCTTTCTTCTTTAGTTCTTCTGCTTTAATCTTTTGCCTTTCAAAATAATGATAAGGCTTGGGAAAGTACTTGCTAGGCTCCAGAGCAGTAGGAGGTAGCTTTCCCATCTTGGCCTTTCTTCTATATTGAACTATAGCCTCCTGCCTTGACTCATGCTTTCTCCATTCAGCCTTAGAAAACCATTTATTCCTGTCATGGATGTTATCCTTTGCTGCTTTCCATGCAGTCAAAATAATGTTCCTAGAGATGGGGCTCCACTGCTCAAAGTCAGGTCTTTGTTCAGCTTGCTCCCTGAACCTCTTCTTTGATAATCTGGTTTCTTCTTCAGCTTGCTCCTTCAAGATGGCTTCCTGTAAAGCTTCAGAGACAGGCCGAACAACTTTCTCTATTATGACATTGTCCTTACCCCCAGGTGGGCTATACATGGATTGTATGTCAGCATGGATCATGTCAAAATCTGGTGGAGGATAGATCACTTGAGCTACTTCTGGTTGCTCACCTCCAAGATAGGCAGGGTTAATTCCAGATTCTGCTACATTATCATCATCACAAAGAGGAGGATAACCAAGAGTGGCTCTAATGGAATTAGAAACCCATTTTGCATGGTCAGAGCCAGCTTTGACTAAGACCCTCTCCCCCTTTATGGCTTCTCTTTCTATGTGATCCCTTAAGTCATCTTTTTGAAATCTGATCTGGACATTGAGATAATTGACTCCATCCCTGTAGAAAGGTCTTAACCTTTGGAGTTTTTCAGAGATCAGCTTCTGAGAGTCTTGAATAGCAGTTGTAATATCAGTTAAGCTCTCTTGCAGTGCTTTATCAAAAGTTGTCATAGCAGTAGCAGTAGAAGTTGTTTAGGCCAGCAGCAATGTTCTTCATTTCCGTGACAATAGCATTGTGAGATTGTGTCAAATTGTCATTCATTCTTATTTGGTTCTCTAGAACATACCCCTGCTTCTGTGATATGTCATCTACTTGAGCCTTTATCTTTTCCTGATGTGTAGCAAGATAGACTACTGCATTTACTCTCTTGTGGAAGCAGTCTGTCATCTCCTTCTTATTAAGATTCATCTCAAATCTTATTGACTTAATATCTTGGGCCAAATCAAATTGCAATGATTTCTGCCCTTCATCCACATACTTCTCAATTGCTTGTCTGTGCTCATCCAGTTTAATTTGCATTGCAACCATCAGTGCACTATAATCAACAGTTGGAGTTGGCTGTGATATAGGCTGTGGAGCAACCGTTTGTAAGGCCCTCTTATAATTTTGGCTCCTTCTTTTGAAGACCTGAAACTTCTGTTTCTTAGCTCTTCTAGCCTCCTCATCTTCAGATGCTGAGGAGCTGGCTATGTCTACCCTCTCCTTAGGGCTTGGAGGTAACTCCTTCTGCACTTCTGGTGCCTTCTCAGTTTCTTGCCTTGCAGGCTCTTCAACATGTACTACTTGCTCCCCCTCAATTGGAGCATGCTCCTCTTCAGCAGCAGCATTGTCCTTGTCAAAGTCTTGTTGATCCAGGTTAAGGAATAGAACTTCCATTGTGTATTCTTGTGGAGAATGAGCTGGAGAAATTCTGGGCTCATCTACCATTGGATCAGATACAAACTAAGCTGCAGCAGATGTGTCTTCAATGAGAACATCTGGGACTTGACTAGCAGACTGTGGTTGCTGATAAACATCAGACAAATTAGTATCTTCTATAGGAAAAACCAAAGCATTAAGCTCAGTAATTACCTCTAGAATTGTGGTTGTAGCTTGCTCACTTGCAAGAGGAGTGGGTTCTTCCACAACTAGTGGCTCCCCCTGGATGTGATCCTTGTGTATGGGGCTAGCTTGAGGTAGCTCCCCCTGCCTCTCATCAACTATTTGTTGAGCTGGAGTTTTCTCAACAGGCTCTTCTTCATGCTCATCAGGTGTGAAGTCAACTTGCTCTTCACTTTCAGAGCTGCTGGATGGATCCTGAGCCACTGGGGGCAGACTTCTTCTTCTTCTTGAGTGGGGTTTCCTTTTCAGAAGTGATCTTCTCAGGGGTTGGCATCTCCTTAGTCAACACCCTATCCCATCTGGAGAATATTCTCATATCCATTTTTCTCATATGATTGATTTTTGTTCCAGCTGCTTGACTCATTATCTCTGGAATACTTCCAGCAAGGTATAGACTTATGATCCTGCCCAAGTTTGGCTTCTTTAGGCTTTCTTTAATCTTCTCAAAAACTACTATAGACCAGTCAGTTTTCAGATTGAAGATTATTCTGGTCATAATGCTGAACATATGGGCAGACACTCTGTCATGCCCTCCTGGCTTGCTCAATATCACTTTCCCAACAATTTCAGACAGGAATTTCCCCTGACTGTTCATTCCTTTTCTATTGAAGACTGAACCAATCTTCATCTTAGAATCTAGTCCACACCAAGTTAGAGCTTCCCTGGTCTTTGAAGTAGTAACTTCATCTTCTTCTGTAGTTCTTGGTAACTGCAGTACTTTCCTCAGACTTTTAGGAGAGACCTTTACTTTTTCACCATGAACCCTGGATTTGATCTTCAATCCAGTGTCGTCTACCTTAGCTCCATTAAGGAATTCCAAGACTTCCTTCTTTCAGATTTTAGTTGGCTCTGAAACAAGATATTCTAACCCTGAGTCGGCTACTAGGGTTACTACAGTCTTGATTTCATGGTCGGCATCATCAAAAGCATTGCGCACCAGCTCATAGCCTTCGTTGACGTTCTCCTCAAGCTTTGGCGCCATTAGGGTTTGATGAATTTGACTGGAGAGAAGAGAGGTGTCGACACACAAGTTTTGGTCTCGAAACATTTGAAAGCGTGTCGACAGACTAAGGCAAAGCCCTATTTATACCTTTCTAATTTTGAAGATGAAAAGGCGGGCAGCTGACTTAAATTGTGTCGACACTGGAGATAAGTGTCGACACAGACTTATAATATCTCGACACATATGTGTCGACACAAGTTTAGTCAACAGATGATATGTGTCGACACTTGTTTATGTGTCGACACCACTTAACTCAACATTTAGTCGAGACTTTACAGATATAATTCTGAGTAAACACTATGTGTCGACACCACCTTGGTTGTGTCGACACCAACTTGTGATGTGTCGACACTAATATTCTGAAGTGTCGACACAACTTTCTAGATGTGTCGACACCTTTTCCCTGAAGTGTCGACACCAAGTTTCTGTATCGACACAGATATCTCTGTGTGTCGACACCTTTTTACTTAGCCAATTTCTAATACTATAAACTTACTCTAAGTTTATCATTCCTAGTTCAATCTTAAACCTATTGAACTTAGTTTCTTCTAGGGGCTTAGTATACATATCAGCTAGTTGATTATCTATTTTAACATATTCTAGTAAAATATCCTCTTTCTCTACATGCTCCCTAAGAAAATGATATTTTATCTCTATATGTTTAGTTCTACTATGAGAAACAGGGTTATGTGCAATTGATATGTCACTTGTAAAATCACAAAAGAGTGGAGTTCTACTTACCTGAAATCCATAGTCCTCAAGCTGATGTTGTATCCACAGAAGTTAAGCACAGCAACTTCCTGCAGCCACATAATCTGATTCTGCAGTAGAGATAGCCACACTTGTTTGCTTTTTGCTACTCCATGAAATCAGTCTCCCACCTAGGAATTGACAGGTTCCAGAAGTGCTTTTTCTGTCTTCTTTGCATCCTGCAAAGTCTGCATCTGAATAACCTGTTAGATCAAAATCCCCATTCCTAGGGTACCAGAGGCCTAGATAAGGAGTGCCCTTTAGATATCTCAATATCCTTTTGACTGCAGTCAAATGAGACTCTTTAGGGCAGGCTTGATACCTTGCACAGACACATGTAGCATACATGATATCTGGTCTACTTGCAGTCAAGTATAATAGGGAGCCAACTATCCCTCTATACAAGGTTTCATCTACAGGCTTCCATGCATCATCCTTGCTAAGAGACATACTTGACCCCATAGGAGTCTTCATGGTGCTGGATGAATCCATACCATACTTCCTTATGAGTTCTAGGGTGAACCTGGACTGGCATATGGATAAACCACTCTCAGTCTGTCTTACTTGGAGACCCAAGAAGAACTTTAGCTCTCTCATACTACTCATCTCAAATTGACCTTGCATTAGCTTTGCAAACTTTTTGCAAAGGCTACTTTCAGTAGACCCAAATATAATGTCATCTACATATATTTGGACTAGTATTACTTTGCCTCTAGATTCCCTAAGGAATAGAGTCTTGTCTATTTTCCCCCTTGTGAACTTATTCTCAATGAGAAAACTAGACAGGGTTTCATACCAAGCCCTAGGGGCTTGCTTTAACCCATATAAAGCTTTCCTAAGTCTATAAACATGATTAGGTAGAGTTGAATCAACAAAACCTGAGGGTTGTTCCACATAGACTTCTTCTTTAAGATTACCATTTAGAAATGCTGACTTGACATCCATTTTGTAAACTTTGAATCCTTGATAGGTTACATAGGCCAGGAACATTCTTATGGTATCCAGTCTGGCTACTGGAGCAAAGGTTTGATCAAAATCAATACCTTCTTCCTGCCTATATCCTTTAGCAACCAGTCTTGCTTTGTTCTTAATGATGACTCCTTGTTCATCCATCTTGTTCCTATAGATCCACTTGGTTCCAATTATATTGTGGTCTTTTGGTTTAGGAACAAGCTCCCAGACCTTGCACCTCTTGAACTGATTGAGTTCTTCTTGCATTGCCTCAATCCAAAGAGGGTCTTTGATGGCTTCTTCAAACTTCTTAGGTTCAACTTGGGATAGGAAACTGGAGTAGATTGCTGCATTCAGGTTTCTGCTCCTTGTTTGTACACCTTGTCTTGGATCACCAATGATTTGCTCAGCTGGATGATCTCTTAGATGCCTATTGGCTGGAGGCATCCTGACTTCAGGTTGAGCTTCTTCAACATCTTCATCATGCTGTACTCCTTGAACTTTATCAGCAATTGGTACATGTAGTTCTCCCCCTGGACAACAGCCACTGTCTTCTACCTGCTGTCTTGCAGTAGGTTCTTCTTCTATAGTGAGCTTGTCCATCTTCTTTGTTATACCTGTGGGGCTGCATACACTACTAGACAACTCATTGTTAATAAGCCTAGTTTCATCAAATACTACATGTACAGTCTCTTCTACAACTTGAGCAGACAAGTTGTAGACTCTATAAACCTTACTATTATTGCTGTACCCAACAAATATTCCCTCTTGGGACTTGGAAGCAAACTTAGTCAAGTAAGACTTTCCATTGTTAAGTATGAAGCACTTACAACCAAAGATCCTGAAATAGGATAGGTTTGGTTTCCTGCCTTTCACAACCTCATAGGGGGTCTTGTTGAGGCTTTTAGTTATGGTAGCCCTATTAATAACATGGCATGCAGTATTGACTGCTTCAGCCCAGAAGTATTCTGGTAGTGATGTATCACTTAATAGGGTCCTACCAGCCTCAATCAAGGTTCTATTCTTCCTCTCAGCATTACCATTTTGCTGAGGTGTTCTTGTTGAAGAAAACTCTTGAAATATCCCAAAGTCTTCACATAGTTTTGTCATGCTATTAGACTAAAACTCAGTACAATGGTCACTTATTATTTTGACCACTGTACTATTTAGTTCATTCTGAATTTGTCTAACAAAGCTATAGAAGACATTGGGTGTTTCAGATTTCTGTCTAAGAAAGAACACCCAGGAAAACCTTGAGTAATCATCTACAACTACAAAGGTATAGACCTTCCTACCCAGGCTGTGAAGTGGCATTGGACCAAAGAGATCCATATGCAAGAGGTATAAGCACCTCACAGCATCTTTGTTTTCTATGCTTCTAAAGGTGGATCTAGTCTGCTTGCCCTTTTGACAAGCTGAGCAAATACCATCTTTAATACACTTAACTTGAGGACCATTCCTCACTAATTCTTTGCTAAAGAGTTTGCCAATTGTCTTGTAGTTTAGATGGGCTAGCCTCTTGTGCCATTTGACACAATGAGAGACTGTCTCATCAGCTACAAGACACACTTGAGAACCATTGGTCTCACACATAATGTCTAGGCAGTAGACATTTCTCTTTCTATAGCCAGTCAAAATGATCTCTTGATCATTTGACCTCCTGATATGACAACCATTCTTAACAAATGAGATGTCATATCCTACATCACTTAATTGACTTATACTAATTAGGTTGTGTTCCAAACCTTTAACATAAGCCACTTGAGTAATGGTAACTAAGTTACTAGAAATGTTACCAAACCCTTTGATGATTCCTTTTTCAGAACCACCAAAGGTGACTTTAGGACCATCCTTTATTAGTTTGTAGTCCTTTAGTAATTCCCTTGTTCCAGTCATATGTCTGGAATATCCACTGTCCAAGTACTATATTGGGGCATGGCCACTTGGACTCACCTGCAAAATAGATTAATGAACCTTAGAACCCAAAGAATTCTTGGGTCCTTGGTACTTGTTAGTTTGCATTCTGACAAGGCTACTGCTGGTTTTCCAACAGGCAGTCTGCTACTCACTTTGGCACTAGCATTGTGCCAACAGTCCATTGCATAGTGGCCTACCTTGCCACAGCACCAACACTGAAATTTATTGTACCTTTGCTTAGGTACTGTCTTTGCTGTTTTATCTACAGCAGACTTGTTGAGAGTTGGGGCTTTGCCCTTGGACATAGACTTGGACTGAATAGTCCTTGCAGTTCTAGTAAATCCCAGTCCAGCTTTGCCATTGTGATGAACAAATTCATCAATTAATGGCAGAACTGACTTAGGTTTAGAAAACCTAGCAACCAAGTCCTTCTCCTTCTGAAGATTAAACTCCAAACTCTTGATTTGATCATTCTTAAATGATATAGTTCCCATCTGAATCACAGTTATGTGCTTCAGTCTGGCTATCTCATTGAGCTTTTGATCAAATGACTTCTCAAACTCAGTTGCAGCAGCTTTAAGATTAGCAATTTCCTTTGCCTGACTTTTGGCTATGGACTTGCTCTTCTTGTAAGCTTGCAACAGTACTTTATATTCATCTATTAAATGATGAATATCTTCTTCAGACTCAGAATCACTCTCATCATTTGATGATGATGAATCTGATTCTGTACTGGCACAAGAAATTGAACTTAAAGTTGAACTTTGTACCTTACTAGGTCCTGACTGCTCCAGGATTTTGTCACTTTCTGTCAATGTCATTAGTCCTTGGCACTGATAGTCTTCTTGTTCATATATAGAATTCATAATCTACATGAACTCTTCTTCTTCTTCCTCAGCAAACAGTCCTATATATGCCTCAGCATCTGACTCAGTTTCTGATGAAGAGATATCTAACAGGGTCTTGTCCTTTTTAGCAACAAAAGACTTCTCCTTCTTGCCCTTGTATTGAGTCCTTTTCTTGTCACTAGACTCCTTCCTCTTCTCTGGATAGTCTGCAATGACATGTCCTTGTCTATTACAGCAATAGCACACAATTTTTGATAGTGTAGCTTTGCTAGACTTGGACTTTTTCCTATCTTCTTTGAAGACTTCTTTTTCTGATAAGAGTCTTCCTTTCCCTGTGATGTAGAAGGCCTTGTCCTCCACTATTTCTTCTTTAAGAATTTCTAAAAATGTCCTGTGAAGGCAGCAAAGTCCTCATCACTTTCACTGCTTTCAGATTTTGTGCTAACTGACTCATCTGACTCAGATTCAACTACCTTTGGAGGTGGAGTTGGTGACTTACTCCTGTACTTTCTGGGGGCTTCTGATTTAAAGGCCACTGTTCTTTCTTTGTGTTCATTTCTTGTTGATTTCTCCTCTTCTTTCCTCACAGCAACTACATTTCATAGGACAGCAGTTTGCCAAAAAGTGTTGGTGGAGAAATTTCTCCCAGCTTTGTCATTTCCCTGATGGCACAGATCTTGGTGTCCCAATCTTTTATTAGGGACCTTAGAAACTTATCATTGAGTTCATAATTACTGAACTCTCTGCCATAGGACATGAGCTCATTCACTATCCTGTAGAACTTTTTATAGCACTCAGTTATGCTATCAGCTTTTCCTTGTCTAAAACTTTCATACTCTTGATTTAGCAAGGATTTTTTTGTCTTGCCTTACTTCTTCAGAACCCTCCATATACTAATAAGAGTATCCCACATTTCTTTAGCTGTCTTACAGTGTATTAGATTCTGAAAAGTTGCATCATCTATGGCACTCACTATGATGTTCTGAGCCATTTTGTCCATGGTGGCTAGAACAATCTCATCCTTTGTCATTTCAGAGAAATCCTTTGGTGTTCTCTGATTTGCATCTAATACTGACACCTTCATGGGCACATATGGCCCTTCCTTTACTGTGATATAAATCCTAGGGTCTGAAGCTTCCATATAGAGTCTCACCATTTCCTTCCAGATCCAAAGATTCCTTTCCTACATATAGGTAGCTTCATGGATCCCAATTCCTTGTGATTTTCAGTGGAACCCATAGTTCTTGATTTTCTTGATGCTGTTATTGACTTAGACTGAATCTGCCAACAGGATCTACTCAGACAGTTATGTCCCTTTTGAGTAACCTCCCTCTGATACCACTTGAAAGATATAGTACCTAAACACCTAGAGGGGGGGGGTGAATAGGTGACCAAATTCTTTTTAACTTTTTATGGCAGCAAACAGTATTTAACCACAGATTTATATCTACTATTTCACAGCAATCACAGAGCATTCACAGCAAACCACAACACACAGAAGACACACATTTTTATAATGGTTCCCCAAGGTTTGGGTACAACCACTTTCCTCCTTCGCCTATCTAGCAGTGTACTAGATTCGGCCAAACTCCTTCACTATCTCAGAACCCAAACTGGTTCCTACACCTCATGCCCAAGGCCCTACAACTCAGCTTCTTCACAAAGCCTACACTCAGCCATAAAGGACTACACTCAGCCACCAAGGCCTACACTCAGCCACCAAGGCCTACACTCAGAGATTTCAATCTCCTACACTCAGGCTCTCAAGCCCTACACTCAGCCTTTATATTTACAGGCTTACAAGACTCAGATCCAAAGGATCCTATAAGATAAAATGAATACAAAATTGTGACTCAACAACTCAGAGAAAAGAGAGAGAAGAGTTGTGAGCTTCTTGATGAGTTCTTGGAAGAACTCAGCTGAAATCAATCTTACTTAGCTTTCTTCAAAGCTTCTTGAAAGTAGAACTCAATAAGATTGACTCCTTCTGCAGTTGATCATTGATCTCTGCTACTTAAGATTCAGAGTGAATCTGAACCCTTCTTCTCAGCCTGGTTCCAACAGCTGATTTCTTGGATGGAGCTCTCTCTCTCCAACTTCTTAGATCTTTACTTGATAGCTAGATCTTCCTTTTAATCTGAACTTGGACTTGTGTTCAATCTTTTCAACAACCACTTTCTGTAGACAGCATAAGCCTATTTATAGACCTTCTTCATGGTAACCGGCTGATCCGGTCCATAACTGAATTCTGACAACTCTGACAGGTGCTGTAGACCGGCTGGAATGGCAGCTGTCAAGTCATCCAGTTAGTTCTTGAAAATTCTGTAACTGTCTTTAAGTGTCGAGACTTTCTGTCTTTAAGTGTCGACACTTATATACCAAGTGTCGACACAAGTTGTCTAAGTGTCGACACTAGTCTACAAGGTGTCGACACAACTCCTTGTATTGTAGATTTTGTATCTCGACACTACTTCTTATTCATGTGTCGACACTGAAATTGAGTGTCGACACAAGTACTTGTACTTCAGTATCTTACTGATTTCTTCTAAGTGTCGACACAACACCTTTGTGTCGACACATCTTCATGTGATGAATTTGTTAAGTGTCGACACTGCTTCTTGGTGTCGACACATGTCTTCAGTGTTGATACTTATTGAGTGTCGACACATGGCTCTGGGTGTCAACACTTTCTTCTTCTGTCGAGACTCTGGCTGAGTGTCGACACATTCCTTTAGTGTCGACACTTGTACTTAGAATATTTTGTTGAACTTTGTTGATCTTTGCTAAGTGTGGACACAGCTCCTTGTGTCGACACTTTCTTCAAGTGTTGAGTCTTCAGCTGAGTGTCGACACATTGTTCTGGGTGTCGACACATGTCTTCAGTGTTGACTCTTCTGCTGAGTGTCGACACATTGTTCTGGGTGTCGACACTTACTTCAAATGTTGACTCTTTTGCTGAGTGTCGACACATTGTTCTGGGTGTCGATACTTGTACTTAGTCTCTGCAGACTTTTGCTGAGTGTCGACACAGCCTCCAAGTGTCGACACTTTCTGGTGTAGACACAGTTTCACTGGGTGTCGACACAACTGCTAAGTGTCGACACAGCTTCACTGCACTCTTCTTCATTGAGTGTCGACACAGCTCCTTGTGTCGACACTTTCTGTCTGGTGTCGACTCAGCATCCCTGGTGTCGACACAATGACTCCAAGTGTCGACACTGCTTGCCAGGGTGTCGACACAAGTCTTCTTAAGTGTCGACACTTTCCCTCTGGGTGTCGACACATTGACTTAGAAACTTTTTCTTCTTTCCTGCAAATACTTAGCCTGCACAAGTAAACTCAAAACACATCAAATACATTTTTGATGTATATCATTGAGTTGGGTGAGGCTTCTTCAAATCAGGTACATTTAGACCAATGTACCCAACAATTGCAAGTGCAGTCGATGAATTTATGTTGCAAAATCTGATTCACTGCGAAGCCGCAAAGTTCAAGGAAGAAGAAAGGCAACCGTTTTTATATCTGAGAGATAACATTGTTTGTATTTGTTATATTTCAATTTATTCTTGTAGGAGATCCTTCTCCAAGTGTAGGAGCTTTGTTATCCGAGTTGTTTTTGTAGGAAGGAAGTTTTATCTTCCGAGTGTAGATCCAGTTTTCGGGATCGAGTTGTAGGAACATTGTTCCGAGTTGTAGGATTGGTTTCAATCCGAGATTAGTGGAGTAGCCAAGTCTAGTGCTTTGCTAGATCGGTGAGTGGAAAGTGGATGTACCCAAGGTTGGCGAACCACTATAACTCTTGGTGTCATCTGTGAATGCTTGGTTAATTTTTCTGTGCATAGCTTGTTAAATTTTTATTCCACAAAAAGACCCACAACTCACCTATTCACCCCCTCTAGGTGATTTAGGTAAGACAACTAAAACATTTTCAATTGCTATCAAAGCGAGGTTGTTCATAAAAAGGTTAACACCTTGAACATATCTACCCATGTTGTCTTTTGAGTAATCCAAACATGGACAAATCCAAGGATTTTGCAAAGCTTCCTCTGTGCACAAATACCAACTTTCCCATGTGGAAAGAAAGGATTAAGTTTTTCATGGAAGCTGTGGATCCAAGGATCTTCATGATTGTTGAAGAAGGTCCTTATGTTCCCATGGCTGTCTCAACTATTGATCCTACCAAGAAAGTTCCTAAGAAGTTGATGGATCTTGATAAAGATGAGATTGCACTTGTCTCATTATACAAGAAAGCTAAAACAATCATCGCAAGTGCACTGGATGATTCTATGCTGCAAAATCTGATTCACTGCCAATCCGCTAAGGAAATGTGGCAGTCTCTTATCATCTTGATGGAAGGCACTGAGGAAGTTAGGCATGATAGATGATCCCTTCTAAATCAAAAATATGAAGCATTCTGACAAGGACCAAAGGATTCAATTGCAGATACCTTTGAAAGTTTCTTCAAAATTGTTAATGGCCTAAGAGTATATGGTCGGGTCTTCACAAATAGATAGTTAAATGATACGTTTCTGAGGTCCCTGACTAAGTAATGGGACAACAAAGTCTGTGCTATTCGGGAGTTTGGCAAGTTGGCAGAGACTGACCATCAGAATCTCTTAGGAAAACTAATGTCCTATGAACTGCAAATCAACTCAAGAAAAGATGAAGAAGAGAAGAGTCGATGGTCATCTAAGGAGAAGTCTGTTGTACTGAAGTCAAACAGCTTAATGAAAATCATAGCTGCATCACCTGCTCCTACACAGGAAGATAGTGAAGAAGAAACTTCAGAGCCAAGCACCTCAGGCTTAGAGTTATCTGAATGGGAGTTTTCTCTTCTTTCAAGGCAGTTCAAGAAATTATTGAACAAGAAGAAATAATGGAGAGGCAAAGATGCCTCAGACAGAAGATCACATCATGATGGTGATCGACATAAGAAAGGCTCAAGTTTCCAAGACAAGTATCTTACTAAACAAAACAAACATATTTCTTCTGACATCGTTTGCTATTGTTGTAGTAAGCCAGGTCACGTCATCGCTGATTGCCCTCACAAAAAGAAGGAGGGTGGAAATAGAGAGCAGAAGAAATCTTCATATAATAAGAAGAGAACTGAAAGAAGCATAGTATCCAAGAAGGGCAAGACTCTCAGCGACTCTGACTCATCTGAGTCAAGTGAAGAAGAGGAAGCCTACTTTGGGCTAATGGCACAAACTGATGAAGAAGAAGAACCCCAGTTCACTGGGAAGGTAAATTCTCACACCACTCTTTCTGAATCAGATGCTTCTGATCTTGATCATGCGGACATCTCTTCTGACGATGAGTTTGAACTCATGGCCTAGTATAAAAAGTTAATCAAGGCTTACGATAAATGTCGAAGAGTCATGAAAACTCAATCCAAGGAGATAAAGTCTCTCAAGTCTTAAGAGAGCACTTTGAGAGAGGAAGTCGCCAAGATGGACTCACTCAGAGAGAAATTCAATGCTGCTATTGAAGTGTATAATAAGGCTCTCGAGCACCTAGATCTGAAGGAGAAGATCATCAAAGAATTGGAACAACAACTTTCAGCAGAAAAGAAACTCGTAGAAAGTTTCTCAAAGCCCAAGACTGTCCTTTCTTTTATTGCTGAATTCTCAGCTCAGGCCAAAGGTGCTGGCTTAGACCATGTTGATGCTCCTAGTAAATCCTCTATGAGAAATAAGGCTCAAAGGAAGAATAAGGCGGACAAGAAGGCTTTGGCCAACGAGAAGGTGAAAGCTCCTCAAGATCAGACTTCATTTAAGAAGGTTATATTTCCAACGAACGAGTTTGATCTTGATTCGTCCTACGGTCACATTGCTAGGCCTACTCTAGAGCCCAAGTCTCATTACCAAGGATGGACTTGTCCTCGAAACTTTGGAAAAGTGTCTTTAGGGCACCTTATGAGGAGATCATTCTTCAATGCTATGGCCCTTATAATCATGATCATAAAATCAAGAAAGCACCAAAAGAAAAATCCGTTGTGGAAAAGCCTCTTATGTGGAAGAAGTCATGTGATTGCCATAACCATGAAGCTTCTACCTCCAAGACTGCTGCCCCTACTAGACCACACTCTCAAAAGGTCAACAGGAGAAATTTAGGCAAAGATACAACAGATTTGACTGTTGGTGTTGTAGCAAAGTTGGTCACTTTGCTATTGATTGCTGGTTTTATTCTTGAAATTATGCAACTCCTCAAGTTAACGATGTGTTGGAACACCCTATTACTAATTTGGGTCAGGATCACTATGTCTGTAGGAAACAAATGTTTGACCTCCTGTATAGCTCAATAGGTCAATTTGAATTGAGTCTAAGGGTTAGAAGTATAGGTTTGGAAGCTACCCTCAAGACCAGGATTTTCTGTTTGGAGACTAAGTCATATCGTCGAGCTCAGCACGATGATTCGTCGAACTCCGATCGACGATCGTCTAGCTCAACTTCGAGATATCGTCGAACTCCATTCGACGATCGCTGAGCTCAACTTCATCATATTGTCGAACTCCATTCGACGATCGGTGAGCTCAGTTCGACGATCTTGACTCAACTTTGGATCTCTATCTCTGAACTCAGTTCGATGATCTTTGAGCTCAGATCGACGATATTTTTGCTGCTGTATTTATCCATATCGCTAAGCTCAATTCAACGATAGCAGAGCTCAGTTCGACGTTTTCAGATAACTTCAAGGATGTTTCTAGATTCAAATTCAAATCAGTTAAAGAGTTATTCTGCAATTAATTCTGAAGATTTCCTAGTTGTTTTCATTCATTTCTGGACCAAGTTTCAAGGGATTTTCAAGGAATATTTCCATGGACTTTCCTCCAGAAGAGATCCTGCAATTAAGGATGCCATTAATGCAGACCAACGGCTATTCTTCTCAGAGAATGTCTTTCCATTCAGTACCAGAGAATAAAAGAGAATAATTTTTGAATCTCTGAGAGAGACAGATACACAGACACACACAGACAGACATCAGTAATCTTCAACAAAATATACTGTCTCAAAGAATTCTCAAGAACACACATCCAAGGAGATCAATCTTCAGATCTCTCTAGTTTTCAAGTGTTCAAGGCCAACATATTTCAAGACTCCAGACATTCAACATTTCAGCTGTTGCTAAAATCATCTTTTGCTGGAGCTCAACTTTTGAAGGCCTATCACCCTACAGCAAAGCTTCTTTTCCTAAAGATCTCAAGGATTCAGGGGGAGCTTTGACATCAACAATCCACATAGTCTTCTCAGTTGTTTGAGAAAGAGAAGACTTCCATCACTCTCTCACCCCCTCTCTGTAAAGGGTTTCTCAAACTCCCTTCAAAAGTTTGTGTTTGGTTTTTGAGCACCTTGTCAAAATCTCATTGGTGGCAAGTCACCTGATCAAAAAATCTGATTTGATTTTTGAGCACCTTATCAAAAGCTCATTGGTGCCCAGGACACCTGATCAACTCATCCTGCAGTGGATTCCTACCTAGGGTGGTAGAAGAGTGGATGTACCCAAGTTTAGGGGAACCACTATATTTCCTTGTGTCTTCTGGTTTTGCTTGTCTTTATTTTTGTTTCTGGCCTTGATTCTTCTGTGATTAGCTTTTGATTAATTTAGTTCTGTGATTAGATTTATTTCTGCTTCCCTGCACACTCATATTACAACAATTGTTGTAAAAATTTTCAAAGCACCATATACTCTATTCACCCCCTCTAGAGTATATCAGATCTTGCTGCACTTTCAATTGGTATCAGAGCAAGGTTGGTTAAACATACCACACCTTGGTGGTTGCACAGGCTAACACCTGAACCCAAAGATCCCTAGTTAGATCTGCTATTCTGTTGTATTTTATTATTATATTTTGTTTTCACAAATCATGGCCCAAAACAAAGATTATGCTAGCACCAGACCTCCAGTGTGCAATCTATCCAAGTTTGCACTTTGGAAAGCAAGGATCAGACTATACATGAATTTTATTGATGAAGATATTTTTAACTCTATTTTGACAGTATGTCCAAGACCTCCAGAGAACTCCAGTACAAATGTTGTTCCACCTCCATCAGGAACAGATGCTGACATTAAGAGATGGAAGTTAGCTGATGCCAAGGCTATGAACATCTTAGCCCAGACAATGTCTGATGACATATTTCAAAAGGTGGCTGAATGCAATTCAGCAAAGGAAATTTGGGACAAACTCTCAGAAATAGTCTCAGGATCAGCTGATGAGAGAAAGGATAGGAGATCCCACCTCATATCTCAATATGAGAATTTCAAGAAGGGAGAAACTGAGTCAGTGGGAGATATGTACAACAGACTAAGTCTAATTGTCAGTGAACTCAGGACATTGGACAAAGAGATCTCACTAACTGAACTTAATGACAAAATTCTAATGTGCTTTCCCAGCACTTGGGATTCAAGAATCTGGCCAATTAAGAATGCCAGAAGTCTGAATGAGATCATCACTGAAGCTCTATTGGGTAAGCTCAAATCTTATGAGCTACTTATCAAAAATAGAGAAGAAGAACAGAAGGCTGCCTCACCAGCTACAAGAAAAGAGAAGACCATAGCCTTCAAGGCAACTGAAGATCTGCCTGAAGATAAAGCCACAGACAATGATGAACTGCTCAGTCTGTTGGACAAAAGATTTTACAAGATGGCCAGAAAGGACTTCAGAAGGAGATCATACAAGGAACATGATAAGCCAAGGTATGACAAGTCCATTAATAATAATAATAAAGACATTATTTGCTTTGGTTGCAGGAAACCAGGGCATATAGTTCCTGACTGTCCAGAGAACAAAAACAAGGACAGAAGAGATAGGAAAGAAAGAAGAAAGGAGAAAGACTCCAAGAGGAATGGCAATGTCAAACCCTCATCAAGCAAAAACAAACATACAAGAAAGGGGTTTGTTGCTGAATCCTGGAGTGAGACTGAAGAGTCAGAAGCCTCATCCAGCTCCAGTGATGATGAGGATGATGCAGAAGAGAAAGAGTTCTGCATGATGGCAATCAATGCCTCACAACACAATTCAGAAGAAGAAGAGTCAGAGTCAGATTCAGAGACTCAACCTGAAGAAGATCAGGTAATCAGTTCTTTTGATTTTAATTAAGAGGACTTTAAATCTGAATTTAAAGCATTGTGTTTAGACCTGCTAAAATCTGAGAAAGAAATTATCTCTCTCAGAAATCATCTATCTGAACATAATACTTTAAAGTCAGAAAACCTCAAACTCTCTCAGGAGTTGGAGTGCTGTAGGGAGCAGATAGCTTCACTGAAAAGTGAGCTGTCTGAGGCCAAGAAGCTTGAAGAATCCCTTAATGGGAGAAGCATCAAGCTGATGGACATCACAAGCACAGTGAACTCCAGATTCAATAGTACACTGGGCTTGGGTGCTTCATCCAGCCAACCCATAGTTCTAACAACTCCAATCAAATTCATTTCTGACAAAGGAAAGGGAGTTGTAGAGGTTGCTAGGAAAAATTCTGATCTGCCCTAGAAAACTAAGTCCCAGCAGAAATCGTCGAACGGAGATCGACGATCGCCAAACGGATATCGACGATCGCCGAACGCAGATCGACGATCTCAGGCAAAATTGTCGAACGCATGTCGACGATCTCAAGTACCTGATCTCAGCCATAGTCGACCGTCGAACGGAGCTCGACGATCTGACCCAAGATCGTCAAATGCAGCTCCAAGATCGTCGAACAGAGGTCAGAGCTCTGGAAAATTTGTCAAGGGCAAATCAAAATCCAATCCTAAGGGTCCTTCATCCCAAATCTTTAACCCTTATACTGAATGGATTATACCTCCAAGGAGATATCATCCTGAAGGATATAAGAGTCAACCTAGGATGTCTTTCATTTCAGAATTTAAAGGTTATCAACCTAGGCCCAAGGTAAACTGGGTCAAAAACAAATGAATTGTCTTATGTGCAGGTGAAGACCTATCCAACATCTAACCAGCAATGGTACTTGGATAGTGGGTGCTCTAAGCACATGACAGGGAACAAGGACAACCTCACTTCCTTTAGAGCCAAGCTTGGACCCAAAGTTATCTTTGGTGATTCAAACTTTAGACAGACTAAACGATATGGTGCAGTCCAGATTGGATCAGTAACTTTCAAAAAGGTAGCTTATGTGGAAGGACTGAAGCACAACTTAATAAGCATCAGTCAGCTGTGTGATGAAGGCTACCAGGTGACCTTCAGCAAAGCCTTATGCAAAATCAAGTCAGAGGACAACACAACTGTGTTGACAGGTAAAAGGAAAGGTAACATCTATCTAGTAGACTTTCTTTCAACTGATGTAGATATTTGCCTGTTTAATTCTGTCTGTAGACCAAACATCTTATGGCATAAGAGACTAGGACACCTAAACCTTAGAACTATTGCTAGGCTATCCAAGGACAACCTTGTTAGAGGACTACCTTCTGGCCCCTACAAGAAGGAAGGACTCTGCAGGGCTTGTCAATTAGGCAAGCAAACTAAAAACAGCTTTAAGTCACTTAATAAGAGTGATTCACCTAGGATATTGTATCTGTTACACATGGATCTTTTTGGACCCATCACAGTACAAAGCCTAGGAGGGAAATCCTACACTTTAGTAGTTGTAGATGACTTCTCTAGATTCACTTGGGTGTTCTTTCTAAGGAAGAAGTCTGATAACTTTAAGTGTCTGACAGAGTTTCTCAAATGTATACAGATTGAGTTCAATACTCACATTGCCCTGATCAGAAGTGATCATGGGACAGAGTTTGATTCTCTTCTTATGCAAGAGTTCTGTCAGAGTGAAGGGATCAGGCATACTTTCTCAGCTCCTAGAACTCCTCAACAAAATGGGGTAGCTGAAAGGAAAAATAGAACTCTTATTGAATCTGCCACTACATTGTTGTCAGATGCTCACCTTCCTCTATCCTTTTGGGCAGAGGCAGTGAACACCTCCAACTATGTCCTGAATAGAAGTTTGATACATAAACTAAAGGGAAAGACTCCCTATGAATTACTCAAAGGGAAGAAACCTAAAGTTGATTATTTTAGAGTCTTTGGTTGTATTTGCTATATACATAACAATGCCAAGAAATATTTAGCAAAATTTCAAGCTAAAGCTGATGAAGGAGTGTTTCTGGGATACTCCATGATCAGCAAGGCTTATAGGGTCTATAATAAATCATCTTTAAAAATTGAGGAATCTGTTCATATATCATTTGATGAATCTAACATGTCTTTCAAGGAGAAGATCTCTTCTAACATTGAACCTTTGTAGGAACATTCTCTAGTTGAAGACTTGAACAAGTTACAGGTTACTCAAGGGGATGAAAGCAGTGAAGATGAAGAAAATGCTCAACATATTAAAGAATAACTTGAAGAGCCAGTTGTTGTACCACAAGAGGAAACAACAACACAGGTTGGTGAACAATCAACACCCCCTGTTGATTTAGTAACATAAAGAGACCATCCAATTTCCCAAATAATTGGAGACATCTCAGCTGGTGTGCAAACCAGAAATCAGGTCAACCAAAAGCTGTTGCACACCTGCTTCCTATCTCAAATTGAACCTCAGTCCATTCAAGATGCAGAGTAAGATCCACACTGGATTATTGCAATGCAAGAGGAGTTGCATCAATTTGAGAGGAATAAAGTATGGGAACTAGTGCCAAAGCCTAAGGATCACTCCATTGTTGGAACAAAATGGGTATTCAGAAACAAACTGGATGATCAAGGAGTAATTGTAAGAAACAAGGCAAGGCTAGTTGCTCAGGGATATTCTCAAGAAGAAGGGATAGACTACGACCAGACCTTTGTACCAGTTGCCAGATTGGAAGCCATCAGAATATTCTTAGCTTATGCAGCACATAAAGACTTCAAGGTATATCAGATGGATGTCAAAAGTGCATTTCTAAATGGAGACATCAAAGAGGAAGTATATGTCAGACAACCTCCAGGTTTTATCTCTCCAACTTACCATGATTATGGTTTTAGATTGAATAAAGCATTATATGGTCTCAAGCAAGCTCCTAGAGCATGGTATGAGACTCTAGCATACTTTCTTTTGGAAAATGGTTTTATAAGGGGTAGAGTAGACCAAACTCTTTTCATTAGAACCCATAAGTCCCATACCCTACTAGTACAGATTTATGCAGACGATATTATTTTTGGTTCTACTGACTCCAAATTGTGCAGAAGTTTTTCTAACCTGATGCATTCTAAATTTGAGATGAGTAGCATGGGTGAGCTATCCTTCTTCCTAGGATTGCAAGTCAAGCAACATGCTGAAGGCATCTTTATTTCTCAAACCAAATACGCAAATGAATTGGTTAAGAAATTTGGCATGTCTGAAGCATCTTGTATGAAAACACCCATGCCTACTAATGCTGTATTGGATGCTGATGAACATGGGAAACTTGTTGATCAGACAACATATAGAGCAATGATTGGCTCTTTACTGTATCTTACAGCTAGTAGACCAGATATAATGTTTGCTACATGTATATGTGCTAGGTTTCAAGTAAGCCCTAGAGAGTCACACCTAACACTAGTAAAGAGGATTCTCAGGTATGTTAAAAGTTGTCCAAATCTAGATCTCTGGTATCCAAAAGATTCAGCATTTGATTTAACTGGATTCTCTGATGCTGACTATGCTGGATGCAGAATTGACAGGAAAAGCACCAGTGGAACTTGTCAGTTCCTTGGTGACAGACTTGTCTCTTGGTTTTCTAAGAAACAAACATATGTGTCAACTTCAACTGCTGAAGCTGAATATATGGCTGCAGGCAGTTGTTGTTCACAAATCTTGTGGATTCAAAACTAACTCCTAGACTATGGCTACAACTTAGAGAAGTCTAAAATCTTTTGTGACAACACCAGTCCTATTTCTATAGCTCAAAATCCAGTCCTCCATAGTAGGACAAAACACATAGATATTAGGCATCATTTCTTAAGGGATAATGTTGAAAAGAATAAAATTGAACTACAATATATCCCAACTGATTTACAAATGAGAGATATTTTCACCAAGCCCTTGGATAAAAAGAAACACACCTTCTTCCTAAATCAGTTAGGAATGTTAGATGGAGGAAGTCTTAAATAATATCCAAGATTTTGAAAGCTTAAAAATTGACCAAGATTAGGCAAACATCTTGATTTTTCTTAGTGTCTAGAGTTTTTCTGATCTCTGAACTGCGCTCGACGATTTTCCCCTAGATCGTCGAACGGAGATCGACGATATCTGAAATCGTCGACATGAGTTCAGCGTTTCTCAGATAGTATGAACTATCTCTTCCGGTCAACGATCGTCGAACGACGCTCGACGATTTTGTTCTCTGAACGATCGTCGAACTGAGCTCGACGCTCTCCAATATCGTCGAACGGAGATCGACGATGTTGAAGTCTCTTCAGATTCCTTTAGAAGCCTCGATCGTCGAACTGAGTTCAACGATCTTTCCAATTCTGCGTCGAACCCTAATATAAAATTCATTTTTCGTCGTCGTTCTCCTTTGCGCTTTCGATTTCTCTGCAAGAATTTTCTTTCCCTCCAAACAATTCTGCACTTGGTCGTTTTGTTTGTTGAATTTTTGCAGGTACCCATGGCTGTGTCTGTTGCTGTTCTTGCCGCCATGAATTTTGATGTTGGCTTCGACATTGATATAGAATCTTTCAGCACAACCGACCAGGTTTTTCAGGATATTTTGGGGTTATTCAAAGAGCAGAACCTGACTGCAATTATGACTACAAGGATCAAGCTTGCATCTGATGAGATTAAGGAATGGGTCTACACTTCCCACAATCAAGACAACTCCACCATTGTTGGGTCAATATCTGGCACACAGGTACCTCTAACCCCAGCAATTTTATCAGAGGTTTTTGAGTTGAGAAATGGTGAAGATACTGCTGACTTGTCTGGAGAAGAGTATACTGACCTGCTTGCCAGAATGGGTCATTCAGAGTCCAACCCTAGCATGCTCTTGAAAAAGAACCTTTCTGTGGAATACAGATTCATGGCAGATGTAGTTGGGAAAGTGCTATTGGCTAAGCACTCTGCCCATGATACAATCTCAAGGTATCAGCTCTGCCTCATGGGAGCCCTTGTAGACAGGAAGAACTTGAATTGGGGAGAAGTCTTCTTTGACCTTATCAAGAAGAAGATAAACAAAAGTTTTGTCAACTTTGGAAGGATTATTAGGGTGTTTCTGCAGCACAGGTGCCCTGCTTTGCTGGTCTCCTCTGGAATCCATATCAATGCATCCAAGAGACTGTCTTGTGCCCTGTTTGGTAAATGGGACAGACAAATCAGCAAGCCCAGCAGGCCCTCCTCCAGCACTCCTTCAGGCACAAGGACTCTCAGAGTCACTTCCCCACAGGTCTCTGCCCCTGCAGATGACCTGCCTGTTGTTGCCTCTCCTCCTCCTCCTCCAATTCCATCTCTTCCCATACCATCTACCATTCCAACTCCATCCACCATCATCATCTCCAGCCCCTCTCCAACATCCACACCATCTTCAGTACCTATTCTTCCAACACCAGAAGAACAATTCCATCCCTTATTCTCCTACCCTCAACCAGATGCCACTTCATCACCCTCCATTCCATCCTTCACCCTCATTGATGATTCCTTTATGGATGACTCTCCATCCTCTCCTCCTGAGCTACCCTCATCCTCCACTTCCTATCAAGACCTTCTACAAGAAATCATTGACCAACCCACATTCACCACATCTATTTCCATCCCACTGTCCTCCATATCCACCTTACCCACACCTCAGCCATCCCTGCCCCATTACTCCAGCTCTCCACTACCATCACCAACAGTTGTTCTTCCATCTTCTACCTCTGCTCCAGTCACCCTTGAGCAAGTGGACATTACAGCCCTTGCTGACAGGCTGTATGAATTGCTAGCCCCCAGGCTATCTCTTCTTTTGGAGACCTCCTTGGCTCCATTACACATGTCAGTGGCAGCCCTCTCTGCCAGGCACTCATCTCTCTTCCCTTAGGCAGCCCCTACAGCAGTGTGCCTTGATGCAGCCTTGTCTGGATCTAGGCAGGGGGAGATGCCCTATGAAGTGAGTCTTCATGCTGCTGTTGTTGCTGCTATTTCTGTGAGCCTGTCTGCTGCTGCTGCTGTTACTGCTGTTTCTTCAGCTCCTGTTCTTTCTCCTGCTGCTGTGACTCAAGAACAAATTCCTCCTGCTGCAGTCTTTCCAATAGACCTCAGGTCTTTGCTTTCAAACTTTGATCTGTTATATTTCAGAGGTCTGCCAGAGCCAGTTGCTGTCCAGCCCCCAGACGATCTATCCAAGGCACTTGTGCCATTCTCCTGCTGTGACCCCAACATCATCACCTCTTTTGTCAACTCAGTATATGCTGCTGCTTCTTCTGATGAAAGCATTGTTGTTGATGTTGTTGCCTCGACTGCTGCTGAACATTTTGATACTGCTGCTGAAAGTTTTGATACTGCTGCTGAAATTTCTGTTATTGCTATTGAGCCAATTTCCAAGGAAATTCTTATGTCAGAGGGACCTGAGTTTGAGCCTTCTGTAGTTTCTGATGATAACTCTACTGTTGATGCTGTTGTTAGTGAATCTATTGTTGCTGTTGTTGTCACTTCTCCAGTATCTGTTGCTGCTGCTGTTACTACTTCAACACCTGCTGCTACACCCTCTGTTGCCTCATCTGCTTCTATACAGCTCAAGAAGGATTTGATGAAGAAAATTGATGCCCTGTATGATGACCAGAGCTCTGAAAGTGATGAGTACAGAACAGACTCTGATGACTCTTCTGCTATCATTGCCAGGAAAAGAAAGGCAAGGAGCAAAACCATGAAGAGAGTACCTCCTGCCAAGGTCAAAGATAACAATGATATAACATACTACATTCTTCATGACTGCCCAATCACTGAGCACTGGATGCAGTACTCTAAGAACCAACTGAAAGCAATGAAAAAGAAGAGGAAATATGAAAAGGGTTCCTCACAATTCCAACACTCTCATCCTCCTCCACCACCTCCTCCTGATGCAGGTGCAGGTGGAAGTTCTGCAGCTCAACCCCCTGCCAGAAGTCAGGCCCCCTATCAGCCACATGCTAGATCCTATAATAGGGAAGCCAATCCAGGGGTTCTCAATCCAGGAGAGGAGGATACAGAGGCAATCAAAGAGATCTCCAGGTCTACTCCAAAGGTTACTCAAGGCAACACCCATATTCCAGGGGAGGACAAATTTCTTCTGATACCACATCTGGTCCTTTTCCCTATAAGCTGAAAGAAACTGTGTCATCCAGGCCTCCTCAAGATAATCCCTCTAACAGATATGAGCCACCGGTACCTTTTGAGGACCCTGAGAACAATCCAGCTGCTTGGACTGCAAGATTGAAGGAACTTGCTGCACTAGATCAGATCAAAAAGGCTACAGAGCAAGGAAGAGATTCCTCCAACATTTCAACAATGTCTGAACAGAGAAAGAATGAGCTAGAAAGATATGTATCAAGCAAATTCTTTGATTCTGACAGGTATATGAAACTGCATCCTGAAGCTGTAGTTCCCAGGCCTAAACAGCAAACATCTTTAGGTGCAGCAGATGATACCAGATCAAAGAAAGAAGCCCACAATCCCAACAGAGAGATCAAACTTGTTAAGGGCAAGGAAAAGAAATGACAATGTAAGGTGACATTTTCTGTGATTTTTGATTACTATCTGGGATGCTATATATCTCTGTGGTTCTGCAATGTCTAGCTTGTTGCTTTTTTGTTTTGCTGCTTGTATGTTATTTAATTTTTTCAAATTCTGTAAATAGTAATCCTAACCCAAATAAGGGGAGATTGTTGGAACACCCTATTACTAATTTGGGTCAGGATCACTATGTCTCTAGGAAAAAAATGTTTGACCTCCTGTATAGCTCAATAGGTCAATTTGAATTGAGTCTAAGGGTTAGAAGTCTAGGTTTGGAAGCTGCCCTCAAGACCAGGATTTTCTGTTTGGAGACTAAGTCATATCGTCGAGCTCAGCACGACGATTCGTCGAACTCCGATCGACGATCGTGTAGCTCAACTTTGACAGATCGTCGAACTCCATTCGACGATCGCTGAGCTCAACTTCATCATATCGTCGAACTCCATTCGATGATCGGTGAGCTCAGGTCGACGATCTTGACTCAACTTTAGATCTCTATCTCTGAGCTCAGTTCGACGATCTTTGAGCTTAGATCGACGATATTTTTGCTGTTGTATTTATCCATATCGCTGAGCTCAGTTCAACGATAGCAGAGCTCAGTTTGACATTTTCAGATAACTTCAAGGATGTTTCTAGATTCAAATTCAAATCAGTTAAGGAGTTATTCTGCAATTAATTCTGAAGATTTCCTAGCCGTTTTCATTCATTTCTGGACTAAGTTTCAAGGGATTTTCAAGGAATATTTCCATGGACTTTCCTCCAGAAGAGATCCTGCAATTAAGGATGCCATTAATGCAGACCAACGGCTATTCTTCTCAGAGAATGTCTTTCCATTCAGTACCAGAGAATAAAAGAGAAGAATTTTTGAATCTCTGAGAGAGACAGATACACAGACACACACAGACAGACATCAGTAATCTTCAACAAAATATACTGTCTCAAAGAATTCTCAAGAACACACATCCAAGGAGATCAATCTTCAGATCTCTCTAGTTTTCAAGTGTTCAAGGACAACATATTTCAAGACTCCAGACATTCAACATTTCAGCTGTTGTTGAAATCATCTTTTGCTGGAGCTCAACTTTTGAAGGCCTATCACCCTACAACAAAGCTTCTTTTCCTGAAGATCTCAAGGATTCAGGGGGAGCTTTGACATCAACAATCCACATAGTCTTCTCAGTTGGCCAACGCGTAGAAAAACAATTTCATCCGATTTATTACGCTAGCAAGACTCTCACTTCCGCACAAGCAAATTACACGACGATGGAAAAGGAACTCTTAGACATCGTTTTCGCTTTTGATAAGCTTCGCTTGTCGATCACTCCGCGCTTAAATATTTATTAGCTAAAAATGATGTGAAGCCCCGCCTTCTTCGATGGATTCTCCTCCTACAAGAGTTTGATTTGGAGATCCGAGATAAGAGGGGAGCGGAAACTCAAGCGGCAGACCACCTCTCCCGTTTAGAAAATCCGGGTGCGGAAGCGCTCGTCGAATCTGAAATAAATGACAGATTCCCCAAGGAACGCCTCCTAGCCATTCATGATTCTTTGTCATCTTCGCCTTGCTTCGCAGATTTTGCAAATTACTCTGTAGCGCGGGTACTTCCAAAGGAGTTTTCAAGTCATCAAAAGAAGAAATTCTTTTCTGACTTGAAAAATTTCATTTGGGAGGACCCATTTCTTTTTCGTATCTGCGCAGACCAAGTGGTCCAAAGATTCGTTGCGGGTGTGGAGTGCTTACAAATTCTTAAGCACTACCACGAGGGTCTAGCCGGTGGGCATTATCAAGGCAACCGGACCGCTCGGAAGGCGCTATACGCAAGCTACTTTTGGCCCACTCTCTTCAAAGACGCGCATAATTTTGTGCGCGCATACGATAGCTGTCAGCGGTCCGGTAACATCTCTCGTCGCGACGAGATTCCCCAAAACATGTTTTTTGAGTGCGAAGTCTTCGATTTATGGGGCATAGATTTTGTTGGCCCCCTACCTACGTATTTCAAAAATATTTATATTTTAGTGGCCGTCGATCGGCATATGACCGGGACAAGAAGCCTTCTCCAAAATTATTCTTCAGTCATGAACGAGCCAAAAGTCATCTTTGGAGGTTCTGACAGAGGAATTACTAAAGTATACGGTTTGATTACGAATGGTAGTGTATCCTTCTCAGATGTGGCTTATGTTGAAGGATTGGAACACAATCTTATAAGCATAAGAAAGCTCTGCGATAAAGGATACATTGTAGAATTTCATATAGATAAGTGCTTGATAAAATCGGTAGACAATATGGAAACGATTCTATCAAGCACTCGTACTAGAAACATATTTTGTTCGAATTTTATTTGCATAGACTCTTTTACACCAGTGTGCTTTTTGGCTAAAGATAGTGCGTCTCTTGGTAACCAATGGCACAAGAGACTAGCACAAATTAATTTCAAAACTATAAATAAATTATTTTATCTTAATATAGTACGTGATGCCCCAAATGTCAAGTACGATAAAGATAGATCTTATCATGCATGTGTAAAAGGCAAGCAAACAAGGGCTACCTTTAAAAGCATTATTGGCAAATACTCTAATAGATGTTTACATCTACTTCATATAGACTGGTTTGGTCCACTACAAGTTAGAAGTCTGTGAGGTAAGGATTATACATTGGTTATTATTGATGATTACTAGGGCTTTGCGTGGGTGTTCTTTCTAAAACACAAGTCAGATACTTTTGATATCTTTACTAATTTTGTCAGGTAGGTATAGAATGAATACAAATGTTCCGTAGTCAAAATCAGAAGTGATAATGGAACAGAGTTCAAGTTTGCGGCCATGACAGAATTCTGTGAAAGCATAGGTATCTTTCATGAGTTTTTCTCTCCTCGTGCTCCTCAATAAAATGGAGTAGCTGAGAGAAGGAATAGAACACTGATAGAGTCCTGCAGGACCATGTTGAGTGATGTCTCACTACCAGAATACTTTTGGGCTAAAGCCGTCAACACTGCATGCCACGTGCAAAATTGAGCACTCATAAACAAGAACCATAATAAGACACCTTACAAACTACTAAAGGGCAGGAAACCGACTATTTCATATTTTAGAATCTTTGATTGTAAATGTTTCATCCTTAACAATGGCAAGTATCACACTACTAAATTTAGCGAAAAGAGCTTTGAAGGTAATTTTGTAGGGTATAGTAGTCACGGTAAGGCATATAGGATTTTTAATAAGAAAACTCTGGTTGTAGAAGAATCTATTCATGTTGTATTTGATGAGACGAGCTTGCTGCAAGACAGCTCTTCTAGTGTGTTTATTGAAGATGCGGGTTCAAAGATAAAAGAATAGGACTTGGATAAGCCAACTAAAGAAAAAGATGAAAAGTTCATCAAGATCACCACTCCAACCCCTATTGGAGAGGTTGATGACCATGATGAAGAAATCATTCAAGTTGATGAAGTCACTCCTATGGTTGAAGAAGTTCAAGATGCAAGGACTCTAGAGCTCAGACATTTGAAGGATCACCCAATGGAACAAATCATAGGAGATCCCCGGGATGGTGTTAGAACTTGTAGAGGTACAGCTAATGAAAATTTATATTTGAGTTTTCTCTTATAGGTTGAACTGAAAAAGTTTGAGAAAGCAAACTCAAACGCATCATGGGTAATGACAATGGAAGAAGAGTTGAATCAATTCAAGCGTTGCAAAGTTTGGAAGCTTATTCCAAGACCCAAAGGTAAGAACGTCATCGGAAAAAGTGGGTCTACGGGAACAAGATGGACGAGGATGGTACAATCATAATTAACAAGGTCAGACTCATCGCAAAGGATACAAACAAGAAGAAGGAATCGACTTCGATCAGACTTATGCACCAGTGGCAAGGCTGGAGGCAATCATGTTGTTCCTAGCATATGCTGCACTTAAGGGCTTCACTGTCTATCAGATGGACGTGAAGTCGGCATTCCTTAATGGTGACATAAAGGAAGAGGTGTATGTGAAACAACCTGCAGGTTTCGTTAATTCTAACTTTTCTGATCATATCTATCTGTTATTTAAAACTTTATATGGTTTGAAACAGGCTCCTCGAGCACGGTACGAGACGTTGTCTAACTTTCTTCTTGAGAACAATTTCACAAGAGGAAAGATAGATAAGACATTATTTCTTAGGGAAATTAAAGGCAAGCTTTTACTAGTGCAAATCTATGTCAATGACATCATATTTGGCTCTACTGACTATAACCTCTGCAAGAAGTTTTCAAAACTTATGCAAGAGAAGTTCGAAATGAGCAGTATGGGAGAGCTGAAGTATTTCTTAGGACTTCAGGTGAAACAATCTGAAGATGGAATTTTCATCTCTCAGACGAAGTTCACCAAGGAGTTAATTAAGAAATTCAGAATGGAGAACGCAACCTCTATGAGGACTCCAATGGGTTCAACTATGTCTCTGGAAAAGGATGAGAAAGGGAAACCTTTTGATGAAACCAAGTACAGAAGCATAATTGGATCCTTGCTCTATCTTACTGCTAGTAGACCGGATATAATGTTTTCAACATGCGTGTGTGCTAGATTTCAAGTGAACTCTAAGGAATCTCACTAAGTTGCTGCAAAGAGGATTTTGATATACCTTAAAGGTACACCAAATCTTGTCTTATGGTACCCAAGAAGTAATGACATCGAACTAAATGGTTTTTAGACGCAGATTTTGCAGGAAGTAAAGATGATAGAAAGAGCACTTCCGGGACTTGCAAATTCCTTGGAAGGAGGCTCATTTCATGGAGCAGCAAAAAGCAAAATTATGTCGCAATCTCAATGGCTGAGTCAGAATACATTTCTGCAGGCAGTTGTTGTGCACAATTACTTTGGATAAAGATCCAACTTGAAGACTACAACTTGAAGGTCAAGGATATCCCGTTGTTTTGCGACTCCTCCACTACAATTGCCATAGCCAACAATCCCGTCTCTCACCGTCGGACAAAGCACATATAGTTGTGATACCACTTCATCAGGGAGCATGTGGAGCATGTTGAAATAAATCTCCAATATGTCCCAACTGACAGGCAGATTGTAGATGTATTCATGAAGCCACTAGACGAGGCGAAGTTCTCGTTCTTCAAAACAGAACTTGACATGCTCAACAAGGATGCTGAAGAATGAATAAAAAGGTGAAAGAAAGTTCAAGGTCTGGCTACACTTCAAAATTCAAGAAATTTCAAAGAATGGACTTCATTTCTCGAGTACAACACTTGTACTCGAGAACGGCAGTCTTACTTCTCGAGAACAATAAATTACTTCTCGACAATAAAAGCTCTACTCGAGAACAAGGATTATTCTACTCGAGAACATGGATTACTCTACTCAAGAACAAAAAGGATTCTACTCGAGTGCAAATATATCTCTTCTCTAGAACAAATAATCCACTCGAGAAATCTGGTGTCCAACTTCTCTTCAAGTTCAAAATTTTCATATCGGCACCCAGGCTCTTAACCGCCTTATTCCAAGTATTTCTAATATTATTTATATCATTTAGCATCAAAATTAAAAGTAAATCTAAATATACTTAGGTCCAAGAAATTTATTCCCAATTTCAAAAACCCTTCTCTCGAGAAATGTCTCTTCATCTTCTCCGTCTCCGCCGTTTACCGCAAGTAAGTTTATCCATTCGCTGACCAGCCAAGATCAACTTCTCCTCATCAATGGCGTCGTCTTCTAAGCTTAGGATCGACAGTGAACTAATTTCTACCGGGATTGCCGAGATTTCTGATGACTTCAGCAATGTCCTCATTCTTCTCGATACAGCTGGTCTATCTTTTGTCCTTTAACATCCATGTAAGATACTATCTTCTGATGTCGAAGAGTTCTTCCAAAACGGCAAATCTAAACAGAATGACAAGTTGCTCAAGTCTAAGGTTCAAGATAATAAGTTAAAAATGACTGCCCTCTCTATTTCACAGTTTCTGCAACTTCCAGTAATAGATCAAGAAGATGATCTGGTAGACACTTATTATGAGAGAGCATACAGTTTTTGTGGGATTCCCCAATCCTCTCACACCATTAGAAGACAGTTCATGAATGCAGAAAGCAAGCTTCTGGCAGATATTCTGGGCAAAGTTCTTCTCTGCAAAACCAGTTCTATCAGCTATATTGCCCCATAATTCTTTGACTTAACGACTGCAGTGATTTGTAGAAAGAAGTTCCAGTAGGGTATGATGTTATTTGACAAAATTAAGGCATGTCTTAAGATTCCTAACTATGGAAGGATTCTATCTCTATACCTGAATTAGATGAATCCAGAAAAATTCTCCATGAAAAAGGGCATAGCCCTCCACCACATGAAGAAAGTTTCTATTGCCTCCATCCAGAGATGGGAGGTTAAACTGCAGAAGTCTGAGAGAACTCCAAAGGAAATTGAAGATATGGATAGGACTCCATCTCCTCCTTCTCATCAGATAACTGACTCAGTTATTGAGGGGGAGACTGCCCCATCTGTTCAAGCCCAGCCAGCTCCATCTCTAGCAACATCAACAATTTCAGCTACAGTCTTTACTCCTCCTACTGCTACAGATATCGCTCCTCTAGTCACTACACCTGCTGCTACAGCCACTCTACCTCAAGTTATTACTCCTACTGTTGTTGCACCCTCAGTTCCTTCAACATCTGATGTTGCCTCTTCCCCACTGCTACATACAGAAATTCCAGATTCTCCTGCTGCTGACTTTCCTGACTCAGAAAATCTAACAGATGCTCAGGATCAGGACTATCTTTTGTCCACTGATGAAGACATAAACAGGATGATAGAGGAGCTCACTTCCAAAGAGTCTCTATCCCCTATACCTGTAGATCATCCTTCATCTCCAGCAAAATCTCCAAAGTCACCAGAACCATCTCCACAAGATGCAAAGTCTCCTGTACATGAACTAGAGAAATCTTCTACAAGTATACATGATGATGAAGTTGTATCTGTACATGATTTAGATGATGAAATACCAGTAGAAGCTGCTGAACCACCCCTTCCAAGTCTACATTTTAAGATTCCATATTTTCTACCAATAGATGACGAAGATGAGGACAACACTGTCAACAAAAAGAAAGCTCTACCTTCTCAGTTGTAATTGAAGAAATTTCTCCATGGACAGCCCCTACTGTGCCTCCTCCCTCCAATCAGCCTACAACACATCCTAAAAATTCTATACTAAGCCAAATTGAAGCTATGTTAGCTGCCCAAAGAGAGTATTTTAAAAATTCTCTTAAAGTTGTCACTGAGAAAATGACTACATTGGAGAAAGAAATGAGTCGAGGATTTGTTGAAATCCAAAACAACACAGATGAATTTAAGAGACACTTGTAAATAGGTGGAAAAGCTATAGATCATACAGTCACAAGCATTGGTATTGTTATGGAACAATCAGTCACCCTTGCTAATAATCTGATTCTACTAGACAAGAGAGCTGATGAAAGGAATTTCAAAACTTGTGAAGAAGTTGGAAAGTTTAAAGAAGATGTCATTAGCACCCTCTCCTCAGAAAGGGGGAGGATAAAGTGAAAGAACTATTAGAAAAACAAGCTCAGATTATGAAAAATCAGTGGGAAGATTAAATGAAAGACATCCAGACTTCTATACTGAAGGAAATCAAAAGCACTAAGCTGTATACATATGACACCACTATATGGATGCACAATCAACTATTTCCTGAACTAGAAATGGACCCTTCTGCCCCTCCTACTGCTCACCTGGATGTAAACAGGCCAACCTTCTCTTTACCTCCAGAGTATTTTGAAGGACCACCTTGATGAGTCCAATTTATATAGGGTTTTCGGACTCATATGGGCTAGTTTTCACGCTCTTGCACTTCACTTTTATTATGTTATCGTTGATATTTCATTTATACAGATTATCACGCTAAGTGCACTATTTTTTCCCAAGGGTCTGCAATTGTGCATTCTGTTGTTGGGGGTAAGCACATGGTGCTCCCTAGGGGCTCTTTTCAGTGGCTTTTGTTGCATTTCTGTATTGCTGGAGTGTCCTCTTTTTGATTTATTTGTTTTAATGAAGGTGGTGCATTATCCCCCAAGTCTCGAATTCATGTTTGAGGAAAATGCATGGTCGTGAGTTTTCTTAGCACATGATTCTTCTTGATCGTGCGTTTTGAAAGTGCAGGAGAAACGTCGACTGGGGCACGACGAATTTCATCGAGCTAAGCTCGACGATCCTCATGTACGGTTAACGCACGGTTTCTTTGGAACCATGCGCGAAGGAAACTCGCGGTTTTCCTTCAGCTTTCTTGTTCATACCAATCTATGGTTAATCGTGCGATTTGTTCACGCACGGGAAGAAGTGCCCGTGCGCTTGTAAATCAAACGGTTCCACCTGCTTATCTTGTTTTACTGCGCTCTGTGTTTACCCGTGCGATTTCCTTCACGCAGGGGCGGAAGCGCCCGTGCATGAGTAAAATGCATGGGTCAACGCATCTTCATCCGCAAGCTTGGCCTGGAAGTTAATAACGCACGGGTAGCTCACGGTCGTGCGCCAAACCGTGCGTGATGATTATTTTTCTGACCTGCTGCTATTTAAGCGCAGATTTTCCTCCATTGGGGGGACCGGATTTCAGCAATTCCAGCCTCCTTTTTAGGGCAAAGTTCCGCCATTTCCCCTCGTTCTCCACCTTGGAGATGGTTCCCGGCAAGCTTTCAATGCCAAATTTATGTCGGAGCTTCCTCTCGGCCTCCTCCTTCATCCTTGAGCTTCAAGAAGAGTTTGATCTAGCTTTCTCCGTCAAGCTAGGAGAAGTTTGTGCCATCCTCCATCAAATGGTGACACGAAGAAGACGGGTCCATTGGGATTTAGTGACAGCCTCCTCTATCCCGGATGCAGTTGAGGACCGAGCTAGGACGCGGATTGACAACCCGGCGAATCCTTCCGTGAATCCTCAGCAAGACTTCGAATTTGGTCGATCTCGCACTCTCTTCTTCTCTTGTTGATTGATAGTATAGTTGATCTCTTTGTATGTGATGAAGTATGTTTAATTTGATATTCGTTTGTATACAATCATGTCTATGTGATTTTGTATTTACGTTATTTGTTTGAGGTGCGCCATTTTCATCCTCCACCACACATTGCCGCACTAGCAATTGCTAGTGGCGTGCGTAGCGAAGAGGTGCTATGGATCCTCATTCCACCATTCTCACCACCTCATCCGTAAGCCTACTCGTCCATCCATCCAGCGATTCGGTGCACAGTTTCTCGTGTAGTCTTCCATCTCGCCTGGCGAAGCATCGCATAGCGGCGTTGCATAGGAGTAGTTTATTAATTTTTTGTTTTCTTTTTTCGCAACAATCAAAACCCCCTTGGTTAACTCCGACCTAAGGACTTCAATCTCAAGTTCTCATCAAAATTAACTCCACCTTATTTTTTCCTTAAGCGATCGATACTTGGGGACATTCGCCCATTTTATATTACTTGGGCGACCAGTACAGTTGCAGTTCAATGCATCAAGTTTTTGGCACCGTTGTCGGGGAACACAGTCGTGTGATTTTTTGGAGAGGGAGATAGGAGATTAAAGCCCATTTCCATTTGTACATTGCATGTTTCTTCTTTGCTTTACTTTTTAGAATTTGTTGCATATTTTTCTTTGTATCCCTTTTCTATTTTTTGAAAGAAAGCAGGTCTGTGCTATTTTTTATTCTAGTTTGTAGCACGCTTTCAGTAATTTTTTTATTCACGATGTATTCCATAGCCGTGTGTCGTCTCTATGACACTTTGCGCTGATACATCGACGTCATGGCTGTTATGAATGCCGAGCATTGTATTCGATGTTTGTTTTGTCAAGGTATAGTCCATATGGTGAAGGATTGCCCTCACTTGTGCGAGCCTTCTCCTTCTGAGGGCATGTGCGCAGCAACCTCCCGTTTATGGAAGACTGTTGTGGATAGGCCTACCAGGGTATTGCCTTGCCCAAACACTGACATCGCTCATCTGGCTCGTTCTTTACCTGTTGAGATTGTCGAAGAATCTCTTGCTGCATACAGATCCTTCATTGGTCCCTCGCTCCCTTTTTACGAGCTTACCTTGAGTGATGACGATCACTCTAGTGTTAGCTAGTAAAAAGAGGATCAGGAACTCATGGGCGCTCCTCTATGGGACACAGAGATTGTTCATGTCGATGCGGTGGCATCTGCGAATGATTTTGCGATGCGGCCTGCTCATTCAATGCTTGATTTTGAGAGTAGTTTCGCCCCTCCACAAATTTTGCCTGAGTTTACTACTCCTTTTTATTATGAGTCGACTGATGATGTCGTATTCATGGGTGATTCGGTGCCCGAGGTTACGCCGAGGTGGGATGAGGATTCTTCTATATCTGACGGAGAATGTGGATCTTTGGAGCACTTTTACGCACTCCGGTGTAATGACAAATGTTCCCTTTTTGATGCGGATATTTGCACCTCCTTATTGGGTGAGGCGGATCCTCTTACCACCGCGGACCATGAGTTCTCGGATTCCCCCCTTTACGACTCATATGACACCGACGATGATCTATGCTTGGATCCTGTTTGGAGTGAGACCGGGACCACTCCCCCTATTTCTGATTATTTTAGTTTTTCATCACTTTTATTTCTTGAACCCCTTACTGTATCTGAGCTTATACGGGTTGAGTCTTCGGAGGTGCTTCAGGAGGAATTGGAGCTGTCTTCTCGAGTCATGGATTATAGCATCCTCTTTCGTGAGGAGTTTGATTCCTCCTCTATTGAGGAAGCTCCATTTATTTCTCTCTCTCCTCCTGCCATCTCCCTGTAGATGATACCTTGCAGGGCAAGAAATTATTTTGTAGTGAGATGATCGAGGACCAGTACTCCTCCTCTTCTTACTTCCTATTTCCTTTACCTGTGTTGGGCAGGTATTATAATTTAGGTATAGGGATAACTGCTTTATCGCCATATCGGTACCTGTCACAACCCGCATTTTCTCCAAAATTTTAGAAGTATCAGAGTAGAAGAAAACGCGTGTTGTGATGCCACGTCGGGCAGGGGATAACTGACGATGCTCAGGCAACCACCAACTACTCAGACTATGAAAAATCAAAAGCTTTAATGATGTGAAAATCAATTATATTTTAGAGGCCGTATCCCTCGGCTTCATGGATCAACTAGTCCACACTTCAAAATTATACTTATACGTAGCGGAAAATACTTTATTCACTTTTTAACATCCTAAGAAAATGCATAAGCGTCCCCAGGGGACACCTAAGACTATGCAAGACCCTAGATTTAACTTATATTATATATATAGAAAATGACCTTTTACGTGGTTTTGAAAGTAGTGATTAAGCTTTTTAGAAAAGAAAACATGATGTCTATGTTTTAGATATAATAATTGTTTTTTTATATAAGTTTTAAAGTAACTAGCAACCTAACATAAATCATCTCATGAGCAAGTTTAATGAATCTCAAAAATAGAAGAACTAACAGTGTAAGCAAGCACAAAGTATCTAAAAGAGAAACCACCAGTGGGCGTCACCAACTGACACGAACCCACGGGTGAGTAGGTATGCCCATACTACAAGTCTAAAGAAAAGCTACCTCCCAAACAAGAGGAACTGAGAACCACAGTAGTAACTGAAATGCTAGAAAATCTCTAGGAGCAACCTAGCCGCACAGTCGGCTAAATACCTGTACCTGAGGTATTCAGAAAAAAAATGAACACCTCAGCAAAGCAACTATCAAAAGGAAAACAAAGGTACAATAGATTTATACAGGATTTAAAATCAGGTCAGAAGTAGGTGAAGGTGAAGTAAAACAGGTACAGGTAAAAGAGGGTAAGTAAAGCAGGTAAAACTGATTCCCACAAAGTTAAGTGGAAAGGGAGTACATCAACAGCATGAATGAAGCCGAACTTCTACTATCTCTCCAAAAGGATTAGAAAAAATAAATAAATCCTAGCATAAAGCTAGAGCAGAAAGAGTCACCTAATACTGGAGATGGACAAAATCAGTAACAAGGGCCTAGGCTGTTGACAACGGTCCAACCAAGTCTAACAGGCCTAAATATCTCAAGGTGTTGTGGTGGTGGCATCAGTCCAACTCAACCAAACAACCCATATTGTCTTAATAAGACAAGAAGTAAAACAAGGGTGGCGGCATCGGTCCGACCCACCTCGAAATCACATCCTACTCCAGCACCAAGTGACTCGGAAAAACCCTTACTAGTGGTTCCATGAACCACCAAGAAGTCACAATGAACCCTAAACACTCTTGAGCAACCCACCTAAGAGGCTTAGCTACCTAACAGTTGACGACGCTGGTTAACTAAACACACATTTAAAATGTGAAAATATGCTTAAACTCAAATACTAAAAATGTTACAAAATCAGTTTGATACCAAATATAACCAATTAGTTTGATACCAAACATGTGCAAGGAATTGGATACTAAAACGAGCTGGTCACGATTTACACTCAAGGAAAACAGCAGGCTAAAACATAAATCTTGAAATGAACAAGGCTAAAACATGGAGCACTTGGTGCTTGAACCGCAACGGAAAAAAATGCACTTTACACTATCACCTAGAGCCGCACTCCTCCAAGTAAACATTCTCTAGAAACATCACATGCCAATGCCATTCTTAACAAGAACAAGTCTAAAACCATAGGGAACTCGGTGGTTGAACATCAAAACAGCATTTGTATATAAATCATATGTATATATAGACAAAAGAACAACAAAAAAATCTGATCCAACCCAAACAAAAAGGGAACAACAACTCTAAAATTCATTCCGGACGCAACTTTAGCAAACAAGGGATCTTGAACAAGAAATTTTGCACAAATTTTGGAATAACTAAATCCTTACAGAGCTAGTTCAGAATTTAAGCAAATCAAGAACACAACCTAGAATTTCTTTGGCAAGGGCGAAGGGCACACTTGCCTAGCTTTTTTTTTGAAGAATTTCGGCCAGCAATACTCTTCCCAAACCGATCGGCCGCAAACAACAATTCCTAAGAAAACTGAAAAAAAAAAACTGGGCGATCAAAGCAAGCAATCCGCAGCTCTCTACTCTGAAAAAAATGGTGAACTCTCAATACGTTTACCTCGGAAGGAAGGTCTTGCCTAGAGTAGCTCAGATCCGGCCTCAAACAGGAATTTCGAACTCAACTGGGCAAGGAAACCGGCGATCGGTGCTCTTCCTGGTGATCGCCCCTTCGCTCGTTCCGCAAGAACTGGGCCGCCGGGTTGGGGGAAAGAAATACCTAAACCTAATGACAAACCTTATATATACCTATTTAACTAACAGCCACTATATGCATAGATTAACATTTATATGCATAATAATAATAGGGAACTAACATGCATACACTAACATAACCAACCCACTGTTATCAATACTAATATATATATATATATATCAATACTAATATATATATATCAATACTAATATATATAAACCTACACAAACAGCACATATATAATCGTATACAGCTTCGCACGCACGTATATGTATTTATACACCGGCACGCCTAAATCACTCACCAAACTAAATGCGCAAGTATATATATAAAGGGTTATATAAAATGGCTATCCGCACCCAAGCGTTCACAAACACACAAGTATATATATACTTATATGAAATTAGATAACTCAAACCTTAGCCTAGGACAAGGCACAAGCCTCACCAAGCATGGCCACATAAAATCGTGCACAAAAAAGCAACTACTACTAGCTAACCAGCAAACGTCGAAACAATGCGAAAACAAATGATCTCGGACTTCGACAAAACTCGCACCGTAGCCAAACACTCAAACTACGAAAACAACGGTGAAATCGAAAACAACATCCGACGACCAAACACTCGGGCTAACACCTCCCGAACCAAAGCACAAGCATTCCCTGAGAGGCTCAGCCGAGTCTCCAAAACAGACTCCGGCTAGCTGGGGAACCCTACAAACAGGCTACGAGCACTAAGAACACCTAACGAGGTACTGTCGCAACGGCACGAACCGGAAATGCGCCAACATAATGCCAAATGAGGATTAAAACAATTGCCGAAAAAATCGGGGGCGTTACAGTCACTCCCCCTAAAAGAAAGTTTTGTCCCGAAACTTTACGTACACTACTTCTACTATAGAAGGAAAGTAACAAACAAAAGTTACTAGAAAGAAAACATACCCAACAAATCAGGAGAACAGGCGAGGGTAAGCCTCCCACATAGCCGACTCTAGCTCCCAAGTCGCGCTTTCCAAACCTTGATTCTTCCAAAGAACCTTCACCATCGGGATAGACTTTGTCCGCAGCACCCGATCCTGAGTATCCAAGATGCGGACCGACACCTCAACATATGAGAGGTTAGGCTCCAACTAGGGTACGACATCCAAGACTTGCCCACTGCTCCGCACACACTTCCGCAGCTGGCTCACATGAAAAACATTATGCACGCCTGGGAAGTTGGTTGGTAGATCCAACCTATATGCTGCCACACCAATACGCTCCAAAATTCTGAATGGGCCCACATACCTCAGATCCAGCTTATGGTTCTTGCCGAACCTCTTCACTCCAACCATCGGAGACACCTTCAAGAAGACCAAATCCTCCACCGAAAATTCCAAATCGAACCTACGCCGGTTGGCGTTCTTCTCATATCTCTCCTGAGCTAACCGAAGCTTTTCCCGAATGAGCTTCACAGCGACCTCCATTTCCTCGAGAGCATCAGGACCCAACAAAGGCCTCTCACCAACCTCAGTCCAAAACAAAGAAGTTCCACAGCGCCTCCCATACAATGCCTCGAAGGGAGCCATTTGCAAGATCTCTTGGTAACTGTTATTGTAGGCAAACTCCATGAGCTGCAAATGCTCATCCCACGCTCCACCGTGGTCTAGAATGTAGCACCTGATCATATCCTCCACAATCTGGTTCATACGCTCGGTCTGCCCATTTGTCTGAGGGTGGTAAGCGGTAGAATATCTCAAGTCTGTACCCAAACCCTCCTGCAAACTCTTCCAGAAACGGGAAGTAAATCTGGAGTCTCAGTCTGAAATGATACTCACGGGAACTCCATGCAATCGGATGACTTCGCTCAAATACAACTCTGATATCTTCTTCATCGGGTAGTCGACCTTATAAGGTACGAAGTGCGAACACTTCGTCAATCGGTCCACGATCACCCAAACTGAATCAAATCCTCTTGGAGATCTTGGTAAGCCCGTGATGAAGTCCATAGAGATACTTTCCCACTTCCAAGTCGGGATCTCCAAAGGAGTCAACTTGCCACCAGGCCTCCCATGGTCGGCCTTCACCTACTTGCAAGTGTAACATTCAGAAACATATAGAGCTATATCCCCCTTCATACCATACCATCAGGCGATCTACTTCAAGTCATGATACATCTTCGTGGATCCTAGATGGTAGGCAACACTGGATCCATGAGCCTCTTTGCATACCATACTCCTGATGTCTCCAACCGCGGGGATGCAAAACCTGTCACGGTACTTCAAAGTACCCGAATCATCGATAGAGAAATCCGGCAACTCCCCTCTCTCAGCCCTGAGGTACAGGTGTAACAAATCTAGATCATCCTTCTGGTGCAACCTGGTGAGTGAAATCCAAGATGGCTCTGCCACTGCCAAACTGTTTGCAATTCACAGCATCCCACGGAGATGTCCATCAACAAGAACTCTTCCACTAAACGGTCCGTCGTGAGGTTGAAGATTTTCCCTGTCTTGCGGCTCAGGGCGTCGGCCACCACGTTGGCCTTGCCTGGATGGTACTGGATCTCCACGTCATAATCGGCTACAAACTCTAGCCACCGCCGCTGGCGCAGATTCACCTCCTTCTGAGTAAACACGTACTTCAGGCTCTTATGATCTGTGAAAATCTTGTACTGGGCCCCATAGAGTAGATGCCTCCAGAGCTTCAACGCAAAAATCATCGCCGCAAACTCGAGGTCATGCGTAGGTTAATTCCGCTCATGAGTCTTCAACTGCCGCGACCCATACGCGATCACCTTCCCCTCTTGCATCAACACGCCTCTGAGCCCAACATGCGAGGCATCCATATATACATCATAGTCCTGGCCCTCCATAGGCAACGTCAAAACAGGAGCAGTGCACAATCTCCTCTTTAGCTCCAAAAAGTCCTCCTCGTATTGCTCGCTCCATATAAACGCCGCACGCTTCTGCGTCAGCTTAGTTAAGGGCGCTGCCAAGGTAGAAAAGCCCTCAACAAACCTCCTATAATAGCCGGCCAACCCCAAGAAGCTCCTAATCTCCTTGGGTGTGCTCGGCTTATGCCAATCCATCACTGCATAAATCTTCACCGGGTCCACTGAAATGCCATCCATGTTCACCATATGACCCAGGAAGGAAACCTGAGACAACCAGAATTCACATTTACTCAGCTTGGCATACAACTGATGATCTCTCAAGGCAGATAACACCAACCGCAAGTGCTGATCATACTCCGCAGCATTCCGAGAATAAATCAGAACGTCGTCTATGAATACGACCACAAACTTGTCCATAAAATCTTTGAACACCCGGTTCATCATGTCCATGAATGCTGATGGCGCGTTGGTCAACCCAAAAGACATAACTATGAATTTGAAATGTCCATGCCTCGATCGGAAAGCTGTCCGTGGAATGTCCGACTCCTGGATTCTGAGCTGATGATATCCTGATCGAAGGTCAATCTTGGAGAACACAGAGCTACCACGCAGCTGATCAAATAAGTCGTTGATTCTGGGCAGGGGATACCTGTTCTTGATGGTGACTTTGTTCAGCTCTCTGTCGTTGATGCATAGGCGCATCGCCCCATCTTTCTTCTTCACAAAGAGAACAGGCGCACCCCAGGGCGACAAGCTCTGCCTTATGAAACCCTTCTCCAATAACTCATCCAGCTGGGTACGCAGCTCCTCCAGCTCTCGCGGGGCCATCCGGTACGGCGCCTTAGCAATAGGACGCGTACCCGGCTCCAAATCAATCACGAACTCGACATCTCTGATAGGGGGAAGACCGGGAAGGTCGCTAGGAAACACATCAGAAAACTCACGGACAACAGGAATCTCATCCAACCGTGGCAAACTGCTAACAGTCCCCAACACTGAGACTAAGCAAGCAAAACAGTCAGAACTGAATAACCTCTGAGCACATACCGCAGAAATCGCCGGAGAGGCCTGGCGCGGATTGCCATAAATACTCCGCGGCTGACCGTTGTCCTTTTTGAAATCCAAGTGCTTACCCCGGCACACTGCATCGTATCTGGACAACCAATCCATACCCAGGATGATGTCGAAATCTTCCAAGTCTATAACCTTCAGATCTACCTTGGCTGGGAAATCCCCCAACATAATAGGACAATCCAGAATGCCCTGATCTGATATCACGGAATCACCCGAGGGGAATTTGATGCAAAAGGTATCACCAACACGATCAAGAACCAGCTGTCACCGCTCTACAAAGGCCCTAGCCACAAATGAGTGGGTAGCACCTAAGTCAAAGAGAACGCGCGCCCAGCGGTTCTTTACCTTAAAACTCCCTATATAAAATAAACGGGAAAATTGCACAATCATTTAACAAAACAAAAGCCAAACTAATCTACAATGGAAGTAAAAGACTAGCGAGAAGGTTTACCTGAAATGACTTGCGTCGAAGTTTGAGCCTCCGCTGAAGATATCACATTCAGCTTCCCTTTGCCTCTATCCATAGACTGAGGCGGTGCCAACGCCTGAAGAGGAACTTGTCGGTGCACCGTCTGGAGCTGCGGGCATCGAGCCTTGGTATGACCTTTTTGTCCGCACTGATAGCAGACCTTGTCCTTCAACCAGCAATGGGCAACATCATGCCCCTCTTTCCTGCACAGAGTACACACCACATTCTACCTGGGAGCACTCTGAATAGCATGCACATGCTCCTTCTGCGCCGCCGCCCTCTTGAAACATCTCTCAGTAGGATGGCCCGTCCGGCCAAAAAAACTACAGACCTCTTTGCTCCTCTTCCTCGAAGGAGCACCGGGCACTTGGGGGCTCTTTGCTTCAACAGCCTTCCTCTTCTCATTCCTCGCCTGTTGTCCTCTTTGCTTCGCGCTTTCCATGGCCTCTACCTTCAAAGCGGCCTCCACTGCCCCAACATAACTCACCGCTCCATGAGCCACCGCTAGCTGCTGTACATCGCTCTGCAGGCCAACGAGGAAACACTTCGCTCTATCCTCCTCTGAGCTCACCAAACTAGGGGCAAAGCGACTGAGTTTGATAAACTCAATCTCATACTCGCTGACTGAGAGCTGCCTCTACTTCAGATGCAAGAAGTCGTTCATCAGCCTGTCTCGCTCCACTGACGGTAGAAACTTCCGCATCAAGATCTCCTTGAAGGAAGCCCAAGTGCTTCCTCCTAACATTCCCTCCTTCTCCCTCATCCACCAGCTCTTCGCTAACCCCTTCAGCTGATAGGCGGCCAACGTCACATTCTGATCCTCAGACACTCCATAATAATGAAACATTTCTTCTATGGAAATCAACCAGTCATCCAATATCTTGAAGTCTGCCTTACCATCATAGGTAGGGGGTCGCAGTCCCTGGAACTGAGTGATGAAAGCCATCTCCGGGGGCACCACCACTGGAGGCACCAAAGGGGCTGGGGGTGCAGGAGGTGCGGGAACAGCTGTAACGCCCCCGATTTGTCGATGATTTTATTTGTTTGGGAACGTCAGATTTATGACGTCGTGGCGTTACTTTTAACGTCGATTTGACGGCGCAATGTCGTTAAGGCAATTTCGCGTCCGTGAGGTCGTGTAGGCCGAATTCTTGTTATAATGAGAAGATTTTGCATTTGGAATTTAAGTTAAGTAATTTTGGACTTGCTCGTCAAGTTTCATCGCAATCCGAGCATTTTTGGAGTCTCGGCGCGCGATTGAAGTTTTGGATTGTTTATGTTCGTCGTATACTTCGAAGATTAATATCTCGGGAATGGCTCGTCGGATTATGATCTTGATTTTGCCATTAGATTTGTAGCATTATTGTTTGCCTTCGGTGCAAGTTTCGTTTAATTCGGCGCTCGTTCGGGCTTCCGTGCTGAGTCGTCTCGAGAAGCTATGGTTCTACTCGATTAGCCCGTTTTAGATTTTACTCGGGCACCTTTTGGAGGGTCAAAACGGCGTTATATCAAACTATGGTCAACATGAAATTTGTTCGTCTCGACGATATATACAACTTTCATGTTGACCACTTTTCGAATTGAAGTCGTTTTAAATCCCTAATTCCGTTGTTTCGGCAATAACTCGAGTGGTGAGCTGCTACTCGAGTATATGCTGCTTCTACTCGAGTAAGTCATGTTTTTACTTGAGTAATGAGCCTCTACTCGAGTATATTGTGTTACTACTCGAGTAGGTATGTTATTACTCGAAGTAGGTATGTTACTACTCGAGTAGGTATGCTGTTACTCGAGTAGGTATGCTGCTACTCGAGTAGGTATGCTGCCACTCGAGTAGGTTGTTTCAGTTTGCGTTCAGAGGCCGTTTTGAGGGTCAAAACGGCGTCGTATAAAAACGTGGTCACCATGAATTTTGTTCGTCTCGACGAAATCTACAACTTTCATGTTGACCACGTTTCGATGTGAGGTAGTTTTAAACCCATAATTCAGTTTTTTCCGCTATAACTCGAGTGGTGAGCTGCTACTCGAGTATATGTTGCTTCTACTCGAGTAAGTCATGTTTTTACTCGAGTATATTGTGTTACTGCTCGAGTAGGTATGTTATTACTCGAGTAGGTATGTTACTACTCGAGTAGGTATGCTGTTACTCGAGTAGGTATGCTGCTACTCGAGTAGGTATGCTGCCACTCGAGTAGGCTATTTCTGTCTATGTTCAGGGGCCGTTTTGAGGGTCAAAACGACATCGTATCGAAAAATGGTTAACATGAAATTTGTTCATATCGACGAGAGCTTCAACTTTCATGTTGACAACGTTTTGATTTGATGTAATCCTAGACCTCTATTTTTGGTTCCCGCAAAACCGCTCGAAATAAACCGTTTTTGACAAAACTTTTTATAAATATATATATATATTCTTGGACTTATGTTTTAGAACCAAAATTCATCTTCTCCGTTATTTTTCTCCCGAACCAGAGCAACGAGCGAGAGAGTGAGTTTCTTTTTCGTGAATCTTCCGGTGGCCGCCGACGGTTCTCCGGTGCTCGAAATCTTCAACCAAACTTAGATCCGGAAAGCTCTCGCCGAGAGCTACGCTATCGTGGTAATTTCTTCCCCATTACTTGAGTTTTTTTTGTTAGTGTTTTTCAGCCCTAATCCCTTTTCCACCATTTTTGTCTAGATATCAACCTCACCCGCATCATTTTGCCCCGATCTACGACGTGGAGTGATTCGGTGGACTTTTTCGGTAAAACCAAGGCAAGTGGTGGTTTATCCTCATTTCTCCTTGTCCGATTCGATGGTAACGGCTATATTTTCATGTTCCCTAAACTTTTTTACGCTTATTCTTCCAAATTATTGCTATGATTAACCGCTTTGTTGATCACATATTATTATGATGTTTTGCCATGCTAACTCGATCTTGTCTATTTATGTTTAATCATTTTTGAAGTGTCTTACCGATGACTTAAATGCCTTAGCTCTCGTTATCAAACGTATTAGAGTTTAATTAGGATTGTAAATCGTTCCTAAGGGTTGATCAACCATGTCCGGAATCTAGTAATGTCAAGTAGAGTTTGTCGAGCCAAATCCCGAGATATTTGTGTTATGGTTTTTTTTGGGTTTCTTGAATGCGAGAGTTAGTGGACGATTCCACCTCCGCGGTATTTATTACCTTCATTAGTGTCCTGTGGAAGTCTACCTGGTTTTTGGATGTCTGCGGTGTATGGTGGAGAGCATGAGACTCCCTCGTAGTTAGATGGATAATATATCTGTTTGTTTTGAGTGGTGTGTCCAAGAGTGACCACTACGCCTGTGTTTTTCGGTGGTGTGTCCAAGAGTGACCACTTTGCCGTGTTTTTGGGGTAGAGTCAACCACAGGTGCCTAATGAAGGTTTTGTACTTTCTTTCTGGATAGATATCTTTGTTGTCACCTTATAGCCATGTGCGTCTAGTGCACCCTTGTGGAACGTGACAAGTCACGTTAGAGTTCTTTTCCTGTTGATGACCAGTTTTCTTTTGTACATTACTTCAGTACTTTTGGTCTTGGGTTGGTACCCCGGTAGACCCCTTTGATTATTTTGATTTATTACTTCTCCTGCCACCATTTGTACCTTCTTGCTGAGTTGTTCTGTTTTTGGAATACCTCAGGTTCAGAGCAGTAGCAGTTAGCAGTGCTGGTGTTGGATTTCTGGCGGCAGTGTTGGTCGTGGTTGTTGCCTCATCTCAGCGAGGTAGTTTGTTGTTGGTTTAGTTTTACTAGTTCAGACATGTTTTTGTACGTGGGTTCGTGTCAGCTTGTTGGCGCCCACTGATTGTTAGTTGTTGATACTTGCTAGCTGCTCATTTATTTAAAAGTGGATGTTTTACTTGCTCTCTGGGAGGATTTATGCTAGGAATGCATGTTAGGTATTTTAAACTACAAAACCTACTACTACTACTTCATGCATTGCATAATTTGAAACTCTAACTTGTTATTTTTGGCGACCGTAAAAGCTATCTTCCCTACTATAATAAATTTAGAGTCCTGCATAGCATGAGTTGTCTTTTAGGGACGTTTTTACTCATGTAGGATGTTTGAGTTAATCTAATCAAGTATTTTTCCGCAGCGTATAATATATTTTGATTCGTGGACTAGATGAGCCACTAAGCCGAGGGATACAGCTAACTTCTGCACTTAACTGATTTTCCTTAAAATAACTTAAAAGGAACCTTTCTTCATTGTCGGTTGGTGTCTGCCTGAGCGTCCGCAGTTATCCTCTGCTGACGTGGCATCATGACGCGCATTTTCCCTTACTCTGATAAACTTTATTGGCAGTGAAAATGCGGGTTGTGACAGTTGGTATCAGAGGGAGGTTGCTTGATAATTTGTCGGGCAACCTTTCCGTGTTGGTAATAGGTGTTTAGCATCATATCATACACACACTGATATGTTATCAGCACGTCTTGGCCGAAGCACGAACACTACACTCATAGCATAACATGAAGTATACGGGACATATTATATAGTATGGGATGCATAATATGTGTTTGTATATGGATCCACCATAGGGGCAACATGTGAGGGTTATGTAGTATGGGATGCATAACCTCACCACATGAATGCGACTAGCACGTTTCTTTTTCGTTGCATGAGAATGTCATGTATTATGGGATGCATAACATTTTCATGTGTACGCCGCTCGTAACATGCATTAGGGCCTTTTTAGAATGCATAGCACAATCATGCATAGCATAACATTGCATAAGCACAACGTGCCAAGCTAAAGATTGCGGGATGACGTATGTACACACATGGATTTAAATCAGAAAACAAATATAAATACATGCATTCATGTCATAGGCACAAGAGTCAATAGAATGAGAGGATATCATCCTAAGTAGGACATAACATCATTATAAAATCCCAGAGCAAGTTGTAGTATAAGCGGGTGTCTTTTAAGTATAGTTCTGAACTAGTTGTGTGGCTTTATCGTAAGCTAGGATTTTGATGAGTTGTTCGTTTGCTTTTTAGAATGCCGCCAAACCGTCCTGCGACGAGGTCGACTCCCCAGTCGGAGGGTGAGTCATCAGGTGCGCAAAGTGATGCGATTATCGAGAGACTGCGTCATAGCAATGAGGCTCTGTCAAGGCAGTTGGCTGCGATGCAATCGCAAATTGAGTCTTTGTTGTCTGTCGCTCCCGCGCAGCAACCTTCAGCGTAAGAGCCCGCCTCGGGCCAAGTCGTGCCCGATACCCCTGCTCCTCTGGTTCCCCCGATGGCGATACCACCAGAAATGAATTTCATATTGCACTTCCAGCGGTTGGGGCCTCCCACCTTCGACGGGAGTACTGACTTTGTGGTTATAGATGACTGGATCATCTCCATCGAGGAGATGTTTTCATATTCTGGAATTCTAGAAGCCCAGAAGGTGACGATTGCAGCCTATCAGTTAAAAGGTCTGGCGAAGAGTTGGTGGATTCGGGAAAGAGAGAGCCTGAAGGAAGGCTGTACTTGGGAATCTTTTAAGAAGATGTTGATGGAAATGTTTCTGCCCTCGGTCGAGCAAGACCGCCTGATGAATAACTTCCTGCATCTAAAGCAGAGACAGCTCACCGTGAGCTAGTACGAGATTGAGTTTAGCAAACTGAGCAGGTTTGCTCCGGATTTGGTAGTTTCTGAAGAGGGTAGAGTGAAATGTTTCTTGGGAGGACTACGAAGCGATGTCCAGCAGTTGGCATGCGCTTACCAAGCTGAAAGTTATGCTGAAGCAGTGGAAGCCGCTTTAAAAGTGGAGGCGATTGAAAACGCCAAGAATCACGGTGTTGCGGCAAGGAAGGAGAAAATAAAAGGTGTTGAGGATGGTAGCTCCAGGGCATTTGGCCCTTCTTCGAAGAAGAAAAGTAAGGATGTGTGTAGCTTCTATGGTCGACCTGGCCACCCCTACAAAGGGTGCTTCAAGAGGACTGCAACCCTGAAGCAGCAGGTGCATGCCATCCAAGGTGCACCCAAGGGAGAGCTTGTGTGCTCGTTCTGTGCAAGGAAGGGTCATGATGTGACTCGTTGCTGGATGAAAGAAAGGGTTTGCTTCCAGTGTGGGCAGAAGGGACACCAGAATTCTTCGTGCCCCCAATCTCAGCCCCCACTGCAGCCTGCCCCACTTCGAGCTCTGCCGCCGCCGCCAAGCCTGGATAAAGGAAACGGAAAGCTGAACGTGATGACCAGTGAGGAAGCCCAAACCTCTACGCAAGTGATATCAGGTTAGCCTCAGTTTAATCTATCCTTATTAATTATCCTTGTTGCCCTAGTTATTGTTCGTTTAGTTACGTATGTTACGGTTTTATGGGATTTTAAGGTGCGGAATAGGTGGGCTCGCGTCCTTTTCGACTCGGGTGCCACCCATTCCTTTGTGGCCCGGAGATTTGTCGATAAGCACCATCTAAGTGTGGACCAATTAGGAGGCTCCTTCAGTGTCAAGCTCCCTTCCGGTGATTCGCTGATATCTAACCAAGGAGTTCTGAGATGCCCTATCTATCTTGGCAATTTTCTAGCTTATGCGGATCTGATGGTTTTGGATCTGTCTGATTTTGACGTAATTCTGGGCATGGACTGGCTGTCCAAGTATGATGCGATCATCCAGTGCAAGGCTAAGCGATTAGATTTCAGAATGGACGACGGACAACCTATGAGCATCTATGGATTTCAGGACATAGTTTCTCCTGTCATTTCTGCGGTACGTGCTTATCGTGCTATAGGGTCTGGTTGCGAGGCGTTTTTGGTTTCTATTTCTGCTCTAGAAATAGCTTTTGTTACGCCACGTCTTGAGGATGTCTCGGTGGTGCGAGAGTTTCCAGATGTCTTTCCTGATAGTCTTCAAGGACTTCCTCCTGAAAGGGAGTTAGAGTTTGTGATAGACCTCGAACCGGGCACTCGTCCCATTGCTAAAGCACCATACCGTATGGCTCCGCGTGAGTTGGATGAGTTGCGTACTCAGCTCGATGAGTTGCTGAGGTGTGGTTTTATTAGGCCAAGTACTTCTCCATGGGGTGCTCCTGTTTTGTTCGTCAAGAAGAAAGATGGATCGATGAGACTTTGCATCAATTATAGGGAATTGAACAAGGTAACAGTTAAGAATAGATATCCCCTGCCAAGGATTGATGATTTGTTTGACCAATTGCGTGGTAGCACGGTATTTTCAAAGATCGATCTTCGCTCAGGCTACCACTAGTTGAGGATTCAAGAGGCAGATATTCCTCGAACCGCTTTTCGTTCACGACATGGACATTATGAGTTTCTGGTTATGTCTTTTGGTTTAACCAATGCACCTTCTGCCTTCATGGATTTGATGAATCGGGTGTTCAAGGATTTCTTGGACCGATTTTTTATTGTGTTCATAGATGATGTCTTGGTGTTCTCTCGCAATGTTGAGGAGCATACTCAGCATTTGCGTATGGTTTTGTCGACCCTGAGGGAGCATAAGTTATATGCGAAGTTGAGCAAGTGTGAGTTTTGGTTACCTCAGGTGTCCTTTCTGGGTCATGTGGTAAGCAAGGACTGTATTTCTGTGGACCCGACTAAGATTTCTGCGGTAATGGAATGGGAGAGACCTTCTACGCCGAAGGATATTAGGAGTTTCTTAGGCCTAGATGGCTATTACAGAAGTTTCGTGGAAGGATTTTCGGTGTTGTCAGCTCCTCTAACTAGACTTACTCAGAAGAATAATGCTTTCATTTGGAGTGATAAATGTGAAGAGGCTTTCCAAGAGCTGAAGAGGAGATTATGTACTGCTCCGATTTTAACCTTACCTACTGAGGGAGTTGAGTATGTTGTGTATGTCGATGCGTCACATATCGGACTTGGTTGTGTTTTAATGCAAGATGGTAAGGTGATTGCGTATGGATCGAGACAACTAAAGATCCACGAGAGAAACTATCTGACGCACGATTTGGAGTTTGCTGCGGTAATTTATGCACTGAAGCTTTGGAGACACTTATTATATGGCGCGATGTGCAAGATCTATACTGACCATAAGAGTTTGAAGTACGTCTTCACTCAGAAGGAGCTAAATCTGTGCCAGCGTCGGTGGTTAGAATATGTAACAGATTATGAAGTGGAAATTCTTTATCATCCAGGAAAGGCTAATGTAGTAGCCGATGCCTTGAGTAGAAAGACCGTTAAGATTTTTAATCTGTCGGTGCAGTCCTTGATAGAAGAATTTTTGTTGATGGATATTGAGGTTGAGAGTAGTACTGTGCCTGCTAGTCTAGAAGCAGAAGAACCCTCTTAGATTTCCCTTACTCGAGCGCATCAGAAGGATGATCCGGACTTGTTACATCTCCGGAATAGAACGGTGAAGGGAGAGCTACCCGATTTCTCTGTGGACGAGTTGGACACCCTGAAGTATCGAGGTAGATTTTGCGTCCCCGCCTTTGACGATATTCGAGCTAAGATCTGTGCTGAAGCTCATGATTCCAGTGTAGCCTACCACCCTGGCTCCACAAAGATGTATAAAGATCTGAAACAAATTGTTTGGTGGTCAGGGATGAAGAACGACATCGCAAAGTTTGTATCGGAATGTTTTACATGTCAGCGTGTTAAGGCTGATCATAGAAGGCCTGGTGGTAAGTTGACACCGCTTGATATTTCAAGTTGGAAGTGGGAAAGTATTTCAATGGATTTTATCACCGGTCTGCCAAAGTCTCCTCATGGGCATTACTCCGTTTGGGTGATAGTCGACAGATTGACAAAGTGTGCTCACTTTGTTCCATTTAAGATTGGGTTCTCGATGAAGAAGATAGCTGAGTTATATCTTGAGGAGGTCATCAGGTTACATGGTGTGCCTGTTAGCATCGTATCAGATCGGGACTCTAGATTTACGTCTCGCTTTTGGAAGACTTTACAGGAGGGGTTGGGTACCAAATTAAGGTATTCCACCGCCTATCATCCTCAGACTAATGGTCAGACGGAAAGAATAAATCAAATCGTAGAAGATATGATCAGGTGTTATATTTTGGATCATGGTGGTGCTTGGGATGAGCGTCTCAGACTCATGAAATTTGCTTACAATAACAGTTATCAAGAGAGTCTGCAGATGGCTCCGTTTGAGGCCTTGTATGGGAGGCATTATAGAACCCCACTATTTTGGGCTGAAGTTGGTGAGAGGCCGTTGTTAGGTCCGGAAGCCCATGAAGAGATGAATTGTGCTGTGACTCATATTCGAGAAAAGATTTGTGTGGCTCAAGAACGCTATGAGAAATATGCTAATCTTCGAAGGGTCGATCTGGAGTTTTCGGTTGGAGACTTGGTGTTTATGTAGGTTTCTCCAATGTCCGGTGTTAAAAGATTTGGTAGGAACCACAAGTTAGACCCCCGGTATGTGGGACCTTTCCATATTCTTGAGCGCATCGGAGTGTCGGCTTATAGGTTGGAATTGCCTGCGACCTTCCCTGGTGTCCATGATGTATTCCATGTGAGCCAGTTGTGGAAATGTGTTCGTAATGATCGTCAAGTCCTCGACTCGATACCCCAGATTCAGCCCAACCTTACTTATGTGGAAGAATCTATTCGTGTTCTGGATTTTCAAGAGCGGGTGTTGCGGAGAAAGACCATCCCTATGGTCAAGATTCTTTGGAGAAATCAAGACGTTGAGAGCGTGACGTGGGAATTGGAATCGGTGATGAGGGGATCTCACCCGCACCTCTTCTCTTAGTTTCAGGTATGTCGTTATGTTTTCAGTTATGTTTGATTTTATCGTTTTGATTGGTTTTGGAGTTGTGTTAAGTTTCGGGACGAAACTTATTTTTAGGGGGAGTGACTGTAACGCCCCCGATTTGTCGATGATTTTATTTGTTTGGGAACGTCAGATTTATGACGTCGTGGCGTTACTTTTAACGTCGATTTGACGGCGCAATGTCGTTAAGGAAATTTCGAGTCCGTGCGGTCGAATAGGTCGAATTCTTGTTTTAATGAGAAGATTTTGCATTTGGAATTTAAGTTAAGTAATTTTGGACTTGCTCGTCAAATTTCATCGCAATCCGAGTATTTTGGAGTCTCGGCGCGCGATTGAAGTTTTGGATTGTTTATGTTCGCCGTATACTTCGAAGATTAATATCTCGGGAATGGCTCGTAGGATTCTGGTCTTGATTTCGCCGTTAGATTTGTAGCATTAGTGTTTGCCTTCGGTGCAAGTTTCGTTTAATTCGGCGCTCGTTCGGGCTTCCGTGCTGAGTCGTCTCGAGAAGCTATGGTTCTACTCGATTAGCCCGTTTTAGATTTTACTTGGGCGCCTTTTTGAGGGTCAAAATGGCGTTGTATCAAACTATGGTCAACATTAAATTTGTTTGTCTCGACGATATCTACAACTTTCATGTTGACCACTTTTCGAATTGAAGTCGTTTTAAACCCCTAATTCCGTGTTTTCTGCAATAACTCGAGTGGTGAGCTGCTACTCGAGTATATGCTGCTTCTACTCGAGTAAGTCATGTTTTTACACGAGTAATGAGTCTATACTTGAGTATATTGTGTTACTACTCGAGTAGGAATGTTATTACTCGAGTAGGTATGTTACTACTCGAGTAGGTATGCTGTTACTCGAGTAGGTATGCTGCTACTCGAGTAGGTATGTTGTCACTCGAGTAGGCTGTTTCAGTTTGCGTTCAAAGGCCGTTTTGAGTGTCAAAACGGCGTCGTATCAAAACCTGGTCAACATGAAATTTGTTCGTCTCGACGAGATATACAAAATTCATGTTAACCACGTTTCGATTTGAGGTCGTTTTAAATCCCTAATTCCATTTTTTCCGCTATAACTCGAGTGGTGAGCTGCTACTTGAGTGTATGCTGCTTCTACTCGAATAAGTCATGTTTTTACTCGAGTAATGAGCCTCTACTCGAGTATATTGTGTTACAACTCGAGTAGATATGTTATTACTCGAGTAGGTATGTTACTACTCGAGTAGGTATGCTGTTACTCGAGTACGTATGCTGCTACTCGAGTAGGTATGCTGCCACTCGAGTAGGCTGTTTCTGTCTGTGTTCAGGGGCAGTTTTGAGGGTCAAAACTGCATCGTATCGAAATATGGCAAATGAACTTTGTTCGTCTCGGCGAGATCTTCAACTTTCATGTTGACAACCTTTTGATTTGAAGTCATCCTAGACCTCTATTTTGGGTTCCCGCAAAACCGCTCGAAATAAAACGTTTTTGAGAAAACTTTTTATAAACATATATATATATATTCTTGGACTTAGGTTTTAGAACCAAAATTCATCTTCTCCGTTATTTTTCTCCCGAACCAGATCAGCGAGCGAGAGAGAGAGTTTCTTTTTCGTGAATCTTCTGGTGGCCGCCGACGGTTCTCCGGTGCTCGAAATCTTCAACCGAACTTAGATCCGGAAAGCTCTCGCCGAGAGCTACACTATCGTGATAATTTCTTCCCCATTCCTTGAGTTTTTTTTGTTAGGGTTTTTCGGCCCTAATCCCTTTTCCACCATTTTTGTCTAGATCTCAACCTCTCCTGCATCCTTTTTCCCCGATCTACGACGTGGAGTGATTCGGTGGACTTTTCGGTAAAACCAAGGCAAGTGGTGGTTTCTCCTTATTTCTCCTTGTCCGATTCGATGGTAACGACTATATTTTCATGTTCCCTAAAATTTTCTACGTTTATTCTTCCAAATTATTGCTATGATTAACCGCTTTGTTGATCACATGTTGTTATGATGTTTTGTCATGCTAACTCGATCTTGTCTATTTATGTTTAATCGTTCTTGAAGTGCCTTACCGATGGCTTAAATGCCTTAGCTCTCGTTATCAAACGTATTAGAGTTTAATTAGGATTGTAAATCGTTCCTAAGGGTTGATCAACCATGTCCGGAATCTAGTAATGTCAAGTAGAGTTTGTCGAGCCAAATCCCGAGATATTTGTGTTATGGTTTTTTTGGGTTTCTTGAATGCGGGAGTTAGTGGACGATTCCACCTCCGCGGTATTTATTACCTTCATTAGTGCCCTGTGGAAGTCTACCTGGTTTTTGGATTCCTGCGGTGTATGGTGGAGAGCATGAGACTCCCTCGCAGTGAGATGGATAATATATCCGTTTGTTTTGAGTGGTGTGTCCAAGAGTGACCACTACGCCTGTTTTTTTCGGTGGTGTGTCCAAGAGTGAACACTTCGCCTTGATTTTGGGGTAGAGTCAACCACAGATGTCTAATGAAGGTTTTGTACTTTCTTTCTGGAGAGATATCTTTGTAGTCACCTTATAGCCATGTGCGTCTGATGCACCCTTGTGGAACGTGACAAGTCACGTTAGAGTTCTTTTCCTGTTGATGCCCAGTTTTCTTTTGTACATTACTTCAGTACTTTTGATCTTGGGTTGGTACCGCGGTTGACCCCTTTGATTATTTTGGTTTATTACTTCTCCTGCCACCATTTGTACCTTCTTGCTGAGGTATTCTGTTTTTGGAATGCCTCAGGTTCAGAGCAGTAGCAGTTAGCAGTGCTGGTGTTGGATTTCTGGCGGCAGTGTTGGCCGTGGTTGTTGCCTCGTCTCAGCGAGGTAGTTTGTTGTTGGTTTAGTTTTACTAGTTCAGACATGCTTTTGTACGTGGGTTCGTGTCAGCTTGTGGCGTCCACTGATTGTTAGTTGTTGATACTTGCTAGCTGCTCATTTATTTAAAAGTGGATGTTTTACTTGCACTCTGGGAGGATTTATGCTAGGAATGCATGTTAGGTATTTTAAACTATAAAACCTACTACTACTACTTCATGCATTGCATAATTTGAAACTCTAACTTATTATTTTTGGCGACCGTAAAAGCTATCTTCCCTACTATAATAAATTTAGAGTCTTGCATAGCATGAGTTGTCCTTTAGGGACGTTTTTACTCATGTAGGATGTTTGAGTTAATCTAATCAAGTATTTTTCCGCAGCGTATAATATATTTTGATTCGTGGACTAGATGAGCCACTAAGCCGAGGGATACGGCTAACTTCTGCACTTAACTGATTTTCCTTAAAATAACTTAAAAGAAACCTTTCTTCATTGTCGGTTGCTGTCTGCCTGAGCGTCCGCAGTTATCCCCTGCTGACGTGGCATCATGACGCGCATTTTCCCTTACTCTGATAAACTTTATTGGCGGTGAAAATGCGGGTTGTGACAACAGCTATACCCGCAGCAGGATCCTGCGCTCTCGGGGCTAGTCCTGCCACCACAGATATCAGGGACTGGATCTGAGACTGAACGCCCACCATCTGCCTCGATAGAGCCTCATTGCTCTGCCTTAGACTCTCCACAACTGCACCGCTTTGAGCACCAGAAAACTCACCCTCGGATTGGGGAGTCGACCTCGTCACTCTACGCTTAGGCGCCATACTAAAAAGAACAAACAAGCAATCATCAGAACCTAGTTCAACTACTAGGACAAAACAAACAGGTACGGACAAACCAACATAAGTACTTGCTTTCACTGCCAACTTGCTCTGGGGCTTTTATATATATTTTTTGTTTTATACAGAGGAAATAATGTCATGCTTAACCTAAGATGGTTCACCACCATCACACTAACTCTTGTGCCTATATCGGGAATGTATGAATTTATATTCTTTTTGACTCAAAACCATGTGTGTACATATGTCATCCTGCAAGTCTTTAGCTTGGCACATTGTGCTTATGCAATGTTATGCTATGCATTCTAAAAAGGCCCTAATGCATGTTATGAGCGGCGTACACATGAAAATGTTATGCATCCCATACTACATAACATTCTCATGCAACGAAAAAGAAAACGTGTTAGTCGCATTCATGTGGTGAGATTATGCATCTCATACTACATAACCCTCACATGTTGCCTCCTATGGTGGATCCATATACAAACACATATTATGCATCTCATACTACATAATATGCCCTGTATACTTCATGTTATGTTATGAGTGTAGTGTTCGTGCTTCAGCCAAGACGTGCTGATGACATATCGGTGTGTGTATGACATGATGCACACCAGAGAGGCAGTCCGCATAGTACAAGACTAAAGCCTCCATCCGCCACAAGTCCACGACCAAAGGCAGGGTTAGCAACAGTCCGCCCAGTCACAACGGACTTGGCGGATACGACGGACACACTGGGCTTGTCACAGAATGTGACCAAGTCCAGTAAAGCACAAAAGGGACAAACGCGAGCTCGGCAGACAAGGCTCAGTCCGCCAACCACCCAAAAGCGAGATCGCCAACACTCCTCCAGAGTCAAGGCATAGTCCGCAAGCTATCCTCGCATGGCTACCCAAACGGCCAACTTCCGGACTCCACACACCAGTCCGCCACAGCACCAATACTGTTGTACTACCAGAGCTCGGCAAGGCCACAGCCAAATTCCTAAGGCCAGTCCGCAACAGCGGTCACCGCGGACACGCCAGTCCGCAAGCCTCCCGCGGATAAAACTCAATCCGTCGGTTAACATATGCTTGCAACACGGCTACTGAACAGAACACTGCCTACAGCCTGCAAACCGCTGTCCGCTCAGGCCGCTCCTCAATCAGCCAAGCCTCCAATACCCTGTTCGCAGACATCAGTCCGCCCAGGCCGCAGATGCAGATCGCTCAGGCCGCTCAACCAAGGCCAGGCTAGCAAGACAGCCAACGCTCTATCCGCAGACAATAGTCCGCCCAGGCCGCGGACTTAGTCCGCACAGGCCGATCAGAAGAACAGCCAGATCCTAGGCCTATCACCAGGCCGCATAACAGCAGTCCGCCCAGTCCGCAGACTCTGTCCGCTCAGGCTGCCCGGCCTACCCATCAACCACTACCACTTCACAAATTTCAACAGAGAGAGCTACAAGAGAAATGTTTTGGCCTGGGATTCTTCCAGATCAAATTGAACAGAAGAAGCTACAAGAGGTGGATCTGCATACAAGGAAATGCTCAGATGCTCATAAAATTGGGGATTGGAAGACTATATTAAGTGAAAGCAATGTTGTCGTGCAAGATGGATCTGACTCGTCTTCCTTGGTATAACTTCTTATGAATGTCTTAATCTTTTTATCTGTTGTGTTTAGTACAATTAGTATAGAGAATGTATTTCTAAGTTATGTGGAATTTTCTAGCTTATCACAGCAAAAGCAGAAGCCTCTCTCATTTTCCTTTGACAAAATGATATGTTGCCTAATCATGTCTTCAGTTTGCAAATGAAAATTAATTAATAATTTCCTTTTATATATGGGATTCATTAGAGGTCCTGTTGAATATCGTATTTGCTTTTAGCAGTAAATTCAAACAAGGTCCTTCGCTTTTTGTGGTAAGAACTCCAACTCACTCGTTCTTCTTTGGTTATGTCTTTCCGAGCTTGTTTGGAATTTAATATTTTCATAATTATATATTTTAGGGTACTTGTTAAATTTCCACATCTTTTTTTATTACAGTGCTGGAGTAGTGGCTTATGTTGTACATATCCCCTTATTTTTCGTGCACATGTACTAATTCAGGGAACTGCTAAAGCGTAAAGCAGATCACTAGTTCGGTGAAATGTTTAAGCCTAAAGCAGTTCACTGATTTAGGGAACTGCTTCAACTTTAGCTTTTTGTGGCATATTTTAGTGTACTATTCTCCAACTTGTATTAGTTGGCCAAGCCCATAACAGACTGATTGTATGAATTCTCATTTATCATTCATTTTATTAAGTATTGTCTGATTTATTACCTAACCCTATCTACTCATCTAATTGATGCATTTTTTACCGTTCACTGTATATGTCCAAACCACCTAATTCTATCTGATCAGAGGATAAATTTGTAAATCTTAATTATAAATTTGCACGTTTAGCATGATAACCGTAATGACCTTCACCCAAAAAAGAAAAGTAGTTTAGAACATTAACATCTTTTGGATCTGAACATCAATACAGGCAAAGGTTGTATGCTTTACCTGTACTATTTGTTAGCCAACTAGTTATTGTACTATTGGGAACCCTTATTTTTTTTAAAAAAAACATAAATTAGTATTTGCCACGACTTGTAACTGTGGCAAATAGTTCTTAAAAAATGATGAGTTCACTTTTAGCCAGGGTTTCATAGTGTGGCTAATAGTAGGCTTATATGCCACGACATTTTTTTCCAATGGGTAATAATACTTGCTACGGCCAATCCGTGGCTTAAACTTTTTAGCCACGCTGACTTTAGCCACGGATTTTTCCCATGGCTAGACCGTAGCTAGACCATGGCTAAAGCTTTTTAGCCACAGTTTTGGACTTTTTGCCAGGGCATATTTTTCTGGACAAAAGTCTGTTTTCTAGTAGAATCCTGAAAGAAGAGGTCGTGGAACTCTACTCACATATTAATGTTTCATCTACCGAAAAGTCTATTAAAAGTAAGGTAAGGGATGTAAAGATTAAGATAACCCTTAACAGGATTGCACAAGCTATACACCTTCCCTCTACTGACATTGATGAAGACCAGGAGATTTTACAATAAGAAATAGTAGATGCCTTAGGCTGGTGTGTGTTTACTGGTGAGAGATATGGATCTCTTGAAATGAAGAACTTTAACCAGAGAGGTAAACTTCTTTCAAATATCATTGGGAACTCCATCAAGTGTAAGACATGATCCCATGATAGGATCTCCAAGCCATTGTTTGAATTAATTACAAGAGTAATTATTTAAAAGAAGACAAACTGGTCCCTAGTGGTATTCCAGAAACTTCTCGGTTGCCCAGAGCATTTTAACAAAAAAAGGAGTAAAATCCATTAAATGGAGAGATACACAATGGTGTTGCCTAAAGGTAAAGTTGAGAAGAAGTGGCAAAGCAAAAGGAAATGAAACAAATTAGTTGTGGAAAATGATTCTGACTGAATTAGTGAGCAAAGATATTGATGACCAAGAGATTAGTGAACATATGCATAACGCTAATCTATCAACTTCTAGTGAAGATGATGAAAGCCTTCAGGACATTAGCCTTCAAGTGAATCATGAAGATGCTAGTACAAGTTCACCCCTGAAAGTGGTTGCTGTTTTTGAAGGGGAGGTAGATTTTCTAGAAAGTCATATGCCCCAGCCGAGGGGAGCCAGCTGGAGGTGAGAAAATTGAATCTTTGGATTATTTCCTAAGTGGGAATGATGATCTTAGTGAGGGGGAGCCTCAATCTAATGTCTATGGGAGAATGTTTCCCCAAATCCCCAAGGCTGAGATAACTACTCATACTGAGTTAGCTAGTCAAGAGGACCTAAGGATAAGCCTAATCCAAGATGTTGCTGAAGAAACTCCTCAAGTTACTCAAACTCAACCATGTATAAGTAAATCAGAAAGCTCCATCCTCACCATCATGAAAGCTCTACTGCATGAGCAAGCATCACCTTTGAAATCTAATATTGATGTGTCAGTTAAGAATATGAGACCTGAAATCTTAGCCAAAGTCTAAAATGTTAAAGCAATTATCATGAATGATCTAGATTCTCTAAAAGGTATTACTGCTCTTACAAATGCACAGATCATTAAGTGTCTTGATAAAGTTTCTAGCACAGTACACTAGAAAATCAAGATCCTAACCCCTATGGATGCAAGCATGAGGCTGACTACACAGGACACTACCAGTGTGAAGAATTATCTTAGTTAAACAGATGAGGTTATCAAGCAAGCTGTGGATCATATTGAGGAATATGTATATTAACCTAAAATTCAAGCTATATTGATAGCTGAGGAATCAAGAGATGTTTTTCTAGAATATAATGAGAACACATTTCGGACTTTTTTAAACAGATTTGAGGCCAAAACCTCTCATCTGGATAAAAACATTTTTGAAGAAGCCAGAAAGGGAGAGAATATCAAAGTAGAACAAACTCTATAAGTTCTACGAGGAATCAGGATTGCTCTCCACATGCCTCTAGTAGATGCTAACATGCCTTTTGATTTTTTATTTTGGAGAACAAGAGAGGATAGCTCAGGATGCTCAACTAGCAAAAAGAATAAAGAAAGAAGGACTTATGTTGATTGAAGAGTTTATGGCCTTAAGAATAGCTGAACAGGCAGATGATCCTGATCATTAATATTGGAGTGATGATTCTCAGACAATCATCATAAATACTTGGATAAGTCATGGACAAATACTAAAGTCCATTGACAATGCTTATCCTTCAGAAGAATGAATCAAACATTTGGAAAGACAGTCTCCTGAGGAAAGAGTTTTCAAGGAAAATCTAGTGAGGAAAAACAATCCATGGAGGATGCCATCCAAGTATATTCCCAAACCCTTCCTCTACTTCAAGAGATAAAATATTAAGCTGATTTGACAATCCAACCAGTTGACAAGCACCCAGTGTTATGAGATTTCTTGAGATTTCTTGTGTTTAATTGCAAATGGATTTATGTTCAAACAATCAAATCCTCTGGCTAATATTATATTTATATATAGTTATATTTTTATGATGGTGTGTTATATACTTTATTTATTCTTTATTAATGATCATTGTTAGTTATCTATGATAACATGATTCTATTATTATATAATGATTTCTTTTGTTAATACAACCTAGCATTGATAAGTTTTTTGTCTTCTTCAAATAGGGGGAGATTTTTGGGAATATTGACCTATATATTCCATGATTTGAAGAAGTAACACTTACAATGTTAAGTGCATATTGTATTTGATGGCATATCTATTTCATAATTATGTAGGTTATATAATGTTGACTAAAACATGTTTAGAGCAGAGAAGAGCAGATATCATTGAGATCGGTATATGAATTTCCAAGGTATCAACATGATCGTAGAGAAGACTCAGGAAGAAGCAAGCTCTGACAATAAAAGATTATACCATTGAGATCAGTATATGGTTCTCCTCTATGCCATTGAGATCGTGGAATGCTCAAGTCGATATCATGGAGAAGATGCAGAAAGGAACAGTTCCAATTACTAAGGTTAATAATATTGAGAAAGAAGATTCTACTCAATGATATCGTGAAGATAGAATTAAATGTTACCGTTGAGCCTGTATAGTTTGACGAATTTCAAATTTGGCACCGGTGCATAAATAATGGAGAGAGTATTCTATTCTCGTTCATACCATTGACAAACAATTTCCAGAGAGCATTGATAAAAGTCAAGGGTATAAAGAGGATATATTAAGGCATTGAAATAGTGTCATTGCCGTTACAAAAAAGAGAAATCATTAAACCAAAAACAACGTACTATTGAAGCAAGCTAGTTCTTTCTGAAGACTTTCAGAAGAACAAAGATGAGTTAATCAACTAGACTCAAAGCTAGGTCTTCTTCATGCTGAAGAATGAGATCAAGAAGGAAAGTCCCAAATCTATTCTACCCGAAGATAAATGCTACAGGGGCTCCTTCCTAAAACTTGCTTTCACAACAAGAGTAATAGAAGACTCTAAAGATTCAAGGTCTAATTAATTTAGTCTTTGTTGTAAACTTCACTTCAACTATTTTTGTAGGATCTCTTAGGAGATCTGAGCTATATGGTTATACTCCCAGCCTGAGGGTAGGGCTTTGTGGAAAGCCTGAGTGTAGGACTTGGTGCAAGTTTCATGTAGAAACCAACTGGGTTTCTGATCTGTAGGAGTAGGAGGACTCTGAGTTATAGGGCCTTTGTGTCTGAGTGTAGGACTTCTTGATAAGTGTGAGTGTAGGGCCTTTCTGCCTGAGGTAGATTCTTGGAGGAGACTTGAGAGATCTTGAGGAATTTGTGTTGTAAGCTTTGAGGAGATGAGTTTTGGAGGAGATTACTGAGTCTAGATTACTTCTAAATAGTTGTTGGGGGAAGTGAATGTACCCATAACCTGGCTAACCACTATAGATATCTGTGTGTTGATCTGTGCATTCTGGTTGTGTTTTTATTGCTTATATATGCTGAAATCTAAAAAGGAACCAGGAAAGTAAAAGTTCACCTATTCACCCCTTTTAAGTGATTTAGACTACCAACAACAACAACCTATCAAGTTCTTCCCAAAAGTTATTGTTGAAGAAGATGAAGAATCCTTTTGTGGCAGTGGTTGAAGATGAATTGTTGTTGAAGGTTGAGCAATGTTCTATTATTTCATAGAACTTAGAAGTATTGGTCGTGAAAAATCTCTTTGAATATTGAATGCTTGCAATCCTCTCTCTCAAGAGCTAGAGCTTGAATTTAGACCAACAATTACTTTCCAAATCTCCAAGTATTTCTTTTATACTAGACTTGGCCGATAGAGATGTCAAGGATTGAATTTGCACTTTCCAACAGGTATTCAATCTTCCTTAGCAAAATCTTGAATAGGAAACCTCAAACAGATATTTTTAAATTAACTTATGGAAGGTTTACAGAATAGGAATTCTTCAACCGGCTAGCAGGACATTAGGAAGTCATCTTGAAATAAAATATTTAACGGCTGTCAAAATCTGATTAAGGAATGATTTTAATATTTTGAAATATTCTCTAATGAATGGGAATAATTCTCCTTGCTGGCAATCCCTAACTTCATGCAGTAAATCCCGTGAATTAATTTGATCTAAATATTCCTCTATATTGTGCCTAAAATCATGGACATAGTCACTGTGCCACGTGTTAGGCTGGAGAAGATAGCTCTAGGTGACCATGACATGGTGGCATAAATATGTCAATTAGCCCACATGAAGTATGTTTGGTCACCTTAAAAAATATAGAAGTTACATAAGGAAACCCCTTACATTTAGCCATTTCAGCCCGTAGAACATGTGGTTGATATAGTTGAATCTCTACTGAGCCATGCATTCGATGCGGTCAAATATTTACTTGGCCATGAAATCGATATAGTCGAACTTTTACTTAGCCAAGAAGTCAATGCAATCAAACTTTTACTTAGCTATAAAGTCGTTGCAGTCGACTTCTACTTAGCCAAAAAGTCAATGCAGTCGAACTTTTATTTAGCTATAAATTTGATAAAGTCGAAATTTTACTTAGTCATAAAATCAATTCAGTCGAACTATTCCTTAGCCGTAAAGTCAATACAGTCAAACATTTCCTAAGTGAATATTCTGTTTCTACCTCTGATTATTATTGTCCTTGGTGGCCTTCTTCATTGATTGTCACATATCTAATTTATGATTAGTACAAGGATCAATATGAATTCTGCTCCTTGAGTGACTACAAGGGCAAAACCTTATTTGGGTGACCAAAAGTCTAACCATATATTATCTATGCACCTAAGTTATACTTGTTACACCAAAACTTGAACAACCATCAAATACAAGATGTTTATTGTCATCTTGAGGCCCTATAGAAATTAGGAATCTTGGGGATAATATTCCCAACAAGACCTGCCAGCTTCCCCAAGAGTTGTTGTAATTATTTTTCATTTCTTTGATTCACTACTTCAAGATTTCCTTTACTTTTCCCTGGTTGGTCTCCATCCCTGATAGTGTAAGGAGGTGACCCAAGAACTTCCCCATACTAGCTCTGAAGACACACATTGAGGGGTTAAGCTGCATCTTGAACCTCATTAGGGTGGCGAAGTACACTGACAGATCATGGAGATGAAAGTCGATGTCCTTGTTTTTCACAGTCAAGTTGTCCACATAAACTTCCAAGTTCCTACCCTTCCTCTCTTCAAAGACCATTCGATCATCCTTTTGTAGGTATCCCCCATGTTCCTCAGCTCGAAAGACATCATCGTATAGCAGTAGCACTTATCCCTCATGATGAATTAGACATCTTTAATGTTGGGTAGATACATGTAAATCTGGTGGTAACCTAAAAAACCATCCAAATACTCAATATATTGAAACTGATGGTGAAATCTGCTAGCGCATTGATTCGAGGCATCCGATAACACTCCTTATGGTAGGCTTTATTCCGTAAAGTAAGATCCACACATATCCTCCACCTCTCATCACTCTTCTTAACCATTACTATATTGGATACCTAACCTGGATAATGGATCTTTGATACAAACCCGACCATCAAAAACTTTTCTACCCTTGCGGAATGATGGATCTCCTCTTCTTGTCAATGGGGTGAACACCCGGGTAAGTTAAGGAGATGGCACGTCACATTCACATCAATTCTTGATATGTCTGCTGAACTCCAAGTGAAGACGTTTATATTTGGCTAGATACATGCTAAGATCTTCTCATAGTCCTCTAGGCTCAGTCCCCTACTAACGCGTACTTTGTCCATCCCCTACCTTAGGTGAGGACCTCCTTCGCCACCAATTCCTCTATTTCCTCCAGCCTCGCTTGATCCTCCATCACCTTCTCCATCTCATCAGCCTCCTCCATCCAGGATATAATTTGACAGTCATAACGTAGCACTACCTTGCAACCTTTGGGTGTCTTTAACTCTGATTTGCACCTCTCTAATGTTGAACTTCAGACATCGATGGAAAGAGGAGGGAATGCATCAGGATACACTGATGAGAGGTTGTCCAAAAATTGCATTGTAACTGGTTGGAGCGTCAACGATGCCAAATCAAAAATTTCTGGATTGCCCTCTCAAAGTTACGTGGAGTCTGACTCCACCCTCCACTTCCTTCCTTCCCCTCGAGAACCTGATCAATGACCCATATGTATCCAACACACTCCTAACTTCCACCTTCATCTCATCAAATGCCTTCTTGAAAATTACGTTTAATGAGCTCCCATGGTCAACTAGGATTTTCGAGACCTTGAATTTCTCTATTGCCACTTGAATCACCAGCGCATCACAAAATAGATCTTCAAGATCCAGCATATCTTTCAATGAGAGCGTGATATCCTCTGTCGGAGGTGGAGTTTTGGAGGTCGAGGTGACTCTTCAATAGAATATGGTATGGAGACTCCCATTATAGTGGCCTCGATCCCCACTCCTTAATGAATTGATCCAAACCATCACTGGGTGCCCACATCGGCCCAGTCCTCATATTGATCCTCTTCTTATGCTCCTCCTGCAACCACTTATTCAATCCGCACTTACGACTGCTACTCCTTTGGGCCTCTTACTTCTCTCAACTCCAAGAACTATGGGCAGGTGGTTATTGCTTGGCCTTCCTCCTGGTGGAAGTCACAATAGGGCAATGCCCTTGCCTCCCCCCTTCCTACTGGGACTTCTTTCTTATTCACACTTCCTCTTTGGACAATCTCTGTTGAAACTGAAAACCGGTCTCTTATGGAGTTCAACCTTGGGGAAGGGGTGGTCGCGCGCCTACTTCACTCCTGCAAGCAAAACAACAAAAGAAACAAGGAAGGACTGACCCAAGGGCTCGGCGGGGAGGACCCACCACACACCCGGAAGATCTGAGAGCGCTTACCCTCCTTAGCCACAGGTCGAGCTAAGGTACCTTCAGAAAGCACTTGAAAACTAGAGCCAGGGAACACAGGAAGCATGCCTTCTGGGGTACCCCTTAGGTCCTATTTATAGTTTTCAGAATCTGAACTGCCAATAACCAAATTGAACTGACCTGAAATTACTAGAAAATCCTTGGCTAGGTCTGCCAACAGCCAAACTCCGCTGTTTTGAAGGGCTATAGGCAGACCAGCAGGGGCAAATAAGTAAAAAAATACCTCATATATCTGGGCGAGCTGGAGAGCCTGGCCACCTCGGTAGATCCTGCTCGCCTACTGTTGCCGAGCTCCGTTGCGAGAGCGCGAGCTGGGATGGCGAGCTTGCCCATCTATCGGTCCCCATTAGTCGACCACAGCCCGACGATCCTTGGACTAGCTCGGCGAATACCGAGATCGCGGTCGACTAATGCCGAGCTCGGGCTCGGCCTCTCTACTGCCGAGCTCGCCTACTATCTTCAGCCCAATCAATCTGGTTCCTGACGACCTTGTTCGCTGGACACGGGGTTGTACAATCTCCATGGCATGTTAGGGTGGGGGTAGGAGCGGCCTCGACACCTGTATCTACCCCAAAGTGTTGAACTAACCTTGCCCTCCGTACTGGTTCCCCCAACCATGAATGACTCCTCTTCTTTAACCTTGAATTAACCCTCCTAGCGGACTCCACAGTGACCAATTGGTTCGCTCCTGAAATCTCCATCCTGGTTCTTGACCTCCTTAGTGTCCCTAGAACACCTACCCCCTTGGCTCTTCTCTTCTTCTCCCTTCTTACTGCATGTGACCTCCTTACTGCCTTAGCTCAGTCTTCCCCAACATGGCTAACATTTTTTTGCAAATGTCAGGATTGCAGCCTCTCATTTTATCTCTTTTACCTCCCTTTCCATTAACTCCTCAAAAGATAAGGGGAGCTTTCGGGTAAAACGCATCTTGAAGAATATCTAGCATAGATCGAGGGTTAAAGCAAGTCGCAAAGTATACCGGAGCACTTCTTGAATACGTAGGACCTCTTCCTAAAATCTATCCACTTAACTTGCCAACAACTCTTCTTCCCCTTGCATTATCAAAAAGAAGTTCTTTGTCCCTTCTTCCTCTTCTTGGATATCGAGAACTGAAACTAGAATCTTTGATACAAGTAATCAATGCTATAAATGGACTTGGGGGTAATTAGTGGAACCAGTCCATCACCTTTCCCTTGAATGTGATGGCAAAACGATGACACTTAAAGGAATCCAACATCTACCTAATAGAGACTGCATCCTCAAACCATTGACAGTGTTGAACGGGACCATCCTTCACTATATAGTATGACATCTCTAGTTCTATGAACCCTCCCATAGCCGAAGCTAAGGCGATCAACTCACTAAAGGGACTAGCTCCATTACAGGTCAAGCCACCTCAACTTGCACCACCAACTTGTCGGGATGGCTCACAATAGTTGGGCTTCAGAATAGCTCCAGCTCGGCGAGGTCCCTCTCGCCCTATTCAGTTAGCACCTCTTTCCCAAGTTTCCTACCTGAGGCATCCTATCCTACATACTTGGATGCGAGCATTGGGGCAATTGACGTCGGGCACTCGCCTCGTGGGGAGAGTCCATGCACCATCTCCAAAACATTTTTTCTATACTCCAGGAAATCACTCGTCCACACAAAGCCGTGGGTTTCCTCCTATTCCTTGTCTCCAGCCATGAGACTTACTCAGGATTTTCTGTGCAAGCTACGGTCCACGCCCACTGCACAAAAAATATTAAATTGAAACCCGGCTCCAAGAGGAGTTTGGACCAAATGCGGTAAATTGCACCTATTTCTCCCAAGTAAGAGTGCTTGACTAATTGCTTGGAATTGAGAAACATACCTCGAGTTGTAGTGAGGAGGTCCCACCACACACCCAAAAGATCAAAGAAAGCTTCCCCTCCTAAACCAATGCGGAACTGGGCACCTTGTAGGGCACTTGGGACAATCGGGACCAACAAGAGGATGAAGGAGCCAAAAAAGGAATCCCTCCAATGGTTCCCTTAGGGTGTATTTATAGTTTTCAAGGCTGGCTTGTGAAGAATAGATTCCCGTCTTTTGGTTTTACTATATGCATCCCAAATTGTTCTACCAATAGTGATACTCTGGTGTTTGGATGTTTTATTAGCAGGTCAAAATGGTCTATCTAGAGAACTATTCCTAGGCGAGTTGATTATGGAAATACCACTCGCTTGGGGCGGCAAGTGCCCGGTGAATCTGGAACTTGTCGCTCGCCTTAAGCTGCGGGCAAGTGCGGGCCTCATCGTCCCACTCGCCCACCACTCACTCAAGGAGCTCAAACTGGGTGAGTTGGGGGTCCTTACCCTTCACTCGCCTAGCCGACTCGCCGGAACCTCTCTTATCTTTCTGCCTTAGCCTCTTTTATGGGTCCCCACTCGGCAAATACAAGGTTGTACGCAAAGGTAATTTTTGGTGACTTTAATTGTGGTAAAACCAAATGCTATGGTGTGATTAATATTGGAGATAATTTATTCTCTAAAGTAGTTTATGTTGAAGGGCTTCAACATAATCTCATAAACATAAGTTAGCTTTGTAATGATGAATAAAAAGTGGTATTCACTCACAACCTATGCCAAATAGTCAATACTAAAATAGATGTAATGGTGTAATCTAGTTTTAGGAAAGGCAATGTATATGTAGTTGAATTCATGATGGAGACGACGGCCCCCAACATAATGAAGATGGCGACGGCTTGCTTACGGAAGATTTTTCTCCGTCTCCAGTCAAAGAGTTGTAGTGTCGTGGTGATCTTATGGAGCGACGCTACAATCTCCACGATCGACGCAAGACGGCTTAATAATATTTAGTTGAATTTATTTTGCTATTTTTTAGCATTATTATTTCATTATGTTATATTTAAACATTGGAGTGTTTTATTTTTATTTTGGGTTGCATGTAGCCTAACTTTGTTGTAAGCTAATATAAGGCCTTGTATTGTTTATTTCACATTAAGTTGAATGAAAGCAAAATTGAAACCCTAATTCCTCCTCTTGAATATTCCCTCCTCCCCCTTTAAAAATTTGGAAATAGCCCTCTTCCCCTCTCTTAGCCGCTGGACCTCCTCTCCTCCCTTCTCTTTCTAGTGCTCGGCCACACGCTTTAGCCGCCACCCTCCTCCCACTCTTCCCCTCTCGGTTTTCCTCCACCACCTCCCTCAAAGTTGACCCCCTCTTCAACCCAAGAAGCCCCTCCACCACACAACCCGGCCGGCCACCACTAATCCAAAAGCCGACCCCCTACCAAAACACCATATCCAACCACCCTCCTCCTTGCCAACACCAACCAACCCTTAAACATCCTTGGGTGGATCTCGGCCAAGGCGTGAAGAGACGAAGGCGGACAAGTTTCATCTCCATCTGGCGAGACTCTAGCGGAGCCGTTGAAGAGCGATCCAAATTAGTGAATCAGAATCATCCAATTCAAATTGGGTAACGAAACCATTCTACTTTTCATTGTGGTGGAATACTTTAGCGTTACTTTTGAAACTTTGGATTTATCGTGTATTACTTCCATTGAATTTGTTGTTCATCCTTATTTTATTTAAGTTCGAGAGGTTTGGCGAACCTCGTTTTCTTTTTGTTGGGAGAGATCTATCGTTTTCCAAATCGCAAATTTTGGTAGATCTCTTTTGGTACAACCTTCACTCGATCGGACCGGGTGGGTCCTTTTAGCGGGAAAGAATATTGGCCTATAGCCATTTATTCGATCCTAGGCAGTTTGGCTACCCGTACATTAACATCTAATTTATATAATTGCATGCATGTGCGCTACATTTGAAAAATTGTGCGAGTGTAGAATTTGATCTTCGAGAGGAAATCGTGTTTAGTCCGTCGTCTTTATGGTGTCAACGTGTGGGCCTGCATCAATTTGGTATCACAGGGAGGTTCACGTCAATTTCCTAATTGGCACCCTCCCCCTCTTTCCTTATTTGTCGATATTCAATTGTCTTGCACGTCTATTTTGCCAAAATTACCCAAAAAAAGTCTTCAAGTCTGTCAGTAGCGGCCTAAAATTTAAATTTTCTGCAAAAACAAAATTTAATAGTCTCTTTATTATTTTCTATAAGAAAATCAAACAAAATATTTTTTCTACCCTAGATAGTAAGCGGAAACAATTGTTTCTGTTTTTCATTTTCCTTAGACTAGAACTACTGTTTCTTGCATGCGCGCTGGAATAGGTACAGAGTATTCCCCATCTTCTTCCAATATGGCGGACGAACGGGATGAGGGTTACGGTCTCACACTGCTTGAGGAACTCCGCCAGGATTTCACTGAACAAATAAAGACTATAAGGGAGACACTTCACAAACTGAGATTAAATATCGCGGCTCCTCGTAATCAACCCGCCAACCAACGTGCGGAAGGAAATAATAACTCTAACATTAACAATAATAATGAACAAGTTCTGCGAGCACCATATGATTTTGATATTATTAGGGTTGTTTGGGTCAAACCCCCATCATACGATCGATTGGGAGAATCCCAAGTTTTCCTAGACTGGGTTATGTAAATAGAGTGCTACTTTAATTGGTATAATCTGACTGACGTGGATAAGGTGCGAGTGGCGAGAATGAAGCTGTTAGGAAGAGCTAAGATATTCTGGTTGAATGAGGAATGACATCTGAGAGGTAAGAATGGTGAATTACCCATTGGTTGGGCAGACATGAAGGACATGCTGACAGACCAGTATGTCCCTAAGTACCATCGAACACGGATGTTTGATGATTTGGATACCCTTAAACAAGGGAATAGGTCGGTCTCTGAGTATATGAGTCTTCTTAAGGATATGATGGTTAGGCGTGGCGTGAAGGAGATCCCAGAGATCACCCTCTCTAGGTTTTGTAAGGGGTTAAACCCCGACATCCAGGGAAAATTATTTTGTTATGATCACACAGACCAAAACGTCACTTTTAATACTGCATTAGATATTGAGAAGCACAACGTTCTTAAAAATAAGTCTCGCACGTTTCAAAAGGGAAAGTCCATCTTTTGACCACCTCCAACTTCCACCTATAAGGATAAGGGGAAGTTCCGATCCACTGACTCAAATTCCATAGTCGTGACTGCCAAGAATAGTAGAAACCCAACGGGTGAGAGAGTCCTTGTAGGGAGGGTTAGCAAAACAAATTCTACCTATTTCTCTTGTGGTATTCATGGTCATTACGCTAGTGAGTGTCCAATTAAGCCCAAGACCTTAGCCCTCTTAGATTCCACTTGTGAGTCCGACGATCTTATATATGAGGCATGTGAAGATAGCGAGTCAGAAGGAGTACCGAGCGATTTAGAGGATGATTCCCATATGATGGTCATGCGGTGTATCCTGGCCACTCCTCGAGCATTAGATGACTGGAATAGGACGAACATATTTTCATTAAATTTTAAGAGTGGATAGAAGTGGTGTAATTTGATCATAGGCAGTGGTGGCTGTATGAATGTAATTTCTGAAAATGCGGTGAACCGAATGTCATTAGGTAGTGAGTCGCACCCTCACCCTTATAAGGTGTCATGGGTAAATAAAATGTCCATCCCGGTGTCGAAGCGTTGTTTGGTACCACTTACCATAAATGGGTATTCTAAAAAGGTGTGGTGTGATGTCATCCCAATGGATGCTTATCATGTCTTGCTTGTATGCCCATGGCTTTATGACCATTATGTTACTCATCTAGGGCATGGAAATATCTATGAGTTCAAATTTAATGGCAAGACCATTAATTTTAAACCCGCTCCGCCTAAAGATCCATTGGTCTCTTCCAAAGACACTACTATGCCTGTAGAAAAGAAAACCTTAAGTTTGATAGGTAGGAAGGAGTTTGAGTGTGAGTCCTTCATTGACGGTTTCATGTATGCGTTAGTATGTTTATAAGTCAAGGAAGATAGCTCCTCTTTTGAAATTTTACCTCCAGCATTGTAGGCCCTTCTAGAAGAATTTAAGGATGTCTACTGTGATGATTTACTGCCCGAGTTACCCCCCATGCGGGAAATTCAACACTAGATTGATTTTGTCTTGGGTTCCTCGTTGCCAAATCTTCCCCATTATCGACTAAACCCCTCTGCACACATAGAATTGCAAAAAATAATTTCAGATATGCTAAGTAAGGGGTTCATCCATCATAGTAAGAGTCCTTGTGTCGTACCTGCATTATTGGTCCATAAGAAAGATGGTCCTTGGAGGATGTGTGTAGATTATATGGTCGTTAATAAAATAACTGTTAAATATAGGTATCTCATCCCTCGATTGGACGACTTATTGGACATTTTAGCTGGGGCCATGATTTTTTCCAAATTAGATCTTAAGAGTGACTACCATCAAATCAGGATTAGGGAGGGAGATGAGTGGAAAATGGCCTTTAAATCAAAGTACAGACTTTATGAGTGGTTAGTGCTCGGGGAAGGGCTCAGTAATGGCCCGAGTACATTTTCGAGGTTGATGACCTTAGTATTTAAGCCTTACTTAGGAAAATTTATAGTTATTTATTTTTTGATATCCTAGTCTTTAGCGCCTCACCGAACGATCATGAGTCTCACTTGAGGTCTGTACTTAATACATTGCGTACAAAAAAATTATTTGTTAATCTTAAGAAATGTACGTTTAAAGTTCCTTCTGTGGAGTTCCTAGGTTATATAGTAAGTTCAGAGGGCATCCATGTTTACCCTAAGATGGTCCAAGCCATCAAGGAATGGCTGGAACCAACTAATAGACTGGATGTTCAGAGTTTTCACGGATTAGCTACTTTTTACCGCCGATTTATCAAGGATTTTAGTAGTATCACGACACCAATCACGGAGTGCATGAAGAAGGGAGATTTTTCGTGGACTAAATCGGCCGCCAAAGCGTTCGAAATAAATAAATCCCGAATGTCTGAAGCTCCTCTTTTACGATTACCAGATTTTTGTAAAGTTTTTGAATTGTCCTGTGACGCATCTGGAGTTGGTATTGGTGGTGTCTTGAGTAAAGAGGGACATCCTGTTGGATACTTTAGTGAGAAACTCCCGGGACCAAAATTATATTATTCTAATTATGACAGAGAGTTTTTTGTGGTTATTCGGTGTTTACAACATTGGCGACATTATTTGATCTCTAAGGAATTTGTTATTTTTTCTGACCACGAGGCGTTGAGCTTTATTAATTCCCAAAATAAAGTTAGTCGAAGGCATGCTAAGTGGGTCTCCTATCTTCAGGAGTATACCTTCATAATTAAACATCTAAAGGGAACTTTAAATCGTGTGGTGGATGCTCTTAGTCGTGTCTCCTTATTGTTGTCTACGCTAGAGGTAAAAGTGATTGGTTTCGAAAGAATAAAGGATGAGTACGTTAATTGCCCGGATTTCAAGGACGTCTATTATTCCACTCAAAACAACTCTCTCACTACCATTTCATCCTATTATATTTGGGGCGGTTATTTATTTAAACATTCGAAGCTTTGTATTCCTAGTTCTTCCCTTCGGCATTTTATTGTATGGGAGTTACAAAGTGGTAGTCTAGGTGGACATTTTGGGTGTGATAAGACCATTGCGTTAGTAGAAGACAAGTTCCACTGCTCATGCCTTAAATCTATGGTTAATAAAATTGTTGGAAGTTGTCGCGCGTGTCAATTAGCAAAAGGTTGTAAAGCGAATGCGAGGCTTTATACCCCACTTCCAATTCCTTCCATTCCATGGGAAAATGTTAGTATGGACTTTATGCTTGGCCTACCAGTCATGTTTAGACGTCATGATTCCATTCTAGTGGTAGTAGATCGATTTTCTAAAATGGCCTATTTTATTGCATGTAGTAAGACTGATGATGCGTCAAATGTCACAAAATTATTTTTTAAGGAAGTTGTTGTGCATAGGGGCGTTCCAAAAATGATAGTGACTGATAGAGATCTGAAATTTAATATTTATTTTTGGAAGACCTTGTGGAGAATTATGGGCACCAAACTATTGTTTACTTCGGCCTACCATCCCCAGACATATGGTCAAACGGAAGTGGTAAATAGAAGTTTGTGGAGTTTACTTCGTTGTCATGTGGGTGACCACAAGGGTACGTGGGACCTCATCCTTCCCCATGCTCAGTTAGCGTACAACAACTCGAAAAATAGGTCTACAGGTTTATCACCAAATGAGATCGTGCACGGATATAGAGCAGCAGTGCCACTTGACATGATTTTGTTACCGCCATCTTATAAGTCAAGTCAATTTGCAAAGGAGTTTGCCTCTCATATTCATAATTTGCATAAACACATAAATGAATCTCTAACCTCACAATATGCATCTTATCAAGTTCATGCTAACGTATATAAAAGAGAGTCTCACTTTAAGGTTGGAGATTTAGTCGTGGTGCGTCTCGTCACTGAATGGATGCCTTTGGGTACTATAAAAAAGTTGGTGAATCGGCGAGCTGGACCTTTTCGGATTTAAAAGAAATTTGGAGAAAACGCATATCTTTTGGAGTTCCCACTGATTGGGGTATTTCCCTTATTTTCAATGTTTCTGATTTAACGTCATATGTTTCTCCACCACTTGAATTATTTAACTGTCTGTTTAGCTCCACTGTATTTTTGAATGGGTTAGGGGGTGAGCTTATGTCTAGATCGCTCTCTCCATTGGTCTCCAATGGAGGTACGTTGGTTGTTGATGAAGAAACATTTCCTCCTTTATTGCCCAATGCTTTTCCCAGATTTCCCAGGACCAACCTTTTGCCAGACAGGATCATCAAGGATGAAGTGCTTTCCTCTCCAAGTGGTGATGTTCGCCACTACTTGATTTGATGGTATGATTGTCCGGCCTCCGATTACTCTTGGCTTCTGGAATCGGAGGTGGCTCTCTTGGATGAAGCTCTTTTGCACTGGTACCTTCAGGACAACTCATCGGTGATGAGTACTTTCGAGCGAGGGAGGATTGATGGAGATGATGCCCCCAACATGATGAAGAGGGCGACGACATGCTTATGGAAGATTTTTCTCCATCTCCAGTCAAAGACTTGCGGCGCCGTGGTAATCTTGTGGAGCGACGCTATAATCTCTGCCCTCAGCGCAAGATGGCTTAAAAGTATTTAGTTGAATTTATTTTGCAATTTTTGAGTATTATTATTTCATTATGATATATTTAAACATTGGAGTGTTTTATTTTTATTTTGGGCTGCATGTAGCCTAACTTTGTTGTAAGCCTATATAAGGCCTTGTATTCTTTATTTCTCATTAAGTTGAATGAAAGCAAAATTGAAACCCTAATTCCTCCTCTTGAATACTCCCTCCTCCTCCTTCAAAAATTCGGCCATAGCCCTCTTACCCTCTCCAAGCCGCTGGCCCTCCACTCCTCCATTCTCTTTCTAATGCTTGGCCACCCTCTTTAGCTGGCACCCCACAACCCGTCCGGCCACCACTAATCAAAAAGCCGACACCCTCCCAAAACAGCATACCCGACCACCCTCCTCATTGCCAACACCAACGAACCCTCAAACATCCTTGGGTGGATCTTTGTCAAGGCGTGAAGCGACGAAGGCGGACGAGTTCTCCATCCGGCGAGACTCTAGCGGTGCCATTGAAGAGTGATCCAAATTAGTGAATCAGAATCATCCAATTCTGATTGGGTAACGAAACCGATCTACTTTTCTTGTGTTTTCCCTCTAGATTCTCACTGTGGTGGAATACTTTAGCGTTACTTTTGAAACATTGGATTTATCGTGGATTCTTTCGATTGAATTTGTTGTTCATCCTTATTTTATTTAAGTTCGAGAGGTTTGGCGAACCTCATTTTCTTTTTGTTGGGAGTGATCTACCGTTTTCTGAGTCGTAAATTTTGGTAGACCTCTTTTGGTACAACCTTCGCTCAATCGGATCGGGTGGTTCCTTTTAGCCGGAAAGAATATTGGTCTATAGCCATTTATTCGATCCTAAGCTGTTTGGCTACCTGTACGTTATCATCTAATTGATATAATTGCCTGCATGTGCGCTGCGTTTGAAAAATTATGCGAGTGTAGAATTTTATCTTTGAGGGGAAATCATGTTTAGTCCATCGTATTTACGGTGTCAATGAGTGGGCCTGCATCAATTCAACTCATATGAAAAAGAAATCTGTCTATTCAATGCTTATATTGAAAAAATGAGCTTCGACATAGGAGTCTTGGTCATATAAACCATAATACCATAACCAAGCTTGTAAAGAAAATTTAGTTAGGGGCTACCCAAAGGTAAGTATAAAAAACTGAATCCATGTAGAGCATGCTAACAAGGGAAAATTAATATTGTATTTAAACCAATTTGTAAGAATGATTCACCTAGATTATTCATTTACTGCATATAGATCTGTTTGGTCCATTCTCCACTCAAAGCATAGGGATAAATTCCTACACCTTAGAAATTGTGGATGATTTTTCAAGATTTAGCTCGGTGCTTATTCTTAAAGCTATATTTTACACCTTCTGGATCATCTCAAGATTCATTAAATAGGTTCAAGCTGAGTTCAATACCAATTGTCTATGATCAGAAGTAACCTTGGCACAGAGTTTGAAAACCCATTAATCTGTCGATTCAGTGAGGATATATAAATAAGACAAAACTTTTCAACTCCATGAACACCTCAACAGAATGAGGTAGCTAAAAGGAAATATAGAACTCTAATTGAATCAGGATGTACAATATTGGCTAAATCAAACTTTCTAAAGTCCTACTGGGCAGAAACACTTAACTCTGCCAACTATATTCTAAATAGGAGTCTCATTCATAAGACTAAGCTGGAAACTCCCTATTCGCTATTGAAGGGAAAGCCACCTGTAGTATCACACTTTAGGATATTTGGTTATACTTGTTATATTCTCAAAAATGTAAAGAGACTTCTTGTTAAATTTAACAAGAAGGTCGATGATGGTATCTTCCTACAATATTCATCGTCAATAAAGGCCTATAGGTGTTATAATAAAAGGATTTTGTAGATCGAAGACTTTGTGCATGTAGTGTTTAATGAAACAAATCCATCATCTAATGGGGAGGAAACTTCCACCAAAAGTATTTTGCAGGAAAAAGATATTGTAGTTGCTGAGATGGAGTAGTTAACCTTGAGGGAAAATGGAAAGGAATAATCTAAAGAGGACTGTCATTAGATGAAAAGTGTCGAATCTACTTCTAATGATGAAGAACCTTTTGGAACATGCATTTTACATCTCTTGGTTTGACAATAACAAATTTCTATTTGTATTTGATCTTGTTTGTTTTGTGTTTATAGTGTGAAAGGAACTATAGGATCAGTACTCCTTGGAAGATAAGTCGAAATGAAAAAGATGGAACTTTCTCTATTACTACCGTGGGCGATAATAGCTACCGCCCACTCTAGCACATGACTCGTGTGACACACATGATGATATTGATGATACAACTACATCCAGGCAGTATCACTACTGCTGGTGCTAGTATTTTAAGCGTACAATGCACATAAGAATTTCAACGATACAACTATTGCTAGTAGTTATCTCTACCACTAATGCTAGCACTCGATGCTCTTGGAATAATCAGGTTCTAACACCGAGCGTTACATCTACCACTCATATTAGTATCTGTGATAAAAAGGAAAGATTTTCAAGAAAGGAAACGCTGTAAAAATTAGAAGGATGGTGCTAAAAAGGGAAAGTGATACCGTCGAGCAGTATCACTAACGCTAGATGATATTATTTGGAAGGTCTATTTTCAAAAGAAAATGTTGCCTACAATGCTATTTTTCAATTATACAAAAGTTTCCTAAAAGGCCGATTTCAAAAGATCAAAAGTAGTCTAAAGTGTTGATTTCCAAAGATGGAAAAAGTTTATAAAGTAGCTATCATCAGGCGGTAGTACTAATGTTGGCATTAGTTTCTATGCCTATAAAAAGCGCAGTTCTCCTCCTTCCAGATAGACAACATAGATCACGTCTAGAATCCAGATCTAATATACCTTCATCAGAGCAACTTCCATGCAGTCAAGGACTCCTGCCAACACTTATAAAGACCACAAATTCGAAGAAGGATTGTGCACACATATTCCACACCAAGGATGTGCTCACTGACTACAAATATTTGTGGAACACCTTCATCATCTTTGATTTCTTTATATTGAGGGAGTACTTTATTATTATTTTACTTTGTATTTTCTTTTCTTTTGAGTGTTGTAAATTCACCGCATGTAGGAGCGACAAAGTCTTGCAAGACATAGCGAAATATTGTCTGGTGTGGATGTCGGTTTCCTGGGAGGATTCCGCAATTTACTGCATATTGTGGCAACTTGGTCTAGGGTAGATCTAGGGGGTTCAATGTCGTATCTTGGAGAAATAGGCTAGAACCAAAATAACCTTCGGAGAAGGGCTGATATAGAAAACGAAAAGAGTTTCAGCAATCGCCTCGATCCCAAGCGTGATCAGGATCATAGTTTTGTAATCAAAACACTTTAGTAGTACAAGTTTTAATTTTCTCTCATTACTTGTTCACAATCATTATATTCTAAGTTTAAAAGAAAGGGAAACTACTATTACTAAAGCTGGCGACATCGATATTGCTAGTGATAGGAACAAAAAATCAAAATCTTACTGATTCTTTTCCTTAAACCAAATATTATTTTAAAACTCTTATTCACCGCCCTCTAAGGGTGTTGTAATATCCAAAAAGAGGTATCAGAGGCATGTTATCTCAAATCGACTTAAAAATAGGGATAATGACACTCTATTATATCAGTTTTCGTAAGGGTAAAGGAATAAGTAGACCACCGTTGTTCACTGGAAGTCATTATAATTAATGGAGAGCATGTATGCTTTGTTTTCTAATGACTCTAGATATTGAAGACTGGAATATGGTAGAAACTCAATATGCCTCTCCTACTAATATTGTTGGAGAGGTTATCTTGGACAAACCTTAGGATAAATGGGGTGAGGGAGACAAAACTAGGTGTAAGAATAATGCAAAAGCAATGAACGACGTGTCTTGTGCTTTACATAGAACTTTGTTCAATAGAGTCTGTGCATGTGAAACTGCATATGATATTTGGAATCTTCTAGAATTAACACATGAAGGAACTTCACAGGAGAAAGATTCGAAGTTATTTCAACTAGATTCAAAAAATAAAAAATCTTGAATGGAAGCAGATGAGGATGTTGATTCAATTTACAGGTGATACACCAAAATTGTCAACGCCTCAAGGATTCTTCGGAGAACCTTCTCCAATGGAAATCTAGTGTGGAAACCCTTCAATTTCTCTCGCCAAAATTCAATCCTAAGGTGTTCGCCATCTCTAAGGCAAACGATCTATGAGAGCCTCCAGATTGGGAACCTTATTAGGAACCTAAAATCCAATAAGGTCGAACTCTATATCAAAGTTTAAGAATATAATACGGAGCCTAAGAAGGAGTCTTATGCACTAGAGTCATGAAAAGAGGATGATGAGGAGGAGGAGGAGGAGGATGAAGAGAGACTCTTCATGAAAAATTTCAAGAGGTTCACGAAGAACCCATAGAGGAGGAAGTCCTTCCAAAAGATCTTCCAAAAAGATGCAAGAAGGAAAGGCTTGTCATCTAAGAAGGAGAAAGTAATTTATGATGAAGACGAGTGACCTCCACCAGTATTCTTCCACTGTAGGAAGACCAGACATATCTGAATCCAGTGTCTAAAGTATCTAAAAGAGCAGAATGAGAAAACACACAAAGGGCAGAATGAGAACATGCATAAAGGCAAAGAGAAGAAGAATGTTTTGAAGGTCAAAACATGGGATGACTCTTCATCCAATGAACCAGACAGCTCCATCTCGAGCGACGAAGAAGAAGCCAATATGTGTCTTATTGGAAATGGTCATGATTCATCTAATGATGAGAGCATTGTCTAGAGTGACATTGAGGTACTCCCTTCCTCCTTTGATGATTTGTGTATTGAGTATATGAAAATGTGCAAATTCTTTGACAAAAGTCTAAAAGAAGTTGATCACTTAAAAATCAAAAATAAAATTCTTTTAAAACAAATCAAAAATTTGATATAAAGTAAAATCTTTGTGAAAATAGAAGATTGCTTGCCAAGAATGTGTTCACTTCTTGCAAGACTAGGAGAACTCAAGGATTCCCTATCTAAGGCTTACTACAATTTGAAAACTCTCACTAATCAAAAGGGGGACTTAGAAAGAGCCTACAAACTTCTCTCACTCAAATTGATCTTGGAAAGAAAAACTTTGCAAATATATGTGGAATCCTAGTTGGAGAAACACTTTCTAAAAATCCTGAATCAATGACTTAACCATGGCTATAGTGAAATTAAGATTTGGTCAGAAACTGTTGAATATGTTTCTGACCAATCAACACCATGGGAGGACTAAATATGACCTAAGTTATGGTTCTGGTGACAAGCTCCTGGTGATAGTTTCTACCGTTGGTGTTATTAATAAAACCATAACCCAATGTATAAAAAATCTACAAGTGTTTTTGCATGCTCCCAGCCCTCCATCAAGAGACCAAAACTAAAAAGGGTCTCCACCCTTTTTATTTCCTGTACCAAATGCCATTGCTTTGGTCACTCTACTGGCTCTTACAAGACAATGGGGCGATGCATTCTAAATCAAATCTGGGTGCCCAAGGTTTCCACCTACACTATGGGAGGAACCTCTTAGGTATCCGGATCTTTACTCTCATCTTCCTTCTATGTGTGTTGACAGGCTAAGGACAAATAAGCTATGTGGTACCTAGACTTTGGATGCTCCAAACACATGATGGGTAATAAAACAAAGCTCCTTAGCCTCATAAAGAAGAAAAGAGGGATGGTGAAATTTGGCAACAATGGAAAGGTGAGGATCATGGGAAGTGGTACATTGTGTCACATTTCTTTCTCCCTCACTAATGTATTATTTGTATAAGGTCTAAAGCACAATTTAATCTCAATTAGCCAACTTATTGATAAATGTCTAAACATATCATTTGAGTTTTCTACAAATCTGTGCAAAATCATAAAGTCTAAAGCTAACGAAGTTGCACTCACTACACCTAGAACTCACAATATTTATATGATTGCCTTTCATGGTCTCTCTCTTGCATTTTTAACATGTTTAATTTCAAAAAATGAAGAACTACAATTATGGCATATCCGCCTTGGTTTCTCTTGCACCAAGTTGATTTTAAAAATATCAAAAAATAAATTGATTAGGGGTTTACCAACATTACATGGAAATTTATCTTCACTTTGCTCGCCATTCCAAAAAGGATTTTTTTAAAACCTCTTTCAAACACAAAAATAAAATTTCTACCACTAGACCATTACAACTAATTCACATGACCTTTTTTGAACCAATTAACATATCTAGTCTGGGTTCCGTTGGATGTTATTTCATACTTTTAAATAGGACGTTTTTCTGAGTTTACTAAATTATGCAATAGAATATAAAATTAATTAGATTTTGAAATAAAATTCATATGCTTGGATCATAGAGGGGATTTTGAAAAATTAAAAATTCACTTCTTTTTGCAACAATCTAGATATTAAACACGAATTTTCCGCTCCATGCACCCGTCAAAAAAATGATGTGGTGGTCTAGATGAAAAATAAAACCCTTCAGGAGCTTGCTCGCACTATACTATATAAGTATGGGTTCATCTGAAGTAGTAAACACATTCTACAATATAATAATTCGAGTCAAGCTTCACCCAATTATAAAGTTAACACCTTATGAACTTTACTACCAAAAGAAACCAAGCGTGTCCTACTTTCATGTTTTTTTTGTGTAAATGCTTTATTTTAAATACTAAAGACGATGTGCAACCCCATATCTAGCTAGTAGTAGTCGACAGAGCCAGTTTGGCCAAAGTCCAGCAGTCCGGGTCCTAGGCGAGCCGGAGGGAGGCGTGATCCCTGGAAGCCCCTTTGGCTCGCCCAAGTGGGGTGGATCATATGAGGGGCGATCAGGGCGGGTTTGCTCGCACTCGCCCCAGGGGCTCGATGAGGATTGAGCAAGTGGAGCAGGCTGACTCGCACTCGCCCAGGGGGCGGTGAGCAGCGAGCGAGTGGGACAGGCCGGGCCTGCACTTACCCAGGGCTGGGAAGAGGCGGCGAGTGCCAGCACCATCGAGCACTCACCGCCCCCGATGAGTGGAGGTTCTAGAGGGCCACTCACTTAGTCTCTTGTGATGTGTTATTACCACTCAACCCCCGCTGGTCTGTCTATAGTATTCAAGAATAGCGGAGTTATGTTGTTGGCTATTTGTAGGCCATTTTCAAAAATCTATAAATAGACCCAAGGGGGTACCTCAGAAGGCATTGTTACGGGTGCCCCGATCTTCTTGTGCTTTGAAAGAAATTGTACCTAATCACCTAGAGGGGGGATGAATATGTGACCTTTTATTTTTAAACTTTTAGGCAGAATTAATCACAGAATTTACAGAACTTTAACACAGCACACAGAATCAATCATATACACAGAGTACACACAGTTTTATGGTGGTTCCCCAAGGTCTGGGTACATCCACTTTCCCCCTTCGCCTATCTAGTAGTGTACTAGATTCGGCCAAACTCCTCCACTATTCCTCAGATCCTCAGATCTTACACTCAGAACCCCAAACAGGTTCCTACAACTCAGAGTGATCCCACACCTACAACTCAGGCTGAAAAGCCCTACCACTCAGTCTTCACAAAGACCTACACTCAGCCTTCAACAAGGCCTACACTCAGAGAAAAGTATCTCCTACACTCAGGCACACAGGCCCTACCACTCAGCCTTTATAATTTCAGGCTTACAACTCAGATCCCTAAGGATCCTACAAGAAATTAAAATTACAATGTATATACCTACAACTCAGAATAAGAGAGAAGAGTTGACAGGTTTCTTGATGAGATCTTGGAAGAACTTTGCTGAGATCAACCTCCCTTGGCTTTCTTCAAAGCTTCTTGAATTTAGAACACAATAGGGTTGAGTCTCTATGCAGCTGAGCTTCAATCACTGCTAACTTAAGAATCAGATCTCAATCTGAAACTTTCTTCACAGCCTGGTTCAACAGCTGTCTTCTTGGAAGGAGCTCTCTCTCTCCAACTTCTTAGATCTTCACTTGAAGGTCTTCTTCTAGTTGTATTGTTCTTCAATGAATTGCTTCCAACTCTTGTCATCTGTTGAAGGTATAAGCCTTTATATAGACTTTCTTCATGGTGACCGGCTGATCCGGTTCCTAACAACTTTCTGACATCTCTGACAGTTGCAGTAGACCGGCTGGAATGGCAGCTGTCAAGTCATCCAGTCACTTCTTGAATTTTCTGTAACTGTCTGAAAATGTCGAGACAGTCAGTCTTTAAGTGTCGACACAAATAGACCAAGTGTCGACACAAGTAGTCTAAGTGTCGACACTAGCCTTCATGGTGTCGACACAACTCCTTGTTTTGTAGAATCTGCTTCTCGACACTGCTTCTTCAAAATGTGTCGACACTGATCCTGTGTGTCGACACAAGTCCTTCTTAGATACTTAGTTGATTTCTTGTAAGTGTCGACACAATTCCTTTATGTAGACACATCTTCTTGTGTTGAACTTGTTCAGTGTCGACACATCTTCTTGGTGTCGACACATGCCTTCTGTGTTGATACCTTTGCTGAGTGTCGGCACATCTTTTTTGTGTCGACACTTGTACGTAGACTTCATTGAAATTGGCTGAGTGTCGACACATCTTCCTAGTGTCGACACTTTCTTCATGTGTTGAGACATTTGTTGTGTGTCGACATATCCTTCATTATGTCGACACTTGCACTTAAACTCTGTTGAAGTTTGCTGAGTGTCGACAGAGCCTCCAAGTGTCGACACTTTCTGATGTCGACAAAGTTCCTCTGGGTGTCGACACTGCTTCTAAGTGTCGACACTGCTTCTCTGGACATTTCTTCATTGAGTGTCGACACAGCCTGTATGTGTCGACACTTTCCTTCTGGTATCGACTCTGCATTCCTGGTGTCGACACAATTACTCCAAGTGTCGACACTGCTTCTCTGGGTGTAGACACAAGCCTTCTTAAGTGTCGACACTTCTCTTCTGGGTGTCGACACATGGACTTAGAAACTTTTCAGCTTTCCCTGCAAATACTTAACCTGCACAACTAAACTCAAAACACATCAAATACATTTTGATGTATATCATTGAGTAGGGTGAGGCTTCTTCAAATCAGGTACATTTATTCCAATGTACCCAACAATCTCCCCCTATTTGGAGAAGTCATAACCCTTAGTCAATGATATACACCATACATAACAAATTCACAGTATGATGTAAAACAATATTAAATGACAGGGTAAGTACATAAACATGTATAAACAAAACATGTATACACAAATTTCTCAGAACATTAATGTAATATATTTAACATATATCACATTGTTCTAACAACTTCAACATATTCATTATTCAAAAGTTTATAGGGAGTTTAAAATCAAATGATTACAACTGTAAACTAAAGAAAAATTCTATCCTATTGCTGCTCAGGCTCCTTGATTACAATGCCCTTTCCTGATTGTATCTTTGCTTGGACTGGGGCTTCAGCATCTTCAGCAGCAGCAGGCTTCTTCCCTTTAAGATCCTTCTTTTTCAATTCTTCAGCTTTGATCTTCTGCCTTTCAAAGTAATGATAAGGCTTTGGAAAGTATTTGCTAGGCACCTGTGCAGTAGGAGGTAGCTTTCCGATCTTAGCCTTTCTTCTATATTGCATAATGGCCTCTACAATATTGTCATCATCACATAATGGAGAATATCTAAGGGTGGCTCTGATGGAATTTGAAATCCACTTTGCATGATCAGAGCCTGCTTTGACTAACACCCTCTCCCCCTTTATTACTTCTCTTTCAATATGATCTCTAAGATCATCTTTCTGAAACCTTATTTGTGCATTCAAATAGTTTACTCCATCCTTGTAGAAAAGTTTCAATCTTTGGAGCTTTTGCGTTATTAGCTTCTGGGAATCTTGAAGTGCAGAAGTAACAGCAGTGATACCTTCTTGTAATGCTTTATCAAACTCTGCATTAGCTGTAGCACTTGCTGTAGTCTGACCAGTAGCTATATTCTTCATTTCTGTTATGATTGCATTGTGTGAAGCAGTGAGATTATCATTCATTCTCAGCTGGTTCTCCAGGACATAGCCTTGCTTCACTACAATATCATCTACTTGTGTTTTGATCTTCTCCTGATGAGTGGCCAGATAGACTACCGCATTTCCTCCCTTATGGAAGCAGTTAGTCATTTCTTTCTTATTCAGATTCATTTTAAATCTGATTGACTTGATGTCTTGGGCCAGATCAAATTGCAATGACCTATGCCCCTCATCTATGTACTTTTCTATAGCTTTTCTGTGCTCATCCAGCTTTATCTGCAATGCCACCATCAGTGAACTGTAGTCAGTAGATGGGGCAGGTTGTGGAGCAATTGTTTGCAGTGCCCTTTTATATGTCTGGCTCCTCCTCTTGAAGACTTGAAATTTCCTCTTCTTGGCTCTTGCAGACTTTTCATCTTCTGAAGTAGATGTGCTAGCTATATCTACTCTGTCCTTAGGACTAGGATGTGAATCCTTCTCAGTCCTTTGTGGTTGCTCAACATCCTTGGGCTTCTTAGTCTCTTTGCCTGCAGTTTTCTCTATATTCTCCACTTGCTCCCCCTCAATAATTACTTTCTCCCCCTCAGTAGCAGCTTTTTCCACTTCAATGTCAGTTTGTAGAAGGTCAGGGAACAGTTCTTCCAAAGTAAATTCCTGTTGAGGATGGGGTGGAGAATCTCTTATATCATCAATCACTTGATCAGCAACAGATGTGTCCTCCATGACAACATCTTGAGGTTGACTAAGAATCTGAGGTTGCTGATTAACATCAGATAATTTGTCAGTCATATCTTCATTCTCAAAAGGGAAATCTAAATGTTGGATTTCAGTTATTACCTCAAGTATGGTTTGGGTAGCTTGTTCACTCTCTAGTGGAGTTGGCTCTTCCACAAGTAGAGGCCCCTCTGGATTGAATCCTGGTGAATTGGACTTGCTGAGGGTAGCTCCCCCTGCCTCTCTGCATCTTCTTGTCTTGCTGGAGATTGTCCAGCATTTCCAGTGTCTTCCTCATCAGGAGTAAAAACAACTTGCTCTTTAGTGCTGCTTGAGGATTCTTGAGCCACAGGGGCTGTCTTTTTCTTCTTCCTTTGGGGTGTTACCTTCTCAGGAGTTGGCATTTCTTTGGTTAACACTCTATCCCACCTACAGAAGATTCTCATATCCATCTTCCTCATGTGGTTGATCTTAGATCCAGCCGCTTGACTCATCACCTCTGGTATACTACCAGCTAGGTATAGACTTAGTATTCTACCCAAATTGGGCTTCTTCATACTCTCTTTTATCTTATCAAACATAACTGTAGCCCAATCAGTATTTAGTTTGAATATTATCCTTGGCATAAGGCTGAACATATGAGCAGATAATCTATCATGCCCTCCAGGCTTGCTCAGTATGACCTTGCCCACAATTTCATATAAGAATTTTCCTTGCATGTTCATTCCTTTTCTGTTGAATACAGATCTTATTTTCATGTTGGAGTCCAGTCCACACCATGTCAATGCTTCTCTAGTCTTAGAAGCAGACACATCTTCTTCTTCCTTAGTCCTTGGTAGTTGTAGTACCTTTCTCAGACTCTTAGGAGAGACCTTCACCTTTGCCCCATGAACTCTTGACTTAATCCTGAGTCCTGATTCATCTATTTTTGCTGCATTCAGAAACTCAAGGACTTCCTTCTTCTAGATCTTAATTGGTTCTGAAACAAGAAATTCTAACCCAGTCTCTGCTATTTGGGTTATCAAGTCTTTGATCTCTGGTTCCGCGTCCTCAAATACATGTCGCACGAGTTCGTATCCTTCATTCACATTCTCTTCTAGCTTGGGCGCCATTAGGGTTTGAAGAAATTTGAATTTAGAGAAGAGAGATGTCGACACACAAGTTTGGTCTCGAAACTTTGGTGAGCGTGTCGACAGACAATGGCGAAAACCTATTTATACCTTTCTAGAATCGAAGATGAAAAGTGTCGAAATACTTAAATTGTGTCGACACTGACTTATAATGTCTCGACAACTATGTGTCGATGATGGTTAAAACTCCAAAATTATTTACGGTCACGCGGCGACCCGGCGGTTTTATATGAGAAAAAAGCGAAGTGATTTTATTTAAGAAAACGGGGCGCGCGTATTTATTTATTTATTTTGGATATAAAAAAAAGGTTTAGATCGAGTTTTAACGAAAGGAGGCAAGTGCACCTATCGTGAGTAGTACAGGATATTCCGGGTGAAATATCGAGGTCGTATTGTTCTCGGGTCTGGTTCGATGAGTCGACCGTCGCGGGCAGGCAAGATGCGAGTTTTTACAAAAAAGAAGATGGGGGGAAAGAGAATTTTTTAAAAAAAATATTTACGAAGTAAAAAGATTTTTTTTTTTTTTTTTTGAGTTTTATAAATTTTTTTTAAGGTTTTTTTTTTCTATTATAAAAATAATGAAATTTTTTGAGTTTTTGATTTTTGCATTTTTTTTGTATTTTTTTTTGTTAAGTACAGAATATAAAAAGTGCAGAATAGGAAAACACCCCCATACTTAAACCCAACATTGTCCCCAATGTTGCAATCTAAGTATGCGGAACAGATAATATACAAAATATAATAAGTACAAAAAAAGGGAGGGTAGGAGCTTCCCTTAGACGAGTCCAGGAGGCCCAGGTGGAAACCCTGCATTATTTAGAAGAAAAAGCAAAAAGATAACAGAAAAAACAAAAAAGATAAACTCGGCCTAAAGAGCGCGGGCGGTAGGGGGCATGTGCGTGGGCGACTCGAAGGTAGCTAAGGCCTTAGCGACCATTGCGTGATAAATATGTGATCCCCTAGCGCGCACAATAACGGAAGCGTGCCGAAGCAAAATGAAACGAAAATAAAACAAAGTAAAATAAAAGAAGTTAAAGAAAATATATATAGATTTATTAATATCACATTATATATTTTTTGGTGTTTTTAAGTAGATTTTTTATTTTTTTGTTGATTTTTTTTTTTAGGTAGGTTTTTTAGTTTTTAGTTTTTTAAGAGTTTTTTTTTTTTTAAGTTTTTTCAAATTTTTAATTTTTAAGGTTTTTCAAAAAAAAATTTTTTTTTGTTTTGTTTTGAGTTTTTCAATCAATTTTTTTTTTTGGTTTTATAAATTTGTAAATATATATATATAAGTTTTTATTATTATTATTATTATATTATAATAATATTTTTTTAGTTGGCCAAACTATTATTTTTTTTATATATAAATATATATAGGTAAAATTAATAGATTTCCAGAGTTTAAAATAACGAACCTAAAATCTCCCCGGCAACAGCGCCAAAAACTTGATGGTTAAAACTCCAAAATTATTTACGGTCACGCGGCGACCCGGCGGTTTTATATGAGAAAAAGGCGAAGTGATTTTATTTAGAAAACGGGGCGCGCGTATTTATTTATTTGGATATAAAACGGTTTAGATCGAGTTTTAACGAAAGGAGGCAATTGCACCTATCGTGAGTAGTACAGGATATTCCGGGTGGAATATCGAGGTCGTATTGTTCTCGGGGCCGGTTCGAATATTTCTACTCTTCCCTGGAGGGGACTATTATTTTACCGATAATTATCTTGTCGGGATATTTTATATATAATAAAAAGCAGAAAATGACAGAAAGAAAATGAAAGCAATAAAAAGAAAGCTTGAAGGTGGTGCCGATGAAGAGCTTAGCTCGATGGCACCGAGAAAACAAATGAACTAAAGTAGACTTTAAATAAAAAGAGCTCCTAAATTTCTAATTAATTAAGGCGGAGACTTGACCGTGGAGGTTCCACTAAAATGAGCTCACCTAGCTATAGGGCTATCGCTCACCTGAACGCTAAGACTATTCGACCGGGCTCTCGTCCGACGAAGGATTCCTCTTAACGCCCGCATTACGCTAAGAACCCCGCTATTGGGTGGGGGACCCAATCCGGTAGAGTTGGCGCGCCTCCTCTCTCGAGGGTTAGTGCGGAACTCTCTTTGTCAAGGGGTGATCTGTCCATACGCACGGCCTCTCGGCGAGCGTATGGAAAACGGAAATAGGGCCCACACATCGATATGTGGTCCTACGCGTCGTTAACCCCGGGCAAACCTTAAGTACTTTTAATTAATTAGAAAAATTAGACCTTTAATTATTTTAAGCTATTTTATCTGTCCCAATGCTCTTCGATACCGAGGGCTAAGAACTGTTAGCCACTCATCGGAATGGGGACGGCTTGCGAGGAAAGCAATAAAGAAAGCAGGAAAGAAAGCAGTAAATGAAAGCAGGAAAATAAAGCTGTAAATTGCAAGTCCTACCGAAACGAGTAGGACTGAAGAAAGCAGAAAATTGCAAGTCCTACCCAAACGAGAACAATACGACCTCGATATTCCAGGGAAGAGTAGAAATAATCCCCGGCAACGGCGCCAAAAACTTGATGGTTAAAACTCCAAAATTATTTACGGTCATGCGGCGACCCGGCGGTTTTATATGAGAAAAAGGCGAAGTGATTTTATTTAAGAAAACGGGGCGCGCGTATTTATTTATTTATTTTGGATATAAAAAAAAGGTTTAGATCGAGTTTTAACGAAAGGAGGCAAGTGCACCTATCGTGAGTAGTACAGGATATTCCGGGTGGAATATCGAGGTCGTATTATTCTCGGGTCTGGTTCGATGAGTCGACCGTCGCGGGCAGGCAAGATGCGAGTTTTTACAAAAAAGAAGATGGGGGGAAAGAGATTTTTTTAAAAAAAATATTTACGAAATAAAAAGATTTTTTTTTTTTTTTTTTTTGAGTTTTATAAATTTTTTTTAAGGTTTTTTTTTTCTATTATAAAAATAATGAAATTTTTTGAGTTTTTGATTTTTGCATTTTTTTTGTATTTTTTTTTGTTAAGTACAGAATATAAAAAGTGCAGAATAGGAAAACACCGGAGTGACACGGGCTTGGGTCACGCCCCGTGTCGGGTGATACGGGCGTGACCCCGGGCGTGTCAGGCTTTGCTCTTCAAAAATTTGCTGACTTCACGGAATTTGACGTGTCACGCCCTGGTCACGGGCGTGACCAATATGTCACGGGCGTGACATGTCAATTTTGGCAGATTTTCCATTTTTTCCTGAAAAATAAAATAAAACAAGTTAGTAATATATTTATAAAATAGGAGCATTTTATTGAATAAAAATAAGTAAAAACGACAAAAATAAATGAAAACAACTAAATTAATGTACACAAAAATAGGTATATTTACAACTTATCAGTCGACACAAGTATAGTCGACAGAATATATGTGTCGACACTTGTTTATGTGTCGACGCCACTTTGCTCGACACTTAGTCGAGACTTTACTAGACTAATTCTAAGTAAAGCCTAAGTGTCGACACCACCTTGGATGTGTCGACACCTACACTGCATGTGTCGACACTAATTCTCTGAAGTGTCGACACAGACTTTCTAGATGTGTCGACACCTTTTTTCTGAAGTGTCGACACCACTTCTATGTGTCGACACTGACAACTTCATGTGTCGACACCTTTTTACTTAGCCAATTTTTTGTAAACTATTCTAAGTTTATCATACCTAATTCAATTTTAAACCTATTGAATTTGGTTTCATCTAAGGGCTTAGTATACATGTCAGCTAGCTGATTATCTGTATTAACATACTCTAGTGAAATATTTCCTTTTTCCACATGTTCCCTTAGAAAATGGTATTTTATTTCTATGTGCTTAGTCCTACTATGGGAGACAGGATTGTTTGCAATAGAAATGGTACTTGTAGAATCACAAAATAGAGGTGTTCTACTTACTTGTATATCATAATCTTCAAGCTGATGTTGTATCCATAGAAGTTGAACACAGCAACTTCCTGCAGCCACATACTCTGATTCTGCTGTGGAGATAGCTACACTTGTTTGTTTCTTGCGACTCCATGAAATCAGTCTTCCACCTAGGAATTGATAGGTACCAGTTGTACTTTTCCTATCTTCCTTGCAGCCTGCAAAATCTGCATCTGAATAACCTATCAGTTCAAAGTCTCCATTCCTAGGGTACCAAAGGCCTAGATAAGGAGTGCCCTTAAGATATCTCAGAATTCTTTTGACTGTTGTCAAATGAGACTCTTTAGGGAAAGCTTGGTACCTAGCACAGACACATGTAGCGTACATGATATCTGGTCTACTTGCAATCAAATACAATAGGGAGCCAACTATCCCTCTATACAAAGTCTCATCTATAGGTTTCCCTGCATCATCTTTGCTAAGAGATATACTTGACCCCATAGGAGTTTTCATGGTACTGGATGATTCCATACCATACTTCCTTATCAATTCTAGGGTGAACTTAGACTGGTATATGGATAAACCATTCTCAGTCTGTCTAACTTGGAGACCCAAGAAGAACTTAAGTTCCCTCATACTGCTCATTTCAAATTGTCCTTGCATTAGTTTTGCAAACTTTTTGCAATGACTACTTTCAGTAGACCCAAATATGATGTCATCTACATATATTTGGACTAGTATGATCTTGCCTCTGGATTCCCTAAGGAATAGAGTCTTATCTATTTTCCCCCTTGTGAATTTATTCTCAATGAGGAAACTAGACATGGTTTCATACCAAGCCCTAGGGGCTTCTTTTAACCCATACAAAGCCTTCCTAAGTCTATAAACATAATTAGGTTTAGTTAAATCAACAAAACCTTATGGATGTTCCACATAGAATTCTTCCTTCAGATTTCCATTCAGAAAGGCTGACTTAACATCCATTTGGTATACATTAAACCCTTGATAGGTTACATAAGCCAGGAACATCCTTATAGCTTCCAGTCTGGCTACTGTAGCAAAGGTTTGATCAAAGTCAATACCTTCTTCCTGCCTATAACCTTTTGCAACTAGTCTTGCTTTGTTCTTTATAATAACTCCATGTTCATCCAGCTTGTTCCTAAAGATCCACTTAGTTCAAATTATGTTGTGGTCTTTTGGTTTAGGAACCAGCTCCCAGACTTTGCATCTTTTGAACTGTTTCAGCTCCTCTTGCATTGCCTCAATCCAATGAGGGTCTAGGATGGCTTATTCAAATTTCTTTGGCTCTAGTTGGGATAGAAAACTGGAGTAGAGTACTGAACTTAGATTTCTGCTCCTTATTTGTACCCCTTGTCTGAGATCACCAATAATTTAATTGGCTGGATATTCTTTTAGATGTCTATTAGCTGGAGGCAGCCTGTCTTCAAGTTGTACTCCTTCAGCTTCTTCAACTTGCTACACCCTTTGGTCTTCTTCTGCATCAGGTGCATCTAGTACTCCCCCTGGACAACAGCCACTATCATTCATATGCTGACTTGCAGTAGATCCTTCTTCAATAGTAAGCTTGTCCATCTTCTCAGTCACACCTGTGGAGCTGCAAATACTTCTAGACAATTCATTGTTAATGAGTCTAGCTTCATCAAACACTACATGTACTGACTCTTCTATAACTTGAGTAGTCAAGTTGTAGACCCTATAAGCCTTACTGTTATTGTTGTACCCAACAAAGATCCCCTCTTGGGATTTGGCAGCAAACTTGGTTAAGTAAGACTTACCATTGTTAAGTATATAGCATTTACAACCAAAGATCCTGAAATAGGATAGGTTTGGTTTTCTGCCTTTTACAATCTCATAGGGGGTCTTATTGTGACTTTTGCTGATAGTAGCTCTATTAATTACATGGCATGCAGTGTTTACTGCCTCAGCCCAGAAATATTCTGGGAGAGATGTGTCACTTAATAGGGTTCTACCAGCCTCTATCAAGGTTCTCTTTTTCCTTTCAGCAATGTCATTTTGCTGAGGTGTTCTTGGTGAAGAAAATTCCTGAAATATCCCAAATTCTTCACATAGCTTTGTCATACTGTCAGACTGGAATTCAGTACCATGGTCACTTCTTATTTTGACCACTGTACTGTCTAACTCATTCTGAATTTGTTTGACAAAACTATAAAAGATACTAGGAGTTTTAGATTTCTGTCTAAGGAAGAACACCCAGGAAAACCTTGAGTAGTCATCTACAACTACAAATGTGCAGACCTTCCTACCTAGGCTGTGAACTGGCATAGGACCAAAAAGATCCATATGCAAGAGGTATAAGCACCTCACAGCATCTTTATTTTCAATACTATTAAAGGTGGATCTAGTCTGCTTGCCCTTTTGACAAGCTGAGCATATCTCATCTTTAACACACTTAACCTAAGGACCATTCCTCACTAACTCTTTGCTATAGAGTTGGCCAATTGTCTTGTAGTTAAGATGGGCTAGCCTCTTGTGCCATTTGACATAATGAGAGACTTTCTCATCAGCTACAAGACACACAGGAGAAACATTGTTCTCACACATAATGTCTAGACAATAGACATTTCTCTTCCTATAACCAGTCAGAATGATCTCTTGATCATTTGATCTCCTGATATGACAACCATCTTTGACAAATGAGATGTCATATTCTAAATTACTCAGCTGACTTATACTAATGAGGTTGTGTTTCAAACCTTTAACATAAGCCACTTGAGTAATTGTTATAAAGTTGCTAGAAATGTTACCAAAGCCTTTGATGATTCCTTTTTCAGAACCACCAAAGGTGACTTTAGGACCATCCTTGATTGGTATATAGTCCTTTAGCAATCCCTAGTTCCAGTCATGTACCTGGAACATCCACTATCCAAGTACCATATTGGGGCATGGCCACTTGGACTCACCTGCAAAACAGATTAGTTAACCTTAGAACCCAAAGAATTCTTGGGTCCTTGGTGCTGGTTAGTTTGCCTCTTAACAAAACTACCTATAGCTTTTCTAGCAGGCAGATTGCTACTCACTTTAGCACTAGAATTGTGCCAACAGTCTATGACAAAGTGGCCTATCTTGCATCAACACCAGCACTCAAATCTGTTGTACCTTTGCTTAAGTACAACCCTGGCTGTAGTGTCTACAGCAGGTTTCTTGTTGAGTATTGGGGCTTTTCCCTTAGACTTGGACTGAACAGTCCTGGCAGGTTTAGTATACCCCAATCCAGTTTTACCTTTCTGAGAAATGAACTCATCTATCAAAGGTAGAACAGACTTTGGTTTAGAAGACCTTGCTACTATATCTCTCTCCTTCTGAAGACTAATCTCCAGATTTCTGATTTGATCATTCTTTAATGTAATAGTCCCCGTCTGAATAACAGTAATGTTCTTCAGTCTGGCTATTTCATTTAGTTTCTGATCAAGCAACTTATCAAAATCTGTTGCAGCAACTTTAAGATTAGCAATCTCCTTAGCCTGACTCTTGGCCAAGGATTTGCTTTTCTTCAAAGCTTGCAACACTACTCTATATTCATCAATTAATTGATGAATGTCTCCTTCAGATTCAGATCCACTCTCATCACTTGATGATGATGTATCTGAATCTGACTCAGTACTAGAAATTGAACTAACAGAACAATTTTGTACCTGAATTGGTCCAGGCTGATCCTGGATTTTGTCTCCTTTTGATAAGGCCATCAGTCCCTGGTACTGATTGTCCTCATGCTCATATATAGAGTTCATTAACTGGATGAACTCATCTTCCTCTTCTTCAGCAAACAGTCCAATGTAAGCTTCAGCTTCTGAATCAGTTTCTGAAGATGACATATCAGACAGACTTTTGTCCTTCTTAGCAACATAGGACCTTTCCTTTTTGACCTTGATCTGAGTATTCTTCTTATCAGTTGACTCTTTCCTTTTCTCTATACAGTCAGCAACAGCATGTCCCTATTTGTTACAACAATAGCAAACTATCTTTGAAGATGTAGTTTTACTTGACTTGAGCTTTCTCCTGTCATTCTTTGATGACTTCTGTGAAATAAATGGCTTAGACCTCCACTGTTTCTTCTTTAGGAACTTCTGAAAATGTCTTGTGAAAGCTGCAAAGTCCTCATCACTCTCACTGCTTTCAGAATTCTTGCTTTCTGACTCAGTTGTCTCAATCTTAGCAACTTTTGGAGGTGGAGATAGAGACTTACTTTTATATTTCCTAGTGGCTTCTGTCTTGAAAGCCACATCTCTTTCTTTATGCTCAACTCTGGTAGTCTTATTTTCCTCCTTCCTAACCATTAGCTGCATTTCATAGGATAACTACTTTTCAAACAATGTTGGAGGAGGAATGTCTGCTAATTTGGCCATTTCCCTTATGACACAAATCTTAGTATCCCAGTCTTTAGTTAGGGATCTCAAGAACTTATCATTCAGCTCATAATTGCTGAATTTTCTTCCATAAGACATCAACTCATTGACAATCCTATAGAATTTCTTGTAGCACTCAGTTATGCTATCAGACCTTCCTTGTCTGAAGCTCTCATACTCCTGATTTAGTAAAGACTTTCTGTCCTGTCTAACTTCTTCAGAGCCCTCCATGTACACTATCAGTGTGTCCCACATTTCCTTTGATGTTTTACAGTGAATCAAATTCTGGAATGTGGCATCATCTATTGCACTCACAATAATATTCTGGGCCCTCTTGTCCATAGTGGCCAGAATAATCTCATTCTTGGTCATTTCAGAATAGTCTTTTGGAGTTCTCTGATTTGCATCCAACACAGATACCTTCATTGGCACATATGGCCCTTCTTTAACAGTAATATAAATTCTAGGGTCAGAGGCTTCCATAAATAGTCTAACCCTTTCCTTCCAAATGCCAAAAATCTCCTTTCTGCAGATTGGCAACTAAATGGATCCTAGTTCTTTGTGATTCTCTGTTGAACCAATTTTCTTGATTTTCTTGATTATACTGAGACTGCCTACAGGATCTTTTACTCAGACTGTTATGTCCTTTTTGAGGAACCTGGCTCTGATACCACTTGAAAGAAATTGTACCTAATCACCTAGAGGGGGGGGATGAATAGGTGACATTATCTTTTTAAACTTTTAGGCAGAATTAATAACAGAATTTACAGAACTTTAACACAGCACACAGAATCAATCACATACACAGAGTACACACAGTTTTATAGTGGTTCCCCAAGGTCTGGGTACATCCACTTTCCCCCTTCGCCTATCTAGTAGTGTACTAGATTTGGCCAAACTCCTCCACTATTCCTCAGATCCTCAGATCTTACACTCAGAACCCCAAACAGGTTCCTACAACTCAGAGTGATCCCACTCCTACAACTCAGGCTCAAAATCCCTATCACTCAGTCTTCAAAAAGACCTACACTCAGCCTTCAACAAGGCCTACACTTAGAGAAAAGTATCTCCTACACTCAGGCACACAGGCCCTACCACTCAACCTTTATAATTTCAGGCTTACAACTCAGATCCCTAAGGATCCTACAAGAAATTAAAATTACAATGTATATACCTACAACTCAAAATAAGAGAGAAGAGTTGACAGGTTTCTTGATGAGTTCTTGGATGAACTTTGCTGAGATCAACCTCCCTTGGCTTTTTTCAAAGCTTCTTGAATTTAGAACACAATAGGGTTGAGTCTCTATGCAGCTGATCTTCAATCACTGCTAACTTAAGAATCAGATCTCAATCTGAAACTTTCTTCACAGCCTGGTTCAACAACTGTCTTCTTGGAAGGAGCACTCTCTCTCCAACTTCTTAGATCTTCACTTGAAGGTCTTCTTATAGTTGTATTGTTCTTCAATGAATTGCTTCCAACTCTTGTCATCTGTTGAAGGTATAAGCCTTTATATAGACTTTCTTCATGGTGACCGGCTGATCCGGTTCCTAACAACTTTCTGACATCTCTGATAGTTGCAGTAGACCGGCTGGAATGGCAGCTGTCAAGTCATCCATTTTCTTCTTGAATTTTCTGTAACTATCTGAAAGTGTCGAGACAGTCAGTCTTTAAGTGTCGACACAAATATACCAAGTATCGACACTAGCCTTCATGGTGTCAACACAATTCCTTGTGTTGTAGAATCTGCTTCTCGACACTGCTTCTTCAACATGTGTCGACACTGATCCTGTGTGTCGACACAAGTCCTTCTTCTTAGATACTTAGTTGATTTCTTGTAAGTGTCGACACAACTCCTTTGTGCCGACACATCTTCTTGTGTTGAACTTGTTCAGTGTCGACACATCTTCTTGGTGTCGACACATGCCTTCTATGTTGATACCTTTACTGAGTGTCGACACATCTTCTTTGTATCGACACTTGTACTTAGACTTCATTGAAATTGGCTGAGTGTCGACACATCTTCCTAGTGTCGACACTTTCTTCATGTGTTGAGACATTTGTTGTGTGTCGACACATCCTTCATTATGTCGATACTTGCACTTAAACTCTGTTGAAGTTTGCTGAGTGTCGACACAGCCTCCAAGTGTCGACACTTTCTGATGTCGACAAAGTTCCTCTGGGTGTCGACACTGCTTCTAAGTGTCGACACTGCTTCTCTGGACATTTCTTCATTGAGTGTCGACACAGCCTGTATGTGTCGACACTTTTCTTCTAGTGTCGACTCTGCATTCCTGGTGTCGACACAATTACTCCAAGTGTCGACACTGCTTCTCTGGGTGTCGACACAAGCCTTCTTAAGTGTCGACACTTCTCTTCTAGGTGTCGACACATGGACTTAGAAACTTTTCAGCTTTCCCTGTAAATACTTAACCTGCACAACTAAACTCAAAACACATCAAATACATTTTGATGTATATCATTGAGTAGGGCGAGGCTTCTTCAAATCAGGTACATTTATTCCAATGTACCCAACATGCTTTTTGAGATACTCCCACCTCAGCATTTGGCTAGGGAGGGGAAGTGCTCTAATATCTTTCGGGTGTGTGGTGGGACCTCAACGCCGAGCCCTTGGGTCTATCCCCGATTTATTTCCTTAGTCATTTGGTTCGCGAGAGAGAATTAAGTATGTGATCACCCCTTTCCCAAGGGTGAACTCTACGGAGACCGAGTTTCCGGTTTCAACATTTTGGTGCGGTGAGCATGGAGAATGGTCAACACAGAAAATCTTCAGCAGGCTCGATGATTGGAGGAGAAGAGCGAGGTTTGTACAGGGCTGACTCGCCACCCTCTCCCCCTCTCGCTATGATGGGGATGTTCGAGGAGTTCAGGCAGGAGGTGTTCGACCTCATCGGGTTTGCACTCTACACGCATGTCAAGTGCTTGACGCCAGCAGTCCCAGTTATCATCACCCCAGCTCTAGGCGAGGATGCTCCCAGCAGGCGAGCTAGAAAGGAGGTTATAGAGGAGGGGAGGGAAAGCAATCTCCCCGAGTGAGTGCTCTTCCTCGTGTCGGCGAGTGGAGGCCGATTCGGCGAGATGGGGGTGCGAGAACCACCAGATCGCCCAGCAGGGTAAGGCAGCCTCTTTAGCGAGTTGGTTTCTTCTGCTCTAGTTCCGAAGGGGTTCAGGGAGCTGGAGATGTCCTACTACATCGGGAAGTATGACCTGGTCCAGCATTTCCAATGGTTGGAGGATGTGGTTTCAATAAGGTAAATGTAGGATATTTTTAAGTGCAGGCTCTTCGCCATAACCCTCAAGGAGAAGAAGAGAGAGCGGTTACCCCATCTACCGGCCAGCTCCATCTACTCCTTCGAGTATCTGTGTTAGGGGTTCATGTTGAGGTTCACCACTTCTAGGAAGAGGAAGAAGGATTCAGAGTCCTTATTTTGCATCAAGCACGGGGTGAACGAGACCTTGGGGAGTTACATGGACCAGTTCCAAGAGGAGGTCACCCAGGTCCAGGAGATACCAGGGCACACCCTAATGATGGCCTTCACCTCATGGCTATAATAGGGCTTCTACAGGATGGAGCTGAAGAGGGTAGCGCCTCTCTCCTATGAGGAGCTGATGGAGAGGGCGGCGAGGGAAGTCGACGGGGAGGCGTCGAACCCCGAGTTCGCGAAGAAGTTGGCACGGCCAGGAGGTGAGGAAAGCCAAACCATGGTAGGGGGAGCTGCAATAGCAGCAGCCTGGGTGGTGGCGTTAGGAGCAGGACAACCGGCTTGGTTGGAGGGTGCAAGAGTGGCTTGACCAGGTGGGAGCTGAGAGGTTTTTATGGGGGAGAAACCCGCTAGGGGGGCCAGGGTCAGTTCAACCCCCCAAGTTGGAGGCAGGGATAGAGGCCCCGTCTCCCCGATCAGCATCATACTATGGCAGTAGTCCTGGGGAGGAGGAGGAGACGCAACCCGAGGAGGAGGCAGTAAGCCAGAATCGGTGGGCCTTAAGTTATGGGTGACGACTTGAAATGCTTCTACTCATGAATTGTGTATGTAACTCCCCTTTTTTCTGATATGAATTTTCTTGACACTCTTAGTCTCTCACAATAAAGTGACTGAATGGATGGGAAAGTCTACCTAAGTCTCTAGCTTTCTCCCAATGTCAGGCTCTCACCTAGCTGACAAGGCAGGGGTCCTCGGTAGATATGGTTGTTTCTCTAGAACTAAGTCTCGAGCTTTCCACCGCTATCAGGCTCTCACATAGCTAGCAAGACATGGTTGTTGCTCTGGAGCTAAGTCCCGAGCTTTCTCCCGCTCTCAGGCTCTCACTTAGCTAACAGGACAAGAGTCCTCGGTGGACATGGTTATTTCTCTAGAGCTAAGTCCCGAGTTTTATCCTACTATCAGGCTCCCATTTAGATGGCAGGGCAGGGGTCCTTGATGGACATGGTTGTTACTTTGGAGCTATTTCCCGAATTTTCTCCCACTGTTAGGCTCCCATCTAGCTGGCAGGGCAGGGGTCCTCAGTGGACATGGTTGTTGCTCTAGAGCTAAGTCCCGAGCTTTCTCCCGTTGTTAAGCTCTCATCTAACTGGCAGGGTAGGGGTCCACAATGGACATTGTTGTTTATCTGGAGATAAGTCTCAAGCTCTCTCCCACTATTAGGCTCCCATCTAGCTGGCAGGGCAGGTTTCCTCGGTGGACATGGTTGTTGCTTTGGAGCTAAGTCCCGAGCTTTCTCCCGCTATCAGGCTCTCACCTAGTTGATAGGGCAGGGGTCCTCGGTGGACATGGTCGTTGCTCTGGAGCTAAGTCCCGAGCTTTCTCCCGCTGTCAGACTCTCACCTAGCTTGCATGGCAGGGGTCCTAAAAGGACAATATTGTTGCTCTAGAGCTGTGTCTCGAGCTTTCTCCCACTGTCAGGCTCCCATCTAGCTGGCAAGGTAGGGGTCCTCGGTAGACATGGTTGTTGCTCTAGAGCTAAGTCACAAGCTTTCTCCCGTTGTCAGGCAACCATCTAGCTGGCAGGGAAGGGGTCCTCGGTGGACATGGTTGTTGTTCTGGGGCCATGTCCCGAGATGCTCCGCTATCAGGCTTCACCTAGCTGGCAGGGCTGGGATCCTCGATGGACATAGCTGTCACCCCAGAATCAGGCCCCGAGCTTCTCTTGCTACTCGGCATAAGGCAGTTGAAGTTAAGCTTGGGACAGAAGCTAGAGGAAAAAGATCGCTAGGAAAGACAAAGTTGGTCCCAGCAACCTCCAGGCAAGATGGTAGTGGCGAGTTGAGATCTCATCAAGACTAAAGGGGTGGCATTATCTAAGTAGGGAATAATCAAAAATGTCAAGTCGATATCTCGGTAGAGGGGTGAGCTGAGACTGTGCTCGGCAACTACGCTCCATCCCATCGAAATTCTACTTGAAAGGTATCTCACAGGTGAGCCGGGGGGTGGTCGCGAGGTAGGGGATGCTCTTAGCAATTAAAGTCCACCTCGTAACGCTTTGACTTTGAAAAATTGGACCTTGAATAATCTTCGAAGGGTAAAAGGTGATCTCGCGGGAAAGTTGGGTGGTTGTGAGCCGAGAACGGTGAGTGTTCTACTTTTCTATTATCTAAAGTCTGGCGAGCTCCCAAGGTCTCCCAACGGGTACGAATCCTAACTCAAATACATTTTAGCGGCCGCTCCACCATGGTGATGTCTCTCTAAGCAGGAGGGAAGCTCGCAGGCGAGTACATCGCAGTAAGTAAGTTCAAAAAAACAAAACAAAAAACAAATTCGGGACAAATCCTTTTTCATTAATAAACATTATGATACAAAATGGAGAGCTCTCCTCCGCGAGGTGACAAAAATGGGAAAAAAGGAATTACAATAGCAAAAATGAGAAGGAGGTGCGAGTCAGGTCTCGCCCTCCCCTCCAAAGGGGTGGTCCTCCATGGCCTCCCCTCAGGATGGGCGGTCATCCTTGTAACCCTTAACATCCTTGAAGAGTGATTCAAAACCTTCCTCCTTCTTGCTGGGATGGGTTGCCGGTGGGAACAGGTTTGGCACGAGGTCCCTCGATGTGATCTCCTCGCATACCTCCACCAGCATCTCCATATCTTTCATCATCGGTATGGTGTAGTCGGCGGTGCTGAAGGAGTTGATCTGCAACTTCTCAGTGACCTCGGCCTCACTAAAGACTTTTGGCCAACTGGGTGGAATGATTGGCTCGCCGCAGAGTGGAGGGAAGAAGATGTCCATGTGTCGGATCAGCTCGCTCTGGATCTCCTTGAGCTCCGCCTTTAGTTTTTTATTTTCCTTCTCCAGCTTGACGGAGCGAGCCTCCACCTCGGTGGCGCGAGCTTGCAGCTTGCTCGCAACTTCAGCATCATGGGAATAATGTCAAGGTAAGATTAATATGCATGAAAAATCCTAAGTGAAATAAGAAGGGGTGGCCGATGATTACCATTCTGTCGGCCACTTTTGCGAGGATATCATCGGCAATGCCCAGCTGCCTCACCAGATTGCCAGAGTTATCCTTAACAAGGTCGCAATCCTGCTCGGCTTTTAGCTTGAGGTGGTTGAGGTTGAAGCCACGACGGACCACCATGTGATGCATATACAAGGCCCTCGTCTGGGCTTGTAAGATCTCATGGCCGAGCTGCCACATGGTCATGGCCTTGCAGGCCTCGATATACTTGCGCCCATACAGGCCGAATCCAAGCGCGTAGGCATGCATAGTTGGGGGTTGGCGGCCTGACCAGGAGGGATGGAGTGATGAGATGGAAACCCTATGGGTCTGCTCATCCCATCACACCATCAGCTGGCCGGGAGAGTCTTTTGATTTTCCCCCAAAGTCGAATAGGGGATCTTTGGCAGGCCTGGATCGCGGGCCATAGTTTCCTCTGCATTAGAGGGATCGGAGGGCTCGCCACCCTCATGGTCTTTCCTTAGCGAGTCCTTCAGCAAGCTCTCTGGTGATCCTTCGGGTATGGTCTCCATCGATCTCATGTATGTTTATTGTTGTTGTTGCTGTCACCTCTTGGAGACCAGAGCTTGCCTCATATTCTTTGGCTACTAAGGGAGGCAAGGAGAGCTAGACCCTTTGAGGCCAGGTCATTTTCGGCTGGAAGAAGCTTTGCCAGACCCCAGCTCGACTCGTTAGGCTGCCGCGGCTATGCGCACGCATGCGAATGGGTCGGGGTAGAGTCTCGAGTCCGTATAGGGCGGATGCTTGGGAATTCATCGCTCCCCTATAGGAAATGACTTGGAGTTAGAAAACTATAATCATAGGCGATCCCGTAAGTTGAAAAGGGAAAGTATACCTTCGCCAGGGAGAACCGGGAGGAGCAAGTCGAGGCCCCTTCGAAGAAGTCGACCTCAAAGTCCTTCCCTAATAAGAACTTATGCAACTCGTCTTCGTCGCCGGATAGTGTTGGGGGCCGATATACCTCCTCGCTCTTCTACTGGCGGGAGAAGGGTATGTTACCCAGGTCGCCCTTGATGAACACGACCTTGGAAACCCAGTTATGATTCTTGTTCGCAGTTTGGAAAACCTTGATGTGCGAGCCCATCAGAAAATCAACCTCATCATTGGTCGCGCGGTAGGTAAAGAGTTTGCGGAAGATAACGAGATTGAATTCAATCTGCTCTCGGCGGAAGAGGCAGGTGATTGCAACCATTATGTCTATTGTATTCCTGTTCAGTTGCGCGGGCACCGCTCCGAAATACTTGAGCATATGGCAGATTTCTCTCCAGATGGGCAAGCGTAACCCCATCTCGAAGTGCAAGATGGGAAAGGCGAGCTCATCCTCATTGAATGTATTAATGGCCTCGCCCTCTGCAGGTCGGCGCGCCTTATAGCCAGGGGGCACGTACTCGGCTCTGAAGTTGGCGAGCTCACGCTCGGTGGTATTTCCTTCAAAGAGAAGGTATTCTGTAAATTGGCGGGAGCACTTGGACCGTCCATCAGCGTCAAGTCGCGTCTTACCCATGTCCGTAAAATGGGTTGGGGTGTGAGAGAAGGTAGCGAGAATTGCTGCAGGGGGGCAAGAATGCAATAAAGGCGATAACCCAGGTGGTTGGTGAGGGGGCCTATTTATAGAAAACTGGATTTATGGCCAAGCTGGTCAGTCAGTCCAGCTCACCAACCCCATCTTGCTAACTCTGCACCCCCTTCCTAGTGACCTGACCTATCCTAGTGAGTGTTGAACCTAGATGGCACAACATATCATTTCAAGTAGCAAATTGAGTTCTAATAATTATTCAAGTTATTAAAGACAGGGATATTCGCAACCTCGAGAAGGAGGAAGTTCATAACAAGCAGAAGAAAGTTCTGTCAACATGCGCGAGTTGGGGGTGCTTGGGGGAGAGGGTCGGTAGGCTCAGCTATGGAGCCATTTCCATCTCACCCGGCCTCGCGCACCCATCCCCGGAGGTTGGCGTGGGTTGAGGAACTCATGGACCAGGTCCAGGTCCTGACCGAAGGTTTGCAGGTTTTCATAAAGTCTCTCCATAACTGGGGTGGTAGACATTATCTCTCTCGCCGAGCCGCATTCCACCTTATCCGCGAGGAGCACTTAGTCCTGCTCCAACACCTATAGTCTATGCTCGTGATATGTGTAGTCTGCTTGAAGTTGGCTCAAGGCGGCATCCTACTTCTTCAGCACTTCTATTACTCTCTGCCTCAGCTCGGTAGGATCCAACGAGGCATCCAAGAAGCTTTCCATCACCCCGGTGTCCAGGGGTGGCCAACGGAGAGCTGGTTCTGAAGATTCCTCGACTTCAGACGGAGCAGGGAGCCCTCCAAAACCAATCAACTCTGGTAGAAAGGTGGTGTGAATGCAATAAAGATGCCTAGGCAAAATGTTCTAGTAAAAGTGGAGCTTATGGGATGAGCTCGGCTGTCCTTGGGGGTGTGCAAAGGAGGCATGGATAAGTTCTTACCGCAACCAGGAATATGGATCCCTAGGGAGATGAGTTTGAAGCTGGGAACCGGGATATCTCTGGCCCTTTCCCCCACGAGTGCAGGAATAGGAGTGGGCTGCTGAGAAGGAGTGCGAGTTGGCGACCTGGACTTCAGTAGATCCAGCCCGTGGTCCCTAAGGGAGGTGATTTACTCTGCAGGAGAGTGTCGTGGGGAGTCTAAGGCCGCGAGTCATCGAGTGGGGTGTGAACTCATGGCGTGTAGGTCTCGGCATCGGTCTGATGGTTCTCGGGTTCGGATGGAATGTGGGTGATTTTTTCCCCTTGGGGTCCGCATCCGGTTTAGAGGTGGCAAGCCCGGGAGTCAAGGTGGATTGCAGATCATGGTAGATGCATTCGGCATTTTTTGGGATGAACTTGGCCTTCTTAGTGGGATTGGATTTTGTCGGTTCATTCAGTGTAGCGTTGGGAGACATGCTGACTTGCATGGCAGTGTGAGTGGAGTTGAACTCGCGGGCGGGGCTAAGCTTCTCTTGGAGCTCTTTGGAGAGAGGCATCTCAGCAAGGCTCAAGTAATAGGAATGGAGGAAGCCACCCAGGTACGTGGACACGTATTTATAACTGCTGGTGGAGCCCACCAAAAGATTCTCTGGCCCCAGTCACACTCGTCGAATATTTTGGGGTTGGATGATTCTTTCAGAGCTAGGCCAACCTCATAAAGAGCGGGGATTGTGAAGAACACCATATCCGATGAGTAGTAGTCGACAGAGCCAGATCGACCAAAGTCCAGCAGTCCAGGACCTAGGCGAGCTGGAGGGAGGTGAGATCCCTGGAAGCCCCTTTGTCTCGCCCAAGTGGGGTGGATCATATCAGGGGTGAGTAGAGCAGGTCGACTCGCATTCGCCCCAGGGGATCGGCGAGCAGCGGGCAAGTAGAGCAGTCTAGCTCGCACTCGCTCAGGGCTCAGTGATTAGAGGGCGAGTGGGACAGGTCAGGCCTGCACTCGCCCAGGGATGGGAAGAGGCGGCAAGTGCCAACTCCATAGAACACTCGCTACCCTGGCGAGTGGAGGTTCCAGAGGGACACTCGCCCAATCTCTTGTGATGTGTTTTTACTACTCCACCCTCGCTAGTCTGTCTATAGCCTTCCAAAACAACGGAGTTACGTTGTTGGTAGGCCAACCTGGACTGTGTATAGCTTCTTAGAACAATGGAGCTTGGCTATTTGCCAGCCATTTTCAGAAATCTATAAATAGACCCAAGGGGGTACCTCAGAAGGCATGCTTACTGGTGCCTCGGTCTTCTTGTGATTTCTGAGATACTCCCAGCTTGGCATTTGGCTAGGTAGGGGAAGCGCTCTAATAACTTCCAGGTGTGTGGTGGGACCTCCACGCCGAGCTCTTAGGTCTGTCCCCTGTTATTTTTCCTTAGTCATTTGGTTCGCGAGAGAGAAATAAGTGTGTGATCACGGCTTTCCCAAGGGTGAACTCCATAGAGACCGAGTTTCTGGTTTCAACAGACACATTAGGAAAATTTGATGAAAAATCCGACGAAGGAATATTTATTCGATACTCTTCAACCAGTAAAGCATATAAGATATATAATAAAAGGTCAAAAAATAGTGAAGAGTCCATTCATATTAGATTTGATGAATTTTTTCCTTGTGTAGATTCTAATGTGGAAGAAAATGAAGAGGAACTCCCTTCCACCGCGGAGCTTGAGGATGATAAACCACTTAAAGGAGGTGAATAAAATGAAGCAGAGAAAGAGGTTATTGTGCCTCAAAGCATGCTGAGATTTTAAAAGAATAATCCAAGGGAGCTAGTTATTGGAGATCCTTCAAGAGGGGTAACGACTCAATCTTCCGTGCATGAAACTTTTTCAAATTTATATTTTCTGTCTGAAATTGAACCCAAAAAACATTTCCTCTACTTTAAATGATGTCTTAGTTTTTTTTGCTATGAATATGAAATTAAATAAATTTGAACATAATAGGGTCTGTAAGTCAGTAGAAAGACCACCTAATCACACTATTGTAGACGTTAAATAGATATTTAAAAATAAATTAGTTGGTTAATCTAGAATTACTAGGAATAAAGCACAATTAGTAGCACAGGGTTATTCACAGATTGAGGGGGTAGATTTTGACGAAATATTTTCATCCGTTGCTAGCTTAGAATCCATTAGAATTTTTCTTGCTTTTGCGAGTTATAAGAGATTTAAACTATTTCCAATGGATGTAAAAAATGTGTTTTTAAGTGGGATTATAAATGAAGTACATGTTGAGCAAGCCACTAGTTTTGTAAATAAAAATTTTCCCAATCATGTCTATAGGTTTGAAAAGGCACTTTATGGTTTAATGTAAGTGCCCCGTGCTGGGCGTGAACAACAAACATCTTTTTTTACTAAAGCACAAATATAAAATGGGAAGCGCAGACACCACACTCTTAATTAAGCATATTAATCATGATTAAATTATTTACAAATATACATTGATGACATAATATTTGGAGCCACTAATGAAAAACTGTGTAATCAAGTTATGATAGTAATGCAAAATGAATTTGAAATTAATTTGATTAAAGAATTAACATACTTTTTAGGCTTTCAAATCTCTCAAAGAAATGATGGAATTTTTATTAGCCAAACCAAATATGTCCATTATATGATTTTGGATTTGAAAACTTAGAACAAGCTAGTACACCAATGAGTGCCTCACTTAAATTAGGCAAAGATGAAGTTGGATTTCTATAGACCAAACCTTATATAGAGGAATGATAGGATCTTTATTATACCTTAATGATTCTAGACATAATATTACATTCGTTGTATTATTATGTGCTAGATTCTAAGCTAATCACAAAGAATCACATTTAAAAGGGGTGAAATGAATCCTTAGATATTTAATTGGAACTTTTAGATTAAAACTATGGTATATATGTAATGATTCTTTTATCTTACACGACTATTCTGATTTATACTATATCAATTGTTCGTTAGATAGGGAAAGTACTAGAAACACGTGTCATTTCTTAGGCCCTTCACTAGTAGCATGGTCAAATAGGAAATAGAATTATGTTGCCCTCCCCACTATTGAGGCCATATATATCACACTACGAAGCTATTGTGCACTAGCCTTATGGATTACCTAAACACTAGAAGTCTTTAGGTATTATCTAACTAATATAAAACTTAAGTGTGACAATTAAAGCACAATAGACCTAAAAAATAACTATGTGCATCACTTTAGATCCAAACACAAAGATGTATGCCATCATTTCATTAGGGATCATATTAAAAAGGCACATGTTCATGTTAACTTCATAGGGACCGACTCACAACAAGCGGACATCTTCATCTAACCCCTTCCAGATGCATGATTCATTATGATTAGACTTGAATTTGGTGTTTTGGACAATTTAAATTAAATCCGCAATTTCTATGTGTTTTTCTTAATTTCATGGTTATACTAGATAGACCATATATTGCAAAATTCTAATCATGAAAAATCAGATGAAAAAAATCTTGAAAAACAAGAATTTTCTCTAAAAAACCAAATCTATATTACATTTGCCTAATGTTGGTTTCTACATCTAGCGCTAGTATATAATTTTATTTTCCTTGGTTTTTAAAATTAATATTTTCAACCATTTTATTTATTTTCATCATCTGATTTGGACTAGACAAAAAATTAAAAATATTTTTTACAAATATAGAAAATTTGTAAAAATTGAAAAACATAAAAATACAAAAATATGTATATTTTTAGTAAAAAACCATTTTTTACCAAAATTGCGCTATTTTCTCCAGGATGATTGAATTTGTCTTTTCAAGATTAAAATATAATGTTTATTTTTTCCTTTCAAGTTCTCCATTCATTGTTTTGTTTTATCATATCTTGAAAAGTATCTTCTAATAATGCAGGAAATTTAGTATAGTGCACATGTGTAGGACATGCTAGCATGCCTCTAAGTATGAGTATTGTTTTATGTTTGATAATGATTATTTCACTCACACTTTTTGATATCCTACATGTGCTGTTAATTTCAAACTTGCATAATTGTGTAGTGTCGTATATAATATCTTAAATGCATAAATTAATAACCAAAATACTAATGGAATTTCTTTTTAATGCACTCCTCTATTTTGAAAATGTGGTTATAAGAATACTATTATTTTCACAACAAGTAATCCAGAGTCCTTAATGACTAATATAAAAAATACAAAAAAAATGGCAAGGAAAACTTCACCAAGCACTACTTACCCTCCAGATTAGTCTTAACAAGTATTGTGAGGTAAAACACCTTGGATAAGAATTATTAAGTATCTTGTAGCAATTAACTATTCCACTTTTCCTAATACACCAGATGACAAATAAAAAATTAATAATAAATAAAAACGTGTGATCCCTTAAACACTACTCGACATCCTGATAAGTCTTAATACGTATTGTGCGGTATAACACCATGGTAGTTGTACTTGATATTTACGTGCATTGAAATTGTTTGGAAGTAATATTTATTTGTGTAATTTAATAGTATGTGTATTCTATTATATATGTGTCATGTGGTTTTAGTTAACTAATGTGTATATTTACGTGCATTGAAATCTATATTCGTCTAAGTCCTTAATTGATAGATTTTCAAATCCCGTGACATGATTGGTCCACGTGTATATCATTAAGACTAATTATGACCGTTATTCAAAATCTTATATAAGGTTCTGTCTAATCGACAAACCATAATAGATAATAACAAGCTTTCAAGATCAAACATTTTGAGAAATTTCTGCAGTCGTTTCTCTCTCCAAGTCGCTGTTTCCTCTCTCTCTCTCTCTCTCTCTCTCTCTCTCTCTTCACGGAAAGAAAGCCGCCGCCACCGCTGTTTTTCTCCGGCGAGGGTTTCGATTTTCAGAGGAATCAGACTAAAGAAGTTTTACAGATCGAGATCGTTTCTTAAGTGCTCATCCTCTTCACGATCATGTAAGACAAAGAAGAATCCAGATCTATTGCCGAGATTTTCTTCATCTTTCTGAAAGTTCCGCAAAGCTTACAAGAAAAAGATCCTGGTTGCTTGCTTGCAGATCTGACAGAGAAATCATTATTTGTATTTTCTAAAACAATTTTCATTCTTGTAGGAGAAGTTTTCTCCGAGTGTAGGAGTTTTTTAATCCGAGTTTGTAGGAAGTGTTGGCTTCCGAGTTGTAGATCTAGTTGGTTGGATTGAGATTGTAGGAACTTTGTTCCGAGGGTAGGATTGATTTTCAATCCGAGATAGTGGAGTAGCCGAGCCTAGTATATTGCTAGATCGGTGAGGGAAAGTGGATGTACCCAATATCGGGGAACCACTATAAATCTTGTCTCGTCTGTGATAATTTGATAGATAGATCTGTGCTTTGTTCTGAGATTTTTTATTCCGCAAAAGACGCACAACTCACCTATTCACCCACCTCTAGGTGATTTAGGTTGACAACTATTATCTTTCAATTGGTATCAGAGGGAGGTTGATCGTTAAAAGGTTAACACCTTGATCAGATCCCTCAATAGTTGTCATTTGAGATCTATCTACCATGGACAAGGCAAAGGATTTTGCCAAGCTTCCCCTATGCAACAAGAACAACTTTCCCATGTGGAAAGAAAGAATTAAATTCTTCATGGAAGCTGTGGATTCGAGGATCTTCATGATAGTCGAAGAAGGTCCTTATATCCCTATGACTATCTCCACTATAGATCCTACCAAGAAGGTTCCAAAGAAGCTGATTGATTTAGACAAGGATGAGATTGCACTTGTCTCACTAGACAAGAAAAGCTAAAAACATTATAGCAAGTGCAGTTGATGACTCAATGCTGCAGAACTTAATCCACTGCCAATCTGCAAAGGAGATGTGACAGTCCTTGGTTACCTTAATGGAAGGTACAGAAGAAGTGAGGGATGATCGGAGATCCCTCCTCAATCCGAAGTATGAAGCCTTCCGACAGGGAAGCAAAGAGACCATTGCTGATACATTCGAGAACTTCTTCAAGATAGTAAATTGCCTAAGAGTCTATGGCAGAGTATTCACTAAAGGAGAACTGAATGATAAGTTCCTGAGATCCCTGGCTAAAGAATGGGACAACATGATCTGTACCATCAGGGAGTTTGGGAAGCTAGCTGAGACAGACCCACAAAATCTCTTCGGGAAGCTTATGTCATATGAGCTTCAACTCAATACCAGGAAAACTGAAGAAGAGAAGAACAGGTCTGCTCTCAAAGAAAAGACTGTTGCTCTAAAGGCAGACACCTCTAGAAAGACAAAGGCTGCCTCCCTTGCTCCAGCTCCAGAAATTAGTGAAGAAGAAGAAACTTCAGATCCAAGTACCTCAGACTCTGAGCTATCAGAACGAGAGTTCTCACTGCTCTCACGTCAGTTTAAGAAATTCTTGAACAAGAAGAAGCAATGGAAAGGCAAGGATGCCTCCTATAGAAGATCACGACATGATGGTGATCGATAAAGAAAAGGCTCGAGTAGCCATGACAGGTATTCCTCTAAACAGAACAAATATGTTTCGACTGACATTATCTGCTATTGTTGTAATAAGCTAGGACACGTCATCGCCGACTGCCCTCATAAGAAGAAGGAGGGCGGTAGAAGAGAAGAAAAGAAATCCTCGTACAACAAAAAGAGGAAAGAGAAGAGCCTAATAGCCAAAAAGAGCAAGACTCTTAGTGACTCTGACTAATCTGAGTCGAGTGAAGAAGAAGAAGCTTATTTTGGGCTTATGGCTCAAACAGATGAGGATCAAGAGCCCCAGTTCACTGGCAAGGTAAACTCTCATACCCCACTTTCAAATTCTGAAGTCTTTGAACATGATTGTGAGGATAGCTTGTAACACCCCCTATCCGTCGCATAGCATATAGCAGTAGGTCCGGTCGGGGCCCGACGTCGTATGCCACAGACAGACCGGGTGGTTACTCATGGAAACCATCCAATCAATCATAACGTCCTACACAGAGCATTCTAGCGGAAGCAGTTTATAAAAGTTGCAATAAAGAACCCAGCACTAAAGCATGAATGTCCACTAATACCAAATAGGAATGTTATAAATACACCAGTACAAGCCTTAAGGCCTTACAAAAAATTGTTCATTTCATATTACATGTTTTACAAACCACGGCACGTAGGCCGGTCATACATGAATAAAGCAGTAAACACTCCAATTAGGCCTTCGAGGGCCGGCTTCGCAAAATGGGCTTTAGCCCGCTATTGACCGCTTGGTCCAGCAGCACCTGCAATCAACAAACCACCGCACGGTGGCAAAACAAGGCAACGGTCAGCAATGCTGACCAAATTATAATGATCCCGCCCCCAACTCGGGGCGGCGATGCTCCTTCCCTGCATTTCAATAGCATAAGCGAGCTATATATATATATATATATATATATATATATATATATATATATATATATATATATATATATATATATATATATATCATTTCATCACAAACGTTGGCTCGCACGGCCACACGCCCCGTGATCTCAGGGCACATTCTCGGTGAACCGGTCGATGTCACGTCAATTAAAGCCATAGACATTCCGATCTCACCACCGCCCCTTTGACGGCCAAACCTATGAGCATTTTGTCTTCTTGGCCTGGGTCACGACAATTTAAGTCATTGACCACCGAAGACCCTAAACTATGCCAACGACAAGTGCCATGTACCCTTAGGTCTCCTTAACCGAACGACATAGAACGGGTACGGTTCCATCTAACCCGTGCTCACATCACAACGACAATTTAAGCCATTTGCGCGGGTTAAACTTCTCCCGAATCCCATTTCCATCACAATTCACATAACCCGGTTATGTTCAAGTTGGCTCTCAGGCCACCAAGTTGGCAAGATCACGCATCCGCCCAGTTTTCCGGGTGCACCTTTGGGTTAATCCCCAAGGCTACCTGTTGCATTCTACCACGTAGAAAACCCGAAAAACAATCAATAGCACGGAGTCTTCTCCGGCATTAATGCAATGTAGCATCACCGATCCAGACCAACATGTCCGGGTAGGCTTCACACATCATGCCTATGTCCATTCTCGCTTACGGAATCTAAACAATGGGGACTTCACATATCTACCCGAAGGAACGCCTCCAACTCACCGCAAACTCGCGAGAGCGGGCTTCCTATGCAAAGAAGGAGAGCTACTCATGCTCAAGAAGAGAATCGTTACCCTTGCGCTTCTCTTTGGCGCCTTGGAAAAGTAAGCGGATGAAAAGCACCGCGCTAGCTTTCCCTCCGTGGATCCGGAGTCGGCTCGCGATTTGGAGCTTCGAAGCTCCTCCAATGGCCGGATCTAGCTTCTTCTTCCTTCCTTGGCTCTCCTCTCTCTCTTATCTTTAGAAAGATAAGCACTCATGAAAAGTGAGGGTTTCTAAGGCCCAATCCCGGGTATATCCCTTCAGGAACAACCCCCAGCCGTTGGATCATCAATTAAATAAACAAACGGCTTTGATTCGGGAATGAAATGCCCAATCTGGACCGCACACGGCCTGGCACATGCCCGTGTCCAAGGCCGTGTGCCTCATTCGCCGTCAAAATCGACTCGCCTGGAACAACACACATGCATCGAACATGCCCGTGTTCGACCTGACACGCCCGTGTTCCACCTAACACGGCCGTGTGGTCGGCTGTGTACCCCCATCGATTTATTCCGAAAACAACTCGAGCACTGCACGGGTTCTAGGACACGCCCGTGTCCTTGCCTGTGTCTACCTCAACATGCCTGGGCTCCAGGCCGTGTGCACGGTCTCGACACTCGGCACATCGTCGAGCGAAGATCGTCGACCTCACGACACGGCCTTGGACTCGCCCGTGTCCTAGGCCGTGTGCCTTGTCTCGACACATCGTCGAGCAAAATTCGTGGACTCCCTGGGACGAGTGTCAACACGGTTCGACACGCCCTGCGACACTCCCGTGTCGCAGGCCGTGTGCCATGTCTCGACACTTCGTCGAGCGTGGTGTCAACTTCACGGGCTGAGTGTTGACACGGGTCGACACGCCATGCGACACGCCCGTATCGCAGGCCGTGTGCCCTGTCTCGACACAATGTCGACAGCAAAATGTCGACTTCGCTGGTTGAGTGTTGACATAAGCTTGACATGCCCTGGGACACACCCGTGTACCAGGTCGTGTGCCTTCTGCCAGAACCCAAAACTGGCCGAAAACATCCCCCGTCGCTCCTTTAAGTTTCGGGGAGTTACAACTCTTCCCCTCTTAAAAGTCTTTCGTCCACGAAATTATATAAAGGAAAGACATGTACAAAACTAAAATTTGTACCTGAGCGGAACAACTCCGGATATTCGTCAAGCATAGTCTGCTCTCGCTCCCAAGAGAGCACCTCACGACCCCATTTGTCCCACCGAACCTTGACCATCCTGATCTCTTTATTGCGTAGCCGCTTGACCTCCGAGTCCTCAATCTGCACGGGCTTGACCTTTGTCGTCAACCCACTATCCACCGGCACTTGATCAACCGTGATCAGTTGCGAAGGCTCTTGCACCGCCTTCCGAAGCACCGAAATATGGAGTACATCGTGTAATCCACCAAGCTCCACTGAAAGCTTCAACCGATAGGCCACTTCACCAACTCGCTCCAGAAACTCAAACGGCCCGAGGTACCTCGGGCTTAGCTTTTTCAATCGCCGCACCCGCGAGACACCCTTGAACGGCTTGATCTTTAAGTCCACCCAATCGTCCACAGCAAACTCCATATTCCTGTGCTTGTCGCTTGCCTGTCCTGAGTGATAAGCAACCTCTCCCGAATGGTTCTCACCAAAGAAGTAGCATACTCCACTTCCAATCGCTTATACAACTTTGACTCACCCGTTTCTAACCAAGACAACGGCGTGCGACATTTTCTAACATATAGGGCCTCGAAGGGCGTCATTTCAATACTCGCTTGGTAGATGTTTTTGTATGCGAACTCCACCAAATAAAGGTGGTCTTCCCATTGCTTCCCAAAATCCTAGACACACATGCGGAGCATGTCTTCCATAGTTCTATTGACCCTCTCGGTCTGCCCATCCGTTTGCGGATGGAAGGCTGTGCTGAATTTCAACTTTGTCCCCAACATTTGTTGCACTAGCCTCCAATCATTGGACGTGAACCGCCCATCTCGGTCACTCACGATGTTGCGGGGCACATCATGAAGCCGTACTATGTTATCCACATAAAGTTTTGCCAACTTCTCCACCGGATCATCCTTCCTATGCGGAATAAAATGCGACACCTTTGTTAGCCGATTATCAACCACCAAAATGGCGTCGTTCCACTTTTGCGACCTTGGCAAACCGTGCACAAAGTCCATAGAGATGTCGTCGAATTTCCACTCCGGAATAGGCAAGGACTTAAGAAATCCTCCCATCTTTTGGCACTCCGCCTTCACCAAGGCACACGTTTGGCACTTCGCTACATAGAACGCCACATCCTTCTTCAAACCCGGCCACCAAAATAGTTTCTTAACATCACGGTACATCTTCGTGCTCCCCGGGTGAATTGAGTACTTAGTATGGTGTGCCTCGTACAATAACTCCACCCGCAAATCGCCCACACTTAGGACACACAGACGACCGTCTTTCTAAAGCAATCCGTCCTCCACGACGAATTGGGAATTTGACCCATCCATAGCCTCTACCATAAACTGCTTCATATGAGCATCCATATCCAAAGCCTGCCGAATACGATCAGCCAGGTCATATTGGACTTCAGTCCAATTCAGAACTGCTTCAGCACTTGATTGCCTATCCACACAAACAATCTCCAACGCCTCCAACTCCCGCACCAACCGCTCATCATGCACCGATAGCCAATTGGCTTGAGCTGGGGCTCGGCGACTCAATGCGTCCGCAACTGCATTCCCTTTACCACGCATGTAGTGGATCTTGAATGTATAGTCCCCCCGAAACTCCATGCATCTACGTTGCCGCATATTCAGATCCTTCTGATCAATCAGATACTTCAGGCTCTTGTGATCGGTGTAGATATCAATCTTCACACCGTACAAATAGTGTCTCCACAGCTTTAAGGCAAAAATCACGGCCACTAAGTCCAAGTCATGGATCGGATAGTTCCTTTCATGCACTTTCAGCTGTCTCGATCCATAAGCTATTACACTTCCGTGTTGCAGTAGCACGCAACCCAAACCGCTGCCCGAAGCATCACTATAAATCTCATAGCCTTCGGTCCCACATGGCGAACTCAGCACAGGCACCGTGGTCAACTGCCACTTCAACTCCTCAAAAGCTCGCGCGCACTCCGGCGTCCAAACGAACTTCTGCTCCTTCCTCGTCAAAGTAGTGAGAGGTAACGCTATCCGCGAGAAGTTCTCTACGAAGCGCCTATAATAGCCGGCAAGCCCCAGAAAGCTCCGGACTTCCGCTACCATAGCAAGCTCAGACCACTCCCGTATCGCAACAATCTTCACCGGATTCACAGCAATACCCTCTCCACTCACTATATGACCGAGGAACGCCATTGAGGACAACCAAAACTCGCACTTCGAGAACTTGGCATACAGTTGATTCCTCCTTAGCGTCTCCAAAACCAAATGAAGATGCTTGAAGTGATCTTCCTCACTTTGCGAGTACACCAAAATATCGTCGATGAAGACGATCACAAAATGGTCCAAGTACTCCCTGAAAGTCCTGTTCATCAAATCCATGAACACTGATGGCGCATTAGTCAGCCCAAACGGCATGACCGTAAACTTATAATGCCAGTATCTCGTACTAAACTCTGTCTTCAGGATATCACTCTCCCTTATTCGCAGCTGATAGTACCCAGCCTTGAGATCCAACTTCGAGTACACCGTCGACCCAACCAACTGATCAAAAATATCATCAATCTGGGGGTTCGGGTACTTGTTCTTCTCCGTCAACTTGTTGAGCTCCCGATAATCAATACATAGCCTCAAGCTTCCGTCCTTCTTCTTAATAAAGAGGACCGGCGCGCTCCAAGGCGAAGAACTCGGGAGCACATACCCTTGCTCCAAAAACTCTTGCAGTTGAACATTCAGCTCCGCCATTTCTTTAGGCGCTAGCCAATAAGGAGATCGTGACACAGGCTTTGTAGCTGGCACTAGCTCAATCGTGAAATCTATCTCCCGTTGAGGCGGGGCTCTAGGAAGATCTGCGGGGAACACATCAGGGTATTCCGATACCACTGAAATACAATCCAACGCGGGCTTTGGCTTTGCAACCTCCACTAGCGTAAAGAACAGTTCTGCACCGGCACGAACCGCCTTCACCACCTGAAGAGAAGACATCAACGTCTTGCTCGACCCATTTAAGCACGTAAAAGTAATCTCACGACTTGCTCCCAGCTTGACTTCCGTGCTACCGCAATCTATATGGGCCTGCTGCTCCGAGAGTCAGTCCATGCCAAATATGACGTCAAACTCCACCAACGGAAGTAAAGATGCCTGCAGATCGAACTCCTGATTCCCAATACGAATCTTAACATCGCAGATCCTATCCATGCGCATCGAACACCCATTGGGCAAGAACACATCCAGCTTATCCTTCGCCATCGAAGAAGGGACTCCGATGCGTGATATAAATCCTTCAGACAAGAAGGAGTGTGAAGCTCCCGTATTGAAGAGTGCTCTTGCCGGATTTTCACAAATCAAAACAAATCCTAAACAAGCAGTGGTAAGGTAACATGTGCATAACAAGTATTTAAAGAAATTGACTTTCTATAAATTAAACCGTACATGTCACCACATCAGCCTGTTTGATGACCTCCTGTTGGCCAAGATTATACACCCTTGGTTGGGCCGGAGCATAGAGGGACGCGGTCGACTCCACCGCCTTGCCCTTCTCTTCATAGGTCGCTCCCGGCCTTCTCTCATACTTAGGATGTCCGCTCCAACAGTCACGGGCAAAGTGCCACATCTTTCCACAAGTAAAACACGCGCCCGGGGTCCGACTCGTAGTCGCCCCAGAAGCTCTAGAAGGAGCTGGACCCGAAGTCCTATGCTTCTTGAAGGACCTCCGATCGCCGAACTTTGAAGTAGTCGGCACTTTGAATTCAGACTTCTTGTCACCCAAGCTTTTCTTTGCCTGTACGTTCTTCATGTCATTCTCCAAGGACCGGGCAGTGTTGACCTAGGTTAAGAAACCCTGCATCATCGGCCCCGAGAGTAGTAACCGTAACTCATCTCTTAAGCCTTCATAGAAGCGATTAGTCTTGCGCTCCTCATCCACAATAGTGGAGCTAGCATATCGACTCAAACGAGTAAACTCGTGGATATATTCATCCACGCTCCTCTCACCCTGAACAAACTTTAGAAACTCATTCTCCAACGCTATCTTCTGCGTCGAAGGAAGGTATTTAGCCAAGAACAATCTCGAGAACTCCTCCATCGAGACATCAACAAGTTGCCTACATCTCAATAGGTGCAGCTCCAATCCTTCCCACCACATTCTCGCTTCACCGTCCAGAAGGAACGTAGCGATGGTGGTCATTTGCCACTCCTCCGTCTCCATTGCTGTCATGACTCTCTTCACCCTAGAGAGCCAGTCTTCAGCTTGAGATGGGGTTCCTAACCCCGAGAATACCGGAGGGTTAAAACTCATTACATGCTTAAGCTGCCTCTCGGCTGCCCTCCTTGGCACCAACGGTTCCACTACCACTTGATCCACTCTCCTCGGCTCAGCCTCTTGCAGCGGTACCTGCTCCATCGCAGGAGCGGGCTGCTGCATTTGCCCTGCAGGCTGCGCATTTATCACAGCCAACACTGCTTCGGCCACCAATCGTATGTTCTCAGCCGATAGAGGTGTTTCAGGAGCAACATCTGGTGCACTGCTAGCCTCAGAAACTCGACGTTCTGACTGCCCAACACCACTTCTGGTCACCTATAGTGGTACAAAACACCGTTAAGCAACCAAAGAAAATTGCAAACAGCAATTATAGGAACACGCAGGTTCCTCAAACACGTGTATTTTCATTCCTAAGTGGACATTCATGGGTTCTTTTACCGCTATAACGATGACGCACACAATGTGCTCACCACCCCTTAAAAAGAATTCGCCCACGAATTCATTTTAAGCCCGACCAAAACCAGTAGTCTGATACCAAATTGTAACACCCCTTATCCGTTGCATAGCATATAGCAGTATGTCCGGCCGGGGCCCGACGTCGTATGCCATAGACAGACCGGGTGGTTACTCATGGAAACCATCCAACCAATCATAACGTCCTATATAGAGTATTCTAGCGGAAGCAGTTTATAAAAGTTGCAATAAAGAACCCAGCACTAAAGCATGAATGTCCACTAATACCAAATAGGAATGTTATAAATACACCAGTACAAGCCTTAAGGCCTTACAAAAAATTGTTCACTTCATATTACATGTTTTAAAAAACATGGCACGCAGGCCGGTCATATATGAATAAAGCAGTAAACACTCCAATTAGGCCTTCGAGGGCCGGCTTCGCAAAATGGGCTTTAGACCGCTATTGACCGCTTGGCCCAGCAGCACCTGCAAGCAACAAACCACCGCACGGTGGCAAAACAAGGCAACGGTCAGCAATGCTGACCAAATTATAATGATCCCGCCCCCAACTTGGGGCGGCGATGCTCCTTCCCTGCATTTCATTAGCATAAGTGAGCAATATATATATATTCATTTCATCACAGATGTTGGCTCGCACGGCCACACGCCCCGTGCTCTCAGGGCACATTCTCGGTGAACCGGTCGATGTCACGTCAATTAAAGCAATAGACATTCTGATCTCACCACCGCCCCTTTGACGGACAAACCAATGAGCATTTTGTCTTCTTGGCCTGGTTCACGACAATTTAAGCCATTGACCGCCGAAGACCCTAATCAATGCCAACGGCAAGTGCCACGTACCCTTAGGTATCTTTAACCGAACGACATAGAACGGGTACGGTTCCATCTAACCCGTGCTCACATCGCAACGATAATTTAAGCCATTCGCGCGGGTCAAACTTCTCTCGAGTCCCATTTCCATCACAATTCACATAACCCGGTTATGTTCAAGTTGGCTCTCAGGCCACCAAGTTGGCAAGATCACGCATCCGCCCAGTTTTCTGGGTGCATCTTTGGGTTAATCCCCAAGGCTCCCTGTTGCATTCTACCGCGTAGAAAACCCGAAAAACAACCAATAGCACGGAGTCTTCTCCGGCATTAATGCAATGCAGCATCACCGATCCAGACCAACATGTCCGGGTAGGCTTCACACATCATGACTATGTCCGTTCTCGCTTACGGACTGTAAACAACGGGGACTTCACATATCTACCCGAAGGAACGCCTCCAACTCACCGCAAACTCGCGAGAGCGGGCTTCCTATGCAAAGAAGGAGAGCTACTCATGCTCAAGAAGAGAATCGTTACCCTTGCACTTCTCTTTGGCGCCATGGAAAAGTAAGCGGATGAAAAGCACTGCACTATCTTTACCTCCGTGGATCCGGAGTCGGCTCTCGATTTGGAGCTTCGAAGCTCCTCCAATGGCCGGATCTAGCTTCTTCTTCCTTCCTTGGCTCTCCTCTCTCTCTAAGCTTTAGAAAGATAAGCACTCATGAAAAGTGAGGGTTTCTAAGGCCCAATCCCGGGTATATCCCTTCAAGAACAACCCCCAGCCGTTGGATCATCAATTAAAGAAATGAACGGCTTTGATTCGGGACTGAAATGCCCAATCTAGACCGCACACGGCCTGGCACACGCCCGTGTCCAGGGCCGTGTGCCTCATTCTCCGTCAAAATCGACTCGCCTGGAACAACACACGGGCATCCAACACGCCCGTGTTTGACCTGACATGCCCGTGTTCCACCTGACACGGTCGTGTGGCCGGCCGTGTACCCCCATCAATTTATCCCGAAAACAACCCGAGCACTGCACGGGTTTTAGGACACGCCCATGTCCTTGCCCGTGTCTACCTCAACACGCCTGGGCTCCAGGCCGTGTACACGATCTCGACACTCGACACTTCGTTGAGCGAAGATTGTCGACCTCACGATACGGCCTTGGATACGCCCGTGTCCTACGCCGTGTGGCTTGTCTCGACACATTGTCGAGCAAAATTTGTGGACTCCCCGGGATGAGTTTCGACACGGGTCGACACGCCCGTGTCGCGGGCCGTGTACCATATCTCTACACCTTGTCGAGCGCAGTGTCGACTTCACGGGCTGAGTGTCGACACGGGTCGACACGCCCTGCGACACTCCCGTGTCGCAGGCTGTGTGCCCTGTCTCAACACAACGTCGACAGCAAAATGTCGACTTCGCGGGATGAGTGTTGACACAAGCTTGACACTCCCTGGGACACGCCCGTGTCCCAGGCCGTGTACCTTCTGCCAGAACCCAAAACTGTCCCAAAACGTCCCCCGTCGCTCCTTTGAGGTTCGGGGCATTACATAGCTCCTCCGACGATGAGTTAGAACTAATGTCCCAGTACAAGGAGTTAATCATGGCTTACGACAAATGTCGTCGAGTCGTGAAGACTCAGGCTAAAGAGATCAAATCTCTGAAAGCCGAAGAGAGCATCTTGAGAGAGAAAGTCACAAAGACTGACTCCCTCGAAGAAAACTTCAATAATGCAATTGAGGAATATAACAAAGCTCTTGAGCACCTTGACCTCAAAGAGAAAATCATCAAGGAATTGGAAGCCCAACTTGCAGCTGAAAAGAAACTAGTTGAAAGTTTCTCGAAGTCCAAGACGGTTCTTCCATTCGTTGTTGAATTCTCATCCAAGGCCAAGGGTGCCGGATTAGGCCATGAAGAAGCTCCTAGTAAATCCTCTAGGAGAAATAAGTCTCAACGGAAGAATAAGGCCTCCAAAAAGGCCTTAGCCAAAGAGAAGGGGAAAGCCCCTCAAGATCAGACTACATTCAAGAAAGTCATCTTTCCATCAAATGAGTTTGATCTTGACTCATCCTACGGGCATATTGCTAGGCCTACCTACGTAGAGCCAAAGTCCTGTTATCAAGGATGGACTCGACCCAGAAACTTTGGCGAAAGTGTCTTTAAGGAACCTTATGAAGAAGTTATTCTTCAGAGTTATGGCCCTTTCAATCATGGGCATAACTTCAAGAAGACACCAAATCCAAAGCCCATTGTAGAAAGGCCTCCTAAGGAGAAGAAGACATGTGATTGTCATTATCATGAATCTTCCTCCTCCAAGAATGCTGACCCTGCTAGACCAAAACTCCAAAAGGTCAAGCAGGAGATCATGAGGCAAAGGTACAACAGATTTGACTGTTGGTGCTGTGGCAAGGTTGGTCACTTCGCCATTGATTGTTGGTTCAATCCCAAAAATGCTGCAACTCCTCATGTCAGTAATATGAGAAAGACCGCTCATAATGCTAACACTCGTAGGGGGAGTACTTTAACCCGAGACCAAGGACCCAAACGTGTTTGGGTTCCTAAGGCAAATTGATTATGATTGCAGGTATGTCCAAAGGCCAACAAAATGTCAATCTGGTATTTGTACAGCGGATCCTCTCGGCATATGACCGGGACTAGAAGCCTTATTCAGAACTTTACTCCAGTCGTGAACGGACCAAAGGTCATCTTTGGAGGTCCAGACCGTGGAATTACAAGAGGCTATGGTATGATTACTAACGGCAATGTATCCTTCTCGGATGTGGCTTATGTCGAAGGATTGGAACGCAATCTCATAAGCATAAGCCAACTCTGCGATAAAGGATACATAGTTGAATTCCATGCTGATAAGTGCTTGATAAAATCCGTTGACAATATGTAAACGATTCTATCCGGCACTCGAAGCAGGAATATTTTCTGTTTAAATTTCATTTGTATAGATTCCTCTACACCAGTGTGCCTTTTAGCAAAAGATAGTGCATCTCTTGGTGACCAATGGCACAAGAGACTAGCACATATTAATTTCAAAACTATTAATAAATTATTTTCAATGAACTTAGTACGTGATGCCCCAAATGTCAAGTGCGTCAAAGATAGATCTTGTCATGCGTGCGTAAAAGGCAAGCAAACAATGGCTACCATTAAAAGCGTTATTGGCAAAGACTCCAATAGATGTCTCCATCTACTGCATATGGACTTGTTTGGTCCACTGTAAATTAGAAGTTTGGGAGGTAAGGATTATACGCTAGTAATTGTTGATGATTACTCGCACTTTGCGTTGGTGTTCTTTCTGAAACACAAGTCAGATACCTTCGACATCTTTACTAATTTTGTTAGGCAAGTCCAGAATGAGTACAACTGCTCCATAGTCAAAATCAGAAGTGACAATGGAACAGAGTTCAAATCTGGGGCCATGACAGAATTCTGTGAAAGCTTAGGTATCTTTCATGAGTTTTACTCTCCTCGCACTCCACAACAGAGCGGAGTGGCTGAGAGAAGGAACAGAACACTCATAGAGGCCTGCAGGACAAGGTTGAGTGATGCTTCACTTCCGGAGAACTTCTGGGTTGAAGCCGTCAACACTGCATGCCACGTGCAAAATCAAGCACTCATAAACAAAAAGTACGATAAGACCCCTTACGAACTTCTAAAGGGCAGGAAGCCAACCATCTCATACTTTAGAATATTTGGATGTAAATGCTTCGTACTTAATAATGGTAAGTATCATACCACCAAGTTCAGCGAAAAGAGTTTTGAAGGTATTTTTGTAGGTTATAGTAGCTATAGTATGACATATAAAATTTTTAATTGAAAAACCAAGGTTCCAGAAGTCTCAATACATGTTGTATTTGATGAGACGAGCTTGCTGTAAAGCAATCCATCAAGTGTGCTCATTGAAGATTCAGGTGCAAAGCTAGATGAAATCAACCTGAAAGAGCCCAATGAAGAAAAAGACGAAAAATTATTCAAGATCACCACTCCAACCCCTATTGGGGAGGCAGATGATCAAAATAAAGAGATCATCCAAGTTGAATAAATCACTCCGGTGAATGAAGATAATCCAGATGCAAGAACTTTAGAGCTCAGACATCTAAAGGATCATCCCATGGAACAGATCATAGGAGATCCCCGGGACTATGTCAGAACTCGAAGAGGTACAACTAATGAGAATTTATAATTGAGTTTTCTCTCACAGGTTGAACCGAAGAAGTTTGAGGAAGCATACTCGGACGCATCGTGGATACTGGCTATGGAAGAAGAACTAAATCAGTTCAAGCGTTGCAATGTATGGAAACTTTTTCCAAGACCCAAAGGAAAGAATGTCATTGGAACAAAATGGGTCTACAGGAACAAGATGGACGAAGACGGAATGATCATAAAGAACAAGGCCAGACTTATCGCTAAAGGCTATCGTCAAGAAGAAGGAATCGACTTTGACCAGACATATGCTCCAGTGGCAAGGCTGGAGGCAATAAGATTGTTCCTAGCATATGCTGCATTCAAAGGCTTCACTGTCTATCAGATGGACGTGAAGTCTGCCTTCCTAAATGGTAACATTAAAGAGGAAGTGTATGTGGAACAACCTTCAGGTTTCGTTGATCCTAACTTTTCTGATTATGTCTATTTCCTGCACAAGGCCCTATATGGTCTGAAACAAGCTCTTAGAGCTTGGTATGAGACACTATCTAGCTTTCTACTTGAGAACAAGTTCACAAGGGAAAAGATAGACAAGACATTATTTCTTAGGAAAATAAAAGGCAAGATTTTACTAGTGCAAATCTATGTCGACAACATTATTTTTGGCTCTACAGACGACAACTCTGCAAAAGGTTCTCAAAACTTATGCAAGGGAAGTTTGAAATGAGCAGTATGGGCGAGCTAAAGTATTTCTTAGGGCTTCAGGTGAAACAATCTGAAGATGGAATTTTCATCTCGCAGACCAAGTTCACCAAAAAGCTGATTAAGAAATTCGGGATGGAGAACGCAACCTCTATGAGGACTCCAATGGGCTCAACTATGTCTCTGGACAAGGATGAAAAAGGGAAACCCTTTGATGAAACCAAGTACAGAAGCATAATTGGATCTTTGCTCTACCTTACTGCCAGTAGACCCGACATAATGTTTTCAATATATGCATGCGCTAGATTTCAGGTGAACTCTAACGAATCTCACTACGGTGCTGCAAAGCATATTTTGATATACCTCAAAGGCACACCAAATCTTGGCTTATGGTACCTAAGAAGTAATGACAGCAAACTAATTGGTTTTTCAGATGCAGATTTTGCAGGAAGCAAAGATGACAGGAAAAGCACCTCCGGGACTTGCCAATTCTTTGGAAGAAGGCTAATCTCCTAGAGTAGTAAAAAGCAGAATTGTGTCGCAATCTCAATGGCCGAGTCAGAGTATATCTCTGCAGACGGTTGTTGTGCACAGTTACTATGGATAAAAAATCAATTTGAGGATTATAACATGAAGTTCAAGAATGTCCCATTATTTTGCGACTCTTCCAGCGCAATTGCAATAGCCAACAATCTAGTCTCGCACAGCCGGACAAAGCATATCGAGCTAAGCTATCATTTCATCCAGGAGCATGTAGAGCATGGGGACATAGATCTCCAATATGTCTCCACAGACAGGCAAGTTGCACATATCTTCATGAAGCCGCTAGACGGGACCAAGTTCTCATTCTTCAAAACAGGACTTGGGATGCTCAACAAGAAAAATTAGAGATGTTTGGATTTCAAGAAAGCAAAGAAAATTAAAGGGTTAGTCAAATTTTGGCATTTCAAAAATTTTTGATCTTTCTGACTCGAGATAGACTTGACCTACTCGAGTAACTTCTATAGACCTACTCGAGTAACTTCTATTGACCTACTCAAGTAATCAAAGGACCTACTCGAGTAACTTCTATAGACCTACTCGAGTAACTCCCGATCTACTTGAGTACCTCCTTTATCTCTCGTGTATGTGCCTCTCTGGCTTTCAAATTTTCCTGTGCCGCCTCTTCTATGGTTTAAATTATTTCCTTCTCGATTAATTAGACTTAAACCTATGGTTTATAAATACAAATTTCCGAAAATCTCTCTAAACGAAATCATTTCACTCTCTCATGTACCCGGCTGTCGTTTCGTCTTCCTTCAAGAAGTTGCAGAGCCGCGACAACTTCCTCTCTTCCCGTCAAGAAAGGACCATGGACCCCTCCTCCAAGATCGGCGTGGGATCGGAACTAGTTGTCGCAGGGATTGCAGAACTTTAGGATGACTTCCACAACTTGTTGATTCTAATAGAAACTGCAGGGCTTTCCTTCATCCTGCAAGAACCGTGTCGAATCCTTTTCCCTGAAGTAGCAGAATTCTTCAAGAACCTCAAAATCAAACGGAATGGACAACTTCTAAAATCCAAAGTCAAAGGTATGAAAATCAAACTCACTAAGGCAATCATCTCTCGACTTCTCAATCTACCGATAGTGGATGAAGAAGACGACCTAGATGAAGAGGATTGTGACCGAACATGGCTATTCTATGGTATTGCGTCTGACGCTCAGTACATCAAACGCTCAGCTATGAATGTAGAGGGTAAATTTCTTGTTGATATCATTGGGAAAATCTTGCTCTGCAAGACCAATTCTATAAAAGATATTCCTCTGCACTTCTTTGATATTATGCAAGTTATAGTCTGCCACAAAAAGTTTCAATTTGGGTTGATGATTCTTGACAAAATCAAGGACAGTGTTAAATCCCCCAATTTTGTCAGGATCATCTCTCTCCTCCTCCATAAGTTAAATCCCGAGCTGTTCAACTTCTCCAAAGGGACCCCTCTTCACCACATGAAGAAGGTCTCAATTCAGACCATTCAGAGATGGGAATTAAAATTGAGTAATGCTACCCAAGCCGCTAAGGTTCCAGAAGTTTCAGCATTATAGGACAGGACTCCATCTCCCTCTCCTCATCATGTGGCCAGCTCCTCTGGTGCACCAAGTGAGGGGGAGCTTGCTTCGTCTCCTTCACACAGATTACCTTCATCTCAACAAGGATTCCCCTCCTCTCCTGCTCCATCTACCTCTTCCCTACCAAAAACTCCACCTACACCAACATCAGATCAGCAACCTCAAGAAGATCTACTCTCCTCTGAAGCTGTAATTAATGCCATGATAGCTGAGCTGACCTCAGAAGATCCTCCCTTTCAATAATCAGCACAATCTCCAGTACCATCTCCTCTAAAATCTCATGTTGCTCCTCCAGAATAGGTAGAAACAACTCTCCCCTCTAATGAAACCTCTCCAGCTCCAAATCTTGATGCTACTTAACCCCAGGCAGAGAGTATTCTTATCTCTGATAAGCCCTCTCCAGAACCTGCTGAGGCTCCTCTCAGGAATCTGAATTTCTCCATCCGCACTGTACTTGATGAAGGGGCTGGTCTGATTCCTACCTCCAGAGCGCAAAGCTCAGTCCTCATTGCAGAGATACCCCTCTGGACTGCTCCTCCTCTTCCAACCCCATCTGCTGCTCCTTCAACTGCTGCTGCTACTACCTCACCAGATCTGCTGTCTCAGATATCCATCCTGCTGCAAGATCAAAAGAATTACTTTAACACCTCTCTAGCTGCTATCACTGCCAAAATCACTGCTCTGGAAGCTGAAATGAGCAGGGGATTTGCAGAAATCCAGCATAATACTGACAAGCTCACATACCTGTTTCAACTTGGTGGAAAAGCCCTAGACCACACTATAACTAGTGTTGGAGAAGTTATGGAACAGGGTGTAACCCTTGCCAACAATCAAATGGAACTGGACAAAAGGGCTGAGGAAACAAAGATGAAGATATGTGAAGAAGTTGGTCTCTTTAAAGAAACTGCTATTGAGAAACTCTCTGTTGAAGTCAGAAATGGGGAGGGATTAGTAAAAGAATATCTAGAAAAATCTGCTGCTCTCCAACAGGAACTATGGGAAACTCATGTGCAGAAAATTAAGGCTGATGTATTAGCCCAGATACATAGTGTCAAGTTTCATACTTATGACACTGCTGTCTGGATGCATAATCAAATCCAACCTGAATATCCTGCAGACCCAAATATCATTCCCCATCACTTGAATCCTCTAGCCACAGATACCTCTACCTCAGCTGCTCCTCAGCAACCTACTTTCTCTCCGAGGCCTGGAGACTTAGTTGCTCCTCCAGAGATATATACTCAAAGCTGGGAATAAGATCCTGCTGACATTTTCCTTCAAGCTCCTCCAGAGATCCAAACCTCCAAAAAGAAGAGAAAATATGGTGAAGGTCCTTCTGCTAGTAGATCAATTCCTGTTCCTGCTGCTGAAAAACGATCTGTTGCTATTTTTGCTGAAGTCTGGTCTCCCACTTCCAAATCCTTGATTCTGGATACTCTAAAACTGGTAATGGACTTTGATGAGAACTGGAACCTACACTATAGCTCCTAAGAATGGGAATTATATGAGAAATCCTTGACCAAGGGAAGAATTTATGATAGAGAGTATGGAAGGAATAATCTTGCTGCTCCTCCTAGGCCTCCTAGATATTATCCTAAGCCTTTCAGCTACCAAAGGAGATAACAAGAGAAATTGGATAGGCAACAGAACCTAGGCTAAATTTCAATGACTTTTGAGAATGTGAAATGAATGACTGTAGAATTGATAATTTTGGATATTCTTATTTATATAATTCTAAGTTTTTGCTCTCATTATCTTTTTCATAGTTTCTTGCTTACTTGAACACATTTTTATACTTAGCACTTTTTATGTCTATAATTCACCTTAGTGTAAAGGGTTCTGACTTCAACAAATAGGGGGAGATTGTTGGGTACTATGTCCACATTAACCAAGATTTGATGAAGTCACCCTGGAACTAAGATGAATTAGGTTGTATTTGATGCTTTATTTGAGTTATGTGGTTGCAGGACTCCAATGGGAAGTGTAGACCAATGTTAGTCTACAATGGGTCACCAAACACAGGACCATACAATGTAATCCCTCATTATATGACCCAAAGTGTTGACCTATGTGTAGCCTCTCTATTGGGATACACTTCATTTTCAAGCACTTGGACTATGAGAATAGAGTTGGATGCTGATTTCCCCAAAGAAGAAAGAATTTCCACCTTGAAAATTTTTCTAAGTATTCTACTCGTGTATGTCATTAACTACTCGAGTAGATTACTTGCTTTTTACTCGAGTCAGAATTCCTATACTCGAGTAGATCATACATCTTACTCGAGTAGTACAGATTTCACTCTCCAAGTTTTTCTAAGTAAAACACTCGAGTAAGTATATATATACTCGAGTAGTTATAGATTCTGACTCGTGTAACTGTTTTCTATGTCAAGAATAAATTTTCTATATACTCGAGTAGTATAAGTTATATACTCGAGTAGTTCACTTACTACTCGAGTAGTTCAAGTCTCATACTCGAGTAAACTTAATTTCTCTTCTCCTAAAAATATTCTGTCATTTACTCGAGTAAGTCTTTCCATATACTCGAGTAGATCTTATCCTCTCGAGTAGTTCAGTCTGACTACTCGAGTAGCTCATTATCCAGTGTTCAGAATTTTTTCTAAGTCTTTTCACTCAAGTAGTTCGTCAAACCACTCGAGTAGTTTTTCTCACCTACTCGAGTAGTACAACTTGTACTCGAGTAGTTCAACTCCACTTCCCGTGAAACTTTACTGCATACTCGAGTAGATCTTCTAAGTACTCGAGTAGTTGATTATATGTACTCGAGTAGTTGTCTTCAACCTACTCGAGTAGTCATGAATTCTATACCCGAGTTACATTCTTTTGCTTACTCGAGTAGTCCTTTACCTACTCAAGTAGTTATATACCTACTCGTGTATATCGCTAACTTTTCTCTGAAATTCTTCTAAGTCCTTAATTGACATATTTTCAAATCTCATGACATGATTGGTCTACGTGTATATCATTAAGACTAATTATGACCATTATTCCAAATTTTATATAAGGTTCTATCTAATTGGCAAACCCTAACAGATAATAACAAGCTTTCAAGATCAAACATTTTGAGAAATTTTTGCAGCCGTTTCTCTCTACAAGTCGATGTTTCCTCTCTCTCTCTCTTCAAGGAAAGAAAGCTGCCGCCGCCGCTATTTTTCTTCGGCGAGGGTTTCGATTTTCAGAGGAATCAGACTGAAGAAGTTTTACAGATCGAGATCGTTTCTTAAGTGCTCATCCTCTTCCCGATCGTGTAAGACAAAGAAGAATCTAGATCTGTTGCCGAGATTTTCTTCATCTTTCTGAAAGTGCCGCAAAGCTTACAAGAAAAAGATCATGGTTGCTTGCTTGCAGATCTGACAGAGAAATCATTGTTTGTATTTTCTAAAATAATTTTCATTCTTGAAGGAGAAGTTTTCTTCGAGTGTAGGAGTTTTTTAATCTGAGTTTGTAGGAAGTGTTGTCTTCCGAGTTATAGATCTAGTTGGTTGGATTGAGATTGTAAGAACTTTGTTCTGAGGGTAGGATTGATTTTCAATCCGAGATAGTGGAGTACCTGAGCCTAATATATTGCTAGATCGGTGAGGGAAAGAGGATGTTGGAACACCCTATTACTAATTGGGGTCAGGATCACTATGTCTCTAGGAAACCTGTTTTTGACCTCCTGTATAGATCTAAAGGTCAATTAGAATTGAGTGTAAGGGTTAGAAGTCTAGGCTTGGAAGCTGCCCTCAAGACCAAGAATTTTGAGTTTGAGACTAAGTCATATCGTCGAGCTCAGCACGACGATTCATCGAACTCCAATCGACGATCGTCTAGCTCAACTTCGACAGATCGTCGAACTCCATTCAACGATCGCTGAGCTCAATTCAACAAATCATCGAACTCCATTCGACGATCTGCGAGCTCAGTTCGACGATCTTGACTCCGTATTGGATCTCTATCTCTGAGCTCAGTTCGACGATCTTTGAGCTCACATCGACGATTTTTGTTGCTGTATAAGTCCAAAACACTGAGCCCAGTTCGATGATAGCAGAGCTCAGTTCGACGTTTACTGATGAGTTAAAGGATTTTTCAAGATTCAAATTCAGATCATTTAAGGAGTTATTCAGCAATTAATTCAGAAGATTTTCTAGCCATTTTCATTTATTTCTGGACCAAGTTTCAAGGTATTATCAAGGAATGTTTCTTTGGACTTTCCTCCAGAAGACAATTGCAATTAAGGATGCAATTAATGGCAGGCCAACGACTTTTCTTGACAGAGGATGATTTTCTATTCAGTACCAGTTAATAAAACACAAGATTTTTGAATCTCTCTATCACTTATCCTCAGAACACAGACAATAAGAACAAGAACAAAATATTCTCTGTCTCAAAGAATTCTCTCAAGAACACACATCCAAGGAGATCAAACTTTCTGAAATCTTCTGATCTCTCTTGTCTCAAGTGTTCAAGGCCAACATCTTTAAAGACTCCAGACACCTAACATTTCAGCTATTGCTGAAATCATCATTTGTTGGAGATCAACTTCTGAAGGTCTATCACCCTACAGCAAAGCTTCATTTCCTGAATATCTCAAGGACTCAGGGGGAGCTTTGACAACATCAAATCCACATAGTCTTCTCAGCTGCTTTGAGAAAGAGAAGACTTCCATAACTCTCTCATCCCCATCTCTGTAAAGGGTTTCTCAAACTCCCTTCAAAAGTTTGAGCTTGGTTTTTGAGCACCTTGTCAAAAGCTCATTGGTGGCAAGACACCTGATCAAAAAATCTGATTTGGTTTTTGAGCACCTTGTCAAAAGCTCATTGGTGCCCAGGACACCTGATCAACTCATCCTGCAGTGGATTCCTACCTAGGGTGGTAGAAGAGTGGATTTACCCAAGTTTAGGGGAACCACTATAGCTCCTTGTGTCATCTGGATTGCTTGTCTTTATCTTTTGTTTCTGGCTGTGATTGTTTTGTGATTAGTTTAGATCTGTGATTAATTTCCATTGTAGGTTATTTTGTTATTAGAATTAATAGTTGCTTCCCTGTTCACTCAGATTACAACAATTATTATAAAAAGTTTTCAAGCACCATATACTCTATTCACCCCCATCTAGAGTATATCAGATGTAGCTGCACTTTCAATTGGTATCAGAGGGAGGTTGGTTAAATATACCACACCTTGGTGGTTGTACAGGCTAACACCTGAACCCAAAGATTCCTAGTTAGATCTATTTTCTTTGAGTTTATTATTAGATTTTGTTTTCACAAATCATGGCCCAAAACAAAGATTATGCTAGCACCAGACCTCCAGTGTGCAATCTATCCAAGTTTGCACTTTGGAAAGCAAGGATCAGATTATACATGAATTCTATTGACGAGGATATTTTTAATTCTGTTTTGACAGTTTGTCCAAGACCTCCAAAGAACTCAAGTACAAATGCTGTTCCACCTCCATCAGGAATAGATGCTGATATCAAGAAATGGAAGATAGCTGATTCCAAGGCTATGAACATCTTAGCCCAGACCATGTCTGATGACATCTTTCAAAAGGTGGCTGAATGCAATTCAGTAAAGGAAATCTGGGATAAACTCTCTGAAATAGTCTCAGGCTCAGCTGATGAGAGAAAGGACAGGAGATCCCACCTCTTATCTCAGTATGAGAATTTCAAGAAGGGAGAAACTGAATCAGTTGGAGATATGTACAATAGACTCAGTCTGATAGTCAGTGAACTCAGAACTTTGGATAAAGAGATCTCACTAACTGAACTTAATGACAAAATTCTAATGTGCTTCCCTAGCACTTGGGATTCAAGAATCTGGCCAATCAAGGATGCTAGAAGTTTGAATGAGATCACCACAGAAGCTCTATTGGGTAAGCTCAAATCTTATAAGCTACTCATCAAGAATAGAGAGGAAGAATAGAAGGCTGCCTCACCAGCCACAAGAAAAGAGAAGACAATAGCCTTCAAGGCAACTGAAGATCAGCCTGAAGACAAAGTCACAGGCAATGATGAACTGCTCAGTCTGTTGGCCAAAAGATTTTACAAGATGGCCAGAAAGGACTTCAGACGGAGATCATACAAGGAGCATGATAAGCCAAGGTATGATAAGACAATTAATAATAAGGAAATTGTCTGCTTTGGTTGCAGGAAACCAGGGCACATTGTTCCTGACTGTCCAGAAAACAAAAACAAGGACAGAAGGGACAAGAAAGAAAGAAGAAAGGAGAAAGACTCCAAGAGGAATGGCAATGGCAAACCCTCAAGCAAAAACAAACACACAAGAAAGGGGTTTGTTACTGAATCCTGGAGTGAGACTGAAGAGGAGTCAGAAGCCTCATCCAGCTCCAGTGATGATGAAGATGATGTAGAAGAGAAGGAGTTCTGCATGATGGAAATCAATGCCTCACAACATAATTCAGATGAAGAAGAGTCAGAGTCAGATTCAGAGACTCAACCTGAAGAAGATCAGGTAATTAGTTCATTTGATTTTAATTCAGAGGACTTTAAATCTGAGTTTAAAGCATTATGTTTAGACCTGCTAAAATCTGAGAAAGAAATTATCTCTCTCAGAAATAATTTATCTGAACATAATACCTTAAAGTCAGAAAACCTCAAACTCTCTCAGGAGTTGGAGTGCTGTAGGAAGCAGATAGCTTCACTGAAAAGTGAGCTATCTGAGGCCAAGAAGCTTGAAGAATCCCTTAATGGGAGAAGTATCAAGCTGATGGACATCACAAGCACAGTGAACTCCAGATTTAATAGTACACTGGGCTTGGGTGTTTCATCCAGCCAACCCATAGTTCTAATAACTCCAATCAAGTTCATTTCTGATAAAGGAAAGGGAGTTGTAGAGGTAGCTAGGAAAAATTCTGATATGCCCAAGAAAACTAAGTTCCAGCAGAAATCGTCGAACGGAGCTCGACGGTCGCCGAACGCAGATCGACGATCTCAGGCAAAATCGTCGAACTCAGGTCGACGATCTCAAGTTCCTGAACTCTGCCATAGTCGACCGTCGAACGGAGCTCGACGATCTGACCCAAGATCGTCGAACGCAGCTCCACGATCGTCGAACAGAGATTAGAGCTCTGGAAATCCCTTCAAGGGCAAATCAAAATCCAATTCTAAGGGTCCTTCATCCCAAATCTTTAACCCTTATACTGAATGGATTATACCTCCAAGGAGATATCATCCTGAAGATTATAAGAGTCAACCTGGGATGTCTTTTATTTTAGAGTTTAAAGGTTATCAACCTAGGACCAAGGTAAACTGGGTCAAAAATAAATGAATTATCTTATGTGCAGGTGAAGACCTATCCAACATCTAACCAGCAATGGTACTTGGATAGTGGGTGCTCTAAGCACATGACAGGAAACAAGGACAACCTCACATCCTTTAGAGCCAAGCTTGGACCCAAAGTTATCTTTGGTGATTCAAACTTTGGACAAACTAAAGGATATGGTGCAGTCCAGATTAGATCAGTAACATTCAAGAAGGTAGCTTATGTGGAAGGACTGAAGCAAAACTTAATAAGCATCAGTCAGCTATGTGATGAAGGCTACCAGGTGACCTTCAGCAAAGCATTATGCAAAATCAAGTCAGAGGACAACACAACTGTGTTGACAGACAAAAGGAAAGGTAACATCAATCTAGTAGATTTTCTTTCAACATATGTAGATATTTGCCTGTTCAATTCTGTTTGTAGACCAAATATTTTATGCCATAAGAGACTAGGACACCTAAACCTTAGAACTATTGCTAGGCTATCCAAGGACAACCTTGTTAGAGGACTACCTTCTGGCCCCTACAAGAAGGAAGGACTCTATAGGGCTTGTCAATTAGGAAAGCAAACTAACAATAGTTTTAAGTCACTTAATAAGAGTGATTCACCTAGGATATTGTATCTGTTACACATGGATCTTTTTGGACCCATCATAGTACAAAGCCTAGGAGGGAAATCTTACACTTTAGTAGTTGTAGATGACTTCTCTAGATTCACTTGGGTGTTCTTTCTAAGGAAGAAGTCTGATAACATTAAGTGTTTGATAGAGTTTCTCAAATGTATACAGATTGAGTTCAATACTCACATTGCCTTGATCAGAAGTGATCATGGGACAAAGTTTGATTCTCTTCTTATGAAAGAGTTCTGTCAGAGTGAAGGGATCAGGCATACTTTCTCAGCTCCTAGAACTCCTCAACAAAATGGGGTAGCTGAAAGGAAAAATAGAACCCTTATTGAATCTGCCACTACATTGTTCTCAGATGCTCACCTTCCTCTATTCCTTTGGGCAGAGGCAGTGAACACCTCCAACTATGTGCTGAATAGAAGTTTGATACATAAACTAAAGGGTAAGACTCCCTATGAATTACTCAAAGGGAAGAAAGCTAAAGTTGATTATTTTAGAGTCTTTGGTTGTATTTGCTATATACATAATAATGACAAGAAATATTTAGCAAAATTTCAAGCTAAAGCTGATGAAGGAGTGTTTCTAGGATACTCCATGATCAGTAAGGCTTATAGGGTTTATAATAAATCATCTCTTAAAATTGAGGAATATGTTCATATATCATTTGATGAATCTAACATTTCTTTCAAGGAGAAGATCTCTTCTACCATAGAACCTTTGCAGGAACATTCTCTCGTTGAAGACTTGAACAAGTTACAGGTTACTCAAAAAGAGGAAAGCAGTGAAGATGAAGAAAGTATTCAACATATTGAAGAACAACCTTAAGAGCCAATTGTTGTACCACAAGAGGAAACAACAACACAGGTTGGTGAACAATTAACACCCCCTGTTGATTTAGTAACATCAAGAGACCATCCAATTTCCCAAATAATTGGAGACATCTCAGCTAGTGTGTAAACCAGAAATCAGGTCAACCAAAACCTGTTGCACACCTGCTTCCTATCTCAAATTGAACCTCAGTCCATTCAAGATGCAGAGCAAGATCCACACTGGATCATTACAATGTAAGAAGAGTTGCATCAATTTGAAAGGAACAAAGTGTGAGAACTAGTGCCAAAGTCGAAGGATCACTCCATTGTTGGAACAAAGTGGGTGTTCAGAAACAAACTGGATGATCAAGGAGTAATTGTAAGGAACAAGGCAAGGCTAGTTGCTCAAGGATATTCTCAAGAAGAAGGAATAGACTATGACCAGACTTTTGCACCAGTTGCAAGATTGGAAGCCATCAAAATCTTCTTAGCTTATGCAGCACATAAAGGATTCAAGGTATATTAGATGGATGTGAAAAGTGCATTTCTAAATGTAGACATCAAAGAAGAAGTATATGTCAGACAACCTCTAGGTTTTATCTCTCCAACTTATCCTGATTATGTTTTTAAATTGAACAAAGCATTATATGGTCTCAAGCAAGCTCCTAGAACATGGTATGAGACCCTAGCATGCTTTCTTTTGGAAAATGGATTTATAAGGGGTAGAGTAGACCAAACTCTTTTCATTAGAATCCATAAGTCCCATACCCTACTCATACAGATTTATGTAGATGATATTATTTTTGGCTCTACTGATTCAAAATTGTGCAGAAGGTTTTCCAACCTAATGCATTCTAAATTTGAAATGAGTAGCATGGGTGAGCTATCCTTCTTCCTAGGATTGCAAGTTAAACAGCATGCTGAAGGCATCTTTATTTCTCAAACCAAGTATGCAAATGAATTGGTTAAGAAATTTGGCATGTCTGAAGCATCTTGTATGAAAACACCTATGCCTACTAATGATGTATTGGATACTGATGAACATGGGAAACCTGTTGATCAGACAATATATAGAGCAATGATTGGCTCTTTACTGTACCTTATAGCCAGTAGACCAGATATAATGTTTGCTACATGTATATGTGCTAGGTTCCAAGTAAGCCCTAGAGAGTCACACCTAACACTAGTAAAGAGGATTCTCAGGTATGTTAAAAGTTGTCCAAATCTAGGTCTCTGGTATCCAAAAGATTTAGCATTTGATTTAACTGGATTTTCTGATGCTGATTATGCTGGATGCAGAATTGACAGAAAAAGCACCAGTGGAACTTGCCAGTTCCTTGGTGACAGACTTGTCTCTTGGTTTTGTAAGAAACAAACTTATATGTCAACTTCAACTGCTGAAACTGAATATATGGCAGCAGGCAGTTGTTGCTCACAAATCTTGTGGATTCAAAACCAACTCCTATACTATGGCTACAACTTAGAGAAGTCTAAAATCTGTTGTGATAACACCAGTGCTATTTTTATAGCTCAAAATCCAGTCCTCCATAGTAGGACAAAACACATAGAGATTAGGCATCACTTCTTAAGGGATAATGTTGAAAAGAATAAAATTAAACTGCAATATATCCCAACTGATTTACAAAGGGGAGATATTTTCACCAAGCCCTTGGATGAAAAGAAACACACCTTCTTCCTAAATCAGTTAGGAATGTTAGATGGAGGAAGTCTTAAATAATATCCAAGATTTTAAAAGTTTAAAAAATTGAACAAGACTAGGCAAACATCTTGATTTTTCTTAGTATCTAGAGTTTTTCTGGTCTCTGAACTGCGCTCGACGATTTTTCCACCAGATCGTCGAATGGAGATCGACGATTTCCGAAATCGTCGACCTGAGTTCAGCGTTTCTCAGATAGTATGAACTATCTCTTCCGGTCAGCGATCGTCGAACGGCGCTCGACGATTTTGTTCTCTGAACTATCGTCGAACGGAGCTCGATGCTCTGCAATATCGTCGAATGGAGATCGACGATGTTAAAGACTCTTCAGATTCCTTTAGTAGCCCCGATCGTCGAACTGAGTTCAACGATCTTTCCTTTTCTGCGTCGAACCCTAATATAAAATTCATTTTTCGCCGTCGTTCTCCTTTTGCGCTTTCGATTTCACTGCAAAAACTTTCTTTCCCTCCAAAAATTTGTGCACTTGGTCGTTTTGTTTGTTGATTCTTTGCAGGTAACTATGGTCATTTCTGTTACTGTTCTCGCCGCCATGAAATTTGATGCCGGCTTTGACATTGACATGGAATCCTTCAGCACAACAGATCAAGTTTTCCAGGACATTTTGGAGTTGTTCAAGGAGCAGAAACTTGCTACAATCATGACCACCAGGATTAAACTTGCTGCTGATGAGATTAAAGAATGGGTTTACACTGCCCACAATCAGGATTAAAACACAATCGTTGGATCAATTTCTGGCACACAGGTACCCTTGACCCCAGCAATTCTGACAGAAGTTTTTGAGTTAAGTTCTGGTGGAGATTCAGCTGATTTATCTGGAGAGGAATATGTTGATTTGCTTGCAATAATGGGTCATTCTGAGGCTAACCCTAGCAAGCTGCTGAAGAAAAACCTGTCTGTGGAATATAGATTCTTGGCTGATGTAGTTGGGAAGGGCCTGTTGGCTAAACACTCTGCCCATGATACTATTTCCAGGTATCAGCTATGCTTAATGGGAGCTATAGTGGACAAGAAGAATTTGAACTGGGGAGAGGTCTTCTTTGACCTAATTAAAAAGAAAATTAATAAGAGTTTTCTGAATTTTGGGAGGATTTTAGGCCTTGTTCTGCAGAACAGATGCCCTGCATTGCTAGTCTCTTCTGGGATACACATTAATACTTCCAAGAGACTGTCATGTGCCCTATTTGGTAAATGGGACAGGCAGATCACCAAGCCTAGCAGGCCCTCTTCCAGCACACCTTCAGGCACCAGCACTGTCATAGTCACTTCCCCTCAGGTCTCTGCCCCTATAGATGACTTGCCTGCTGCTGCCTCTTCTCCTCTTCAAATTCCATCCACCATTCAAACTCCATCCACTATCATCATCTTCAGCCCTTCTCCAACATCAATACCATCTCCAATTCCAACTGTCACAGAAGAACCATTCCAACCATTATATTCCTACCCTCAACTAGATATTGCCACTTCACCCTCCATTCCATCCTTCAATCTTATTGATGATTCCTTCATGGATGACTCACCCTCATCTCCTCCTGAGCTGACCTCCTCATCAACCTCTTACCAGGAACTTCTACAAGAGATCATTGATCAACCCACCTTTACACCATCTATCTCAATCCCCTTGTCTTCCATCACTACTTTACCCACACCTCAACCATCTCTTCCCCAATACACCAGCTCTCCACTACTCTCACCAATAGCTCCTCCTCCATCCTCTACCTCTGCTCAAGTCACTGCTGAGCAAGTAGATCTTCCAGCCCTAGCTGACAGTATATATGAACTGCTAGCCCACAGTCTATCTCTTCTCTTGGAGACCTCCTTGGCTCCATTACTCCAGTCAGTGGCAGCTCTTTCTGCCAGGCTCTCCTCCCTAATTCCTCAGGCAATCCCTTCAGCAGTGTGTCTTGATCCAGCCTTGTCTGAATCTAGGCAGGGGGAGATGTCCTATGAAGTGAGCTTGCCTACTGTGTCTTCTGTTTCTTCAGTTGTATCTGCTGCTGCTGTTGTTCTTCAAGCTCCAGTTCCCCTTCTAGTTGCAGTCTTCCCAGTGGACATCAGGTCCTTACTTTCAGCATGTAATTCAGCCTACTTCAGTTGTCTTCCAGAGAGAGTTGCTGTCCAGCCCCCAGAGGATCTCTCCAAGGCCCTTGTGCCCTTCTCATGTTGTGACCCCAGCATCATAACTTCTTTTGTCAATTCAGTATATGCTGCTGCTACTCCTGCTGAAAGAATGGTTGCTATTTCTGATGCTGCTGTCCCTCCTGCTGAAGATAGTGTTGCTGTATCTGTTGCTATTAGTGCTGTCAGTGATGCTGCTACTGATGTTCCAGTTTCTGCTGATGTCCTTATGACAGAGGCACATGATTTTGAGCCTTCTGTGTTTGCTGATGATATTCCTCCTGTTGTTGATATTGTTGTTTCTGAAAGTGAAACTGTTGCTGCCCCAACTGCTACTGTTATTAATGCTGCTACAACTTCTGTATCTGCTGTTGTTACTGCTTCTGCTTCAACTTCAATTGCTACTAGTGTTGTATCTGCTGCTCCAACCTCTGCTGCCTCATCTGCTTCAACCCAGCTCAAGAAAGAATTGATGAAAAAGATTGATGCTTTTTATGATGAGCAAAGTTCTGAAACTGATGAGTTCAAGACAGATTCTTATGACTCCTCTGCCACCATTGCCAGGAAGAGAAAGGCAAGGAGCAAAGTCATGAAGAGAGTACCTCCAGCCAAAGTCAAGGACAATAATGACATTCCATATTACATTCTTCATGATTGCCCCATAACTGAGCACTGGATGCAGTATTCAAAGAATAAACTTAAAGCAATGAAGAATAAAAGAAAGTATGAGAAAGGATCTTCTCAATTTCAACATCCTCATCCTCCTCCACCACCTCCTCCTGATGCAGGTACAGGTGGAAGTTCAGCTGCTCAACCCTCTACTAAAAGCCAAACATCCTATCAGCCTCATGCCAGATCTTATCATAGGGGAAGCCAGTCCAGGGGCTCTCAATCCAGAAGAGGAAACTATAGAGGCAATCAAAGGGAAGTCCATACTTATTCTAAAGGTTATTCAAGGCAACATCCCTACTCCAGGGAAGGACAAATCTCATCAGACACAACCTCTGGTCCTTTTCCCTATAAACTGAAGGAAGTAGTTTCATCCAGGCCTCCTCAGGATAATCCATCAAATAGATATGAGCCGCCAGTGCCATTTGAAGATCCTGAAAATAATAAAACTGCTTGGACTGCAAGGATGAAAGAGCTTGCTGCACTGGACCAGATTAAGAAAGCTAAAGAGCAAGGTAGAGACTCCTCCAACATCACTACATTGTCTGAACAAAGAAAGAAAGAGTTGGAAAGATATGGCTTAAGCAAATTCTTTGATTCTGATAGATACATGGAGCTGCATCCTGAAGCTGTAGTTCCAAGACCCAAACAACAAACCTCTTTAGGTGCAGCAGATAATACAAGATCAAAGAAGGAAGCTCTCAACCCCAACAGAGAAATCAAACTCATAAAGAGCAAGGAGAAGAAATAACTATGTAAGGTGACAATCATTTTGACTTCTGATTATTATCTGGGATGATATATATCTGTGGTTCTGCAATGTCTAGCTTATTGCTTTTCTGTATTGTTGTTGTGTATGTTGTTATTTAATTTTTCCAAATTCTATAAATAGTAATCCTAATCCAAATAGGGGGAGATTGTTGGAACACCCTATTACTAATTTGGGTCATGATCACTATGTCTCTAGGAAACCTGTTTTTGACCTCCTGTATAGATCTAAAGGTCAATTAGAATTGAGTCTAAGGGTTAGAAGTCTAGGCTTGGAAGTTGCCCTCAAGACCAAGAATTTTCAGTTTGAGACTAAGTCATATCGTCGAGCTCAGCACGACGATTCGTCGAACTCCAATCGACGATCGTCTAGCTCAACTTCGACAGATCGTCGAACTCCATTCAACGATCGCTGAGCTCAAATTCAATAAATCGCCGAACTCCATTCGACGATCTGCGAGCTCAGTTCGACGATCTTGACTCCGTATTGGATCTCTATCTCTGAGCTCAGTTCGAAGATCTTTGAGCTCAGATCGACGATTTTTATTGCTGTATAAGTCCAAATCGCTGAGCCCAGTTCGACGATAGCAGAGCTCAGTTTGACGTTTTCTGATGAGTTAAAGGATTTTTCAAGGTTCAAATTCAGATCAGTTAAGGAGTTATTCAGCAATTAATTTAGAAGATTTTCTAGCCGTTTTCATTTATTTCTGGACCAAGTTTCAAGGAATTATCAAGGAATGTTTCTTTGGACTTTCCTCCAGAAGACAATTGTAATTAAGGATGCAATTAATGACAGGCCAACGGCTATTCTTGACAGAGGATGATTTTCTATTCAGTACCAGAGAATAAAACACAAGATTTTTGAATCTCTCTATCACTTATCCTCAGAACACAGACAAGAAGAACAAGAACAAAATATTCTCTGTCTCAAAGAATTCTCTCAAGAACACACATCCAAGGAGATCAAACTTTCTGAAATCTTCTGATCTCTCTTGTCTCAAGTGTTCAAGGCCAACATCTTTCAAGACTCCAGACACCTAACATTTCAGCTGTTGCTGAAATCATCATTTGCTGGAGATCAACTTCTGAAGGCCTATCACCCTACAGCAAAGCTTCATTTCCTGAACATCTCAAGGACTCAGGGGGAGCTTTGACAACATCAAATCCACATAGTCTTCTCAGCTGCTTTGAGAAAGAGAAGACTTCCATAACTCTCTCATCCCCATCTCTATAAAGGGTTTCTCAAACTCCCTTCAAAAGTTTGAGCTTGGTTTTTGAGCACCTTGTCAAAAGCTCATTGGTGGCAAGACACCTGATCAAAAAATCTGATTTGGTTTTTGAGCACCTTGTCAAAAGCTCATTGGTGCCCAGGACACCTGATCAACTCATCCTGCAGTGGATTCCTACCTAGGGTGGTAGAAGAGTGGATGTACCCAAGTTTAGGGGAACCACTATAGCTCCTTGTGTCATCTGGATTGCTTGTCTTTATCTTTTGTTTTTGGCTGTGATTGTTTTGTGATTAGTTTAGATCTGTGATTAATTTCTATTGTAGGTTATTTTGTGATTAGAATTAATAGTTTCTTCCCTGTTCACTCAGATTACAACAATTATTGTAAAAAGTTTTCAAGCACCATATACTCTATTCACCCCCCTCTAGAGTATATCAGATCTAGCTGCACTTTCAGTGGATGTACCCAAGATTGGGGAACCACTATAAATCTTGTCTCGTTTGTGATAATTTGATAGATTGATCTGTACTTTTTTCTGAGATTTTTTATTCCGCAAAAGACGCACAACTCACCTATTCACCCCCTCTAGGTGATTTAGGTTGACAACTATTATCTTTCATTGGTATTATTCCTGTCTTATCCCTAATACATTCATACATAATTTAAACTAGTCTCATGTGTCCTCACATCCACTTAAGCATTCTCATCTCCACAACTCCCATTTTTGCTTATGTTCACAATTCACTCCCCAACACTAAGAACCATATAGCATAGCGGGTCTAATTACAATATGGTAAAACTTTCCCTTATAATTTAGTGGTACTTTACGATCACATAAGATCCCTGATGCACCTTTCCACTTCAACCAACCTGCTTGGATTTTTTGTGTCACATCTTTATCAATACCTCTGTATTTTTGAACTATCGATGCAAGATATTTAAAACACTCGCTACGGGAAATATCTTTATCACCCAACTTAATAACGAAGTCTTCCGTCCTTTTTGTACTACTAAAGTTAAGCTCCATATACTCTTTCTTTGCCCTGCTCTACCTAAAACCCTTCTTTTCTAAAGTATCTCGCCAAGGTTCAAGTTTTGCGTTTACACCCTCGCGCGTATCATCAACCAAAATGATATCATCCAAAAATAATACACACCAAGCTTGTTGGTAAAATTTCCCTTCAGTGTTCCTTGAATTTGAAGAGGCCTCACCTTCAATGCTAAGTACATAATATATTTAATGGACCTTCTACTTTACTCATTGTACAGGTTTAAGTTATTCTAAAATCATATTTAGAACAGATCTAGACATTAATGTATTTGTCTTAGTTGTTCTGGAGAACAGCCTCAAGAAGACTGTTTGGCCTCAATAGAACCGCTGAGACTCAGCTAATAATAGCTAAGACAGCAGCTTGTCCCAGCCTTGTTATGATAACAGTGTGCTCTCAGCAAAACTGCCGAGACATAGTGAATATGTCATAGAGGCAGAAGTCGGACTCAACTAAACCTCTGAGATAATTTTGAATATAGCCGTTGAGATGACATGACCCATTTTTGGCAGAATACTAATAAAGAAAAATGGTTTTTTCCATTCTTGGTCATGTAAGGTCAAATCAATCCAAGAGCCATTGCAGATTGATGGAGCATATATACAGCATCTTCTAGGTCAAGATGAAAAGGATCATGTATGTGTTAGTGCTAAGTAATTTTTGTCGATGCTAAGTGTTGCTGCAAAGTAATGGAAGTGTTGATAGTGACAACAGCCTTGTGCTTCCAGAAGTCATTCCCAGATCTAAGGATAACAGGCTGGGTCCATCAAGGATCAATGGTTGATCTTCTTCTTTCTACAAGGAGATGGGAGATCAAGAAGGAGCGAAGGCATAAAATGAAGAATAATACTTCAAGCCTTACTCCATGATAGTTCTAAGCAGTTCTATTTCAACAGAAGACCAAATCTAGAGGTGTATATCTCTTATTATCTTTTATTGTAATCTAAACAATCAATATTGTAAGATCATTTTGTTCTGAGTGTAAGGTCAATATTCCTGAGTGTAGGGCCTGTGTGCCTGAGTGTAGGGCTATCCTTCCAACTTGAGTTGTAGGGATTCTTCATAGGTCTGAGGTAGTTAACCTGGAGGGTCACTGAGCTGTAGGAGTATAACATACTCTGAGATGTAGGGCAGTGGCCTGAGGAAGGGTTTGGAGGAAACTTGAGAGATCATTAGGGATCTGTATTGTAAGCTCTTTGAACTTAGTTTGGAGAAGGTTGCCTTATCTAACACACTGTTAGAAAGGCGGTGAGGGAAAGTGGATGCACCCTGACCTTCGGGAACTACTATAAAATTTTTATGTGCTTTCTGTTATGTTTAATTGAGACTAAACAGTAGAGTAAAAAAGAAAACAACCTATTAACCCCCCCCCCCCCCCTCTAGGTAATTTAGACTACTATGCAGTTGACTATCAAGTGTTATCAAATCCAGATTGGTCAAATAGGACTTAACAATCTAAACAAATCCTATAAGGGGTTGTCAAATATAATTTCAAGATGTTTGCTTCAGAAGCTCATAAGGCGAAGAGCTCTATGAAGTTTCCTATATGCAGAAAGTAGACCTTTGACATATGGAAGCAATGGGTTAGGCTATTTATGGAAGCTTCTGACCTTAGGATTTATATTACAGTTCAAGAGGGACATTTTATCCCCTAAAAGGCCTCCACCATTGACCCAAACCTAAGAGTGCCCATGACCTATACTGAAATGACTATGGATGAAGTAGCACTTGCTACTGTGGATAAAAGAGCAAAAAATAAAATAGTAAGTGTTATTGATGATTCTACTTTTTAGAACATGGTGCATTGTGAGACTGCTAAGGAGATGTGGGAGACACTGATAGTTTATAAGGAGGGCACTGAAGAAGGTAGGGATGATAGGAAATCTCTACTCAAGCAGGAGTATGAGTCCTTTAGACAGAATAGCAAGGACAACATAGCTGAGTGCTATGAAAGGTTTTTCAGGGTAGTAAATGAGTTGAGGACCTATGGACGGGTCTTCAGCAATTATGAGCTGAATGATAAGTTCTTAAGGTCACTAACCAAAGTTTGGGGTACAAAGATATGTTCCATTAGGGAAGTGTCCAAGCGTGCTGAAACCCCTCCCCATACATTATTTGGAACGCTGCCCTCCTATGAGATGCAGTTATCTACTAGGAAGGAGGATGAGAGCACCATTAGGTCCCATACCAAGTAAAGAACAGTGGTTCTCAAGGCTGAGTGCTCTAAGAAGAGGAAGGAGAGAATTGTGTCTCCCCCAAGAAGGCCAGCTGAATCAGTGAGCATTGAATCTAGCACATCTAACAGCAACATGTTAGATGGAGAGTTTGTTGCATTCTCAATGCAATTCCAGAAGTTGTTTAAGAGGAAGCAATGGAAGAGCAAACCTTCCTCCTCTTAATAGTACAAGAAAGATCATAGCAAATCTAGGAAGAAGTTCTCCAAAGGAGACAAGTATGATTCTAAACATAGTAAATATATTTTTACTAATGTAATATGTTATTATTATAGCAAGCCTGGATATGTCATTGTTGACTTCCCAATCAAAAGAAAAGAAACATGTGAGAAGAAAGGTGAGAAGAAGCACCACGACTATAAGGTTAAGAGGAAAAGACCTTCCTTGCCAAGAATGAGAAAAGTTTGAGTGAAATTGACTCAGCATCTTCTGATTTCGAAGAAGAGGATAAATCCTATATTGGGCCATTTACTGCGGTTGTTGAAGGAGATAAGGACTATCCAGCTGCACGTACAGGGATCAGGGCCTCTCTATCACTTTTAGATAGTGGTAATGAGGTGGATGAAGAAGTTAGTGGCTAATGTGGACATATGGCCATGACAGAAGGAGAATTCATTCATGATCAGTCTGATCCTAATGAGGTATTGATTCATTCCATCTCATCCTCTGAATCTGATTTTCAAATAAGTTCTAATTCTGAATTACCTTCATATTGTAATAAAGGTAGCCCAGAATCTGAGGAAGATGTTAATCAATTGATTGACAAGTATTATTTGATCTTGAAAGATCTGAAGAAGAGCAAGTTGCTTGTCGAAAGACAAGCCAAAGAGAATGCTTCCTTAAGAGAAGATATCTCCTTGCACACTGAGTCAGCCTCACTGCTGAATCAAATGAGCAAGGAGATATCCTAACTTAAGACAATCACTATTATCCTAGTCACAACCAAAAAAGTAAAAATTCTTTAATTAAATATTTGGAAGCTTTGCTCCTCAAAGAGAGGATTCTAGTGCCTCAATACTCCAAACCCAAATCAGTATTTCCACTCATTGATACCTTCACCTCCCAAACCAATAAGAAGGGGTTAGGTTACATTAAGAGTAATACAATAAGACGGAATAAGAGTAAGGGCAATGCTCCAATCCAGCCTATAATCTCTTTTGAGAAGGTAATGTTGCCATCCAATAAATATGATAAAGAAAGTATGTATACTTAGCTCATTGGTTGAATGGAAGATCCAATAGTGTGAACAAAAATGTTCATAGTTATAATAGAAGGAATGGGATTGAGTTTGAGTGCCTTTAAGTCCCCATATGAGGAAATATAGATGGCCCTTCTTGGATCATTTGTGTTTGGTTCCCCTGCCACCTCATTCAAGGAAAAGGAAGCATCAACTTCCAAATCCATTCCAGCTAGACAGTAGGCTGCTATCCAGCCTATAGCTCGATGTCACAGAGCAATTTCTGATGCTGTCAACTTATGCTCAGCCACCAATCTGAGACTTGTTGATACTAATAAATCATTGACTGCTAAGACTAACTACAAACAGCCAAAATGCCATGGAATTGCTAAAATAAACAAGAAGAATGCTGATATCTTCATTCAAGAATAGAAAACTGAAGTATCTACTTCAAAATCTGTTCAGAAAAGAAGATACAACATCCATGAGTGTTGGTGCTGTGGGAAAGTGGGACACTTTGCCATAGATTATTGGCACAACACCAGTGTGCCTAATGCAAAGAAAGACATTCCATCCAGGCATGGTTTTGTTAGAAATACTTATGCTGCTAACGTGCACCTAGGACCCAAGATATATTGGGCTCCTAAAGATAAGTTGTTTATATTTTGCAGGTTAGTTCAAGTACCTCTCTAAATCAGATATGATACTTGGACAGTGGGTGTTCCAAACATATGACTGGGATAAGGAGCTTACTTAAAGACTACACTCCAATAAAGAATGGACGTAAAGTCATCTTTGGTGGCTCTGACAAGAGCATCACCAGAAGCTATGGTATGATTACCAATGGCATAGTCTCAATAACATGGGTATCTTATGTGAAAGGGTTGCAACACAACCTTGTAAGCATAAGTCAACTATATAACTTTGGCTATGTCATTGAATTCCACAATAGTAAGTGCTTGATCAAGAAATCAGTTGCCTTAGAGGTCATCCTCTCAGGCACTAGGAGTGGAAATGTGTACTGCTTAGATTTTATTTGTAATTACTCATTATCTCATGTGTGTCTTGTAGCTAATAAGAGAGAGTCTCTTTGTGTTCAATGGCATAAGAGACTTGCCCACATTAACTACAAGACAATGAACAAATTATTTTATAAAAATTTAATTAGAAATAGACCTAATTTAAAATGTGTTAAAAGTGGTCTCTGTCATGCATGTCAAATGGGCATGCAAATAAGGGCCACCTTTTAATGTATTGGCTCCAAAGACAATGAAATATGTCTCTATCTATTTCATATGAACTTATTTGGTCCTATTCCCATTCATAGCCTACGTAGGAAGTTGTATACCCTAGTGATAGTATACGATCACTCTATGTATATATGGGTATTCTTCCTTAAGAAGACGTCAGATACCTTAAGTTTTTTTATGAACCATGTCAAGGCTATCCCGAATGAGTTACAATGTATTTTGGTCAAAACTAGATCTAACCATTGTATAGAGTTTCAATCTGGGTCTATGATAAAGTTTGTTCAAGACCTTGGTATCACCAAAGAGTTTTTCTCTCTCATAACTCCTAAACAAAATGTAGTGGTTGAGAGAAGAAATGAGACCTTAATAGAAGCTTGCAGAACATTGCTTAGTGACTCCTCACTCCCAAAATACTTCTGGGCTGAGGCAGTCAATACATCCTGTTATGTTCTAAATAGAACCTCCATTAATAAGGCCCATGAGAAAACTCCCTATGAAATTCTGAAAATTAAACAACCAGTCATTTCATATTTTAGAATTTTTAGTTGCAAGTGCTATATTTTAAATAATGGGAAATCTCAACTTATAAAATTTGTTGAAAAATGTAATGTAGGTGTTCTTGTTGGACATTGCTCACATAGGAGAGACTATAAAGTATTCTACAAGAAGAACCATGTAGTTTAAGAGTCAAGGCATGCTGTTTTTGATGAGACTAGCCTACTTTATAAGTGCTGGTCCCGCACACCTATCATTGCAGGAAATGATCTGGAGATGAAAGAGCTCTCTATTAAAGACACACCAAGCTCAAGCAAGGTTTCTTCAAAAGTTGATGCACTCATAGATGAAGTTGTAAGTGATCAGATTGAAGGTGAAGCGGATGTTGTAAATGAAATCTCATCATTGGTAATGACCAATAGGGTGTGACCACAAGAAGCAGAGTTCATAATGAAGCATTATTCCTTAGCTTCCTGTCCTAGATAAAGCCCAAGAGGTTTGAAGAAGCTAACAAGGATAACTTCTGGATCAATGTCATGCAAGAATAGTTACAGTAATTCAAGAGGTGCAAGGTATGGAAGTTGGTTCCAAAGCCACTTGGACATAACATAATTGGCACAAAGTAGCTTTACAGGAACAAGCTTGATGAGAATGTGACAGTCATCAAAAATAAGGCAAGCCTGGTAGCCAAAGGCTATAGTCAAGAAGAGGGAATAGACTTTGACCAAACTTTTGCCCCAGTTGCAAGGTTATAGGTCATAAGGATGTTCCTTGACTATGCTGCACATAAGGGACTCAAAGTCTACCAGATAGATGTCAAGTCAGCATTCTTCAATGGTAATCTTATGGAAGTGGTATATGTGGATTATCCCTCGGGTTTTGTACATCCTACTCTAGTAAATCATGTTTACAAATTAAAGAAAGCTTTATATGGTTTGAAGTAAGCCTCTAGTGCTTTGTATGAAATCTTATTTACCTTTTCTCATCAATAACAAATTCTGAAGGGGAAAGATAAATAGCATATTATTTCTTTGGGAAACAAAGGGCAACTGTTTCCTAGTCCAAATTTATGTAGATGACATAATATTTGGGTCTACTGATGACAACCTTTGCAAAAGGTTTGCTAACCTTATGCGGGGGGAGTTTGAGATGAGCAGTATGGGGGAGCTCAAATATTTATTAGGCCTCCAAGTTAAATAGTCTAATGAAGGGATTATTATATCTCAGACCAAGTACACTAGGGAGTTTATTAAGAAATATGTGATGGAATCAACTTCCACCATTGAAACCCCCATGGGGTCCAACATTTCCCTGGACAAGGATGGGAAGGGTAAGCCATTTGATAAATCCATATATAGATGTATCATTGGATCCTTGTTGTACTTAACCGCTAGTAGGCCAGATATCATGTATGGAATATGTGTTTGTGATAGGTACCAAGCATGCCCTAAGGAATCTCACTAATTAGTTGAAAGAGGATTTTAAGTTATCTTAAGGACATCCAACACCTAGGCCTTTGGAACCCTAGAAATAATGATTTTGAACTAGTTAGTTATTCAGATGCAGACTTTACAGGTTGTAAGGAAGATAGGAAAAGCACAAGTGGAACTTGTTAATTCTTATGGAGAAGACTGATCATATGGAGTAGCAAGAAGCAGACTAGTGTGTCTATATCCACTGTTGAGTCTAAATATATATCTGCAGGAAGCTATTGTGCACAACTCTTATGGAGACAATATCAATTAGAGGAGTACAACCTCAAGGTAAGTCATTCTCCTTTATATTATGACTCATCCAGTGCAATTTTTACTGCTAAGAATCTTATCTCACATTACAGGACTAAGCATATAGAAAGTAGATATCACTTTATTAGAGAACATGTAGGGAGTGTAGATATCTGCCTTGAATTTTTCTCCATTGATAATCAAGTTGCTGATATCTTCACTAAACCATTGGATGAGGCTAAGTTCAACCTCTTCAAAATTGAGTTAGGAATGCTTAATATTGAATGATTCATGTACATTAAGTGTTTCAATTGTAGATTAAATTCTCTACATTTCTACTTTTCCTTCATGCTTAAACAATAGTGTTATGTTGGTAGATTGGTAGCGATAGAAATGATAAAATCCAACGAAACTAGAGCCCATGCAATTTTCCTTTCACACAGTTGAAATCAACCGTCAGAGAGGAAAATGCACAATCTAGAGAACAACACCAAAAGCTTGGATAAGCAGGCACCCCCAAGCGTTTTTATTCTCGCACAGTTGAAATCAACCGTGCGTGACCAAAAGGCATGGGTAGAGGCAGAGCCCCTATTTTTAGCACAATGGTCATGCACGGGCAAAACACCCGTGCGCGAAGGACAAACATGCGACTGTGTAATTCCCCAGAATACACAAATTGGGTTCAACACACCCCCGACCTGCCCAAAACTGTAATAAGCACCAACAAAACAACTAGGGAGCAACATGTGCTTAACCCCAGCACCACAAAGCACAAAACACACCACAACAGGTCAAATCATGGACTGTGTGTGAAATACGAATTGCATCAAATACAAGCAATAATTATTGACGAGTGTAGTGCGCGTGCATGAAAATTAACCCGGATGAGTCCTAAAAACACTATTAATATTTCACTTATCAGACCCCCAGATTTAACCATTTACTCATTATGAGCAAATCATCTCTCAATGAAAATAAAAAGAACTAGCAAGCAAAGAAGTTATAAGAATGGAGTACCATGCTAAGTCGCATGCTCACGTTCACGAAAAAGTTGTAGAAGAAATTTATAACTATACATGGTGGTTTATATTTTCTAGTAGCATAAAAATATATTATTTCAACTCAAAATTTGAATCACACTGAAATGTCGGGTCACGCCTTGGACGAAAGCGGGCTGAACGATAAGGTGAGCAATGCTAAAGATCGGGTCTCGGGAAAATCTCCAAAGAAATCCATCAATGTTGATGGCCATGCGCTTTCCCGTTCACACTTTCTCCACGACACTGGTTTGACTCAAGCGCGCAAATCTAGATGACTTTAGGTTAAAGTAGGGCTTAGGTTTAGGTGAGGTATACAAATGATAAATGTGAAAGCTCACGCACAAAACCCAAATGAGCTTGCACGAAAAACCTTTAGCACAACAAAAAATGTGGGTGCACCACACCCCTGACTTGGATTTGACTACATGGTGTGTGAACTGCCTACTCAACCAAAAATGATAATAAAGATTTTCAATAAACTTTTTCTTCTATCACCATTTTTTACAACTTTTCTTTTTCTATTTTCTTCTTTCTCCTTTTGTTCTCGATATAATTTTTTTCCACAACATATACAACAAATCTTCAACATAGCACAACCACAAATTCACTTAAATATTCACCACGTGACCACACAACATAAAATTATATGAAAACTGGAGCTCATTTATGGGAATGCGATTAGGATCGACAATGAGGTCTTCGTGAGATTAGGTGGAGCTAAAACAAATGGTCGGGTAGGCACAATTGTGCTAACAAAGCTAAACATTAAGAATTGGCATAAAGCTCAACCGGGCCAAAATGATGGCCTATATAGTACTTGCGTGCTTGACTAACCATATACCAATGTTTCAAGAGTAGCTTGAGGCACGTTCTTATCCACAGAGAGAGATTAACCTTCCTCCCGACTAGAGCAATACGAGGCTACCGATAGCTTGCACACAATTTTAAGTTATGAGCTGATTCACACCAGATTCATAGATTTTGAGTAGAATAAACAAAATGTATGCTAAAAGAAAAATATAAACTACAAGCATAAAAAGAAACTACATCTGTTGGATCTTGTGGCCAACCTTAGAGGAGTAAGGTGGTGAATAAGGTTTTTAAATAAATCCAGAATAAAAATAAATTTCACCAAGGACGGCCTTGTTTAGAAGCTACCGCGGGGTTGTAGACTGCTACCACGTTGAGGTCGGTCATAGCACCACATTTCCCTTGTGAAAATTCATTTTCTAATTTTTTACAACTGTCAAAACCCTAGCTACAAACAACCATGAATTTGAGATGAAATAAAAGAAATATAATTTTATTCAAAATTAAACTCAAGGGTTACAACAAAACAACTTGATCCGCATGACGTTGGAGATCGGAGGCGATGAAACTAAAAAAACCCTCAACCAGGACCGGTTGGCTCTCTCCCTCTCTTCTTCCTAAGAAGATTGACGAGCCGACTCTTCACCTTTATCCCAGTAAGTGTCTTAGAGCCCCATAGATCACCCAGATGTACACGTCCTCCCAGGATGAGTTCCAATAGATTCCTCCTAGAAATTTGACGGCCTCCCTGGTCGATTTCTCACAAACTCCTCCCAGGAACTCGGCGTCCACATCGAACGATTTCTCCGCTCAAAATACAATAAGGTTTAAAAAATAGAAGAAAATAAAAGAGTTTGAATGTTTTCTCTTGTAAATAAGAAATATTTTGTAGAACGGTGAGCGATCGAGGATTCTAAATATCATTCTTCTTGCACTCAATCAACCGCTGATGGTCATTGGAGACTTCACTCTTCGGAGTTCTCTGATCATGTACGGGAGGGAGAAATTTCGGTTTTCCTTGCTTGGAGATGGTGGTACGGACCAATAGAAGCAGTAGCCAAACCATAGATGTGAAATACTCCTCCTTCTTGTCTCCTCAAAAAATAAACGCTCGCTTTTATACTCATCTTTAAAAAAGGTACCGTCGGCATTAAAGCTAGTGCCCAGTGATGGACCTCTATGGTGCTTGACCTTTTTTATTTAATTAGTGGTGCAGGAGTCGAGTTTCATGGAGGGAGCTATGGGGAAAGGCAAGTGCACCTATCACAAGTAATACAGGATATTCGGGGGGAATATCGAGGTCATATATCTCCAAGGGTGTGTTATATAAAAGCTATAAAAAAGACTAGAAAATCGATGAAGGAATAATGCTCGACATTGAATCAATTAAGACTAAAATAATTTTTATATAACTAGAGATCCTAGGTTTCAATTCAATTAAAGGGAAAACTTGGTTGTAGAGGTTCCAAAAGAATGAGCTCACCTATCTCTAGCACTATCGCTCACTTGAACATTAAGACTATTCTGCTGATCTCTCGTTCGACAAAAGATTAATCTTAATGCCTGCATTACGCTAAGAAACCCGCTATTTGGGGGGAAAAAATCCTGTAGAATTCCACTCCTCCCTAAAGGGTTAGTGCGGGACTTTCTTTACCTAAGGGTGATCGGTCCATACGTACGACCTCTCGGCTAGCTAGCATATGGACAATAAACATAGAGACCACACTTTGATTTGTGGTTCTACGCATCCTAGACCCGGGGTAAACCTTAAGTTCTTAATTAAAGAGAAAACGAGGACCTTTAATTATTTAAAAAGATTTTTTTGTCCCAATGCTCTTCTATACTTAGGGCTAAGAGTGATTAGCCACTCATCGGAATGGGGACAGCTTATGAAAAATTGCATAATTGAAATTACAATTCCTACTCAAACGAGTAGGCGGGAAATGAAAGCGGTAAATTGCAATTCCTACTCAAATGAGTAGGCGGGAAATGAAAGGAGTAAAGAAAGCAGTAAAATGCGAGTCCTACTCAAATAAGTAGGCGGGAAATGTTAGCGGTAAAATTGCAAGTCCTACTCAAACGAGTAGACAGGAAATGACAAGTCCTACTCAAACGAGTAGGTGGGAAATGAAAACAGTAAATTACAAGTACTACTCAAACGAGTAGGCGGGAAATGAAAGCAGTATAATTACATGACCTACTCAAATTAGTAGTCGGGAAATGACAAGTCGTACTCAAACGAATAGGAGGCAAATGAAAGCAATAAAAGCTAACTCATAAAAGCACACACTCTACTTGAATTGAAGAAAGCGTTAAAGAAAGAAATAAAATCTATCTCATACACGTACACACACAACAAAAATAAGAAAAATAAAGTGGTCGAAAAATTAAAATGATTACATTTCTACCGTTAGAACTTGCTAAAAATGCATAAAAAGGAGAAATAAAAATTAAAGGAGCAAAAGTTTTTCAAGATAAAAGCAAAAAACAAAGTGTTACAAAAATTAAAATGATTATAAATCCATTCTTATAACTTCATAAAAGTGTTTAAAAAGTGGAAATAAAGTTAAAAATGAACAAAAGGTTTTACACCCTAAAAGAGAAAATCTAAGTTAAAGAAAAATAAAAACCACTTTGAAAATACTTTTACAAATTTATGAGATTGAATGGAAGGCACAAAAAACATAAAAAACTAAGGGAAAAGATAAGAGAAGGTAGCATAACAACTAACAAGTTTGAGAAAACCTAACACTAAACTAAGCAAAATGATAACTTGAAAACTTAAAAAGAAGATACAACAGATCACTGAAAGTGGGGGCACTCAGATGCATTCCAATATAACATAAGGAGAGAAAAAATACAAATTTTATTAAGCTAAAAAAAGAGTTACAAAAAGCTAAAACAGACACTAAAGAGAGGGGGAGAAAATCACCTTACATAGTATGGAAAACACCCAAGCAGCCCACCTAAAGCAAAATGGTTCCAAAATTTTGAACCCTAGGCTCTTATAGAAATGTCCTATTTATAGGTAAAAATTTTAGATTTACACGCCCTGGTCACGGGCTTGTAGGGGGGTGGGCATGTTGGGTTCGGAGGATGGATAAGCCTGATAGTTATTGGAGGTTGACTTTGGGGCTCTTTTGGAAGTTCCACATGGCGGTCACGGGCGTGCGCCGAATGACACGGGAATGTAGGATGGGCGTGACTGGTTAAAGCGTCGATTCCTTACCTCGATGGCGATGTCTTGTCTGGAAAAGTTGAGGCGGTCACGGGCGTGCGTCGAATGACACAGGCGTGTTGTTTGAGTCTGACAGGACACCTGGCAGGAATTTGATGTCGACAACAACTATTTGGATTGGGTTGAAAACTCCAGGATAGACACAGGCGTGTCGAAAATATCACAGGCGTGTCGGAGGCATTTAGTATCGACTGGTATTAAGTGTTGAGTATGCTGGCGGCGTTGAGTGTCGAGTGGCATTGTATGTCGACTGGTCTGACTAGGGCGTGTCGGACCGGACATGGGCATGTTCCACACTGATTTCTCGGATTCACAGTGGCATAAATTTTTTTACTGGCATCAAAGTGACACGGGCCGGTCACGCGCGTGACTAAATTGACATGGGCGTGTACTTTTAAAATTCACCAATTTCTGCAAATATCCCCAAACTTAAGCTTTTGCTATTCCAGAGCAAAAGTTGGAGATATACTTATAAGGAATTAAAAGAAATCTTAAGTTTAGCTACCGCTTGAATTAATAAAAAGAGAGATCTAAATAAATATCATGGGTATAAAAGTTAAGTCCTAAATCATGAAAATGATTTAAGTAGAGGAAAAGTTTTGGCAAAAAAGACTTCTTGAAGTAACCAAATAACAATTAAAAATTGTAATCGTTAGCTAACAAAAATAGATTGGAATTATAGAAACTTTAGCTTATAGGAGTTTGAAGAAAAATAATGCATTTTAAAAATTATGCACTCAAAAAGATTTTATATTAATTCTAGAATCTTTGAATATGGTTAAGGGGGTTGTTTTGGTTTATGAAGAGGGCTTTAGTTTATGAAAAGGGCTTTGATTTGGTTTATTTAAAAATTGTGCTCACCAATCCCTAGGACTATCGCTCACCTGAATATTAGGACTATTCGACCGAGCTCTCGTTCGATGAAGGATTTCTCTTAATGTCTGCATTGTGCTAAGAACCCTGCTATTGGGGGGACCTAATCCGGTAGAATTCTGCTACTCGTCTCTCAAGGGTTAGTGTGGAACTCTCTTTACATAAGGGTGATCAGTACATACGCACGGTATCTCGACTAGCTAGCGTATGGACAACATACATAGCGACCAAACATCGATTTGTGGTTCTATGCATCATAGACCCGTGATAAACCTAAAGTTCTTAATTAAAGAGAAAAAGAGTTCCTTTAATTATTTAAAAAGATTTATCTGTCCCAATGCTCTTCGATACTGAGGGATAATAGCGATTAGCCACTCATTGAAATGAGGATGGCTTATGAAAAATTGCATAATTGAAATTGCAAGTCCTACTCAAACAAGTAGGAGAAAATGAAAGCGGTAAATTACAAGTCCTACTCAAATGAGTAGGTGAGAAATGAAAGCAGTAAAGAAAGCAGTAAAATGTGAGTCCTACTCAAACGAGTAGGTAGGAAATGTCAGCGGTAAAATTGCATGTTCTACTCAAACAAGTTGACGGGAAATGACAAGTCCTACTCAAACGAGTAGGCTGGAAATGAAAGCAGTAAATTGCAAGTCCTACTCAAATGAGTAGGCGGAAAATGAAAGCAGTAAAATTGCAAGTCCTACTAAAACGAGTAGGCGGGAAATGACAAGTCTTACTCAAACGAGAAGGCGAGAAATGAAAGCAATAAAAGCTAACTCATAAACGCACACACTCTACTTGAATTGAAGAAAGTGTTAAAGAAAACAATAAAATCTATCTCATAAATACACACGCATACATCAAAAAGAGAAAAACAAAGTGATCGAAAAATTAAAAAGATTACATTTCTACCGTTAGAACTTGCTAAAAATGCATAAAAAGGAGAAATAAAAATTAAAGGAGCAAAAAAATTTCAAGATAAAAGCAAAAAAACAAAGTGTTATAAAAATTAAAACGATTGCAAATCCATTCTTATAACTTCATAAAAGTGTTTAAAAAGTGGAAATAAAGTTTAAAAAGAACAAAAAGATTTACACCCTAAAAGAGAAAATCTAAGTTAAAGAAAAGTAAAAACCACTTTGATAATACATTTACAAATTTATGAGAATGAATGGAAAGCACAAAAAAAAACATAAAAAGCTACGAGAAAAGATAAAAAAAGCTAGCATAACAACTAACAATTTTGAGAAAACCTAAAACTACACTAAGCAAAATGATAACTTGAAAACTTAAAAATAAGATACAAAAGATCATTGATAGTGTGGCACTCAGATGCATTCCAATACAACATAAGGCGAGAAAATATACAAATTTTATTAAGCTAAAAAGTGAGTTACAAAAAGCTAAAACAGACACTAAAGAGCGGGGGAGAAAATCTCCTTACATTGCATGGAAAACACCCTAGCAGCCCACCTAAAGCAAAATGGTTTCAAAATTTTGAACCCTTGGCTCTTACAGAAAAGTCCTATTTATAGGCAAAAATTTGAGATTTACACGCCCTGGTCACCGGCGTGTAGGGGCGCGTGTCGGGTCCGACGGATGGATAAGCCTGACATTTTTTGGCGGTTGACTTAGGGGCTCTTCTAGAAGATCCACATGGCGGTCACGAGCTTGCGCGGAATGACACGGGCATGTAGGATGGGCGTGACTGGCGAAAGCGTCGAGTCCTGCCTCACTGGAGACATCTTGTCTGGAAAAGTTGAGGCGGTCATGGGCGTGCACCGAATGACACATGCGTGTAGTTTGGGTCTAATAGGACACATGGCAGGAATTTGATGTCGGCAGCAACTATTTTAATTGGGTTGAAAACTCCAGGAAAAACACGGGCGTGTCGGAAATGTCATAGGCTTGTTAGTGGAGTTGAGTGTCGACTTGCATTGAGTGTCGAGTCTGCAGGCGGCATTGAGTGTTGAGTGGCGTTGAGTGTCGACTGGTGTGACACGGGCGTGTCAGACGGGACATGGGTGTGTTCCACACTGATTTCTCGGATTCATAGCAGCTGCAATTTTTTTCACTGGCGTCAAAGTGACACGGGTCGGTCACGGGCATGACTAAATTGACACGGGCGTGTACTTTTAAAATTCACCAATTTCTGCAAAAAATTCAGAAAACAAAATAAAGCTAAGTCAGGAGAGTATATACAAAAAAGGAACATTTTATTGAACAAAAGTAACTGAAAACAACGAAAATAAACTAAAATGACCTAAATAAAGTACGTAAAAATGCGAATATTTACAACTCATCACCCAGCGGTAGGTCTTCTCATGTAGTGTCACCAGTTGTCCATTAAGTTTGTGTTTTTAATAGAGATTATTCATCAGCATAAGCTGTCTCAAACAGACCCTTAGAAATTGCCAATAGATTCCTCTGATACTTGAAGATACGTCTTGGGAGAGGCAATTTATTTAGACCCAATGGACATTTTTCGTATTGAAGTTTTATTGATGTTGATTGGGACAGGTCTATGATCTTGATCAACCACTAAGTGCAACACTCGTGTTGGGGGGGATCTTCTTACATGGTTGTGCAAGAAACTGTTCGGCTTGTTAAGCTCAAGTGCTGAAGCTAAGTATAAGGCAATTACCCAGGGTGTCTATGAAGATGGATGGATGGACTATTCGCCTTTTGTCCGTGTTGGATTTGGTTTCAGATCCTTCGGTTCGAAACTATCGACAATTATGCTGCTATTAGTATTGTCAGTAATCACGGTCAACATTTTCGAACAGAACACTCTGAGACTGATATACACTACATCAAAGATAATGTTTATACTAAGAAAACATGTCTTGTTTATGTTCTTTCAACACAACAACTCGCGGATATTTTCACCAAAAATCTTGTGGTACAAAAGTTTCAAGGAGTTCTTGACAAACATTGGTATGATGAATCACTTCTCTGTTTGGCGCTATGTTTTTGCTCCGGTAAGTTCGGACAATGAGGTCACAATTATAGAATATATGTTTGGCATGACAACGGTTATGACTGTCATCAAGTGAAGACAACTAGTTTTGAACATAATGTGAATGAAACTCCTTCGGTTAGGTCGGGCAATCACAAACAACGGTTCATAATCGCCATGTTCACAACCGCAATTGATGTGCCAAACGGAGCCTACGGCTGTGTTTCGCGCGGTGGTGGCAGCCGGGAACACTGTGGTCATGAACTGTCGTTCGTGAATGCCCGACCTCACCTAAAAAAATCATGCATTTTATTCTCAATACTAGTATATTTTCTTGGTATTGGTCATAACCTTTGTCTTGCCCAACAGACATTTTATGATAAAGACGTTTTTTTACCAAACTTATAAGAGCAAATAAGCGGCACCAAAGGCTTCGGCACCAAACAAAGCCTTTGGTTTTAGGGCTAAGGGAACCGTTCATGCCTGACCCGGGTTCTATTTTGGATTTTTAGGAGTAGGGTTTGCATTGTAAGCTAGATTATTATTCTTGTTTCTCCATCACAGCTTATTTAAAGAAGAATATTTCACATTTCCTTGACTATTTTATGAACCACGTGAATGCCACGTGATCAAACGAACTGCACGGCTGATGTTTGGCCTGCCCGGGGATTTATTACAAATATAAATCCAATAACTCGATAAAAATGCTACGGAGATGAGAATCCTTGTGGGCCTAGTGAGTAATAAATTATTTAGGACTATCAGACATTTAGGCGCCACTAATACACATCCTAATCACCCTACCATTTTAAAACAGAAATTCGTATTAAGGGAGGAAGTCAGACCAAGCACTTTTTCTGACGTCATATCGTGATCTTAAAAAAAATTTAATGCAACCAGATATATTTATTGTTATGGACAATCATTTTGCTGGCTTAGTAAATTCTATTAATAATTATATAAAATCATCATGTAATTATATATTTTGAGATTAAATAAAACAGAAAATATAAAAAGAAGAAGAAAAAAAATCATACAAAAGTAAAATAAGTTTATAATATATACCTACAGAAAAAACTATGCCATAGTTAAAAACGCAATTTCTTGAAATATTTATTCCGGTGAGGTTGCACAAAAATGTCACTGTCATATCAAAATCTTATGTCTCAAACTAAAAATATTTTGGGTAATGAAAGTAACATTTGTCTTACCAAACATACATTCTATGACAATGTCGTTTTTGGCCATCCTCATGAGAGCAAATAAGTTGTGCCAAACACAGCCATAATAACTAGAAACTCTAAAACAAAAATTTAGTGTTGAAATACCAAATGGAACCAAATTTCGAGAAATGAAATCATTCAAATTTCCAGAATAAAGTCAGCCTGATAGATGTATTCACCTATCGGGCAACTAGGCCGCCTTCGACATTCGTGTCGGAATCCACAACTGAAACTCACTGTCGGGGGCTTCCCTCCTGAAGGCAACGCTTCTGCTGTTGCTGCCCGAAGTGGATGTAGTGGTCGCATAGCACAACAGTGTGCAAAGGGCCACTTCGCACCCCCCTGACATTGTGTGGCACTTCCCAATGCCTCTTGGCCCAGAGTTGCGCCTCCACAGTGTAACAAAGCGCATGTAATTAGCCCATGTAATGAGTCCGGCGAGGCTCCACTACATGAACTTCCCACGAATGAGTTGTCAAACATTGTATACCTAAAACATTTCTAGATACTTCAGCAAAATCCAAGCTAAAACACAGCGGATAGAAAACTAGGTAGTAATACAAATCAGAGTGTCGACAACTAGAACCGCATGTCCTTGTCCTTGTGGCCTACAAATCCCCAAAACCGTTCCACCAACATCAACAAAATGAAGAGCGAAGGCACATGCACCCAAAATAAGAGGCTTGTTGGCCCACAAAAACAAAGCTAAACTGAACGGAACTCAACCCCATGCTAGAATCCTTAGCTCTCCATGGCTTCCTTCCATTTTCCTGCAACCATCACCACAAGAGGGTGCACAAATTTGAAAGTAACAGGTCAGCTATAAGCCAACACCAACATCATGAGACAATAATCCTTCCCCGGCAGACCTGTTGGTCCTCGTGGAAACTATAACACCATGCAGATTAGTATCAGACATAAAAGGATAAAGAAACATGTAAGGAATTAGGTAATTGTGCATAAAGAGAGTAAACTAGTAAGCATTAGTACACAAGCCATTCAATAATCAAAGTACAAGAGCAATACTTGTGCATACTATTATGAGAGAAACTCCAGAGTTAGTTTCTACGAGGGCAATCCACTCATGAGCCATGGGCGAGTAATCTCCAGCTCCGCATTCAAAAGCTATGAGAGGGAAAGTCTACTTCAGCACTTGATCCCTCAGCTACAAGCAGGTAATTTCTCGCTCGAGTCCACAACGATTTGCGAACATAAATTGTTGTCAATGAGTTAGTGTCAGCGGAAAGTACTACCGTCGAGCGGTAACTCCATAAAGTTCCCCTTTGCGCATTGACCAGATTGGCGAGACACTCCTGACAGTATCGACCGGACTCTACCACCAGGAGCTTGAAACTACCGCCGATCAGTAAATCTATATTAGCAGGATGATCTTGGTCTTGTCGGTGAGAACCTACCACCAGGCGTTAGAAGCAAACGCCGAACAGTAAGACCTTATCAACGGGATAATCAGAATAATACCGACGAGAAGAACGTCAGGCGTTAGGAGCTAAGGCCAAGGGGTAGGTCCATATCAACGAGATGCCCTTCCAGGAATGTTGAACCTCTACCGCCAGCGTTAGGTGCTAATGCCGACGATAGTCCTAAAAATAAGTGCAGTCTCTGAAAGGGAGAATAATTGACACAATCCTTAGAGTTTTCTCTAAGGGGGGGGGGGGGTGAATGGAGATTACAAATTATATCTTAACTATACGTTTCACTGAATTTGCATTTACACCGATTTTTCACTAGAATTTTAAGCCTAATAATTATAACCACAACACAATAAATAAACTATTATGGAAAATGAACAATCATAAAAAACATAAGAATCTGAGTGGTTCTCCAAAATCTGGGTACACCCACTCTTCTACTCCCTTAGTAGGAATTTACTATCACTGTGCTTGAGTCTTTTGATAAGGAGACTCTCAGAATCAATCTCTAGATCTTTTGATGAGTAGATCTTGAACCAATACAACCTTTGTCTTTTCACAAGGCGACTCACAAAACCTTAAATTGAATCCTTTGAATGGAGATTCTCAAAAGTCTTTCCTCAAACAATAAAAGAGAAATAAATAGAAATTAATATGAGATATGTTGAAAAAATGATCTTTTTGATAAGGCCTCTCAGCAGGAATTTCGGAGGACTTTATGAAACTAAGTGAATTGATCCCTAGAACTTTGATGAATCTTTGATAGAGAAAAATTCAAATATTATAAGCCCTTTAATGCAGATGATTTCTTATTCTCCACTGAATTTGTTGCCGCACTTGAAGCGCCTAGAGAAGAAGAAGAACTGGATCTCTATTTAGATTCAGGAACAGGATGAAGATCGACTGATATTTGGAAGAACTCTATTTTAGTAGATTGATGATCACCTTTTCAATCTTCACTCTCGATTCAAAGTTTCAAATCACTCTCTGTTCTTGTGTGAATTGATTGTTGTATCTGATCAATAATAGTTGATTCATATGTCGCTGTATACTTATATATATCTGGTGGAGAACCATTCATTTTTTACAACGTCTTCTAACGTTTCCAAGAAATGGTTATTCCATTTAATTCTTTCTTGAATAAAGTCTGAATTAATCTCCAAAAAACAAATCTTGTTCAGAACTTTAATCGACGTAACGTCGATTTCATATAGTAGTTTCGTCGAACTCCGACTTCATTCTTATTGACTATTAACTTTACTCTGTAATTGACGTTACATTGACGACATATCGAAGTATGTGTCAATATAAACCTTGAAGTACCATCGACTAATCTTATTTTGTTGCTCTAATTGCTACTCGATGTAACGCCGACATTAAGTCGAATATGTGTCAACTTCTAGTCGATGCATGTTGGTTTTTCTTGACTTTCCTCTAAGATTTAGTGTGCCCCTCTTATATCTTTTACTCCACGGATATCCTAGGACTTCTAAGACCATATTACCCTCTCTATACATCATGAGCAATAACCTAAGATGTAAAATCACTCAAAATATAATTTGTTAAGTTAAATCATAAGGGTTTTTCCTAATAATCTCTCTCTATTTAGCTTAACAAATTTTCAAAGTTCCAAATGTGATTTTACAAAAATAAAATAGTAGTGATACAAAATTTGGCTTACATAAACATGTGAAATGAACAGATAAAATTAAAGAAATGAACATGAGAGCCAACTGTTTATTTGAGGCTTCCAAATGAATTTCATAATGCCAATATAGTTCTTGTTGAATATCATAGTAATATACCTACGAAATATATCTGCTCTAAGAATGATTTTTTTCTAGAGAACATCGCATGCATATCCGTTTTCATCCCATACTCTTGATGCTCTTCTCTAGGCTGCTCTTGATACTTCCCCTAAACTGATGCAACATTATCCATCTCTGACTATCATAAGTATATCACTTAATTATTTTGCTTTGTCCCCCCTGAACTGATGTAAGAAAATTCTAAACAACTTGATCATTATTTTTATCCTTAATTACAGCTTTAGAAGTTTGAACCATTGGTTCATCAGCTTCTCTACTTGGTAAATCTTTCTGAGCTTCTTCATGAAGAGCCTCATTCTCTTATAAAGGTTCTATGTATTGATCTTTCTCAGATATCTCCCCCTTCTTAACCTCAAGAGCTAAGGAAAGAAAGACATACTGATGTGGAAGCTAGTTTATCCTAAACTTGTCTCATGAAAATTTGAATTACACTAATCTGAGTCTGCATATTCTCAATTAAAGTTTTATAATATAAAGCATGCTCATCTATAAGTATAATTAGATAGGCAATAGTTTGTTGTATTGCTTGAAGAATGATTTTATCCATGTCAAAAGTAATAGATGAAGATACAACTACTTGAATCCAGTTTATTTTTGAATACCCACTTAGTGTCAATGATTAAATAATTCGTTGGTCCTTCAACAAGTTTCCAAACTTTATTTCTCTCAAATTATGCAAGCTCTTCTTGCATAGCAATAATCCAATGTGCATCATCATCTGCTTCTTCAAATTTATTTGGTTTATATTGTGAGAGAAAGAACTGTAACATGACCTCTGTTGATAATTATTTCCTAGTTTTCACTCCCGATTCACATCCCCAATTACTTTGGTTGGTGGATGATCCAATAGAATTAATCTCTCTACATCAACTCTTGCTTGAACAATTGTATGATGATCTCTTTGTTGTTCTTCTATTTCTTCTACATGTTGTAAAGCATCCTCCTGCTCATTAACCTGATTAATGACAACAGTTGGACTGATAATTCGTTCACCAAGTACTTAATCAACAGAGATTTCTATAACACCTTCCAACTGATAATTATGCTTCTCAGATGATTTTTTTAGAATTCTCTTCAATTCTTAACTCTTTACGCTCAACATCCAGGTAAATTTATCCCTGCAAAAAGTTTTTGGTGGAAATTTACTCCCTCTTGAAAAATAATGAGTTTCATGAAATACTACATGCATAGATTCCTCTATTTTGAGAGTCCTTTTATTATAACACCTATAGGCTTGGTAGATAAAGAATATCCTAAGAATATTCCATCATTAGTTTTCTTGTTAAATTGGCAAGATATTTTTTCCCATTATTAAGAATATAACAAGCGCTACCAAATATTCTAAAATATGGGAATATATGTGTTTTACCTTTTAGAATATCATAAGGATTCTTCAACTTGGTTTTGTGAATGAGGCTTCTATTAAGAACATAATTAGCAGTGTTGACAACTTCAGCCAAAAAGTACCTAGGTAGATTTGACTCTACTAATAAAGTTCTTCCAAATTCAATGAGTGTTCTATTTTTGCTTTCAGCCACTCCATTCTGTTGAGGATTTCTAGGAGCTGAAAAACTATATCTTATTCATTCACCCTTACAGAATCTATAAATTAACTGATTTTCAAAATCGATGCTATGATCTCTTCTGATCAAAGACACTTTAGTATTAAATTCAAATTGAACTTGTTTAATGAATCTTGAGAGAATTATGAAGGTATCAAACTTTACTCTTAGGAAGAACACCTAACTGAATCTTGAGAAATCATCCACTATAACTAAATGTAAGACTTACCTCCTATGATCCGAGTGGTAAGTGGACCAAATAAATCCATATGCATTAGATATAAAATTCTTGGAGAATCATTCTTACCAATTTGTTTAAAAGAAGATATAACATGTTTTTCTTGCTGACATGATTTATAGTGATTAAGTTTTTTATACTTACCTCTTGGTAAGCCTCTGACTAGATCATCTCTTGCACACTTAGTTATGGTCTTCTTATGATTAAGATGCCAAAGCCTCCTATGCCAAAGCTCATTCATGTCCATTTCAACATTAAATAAACATATGTAATTTATATTTAAGCTAAAGTCAACTACACAGATATTACCTTTTCTAAAACAATATAACATTATAATTTATTTTTTAGAGTTGATTATTTGACATAGGTTGTATGTGAATACAACTTTGTATTCACTATCATACAACTTGCTGATACTAGTAAGATTTTGTTGAAGTCCCTCAACATAAGCCACTTTGGAGATAGTGATATCTCCTATTTTGATCATACCATAACCTTTGGTCTAACCATAATTGAAATCACCAAAAATTACCTTGGGACCATTTTTGGCCTTGTAAATTTCCACCAATTCTTTATGTTCAGCCATATGTCTGGATCATTCACTGTCCAAATACTACAGCTGGTTTATGGTAGGAAGGTATCTTTCATGCATATAAAATCAAACATTAATTGGGATGCAAGTTACCTTAGACCGATTATTTCTTTTTTACATTATAAGGAGTGATGAAAGTATAAGATGGCCTTTCATAATACCCCTTGGGATAAAAGAGTGTTGGTATATTAAAACAACAACTTAGAGTTTTATGTTCTTTTATAAAACATTTTGTATATTTAAGATTCACAAAATAATAAGAATATGATGATGAAAAATTATTTTCTATGGGTATGCGTCATGTCGAATTTGACGTAACTCTCTAGATACGTTGATTTGAAGTCGACGTTTCATAAGAGTTGCATCGATATTAAGTTGACACATGTTCCTTACTTGTTGAAACTACTGATCTTTGTATATTTTTTATCACAAGTTGCTTACTTATAATGCTTTTTTTCCTTTAGATTCATTTTCTTTATTTAATTTTGTTACTTTTCAGGATCATTGTTTTGATTTATGATAGGTTGAATTTCATTTGCTTTAATAAAAAGTACAGAATTTTCCATGCTGGTGTATTAGTAATTGTTATTATCCTGTGAGGATCTGCACCTGATCCAAGATGATTGAACCTTTTCTTAAGGTTTTCTGTAATATTTTTAAGTTATTGACTCCTTCTATTTAAGCAGTCTTCAAAGACTTTTGCCTTTAATAGCTCTTACTTTAATAAAGTATTTTTTTTCTATAAATTCAGCTACTTGATTGTTCATGTTTTCTACCTCAATTTCCAATAGTTTAGTCTGTTCAGTTTGCTCTTTATCCCATGGAAAACTCTTAATTAACTCTATTTCTTTTCATAAGTTTTTTATTTCCTTTTTTGCTTCTAATTGATCTTTACTAAATTCTTTAAAACATATCTTAAATTCATCTGAAGAAAAATTAATATCATTAGAGTAACTTACTTGATTTTCTTCAATATCTGAATGAGTTCTAAAGTCATCAAGCAAGCTTCTTCAATAGTAGCTTCTTCTTCATTACTTGATGAAAAACTTGATTCTAAACTAGTATCACTACAAGTTTCAACAATAAATCCATTTCCATTTTCTTATCCCTTCTCTTTTGAAATTTCTTCTTATAATATTTTTGTTTGATCTGCGATTTCCATGTTTTAGAAATGCTTTTCTTTAGCAATAATGGCCTCTCTATGTTGTTTGTGAAACCAAATACTGTCCTGAATTTTGAATTCAACAATGAGACATGATCTTGTCTACATTTATTTAAAAGATTGTGTGTGCCTGTGTCCAATACATGTAAATCTAAAGATTTTAAAAAAATGTTCTAAATATTCAGATTTAACCCTTTTTATATCAAGTATTTATTGTTTTATTTTGTGAATATCTTAAATGTATCTGGAATGTGAAAGTTGTAATTTTTCATGTTTTGTGAGGAATATGTGCATAATGATTAAATATTAATCATGATTAAGTGTTAATCGAATTTCGTGAAAAATCCCTTAACCCAATATTAAGTATGTGGATGGATTTCATTAGATGACACACTTCCTGCCTCGATCGATGAGGTGTGTGCTTACTAAAGAAAAGTGTATTAATCTATTATGGTAAGGGAGTGTTGGAGTTGGTGACCGGGCGGTCTGGCGGTTTGTCTTGGCGGGTTGAAGACGCGCGGTCTGGCGGTTTGTCTCAGTCGGCTTGGAAACGGGCGGTCTGGCGGTATTCCCTGGCAGTCTCTCTTCCTCTCTGGTGTAGCCGTGCGGTTGCCCTGCTGTCTAACCGCGCGGCTTGTGCGGTTTGTTTTGTATAGTCGCTTTGTCCTGTAAATTATAGTCCCACTTCTTCTTATTTGTATTCTCTCATCTCTCCTCCATTCTATATAAAGGAGGGCATACCTTTGTAATAGATATTTTTTGGATAATAAAATTTCGATTATTCAAAAGTTTATTCGGCTTGTTCTCTTCTTTTCGCTTCTTTTTCTCTACTTTCTAACATGGTATCAGAGCACACGGTCATTTCCTCCTGATTCTGTGCGCTCTCTGTTTGTTCGCGGCTTGCCTTCCGCGTTCTGCGGCTTGTTCGCGGCTTGCCTTCTCATCTGTCCGCGCGGCTTGTTTCTATCCGCGCGGCTTGTTCTGTCCGCTGCCTGTTTGCGCGGCTTGCTCTTCTTGATTCTCTTCTCCTACTGCTCTTTGTCGCAGCGACCTGTTTCCGTATCGCCGCGCTCCTTGTTCTTTCCTGCCGCTCCGACTTCCTAGTCGCTGCGGTCTGTCTCTGTCCGCGTGTGTTGTCTCTGAACTCGCGGTTTGCTGCTGTGATCTGCCTGACCGTGGGGTTGTTCCTTTCTCACCCGCATCTTGGTCGCGGTCACCAGCTCTTCTCCTCTCTTCTGTTCGCTCGGCCTTTTTTAGTCCGCGCGACCTCTTCCCCGCTGTGCCTTTGACCGCCTTCTCGCAGCTGCTGTGATCTGCCTGACCGTGCGGGGTTATTCCTTTCTTACCCGCATCTTGGTCGCGGTCACCTGCTCTTCTCTTCTCTTCTGTTCGCTCTTGGTCTTCTCAGTCCGCGCGACCTCTTCCCCGCTGGACTTTGCCTGCTTTTCGCCGCTTTCTTCTTGTTGCCTTCTACCCGCTCCATGCTTGCTAGTCGCCTCGGCCTCATCTTTGGCCGCGCGACTTGTTCTCCTCTGTTCGCCCGACTTTTTCAGGTCGTGCGACTTCTTTCCCTCTGCTTTGCTCGCGCTTCTTGGAAGCGGCCTTTCTAGCCACCCGGCCTATTTTCTGGTCGCCCGGCTTGGTGCTCTACTCTCTTCTCGAAGCGGTTTGCTACTCTCTTGCTTCCATGGCTTTCCTCTCCTCCAGCCCGTCAGCCTCCGTGGTCACCTCTTCTGGTAGTGCTCATGTTGTGACTCGCGGACGATGGCTCATCGACTCTGGTGCCACAAGTCATATGACCGGCAACCCTCAATGTTTCTCTCTTCTTGACACACAGGCTCAGTTGCCCCCAGTCATTGTCGCTGATGGATCTCCCTCCCCGGTCCATGGGACGGGCATGGTTCAAGTCACTCCGTCTCTCTGCTTGGCTGATACCCTCTATGTGCCCAAGTTTCCGTGCAATTTATTATCGGTTACTTCTTTATGCAAGCAACTACAGTGTTCTGTCACATTCACCCCTACCTCTTGTGCTTTTCAGGATCCGGCCTCCCAACGGACGATTGCTACCGGGACTGAGAGTGGTGGCCTCTACTTCCTTGACAACGTTTCTGCTCTATCCGTCTTCTCCTCCTCCTCTACAGATCTTCTCCAATGGCATCTTCGCCTTGGTCATGCTCCTCCCCGCATTCTACGACAAACTCCTGCCGCACCTCCTCCCTCATCATCCTCCTCTAAACTGTGATGCATGTCAACTTGGCAAACATCACCGCTCCTCCTTCCCACCAACGCAGAGTCGGGGCTCCTCCCATCCGTTCGACCTCGTTCACTCTGACATATGGGGTCCCGCTCCTACCCTCACCATCGGTCGGGGCAGTTCCTATTTTGTCACCTTCATTGATGATTTCTCTCGAGCAACGTGGGTATATCTTCTTAAAGATCGCTCTGAGTTATTCTCTGTTTGGACCTCTTTTTATTCGATGGTTAAAACTCAGTTCGCTACGTCTATTAAAATCCTTCGTTTGACAATGCTAAGGAGTATCTTAGCCACGACTTCTCCTCCTTTTGCACTCACCATGGTGTTATTCGTCACACCAGCTGTGTCTACACTTCCCAACAAAATGGGTGGCGGAACGCAAAAACCGTCACCTCCTTGATGTCGCTCGCACTATGATGAATCAAATGCATGTTGTGGAAACCACCCGTCACCACACATCTTCCAAAACCCTGAGGTCATGGTAAGGGGGGACGGGGGTACATAAACACTAAGGACCACCCGCTGCAGGCAATGTGGGACTAATCCAACCACGGGATGGCGGGGATATTCCGCCACACGGGGGGCCCACCGGGGTCCACACCCAGACTGGAACGCGATGGGGAAGCCCAAATATGCGGTCCCACCACACACCCAATCCCGCTGGACCTTGGTCCTCAACACACCCCGCAGCGGGATGGCTCTGATACATGTGGAAACCACCCGTCACCACACATCTTCCCAAAACCCCGAGGTCATGGTAAGGGGGGACGGGGGTACATAAACACCAAGGGACCACCCGCTGCAGCAATGTGGGACTAATCCAACCACGGGATGGCGGGGATATTCCGCCACACGGGGGGCCCACCGGGGTCAACACCCAGACCTGGAACGCGATGGGGAAGCCCAAATATGCGGTCCCACACACACCCAATCCCGCTGGACCTTGGTCCTCAACACATGTTCCGCGCTCCTATTGGGGCTATGCTGTCCTTCTCTCCTGCTATCTCATCAATCGCCTTCCTCCACCGTTCTCCACGGTGCTACCCCTTCTCCATTTTTTATCCGGACAAGGATCCCTTTCCTCTTCCTCTACACATCTTTGGGTGCATGCTTTTGTGCACTCTCCGCTGCCACGCGTGATAAACTCTCACCCCGTGCCACCAAATGTGTCTTTCTGGGCTATTTCTCCCACTCAGAAAGGCTATTGCTGCTTTGACCCTGTTACCCGCACGCAATTTGTCTCTGCGGATGTCACCTTCTTTGCCAATGCTCTTACTTCTCTCCCGCTTCCTCTTCTCCTCCTCCTGCCCTCCTTCTCATACCAACCCATCCCTTCCCTCTGCTCCCACTGAGGTTCCGTCCTCTCCACCCACTCCACCGCCTTCCCCCTCCTCCTCATCTCCACCCTCTACTCCGCTTTCCCTCCACTCCGCTGCCATCTCTCTCTACTCCCGGGCCAGCTCTCTCCACCACGGATACTCCGGATACTGAGGCACCTGCTGACCTGGATCTCCCGATTGCTCTTCGCAAAGGGGTTCGGGCTTGTACCCACCATCCTCTTGCTGCGGTTGTTCCTACGATCGCCTTACCCCTGCTCGCCGAGCCTTTGCCCTGGCTATCTCGGCCACTACCACCCCCGTTCCTACCAGGAGACCCTTACTATTCCTCACTGGAAAGTTCCATGGATGAGGAGATTGCTACTCTCACTGAACGGGGGTACCTGGACCCTTGTTCCGCCTCTTTCGGCACCGATGTTGTTGGTTGTCGCTGGGTCTTCGTGGTGAAGTTTCTCCCGGATGGCAGTGTGGATCGTTATAAGGCTCGCCTGGTTGCCAACGGTTTTTACCCAAACTTATGGGGTTGATTACTTTGATACTTTCTCGCCCGTGGCTCGCCTCAGCACCATTCGGTTCTTCTCTCTGTAGCTGTCAACAGGGATTGGCCCATCTCGCAGCTAGATGTTAAGAATGCCTTCCTCTATGGCGATCTGCAGGAAGCTGTTTACATGAGCAACCTCCTGGGTATGTGCTCAGGGGGAGACACGGGTATGCCGGCTAAAGAAGGCTATCTATGGCCTCAAGCAGAGTCCTCGTGCCTGGTTTGACAAGTTCAGTGGCATTGTTGCGGCCATTGGTTTACACGAAGCTCAGCAGATCACTCCTTGTTTGTTCGGAAAACCGCCTCTGGTCTTGTTGTTCTTGCGGTTTATGTTGATGACATTCTTCTTACTGGCGATGACCAGGATGGGATACTGATGACCAAGAAACACCTTCGTCAACATCTGGTTACAAAGGATATGGGCTCCCCGAAATACTTTCTGGGGATTGAAATCTCTAGAAAGCCCAACTCCATGGTCCTTTCACAACGGAAGTATGCTCTTGATCTTTTAAAGGATGCAGGACTCACTGGTGCTAAACCTGCACGTTGTCCTATGGCTGCTGGAGAAGACAAAACTTGGACAGATGACTCACCTCTTCTCTCTGATCTTACGAGATACCGGCGTCTGGTGGGCAAGCTCATATATCTCACGGTAACCAGACCCGACATCTCCTATGCTGTTGGCAAGGTAAGCAGTTCATGCAAGCTCCGAGGGAGGGTCATCTACAATCTGCTCTGAGGATATTAGAGTATATTAAAGCTGCTCCAGGGAAAGGACTCTTATTTCAGAAGAATGGTCACCTAAGGGTTGAAGCTTACTCTGATTCAAGCTATGCGGATGACAAGGGGACCGCAAATCGACTTCAGGTTTCTGCACATTTGTTGGAGGCAATCTTGTGAGTTGGAAGAGCAAGAAACAGTCTGTGTTCCAGGTCTAGTACAGAGGCTGAATATCGTAGCATGGCATCGACTACATGTGAGTTAAAGTGGTTGCGGGCTCTCATGCTTGACTTAGGAGAGGTTTACAACTATCCTCTTCCTATGTTCTGTGGCAATAAGGCCGCGATACACATTTCCAAAAATCCGGTCTTTCATGAGAGAACAAAACACATAGAAGTCGACTGTCATTTTATTCGAGAAGAAATATTGAAGAAACAGATTTGCACTCCATTTGTCACGTCCGACAACGAGTTGGCAGACGTCTTCACCAAGCCAGTGTCCGCCTCCTTTTTCACATCTGTGACAAGCTGGGCATGATCGATATATATGCTCCAGCTTGAGGGGGAGTGTTGGAGTTGGTGACCGGGCGGTCTGGCGGTTTGTCTTGGCGGGTTGAAGACCGCGCGGTCTGGCGGTTTGTCTCAGTCGGCTTGGAAACCGGGTGGTCTGGCGGTCTTCCCTGGCAGTCTCTCTTCCTCTCTGGTGGTAGCCGTGCGGTTAGCCCTGCTGTCTAACTGCGCGGCTTGTGCGGTTTGTTTTGTATAGTCCGCTTGTCCTGTAAATTATAGTCCCACATCTCTTATTTGTATTCTCTCATCTCTCCTCCATTCTATATAAAGGAGGGCATACCTTTGTAATAGATATCTTTTTTGGATAATAAAATTTCGATTATTCAAAAGTTTATTCGGCTTGTTCTCTTCTTTTCGCTTCTTTTTCTCTACTTTCTAACAGGGAGTAGATAGATAATTGATATATCCTACTATCGACATCAGGTTTAACTTATCTAGGTGACCTCAAAGGTTTACTGCCTAGATGCATAAGGTTGGCATGCACCATATAATGGATCAAATAAAGAGTTATTCAAAATCATATAGGGTTGTATGATGATTCAATTAACAAAGGTTGTCTACCTAAATATCCATATCATGGGTAATCAACCAAAGCTTACTATGATGTTGGTGAAATAGGGACCTTGTCACTAGAGTGTTGCTTGCATAAAACTGTTGGATCCCTAGTTTGGATTGGGCAAGTTCACTATTAGGTTATTGACCCTCCATGTATAGCCTCGGGAAATGTTAGTTCTAGGTATAGGTCAGTTTGACTATCTTAGATAAACATTGATCCAGCCCTCAAAAGAAATCATAGATCCAGACTTAGAAGAATAACATCCTTTAAGAGTTCAGAAAATCAGTTCGAAGTTCTTCGAACTCAGCTCGACGATCGTCGAACGCAGATCGGCAAACTCAGAGTCCCTACTCTGAGCTAAGCTCAACGAACTTGGAGCACAGGTCGACGATCTTCCCTCTTCTCTCAAGTTCTCTTATCGAAAAAATTCTATCTCAGGTCGACGAACTTGGAGCTCAGCCTTGATAGTCTATTTTTCAGATCAACTTTCTCTGAGCTCAGCTCGACGAAGATGATTTCTCAGCTCAACGAACTTGAAGTTCAGGTCGACGAAATCTATTCTGAGTTCGACGATTTCTCTCAGTATCAGTTTGGCATTTTCTCTCAGTTTGATTTCAGTTTGGATTATTCTAAGGCAGTAATTCTCTGATAATTATTGTTCATATTCTCAAGAATATAGTCATTGCTTCGCAGCATTAATTATGGATTTCTCCAGAGCAAATTACTTGACTTATTTACTGAGAGATTTGAGGAAACACATTTAAGACTAATTCCAGCCATTCAACTCATTGGATTTTAGCATTAATTTCAGGAATTTAAATTTCAAATGCAAAAATCCTTCGGAATATAAAAAGAAAATTCTTCTCTTGAGGGTAACAACAATAAGAAAGGGAATTACAAGGGATCTGTTACAGAACAACTAATAGAAGTTTTATAGAGAAAAAGGATTACTATCTATATGAAATCAAAGAAGAACATCAACACACAGATCTTTTAGTCTTCTTCAGTTTCTGCTTCAGACTTCAAAAGGACAAACTCATCAATATCAGTCCAAGAAGTTTTTGAAGATCTTCATCAAGGGCCTACACCCTATGTAAAGCTCTCATCTCCTGAACTATTTTTCATCTCAGGGGGAGTTTGACAACATCATCTACTAAAGTATTCTCAGTTATTTGAGAAAGAGAAGACAACATCACTTTTCATTTTCAACTGTGTACAGGGTTATAACTCCCTTCAAAAGTTTACTCCTTTGGTTGTTAAGTCTCCTAATTAAAAGACTTAGTTTGGTTTTTGGGCACCTGATCAAAAGCTCAAAAGGGTTGTGAGATATCCCTTGAAAAAATAGATCTTATGGTGATAGGGCACCTGACCAAAAACCTGTGGTGGCAGGGCACCTAATCAAAAACCTATTAATGGATTCCTACCAGGGTGGTAGAAGAGTGGATGTACTCAAGTTTAGGGGAACCACTATAAATTTTGTGTGTCATTTGAAATGCTATATGTTATTTTTTGTGTGCTGTGATTGTTTTTGTTTTTATCTCTCTTTATATATATATACTTATCACTTATTTTAATCCGCTGTAAAAATTAATTAAAGTTTTATAATACTCTATTCACCCCCCTCTAGAGTTTAAGCAGATCCATCCCTTACTTTCAATTAGTATCAGAGGGTGAGGTTTTTTGGTTTCACAGGCTAACACCTGAACCAAAAGATCTTTGATAGATCTTATTATCTCTAGTGTCTCCCTCATATCATGACACAAAATAAAGAATATTCAAGCACCAGACCTCCAGTTTGTAATTTGAATAAGTTTGCAATCTAGAAGGCAAGAATCAGATTATATATGAATTCTATTGATGAAGATATCTACAATTCTATCTTGACAGGTGTTGAGAACCAAGGTCCAGCGGGATTGGGTGTGTGTGGGACCGCATATTTGGGCTTCCCCATCGCGTTCCAGGTCTGGGTGTTGACCCCGGTGGGCCCCCGTGTGGCGGAATATCCCCGCCATCCTGTGGATGGATTAGTCCCACATTGCCTGCAGTGGGTGGTTCTTGGTGTTTATGTACCCCCGTCCCCCCTTACCATCACCTCGGGGTTTTGGGAAGATGTGTGGTGACGGGTGGTTTCCACATGGTATCAGAGCCATCCCGCTGCGGGGGTGTGTTGAGAACCAAGGTCCAGCGGGAGGGTTGGGTGTGTGTGGGACCACGCATATTTGGGCTTCCCCATCGCGTTCCAGGTCTGGGTGTTGACCCCGGTGGGCCCCCGTGTGGCGGAATATCCCCGCCATCCTGTGGATGGATTAGTCCCACATTGCCTGCAGTGGGTGGTTCTTGGTGTTTATGTACCCCCGTCCCCCCTTACCATCACCTCGGGGTTTTGGGAAGATGTGTGGTGACGGGTGGTTTCCACAACAGGTCCCCTTACTCCTTCTACAATAACTTCAACAAGTACCTCAGCAGTTCCACCACCTGAGTGGACAGATGCTTAGAAGAAGTTGAAGATGGCTGATGTTAAAGCCATGAACATTCTGGCATAAACTATGTCTGACAACATCTTTCAAAAGGTAGCTGAATGCACATCAGCTAAGGATATTTGGGATTCTCTCAAACAAATGGTTGCGGGATCTGCTGATGAGAGAAAGGATAGATGATCTCATCTCATCTCTCAATATGAGAATTTCAAGAAAGATGAATCTGAGTCAGTAGCTGACATGTACAACAGACTCAGCTTAATTATCAATGAGCTGAAGAACCTTGACAAAATATCTCACTAACTGAGATAAATGACAAAATACTTATGTACTTCCATAGTTCATGGGACTACAGGATTTGGCCAATCAAGGAGGCTAGAAGCCTGAATGAAATATCTATTGAGGCTTTTCTAGGCAAGCTCAAATCTTATGAGCAGCTTATAAAGACCAGAGAAGCAGCTGAGTAGAAGACCTCCGCATCAGGAAGGAGGAGCAGAATATTGCTTTCAAGGCATCTGAAGAACCAGAAGCTCCTCCAGCAAATGATGAACTCCTAAGCTTGCTGGCCAAAAGACTCTATAAGATGTCCAAAAAAGATTTCAGAAGGAAATCATCCAGACAAGATGACTGGCCAAGATATGACAAAACTCCTGCCAAGGAGATTGTCTGCTTTAGTTATAGAAAATCTGGACACATTCTTCTTGAGTGTCCAGAGAATCAGAAGAAGGAGAAAAGAAGAGACAAGGAATCAAAAAGCACTACTGAAAGCCCTCCTCAAGAAAGCATAAGAGGAAGGAGAAAGGTTTTGTAGAAGAAAACTGGAGTGAGACAGAAGAAGAAACTTCATATTCCAGCTCCAGTGAAGATGAGGAAGAAGCTAAAGCAAAAGAAGCTTGCTTGATGGATATTAATGCATCAAGCAATCCATCAGAAGCTGAAAATTCAGAGAATGAAGATTTTGAGACTGAAGAGGATCTGGTAATATACTCATTTGATTTTAATTCAAAACATTTCAAAACTAAATTTAAATTATTATGCAATGACCTAATCAAATCTGAGAAGAGAATCAAACTTTTCATAGATAAGCTAATTAAACAGGAAAATCTGTTGTCTGAAAATATTGAACTAAAAGATAAACTAGTTATAGCTTCTGAACAGATTAATTCTCTAAACATTAAACTGAATGAGGCTAAGCAATTTGAAGAATCCCTAAATGGGAGAAGCATCAAATTGATGGACATCACAAGCACTGTAAATGTCAGGCTTAATGGCAAGCTGGGCTTGGGTGCTTCATCAAGCCAACCGCATTTAATTCAGAAAAACATTCTCTTAACCCCCATTAAATTCATTTCTGAAAAGGGTAAAGAAAAGACAGATGAGAATAACAAACCAACTGAATTAAAATAGAAACCCAAGAAAAAGAAGAAGAACAAGAAAAGCCTTAAGCATAATAATGTTCAACAGATTTCATCGAACCTAGATCGACGAAATGTGTACAGTTCGTCGAACTCAAGTCGACGAACTCTGAACGCAGATTTTTATTATAATTATTCTTCGAACAGCGATTGACGAAACCAATATGGTTCGTCGAGCCGAGATCGACGATATTGGGGCACATAGAATGAATATTTCCATTCTCTGAGCGGAGTTCGATGAACTCATCCCTATTCGTCGAACTTAGTTCGACAAACTTATCAGAATTCGTTGACCCCAGTTCAAATTAACAGAAACTTTAATTACCCTAGAACATTTAATCAATCAAAAGAATTTGTTAACCCATTTACCCAATGGATAATTCCACCTAGGAAATTTCACCCCCTAGGATATAAAAACCAACTTGAATGATCTTACATTTCTAGTTTTAAATTTGTAAAGAATCAAGGACCCAATGTTACCTGTGTTAAGAACACCTAATTTTTATTTTTCAGGTGAAATGCTATCCTACCATAGAGGAACAGTGGTACCTGGATAGTGGATGCTCAAAGCACATGACAGGCGGTAAGGATAACTTAACAAACTACAAGTCCAAGCTTTGTCCAAAGATGATATTTTGTGACTCCAACTATGGCCAGACTGAATGTTGTGGAAATGTCAAGATTGGAGTTGTCACCTTCAGGAAAGTAGCATATGTGAGTGGTTTAAAACATAACCTGATATCAATAAGCCAATTATATGATGAAGGTTATCATGTATGCTTTAACCATTCTTCTTGCATTATATCTTCTGTAGATAGTAAAACTTTCTTAACTGGTCATAGGCATGGAAACATTTATGTAGTAAACTTCAAATCTGCTAAGTCAGAAATTTGCTTATTCAATCAAATCAGTAATAATAATGAATTATGACATAAAATATTAGGACATGTTAATCTTAAAAATATTGCTACTCTTTAGGGACAACCTTGTCAGAGGATTGCATTCTTGCCCCTACAAGAAGGAAAGCCTTTACAAGGCTTGTCAATTAGGCAAGCAAACCAAAAATAGCTTTAAATCTATTAATAAGAGTGATTCACCCAGGATTCTGTACTTGCTACATATGAATCAATTTGGACCCATCGTTGTATAGAGCTTTGGAGGGAAATCTTATACCTTAGTTATTGTAGATGACTTCTCCAGGTTCATTTGGGTGCTCTTCTTGAGAAACAAGTCAGATAACTTTAAAGTTCTTACAGACTTTCTTAAGAGCATAAAGATTGAGTACTCTACTCCAGTTGCATTGATCAGAAGTGATCATGGTACTGATTTTGAATCTCTTCCTATGCAAGAATTCTGTGAGATGGAAGGTATCCGGCATTACTTCTCTGCTACTAGAACTCCTCAACAAAATGGGGTAGCAGGAAGGAAAATGAAAGATATGGTACCTAAACACCTAGAGGGGGGGGGGGGGTGAATAGGTGACCTAATCCTTTTCTAACTTTGTTGGCAGCCAAACAGTTATATCACAGATTTCTAAGTAGTCTATTACAGCAATCAGCAAAAATCAAACATACACAGCACATTCACAGCACAGCACACAATGATTTATAGTGGTTCCCCAATCTTTGGGTACATCCACTTTCCCCCTTCGCCTATCTAGCAGTGTACTAGATTCGGCCAAACTTCTCCACTGTATCAGAACCCAAATAGGTTCCTACACCTCAGGCCCAAAGCCTTACACCTCAGCTTTCTCCAAAGCCTACACTCAGCCACAAAGGCCTACACTCAGCCACCCAGGCCTACACTCAGCCAATCAAGGCCTACACTCAGAGTTCTTCAACTCCTACACTCAGGCTATCAAGCCCTACCCTCAGCCTTTATAAATTTAGGCTTATAATGCACTCAGATCCAAAGATCCTACAAATTAAAATAGTATTACAACAAATAACTCAACAACTCAGAAACTAAGAGAGGAGTTGTGAGTTTCTTGCTGAGTTCTTGGAAGAACTCAGATAGATCCAAACTGACTTAGCTTCCTTCAAAGCTTCTTGAGTAGAACTGAATAAGTATGAATCCTCTGCAGTTGTTCCTTGACCTCTGCTTCTTAAGATCCAGATGCTTCTGAATCCTTCTTCTCAGCCTAGTTCCAAAGACTGAATTCTTGATTGGAGCTCTCTCTCTCCAACTTCTTAGATCTGCAGTTGGACTGCCAGATCTTTTGGTGTTGATACTCTGTGTACCACTTTTCTGATTACTTGAATAATCTGATCAATTACTTCAAATAGCTTCAACCACAGTTTCTGTAAACTGTGAGTGCCTATTTATAGTCATTCTTCATGGTAACCGGCTGGTCCGGTTCATAACAGACTTCTGACTTCCCTGACAGTTGCTGTAGACCGGCTGGATCGGCAGCTATCATGTCAACCAGTCTCTTCTTGAAATTCTCTAACTGTCAGATAGTGTCGAGACTTTCTGTTCTTAAGTGTCGACACTTATAGACCAAGTGTCGACACATGCTGTGTAAGTGTCGACACAAGTCTACAAGGTGTCGACACAACTCCTTGTATGTCTCGACACAGATTCTTCTGCATGTGTCGACACTGAAATTGACTGTCGACACAAGTACTTGTTCTTCATTCTTTAACTGTATTCTTCTAAGTGTCGACACATCTCTTTTGTGTCGACACAACTTCTTGTGTTGAATCTGACAAGTGTCGACACTGCTTCTTGGTGTCGACACAAGTCTTCAATATAGATTCTTCAGCTGAGTGTCGACACATTCCCTTAGTGTCGACACTTGTACTTAGAATATTTTTGTAGATATTTCTGTTCTTTGCTAAGTGTCGACACATCTCCTTGTGTCGACACTTCCTTCCAGTGTTGAGTCTTTAACTGTGTGTCGACACATTGTTCTGAGTGTCGACACATACTTTAAATGTTGACTTCTCTGATGGTGTGTCGACACATTGTGTTGAGTGTCGACACTTACTTCAAGTGCTGACTCTTCTGCATAGTGTCGACACATTGTGTTGAGTGTCGACACTTACTCCAAGTGCTGACTCTTCTTCATAGTGTCGACACATTGTGTTGAGTGTCGACACTTGTACTTGAACTCTGCAGACTTTTGCTGAGTGTCGACACAACTCCAAGTGTCGACACTTTCTGATGTAGACACAGCTCTTCTAGGTGTCGACACTTCTGCTAAGTGTCGACACTGCTTCTCTGCATTCTTCTTCACTGAGTGTCGACACAGCTCCTTGTGTCGACACGTTCTGTCTGGTGTCGACTCTTCATCCCAGGTGTTGACACAATGACTCCAAGTGTCGACACTGCTTGTCTGGGTGTCGACACAAGCTTTTTCAAGTGTCGACACTTTCCCTCTGGGTGTCGACACATGGACTTAGAAAGTTTTAGCTTCAGTCCAGTGAATACCTAACCTGCACAAGTAACTCAAACATACATCAAATACATTATGATGTATATCATTGAGATGGGTGAGGCTTCTTCAAATCAGATACATTTGACAATGTACCCAACAATCTCCCCCTATTTGGAGAAGTCATAATCCTTAGTCAATGATATACACCATTCATAATTAAAAATTACAAAATGATGAAAAGCAGATTATAATCAGCAGGGTTAACATGAACATGTAAAACTTCACACATATACACATTCAACATTCCAGAACAAATAAGAAACAAACACATTTCAGAACAATCATACTATATTTATCATATATTGTTCTAACATTGTTCCTTATACATTTTCAATGTTGTACAAAAATGTTTTTCATTTAAAAGATTACAACAAGCTTCAAGTTTAATTCCTAATCTATTTCTGATCAGGTTCTTTGATAACAATTCCTTTTCCAACTTTAACTTGAGCTTTGACAGCAGCAGTAGCAGTAGGCTCAGCATCAGCAGGCTTCTTGCCTTTTGAGTCCTTCTTCTTTTGTTCTTCAGCCTTGATTTTCTGTCTCTCAAAATAATGATAGGGCTTAGGAAAGTACTTGCTAGGCTCCACTGCAGTAGGAGGTAGCTTTCCTAACTTAGCCTTTCTTCTGTACTGGACAATGGCTTCCTGCCTGATCTCATGCTTCCTCCATTCAGCTTCTGAGAACCACTTGTTTCTATCAGTAGTGTTGTCTTTAGCAGCTTTCCAGGCAGTTAGAATGATATTTCTAGAGGTAGGGCTCCACTGTTCAAAATCTGGCTTTTGTTCTGCTAGTTCCCTAAACCTCTTCTTTGACAACCTTGTCTATTCTTCTTTGTCCAAAGCCTCTTGCATAGCTGTTATTATAGGTTGAACAACCTTTTCTAAATGAACATTGTCCTTGCCCCCAGATGGGCTATACATAGTGCTCACCTCTGCATGAATCATTTCAAAATCTGGAGGTGGATAAATGACTTGAGCTACTTCTTGTGGCTCACCTCCAAAATAAGCAGGGTTCAGTCCAGATTCAGCAACTTCATTGTCATCACACAGGGGAGGATATCCAAGTGTAGACCTGATTGAATTTGATATCCATTTTGCATGCTCAGAACTTGCCTTGACTAACACTCTCTCTCCCCCTTTATGACTTCTTGGGCCACATGGTCTCTTACATCATCCTTTTGGAATCTAATCTGACTATCCAAATACCTGATTCCATCCTTAAAATAAGGTCTAAGCTTTGTAAGTTGTTCAGAGATTGCTTTCTGGGAATCTTGTATAGCAGCAGTAATCTCAGCTTGAAAGATTTTATCAAAATCAGCCTTTGCAGCAGCAGCAGATGTAGATGGTTCAGCAGACTTATTCTTTAATTCAGTGACTATAGCATTGTGGGATGCAGTCAAATTATCATTCATCCTTAATTGATTTTCCAGCACATAGCCTTGTTTCAATGCTATATCATCTACTTGAGTCTTGATCTTCTCCTGGTGAGTAGCCAAATAGACTACTGCATTCCCACCCTTGTGGAAGCAGTCAGTCATCTCCTTTTTATTAAGGTTCATTTCAAACCTTATTGACTTGATTTCCTGTGCCAGATCAAATTGTAGGGTCTTGTGCCCTTCATCAACATAAGTCTCTATAGCCTTCCTTTGCTCATCCAGCTTGATCTGTAGTGCAATCAGTAAAGCACTATAGTCAGCAGTTGGAGCTTGCTGAACTATGGGCTGTGGGGCAATGGATTGTAGAGCTTTCTTGTAGCTCTGACTACTTCTCTTGAATACAAAGAGTTTCTTCTTTTTAGCCCTAGCACTCTCCTCATCTTCAGAGGCAGAGGTGCTGGCAATCTCAACCCTATCCTGAGGGCTTTGTGGTTTTTCAGCTTGCACATCTAGTTCCTTCTCAGTGTCTAGCCTTAAAGGCTCTTCCAGAACTGTCATGTGCTCCCCCTCAGCTGCAACACCCTTCTCTTCAGCAGCAGCAACCTTGTCCATGTCAAAATCCTCTTGATCTAAATTCAGAAAGAGGTCTTCCATTGTGTATTCAGGAGGTGACTGTGCAGGAGAAGTACTTGGTTCTTCAATTACTTGAGTAGTATCTGGAACATTTTGCACAACAGCAGATGTGTCTTCAAGACCAACATCTGGAGCTTGCCTAGGTAGCTGAGTTTGCTGAGGAACATCAGACAAATCAGCATCTTCAATAAGATATTCTGAAGTTTTTAAGTCAGTGAGTACCTCTTGAATAAGGATGGTGGCTTGCTCACTGTCCAGAGTAGATGGTTCTTCTACTACTGGAAGCTCCCCCTGGCTGTGATCCCTATGGATGGGGCTAGCTGGAGGCAGCTCCCCCGGGATCTCAGCTACATTTTGAGGAGCAGGAGTCTTCTCTGCAGCCACTTCTTCATGGTCATCAGGTGTGAAAACAACCTGTTCTTCACTATCAGAACTGCTGGAGGACTCTTCTGTCACAGCAACAGTCTTTCTCTTCTTCCTGGGAGGAGTAACTTTCTCAGAAACTGGCTTCTCAGGGGTAGGCATGTCCTTTGACAACACCCTTTCCCATCTAGAGAATATCCTTGAATCCATCTTCCTCATGTGATTGATCTTACTTCCAGCTGCATTGCTCATCACCTCTGGTATAGTACCAGCAAGGTAGAGACTTAGTATTCTGCCCAGGTTGGGCTTCTTCAAGCTCTCCCTGATTTTCTCATACACCACTTGAGACCAATCTGTTTTCAGGGTGAAGATGATTCTAGTCATAATTTCAAACATGGAGGCAGACACCCTGTCATGCCCTCCAGTCTTGCTGAGAATAACCTTTCCTACTATTTCAGACATGAATTTCCCTTGATTATTCATGCCTTTCCTGTTAAAGACTGATCCTACCTTCATCTTTGGATCCAGTCCACACCAAGTAAGAGCTTCCCTGGTCTTTGAAGCAGTTACTTCCTCTTCATCATGTGCTTTAGGTAGCTGGAGTACCTTTCTCAGATTCTTTGGTGAAACTTTGACCTTAGTCCCATGAACTCTGGATTTGATCCTGAATCCAGAGTCATCTACAGCAGCTCCATGGAGGAATTCAAGAACTTCCTTTTTCCAAATCTTCGTTGGTTCTGAAGTCAAGTATTCCAATCCAGAATCGACAATTAGGGTTACTACCGCCTTGAGTTCTTGATCAGCTTCATCGAATGCACCTCGCACGAGCTCATAGCCTTCGTTAACATTCTCCTCGAGCTTGGGAGCCATTAGGGTTTGGAGATTTAGTCTTGAGAAAAGAGAAATGTCGACACAAGAGTTTTGGTCTCGAAACTTTGAAAACGTGTCGACAATCAAAGACAGAACCCTATTTATACCTGTCTTATTTTGAAGATGAACAGGCGGGATATCTAGCTTAACATGTGTCGACACTGGCAATAAGTGTCGACACTTACTTATAATGTCTCGACACATATGGGTCGACACAAGTTTAGTCAACAGATATTATGTGTCGACACATGATTATGTGTCGACACCACTCTACTCGACGAATAGTCGAGACTTTACTTAGAAAATTCTGAGTAAAACTTAAGTGTCGACACCACATTGGATGTGTCGACACCTACTCGACATGTGTCGACACTAACATTCTGAAGTGTCGACACCAACTCGACATGTGTCGACACTAACATTCTGAAGTGTCGACACCAACTTCCTAGATGTGTCGACACCTTTTTCCTGAAGTGTCGACACTTTTATTCTGTGTCGACATAGACTTGTCTATGTGTCGACACCTTTTTACTTAGTCAATTTTCTATTCTGTAAACTTAGTCTAAGTTTATCATACCTAGTTCAATTTTGAATCTATTAAACTTAGCTTCTTCTAAGGGCTTAGTAAACATGTCAGCTATCTGATTATCAGTTTTAACATATTCAAGTGCAATATCATTTCTTTCTACATGCTCCCTAAGAAAGTGATATTTAATCTCAATATGTTTTGTTCTACTATGAGATACAGGGTTGTTAGCTATTGAAATAGCACTTGTAGAATCACAGTAAAGTGGAGTTCTACTTACCTGAAATCCATAGTCCACTAGCTGATGTTGAATCCATAGAAGTTGAGCACAGCAACTTCCTGCAGCTACATATTCTGACTCAGCTGTGGAGATAGCCACACTAGTCTGCTTTTTGCTGCTCCATGAAATTATTCTTCCACCTATGAATTGACAGGTTCCAGTTGTGCTCTTTCTATCCTCTTTGCATCCTGCAAAGTCTGCATCTGTATAACCTGCTAGATCAAAATCTCCATTCCTAGGGTACCAGAGGCCTAGATAGGGAGTGCCCTTTAGATATCTCAATATTCTTTTGACAGCAGTCAAGTGAGATTCTTTAGGGCAGGCTTGATACCTGGCACAAACACATGTAGCATACATAATGTCAGGCCTACTTGCAGTCAAGTATAGTAGGGAGCCAACTATCCCTCTATACAAGGTTGCATCTACAGGTTTTCCTGCATCATCCTTGCTAAGAGACATACTTGACCCCATAGGAGTCTTCATGGTACTGGATGAATCCATTCCATATTTCCTTATGAGTTCTAGGGTGAACTTGGACTGACATATGGACAAGCCACTTTCAGTCTGTTTAACTTGGAGACCCAAGAAAAACTTTAGCTCTCCCATACTACTCATCTCAAATTGATTTTGCATAAGCTTTGCAAACTTTTTGCAAAGGCAACTTTCAGTAGACCCAAATATAATGTCATCTACATATATTTGGACAAGTATGACTTTGCCTCTAGATTCCCTAAGGAATAGAGTCTTATCTATTTTCCCCCTTGTGAACTTGTTCTCAATGAGGAAACTAGATAGGGTTTCATACCAAGCTCTAGGAGCTTGTTTTAACCCATATAATGCTTTCCTAAGTCTATAGACATAATGAGGTTGAGTTGGATCAACAAAACCTGAAGGCTGCTCCACATAGACTTCTTCCTTAAGATTACCATTTAAGAATGCTGACTTGACATCCATCTGGTAAACCTTGAATCCTTGATAGGTTGCATAGGCCAAGAACATCCTTATGGCCTCCAGTCTGGCTACTGGGGCAAAGGTTTGATCAAAATCAATACCTTCTTCTTGCCTATATCCTTTTGCAACCAGTCTTGCTTTATTCTTAATGATGACCCCTTGTTCATCTAACTTATTTCTGTAGATCCACTTAGTTCCTATAACATTGTGGTCTTTAGGTTTAGGAACCAGTTCCCAAACCTTGCACCTTTTGAACTGATTAAGTTCTTCATGCATAGCTTCAGTCCACTGTGGATCTTGTATAGCTTCTTCAAATTTCTTAGGTTCTATTTGAGACAGAAAACTAGAATATACTGCAGCATTCTGATTTCTGCTCCTTGTCTGAACTCCTTGTCTTGGATCTCCAATAATCAGCTCTACTGGATGATCTCTTAGATGCCTGTGGGCTGGAGGCATCCTAGCTTCAGGTTGAACTTCTTCAGCATCTGCATCATGCTGTACTTCTTGTATTTCTTCAGCTATTGGCACATGTAGTTCTCCCCCTGGACAACTGCTATTGCCTTCTACTTGCTGTCTTTCAGCAGGCATCTCTTCTATAGTAAGCTTGTCCAATTTCTTTGTCAAACCTGTGGGGCTGCATACATTGCTAGACAACTCATTGTTAATAAGTTTTGTCTCATCAAAAACTACATGCACAGTCTCCTCTACAACTTGTGTAATCAAGTTGTATACTCTATAAGCCTTACTATTGTTGCTGTACCCAACAAAAATTCCCTCTTGGGACTTGGCAGCAAACTTAGTTATGTAAGACTTCTCATTGTTAAGTATGAAGCATTTGCAACCAAAGATCCTAAAATAGGATAGGTTTGGTTTCCTGCCTTTCACTACTTCATAGGGGGTCTTGTTTAGTCTTTTAGTGATGGTAGCCCTATTTATCACATGGCATGCAGTGTTAACTGCTTCAGCCCAGAAATACTCAGGCAGTGATGTATCACTAAGAAGGGTTCTACCAGCCTCTATCAAGGTTCTATTCTTCCTCTCAGCAATGCCATTTTGCTGAGGTGTTCTAGGTGAAGAGAATTCTTGAAATATCCCAAAGTCTTCACATAGTTTTGTCATGCTTTCAGATTGAAACTCAGTACCATGGTCACTTCTAATTTTGACCACTGTACAGTTCAATTCATTCTGAATTTGCTTAACAAAGCTATAGAAGACACTAGGTGTTTCAGATTTCTGCCTTAAGAAGAACACCCAGGAAAACCTTGAGTAGTCATCAACAACTACAAAGGTATAGACCTTCCTACCTAAGCTGTGAACTGGCATTGGACCAAAGAGATCCATATGCAAGAGGTATAAGCACCTCATAGCATCTTTGTTCTCAATGCTTTTAAAGGTGGATTTGGTCTGCTTGCCCTTTTGACAAGCTGAGCAAATGCCATCTTTAACACACTTAACTTGAGGACCATTCCTCACTAACTCTTTGCTAAAGAGTTTGCTAATAGTCTTGTAGTTAAGATGAGCTAGCCTCTTGTGCCACTTGACACAATGAGAGACTGTCTCATCAGCTACAAGACAAATAGGAGAACCATTGTTCTCAATCATAATGTCTAGACAGTAGACATTCCTCTTTCTATATCCTGTGAAAATGATCTCTTGATCACTTGACCTCTTGATATGACAACCATTTTTAACAAATGAGATGTCATATCCTACATCACTTAACTGACTTATACTTATAAGGTTGTGTTTCAACCCTTTAACATAAGCCACTTGAGTAATGGTAACAAGGTTTGAAGAAATGTTACCAAACCCTTTGATGATTCCTTTTTCAGAACCACCAAAGGTCACTTTAGGACCATTTTTGATTGGAATATAGTCCTTCAGTAGTCCCCTTGTTCCAGTCATATGTTTGGAACATCCACTATCCAAGTACCATGTTGGGGTATGGCCACTTGGATTCACCTGCAAAACAAATTAATGAACCTTAGAACCCAAAGTAAACTTGGGTCCTTAGTGATTGTTAGTTTGCAACATGACACAGCTACCTACTGGCTTTCCACCAGGTAACTTGCTACTCAACTTTGCACTGGCATTATGCCAACAATCCAAGGCAAAGTGGCCAACCTTGCCACAACACCAACATTCAAACTTATTGTACCTTTGCTTAGGTACAGACTTTGCTGTCTTAACTACAGCTGACTGATTGAATGTTGGGGCCTTGCCCTTGAGCTTGGACTGATCCTGAACAGTCCTAGCAGGTTTAACAAAACCCAGTCCAGCCTTGTCTTTGTGATGAATAAAATCATCAATCAAAGGTAGAACTGATTTAGGCTTTGAAAACTTTGCAACCAGTTCTCTCTCTTTCTGAAGATTTGTCTCCAGTCTCTTAATTTGATCATTCTTAAATATAATAGTACCCATCTGAATCACTGTAATGTGTTTCAGCCTGGCTACTTCATTCAGTTTTTGATCATATTGCTTCTCAAGGTCTGTTGCAGCAGCTTTTAGATTAGCAATTTCCTTTGCCTGACTTTTGGCAAGGGACTTGCTTTTCTTATAAGCCTGTAACAGCACCTTATATTCATCTATGAGCTGATGAATATCATCCTCAGACTCAGAACAACTTCCATCATTTGATGAAGATGATTCTGATTCTGAACTAGAACAAGAAGCTGAACTTAGAGTTGGACTTTGTACCTGACTAGGTCCTGGCTGCTCCAGGATTTTGGCCCTCTCAGTCAATGCCATCAGTCCTTGGCACTGGCAGTCTTCTTGTTCATAAATTGACTCCAAGATCTGCATAAATTCTTCTTCTTCTTCAGCAAATAGCCCTATGTAGGCTTCATCATCAGTATCAGTGTTTGAAGAAGAAATATCTGAAAGAGTCTTCTCATTCTTGGCAACAAATGACTTCTCTTTCTTCCCTTTGAAGTGAGTCTTTTTCCTGTCACTGGATTCTTTTCTTTTCTCAGGACAATCAGCAATGACATGACCCTGTCTATTGCAGCAGTAGCACACAATCTTTGATCCAGTTGCCTTGCTTGTCTTTGTCTTCTTCCTGTCCTTCTTAGAAGGCTTTTTCTCCTGATACAAGACTTCTTTTCCCTTGTAAGTAGATGGTCTGGACCTCCACTGTTTCTTTTTCAGGAATTTCTGAAAGTGTCTAGTGAAGGCAGCAAAGTCTTCATCACTTTCACTGCTTGTAGACTTTGTACTGACAGACCCTTCTGACTCAGATTCAACTACCTCTGGAGGTGGAGTTGATGACTTAGTTCTGCATTTTCTGGGAACATCTGTCTTGAAGGCAACAGTCCTTTCCTTGTGCTCAGTCCTTGTTGATTTCTCCTCCTCTTTCCTCACTGTCAGCTGCATCTCATATGACAACAACTTGCCAAATAGTGTAGGAGGAGGAATTTCTCCCAACTTTGCCATTTCTCTTATGGCACAGATCTTGGTGTCCCAATCTTTGGTTAGGGACCTTAGGAATTTGTCATTTAGTTCATAGTTGCTGAACTCTCTTCCATAAGACATGAGTTCATTAACTATTCTATAGAACTTCTTGTAGCATTCAGTGATGCTATCTCCCTTGCCTTGCCTAAAGCTCTCATACTCTTGATTAAGCAAGGACTTCCTATCTTGCCTAACTTCTTCAGAACCTTCTATATAGACAATGAGGGTATCCCACATTTCTTTTGCTGTTTTATAGTGAATTAAGTTCTGAAAAGTTGCATCATCAATGACACTCACTATTATGTTTTGTGCCCTCTTGTCCATAGTGACTAGGACAATTTCATCCTTGGTCATCTCAGAGAAATCCTTTGGAGTCCTCTGATTTGCATCCAATACTGAGATCTTCATTGGCACATAAGGACCTTCCTTTACTGTGATGTATATTCTAGGGTCTGAGGCCTCCATGAATAGCCTTACCCTCTCTTTCCAGATCCCAAAAATTTCCTTTCTGCAAATAGGTAATTTTATGGAACCCAATTCTTTATGATTTTCAAAGGAACCCATGGTTCTTGATGTTCTTGAAGCTGTTTTCTGACTTAGACTGTTTCTGCCAAACAGGATCTCCTTACACTGTTAGTCCTTGTTTTGAGGAACCTGGCTTTGATACCACTTGAAAGATATGGTACCTAAACACCTAGAGGGGGGGGGGGTGAATAGGTGACCTAATCCTTTTCTAACTTTGTTGGCAGCCAAACAGTTATATCACAGATTTCTAAGTAGTTTATTACAGCAATCAGCAAAAATCAAACATACACAGCACATTCACAGCACAGCACACAATGATTTATAGTGGTTCCCCAATCTTTGGGTACATCCACTTTCCCCCTTCGCCTATCTAGCAGTGTACTAGATTCGGCCAAACTTCTCCACTGTATCAGAACCCAAATAGGTTCCTACACCTCAGGCCCAAAGCCTTACACCTCAGCTTTCTCCAAAGCCTACACTCAGCCACAAAGGCCTACACTCAGCCACCCAGGCCTACACTCAGACAATCAAGGCCTACACTCAGAGTTCTTCAACTCCTACACTCAGGCTATCAAGCCCTACCCTCAGCCTTTATAAATTTAGGCTTACAATGCACTCAGATCCAAAGATCCTACAAATTAAAATAGTATTACAACAAATAACTCAACAACTCAGAAACTAAGAGAGGAGTTGTGAGTTTCTTGCTGAGTTCTTGGAAGAACTCAGATAGATCCAAACTGACTTAGCTTCCTTCAAAGCTTCTTGAGTAGAACTGAATAAGTATGAATCCTCTGCAGTTGTTCCTTGACCTCTACTTCTTAAGATCCAGATGCTTCTGAATCCTTCTTCTCAGCCTAGTTCCAAAGACTGAATTCTTGATTGGAGCTCTCTCTCTCCAACTTCTTAGATCTGCAGTTGGACTGCCAGATCTTTTGGTGTTGATACTCTGTGTATCATTTTTCTGATTACTTGAATAATCTGATCAATTACTTCAAATAGCTTCAACCACAGTTTATGTAAACTGTGAGTGCCTATTTATAGGCATTCTTCATGGTAACCGGCTGGTCCGGTTCATAACAGACTTCTGACTTCCCTGACAGTTGCTGTAGACCGGCTGGATCGGCAGCTGTCATGTCAACCAGTCTCTTCTTGAAATTCTCTAACTGTCAGATAGTGTCGAGACTTTCTGTTCTTAAGTGTCGACACTTATAGACCAAGTGTCGACACATGCTGTGTAAGTGTCGACACAAGTCTACAAGGTGTCGACACAACTCCTTGTATGTCTCGACACAGATTCTTCTGCATGTGTCGACACTGAAATTGAGTGTCGACACAAGTACTTGTTCTTCATTCTTTAACTGTATTCTTCTAAGTGTCGACACATCTCTTTTGTGTCGACACAACTTCTTGTGTTGAATCTGACAAGTGTCGACACTGCTTCTTGGTGTCGACACAAGTCTTCAATATAGATTCTTCAGCTGAGTGTCGACACATTCCCTTAGTGTCGACACTTGTACTTAGAATATTTTTGTAGATATTTCTGTTCTTTGCTAAGTGTCGACACAACTCCTTGTGTCGACACTTCCTTCCAGTGTTGAGTCTTTAACTGTGTGTCGACACATTGTTCTGAGTGTCGACACATACTTTAAATGTTGACTTCTCTGATGGTGTGTCGACACATTGTGTTGAGTGTCGACACTTACTTCAAGTGCTGACTCTTCTGCATAGTGTCGACACATTGTGTTGAGTGTCGACACTTACTCCAAGTGCTGACTCTTCTTCATAGTGTCGACACATTGTGTTGAGTGTCGACACTTGTACTTGAACTCTGCAGACTTTTGCTGAGTGTCGACACAACTCCAAGTGTCGACACTTTCTGATGTAGACACAGCTCTTCTAGGTGTCGACACTTCTGCTAAGTGTTGACACTGCTTCTCTGCATTCTTCTTCACTGAGTGTCGACACAGCTCCTTGTGTCGACACGTTCTGTCTGGTGTCGACTCTTCATCCCAGGTGTTGACACAATGACTCCAAGTGTCGACACTGCTTGTCTGGGTGTCGACACAAGCTTTTTCAAGTGTCGACACTTTCCCTCTGGGTGTCGACACATGGACTTAGAAAGTTTTAGCTTCAGTCCAGTGAATACCCAACCTGCACAAGTAACTCAAACATACATCAAATACATTATGATGTATATCATTGAGATGGGTGAGGCTTCTTCAAATCAGATACATTTGACCAATGTACCCAACAGAAAAATAGAACCCTCATTGAAGCTGCTGGTACATTGCTTGTAGATGCTTACTTGCCCCTATCCTTTTGGGCAGAGGCTGTAAGCACAGCAAATTATGTCCTGAATAGAAGTTTAATACATAAACTCTAGGGCAAGACTCCCTATGAACTACTCAAAGGGAAGCAACCAAAAATATATTACTTTAGAATTTTTAGCTGTAGATGTTATATTCATAATAATAACAAGAAACATCTTAGAAAGTTCGAAGCCAAAGCTGAAGTAGGAATTTTTCTTGGATATTCCCAAGTCAACAAGGCCTATAGGGTTTTCAATAAATCAATTTTAAAAATGGAAGAATCTATACATATAAACTTTGATGAAGCTAACATCTATTACAAGGAGAAGGATTCTTCTACCAAAGATTTATTGCAGGTACCACAACTATGTGAGAAATTGGATGATTTAAACCTCACCAATGAGGCTACATTACATCCCTCTCCACATATTGAAGAAGACAGTGAAGAAGATTTAAATGAAATGATTGTTGAACCTCCAACAACAAACATAATTCCACAAGAGGAATTAATTCCTAATGTTATTGCCGAACCAACTCCTACTGATCTTGTCATACTTATAGATCACCCAATATCTTAAGTGATTGGAAACATATCAGTTGCTGTGCAAACAAGGCATCAACTCAACCAAGACTTGATGCATGCTTGCTTTATATCTCAACTTGAGCCCCAATCCATAAAAGATGTAGAGCAAGATCCACACTGGATTATTGCAATGCAAGAGGAGTTCAATCCGTTTGAGAGATGCAGAGTTTGAGATTTAGTTCCAAGACCCAAAGACTACCCAGTCATTGAACCTGAATGTGTTTTTAGAAATAAATTGGATGCACAAAGAGCTATTATCAAAAACAAAGCAAGGCTGGTAGCACAAGGATATAGACATGAAGAAGGAATTGAATTTGATCAGAGCTTTGCACCTGTTGCAAGACTAGAAGATATCCGGATATTTCTTGCTGATGCAGCCTACAAGAAGTTCAAGGTCTACCAGTTGGATGTCAAGAGTGCCTTCTTAAATGGTGAACTCAAAGAGGAAGTATATGTGGAACAACCACCAGGATTTATCTCTCTAACTCATCCCTATTTTGTTTTCAAATTGCATAAAGCTTTTTATGGTTTAAAGTAAGCTCCAATCACTTAGAGATCACCCTATATCTCAAGTGATTGGAAACATATAAGTTGGTGTGCAAATAAGGCATCAACTCAACCAAGACTTGTTGCATTCTTACTTCATATCTCAACTTGAGCCCCAATCCATAAAAGATGCTGAGCAAGATCCACACTGGATTATTGCAATGCAAGAGGAGCTCAATTAGTATGAGAGATGCAGAGTTTGAGATTTAGTTCCAAGACCCAAAGACTACCCAGTCATTGAACCTAAATGTGTTTTTAGAAATAAATTGGATGCACAAGCAGCTATTATCAAAAATAAAGCAAGGCTGGTAGCACAAGGATATAGATAGGAAGAAGGAATTGAATTTGCACCTATTGCAAGACTAGAAGCTATCCAGATATTTCTTGCTTATGCAGCATACAAGAAGTTCAAGGTCTACCAGTTGGATGTTAAGAGTGCCTTCTTAAATGGTGAACTCAAAGAGGAAGTATATGTGGAAGAACCACAAGGTTTTATCTCTCTAACTCATCCCTCTTTTGTTTTCAAATTGCATAAAACTCTTTATGGTTTAAAGCAAGCTTCAAGAGCTTGGTATGAGACCCAAGCTAGCTTTTTTTAGAGCATAAGTTCACTAGGGGCATTGTAGATAGAACCTTATTCATTAGGCATCATAAAGATAAAATATTATTAGTACAAATATATGTAGATGACATCATCTTTGGCTTTACTGATTCCAAACTATGTAAAAGGTTTTCTGACCTGATGCATTCCAAGTTTGAAATGAGTAGCATGGGTGAGCTCTCTTACTTTCTTGGTCTCCAAGTGAAGAAATCCTCTATTGGCATTTTTATATCCCAATCAAAATATGATAAGGAGCTATTTAAAAGATTTGGTATGTCTGATGCCTCAGCAATGAAAACACCCATGGCTTCCAATGCTGTGATTGATTCTGATGAACAGGGCAAGCTAGTTGATCAGAAAACATATAGGGCTATTGTTGGGTCCTTGTTATATCTCACAGCTAGTAGGCCAGATATTATGTTTGCTACATGCCTTTGTGCTAGGTTCCAGGTCTTATTTTTCTTAAATGAGTTTTGAGTTATATAAAGTGTTGTCATAATCTAGAACTTTGGTATCCAATAGAGTCAGAATTTAACTTAACTGGATTTTCAGATTCTGACTATGCTGGATGCAGAGTGGACAGAAAAAGCACTTCAGGAATATGTCAGTTCTTTGGAGATAGGCTTGTGTCCTGATTTTATAAGAAGCAGACATCTGTGTCAACTTCAACTATTGAAGCTGAATATATTGCAGCTGATAGTTGTTATTCACAAATATTGTGGATTTAACAGCAACTTCTGGATTATGGTCTCAACTTAAATAATTCAACTATATTTTGTCACAATACCAGTGCAATTTCTATTGCACAAAATCCAGTACTGCATAGTAGAACTAAGCATATAGAGATTAGACATAATTTCATTAGATATTGTGTGGACAAAAAGAAAATTAATCTTGTCTTTATTTCCACTGATTTGCAAAGAGCAGACATCTTCGGTAAACCTTTAGATGAGAAGAAACATCTATTCTTTTTGAATCAGCTAGGTATGATTATTGTAGAAGTTAAATTTGATTTCTGTCCAAGGTCAAAGAATTGATCACATTTCGTCGAACGGAGATCGATGATCTGAGAACTATTCTTGAGATATTTCGTCGACATGAGATCGACGAACTCTCTGCATGAAGTTATTTCATCGAGCGGAGATCGACGATCTTGCTTCAGAAAAGTTTTCGTCGACCTGAGAATGACGAAAAATTTCCCCTCTTCCAACTGAGATCGACGATATCATTTCTTCATGCAATTTTTTCGTCGACCTGGGAACGAAGATTTTTTTTTTTTGAAAGTGAGGGTTAGACCTGATATACTCTAGAGGGGGGTGAATAGAGTATATATTTAAACTTTTTTGCTGTTTATAAACTTTTCAGAGTAGAGCAAATAATTGATACTAATATTTACTGTAAGCAAAAGTACAACCTAAGATAAACTAATCTAACACAGCCACAGCAAAAATAAACTAACACAGGCACAACAAGAACAAAAAGAAGAGGGGCAACCAGATAATATAAGAACTTTTATAGTAGTTCCCCAACCTGGGTACATCCACTCTTCTACCACCCTGGTAGGAATCCACTAGCAGGTTTTGATCAGGTGACTGCCACCAATGAGCTTTTGATCAGGTTCTCAAAAACCAACCCAAGTCTTTTGATCAAGAGACTTGCAACAAAGGAATAACTTTTGAAGGGAGTTAAAGAACCCTTTGTACAGTGAGGGGGGTGAGAGATTTATAGTGTCTTCTCTTTCTCAAAACAACTGAGAAGACAAGTGGATCTTGATGTTGTCAAAGCTCCCCCTGAAATATTGAATTGTCCAGGAATATTGGAGCTTTTCTTCGCGGTGTAGGTCTTCTATCTTCAGCCTTGATTTGAACAGATCCAGGAACCTCTTGACTGATAAAAGTTTGTTGTCCTTGAAGAATCCTGGAGTGAAGGTTGAAGAAGACTCTTGATTTGGAATGTTTGTTCTTCTTCTTCTTCAGCAATGTCAAGGTGAAAACAAGATTGATTTCTGCACAGAGAAGGATTAGAATGTGATTGTTGCTGATCTTCTTTGTGTGCCTTGTATTCTCTTTCTGGTCTGAACTGTCTTGTTGTTGAAAAGAGAGAAAATCTCTTTTATATGATCAGTCGAATTTCTCTTTTGAATTTTTGAAATCCTTTTGCATTAATTGCTGACGGCCTGTAGAATGTAAAACGGCTGGATAGAATATCTGCATTAATGGATTTCCCAACTATCCTATTGAAAAGCGGCAAGCAACAATCCTGATGAATACCATAATCAATGCTACTTCTAACGGTTATATTCAGAGAATATTAAGCATTGATTATTCAGGAATTACTGCAATTAAATAAGGACAAAAGAAGGAAAAATCCAAGTCTGGAACTGCACAGAATTCGTCGAGCAGAAAACAGATTTCTTCGAACTGAGTCCAGAGTTCGTCAAGCTGAGAAATCTTGTTTGTTGACCTGGGGATCCATGTTCGTCGAGCTGAGAACTAAGTTCGTCGACCTGAGATCAGCTAACTACTTACTGTAAAGAACTTCCTATTTTTGTGCTCTAAGTTCGTCGGGCTGATAATGCAAATTCATCGACCTGAGTTCAGAGAAAGGATTCTGGACTTAATGTGTTGAAGTTGAGCTTCCAGAAATCGTCGACCTGAGCTCGAATATCGTCGAGCTCAACTTAGAGAATTTACTCTGAGTTCGTCGAGCGGAGTATGACTTTCGTCGAGCTGAGTTTGATGAATGTCGAACTCACTTTTCTTAACTTGATTTTCTTCTAAGTCTTGAGTCTTCTGCTATCTTCTGTTGGCTGGTTCATGTGTGGTGTTTCTAAGGACTTAGCCTAAACTCTAAGACACAAAGACATGGCCCTGGCTATACAAGGTGGGTCAAACATCCTAATTAGTGATCCGAGGCAAAATCAAACTAGGGATCTAACAATCTCCCCCTATTTGGGTGAGGTCACTAATACAAACACAAATAAAAACAATCACAAAGCAGGAAGATATATCTGGCAGGAAGATTGAAAACATGCAATAGATATTTATATAGTGTAGCTTTGTGACAGGATATAAATAATTTAAGACATAAAAAAACTGAATAGCTTATACTCAGTTCTTCTTCTTTATCTCCTTTTGCTTATCCTCCTTTGCTTTATCAACGGGCTGAGTGAATTTGATCTCCCTATTAGGATTAACTGCTTGACTCTTTGTCATAGTCATATCAGCAGCTCCAATGATGTTGAGGGAAGTAGCCCTTGTCACAACAACTTTTGGATGTAATTTCATATAATCATCTACATTAAAGAACTTATTAACTTTTGCAAACCTGTTTAATTCTTCTTTCCTGTATTTTGACTTGTTGAATATTCTGAGGGATCGTTTCCTTCATCTTTGGCCGTTTTTATCATAGATAAGCCAACCAGTTCTTGAAACCTGGCCATTCTGGCAGTGGTTGTTGTTTTAGGATCCTCAAAAGAACAGGAGGAGATACATGCTTCTTTGGACTTTCAGCTTTCTGAGATTCTGGAGCTTGTTGTAGATATTGCTGATGTTGTTGATGTTGATGCTATTGATATTGCTTGCCTGAGGAGTACCTATGTTGGCTGCTTCCAGAGTGAGAGGAGGATCTACCATGTTGTCTCTGATAAGTTTGGTATTGGGTAGATCTCTGAGAAGAAGTGCCTGAATCACCAGCAATAGGTGGAGGAGGAGGATCTTTCCTGTATCTTTGAGGAGGAGGAGAATACTTTCTGCTTTTCTTCTGCTGATTCTTGGAAAACCACATCCAAGCTGGCATGCCCTTGTAAGGAATGATATTCTGAAGAATATAATATGGGGTATTATGAGTTGGGTTTGGTTTTGGAGCAGCAGCTGGAGTGGCTTTCCTTTTCTTAGAGATTTTCTTGTTGGACTTTGGCTCATCATCAGAATCATCTTCCTCATGTTCATCATCAGAAGATCTCTAAGGATTATCATATAAGGCATTTATTTCTTTTAAAGCTTTTGCAGATATCATCAATTTTTCAGCCTGAGGAGGAGCTAGAGCTGGAGTTGGAGGACTATGTACAGTAGTTCCTTCAGCAACTGATTTATTTTCATCTTCTATATCTGCCATGATCAACTCATCTAGATCAGGCATGGGACTATCATCCATCTTGAATATTGGAGGAGAGATGGCTTTGGGAGGGGATGAAACAATGAAAGAATCTGCTCTTGGTGGAGATGGAATAACTGGAGCATCTGTTCTTGCAAAACTGGCCTTGAGTTGTATGGCAACTTTGGGGCTTATTAGGGAGGTGTAGGGAACTATAGCCATAGAAAGCTTAGAGCTATCTTCTGGAAGAAAGTTTAAGTAAACTGTATCAAAAATAGTTAATAGACTCAAAATATTTACTGTGGGATTTATAATGTAATCACCAACCGTTTTTATTTCATCTATAGCTATCTCATCCATATCCATATCAGATTCAATAAAATCAAGCAAATCATCATGAATAGTTATGTCTACTGCTGCTTCTGCTTCTGCTGTGTCTGCTTCTGCTTCTGCTGTGTCTGCTGCTGCTTCTGCTTCTACTGTTTCTGCTGCTACTTCTGATTCTGCTGTGTCTATTACTGCTTGGCTGAAGCTTCTTCTTCATGGAGTATCTCCCCCTGCCTGGTTTCAGTATGCACTGGAGCCAGGCCCCTGACTGAAGAAGGAGGGACAAAGAGGGCAGATATTTGAACAGCAAGGGATGAGATAGAAGTAGCAAGAGGTGAAATATCCTTTACTATCAGGTTTCTGATGAGTGGAGTGAGTATAGCCATAAGAGGTGGAATGAAGGTGGGGTACAGTTGCATGAACTCAGGAGGTGTCTCAGTAGAGACAAAAGGGTGGATGGAAGATGATGGTGGAGGAGAAGGTAGAGAATCTGGCATTTGTTCATCTGGTGAAGATGGGGTATGAATGGGGGGATGATAGTAGAATGAATGATGGTAGTTAGAGAAGGTTGGAAAGGGGAATGTTAGCTAGATGTGGTGGTAGAGGAGATGAGGGAGGGGTACCATGTTGTGATGGAGTTGGTGTACCATGTTGTGATGGAGTTGGTGTACCATGTTGTGATGGAGTTGGTGTACCATGTTGTGATGGAGTTGGTGTACCATGGTGTGATGGAGTTAGTGTACCATGTTGTGATGGAGTTGGTGTACCATGGTGTGATGGAGTTGGTGTATGAGAGTTAATATGAGTTTGTGGATGATGCACTGGAGATGATGGAGGTATAGGAGTATGGATTGTGGTATGAACTGATGAGGGGAGATGAATTGGGGAGGCTGGAGGAGGTCGAGGTGGAACATCTTCAGCAGGGTGGAGAGTGGCTGGAACAACCCTTGTACTCTAAGAAGGTCTGGAGGAGGAGGAGGGAGCCTTGGATGGCTTTGTGATACTCCTCTCCCACCTGCCAAAGAGGGCACAAGTAATCCTCTTGGAGGCATTAATGAATATGGTTGGTGTGACCAAGGATTCAGCAGCATTAGCTTGAATGAAGATTCCTAGAATCCTTCCAAAGCACACCTCTTTCTTGGTGTTTCTCTTCCTGATCATCTCAAACAGAATCCTAGCCCAGTTCACAGGCTTCTTATTCACAACATCACACATCACTAGGAATTGATGCCTAGTGATGTAGTCATGGGCTGTGTGTTTTCCCAGTATTACCTTGCCAACGACATCTGCTAGAAACTTGTATTCAGCAGATAAATGTTTCTTTAGCAGTTTGTTGGATGTGTCTCCAGAATAGCCCATCTTAGTCAACATCTCATCAAATTCATCACTGTCGATCTCTAGTTCTTCTTCACCATTAACCAATCCAAAAATATCTGTTAATACGGCGGGGGTAAGAGATATTTCGTTACCCGATATGGTTCCCGTCATGGTATTCTCATCTGGGGAGGAGGAGGTGTAAACCCATTCTCGTATTTCTGCACCAGCTATCTTTATTCATCTGGTCATCAGATGCTTCAACTGTTGATCTTCAAGCAATTGCAGAATTTCCAGGAAGATGGGATCAGAGTGTTGGAATGACTCGAAGTCAATATCAAAGCCTGTATCAAATTCCATCGCTCCAACAACGCCTGCTGGAATCGCGATGAGTTCGTCAGCAAGAGAAAAACAGAGATCAAGTGCAAAGGGAACTGAAAGCGCGGGATGGAGGTTGAAGAAAACCCTAAATATAAGGTTTATTTTTCAAAATATGAATTGACAAACCCCGTTCGACGAGAAATTAAAAATTCTTCGAGCTATGGTCGACAAAATATATGATGGTCAAAAGAATTCGTCGATCTCTGTCAAAAGATGTGAAAACATTTCGTCGAGTTCCGTTCGACGAAAGGTTTCTGAAGCAAATTCGGCGATCTTCGTTCGACAAAAATAGCTTCAATCACAGAGAGTTCGTCGAACACTGTTCGAAGAATGTCTCTAGAACCTTTCAAAGTTCGTCGATCTCCGTTCGACGAACTTTGAAAAATTCGTCGACCATAGACAGAATTCAAATTAAGTCTTCTCCATTTATCATACCAAGCTGATTTATGAAGAATAGATGATTCTTCTCATCCAAAGGTTTAGTGAAGATATCTGCCCTTTGTAAATCTGTCAAGAGTGCTTACTCCTACTATGGTGGACTGGATTTTGTGCTATGGATATAGCACTTGTGTTGTCACATAATAGAGTTGAATTATTTAAGTTGAACCCATAGTCCAGGAGTTGGTTCTGAATCCATAACATCTGGGAACAGCAACTACCAGCAGCTATATATTCTGCTTCAGTAATTGATGTAGACACGGATGACTGATTCTTGCTAAACCATGAGGCTAATCTCATACTAAGGAACTGACATGTTTCTGAGGTAATTTTTGTGTCTACTCTGCATCCAGCAAAGTCAGCATCTGAGTATCTAGTTAACTCAAACTCTGACTCAGTAGGATACCAGAGTCCTATACTAGGACAACTCTTTATATACCTCAAAATTCTTATTAAGAAAACTAGATGAGATTCTTTAGGGTTCACTTGGAACCTAGCACAAGGACATGTAGCAAACATTATATCAGGTCTTCTTGCTGTAAGGTATAATAGGGATCCAACAATACCCCTATATAATTTATGATCATCAGGTTTCCCATGTTCATCAGAGTCTATTACAACATTAGTGGCCATGGGTGTTTTCTTTGCTGCGGCATCAACCATCCCAAACTTTTTGAGAAGCTCCTTAGCATACTTAGCCTATGATATGAAGATGCCATCAGGTAGCTGCTTCACATGGAGACCAAGAAAGTAGGAGAGCTCACCCATGCTACTCATTTCAAACTTTGAATGCATGAGGTCAGAAAACCTATTGCATAGTTTGGAATCTGTATACCCGAATATAATATCATCTACATAAATTTGTACTAACAATATTTCATCCTTATGGTGCCTAGTGAATAATGTCCTATCAATAATGCCTCTAGTAAATTTATGCTCTATCAAGAAGCTAGCTAAGGTCTCATCCTAAGCTCTTGGATCTTGCTTTAAACCATAAAGAGCTTTATGCAATCTAAAGACATATGAAGGATAAGTTGGAGAGATGAAACCTGGGGGTTGTTCAACATAAACCTCTTCTTTTAGTTCTACATTCAAGAAAGCACTCTTGACATCTATTTGGTAGACTTTAAACTTCTTGTAGGCAGCATATGCAAGAAAAAATCTTGATTGCTTCTAGCCTTGCAACAGGAGCAAAGGTTTGATCATAGTCAATGCCTTCCTCTTGAATATAGCCTTGAGCAACAAGCTGATAATACGTTTGTAGTCAATTTTATTAGGATATTTTCGGGGTTTTAAAGCCAATCATGTCTTGTAAAGTACTTGTTTTGATTCCCCTTTGTATATATTTTTGTTGCTAATGCATTTTTTCTGCTTTTTGCAGGTTTTCACGGCTTTCAGCCGAATTTTGCTGTGACACGCCCCAAGGTCACGCCCTACCAGGGCGTGTACCTAGGGCGTGTAACCCAGAGGAATGAAGCAATTGGTCCGAATCTGCATTCCGTGGAAACTTAGTGTACACGCCCTCGGTCACGCCCGTGACACATCCGACACGGGCGTGTACTATAGGCGTGTCCCCAGGTTCCGAGGAATCGCCGCAGCGCGCTCGTCTTTCCCGCTCCACCGCCGCACCGAAATTGTCACGCCCCAGGGTCACGCCTGACCCGGGCGTGACATATGGGCGTGTACTTCAGCAATTCCGCCCGTCACCTCCAGCATTCAATTTCAGCTCCCAAAGTCACGCCGCAAAGAACACGCCCCAGGGTCACGCCCTACCAGGGCGTGACCGGTGGGCGTGTACCGCAACAACTCCGTCAGAATTCAATTCCTGCCCGAAAAATTCGCGCCGAATGTGTCACGCCCCAGGGTCACGCCCGACCAGGGCGTGACAGGGGGGCGTGACCCGACCCGAAAAATTCTATAAATAGAGCCCAACTCCAGGGGTTTTAGGAAACTTTTCGCTTTGAGAGGGGAGGTTCTGTCCTTTGTTTTTCTGAACTTTTAAGCATGTATTTTCATTTCTAGTTCGTAGCTCTAGCTTTATGCTTTTCCTGTATTAGCTCCTAGCTTCTTTCTGTAGTATGACGCTAATGATAGTGTAGTTTCCTTTTCATGTTCTTGTAATCTCTCATTTCAAGCTGTAGATCACTGTTTCTCTTAATAAAAAGTGTTGTTTTATTTTTCGTTCCTGCTCTGTTTTCAGTATTTTTCTTCTACTCATCTCCCTCTTCCACCTCACCATGATTAACTAATCCTCTATGTACTCGATCTAATTGATCCGAGGTTCGAGTGATTAGGTTATGATGCTTTGAATTTTACCTTTTCTTTTTAGGGTTTAGCTTTGAATTACTCTTGATTTATCACGGGTTGGAGGTATATTATCGATATATACTCTCCACCTTTGCTTTCATTCTGGGCTAGCCGAGAGGCCGAAGGTTTGAAATGAGCACTCAAGAGTAAAGGGAGTTGTTCGCACCCCTCGAGAGAGGCAGACGTTCAAATCTCCCGGATTGGAGTAAAATCCATTAGAGGGGTTCACCGCGTAAAGCGAGTTTTAGGCCTCCGATTTAGGCGAAAGTCGGTCGGACCTTCCTAAACTCAGTTAGGCACGGCCTTCGAGAGAAGCGTGTCAATATTCATGGAACCTCCACGGTCAAAGACCTTTACCCTAATTAGCTTAGGTTTATTTATCGTATTTTTCTAACCACTCTTGCCGAAGGTGATTTCTGATCGAGTGCATTTTCCCTTCATCGTTACTAAGCTTAAGTTAATCGCTCTTTTAGTAGTTCTCTTCCTTTAGTACATTTAGCTAAACCTTATTTTGCCGTCGATAAAATAATAGATTTCGTGTGAGTAAGCTTACTCAACTGTTCCCGGATTTCAATACGACACTTGTGTCCCCTAGCTGCATTTCGATAGGTATACTTGCCTTGATGAATTGTTAGTTTGGTATTTTCTCTTTGCAGATATCTCAGAGACAATCAAGTTTTTGGCGCCGTTGCCGGGGAAGCAACGCTTGTTGATAAATTGAAAACGCGAATATATTAATTTTATCACTTCTCTTTCTCAGCCTCCTTCTTAATTTTTCCGCCTACTCACTTGAGTTAATTGGCTGGATTTTGTTAAGTGTGCGTACTTTTAATTTTTCCGCCTACTCACTTGAGTTAATTGGCTGGATTTATTTCAAGCAAGTGTGCATATTTTATTTTTCCGCCTACTCACTTGAGTTAATTGGCTGGATTTATTTCAAGCAAGTGTGCGTATTTTATTTTTCCGCCTACTCACTTGAGTTCATTGGCAGGCTTTATTTCAGTAGAGTGTGTTTACTTTCTGTAGAGTGGGTGTGTTTTAATTTTCTGTCGAGTGCGTGAGTATAGCTTTTAATTTCCGCTACTCGCACAGAGATAAGTGGCTGGATTTTAATTACCGCATTCGTAATAGAAACCCACATCACAAAATTTTCTACACCACCTAACTCTCTCGAAAAGGGCAAAGTGGCTCTAAATGCCACTATCTTGTCTAGTACCTTGCGAACCCTTCACCGGGTAGCCCTTGGGAAGTTCGGGAGTTAAAATATAAAAAAATCTATTTCAAAAAACTTTTTTCCAACTTCATTAGCTTTTTTACTTTTTAGTCTTGCTTCTCCTCTTTTCTTCTAGTGTATGACCCGCGGTAGTCCGTCGGTTACTTTGGACCTGGACCACGAAATTGAGCGTACTCTTCGGAGAAGATCGCGATTTCAAGGCCCTACTACCCAAGTGCCGGTTGAGGATTCCGAGTCATTTTCTTACCTTAAGAATGGCAGAACCCAACGTGGAGGAAGTCGTGCAAAGGCCTATGTCCTATTATGCACGACCAAATCTCGAGGGTACAGAAACTAGTATAGTTCGCCCTGCAATAAATAATAATAATTTTGAACTGAAGCCTAGCATAATTCAAATGGTGCAGCAGTATGTGCAATTTGACGGGCTTCAAGATGAAGACCCGAACGCACACATAGCCAGCTTTCTTGAGATTTGTGACACCTTCAAGATAAATGGTGTCACAAATGATGCTATTAGGCTAAGATTATTTCCTTTCTCTCTTAGAATTAAGGCTAAGCAGTGGCTGAACACCCTTCCTAAAAATAGCATAACTACTTGGACGCAATTAACTGAAAAATTTTTGGCCAAGTATTTTCCGCCTGCTAAAACTGCTAAACTTAGGAATGACATTTCTGCCTTTGGACAAATAGACTCAGAGACCCTTTACGAAACCTGGGAAAGATTTAAAGAATTATTAAGACGATGCCCACATCACGCTCTGCCTGTATGGTTGCAGGTGCAGACGTTTTATAATGGGCTAAATCAAAGCACGAAGCAAATGATAGACGCGGCTTCTGGCGGTACTTTAAACCATAAGACCCCGGAAGCAGCTCTTGAGCTGTTTGAAGACATGGCCATGAACACTTACCAGTGGAATGTGCCTAGGTCCCGCCCAAACAAACCTGCAGGTCTCTTTGAAGTGGACAACGTCTCACAACTCGCACTGCAAGTTGAAATATTAAGCAAAAAAATTACGGAGATGACTGCTGCCTCCGCCCCTCAGGTATGGGAATCTGCAACTCCTCCCGCTGAACATTTGGATTATGTAAATAATATGCCTAGAACTGCTTTTAATAATTTTTCTGCTGCGAATTATCATCCTCCTGGTTTTAATTTTCCGAATAGTTATAATCCTGCGTTAAGAAATCATCCGAATTTTTCGTGGAGCAATCCATCGAATGCTGTGCGCCCGCCACCGCAAAGTGATTTTTCTGCTCCACCACCACCACCTCCTCAAAGTTTTCCAAAACCTCCAAATTTGGAGGAAGTGTTTTCAAAATACATGAATGCTAATGACGCTACGATTAGGACCTTAACCGGAAGTGTTAAAAACTTAGAAAATCAGGTAGGACAGCTCGCTAAAATGATTTCTGAGCGACCCGTAGGGTCTCTTCCTTCCAATACCGAGCCCAACCCGAGAGAGCAAGCGAAAGCTATAACTCTTCGGAGTGGGAAGAAAGTTCCTGGTATGGTAAGTGAAGAACCCGAGGCAAGCTCCGCTCCCGTTTTTAAAAATCAAAGCTCCGCTCCCGTTTTTGAAAATCAAAGCTCCGTTCCCCTTTTAAAAATTCCATCCTCTGCCGAAGAAATTATCACCCCTATCGTAGAAAAAGAATTCACTCCACCACCCACCTTTAAAAATAATCCATCCCCGCCATACCCTTCCGAACTTAATAAACAACGACAGGATGATCAATACACCCGTTTTTTGGAAATGTTTAAGCAAATCCACGTAAATCTGCCTTTCCACGAAGCCATATCCCAGATGCCGAAGTACGCAAAATACCTTAAGGACCTCCTAACTAACAAGAAGAAGTTAGAGAACCTTTCTCATGTCACGTTAAATGCCGCGTGCTCGGCGGTTTTGACAAACGGATTACCGAAAAAAATCAGTGACCCGGGTAGTTTCTCTATCCCGTGTGTCTTTGGTGATCTCTTTGTCAAACACGCTTTAGCCGACTTAGGTGCGAGTATTAATCTTATGCCCTCTCGTTGTTTAAAAAGTTAGGAATTGGTAGTCTCAACCCCACACGCATGAGTATCCAGCTAGCCGACAGGTCAGTCAAATACCCGTTAGGAATAGTGGAGGACGTCCTAGTCAAAGTTGACAAGTTCATCTTCCGGTGGACTTTGTCATTTTAGACATCGAAGAAGACGTCGAGGTTCCCCTGATCCTTGGCCGACCCTTCCTTGCCACCTCCCGAGCTATCATTGATGTAAGCAATGGTAAGCTCTTCCTTCGAGTGGGCGACGATGAGGTAACTTTCTCTATCACCCCCTCGATGAAGAACACACTAGCTAATGATGACTCCTGTTTTTTCATGGATACCATAAGTGAAGAATCCTTCTCTCCCACCTCTGATTTTGACAAAGAATTTTCCAATTTTTGTTCCTCTCCTACTCTTCCAACTGAATCTCTACACCTAGTGAAGAATCCTCCACCCGCCCCTCTGATTTTGAAAAAGAATTTAATGATTTCTGTTCCTCTTCTACTTTCCAACTGAATCGCTGCACGAAGCCTCCATGGCCGCTAGCAACACCCCTTTTAATTTTACATATAAAAAAGTGTACGAGGACATAGTTTTTGAAAAAGAACAAATTTCCAAGACCTCGTATGATGACCCCCCTACCTTGGAACTGAAAGAACTACCAGAGCACCTTCAATACGCTTTCTTAGAAAAGGACTCTAAGCTGCCTGTCATAATTTCGGCCTACCTCATGGATGCACAAAAAAATAAACTTCTTTCAATTTTACAAAAGCATCGCCAAGCTATTGCTTGGCAGATATCTGATATCAAGGGCATAAGCCCATCTTTCTGCACTCATAAAATCTTAATGGAAGATAATTCTCGTAACTCTATACAACCTCAGCGTCGTATAAACCCAAACATGAAAGACGTAGTTAAGGGCGAGGTTATGAAATTGTTAGACGCAGGAATTATCTATCCTATATCCGACAGTAAGTGGGTTAGCCCAGTACAGGTAGTACCAAAGAAGGGAGGGATAACGGTCGTAAGTAATGAAAATAATGAATTAATCCCGACTCGGACGGTGACCGGATGGCGAATGTGTATAGATTACCGTAAGTTGAATGAAGCCACCCGCAAGGATCACTTCCCCTTGCCGTTCATTGATCAAATTTTAGAAAGACTTTCCGGACATAGCTTTTATTGTTTTCTCGATGGCCTCTCGGGGTATCTTCAAATCCCCATCTCCCCCGAGGACCAGGAGAAAACTACGTTTACTTGTCCCTTTGGCACCTTCGCCTACCGAAGAATGCCGTTTGGATTGTGCAATGCGCCGGCTACATTCCAACGATGTATGCTCGCCATCTTTGACAAGTACGTAGAAAGCATTATGGAAGTCTTCATGGATGATTTCTCCGTCTTCGGGAATTCCTTCGATAGTTGCTTAGAGAACCTCGAAAAAGTCTTAGAGCGATGCGAAGAAACTAACCTCGCCTTAAATTGGGAAAAATGTCATTTTATGGTAAGGGAAGGGTTAGTTTGGGACATAAAATTTCTGAAAGGGGTATTGAAGTAGACGTTGCGAAAATAGAAGTTATCGAGAAACTGCCGCCACCTACGAACATAAAAGCCATAAGAAGTTTCCTGGGTCATGCGGGTTTCTACCGCCGCTTCATAAAGGACTTTTCCAAAATCACCAAGCCTCTTACCCATCTCTTAGAAAAAGACGCCCCATTCATCTTTGATGACCTCTGTCTAGCTGCCTTCAATTTAATAAAAGAAAAATTAGTTAATGCGCCAATCATGATAGCTCCGGTGTGGGATCTTCCATTTGAAATAATGTGTGATGCGAGTAGTTATGCGGTGGGAGCCGTACTAGGTCAACGTATTTCCAAAAACTTCCACCCCATTTATTACGCTAGTAAAACACTCACATCTGCACAGGAAAATTACACCACAACCGAGAAGGAGCTCTTAGCGGTAGTATTCGCATTTGACAAATTTCGCCCTTATATTACTCTTTCGAAAATCATTGTTTTTACGGACCACTCGGCCCTCAAATATCTTCTCTCTAAAACGGATGCCAAGCCTCGCTTGATTCGCTGGGTCTTACTCCTCCAGGAGTTTGACTTAGAGATCCGTGATAAGCGAGGTGCCGAGAACTTGGCCGCCGACCACCTTTCGCGCCTAGACAACCCGTTTATCGAGCAATTAGACGAAAATTCTTTTCATTACTATTTCCTGATGAGAAGCTGTTCATAATTAACACATCTACTTCTCCTTGGTTTGCCCACATCGCCAACTATCTAGTGGCCCGTGTGCTCCCAAAAGAGTTTTCATCTCAGCAAAAGAAGAAATTCTTTTCTGAGCTGAAGAACTACTTTTGGGAGGACCCGCATCTTTTAAAGTCTGTGCAGACCAAGTGATCAGGAGGTGTGTTTCCTTGATGAAGGATTAGATATTATTAAACATTTGCATGAAGGACCGACAGGTGGGCACTATCAAGCTGCTCGCACCGCTCACAAAGTGTTAAGCGCGGGTTTTTTACTGGCCCAGCCTGTTTAAAGACGCGCATGCCTTTGTGAGTAGGTGTGATAGTTGCCAACGGTCGGGGAATATTTCGAATAAAAATGAAATGCCACAAAATTATTTCTAGAGTGCGAAGTTTTCGACCTCTGGGGGATTGATTTTGTTGGTCCTTTTCCTTCTAGCTTCGGGAATAAGTATATTTTAGTTGCTGTTGATTATGTTTCACGTTGGGCCGAAGCCCAAGCTCTTCCTACGAATGACGCCCGAGTCGTAGTAAATTTCCTCAAAAAATTATTTTCTCGATTCGGTACGCCGCGCGCTATCGTTAGTGATAGGGGTTCCCATTTCTGTAACGCACAATTTTCAAAAATCCTAACTAAATATGGCGTTACTCATAAGCTTTCCACTGCCTACCACCCCCAAACTAACGGCCAAGTCGAAGTAGTGAATAGAGAAATCAAACGAATTTTAGAAAAGACTGTTTCCACATCTAGAAAAGACTGGTCCGCCAAATTAGACGATGCTCTATGGGCCTACCGAACAGCGTACAAAACCGCCCTCGGCTGTACGCCATATCGGTTGGTTTATGGAAAATCGTGTCATTTACCCGTAGAGTTAGAGCACCGCGCCTTTGGGCCTTACGATTTTTAAACTTCGATCCCCACTCTGTCGGCGATTTCAATCAAAAATTTCAACTTAACGAACTCGACGAGTGGCGCTCTTACGCGTATGAAAATAACAGACTTTATAAAGAGCGGACGAAGCGTTTACACGACCGACATCTTAGGCACCCAAAAATCTTTAAGCCAGGCGACCAAGTGCTTCTTTATAACTCTCGTTTACGTTTATTCCCGGGTAAATTAAAATCACGTTGGTCTGGGCCTTTTACTGTTTTAGAAGTCTTTTCTTATGGTACTGTTTTAATTTCTCACCCGGATAAGGGTACTTTCAAAGTGAATGGTCAGCGTCTTAAACTGTATTTTCTGTGATGATGTCAGTCTAAACCATGTTAACTCTATCTTTCCGGTCCTGACATTTGATTAATCTGAACTTTATTTTTCTCACAACTTTAACTTTATTCGAACTTTATTTCTCAACAATATTTGGGACATTATTATTTTGATGCGTCGAGCTCAAACGACGCTTTAAACAAAGGGCGCTCTTGGGAGGCAACCCAAGTTATCTTTTTCTTTTTTCTTTCTTTTACACTTTTTGCCCCGCCTGGCTCCGGCAAGCTGAAACTTCTGCGATCGCCTGCTCTAACCGGTTCTGCTTCCATGCCAACGTCCGCCGGAGACGTTTCATGAAGATCCACAGCACAGGCATGGAGGAGCGGCATCACTCAACTTGCCCTGCAAAATAAAACCGGGGAAGTACCTGCTTTTCAATTCTGTCTTTTATTTCTGTACTTTACTTTTCTCTCGTTCTCCGACCTCCTCTCTCATTGCGGACAATGTAGATTTTAAGCTTGGGGGAGGACTTCCTCCTTCTTTTTGTTTCTTTTTGTTTTGTAAATATCCCAAAAAAAAAAATCCAAAATTCAAAAAATTTTCAAACATATTATTATATATATATAGCTGCATTTTGGTATTTCAATAAGTACCCCATGTTTATGTTTTGTTTTTCTCAAACTTCTTTATAAACAACGTAGTTAATTATAATTTTTCTAATCATTCTTTTTAATCATATTTCACAAGTAAAATGTTGGCCATGCTGTGTTTCTAATTCACGGTAGCATGTTAGGTAAAATATTTCTCTAAAACGTGCATTTCTATTATGGTTTTCCGTTCTTTATTTTCTTTACTTTCTCTAAAAATTTATCATCCACTATTTTCCTTTTCGTCTTTAGATGATTTTTGTAAGAACATATTTTGAATAACGTAGTAGATATGAACGATCCAAGTGACATATTATTTTTATTTTCAAGATAATTTCATCAATCTTCTTTTATTATCTCGAACTTGCTTTTTGAAATTTATCGACTCTATGTTTAAATAAATTTAAAAAAAAATGCGTGAAAATGATTTAGGCCATTTTTGTTTACGTTTGAGCTTTCTTGCCAACCTAAACTCTTTTACCACTAGTTAGCCGCTTTGAGCCTTTTTTCCAAATTCATTTGATAAACTCCACACACATTTTCATTTTCACCAAAGCCCAAATTCCTACCTATCTAATCACGCTAATTTTGTTTGATAGGAAATTTGTCTTATCTGTGGAGATATTGTTGAAAAAGGTGTACTCAAAAGCAATAAATTGAAAAGAAAAAAAAACAAAAATGAATGAAAATAATAAAAAAAAATGAGAAAAAAAAATGAGATAAATAATCATAAAGAGAAAAAAAAATAAATTTATTTATACATATTTTGTTTAAAATAAATTTATTTTTTTGAAACTCGTTGTTTTGGTTTAGTGTGATTTTTAAGCCTCCATGTTTATATTTGAATTCCACTCCTATTCATATTCCTAAACCAAACGTTTCGGTCCTATTAAGTCCTTTTGATTCACGCCCTTTTTTTAATTTTATTTAACAACTAAGAAAAGAAGAAAAGTAAATCAGTTTTAGTTTTGGATTTAAACTTAGATTTTTGTTATTTAATTGATATAATTATAATGCGTTGCTTGGATCTAGTATAACTCAATACGTTCTTTTCATTTTCATTGCCTTACTCAAAATCTATTTAAAGAATTTCGTCAAAATTCTGGATGATTTATTTTTATTAAGTAAAGTTTATAAAAGTTAAACCATACCTAAATAATTGTTTTAGATTTACGTTTTACATTCTCCCTACCTAGAATTTCGCATAGTACTTGTGTGAGTATGATTAAAACTTTTTGAATTAGTCACTTTTATGATTAGCTTGTCTTTATATCTTTGCTTGGGGACAAGCAAAACTTAAGCTTGGGGGAATTTGATAATACGTTTGCAGTCAATTTTATTAGGATATTTTCGGGGTTTTAAAGCCAATCATGTCTTGTAAAGTACTTGTTTTGATTCCCCTTTGTATATATTTTTGTCGCTAATGCATTTTTTCTGCTTTTTGCAGGTTTTCACGGCTTTCAGCCGAATTTTGCTGTGACACGCCCCAAGGTCACGCCCTACCAGGGCGTGTACCTAGGGCGTGTAACCCAGAGGAATGAAGCAATTGGTCCGAAACTGCATTCCGTGGAAACTTAGTGTACACGCCCTCGGTCACGCCCGTGACACACCCGACACGGGCGTGTACTATAGGCGTGTCCCCAGGTTCCGAGGAATCGCCGCAGCGCGCTCGTTTTTCCCGCTCCACCGCGCACCGAAAGTGTCACGCCCCAGGGTCACGCCTGACCCGGGCGTGACATATGGGCGTGTACTTCAGCAATTCCGCCCGTCACCTCCAGCATTCAATTTCAGCTCCCAAAGTCACGCCGCAAAGAACACGCCCCAGGGTCACGCCCTACCAGGGCGTGACCGGTGGGTGCGTGTACCGCAACAACTCCGTCAGAATTCAATTCCTGCCCGAAAAAGTCGCGCCGAATGTGTCACGCCCCACGCCCGACCAGGGCGTGACAGGGGGGCGTGACCCGACCCGAAAAAATTCTATAAATAGAGCCCAACTCCAGGGGTTTTAGGACAACTTTCGCTTTGAGAGGGGAGGTTCTGTCCTTTGTTTTTCTGAACTTTTAAGCATGTATTTTCATTTCTAGTTCGTAGCTCTAGCTTTATGCTTTTCCTGTATTAGCTCCTAGCTTCTTTCTGTAGTATGATGCTAATGATAGTGTAGTTTCCTTTTCATGTTCTTGTAATCTCTGGTTTTCAAGCTGTAAGATCACTGTTTCTCTATAAAAAAGTGTTGTTTTCTTTTTCGTTCCTGCTCTGTTTTCAGTATTTTTCTTCTACTCATCTCCCTCTTCCACCTCACCATGATTAACTAATCCTCCATGTACTCGATCTAATTGATCCGAGGTTCGAGTGATTAGGTTATGATGCTTTGAATTTACCTTTTCTTTTTAGGGTTTAGCTTTGAATTACTCTTGATTTATCACGGGTTGGAGGTATATTATCGATATATACTCTCCACCTTTGCTTTCATTCTGGGCTAGCCGAGAGGCCGAAGTTTGAAATGAGCACTCAAGAGTAAAGGGAGTTGTTCGCACCCCTCGAGAGAGGCAGACGTTCAAATCTCCCGGATTGGAGTAAAATCCATTAGAGGGTTCACCGCGTAAAGCGAGTTTTAGGCCTCCGATTTAGGCGAAGTCGGTCGGACCTTCCTAAACTCAGTTAGGCACGGCCTTCGAGAGAAGCGTGTCAATATTCATGGAACCTCCACGGTCAAAGACCTTTACCCTAATTAGCTTAGGTTTATTTATCGTATTTTTCTAACCACTCTTGCCGAGGTGATTTCTGATCGAGTGCATTTTCCCTTCATCGTTACTAAGCTTAAGTTAATCGCTCTTTTAGTAGTTCTCTTCTTTAGTACATTTAGCTAAAACCTTATTTTGCCGTCGATAAAATAATAGATTTCGTGTGAGTAAGCTTACTCAACTGTTCCCGGATTTCAATACGACACTTGTGTCCCCTAGCTGCATTTCGATAGGTATACTTGCCTTGATGAATTGTTAGTTTGGTATTTCTCTTTGCAGATATCTCAGAGACAATC